>OZ022392.1:2164450-4564450 GCA_963989295.1 Ametastegia equiseti
TCAACGAAATGAATTCATGTGTATCTAATCGAAATCTCGTTTCGGTAATTGAATTCAACGCAGAGTGTTCGAATTCAGCCTGTAACATTACGAATTCACGATTCGAATCAAGTTTCATCGATTCGATACTAGAATAACAGAATCGTCGATCAACGGAATGAATTCATGTATTTCTCATCGAAATCTCGTTTCGGTGATTGAATTCGACGCATAGTGTTCGAATTCAGCCTGTAACATTACGAAATCACGATTCGAATCAAGTTCCATCGATTTGATAGTAGAATAACAGAATCGTCAATCAACGAAATGAATTCATGTATTTCTTATTGAAATCTCGTTTCGGCGATTGAATTCAACGCAGAGTGTTCGGATTCAGCCTGTCACATTACGAAATCACGATTCGAATCGAGTTTCATCGATTTGATAGTAGAATAACAGAATCGTCGATCAACGAAATGAATTCATGTATTTCTCATCGGAATCTCGTTTCGGTGATTGAATTCAACGCAGAGTGTTCGAATTCAGCCTCTAACATTACGAAATCACGATTCGAATCAAGTTTCATCGATTTGATACTAGAATAACAGAATCGTCGATCAACGGAATGAATTCATGTATTTCTCAGCGGAATCTCGTTTCGGTGATTGAATTCGACGCATAGTGTTCGAATTCAGCCTGTAACATTACGAAATCACGATTCGAATCAAGTTGCATCGATTTGATAGTAGAATAACAGAATCGTCGATCAACGAAATGAATTCATGTGTTTCTAATCGAAATCTCGTTTCGTTGATTGAATTCAACGCAGAGTGTTCGAATTCAGCCTGTAACATTACGAAATCACGATTCGAATCAAGTTTCATCGATTTGATAGTAGAATAACAGAATCGTCGATCAACGAAATGAATTCATGTATTTCTCATCGGAATCTCGTTTCGGTGATTGAATTCAACGCAGAGTGTTCGAATTCAGCCTCTAACATTACGAAATCACGATTCGAATCAAGTTTCATCGATTTGATACTAGAATAACAGAATCGTCGATCAACGAAATGAATTCATGTGTTTCTAATCGAAATCTCGTTTCGTTGATTGAATTCAACGCAGAGTGTTCGAATTCAGCCTGTAACATTACGAAATCGCGATTCGAATCAAGTTTCATCGATTTGATAGTAGAATAACAGAATCGTCGATCACCGAAATGAATTCATGTATTTCTCATCGGAATCTCGTTTCGGTGATTGAATTCGACGCATAGTGTTCGAATTCAGCCTGTAACATTACGAAATCAAGATTCGAATCAAGTTTCATCGATTTGATAGTAGAATAACAGAATCGTCGATCAACGGAATGAATTCATGTATTTCTCATTGAAATCTCGTTTCGGTGATTGAATTCAACGCAGAGTGTTCGAATTCATCCTGTAACATTACGAAATCAAGATTCGAATCAAGTTTAATCGATTTGATAGTAGAATAACAGAATCGTCGATCAACGGAATGAATTCATGTATTTCTCATCGGAATCTCGTTTCGGTGATTGAATTCGACGCATAGTGTTCGAATTCAGCCTGTAACATTACGAAATCACGATTCGAATCAAGTTGCATCGATTTGATAGTAGAATAACAGAATCGTCGATCAACGAAATGAATTCATGTGTTTCTAATCGAAATCTCGTTTCGTTGATTGAATTCAACGCAGAGTGTTCGAATTCAGCCTGTAACATTACGAAATCACGATTCGAATCAAGTTTTATCGATTCGATAGTAGAATAACAGAATCGTCGATCAACGAAATGAATTCATGTATTTCTCATCGGAATCTCGTTTCGGTGATTGAATTCAACGCAGAGTGTTCGAATTCAGCCTCTAACATTACGAAATCACGATTCGAATCAAGTTTCATTGATTTGATACTAGAATAACAGAATCGTCGATCAACGGAATGAATTCATGTATTTCTCAGCGAAATCTCGTTTCGGTGATTGAATTCAACGCAGAGTGTTCGAATTCAGCCTCTAACATTACGAAATCACGATTCAAATCAAGTTTCATCGATTTGATAGTAGAATAACAGAATCGTCGATCAACGAAATGAATTCATGTGTTTCTAATCGAAATCTCGTTTCGTTGATTGAATTCAACGCAGAGTGTTCGAATTCAGCCTGTAACATTACGAAATCACGATTCGAATCAAGTTTCATCGATTTGATACTAGAATAACAGAATCGTCGATCAACGAAATGAATTCATGTGTTTCTAATCGAAATCTCGTTTCGTTGATTGAATTCAACGCAGAGTGTTCGAATTCAGCCTGTAACATTACGAAATCGCGATTCGAATCAAGTTTCATCGATTTGATAGTAGAATAACAGAATCGTCGATCACCGAAATGAATTCATGTATTTCTCATCGGAATCTCGTTTCGGTGATTGAATTCGACGCATAGTGTTCGAATTCAGCCTGTAACATTACGAAATCAAGATTCGAATCAAGTTTCATCGATTTGATAGTAGAATAACAGAATCGTCGATCAACGAAATGAATTCATGTATTTCTCATTGAAATCTCGTTTCGGTGAGTGAATTCAACGCAGAGTGTTCGAATTCATCCTGTAACATTACGAAATCAAGATTCGAATCAAGTTTGATCGATTTGATACTAGAATAACAGAATCGTCGATCAACGAAATGAATTCATGTATCTCTCATCGGAATCTCGTTTCGGTGATTGAATTCGACGCATAGTGTTTGAATTCAGCTTGTCACATTACGAAATCACGATTCGAATCAAGTTTCATCGATTTGATAGTAGAATAACAGAATCGTCGATCAACGAAATGAATTCATGTATTTCTCATTGAAATCTCGTTTCGGTGATTGAATTCAACGCAGAGTGTTCGAATTCATCCTGTAACATTACGAAATCAAGATTCGAATCAAGTTTAATCGATTTGATAGTAGAATAACAGAATCGTCGATCAACGGAATGAATTCATGTATTTCTCATCGGAATCTCGTTTCGGTGATTGAATTCGACGCATAGTGTTCGAATTCAGCCTGTAACATTACGAAATCACGATTCGAATCAAGTTGCATCGATTTGATAGTAGAATAACAGAATCGTCGATCAACGAAATGAATTCATGTGTTTCTAATCGAAATCTCGTTTCGTTGATTGAATTCAACGCAGAGTGTTCGAATTCAGCCTGTAACATTACGAAATCACGATTCGAATCAAGTTTCATCGATTTGATACTAGAATAACAGAATCGTCGATCAACGAAATGAATTCATGTGTTTCTAATCGAAATCTCGTTTCGTTGATTGAATTCAACGCAGAGTGTTCGAATTCAGCCTGTAACATTACGAAATCGCGATTCGAATCAAGTTTCATCGATTTGATAGTAGAATAACAGAATCGTCGATCACCGAAATGAATTCATGTATTTCTCATCGGAATCTCGTTTCGGTGATTGAATTCGACGCATAGTGTTCGAATTCAGCCTGTAACATTACGAAATCAAGATTCGAATCAAGTTTCATCGATTTGATAGTAGAATAACAGAATCGTCGATCAACGGAATGAATTCATGTATTTCTCATTGAAATCTCGTTTCGGTGATTGAATTCAACGCAGAGTGTTCGAATTCATCCTGTAACATTACGAAATCAAGATTCGAATCAAGTTTAATCGATTTGATAGTAGAATAACAGAATCGTCGATCAACGAAATGAATTCATGTGTTTCTAATCGGAATCTCGTTTCGTTGATTGAATTCAACGCAGAGTGTTCGAATTCAGCCTGTAACATTACGAAATCACGATTCGAATCAAGTTTGATCGATTTGATACTAGAATAACAGAATCGTCGATCAACGAAATGAATTCATGTATTTCTCATCGGAATCTCGTTTCGGTGATTAAATTCGACGCATAGTGTTCGAATTCAGCCTGTAACATTACGAAATCACGATTCGAATCAAGTTTCATCGATTTGATAGTAGAATAACAGAATCGTCGATCAACGAAATGAATTCATGTGTTTCTAATCGAAATCTCGTTTCGTTGATTGAATTCAACGCAGAGTGTTCGAATTCAGCCTGTAACATTACGAAATCGCGATTCGAATCAAGTTTCATCGATTTGATAGTAGAATAACAGAATCGTCGATCATTGGAATGAATTCATGTATTTCTCATCGGAATCTCGTTTCGGTGATTGAATTCGACGCATAGTCTTCGAATTCAGGCTGTAACATTACGAAATCACGATTCGAATCAAGTTTCATCGATTTGATAGTAGAATAACAGAATCGTCAATCAACGAAATGAATTCATGTATTTCTCATTGAAATCTCGTTTCGGCGATTGAATTCAACGCAGAGTGTTCGAATTCAGCCTGTCACGTTACGAAATCACGATTCGAATCAAGTTTCATCGATTTGATAGTAGAATAACAGAATCGTCGATCAACGAAATGAATTCATGTATTTCTCATTAAAATCTCGTTTCGGTGATTAAATTCAACGCAGAGTGTGTCACGGCTTCGTTGTAAACTGGACCTAAATACTCAGAGCAATGAGGATTCTACACCTGACCTAAGTCCGGAGCTGTTTCCTACTTTACCAAGGGTATCGGTTGGGGTGCAGTCAACGAGCAGGCCCCCTTCAAATCCACATGGACGGGTGTACGGGGGGCAAATAGGAATCTCGTAATTCGCTAGTAATACTGAAAGTGAGATATAGGTTCTTACCTTTTTAATCCAAGTCGATGATTTCGATGATCTTGGGCGTAGCGGGTTGAGGTGGATGGTCAGCGTGAGAGTGAGTGTCGAAGCTCCGTTGGATAAAGGTAGCTTCCACAGTGTTAACGACGCAACGTACTCCCTGGTAGTCAACGAAATGCTCTATGAAGGTGTACGGAGTCGTCTCTTGATATCCTGCGAAGGGTCCTTCTGGTAGATGGGCCTCGCACGGTGTTTCGGTATAGAGGATTCGACTGATTTCTGCTAAAATCGGATCTTCGAAGGATTGATTCAAAACCACGGTATCGCGACTATCGTCATCATCCGGGATAACAGGTTTCGAAAGTTCGTTTGTTATCACTTGTTTTACCCAATCGGGGTTAGAGTTAGTTCTGCTTTCCTCTAGAAAAGATTCAAGGAGTTTCGCGTCTCGTTCTTTGGCCTTCTGAATACGGGCCTTTACACGTTTGCCTCCTCTTGGAGTAAGTTTCCTCTTTCTTACTGCTCCATTCATCTACAGAAGGGAGAAGGAGGAATTATTACGTTGGCTTGGCATTTACTGTCTCGCCCTAACGCAAAGGTATTGGAAAAGATTCTGAATTAGCTTGAACCTTAGGGTGCTCGCCTGTTCAGTGAGTAAGGATGAATACGGCTTGATGTCCCGAGGGATTCTCGCCAGGTATATCCGTAGGGTTGGGATTGAATACGGCTTGATGTCCCGAGGGATTCTCGCCAGGTATATTCGTAAGGTTGGAATTAAATGGTATAGCTTGGGCTTGATGTCCAGAGGGATTCTCGCCAGTCAAGCGTTTGAGGATATGGGAAAAGATTTAAGTAAAGAATTTAGGGTAATTACGGCTTGGAGTCCTAAGAACCTCGCCTGAGTAATTACAGAGTTTTAGGTTATTCGGCTTGGAGTCCTAAGAACCTCGCCTGTATAACCGTAGAGATTGAAATATAGAAGAGGATCGTAAATGGTGCAGTAAGTTTCTATTCGTCTTACCTTGAGTTTTGCTTTTGAAGAGTTAGTAGTTGAAGCTTGATGGGTTTCAAATAAGTTCACACTTTTGAATTAGAGAACTGAGTATATGTATAGTTTATTAGATACTTGTGAACAATTATGTAGATTTAGTAAACTTGACGCCAAAGTCACTTCAGCGGGTCACGAGGGTTTAACTTTGCACGAGTATGATTTTGAGCAGAGCTCCTGATGAAGATTGATGCGCGACTGACGTTAATTCTCCGTGAGTGACACTGCCTTCATGACTTTGGGGGGTATATAAGTCCTGACCCAGTGGTGGGGATGTTTATCCTTTCGGTCAATTGGCATTCCTTCCCAGGGATCTACTGTTTGGTAACGACTCGTTTGTTATTGTACCGGACTTCGAACGCGGGCAGTCTTATCTCGAGCGCTCGGGAAACTGGATAGTATAAACATGTTTTGACTAAGACGCTCCGGGTTGACGCGTCATTGAGTTGTTATGCGTGCCTTCAAGGGTGAGGTCATACCGACCCTTGTTCATGTTTTTTGGATTTTACTTAGATCTTTGGTTTGAGAAACGAGTCATTATCAATCAGTTATTTGAATGCTTCACCTCGGCTGCCAGGCAACCGGCGTGGTGCGTTCTTATATGACTTACTTAGTTTAATTCTTACGTCGTAATTTTATATACTAGGATTATAGTGAGATATTATATGAATGAGTGTATATAAAAGGTAAATATGTCAAATGCGTATTTCAAATATATGAATATATCGGTATTTAGTATAAATGTTTTAGAGGCAATAGTTATTGGTGGTATATATATATATATATCTAGTATAGGTTAGTTATCTTATGTGAGGTAAAGGCCTCGACCGTCGGTAAGTCATTCGCCGTCGGTAAGTGGCCTCGACCGTCGGTAAGTCATTCGCCGTCGGTAAGTGGCCTCGACCGTCGGTAAGTTTTAGTTGAATCTTATGGTAAAAGTAGTTAGTTTCTTTATATGCTTGTGGTAATTATCGGTAATGGGTAAAAGAAAAGTACGTCTGTCATTTATCATGGGTGTTGGTCTGTTCGCTGTCGGTTCGTGGCGGGAACGTCACAAGTGTTCGAATTCAGCCTGTAACATTACGAAATCAAGATTCGAATCAAGTTTCATCGATTTGATAGTGGAATAACAGAATCGTCGATCAACGAAATGAATTCATGTATCTCTCATCGGAATCTCGTTTCGGTGATTGAATTCAACGCAGAGTGTTCGAATTCAGGCTGTAACATTACGAAATCAACATTCGAATCATGTTGCATCGCTCTGATGGTAGAATAACAGAATCGTCGATCAACGAAATGAATTCATGTATCTCTCATCGGAATCTCGTTTCGGTGATTGAATTCGACGCATAGTGTTTGAATTCAGCTTGTAACATTACGAAATCACGATCCGAATCAAGTTTCATCGATTTGATAGTAGAATAACAGAATCGTCGATCAACGAAATGAATTCATGTATTTCTCATTGAAATCTCGTTTCGGTGATTGAATTCAACGCAGAGTGTTCGAATTCAGCCTGTAACATTACGAAATCGCGATTCGAATCAAGTTTCATCAATTTGATAGTAGAATAACAGAATCTCCGATCAACGAAATGAATTCATGTATTTCTCATCGGAATCTCGTTTCGGTGATTGAATTCGACGCAAAGTGTTCGAATTCAGCCTGTAACATTACGAAATCGCGATTCGAATCAAGTTTCATCGATTTGATACTAGAATAACAGAATCATCGATCAACGGAATGAATTCATGTGTTTCTAATCGAAATCTCGTTTCGTTGATTGAATTCAACGCAGAGTGTTCGAATTCAGCCTGTAACATTACGAAATCGCGATTCGAATCAAGTTTCATCGATTTGATAGTAGAATAACAGAATCGTCGATCATTGAAATGAATTCATGTATTTCTCATCGGAATCTCGTTTCGGTGATTGAATTCGACGCATAGTGTTCGAATTCAGGCTGTAACATTACGAAATCACGATTCGAATCAAGTTTCATCGATTTGATAGTAGAATAACAGAATCGTCGATCAACGAAATGAATTCATGTGTATCTAATCGAAATCTCGTTTCGGTAATTGAATTCAACGCAGAGTGTTCGAATTCAGCCTGTAACATTACGAATTCACGATTCGAATCAAGTTTCATCGATTCGATACTAGAATAACAGAATCGTCGATCAACGGAATGAATTCATGTATTTCTCATCGAAATCTCGTTTCGGTGATTGAATTCGACGCATAGTGTTCGAATTCAGCCTGTAACATTACGAAATCACGATTCGAATCAAGTTTCATCGATTTGATAGTAGAATAACAGAATCGTCAATCAACGAAATGAATTCATGTATTTCTTATTGAAATCTCGTTTCGGCGATTGAATTCAACGCAGAGTGTTCGGATTCAGCCTGTCACATTACGAAATCACGATTCGAATCGAGTTTCATCGATTTGATAGTAGAATAACAGAATCGTCGATCAACGAAATGAATTCATGTATTTCTCATCGGAATCTCGTTTCGGTGATTGAATTCAACGCAGAGTGTTCGAATTCAGCCTCTAACATTACGAAATCACGATTCGAATCAAGTTTCATCGATTTGATACTAGAATAACAGAATCGTCGATCAACGGAATGAATTCATGTATTTCTCAGCGGAATCTCGTTTCGGTGATTGAATTCGACGCATAGTGTTCGAATTCAGCCTGTAACATTACGAAATCACGATTCGAATCAAGTTGCATCGATTTGATAGTAGAATAACAGAATCGTCGATCAACGAAATGAATTCATGTGTTTCTAATCGAAATCTCGTTTCGTTGATTGAATTCAACGCAGAGTGTTCGAATTCAGCCTGTAACATTACGAAATCACGATTCGAATCAAGTTTCATCGATTTGATAGTAGAATAACAGAATCGTCGATCAACGAAATGAATTCATGTATTTCTCATCGGAATCTCGTTTCGGTGATTGAATTCAACGCAGAGTGTTCGAATTCAGCCTCTAACATTACGAAATCACGATTCGAATCAAGTTTCATCGATTTGATACTAGAATAACAGAATCGTCGATCAACGAAATGAATTCATGTGTTTCTAATCGAAATCTCGTTTCGTTGATTGAATTCAACGCAGAGTGTTCGAATTCAGCCTGTAACATTACGAAATCGCGATTCGAATCAAGTTTCATCGATTTGATAGTAGAATAACAGAATCGTCGATCACCGAAATGAATTCATGTATTTCTCATCGGAATCTCGTTTCGGTGATTGAATTCGACGCATAGTGTTCGAATTCAGCCTGTAACATTACGAAATCAAGATTCGAATCAAGTTTCATCGATTTGATACTAGAATAACAGAATCGTCGATCAATGAAATGAATTCATGTGTTTCTAATCGAAATCTCGTTTCGTTGATTGAATTCAACGCAGAGTGTTCGAATTCAGCCTGTAACATTACGAAATCGCGATTCGAATCAAGTTTCATCGATTTGATAGTAGAATAACAGAATCGTCGATCACCGAAATGAATTCATGTATTTCTCATCGGAATCTCGTTTCGGTGATTGAATTCGACGCATAGTGTTCGAATTCAGCCTGTAACATTACGAAATCAAGATTCGAATCAAGTTTCATCGATTTGATAGTAGAATAACAGAATCGGCGATCAACGAAATGAATTCATGTATTTCTCATTGAAATCTCGTTTCGGTGAGTGAATTCAACGCAGAGTGTTCGAATTCATCCTGTAACATTACGAAATCAAGATTCGAATCAAGTTTGATCGATTTGATACTAGAATAACAGAATCGTCGATCAACGAAATGAATTCATGTATTTCTCATCGGAATCTCGTTTCGGTGATTAAATTCGACGCATAGTGTTCGAATTCAGCCTGTAACATTACGAAATCACGATTCGAATCAAGTTTCATCGATTTGATAGTAGAATAACAGAATCGTCGATCAACGAAATGAATTCATGTGTATCTAATCGAAATCTCGTTTCGGTAATTGAATTCAACGCAGAGTGTTCGAATTCAGCCTGTAACATTACGAATTCACGATTCGAATCAAGTTTCATCGATTCGATACTAGAATAACAGAATCGTCGATCAACGGAATGAATTCATGTATTTCTCATCGAAATCTCGTTTCGGTGATTGAATTCGACGCATAGTGTTCGAATTCAGCCTGTAACATTACGAAATCACGATTCGAATCAAGTTTCATCGATTTGATAGTAGAATAACAGAATCGTCAATCAACGAAATGAATTCATGTATTTCTTATTGAAATCTCGTTTCGGCGATTGAATTCAACGCAGAGTGTTCGGATTCAGCCTGTCACATTACGAAATCACGATTCGAATCGAGTTTCATCGATTTGATAGTAGAATAACAGAATCGTCGATCAACGGAATGAATTCATGTATTTCTCATTGAAATCTCGTTTCGGTGATTGAATTCAACGCAGAGTGTTCGAATTCATCCTGTAACATTACGAAATCAAGATTCGAATCAAGTTTAATCGATTTGATAGTAGAATAACAGAATCGTCGATCAACGGAATGAATTCATGTATTTCTCATCGGAATCTCGTTTCGGTGATTGAATTCGACGCATAGTGTCCGAATTCAGCCTGTAACATTACGAAATCACGATTCGAATCAATTTGCATCGATTTGATAGTAGAATAACAGAATCGTCGATCAACGAAATGAATTCATGTGTTTCTGATCGAAATCTCGTTTCGTTGATTGAATTCAACGCAGAGTGTTCGAATTCAGCCTGTAACATTACGAAATCACGATTCGAATCAAGTTTCATCGATTTGATAGTAGAATAACAGAATCGTCGATCAACGAAATGAATTCATGTATTTCTCATCGGAATCTCGTTTCGGTGATTGAATTCAACGCAGAGTGTTCGAATTCAGCCTCTAACATTACGAAATCACGATTCGAATCAAGTTTCATCGATTTGATACTAAAATAACAGAATCGTCGATCAACGGAATGAATTCATGTATTTCTCATCGAAATCTCGTTTCGGTGATTGAATTCGACGCATAGTGTCCGAATTCAGCCTGTAACATTACGAAATCACGATTCGAATCAAGTTGCATCGATTTGATAGTAGAATAACAGAATCGTCGATCAACGAAATGAATTCATGTGTTTCTAATCGAAATCTCGTTTCGTTGATTGAATTCAACGCAGAGTGTTCGAATTCAGCCTGTAACATTACGAAATCACGATTCGAATCAAGTTTCATCGATTTGATAGTAGAATAACAGAATCGTCGATCAACGAAATGAATTCATGTATTTCTCATCGGAATCTCGTTTCGGTGATTGAATTCAACGCAGAGTGTTCGAATTCAGCCTGTAACATTACGAAATCGCGATTCGAATCAAGTTTCATCGATTTGATAGTAGAATAACAGAATCGTCGATCACCGAAATGAATTCATGTATTTCTCATCGGAATCTCGTTTCGGTGATTGAATTCGACGCATAGTGTTCGAATTCAGCCTGTAACATTACGAAATCAAGATTCGAATCAAGTTTCATCGATTTGATAGTAGAATAACAGAATCGTCGATCAACGGAATGAATTCATGTATTTCTCATCGGAATCTCGTTTCGGTGATTGAATTCGACGCAGAGTGTTCGAATTTATCCTGTAACATTACGAAATCAAGATTCGAATCAAGTTTAATCGATTTGATAGTAGAATAACAGAATCGTCGATCAACGGAATGAATTCATGTATTTCTCATCGGAATCTCGTTTCGGTGATTGAATTCAACGCAGAGTGTTCGAATTCAGCCTCTAACATTACGAAATCACGATTCGAATCAAGTTTTATCGATTTGATACTAGAATAACAGAATCGTCGATCAACGGGATGAATTCATGTATTTCTCAGCGAAATCTCGTTTCGGTGATTGAATTCAACGCAGAGTGTTCGAATTCAGCCTGTAACATTACGAAATCACGATTCGAATCAAGTTGCATCGATTTGATAGTAGAATAACAGAATCGTCGATCAACGAAATGAATTCATGTGTTTCTAATCGGAATCTCGTTTCGTTGATTGAATTCAACGCAGAGTGTTCGAATTCAGCCTGTAACATTACGAAATCACGATTCGAATCAAGTTTCATCGATTTGATACTAGAATAACAGAATCGTCGATCAACGAAATGAATTCATGTGTTTGTAATCGAAATCTCGTTTCGTTGATTGAATTCAACGCAGAGTGTTCGAATTCAGCCTGTAACATTACGAAATCGCGATTCGAATCAAGTTTCATCGATTTGATAGTAGAATAACAGAATCGTCGATCACCGAAATGAATTCATGTATTTCTCATCGGAATCTCGTTTCGGTGATTGAATTCGACGCATAGTGTTCGAATTCAGCCTGTAACATTACGAAATCAAGATTCGAATCAAGTTTCATCGATTTGATAGTAGAATAACAGAATCGTCGATCAACGGAATGAATTCATGTATTTCTCATTGAAATCTCGTTTCGGTGATTGAATTCAACGCAGAGTGTTCGAATTCATCCTGTAACATTACGAAATCAAGATTCGAATCAAGTTTAATCGATTTGATAGTAGAATAACAGAATCGTCGATCAACGGAATGAATTCATGTATTTCTCATCGGAATCTCGTTTCGGTGATTGAATTCGACGCATAGTGTTCGAATTCAGCCTGTAACATTACGAAATCACGATTCGAATCAAGTTGCATCGATTTGATAGTAGAATAACAGAATCGTCGATCAACGAAATGAATTCATGTGTTTCTAATCGAAATCTCGTTTCGTTGATTGAATTCAACGCAGAGTGTTCGAATTCAGCCTGTAACATTACGAAATCACGATTCGAATCAAGTTTTATCGATTCGATAGTAGAATAACAGAATCGTCGATCAACGAAATGAATTCATGTATTTCTCATCGGAATCTCGTTTCGGTGATTGAATTCAACGCAGAGTGTTCGAATTCAGCCTCTAACATTACGAAATCACGATTCGAATCAAGTTTCATTGATTTGATACTAGAATAACAGAATCGTCGATCAACGGAATGAATTCATGTATTTCTCAGCGAAATCTCGTTTCGGTGATTGAATTCAACGCAGAGTGTTCGAATTCAGCCTCTAACATTACGAAATCACGATTCAAATCAAGTTTCATCGATTTGATAGTAGAATAACAGAATCGTCGATCAACGAAATGAATTCATGTGTTTCTAATCGAAATCTCGTTTCGTTGATTGAATTCAACGCAGAGTGTTCGAATTCAGCCTGTAACATTACGAAATCACGATTCGAATCAAGTTTCATCGATTTGATACTAGAATAACAGAATCGTCGATCAACGAAATGAATTCATGTGTTTCTAATCGAAATCTCGTTTCGTTGATTGAATTCAACGCAGAGTGTTCGAATTCAGCCTGTAACATTACGAAATCGCGATTCGAATCAAGTTTCATCGATTTGATAGTAGAATAACAGAATCGTCGATCACCGAAATGAATTCATGTATTTCTCATCGGAATCTCGTTTCGGTGATTGAATTCGACGCATAGTGTTCGAATTCAGCCTGTAACATTACGAAATCAAGATTCGAATCAAGTTTCATCGATTTGATAGTAGAATAACAGAATCGTCGATCAACGAAATGAATTCATGTATTTCTCATTGAAATCTCGTTTCGGTGAGTGAATTCAACGCAGAGTGTTCGAATTCATCCTGTAACATTACGAAATCAAGATTCGAATCAAGTTTGATCGATTTGATACTAGAATAACAGAATCGTCGATCAACGAAATGAATTCATGTATCTCTCATCGGAATCTCGTTTCGGTGATTGAATTCGACGCATAGTGTTTGAATTCAGCTTGTCACATTACGAAATCACGATTCGAATCAAGTTTCATCGATTTGATAGTAGAATAACAGAATCGTCGATCAACGAAATGAATTCATGTATTTCTCATTGAAATCTCGTTTCGGTGATTGAATTCAACGCAGAGTGTTCGAATTCATCCTGTAACATTACGAAATCAAGATTCGAATCAAGTTTAATCGATTTGATAGTAGAATAACAGAATCGTCGATCAACGGAATGAATTCATGTATTTCTCATCGGAATCTCGTTTCGGTGATTGAATTCGACGCATAGTGTTCGAATTCAGCCTGTAACATTACGAAATCACGATTCGAATCAAGTTGCATCGATTTGATAGTAGAATAACAGAATCGTCGATCAACGAAATGAATTCATGTGTTTCTAATCGAAATCTCGTTTCGTTGATTGAATTCAACGCAGAGTGTTCGAATTCAGCCTGTAACATTACGAAATCACGATTCGAATCAAGTTTCATCGATTTGATACTAGAATAACAGAATCGTCGATCAACGAAATGAATTCATGTGTTTCTAATCGAAATCTCGTTTCGTTGATTGAATTCAACGCAGAGTGTTCGAATTCAGCCTGTAACATTACGAAATCGCGATTCGAATCAAGTTTCATCGATTTGATAGTAGAATAACAGAATCGTCGATCACCGAAATGAATTCATGTATTTCTCATCGGAATCTCGTTTCGGTGATTGAATTCGACGCATAGTGTTCGAATTCAGCCTGTAACATTACGAAATCAAGATTCGAATCAAGTTTCATCGATTTGATAGTAGAATAACAGAATCGTCGATCAACGGAATGAATTCATGTATTTCTCATTGAAATCTCGTTTCGGTGATTGAATTCAACGCAGAGTGTTCGAATTCATCCTGTAACATTACGAAATCAAGATTCGAATCAAGTTTAATCGATTTGATAGTAGAATAACAGAATCGTCGATCAACGAAATGAATTCATGTGTTTCTAATCGGAATCTCGTTTCGTTGATTGAATTCAACGCAGAGTGTTCGAATTCAGCCTGTAACATTACGAAATCACGATTCGAATCAAGTTTGATCGATTTGATACTAGAATAACAGAATCGTCGATCAACGAAATGAATTCATGTATTTCTCATCGGAATCTCGTTTCGGTGATTAAATTCGACGCATAGTGTTCGAATTCAGCCTGTAACATTACGAAATCACGATTCGAATCAAGTTTCATCGATTTGATAGTAGAATAACAGAATCGTCGATCAACGAAATGAATTCATGTGTTTCTAATCGAAATCTCGTTTCGTTGATTGAATTCAACGCAGAGTGTTCGAATTCAGCCTGTAACATTACGAAATCGCGATTCGAATCAAGTTTCATCGATTTGATAGTAGAATAACAGAATCGTCGATCATTGGAATGAATTCATGTATTTCTCATCGGAATCTCGTTTCGGTGATTGAATTCGACGCATAGTCTTCGAATTCAGGCTGTAACATTACGAAATCACGATTCGAATCAAGTTTCATCGATTTGATAGTAGAATAACAGAATCGTCAATCAACGAAATGAATTCATGTATTTCTCATTGAAATCTCGTTTCGGCGATTGAATTCAACGCAGAGTGTTCGAATTCAGCCTGTCACGTTACGAAATCACGATTCGAATCAAGTTTCATCGATTTGATAGTAGAATAACAGAATCGTCGATCAACGAAATGAATTCATGTATTTCTCATTAAAATCTCGTTTCGGTGATTGAATTCAACGCAGAGTGTGTCACGGCTTCGTTGTAAACTGGACCTAAATACTCAGAGCAATGAGGATTCTACACCTGACCTAAGTCCGGAGCTGTTTCCTACTTTACCAAGGGTATCGGTTGGGGTGCAGTCAACGAGCAGGCCCCCTTCAAATCCACATGGACGGGTGTACGGGGGGCAAATAGGAATCTCGTAATTCGCTAGTAATACTGAAAGTGAGATATAGGTTCTTACCTTTTTAATCCAAGTCGATGATTTCGATGATCTTGGGCGTAGCGGGTTGAGGTGGATGGTCAGCGTGAGAGTGAGTGTCGAAGCTCCGTTGGATAAAGGTAGCTTCCACAGTGTTAACGACGCAACGTACTCCCTGGTAGTCAACGAAATGCTCTATGAAGGTGTACGGAGTCGTCTCTTGATATCCTGCGAAGGGTCCTTCTGGTAGATGGGCCTCGCACGGTGTTTCGGTATAGAGGATTCGACTGATTTCTGCTAAAATCGGATCTTCGAAGGATTGATTCAAAACCACGGTATCGCGACTATCGTCATCATCCGGGATAACAGGTTTCGAAAGTTCGTTTGTTATCACTTGTTTTACCCAATCGGGGTTAGAGTTAGTTCTGCTTTCCTCTAGAAAAGATTTAAGGAGTTTCGCGTCTCGTTCTTTGGCCTTCTGAATACGGGCCTTTACACGTTTGCCTCCTCTTGGAGTAAGTTTCCTCTTTCTTACTGCTCCATTCATCTACAGAAGGGAGAAGGAGGAATTATTACGTTGGCTTGGCATTTACTGTCTCGCCCTAACGCAAAGGTATTGGAAAAGATTCTGAATTAGCTTGAACCTTAGGGTGCTCGCCTGTTCAGTGAGTAAGGATGAATACGGCTTGATGTCCCGAGGGATTCTCGCCAGGTATATCCGTAGGGTTGGGATTGAATACGGCTTGATGTCCCGAGGGATTCTCGCCAGGTATATTCGTAAGGTTGGAATTAAATGGTATAGCTTGGGCTTGATGTCCAGAGGGATTCTCGCCAGTCAAGCGTTTGAGGATATGGGAAAAGATTTAAGTAAAGAATTTAGGGTAATTACGGCTTGGAGTCCTAAGAACCTCGCCTGAGTAATTACAGAGTTTTAGGTTATTCGGCTTGGAGTCCTAAGAACCTCGCCTGTATAACCGTAGAGATTGAAATATAGAAGAGGATCGTAAATGGTGCAGTAAGTTTCTATTCGTCTTACCTTGAGTTTTGCTTTTGAAGAGTTAGTAGTTGAAGCTTGATGGGTTTCAAATAAGTTCACACTTTTGAATTAGAGAACTGAGTATATGTATAGTTTATTAGATACTTGTGAACAATTATGTAGATTTAGTAAACTTGACGCCAAAGTCACTTCAGCGGGTCACGAGGGTTTAACTTTGCACGAGTATGATTTTGAGCAGAGCTCCTGATGAAGATTGATGCGCGACTGACGTTAATTCTCCGTGAGTGACACTGCCTTCATGACTTTGGGGGGTATATAAGTCCTGACCCAGTGGTGGGGATGTTTATCCTTTCGGTCAATTGGCATTCCTTCCCAGGGATCTACTGTTTGGTAACGACTCGTTTGTTATTGTACCGGACTTCGAACGCGGGCAGTCTTATCTCGAGCGCTCGGGAAACTGGATAGTATAAACATGTTTTGACTAAGACGCTCCGGGTTGACGCGTCATTGAGTTGTTATGCGTGCCTTCAAGGGTGAGGTCATACCGACCCTTGTTCATGTTTTTTGGATTTTACTTAGATCTTTGGTTTGAGAAACGAGTCATTATCAATCAGTTATTTGAATGCTTCACCTCGGCTGCCAGGCAACCGGCGTGGTGCGTTCTTATATGACTTACTTAGTTTAATTCTTACGTCGTAATTTTATATACTAGGATTATAGTGAGATATTATATGAATGAGTGTATATAAAAGGTAAATATGTCAAATGCGTATTTCAAATATATGAATATATCGGTATTTAGTATAAATGTTTTAGAGGCAATAGTTATTGGTGGTATATATATATATATATCTAGTATAGGTTAGTTATCTTATGTGAGGTAAAGGCCTCGACCGTCGGTAAGTCATTCGCCGTCGGTAAGTGGCCTCGACCGTCGGTAAGTCATTCGCCGTCGGTAAGTGGCCTCGACCGTCGGTAAGTTTTAGTTGAATCTTATGGTAAAAGTAGTTAGTTTCTTTATATGCTTGTGGTAATTATCGGTAATGGGTAAAAGAAAAGTACGTCTGTCATTTATCATGGGTGTTGGTCTGTTCGCTGTCGGTTCGTGGCGGGAACGTCACAAGTGTTCGAATTCAGCCTGTAACATTACGAAATCAAGATTCGAATCAAGTTTCATCGATTTGATAGTGGAATAACAGAATCGTCGATCAACGAAATGAATTCATGTATCTCTCATCGGAATCTCGTTTCGGTGATTGAATTCAACGCAGAGTGTTCGAATTCAGGCTGTAACATTACGAAATCAACATTCGAATCATGTTGCATCGCTCTGATGGTAGAATAACAGAATCGTCGATCAACGAAATGAATTCATGTATCTCTCATCGGAATCTCGTTTCGGTGATTGAATTCGACGCATAGTGTTTGAATTCAGCTTGTAACATTACGAAATCACGATCCGAATCAAGTTTCATCGATTTGATAGTAGAATAACAGAATCGTCGATCAACGAAATGAATTCATGTATTTCTCATTGAAATCTCGTTTCGGTGATTGAATTCAACGCAGAGTGTTCGAATTCAGCCTGTAACATTACGAAATCGCGATTCGAATCAAGTTTCATCAATTTGATAGTAGAATAACAGAATCTCCGATCAACGAAATGAATTCATGTATTTCTCATCGGAATCTCGTTTCGGTGATTGAATTCGACGCAAAGTGTTCGAATTCAGCCTGTAACATTACGAAATCGCGATTCGAATCAAGTTTCATCGATTTGATACTAGAATAACAGAATCATCGATCAACGGAATGAATTCATGTGTTTCTAATCGAAATCTCGTTTCGTTGATTGAATTCAACGCAGAGTGTTCGAATTCAGCCTGTAACATTACGAAATCGCGATTCGAATCAAGTTTCATCGATTTGATAGTAGAATAACAGAATCGTCGATCATTGAAATGAATTCATGTATTTCTCATCGGAATCTCGTTTCGGTGATTGAATTCGACGCATAGTGTTCGAATTCAGGCTGTAACATTACGAAATCACGATTCGAATCAAGTTTCATCGATTTGATAGTAGAATAACAGAATCGTCGATCAACGAAATGAATTCATGTGTATCTAATCGAAATCTCGTTTCGGTAATTGAATTCAACGCAGAGTGTTCGAATTCAGCCTGTAACATTACGAATTCACGATTCGAATCAAGTTTCATCGATTCGATACTAGAATAACAGAATCGTCGATCAACGGAATGAATTCATGTATTTCTCATCGAAATCTCGTTTCGGTGATTGAATTCGACGCATAGTGTTCGAATTCAGCCTGTAACATTACGAAATCACGATTCGAATCAAGTTTCATCGATTTGATAGTAGAATAACAGAATCGTCAATCAACGAAATGAATTCATGTATTTCTTATTGAAATCTCGTTTCGGCGATTGAATTCAACGCAGAGTGTTCGGATTCAGCCTGTCACATTACGAAATCACGATTCGAATCGAGTTTCATCGATTTGATAGTAGAATAACAGAATCGTCGATCAACGAAATGAATTCATGTATTTCTCATCGGAATCTCGTTTCGGTGATTGAATTCAACGCAGAGTGTTCGAATTCAGCCTCTAACATTACGAAATCACGATTCGAATCAAGTTTCATCGATTTGATACTAGAATAACAGAATCGTCGATCAACGGAATGAATTCATGTATTTCTCAGCGGAATCTCGTTTCGGTGATTGAATTCGACGCATAGTGTTCGAATTCAGCCTGTAACATTACGAAATCACGATTCGAATCAAGTTGCATCGATTTGATAGTAGAATAACAGAATCGTCGATCAACGAAATGAATTCATGTGTTTCTAATCGAAATCTCGTTTCGTTGATTGAATTCAACGCAGAGTGTTCGAATTCAGCCTGTAACATTACGAAATCACGATTCGAATCAAGTTTCATCGATTTGATAGTAGAATAACAGAATCGTCGATCAACGAAATGAATTCATGTATTTCTCATCGGAATCTCGTTTCGGTGATTGAATTCAACGCAGAGTGTTCGAATTCAGCCTCTAACATTACGAAATCACGATTCGAATCAAGTTTCATCGATTTGATACTAGAATAACAGAATCGTCGATCAACGGAATGAATTCATGTATTTCTCAGCGAAATCTCGTTTCGGTGATTGAATTCAACGCAGAGTGTTCGATTCAGCCTCTAACATTACGAAATCACGATTCAAATCAAGTTTCATCGATTTGATAGTAGAAAAACAGAATCGTCGATCAACGAAATGAATTCATGTATTTCTCATCGGAATCTCGTTTCGGTGATTGAATTCAACGCAGAGTGTTCGAATTCAGCCTCTAACATTACGAAATCACGATTCGAATCAAGTTTCATCGATTTGATACTAGAATAACAGAATCGTCGATCAACGGAATGAATTCATGTATTTCTCAGCGAAATCTCGTTTCGGTGATTGAATTCAACGCAGAGTGTTCGAATTCAGCCTCTAACATTACGAAATCACGATTCAAATCAAGTTTCATCGATTTGATAGTAGAATAACAGAATCGTCGATCAACGAAATGAATTCATGTGTTTCTAATCGAAATCTCGTTTCGTTGATTGAATTCAACGCAGAGTGTTCGAATTCAGCCTGTAACATTACGAAATCACGATTCGAATCAAGTTTCATCGATTTGATACTAGAATAACAGAATCGTCGATCACCGAAATGAATTCATGTATTTCTCATCGGAATCTCGTTTCGGTGATTGAATTCGACGCATAGTGTTCGAATTCAGCCTGTAACATTACGAAATCAAGATTCGAATCAAGTTTCATCGATTTGATAGTAGAATAACAGAATCGTCGATCAACGAAATGAATTCATGTATTTCTCATTGAAATCTCGTTTCGGTGATTGAATTCGACGCAGAGTGATCGAATTCAGCCTGTAACATTACGAAATCGCGATTCGAATCAAGTTTCATCAATTTGATAGTAGAATAACAGAATCTCCGATCAACGAAATGAATTCATGTGTTTCTAATCGAAATCTCGTTTCGTTGATTGAATTGAACGCAGAGTGTTCGAATTCAGCCTGTAACATTACGAAATCGCGATTCGAATCAAGTTTCATCGATTTGATAGTAGAATAACAGAATCGTCGATCAACGAAATGAATTCATGTGTTTCTAATCGAAATCTCGTTTCGTTGATTGAATTCAACGCAGAGTGTTCGAATTCAGGCTGTAACATTACGAAATCGCGATTCGAATCAAGTTTCATCGATTTGATAGTAGAATAACAGAATCGTCGATCATTGGAATGAATTCATGTATTTCTCATCGGAATCTCGTTTCGGTGATTGAATTCGACGCATAGTCTTCGAATTCAGGCTGTAACATTACGAAATCACGATTCGAATCAAGTTTCATCGATTTGATAGTAGAATAACAGAATCGTCAATCAACGAAATGAATTCATGTATTTCTCATTGAAATCTCGTTTCGGCGATTGAATTCAACGCAGAGTGTTCGAATTCAGCCTGTCACGTTACGAAATCACGATTCGAATCAAGTTTCATCGATTTGATAGTAGAATAACAGAATCGTCGATCAACGAAATGAATTCATGTATTTCTCATTAAAATCTCGTTTCGGTGATTGAATTCAACGCAGAGTGTTCGAATTCAGCCTGTAACATTACGAAATCAAGATTCGAATCAAGTTTCATCGATTTGATAGTGGAATAACAGAATCGTCGATCAACGAAATGAATTCATGTATCTCTCATCGGAATCTCGTTTCGGTGATTGAATTCAACGCAGAGTGTTCGAATTCAGGCTGTAACATTACGAAATCAACATTCGAATCATGTTGCATCGCTCTGATGGTAGAATAACAGAATCGTCGATCAACGAAATGAATTCATGTATCTCTCATCGGAATCTCGTTTCGGTGATTGAATTCGACGCATAGTGTTTGAATTCAGCTTGTAACATTACGAAATCACGATCCGAATCAAGTTTCATCGATTTGATAGTAGAATAACAGAATCGTCGATCAACGAAATGAATTCATGTATTTCTCATTGAAATCTCGTTTCGGTGATTGAATTCAACGCAGAGTGTTCGAATTCAGCCTGTAACATTACGAAATCGCGATTCGAATCAAGTTTCATCAATTTGATAGTAGAATAACAGAATCTCCGATCAACGAAATGAATTCATGTATTTCTCATCGGAATCTCGTTTCGGTGATTGAATTCGACGCAAAGTGTTCGAATTCAGCCTGTAACATTACGAAATCGCGATTCGAATCAAGTTTCATCGATTTGATACTAGAATAACAGAATCATCGATCAACGGAATGAATTCATGTGTTTTTAATCGAAATCTCGTTTCGTTGATTGAATTCAACGCAGAGTGTTCGAATTCAGCCTGTAACATTACGAAATCGCGATTCGAATCAAGTTTCATCGATTTGATAGTAGAATAACAGAATCGTCGATCATTGAAATGAATTCATGTATTTCTCATCGGAATCTCGTTTCGGTGATTGAATTCGACGCATAGTGTTCGAATTCAGGCTGTAACATTACGAAATCACGATTCGAATCAAGTTTCATCGATTTGATAGTAGAATAACAGAATCGTCGATCAACTAAATGAATTCATGTGTATCTAATCGAAATCTCGTTTCGGTAATTGAATTCAACGCAGAGTGTTCGAATTCAGCCTGTAACATTACGAATTCACGATTCGAATCAAGTTTCATCGATTCGATACTAGAATAACAGAATCGTCGATCAACGGAATGAATTCATGTATTTCTCATCGAAATCTCGTTTCGGTGATTGAATTCGACGCATAGTGTTCGAATTCAGCCTGTAACATTACGAAATCACGATTCGAATCAAGTTTCATCGATTTGATAGTAGAATAACAGAATCGTCAATCAACGAAATGAATTCATGTATTTCTTATTGAAATCTCGTTTCGGCGATTGAATTCAACGCAGAGTGTTCGGATTCAGCCTGTCACATTACGAAATCACGATTCGAATCGAGTTTCATCGATTTGATAGTAGAATAACAGAATCGTCGATCAACGAAATGAATTCATGTATTTCTCATCGGAATCTCGTTTCGGTGATTGAATTCAACGCAGAGTGTTCGAATTCAGCCTCTAACATTACGAAATCACGATTCGAATCAAGTTTCATCGATTTGATACTAGAATAACAGAATCGTCGATCAACGGAATGAATTCATGTATTTCTCAGCGGAATCTCGTTTCGGTGATTGAATTCGACGCATAGTGTTCGAATTCAGCCTGTAACATTACGAAATCACGATTCGAATCAAGTTGCATCGATTTGATAGTAGAATAACAGAATCGTCGATCAACGAAATGAATTCATGTGTTTCTAATCGAAATCTCGTTTCGTTGATTGAATTCAACGCAGAGTGTTCGAATTCAGCCTGTAACATTACGAAATCACGATTCGAATCAAGTTTCATCGATTTGATAGTAGAATAACAGAATCGTCGATCAACGAAATGAATTCATGTATTTCTCATCGGAATCTCGTTTCGGTGATTGAATTCAACGCAGAGTGTTCGAATTCAGCCTCTAACATTACGAAATCACGATTCGAATCAAGTTTCATCGATTTGATACTAGAATAACAGAATCGTCGATCAACGGAATGAATTCATGTATTTCTCAGCGAAATCTCGTTTCGGTGATTGAATTCAACGCAGAGTGTTCGATTCAGCCTCTAACATTACGAAATCACGATTCAAATCAAGTTTCATCGATTTGATAGTAGAAAAACAGAATCGTCGATCAACGAAATGAATTCATGTATTTCTCATCGGAATCTCGTTTCGGTGATTGAATTCAACGCAGAGTGTTCGAATTCAGCCTCTAACATTACGAAATCACGATTCGAATCAAGTTTCATCGATTTGATACTAGAATAACAGAATCGTCGATCAACGGAATGAATTCATGTGTTTCTAATCGAAATCTCGTTTCGTTGATTGAATTCAACGCAGAGTGTTCGAATTCAGCCTGTAACATTACGAAATCACGATTCGAATCAAGTTTCATCGATTTGATACTAGAATAACAGAATCGTCGATCACCGAAATGAATTCATGTATTTCTCATCGGAATCTCGTTTCGGTGATTGAATTCGACGCATAGTGTTCGAATTCAGCCTGTAACATTACGAAATCAAGATTCGAATCAAGTTTCATCGATTTGATAGTAGAATAACAGAATCGTCGATCAACGAAATGAATTCATGTATTTCTCATTGAAATCTCGTTTCGGTGAGTGAATTCAACGCAGAGTGTTCGAATTCATCCTGTAACATTACGAAATCAAGATTCGAATCAAGTTTGATCGATTTGATACTAGAATAACAGAATCGTCGATCAACGAGATGAATTCATGTATTTCTCATCGGAATCTCGTTTCGGTGATTAAATTCGACGCATAGTGTTCGAATTCAGCCTGTAACATTACGAAATCACGATTCGAATCAAGTTGCATCGATTTGATAGTAGAATAACAGAATCGTCGATCAACGAAATGAATTCATGTGTTTCTAATCGGAATCTCGTTTCGTTGATTGAATTCAACGCAGAGTGTTCGAATTCAGCCTGTAACATTACGAAATCACGATTCGAATCAAGTTTCATCGATTTGATACTAGAATAACAGAATCGTCGATCAACGAAATGAATTCATGTGTTTCTAATCGAAATCTCGTTTCGTTGATTGAATTCAACGCAGAGTGTTCGAATTCAGCCTGTAACATTACGAAATCACGATTCGAATCAAGTTTCATCGATTTGATAGTAGAATAACAGAATCGTCGATCAACGAAATGAATTCATGTATTTCTCATCGGAATCTCGTTTCGGTGATTGAATTCAACGCAGAGTGTTCGAATTCAGCCTCTAACATTACGAAAGCACGATTCGAATCAAGTTTCATCGATTTGATACTAGAATAACAGAATCGTCGATCAACGGAATGAATTCATGTATTTCTCAGCGAAATCTCGTTTCGGTGATTGAATTCAACGCAGAGTGTTCGAATTCAGCCTCTAACATTACGAAATCACGATTCAAATCAAGTTTCATCGATTTGATAGTAGAATAACAGAATCGTCGATCAACGAAATGAATTCATGTGTTTCTAATCGAAATCTCGTTTCGTTGATTGAATTCAACGCAGAGTGTTCGAATTCAGCCTGTAACATTACGAAATCGCGATTCGAATCAAGTTTCATCGATTTGATAGTAGAATAACAGAATCGTCGATCACCGGAATGAATTCATGTATTTCTCATCGGAATCTCGTTTCGGTGATTGAATTCGACGCATAGTGTTCGAATTCAGCCTGTAACATTACGAAATCAAGATTCGAATCAAGTTTCATCGATTTGATAGTAGAATAACAGAATCGTCGATCAACGAAATGAATTCATGTATTTCTCATTGAAATCTCGTTTCGGTGAGTGAATTCAACGCAGAGTGTTCGAATTCATCCTGTAACATTACGAAATCAAGATTCGAATCAAGTTTGATCGATTTGATACTAGAATAACAGAATCGTCGATCAACGAAATGAATTCATGTATTTCTCATCGGAATCTCGTTTCGGTGATTAAATTCGACGCATAGTGTTCGAATTCAGCCTGTAACATTACGAAATCACGATTCGAATCAAGTTTTATCGATTTGATAGTAGAATAACAGAATCGTCGATCAACGGAATGAATTCATGTATTTCTCTTCGGAATCTCGTTTCGGTGATTGAATTCAACGCAGAGTGTTCGAATTCAGCCTCTAACATTACGAAATCACGATTCGAATCAAGTTTCATCGTTTTGATACTAGAATAACAGAATCGTCGATCAACGGAATGAATTCATGTATTTCTCAGCGAAATCTCGTTTCGGTGATTGAATTCAACGCAGAGTGTTCGAATTCAGCCCTTAACATTACGAAATCACGATTCAAATCAAGATTCATCGATTTGATAGTAGAATAACAGAATCGTCGATCAACGAAATGAATTCATGTGTTTCTAATCGAAATCTCGTTTGGTTGATTGAATTCAACGCAGAGTGTTCGAATTCAGCCTGTAACATTACGAAATCACGATTCGAATCAAGTTTCATCGATTTGATACTAGAATAACAGAATCGTCGATCAACGAAATGAATTCATGTGTTTCTAATCGAAATCTCGTTTCGTTGATTGAATTCAACGCAGAGTGTTCGAATTCAGCCTGTAACATTACGAAATCGCGATTCGAATCAAGTTTCATCGATTTGATAGTAGAATAACAGAATCGTCGATCACCGAAATGAATTCATGTATTTCTCATCGGAATCTCGTTTCGGTGATTGAATTCGACGCATAGTGTTCGAATTCAGCCTGTAACATTACGAAATCAAGATTCGAATCAAGTTTCATCGATTTGATAGTAGAATAACAGAATCGTCGATCAACGAAATGAATTCATGTATTTCTCATTGAAATCTCGTTTCGGTGAGTGAATTCAACGCAGAGTGTTCGAATTCATCCTGTAACATTACGAAATCAAGATTCGAATCAAGTTTGATCGATTTGATACTAGAATAACAGAATCGTCGATCAACGAAATGAATTCATGTATTTCTCATCGGAATCTCGTTTCGGTGATTAAATTCGACGCATAGTGTTCGAATTCAGCCTGTAACATTACGAAATCACGATTCGAATCAAGTTGCATCGATTTGATAGTAGAATAACAGAATCGTCGATCAACGAAATGAATTCATGTGTTTCTAATCGGAATCTCGTTTCGTTGATTGAATTCAACGCAGAGTGTTCGAATTCAGCCTGTAACATTACGAAATCACGATTCGAATCAAGTTTCATCGATTTGATACTAGAATAACAGAATCGTCGATCAACGAAATGAATTCATGTGTTTCTAATCGAAATCTCGTTTCGTTGATTGAATTCAACGCAGAGTGTTCGAATTCAGCCTGTAACATTACGAAATCACGATTCGAATCAAGTTTCATCGATTTGATAGTAGAATAACAGAATCGTCGATCAACGAAATGAATTCATGTATTTCTCATCGGAATCTCGTTTCGGTGATTGAATTCAACGCAGAGTGTTCGAATTCAGCCTCTAACATTACGAAAGCACGATTCGAATCAAGTTTCATCGATTTGATACTAGAATAACAGAATCGTCGATCAACGGAATGAATTCATGTATTTCTCAGCGAAATCTCGTTTCGGTGATTGAATTCAACGCAGAGTGTTCGAATTCAGCCTCTAACATTACGAAATCACGATTCAAATCAAGTTTCATCGATTTGATAGTAGAATAACAGAATCGTCGATCACCGGAATGAATTCATGTATTTCTCATCGGAATCTCGTTTCGGTGATTGAATTCGACGCATAGTGTTCGAATTCAGCCTGTAACATTACGAAATCAAGATTCGAATCAAGTTTCATCGATTTGATAGTAGAATAACAGAATCGTCGATCAACGAAATGAATTCATGTATTTCTCATTGAAATCTCGTTTCGGTGAGTGAATTCAACGCAGAGTGTTCGAATTCATCCTGTAACATTACGAAATCAAGATTCGAATCAAGTTTGATCGATTTGATACTAGAATAACAGAATCGTCGATCAACGAAATGAATTCATGTATTTCTCATCGGAATCTCGTTTCGGTGATTAAATTCGACGCATAGTGTTCGAATTCAGCCTGTAACATTACGAAATCACGATTCGAATCAAGTTGCATCGATTTGATAGTAGAATAACAGAATCGTCGATCAACGAAATGAATTCATGTGTTTCTAATCGGAATCTCGTTTCGTTGATTGAATTCAACGCAGAGTGTTCGAATTCAGCCTGTAACATTACGAAATCACGATTCGAATCAAGTTTCATCGATTTGATACTAGAATAACAGAATCGTCGATCAACGAAATGAATTCATGTGTTTCTAATCGAAATCTCGTTTCGTTGATTGAATTCAACGCAGAGTGTTCGAATTCAGCCTGTAACATTACGAAATCACGATTCGAATCAAGTTTCATCGATTTGATAGTAGAATAACAGAATCGTCGATCAACGAAATGAATTCATGTATTTCTCATCGGAATCTCGTTTCGGTGATTGAATTCAACGCAGAGTGTTCGAATTCAGCCTCTAACATTACGAAAGCACGATTCGAATCAAGTTTCATCGATTTGATACTAGAATAACAGAATCGTCGATCAACGGAATGAATTCATGTATTTCTCAGCGAAATCTCGTTTCGGTGATTGAATTCAACGCAGAGTGTTCGAATTCAGCCTCTAACATTACGAAATCACGATTCAAATCAAGTTTCATCGATTTGATAGTAGAATAACAGAATCGTCGATCACCGGAATGAATTCATGTATTTCTCATCGGAATCTCGTTTCGGTGATTGAATTCGACGCATAGTGTTCGAATTCAGCCTGTAACATTACGAAATCAAGATTCGAATCAAGTTTCATCGATTTGATAGTAGAATAACAGAATCGTCGATCAACGAAATGAATTCATGTATTTCTCATTGAAATCTCGTTTCGGTGAGTGAATTCAACGCAGAGTGTTCGAATTCATCCTGTAACATTACGAAATCAAGATTCGAATCAAGTTTGATCGATTTGATACTAGAATAACAGAATCGTCGATCAACGAAATGAATTCATGTATTTCTCATCGGAATCTCGTTTCGGTGATTAAATTCGACGCATAGTGTTCGAATTCAGCCTGTAACATTACGAAATCACGATTCGAATCAAGTTTCATCGATTTGATAGTAGAATAACAGAATCGTCGATCAACGAAATGAATTCATGTATTTCTCATTGAAATCTCGTTTCGGTGATTGAATTCGACGCACAGTGTTCGAATTCAGCCTGTAACATTACGAAATCGTGATTTGAATCAAGTTTCGTCGATTTGATAGTAGAATAACAGAATCGTCGATCAACGAAATGAATTCATGTGTTTCTAATCGAAATCTCGATTCGGTGATTGAATTCAACGCAAAGTGTTCGAATTCAGCCTGTAACATTACGAAATCACGATTCGAATCAAGTTTTATCGATTTGATAGTAGAATAACAGAATCGTCGATCAACGGAATGAATTCATGTATTTCTCTTCGGAATCTTGTTTCGGTGATTGAATTCAACGCAGAGTGTTCGAATTCAGCCTCTAACATTACAAAATCACGATTCGAATCAAGTTTCATCGATTTGATACTAGAATAACAGAATCGTCGATCAACGGAATGAATTCATGTATTTCTCAGCGAAATCTCGTTTCGGTGATTGAATTCAACGCAGAGTGTTCGAATTCAGCCCTTAACATTACGAAATCACGATTCAAATCAAGATTCATCGATTTGATAGTAGAATAACAGAATCGTCGATCAACGAAATGAATTCATGTATTTCTCATCGGAATCTCGTTTCGGTGATTAAATTCGACGCATAGTGTTCGAATTCAGCCTGTAACATTACGAAATCACGATTCGAATCAAGTTTCATCGATTTGATAGTAGAATAACAGAATCGTCGATCAACGAAATGAATTCATGTATTTCTCATTGAAATCTCGTTTCGGTGATTGAATTCGACGCAGAGTGTTCGAATTCAGCCTGTAACATTACGAAATCGTGATTTGAATCAAGTTTCGTCGATTTGATAGTAGAATAACAGAATCGTTGATCAACGAAATGAATTCATGTGTTTCTAATCGAAATCTCGATTCGGTGATTGAATTCAACGCAAAGTGTTCGAATTCAGCCTGTAACATTACGAAATCACGATTCGAATAAAGTTTTATCGATTTGATAGTAGAATAACAGAATCGTCGATCAACGGAATGAATTCATGTATTTCTCTTCGGAATCTCGTTTCGGTGATTGAATTCAACGCAGAGTGTTCGAATTCAGCCTCTAACATTACGAAATCACGATTCGAATCAAGTTTCATCGATTTGATACTAGAATAACAGAATCGTCGATCAACGGAATGAATTCATGTATTTCTCAGCGAAATCTCGTTTCGGTGATTGAATTCAACGCAGAGTGTTCGAATTCAGCCCTTAACATTACGAAATCACGATTCAAATCAAGATTCATCGATTTGATAGTAGAATAACAGAATCGTCGATCAACGAAATGAATTCATGTGTTTCTAATCGAAATCTCGTTTGGTTGATTGAATTCAACGCAGAGTGTTCGAATTCAGCCTGTAACATTACGAAATCACGATTCGAAGTAAGTTTCCTCGATTTGATACTAGAATAACAGAATCGTCGATCAACGAAATGAATTCATGTGTTTCTAATCGAAATCTCGTTTCGTTGATTGAATTCAACGCAGAGTGTTCGAATTCAGCCTGTAACATTACGAAATCGCGATTCGAATCAAGTTTCATCGATTTGATAGTAGAATAACAGAATCGTCGATCACCGAAATGAATTCATGTATTTCTCATCGGAATCTCGTTTCGGTGATTGAATTCGACGCATAGTGTTCGAATTCAGCCTGTAACATTACGAAATCAAGATTCGAATCAAGTTTCATCGATTTGATAGTAGAATAACAGAATCGTCGATCAACGAAATGAATTCATGTATTTCTCATTGAAATCTCGTTTCGGTGAGTGAATTCAACGCAGAGTGTTCGAATTCATCCTGTAACATTACGAAATCAAGATTCGAATCAAGTTTGATCGATTTGATACTAGAATAACAGAATCGTCGATCAACGAAATGAATTCATGTATTTCTCATCGGAATCTCGTTTCGGTGATTAAATTCGCCGCATAGTGTTCGAATTCAGCCTGTAACATTACGAAATCACGATTCGAATCAAGTTTCATCGATTTGATAGTAGAATAACAGAATCGTCGATCAACGAAATGAATTCATGTATTTCTCATTGAAATCTCGTTTCGGTGATTGAATTCGACGCAGAGTGTTCGAATTCATCCTGCAACATTACGAAATCAAGATTCGAATCAAGTTTAATCGATTTGATACTAGAATAACAGAATCGTCGATCATCGGAATGAATTCATGTATTTCTCAGCGAAATCTCGGTTCGGTGATTGAATTCAACGCAGAGTGTTCGATTCAGCCTCTAACATTACGAAATCACGATTCAAATCAAGTTTCATCGATTTGATAGTAGAAAAACAGAATCGTCGATCAACGAAATGAATTCATGTATTTCTCATCGGAATCTCGTTTCGGTGATTGAATTCAACGCAGAGTGTTCGAATTCAGCCTCTAACATTACGAAATCACGATTCGAATCAAGTTTCATCGATTTGATACTAGAATAACAGAATCGTCGATCAACGGAATGAATTCATGTATTTCTCAGCGAAATCTCGTTTCGGTGATTGAATTCAACGCAGAGTGTTCGAATTCAGCCTCTAACATTACGAAATCACGATTCAAATCAAGTTTCATCGATTTGATAGTAGAATAACAGAATCGTCGATCAACGAAATGAATTCATGTGTTTCTAATCGAAATCTCGTTTCGTTGATTGAATTCAACGCAGAGTGTTCGAATTCAGCCTGTAACATTACGAAATCACGATTCGAATCAAGTTTCATCGATTTGATACTAGAATAACAGAATCATCGATCACCGAAATGAATTCATGTATTTCTCATCGGAATCTCGTTTCGGTGATTGAATTCGACGCATAGTGTTCGAATTCAGCCTGTAACATTACGAAATCAAGATTCGAATCAAGTTTCATCGATTTGATAGTAGAATAACAGAATCGTCGATCAACGAAATGAATTCATGTATTTCTCATTGAAATCTCGTTTCGGTGAGTGAATTCAACGCAGAGTGTTCGAATTCATCCTGTAACATTACGAAATCACGATTCAAATCAAGTTTCATCGATTTGATAGTAGAAAAACAGAATCGTCGATCAACGAAATGAATTCATGTATTTCTCATCGGAATCTCGTTTCGGTGATTGAATTCAACGCAGAGTGTTCGAATTCAGCCTCTAACATTACGAAATCACGATTCGAATCAAGTTTCATCGATTTGATACTAGAATAACAGAATCGTCGATCAACGGAATGAATTCATGTATTTCTCAGCGAAATCTCGTTTCGGTGATTGAATTCAACGCAGAGTGTTCGAATTCAGCCTCTAACATTACGAAATCACGATTCAAATCAAGTTTCATCGATTTGATAGTAGAATAACAGAATCGTCGATCAACGAAATGAATTCATGTGTTTCTAATCGAAATCTCGTTTCGTTGATTGAATTCAACGCAGAGTGTTCGAATTCAGCCTGTAACATTACGAAATCACGATTCGAATCAAGTTTCATCGATTTGATACTAGAATAACAGAATCATCGATCACCGAAATGAATTCATGTATTTCTCATCGGAATCTCGTTTCGGTGATTGAATTCGACGCATAGTGTTCGAATTCAGCCTGTAACATTACGAAATCAAGATTCGAATCAAGTTTCATCGATTTGATAGTAGAATAACAGAATCGTCGATCAACGAAATGAATTCATGTATTTCTCATTGAAATCTCGTTTCGGTGAGTGAATTCAACGCAGAGTGTTCGAATTCATCCTGTAACATTACGAAATCAAGATTCGAATCAAGTTTGATCGATTTGATACTAGAATAACAGAATCGTCGATCAACGAAATGAATTCATGTATTTCTCATCGGAATCTCGTTTCGGTGATTAAATTCGACGCATAGTGTTCGAATTCAGCCTGTAACATTACGAAATCACGATTCGAATCAAGTTGCATCGATTTGATAGTAGAATAACAGAATCGTCGATCAACGAAATGAATTCATGTGTTTCTAATCGGAATCTCGTTTCGTTGATTGAATTCAACGCAGAGTGTTCGAATTCAGCCTGTAACATTACGAAATCACGATTCGAATCAAGTTTCATCGATTTGATACTAGAATAACAGAATCGTCGATCAACGAAATGAATTCATGTGTTTCTAATCGAAATCTCGTTTCGTTGATTGAATTCAACGCAGAGTGTTCGAATTCAGCCTGTAACATTACGAAATCACGATTCGAATCAAGTTTTATCGATTTGATAGTAGAATAACAGAATCGTCGATCAACGGAATGAATTCATGTATTTCTCTTCGGAATCTCGTTTCGGTGATTGAATTCAACGCAGAGTGTTCGAATTCAGCCTCTAACATTACGAAATCACGATTCGAATCAAGTTTCATCGATTTGATACTAGAATAACAGAATCGTCGATCAACGGAATGAATTCATGTATTTCTCAGCGAAATCTCGTTTCGGTGATTGAATTCAACGCAGAGTGTTCGAATTCAGCCCTTAACATTACGAAATCACGATTCAAATCAAGATTCATCGATTTGATAGTAGAATAACAGAATCGTCGATCAACGAAATGAATTCATGTATTTCTCATCGGAATCTCGTTTCGGTGATTAAATTCGACGCATAGTGTTCGAATTCAGCCTGTAACATTACGAAATCACGATTCGAATCAAGTTTCATCGATTTGATAGTAGAATAACAGAATCGTCGATCAACGAAATGAATTCATGTATTTCTCATTGAAATCTCGTTTCGGTGATTGAATTCGACGCAGAGTGTTCGAATTCAGCCTGTAACATTACGAAATCGTGATTTGAATCAAGTTTCGTCGATTTGATAGTAGAATAACAGAATCGTCGATCAACGAAATGAATTCATGTGTTTCTAATCGAAATCTCGATTCGGTGATTGAATTCAACGCAAAGTGTTCGAATTCAGCCTGTAACATTACGAAATCACGATTCGAATCAAGTTTTATCGATTTGATAGTAGAATAACAGAATCGTCGATCAACGGAATGAATTCATGTATTTCTCTTCGGAATCTCGTTTCGGTGATTGAATTCAACGCAGAGTGTTCGAATTCAGCCTCTAACATTACGAAATCACGATTCGAATCAAGTTTCATCGATTTGATACTAGAATAACAGAATCGTCGATCAACGGAATGAATTCATGTATTTCTCAGCGAAATCTCGTTTCGGTGATTGAATTCAACGCAGAGTGTTCGAATTCAGCCCTTAACATTACGAAATCACGATTCAAATCAAGATTCATCGATTTGATAGTAGAATAACAGAATCGTCGATCAACGAAATGAATTCATGTGTTTCTAATCGAAATCTCGTTTGGTTGATTGAATTCAACGCAGAGTGTTCGAATTCAGCCTGTAACATTACGAAATCACGATTCGAATCAAGTTTCATCGATTTGATACTAGAATAACAGAATCGTCGATCAACGAAATGAATTCATGTGTTTCTAATCGAAATCTCGTTTCGTTGATTGAATTCAACGCAGAGTGTTTGAATTCAGCCTGTAACATTACGAAATCGCGATTCGAATCAAGTTTCATCGATTTGATAGTAGAATAACAGAATCGTCGATCACCGAAATGAATTCATGTATTTCTCATCGGAATCTCGTTTCGGTGATTGAATTCGACGCATAGTGTTCGAATTCAGCCTGTAACATTACGAAATCAAGATTCGAATCAAGTTTCATCGATTTGATAGTAGAATAACAGAATCGTCGATCAACGAAATGAATTCATGTGTTTCTAATCGAAATCTCGTTTCGTTGATTGAATTCAACGCAGAGTGTTCGAATTCAGCCTGTAACATTACGAAATCACGATTCGAATCAAGTTTTATCGATTTGATAGTAGAATAACAGAATCGTCGATCAACGGAATGAATTCATGTATTTCTCTTCGGAATCTCGTTTCGGTGATTGAATTCAACGCAGAGTGTTCGAATTCAGCCTCTAACATTACGAAATCACGATTCGAATCAAGTTTCATCGATTTGATACTAGAATAACAGAATCGTCGATCAACGGAATGAATTCATGTATTTCTCAGCGAAATCTCGTTTCGGTGATTGAATTCAACGCAGAGTGTTCGAATTCAGCCCTTAACATTACGAAATCACGATTCAAATCAAGATTCATCGATTTGATAGTAGAATAACAGAATCGTCGATCAACGAAATGAATTCATGTATTTCTCATCGGAATCTCGTTTCGGTGATTAAATTCGACGCATAGTGTTCGAATTCAGCCTGTAACATTACGAAATCACGATTCGAATCAAGTTTCATCGATTTGATAGTAGAATAACAGAATCGTCGATCAACGAAATGAATTCATGTATTTCTCATTGAAATCTCGTTTCGGTGATTGAATTCGACGCAGAGTGTTCGAATTCAGCCTGTAACATTACGAAATCGTGATTTGAATCAAGTTTCGTCGATTTGATAGTAGAATAACAGAATCGTCGATCAACGAAATGAATTCATGTGTTTCTAATCGAAATCTCGATTCGGTGATTGAATTCAACGCAAAGTGTTCGAATTCAGCCTGTAACATTACGAAATCACGATTCGAATCAAGTTTTATCGATTTGATAGTAGAATAACAGAATCGTCGATCAACGGAATGAATTCATGTATTTCTCTTCGGAATCTCGTTTCGGTGATTGAATTCAACGCAGAGTGTTCGAATTCAGCCTCTAACATTACGAAATCACGATTCGAATCAAGTTTCATCGATTTGATACTAGAATAACAGAATCGTCGATCAACGGAATGAATTCATGTATTTCTCAGCGAAATCTCGTTTCGGTGATTGAATTCAACGCAGAGTGTTCGAATTCAGCCCTTAACATTACGAAATCACGATTCAAATCAAGATTCATCGATTTGATAGTAGAATAACAGAATCGTCGATCAACGAAATGAATTCATGTGTTTCTAATCGAAATCTCGTTTGGTTGATTGAATTCAACGCAGAGTGTTCGAATTCAGCCTGTAACATTACGAAATCACGATTCGAATCAAGTTTCATCGATTTGATACTAGAATAACAGAATCGTCGATCAACGAAATGAATTCATGTGTTTCTAATCGAAATCTCGTTTCGTTGATTGAATTCAACGCAGAGTGTTTGAATTCAGCCTGTAACATTACGAAATCGCGATTCGAATCAAGTTTCATCGATTTGATAGTAGAATAACAGAATCGTCGATCACCGAAATGAATTCATGTATTTCTCATCGGAATCTCGTTTCGGTGATTGAATTCGACGCATAGTGTTCGAATTCAGCCTGTAACATTACGAAATCAAGATTCGAATCAAGTTTCATCGATTTGATAGTAGAATAACAGAATCGTCGATCAACGAAATGAATTCATGTGTTTCTAATCGAAATCTCGTTTCGTTGATTGAATTCAACGCAGAGTGTTCGAATTCAGCCTGTAACATTACGAAATCGCGATTCGAATCAAGTTTCATCGATTTGATAGTAGAATAACAGAATCGTCGATCATTGAAATGAATTCATGTATTTCTCATCGGAATCTCGTTTCGGTGATTGAATTCGACGCATAGTGTTCGAATTCAGGCTGTAACATTACGAAATCGCGATTCGAATCAAGTTTCATCGATTTGATAGTAGAATAACAGAATCGTCAATCAACGAAATGAATTCATGTATTTCTTATTGAAATCTCGTTTCGGCGATTGAATTCAACGCAGAGTGTTCGGATTCAGCCTGTCACATTACGAAATCACGATTCGAATCGAGTTTCATCGATTTGATAGTAGAATAACAGAATCGTCGATCAACGAAATGAATTCATGTATTTCTCATCGGAATCTCGTTTCGGTGATTGAATTCAACGCAGAGTGTTCGAATTCAGCCTCTAACATTACGAAATCACGATTCGAATCAAGTTTCATCGATTTGATACTAGAATAACAGAATCGTCGATCAACGGAATGAATTCATGTATTTCTCAGCGGAATCTCGTTTCGGTGATTGAATTCGACGCATAGTGTTCGAATTCAGCCTGTAACATTACGAAATCACGATTCGAATCAAGTTGCATCGATTTGATAGTAGAATAACAGAATCGTCGATCAACGAAATGAATTCATGTGTTTCTAATCGAAATCTCGTTTCGTTGATTGAATTCAACGCAGAGTGTTCGAATTCAGCCTGTAACATTACGAAATCACGATTCGAATCAAGTTTCATCGATTTGATAGTAGAATAACAGAATCGTCGATCAACGAAATGAATTCATGTATTTCTCATCGGAATCTCGTTTCGGTGATTGAATTCAACGCAGAGTGTTCGAATTCAGCCTCTAACATTACGAAATCAAGATTCGAATCAAGTTTCATCGATTTGATAGTAGAATAACAGAATCGTCGATCAACGAAATGAATTCATGTATTTCTCATTGAAATCTCGTTTCGGTGAGTGAATTCAACGCAGAGTGTTCGAATTCATCCTGTAACATTACGAAATCAAGATTCGAATCAAGTTTGATCGATTTGATACTAGAATAACAGAATCGTCGATCAACGAAATGAATTCATGTATTTCTCATCGGAATCTCGTTTCGGTGATTAAATTCGACGCATAGTGTTCGAATTCAGCCTGTAACATTACGAAATCACGATTCGAATCAAGTTTCATCGATTTGATAGTAGAATAACAGAATCGTCGATCAACGAAATGAATTCATGTATTTCTCTTCGGAATCTCGTTTCGGTGATTGAATTCAACGCAGAGTGTTCGAATTCAGCCTCTAACATTACGAAATCACGATTCGAATCAAGTTTCATCGATTTGATACTAGAATAACAGAATCGTCGATCAACGGAATGAATTCATGTATTTCTCAGCGAAATCTCGTTTCGGTGATTGAATTCAACGCAGAGTGTTCGAATTCAGCCCTTAACATTACGAAATCACGATTCAAATCAAGATTCATCGATTTGATAGTAGAATAACAGAATCGTCGATCAACGAAATGAATTCATGTATTTCTCATCGGAATCTCGTTTCGGTGATTAAATTCGACGCATAGTGTTCGAATTCAGCCTGTAACATTACGAAATCACGATTCGAATCAAGTTTCATCGATTTGATAGTAGAATAACAGAATCGTCGATCAACGAAATGAATTCATGTATTTCTCATTGAAATCTCGTTTCGGTGATTGAATTCGACGCAGAGTGTTCGAATTCAGCCTGTAACATTACGAAATCGTGATTTGAATCAAGTTTCGTCGATTTGATAGTAGAATAACAGAATCGTCGATCAACGAAATGAATTCATGTGTTTCTAATCGAAATCTCGATTCGGTGATTGAATTCAACGCAAAGTGTTCGAATTCAGCCTGTAACATTACGAAATCACGATTCGAATCAAGTTTTATCGATTTGATAGTAGAATAACAGAATCGTCGATCAACGGAATGAATTCATGTATTTCTCTTCGGAATCTCGTTTCGGTGATTGAATTCAACGCAGAGTGTTCGAATTCAGCCTCTAACATTACGAAATCACGATTCGAATCAAGTTTCATCGATTTGATACTAGAATAACAGAATCGTCGATCAACGGAATGAATTCATGTATTTCTCAGCGAAATCTCGTTTCGGTGATTGAATTCAACGCAGAGTGTTCGAATTCAGCCCTTAACATTACGAAATCACGATTCAAATCAAGATTCATCGATTTGATAGTAGAATAACAGAATCGTCGATCAACGAAATGAATTCATGTGTTTCTAATCGAAATCTCGTTTGGTTGATTGAATTCAACGCAGAGTGTTCGAATTCAGCCTGTAACATTACGAAATCACGATTCGAATCAAGTTTCATCGATTTGATACTAGAATAACAGAATCGTCGATCAACGAAATGAATTCATGTGTTTCTAATCGAAATCTCGTTTCGTTGATTGAATTCAACGCAGAGTGTTTGAATTCAGCCTGTAACATTACGAAATCGCGATTCGAATCAAGTTTCATCGATTTGATAGTAGAATAACAGAATCGTCGATCACCGAAATGAATTCATGTATTTCTCATCGGAATCTCGTTTCGGTGATTGAATTCGACGCATAGTGTTCGAATTCAGCCTGTAACATTACGAAATCAAGATTCGAATCAAGTTTCATCGATTTGATAGTAGAATAACAGAATCGTCGATCAACGAAATGAATTCATGTGTTTCTAATCGAAATCTCGTTTCGTTGATTGAATTCAACGCAGAGTGTTCGAATTCAGCCTGTAACATTACGAAATCGCGATTCGAATCAAGTTTCATCGATTTGATAGTAGAATAACAGAATCGTCGATCATTGAAATGAATTCATGTATTTCTCATCGGAATCTCGTTTCGGTGATTGAATTCGACGCATAGTGTTCGAATTCAGGCTGTAACATTACGAAATCGCGATTCGAATCAAGTTTCATCGATTTGATAGTAGAATAACAGAATCGTCAATCAACGAAATGAATTCATGTATTTCTTATTGAAATCTCGTTTCGGCGATTGAATTCAACGCAGAGTGTTCGGATTCAGCCTGTCACATTACGAAATCACGATTCGAATCGAGTTTCATCGATTTGATAGTAGAATAACAGAATCGTCGATCAACGAAATGAATTCATGTATTTCTCATCGGAATCTCGTTTCGGTGATTGAATTCAACGCAGAGTGTTCGAATTCAGCCTCTAACATTACGAAATCACGATTCGAATCAAGTTTCATCGATTTGATACTAGAATAACAGAATCGTCGATCAACGGAATGAATTCATGTATTTCTCAGCGGAATCTCGTTTCGGTGATTGAATTCGACGCATAGTGTTCGAATTCAGCCTGTAACATTACGAAATCACGATTCGAATCAAGTTGCATCGATTTGATAGTAGAATAACAGAATCGTCGATCAACGAAATGAATTCATGTGTTTCTAATCGAAATCTCGTTTCGTTGATTGAATTCAACGCAGAGTGTTCGAATTCAGCCTGTAACATTACGAAATCACGATTCGAATCAAGTTTCATCGATTTGATAGTAGAATAACAGAATCGTCGATCAACGAAATGAATTCATGTATTTCTCATCGGAATCTCGTTTCGGTGATTGAATTCAACGCAGAGTGTTCGAATTCAGCCTCTAACATTACGAAATCAAGATTCGAATCAAGTTTCATCGATTTGATAGTAGAATAACAGAATCGTCGATCAACGAAATGAATTCATGTATTTCTCATTGAAATCTCGTTTCGGTGAGTGAATTCAACGCAGAGTGTTCGAATTCATCCTGTAACATTACGAAATCAAGATTCGAATCAAGTTTGATCGATTTGATACTAGAATAACAGAATCGTCGATCAACGAAATGAATTCATGTATTTCTCATCGGAATCTCGTTTCGGTGATTAAATTCGACGCATAGTGTTCGAATTCAGCCTGTAACATTACGAAATCACGATTCGAATCAAGTTGCATCGATTTGATAGTAGAATAACAGAATCGTCGATCAACGAAATGAATTCATGTGTTTCTAATCGGAATCTCGTTTCGTTGATTGAATTCAACGCAGAGTGTTCGAATTCAGCCTGTAACATTACGAAATCACGATTCGAATCAAGTTTCATCGATTTGATACTAGAATAACAGAATCGTCGATCAACGGAATGAATTCATGTATTTCTCAGCGAAATCTCGTTTCGGTGATTGAATTCAACGCAGAGTGTTCGAATTCAGCCTCTAACATTACGAAATCACGATTCAAATCAAGTTTCATCGATTTGATAGTAGAATAACAGAATCGTCGATCAACGAAATGAATTCATGTATTTCTTATTGAAATCTCGTTTCGGCGATTGAATTCAACGCAGAGTGTTCGGATTCAGCCTGTCACATTACGAAATCACGATTCGAATCGAGTTTCATCGATTTGATAGTAGAATAACAGAATCGTCGATCAACGAAATGAATTCATGTATTTCTCATCGGAATCTCGTTTCGGTGATTGAATTCAACGCAGAGTGTTCGAATTCAGCCTCTAACATTACGAAATCACGATTCGAATCAAGTTTCATCGATTTGATACTAGAATAACAGAATCGTCGATCAACGGAATGAATTCATGTATTTCTCAGCGGAATCTCGTTTCGGTGATTGAATTCGACGCATAGTGTTCGAATTCAGCCTGTAACATTACGAAATCACGATTCGAATCAAGTTGCATCGATTTGATAGTAGAATAACAGAATCGTCGATCAACGAAATGAATTCATGTGTTTCTAATCGAAATCTCGTTTCGTTGATTGAATTCAACGCAGAGTGTTCGAATTCAGCCTGTAACATTACGAAATCGCGATTCGAATCAAGTTTCATCGATTTGATAGTAGAATAACAGAATCGTCGATCACCGAAATGAATTCATGTATTTCTCATCGGAATCTCGTTTCGGTGATTGAATTCGACGCATAGTGTTCGAATTCAGCCTGTAACATTACGAAATCAAGATTCGAATCAAGTTTCATCGATTTGATAGTAGAATAACAGAATCGTCGATCAACGGAATGAATTCATGTATTTCTCATTGAAATCTCGTTTCGGTGAGTGAATTCAACGCAGAGTGTTCGAATTCATCCTGTAACATTACGAAATCAAGATTCGAATCAAGTTTGATCGATTTGATACTAGAATAACAGAATCGTCGATCAACGAAATGAATTCATGTATTTCTCATCGGAATCTCGTTTCGGTGATTAAATTCGACGCATAGTGTTCGAATTCAGCCTGTAACATTACGAAATCACGATTCGAATCAAGTTGCATCGATTTGATAGTAGAATAACAGAATCGTCGATCAACGAAATGAATTCATGTGTTTCTAATCGGAATCTCGTTTCGTTGATTGAATTCAACGCAGAGTGTTCGAATTCAGCCTGTAACATTACGAAATCACGATTCGAATCAAGTTTCATCGATTTGATACTAGAATAACAGAATCGTCGATCAACGGAATGAATTCATGTATTTCTCAGCGAAATCTCGTTTCGGTGATTGAATTCAACGCAGAGTGTTCGAATTCAGCCTCTAACATTACGAAATCACGATTCAAATCAAGTTTCATCGATTTGATAGTAGAATAACAGAATCGTCGATCAACGAAATGAATTCATGTATTTCTTATTGAAATCTCGTTTCGGCGATTGAATTCAACGCAGAGTGTTCGGATTCAGCCTGTCACATTACGAAATCACGATTCGAATCGAGTTTCATCGATTTGATAGTAGAATAACAGAATCGTCGATCAACGAAATGAATTCATGTATTTCTCATCGGAATCTCGTTTCGGTGATTGAATTCAACGCAGAGTGTTCGAATTCAGCCTCTAACATTACGAAATCACGATTCGAATCAAGTTTCATCGATTTGATACTAGAATAACAGAATCGTCGATCAACGGAATGAATTCATGTATTTCTCAGCGGAATCTCGTTTCGGTGATTGAATTCGACGCATAGTGTTCGAATTCAGCCTGTAACATTACGAAATCACGATTCGAATCAAGTTGCATCGATTTGATAGTAGAATAACAGAATCGTCGATCAACGAAATGAATTCATGTGTTTCTAATCGAAATCTCGTTTCGTTGATTGAATTCAACGCAGAGTGTTCGAATTCAGCCTGTAACATTACGAAATCGCGATTCGAATCAAGTTTCATCGATTTGATAGTAGAATAACAGAATCGTCGATCACCGAAATGAATTCATGTATTTCTCATCGGAATCTCGTTTCGGTGATTGAATTCGACGCATAGTGTTCGAATTCAGCCTGTAACATTACGAAATCAAGATTCGAATCAAGTTTCATCGATTTGATAGTAGAATAACAGAATCGTCGATCAACGGAATGAATTCATGTATTTCTCATTGAAATCTCGTTTCGGTGAGTGAATTCAACGCAGAGTGTTCGAATTCATCCTGTAACATTACGAAATCAAGATTCGAATCAAGTTTGATCGATTTGATACTAGAATAACAGAATCGTCGATCAACGAAATGAATTCATGTATTTCTCATCGGAATCTCGTTTCGGTGATTAAATTCGACGCATAGTGTTCGAATTCAGCCTGTAACATTACGAAATTACGATTCGAATCAAGTTTCATCGATTTGATAGTAGAATAACAGAATCGTCGATCAACGAAATGAATTCATGTATTTCTCATTGAAATCTCGTTTCGGTGATTGAATTCGACGCAGAGTGTTCGAATTCAGCCTGTAACATTACGAAATCGTGATTCGAATCAAGTTTCGTCGATTTGATAGTAGAATAACAGAATCGTCGATCAACGGAATGAATTCATGTATTTCCCATCGGAATCTCGTTTCGGTGATTGAATTCGACGCATAGTGTTCGAATTCAGCCTGTAACATTACGAAATCACGATTCGAATCAAGTTGCATCGATTTGATAGTAGAATAACAGAATCGTCGATCAACGAAATGAATTCATGTGTTTCTAATCGAAATCTCGTTTCGTTGATTGAATTCAACGCAGAGTGTTCGAATTCAGCCTGTAACATTACGAAATCACGATTCGAATCAAGTTTCATCGATTTGATAGTAGAATAACAGAATCGTCGATCAACGAAATGAATTCATGTATTTCTCATCGGAATCTCGTTTCGGTGATTGAATTCAACGCAGAGTGTTCGAATTCAGCCTCTAACATTACGAAATCACGATTCGAATCAAGTTTCATCGATTTGATACTAGAATAACAGAATCGTCGATCAACGGAATGAATTCATGTATTTCTCAGCGAAATCTCGTTTCGGTGATTGAATTCAACGCAGAGTGTTCGAATTCAGCCTCTAACATTACGAAATCACGATTCAAATCAAGTTTCATCGATTTGATAGTAGAATAACAGAATCGTCGATCAACGAAATGAATTCATGTGTTTCTAATCGAAATCTCGTTTCGTTGATTGAATTCAACGCAGAGTGTTCGAATTCAGCCTGTAACATTACGAAATCGCGATTCGAATCAAGTTTCATCGATTTGATAGTAGAATAACAGAATCGTCGATCACCGGAATGAATTCATGTATTTCTCATCGGAATCTCGTTTCGGTGATTGAATTCGACGCATAGTGTTCGAATTCAGCCTGTAACATTACGAAATCAAGATTCGAATCAAGTTTCATCGATTTGATAGTAGAATAACAGAATCGTCGATCAACGAAATGAATTCATGTATTTCTCATTGAAATCTCGTTTCGGTGAGTGAATTCAACGCAGAGTGTTCGAATTCATCCTGTAACATTACGAAATCAAGATTCGAATCAAGTTTGATCGATTTGATACTAGAATAACAGAATCGTCGATCAACGAAATGAATTCATGTATTTCTCATCGGAATCTCGTTTCGGTGATTAAATTCGACGCATAGTGTTCGAATTCAGCCTGTAACATTACGAAATCACGATTCGAATCAAGTTTCATCGATTTGATAGTAGAATAACAGAATCGTCGATCAACGAAATGAATTCATGTATTTCTCATTGAAATCTCGTTTCGGTGATTGAATTCGACGCAGAGTGTTCGAATTCAGCCTGTAACATTACGAAATCGTGATTCGAATCAAGTTTCGTCGATTTGATAGTAGAATAACAGAATCGTCGATCAACGGAATGAATTCATGTATTTCTCATCGGAATCTCGTTTCGGTGATTGAATTCGACGCATAGTGTTCGAATTCAGCCTGTAACATTACGAAATCACGATTCGAATCAAGTTTCATCGATTTGATAGTAGAATAACAGAATCGTCGATCAACGAAATGAATTCATGTGTTTCTAATCGAAATCTCGTTTCGTTGATTGAATTCAACGCAGAGTGTTCGAATTCAGCCTGTAACATTACGAAATCGCGATTCGAATCAAGTTTCATCGATTTGATAGTAGAATAACAGAATCGTCGATCACCGAAATGAATTCATGTATTTCTCATCGGAATCTCGTTTCGGTGATTGAATTCGACGCAGAGTGTTCGAATTCAGCCTGTAACATTACGAAATCGTGATTCGAATCAAGTTTCGTCGATTTGATAGTAGAATAACAGAATCGTCGATCAACGAAATGAATTCATGTGTTTCTAATCGAAATCTCGATTCGGTGATTGAATTCAACGCAAAGTGTTCGAATTCAGCCTGTAACATTATGAAATCACGATTCGAATCAAGTTTCATCGATTTGATAGTAGAATAACAGAATCGTCGATCAACGAATGAATTCATGTATTTCTCATTGAAATCTCGTTTCGGTGATTGAATTTAACGCAGAGTGTTCGAATTCATCCTGCAACATTACGAAATCAAGATTCGAATCAAGTTTAATCGATTTGATACTAGAATAACAGAATCGTCGATCAACGAAATGAATTCATGTATTTCTCATCGGAATCTCGTTTCGGTGATTGAATTCAACGCAGAGTGTTCGAATTCAGCCTGTAACATTACGAAATCACGATTCGAATCAAGTTTTATCGATTTGATAGTAGAATAACAGAATCGTCGATCAACGGAATGAATTCATGTATTTCTCATCGGAATCTCGTTTCGGTGATTGAATTCGACGCATAGTGTTCGAATTCAGCCTGTAACATTACGAAATCACGATTCGAATCAAGTTGCATCGATTTGATAGTAGAATAACAGAATCGTCGATCAACGAAATGAATTCATGTGTTTCTAATCGAAATCTCGTTTCGTTGATTGAATTCAACGCAGAGTGTTCGAATTCAGCCTGTAACATTACGAAATCGCGATTCGAATCAAGTTTCATCGATTTGATAGTAGAATAACAGAATCGTCGATCAACGAAATGAATTCATGTATTTCTCATTGAAATCTCGTTTCGGTGATTGAATTCGACGCAGAGTGTTCGAATTCAGCCTGTAACATTACGAAATCGTGATTCGAATCAAGTTTCGTCGATTTGATAGTAGAATAACAGAATCGTCGATCAACGGAATGAATTCATGTATTTCCCATCGGAATCTCGTTTCGGTGATTGAATTCGACGCATAGTGTTCGAATTCAGCCTGTAACATTACGAAATCACGATTCGAATCAAGTTGCATCGATTTGATAGTAGAATAACAGAATCGTCGATCAACGAAATGAATTCATGTGTTTCTAATCGAAATCTCGTTTCGTTGATTGAATTCAACGCAGAGTGTTCGAATTCAGCCTGTAACATTACGAAATCACGATTCGAATCAAGTTTCATCGATTTGATAGTAGAATAACAGAATCGTCGATCAACGAAATGAATTCATGTATTTCTCATCGGAATCTCGTTTCGGTGATTGAATTCAACGCAGAGTGTTCGAATTCAGCCTCTAACATTACGAAATCACGATTCGAATCAAGTTTCATCGATTTGATACTAGAATAACAGAATCGTCGATCAACGGAATGAATTCATGTATTTCTCAGCGAAATCTCGTTTCGGTGATTGAATTCAACGCAGAGTGTTCGAATTCAGCCTCTAACATTACGAAATCACGATTCAAATCAAGTTTCATCGATTTGATAGTAGAATAACAGAATCGTCGATCAACGAAATGAATTCATGTGTTTCTAATCGAAATCTCGTTTCGTTGATTGAATTCAACGCAGAGTGTTCGAATTCAGCCTGTAACATTACGAAATCGCGATTCGAATCAAGTTTCATTGATTTGATAGTAGAATAACAGAATCGTCGATCACCGGAATGAATTCATGTATTTCTCATCGGAATCTCGTTTCGGTGATTGAATTCGACGCATAGTGTTCGAATTCAGCCTGTAACATTACGAAATCAAGATTCGAATCAAGTTTCATCGATTTGATAGTAGAATAACAGAATCGTCGATCAACGAAATGAATTCATGTATTTCTCATTAAAATCTCGTTTCGGTGATCGAATTCGACGCAGAGTGTTCGAATTTAGCCTGTAATATTACGAAATCGCGATTCGAATCAAGTTTCATCGATTTGATAGTAGAATAACAGAATCGTCGATCAACGAAATGAATTCATGTGTTTCTAATCGAAATCTCGTTTCGGTAATTAAATTCAACGCAGAGTGTTCGAATTTAGCCTGTAACATTACGAAATCACGATTCGAATCAAGTTTTATCGATTTGATAGTAGAATAACAGAATCGTCGATCAACGAAATGAATTCATGTATTTCTCATTGAAATCTCGTTTCGGTGATTGAATTCAACGCAGAGTGTTCGAATTCAGCCTGTAACATTACGAAATCAAGATTCGAATCAAGTTTCATCGATTTGATAGAAGAATAACAGAATCGTCGATCAACGAAATGAATTCATGTATTTCTTATCGGAATCTCGTTTCGGTGATTGAATTCAACGCAGAGTGTTCGAATTCAGCCTCTAACATTACGAAATCACGATTCGAATCAAGTTGCATCGATTTGATAGTAGAATAACAGAATCGTCGATCAACGAAATGAATTCATGTATTTCTCATTGAAATCTCGTTTCGGTGATTGAATTCGACGCAGAGTGTTCGAATTCAGCCTGTAACATTACGAAATCGCGATTCGAATCAAGTTTCATCGATTTGATACTAGAATAACAGAATCGTCGATCAACGGAATGAATTCATGTATTTTTCATCGACATCTCGTTTCGGTGATTGAATTCGACGCAGAGTGTCCGAATTCAGCCTGTAACATTACGAAATTACGATTCGAATCAAGTTGCATCGATTTGATAGTAGAATAACAGAATCGTCGATCAACGAAATGAATTCATGTGTTTTTAATCGAAATCTCGTTTCGTCGATTGAATTCAACGCAGAGTGTTCGAATTCAGCCTGTCACATTACGAAATCGCGATTCGAATCAAGTTTCATCGATTTGATAGTATAATAACAGAATCGTCGATCAACGGAATGAATTCATGTATTTCTCATCGAAATCTCGTTTCGGTGATTGAATTCGACGCATAGTGTTCGAATTCAGCTTGTAACATTACGAAATCACGATTCGAATCAAGTTTCACCGATTTGATAGTAGAATAACAGAATCGTCGATCAACGAAATGAATTCATGTATTTCTCATTGAAATCTCGTTTCGGTGATTGAATTCGACGCAGAGTGTTCGAATTTAGCCTGTAATATTACGAAATCGCGATTCGAATCAAGTTTCATCGATTTGATAGTAGAATAACAGAATCGTCGATCAACGAAATGAATTCATGTGTTTCTAATCGAAATCTCGTTTCGGTAATTAAATTCAACGCAGAGTGTTCGAATTTAGCCTGTAACATTACGAAATCACGATTCGAATCAAGTTTCATCGATTTGATAGTAGAATAACAGAATCGTCGATCAACGAAATGAATTCATGTATTTCTCATTGAAATCTCGTTTCGGTGATTGAATTCAACGCAGAGTTTCCGAATTCAGCCTGTAACATTACGAAATCAAGATTCGAATCAAGTTTCATCGATTTGATAGTAGAATAACAGAATCGTCGATCAACGAAATGAATTCATGTATTTCTTATCGGAATCTCGTTTCGGTGATTGAATTCAACGCAGAGTGTTCGAATTCAGCCTCTAACATTACAAAATCACGATTCGAATCAAGTTTCATCGATTTGATAGTAGAATAACAGAATCGTCGATCAACGAGATGAATTTATGTATTTCTCATTGAAATCTCGTTTCGGTGATTGAATTCGACGCATAGTGTTCGAATTCAGCTTGTAACATTACGAAATCACGATTCGAATCAAGTTTCATCGATTTGATAGTAGAATAACAGAATCGTCGATCAACGAAATGAATTCATGTACTTCTCATTGAAATCTCGTTTCGGTGATTGAATTAGACGCAGAGTGTTCGAATTTAGCCTGTAACATTACGAAATCGCGATTCGAATCAAGTTTCATCGATTTGATAGTAGTATGACAGAATCGTCGATCAACGGAATGAATTCATGTATTTCTCAGCGAAATCTCGTTTCGGTGATTGAATTCGACGCAGAGTGTTCGAATTCAGCCTGTAACATTACGAAATCGCGATTCGAATCAAGTTTCATTAATTCGATACTAGAATAACAGAATCGTCGATCAACGGAATGAATTCATGTATTTTTCATCGACATCGCGTTTCGGTGATTGAATTCGACGCAGAGTGTCCGAATTCAGCCTGTAACATTACGAAATCACGATTCGAATCAAGTTGCATCGATTTGATAGTAGAATAACAGAATCGTCGATCAACGAAATGAATTCATGTGTTTCTAATCGAAATCTCGTTTCGTCGATTGAATTCAACGCAGAGTGTTCGAATTCAGCCTGTCACATTACGAAATCGCGATTCGAATCAAGTATCATCGATTTGATAGTAGAATAACAGAATCGTCGATCAACGGAATGAATTCATGTATTTCTCATCGAAATCTCGTTTCGGTGATTGAATTCGACGCAGAGTGTTCGAATTTAGCCTGTAATATTACGAAATCGCGATTCGAATCAAGTTTCATCGATTTGATAGTAGAATAACAGAATCGTCGATCAACGAAATGAATTCATGTGTTTCTAATCGAAATCTCGTTTCGGTAATTAAATTCAACGCAGAGTGTTCGAATTCAGCCTGTAACATTACGAAATCACGATTCGAATCAAGTTTCATCGATTTGATAGTAGAATAACAGAATCGTCGATCAACGAAATGAATTCATGTATTTCTCATTGATATCTCGTTTCGGTGATTGAATTCAACGCGGAGTGTCCGAATTCAGCCTGTAACATTACGAAATCACGATTCGAATCAAGTTGCATCGATTTAAAAGTAGAATAACAGAATCGTCGATCAACGAAATGAATTCATGTGTTTTTAATCGAAATCTCGTTTCGTCGATTGAATTCAACGCAGAATGTTCGAATTCAGCCTGTCACATTACGAAATCGCGATTCGAATCAAGTTTCATCGATTTGATAGTAGAATAACAGAATCGTCGATCACCGAAATGAATTCATGTATTTCTCATCGGAATCTCGTTTCGGTGATTGAATTCGACGCATAGTGTTCGAATTCAGCCTGTAACATTACGAAATCAAGATTCGAATCAAGTTTCATCGATTTGATAGTAGAATAACAGAATCGTCGATCAACGGAATGAATTCATGTATTTCTCATTGAAATCTCGTTTCGGTGAGTGAATTCAACGCAGAGTGTTCGAATTCATCCTGTAACATTACGAAATCAAGATTCGAATCAAGTTTGATCGATTTGATACTAGAATAACAGAATCGTCGATCAACGAAATGAATTCATGTATTTCTCATCGGAATCTCGTTTCGGTGATTAAATTCGACGCATAGTGTTCGAATTCAGCCTGTAACATTACGAAATCACGATTCGAATCAAGTTGCATCGATTTGATAGTAGAATAACAGAATCGTCGATCAACGAAATGAATTCATGTGTTTCTAATCGGAATCTCGTTTCGTTGATTGAATTCAACGCAGAGTGTTCGAATTCAGCCTGTAACATTACGAAATCACGATTCGAATCAAGTTTCATCGATTTGATACTAGAATAACAGAATCGTCGATCAACGGAATGAATTCATGTATTTCTCAGCGAAATCTCGTTTCGGTGATTGAATTCAACGCAGAGTGTTCGAATTCAGCCTCTAACATTACGAAATCACGATTCAAATCAAGTTTCATCGATTTGATAGTAGAATAACAGAATCGTCGATCAACGAAATGAATTCATGTATTTCTTATTGAAATCTCGTTTCGGCGATTGAATTCAACGCAGAGTGTTCGGATTCAGCCTGTCACATTACGAAATCACGATTCGAATCGAGTTTCATCGATTTGATAGTAGAATAACAGAATCGTCGATCAACGAAATGAATTCATGTATTTCTCATCGGAATCTCGTTTCGGTGATTGAATTCAACGCAGAGTGTTCGAATTCAGCCTCTAACATTACGAAATCACGATTCGAATCAAGTTTCATCGATTTGATACTAGAATAACAGAATCGTCGATCAACGGAATGAATTCATGTATTTCTCAGCGGAATCTCGTTTCGGTGATTGAATTCGACGCATAGTGTTCGAATTCAGCCTGTAACATTACGAAATCACGATTCGAATCAAGTTGCATCGATTTGATAGTAGAATAACAGAATCGTCGATCAACGAAATGAATTCATGTGTTTCTAATCGAAATCTCGTTTCGTTGATTGAATTCAACGCAGAGTGTTCGAATTCAGCCTGTAACATTACGAAATCGCGATTCGAATCAAGTTTCATCGATTTGATAGTAGAATAACAGAATCGTCGATCACCGAAATGAATTCATGTATTTCTCATCGGAATCTCGTTTCGGTGATTGAATTCGACGCATAGTGTTCGAATTCAGCCTGTAACATTACGAAATCAAGATTCGAATCAAGTTTCATCGATTTGATAGTAGAATAACAGAATCGTCGATCAACGGAATGAATTCATGTATTTCTCATTGAAATCTCGTTTCGGTGAGTGAATTCAACGCAGAGTGTTCGAATTCATCCTGTAACATTACGAAATCAAGATTCGAATCAAGTTTGATCGATTTGATACTAGAATAACAGAATCGTCGATCAACGAAATGAATTCATGTATTTCTCATCGGAATCTCGTTTCGGTGATTAAATTCGACGCATAGTGTTCGAATTCAGCCTGTAACATTACGAAATTACGATTCGAATCAAGTTTCATCGATTTGATAGTAGAATAACAGAATCGTCGATCAACGAAATGAATTCATGTATTTCTCATTGAAATCTCGTTTCGGTGATTGAATTCGACGCAGAGTGTTCGAATTCAGCCTGTAACATTACGAAATCGTGATTCGAATCAAGTTTCGTCGATTTGATAGTAGAATAACAGAATCGTCGATCAACGGAATGAATTCATGTATTTCCCATCGGAATCTCGTTTCGGTGATTGAATTCGACGCATAGTGTTCGAATTCAGCCTGTAACATTACGAAATCACGATTCGAATCAAGTTGCATCGATTTGATAGTAGAATAACAGAATCGTCGATCAACGAAATGAATTCATGTGTTTCTAATCGAAATCTCGTTTCGTTGATTGAATTCAACGCAGAGTGTTCGAATTCAGCCTGTAACATTACGAAATCACGATTCGAATCAAGTTTCATCGATTTGATAGTAGAATAACAGAATCGTCGATCAACGAAATGAATTCATGTATTTCTCATCGGAATCTCGTTTCGGTGATTGAATTCAACGCAGAGTGTTCGAATTCAGCCTCTAACATTACGAAATCACGATTCGAATCAAGTTTCATCGATTTGATACTAGAATAACAGAATCGTCGATCAACGGAATGAATTCATGTATTTCTCAGCGAAATCTCGTTTCGGTGATTGAATTCAACGCAGAGTGTTCGAATTCAGCCTCTAACATTACGAAATCACGATTCAAATCAAGTTTCATCGATTTGATAGTAGAATAACAGAATCGTCGATCAACGAAATGAATTCATGTGTTTCTAATCGAAATCTCGTTTCGTTGATTGAATTCAACGCAGAGTGTTCGAATTCAGCCTGTAACATTACGAAATCGCGATTCGAATCAAGTTTCATCGATTTGATAGTAGAATAACAGAATCGTCGATCACCGGAATGAATTCATGTATTTCTCATCGGAATCTCGTTTCGGTGATTGAATTCGACGCATAGTGTTCGAATTCAGCCTGTAACATTACGAAATCAAGATTCGAATCAAGTTTCATCGATTTGATAGTAGAATAACAGAATCGTCGATCAACGAAATGAATTCATGTATTTCTCATTGAAATCTCGTTTCGGTGAGTGAATTCAACGCAGAGTGTTCGAATTCATCCTGTAACATTACGAAATCAAGATTCGAATCAAGTTTGATCGATTTGATACTAGAATAACAGAATCGTCGATCAACGAAATGAATTCATGTATTTCTCATCGGAATCTCGTTTCGGTGATTAAATTCGACGCATAGTGTTCGAATTCAGCCTGTAACATTACGAAATCACGATTCGAATCAAGTTTCATCGATTTGATAGTAGAATAACAGAATCGTCGATCAACGAAATGAATTCATGTATTTCTCATTGAAATCTCGTTTCGGTGATTGAATTCGACGCAGAGTGTTCGAATTCAGCCTGTAACATTACGAAATCGTGATTCGAATCAAGTTTCGTCGATTTGATAGTAGAATAACAGAATCGTCGATCAACGGAATGAATTCATGTATTTCTCATCGGAATCTCGTTTCGGTGATTGAATTCGACGCATAGTGTTCGAATTCAGCCTGTAACATTACGAAATCACGATTCGAATCAAGTTTCATCGATTTGATAGTAGAATAACAGAATCGTCGATCAACGAAATGAATTCATGTGTTTCTAATCGAAATCTCGTTTCGTTGATTGAATTCAACGCAGAGTGTTCGAATTCAGCCTGTAACATTACGAAATCGCGATTCGAATCAAGTTTCATCGATTTGATAGTAGAATAACAGAATCGTCGATCACCGAAATGAATTCATGTATTTCTCATCGGAATCTCGTTTCGGTGATTGAATTCGACGCAGAGTGTTCGAATTCAGCCTGTAACATTACGAAATCGTGATTCGAATCAAGTTTCGTCGATTTGATAGTAGAATAACAGAATCGTCGATCAACGAAATGAATTCATGTGTTTCTAATCGAAATCTCGATTCGGTGATTGAATTCAACGCAAAGTGTTCGAATTCAGCCTGTAACATTATGAAATCACGATTCGAATCAAGTTTCATCGATTTGATAGTAGAATAACAGAATCGTCGATCAACGAATGAATTCATGTATTTCTCATTGAAATCTCGTTTCGGTGATTGAATTTAACGCAGAGTGTTCGAATTCATCCTGCAACATTACGAAATCAAGATTCGAATCAAGTTTAATCGATTTGATACTAGAATAACAGAATCGTCGATCAACGAAATGAATTCATGTATTTCTCATCGGAATCTCGTTTCGGTGATTGAATTCAACGCAGAGTGTTCGAATTCAGCCTGTAACATTACGAAATCACGATTCGAATCAAGTTTTATCGATTTGATAGTAGAATAACAGAATCGTCGATCAACGGAATGAATTCATGTATTTCTCATCGGAATCTCGTTTCGGTGATTGAATTCGACGCATAGTGTTCGAATTCAGCCTGTAACATTACGAAATCACGATTCGAATCAAGTTGCATCGATTTGATAGTAGAATAACAGAATCGTCGATCAACGAAATGAATTCATGTGTTTCTAATCGAAATCTCGTTTCGTTGATTGAATTCAACGCAGAGTGTTCGAATTCAGCCTGTAACATTACGAAATCGCGATTCGAATCAAGTTTCATCGATTTGATAGTAGAATAACAGAATCGTCGATCAACGAAATGAATTCATGTATTTCTCATTGAAATCTCGTTTCGGTGATTGAATTCGACGCAGAGTGTTCGAATTCAGCCTGTAACATTACGAAATCGTGATTCGAATCAAGTTTCGTCGATTTGATAGTAGAATAACAGAATCGTCGATCAACGGAATGAATTCATGTATTTCCCATCGGAATCTCGTTTCGGTGATTGAATTCGACGCATAGTGTTCGAATTCAGCCTGTAACATTACGAAATCACGATTCGAATCAAGTTGCATCGATTTGATAGTAGAATAACAGAATCGTCGATCAACGAAATGAATTCATGTGTTTCTAATCGAAATCTCGTTTCGTTGATTGAATTCAACGCAGAGTGTTCGAATTCAGCCTGTAACATTACGAAATCACGATTCGAATCAAGTTTCATCGATTTGATAGTAGAATAACAGAATCGTCGATCAACGAAATGAATTCATGTATTTCTCATCGGAATCTCGTTTCGGTGATTGAATTCAACGCAGAGTGTTCGAATTCAGCCTCTAACATTACGAAATCACGATTCGAATCAAGTTTCATCGATTTGATACTAGAATAACAGAATCGTCGATCAACGGAATGAATTCATGTATTTCTCAGCGAAATCTCGTTTCGGTGATTGAATTCAACGCAGAGTGTTCGAATTCAGCCTCTAACATTACGAAATCACGATTCAAATCAAGTTTCATCGATTTGATAGTAGAATAACAGAATCGTCGATCAACGAAATGAATTCATGTGTTTCTAATCGAAATCTCGTTTCGTTGATTGAATTCAACGCAGAGTGTTCGAATTCAGCCTGTAACATTACGAAATCGCGATTCGAATCAAGTTTCATTGATTTGATAGTAGAATAACAGAATCGTCGATCACCGGAATGAATTCATGTATTTCTCATCGGAATCTCGTTTCGGTGATTGAATTCGACGCATAGTGTTCGAATTCAGCCTGTAACATTACGAAATCAAGATTCGAATCAAGTTTCATCGATTTGATAGTAGAATAACAGAATCGTCGATCAACGAAATGAATTCATGTATTTCTCATTAAAATCTCGTTTCGGTGATCGAATTCGACGCAGAGTGTTCGAATTTAGCCTGTAATATTACGAAATCGCGATTCGAATCAAGTTTCATCGATTTGATAGTAGAATAACAGAATCGTCGATCAACGAAATGAATTCATGTGTTTCTAATCGAAATCTCGTTTCGGTAATTAAATTCAACGCAGAGTGTTCGAATTTAGCCTGTAACATTACGAAATCACGATTCGAATCAAGTTTTATCGATTTGATAGTAGAATAACAGAATCGTCGATCAACGAAATGAATTCATGTATTTCTCATTGAAATCTCGTTTCGGTGATTGAATTCAACGCAGAGTGTTCGAATTCAGCCTGTAACATTACGAAATCAAGATTCGAATCAAGTTTCATCGATTTGATAGAAGAATAACAGAATCGTCGATCAACGAAATGAATTCATGTATTTCTTATCGGAATCTCGTTTCGGTGATTGAATTCAACGCAGAGTGTTCGAATTCAGCCTCTAACATTACGAAATCACGATTCGAATCAAGTTGCATCGATTTGATAGTAGAATAACAGAATCGTCGATCAACGAAATGAATTCATGTATTTCTCATTGAAATCTCGTTTCGGTGATTGAATTCGACGCAGAGTGTTCGAATTCAGCCTGTAACATTACGAAATCGCGATTCGAATCAAGTTTCATCGATTTGATACTAGAATAACAGAATCGTCGATCAACGGAATGAATTCATGTATTTTTCATCGACATCTCGTTTCGGTGATTGAATTCGACGCAGAGTGTCCGAATTCAGCCTGTAACATTACGAAATTACGATTCGAATCAAGTTGCATCGATTTGATAGTAGAATAACAGAATCGTCGATCAACGAAATGAATTCATGTGTTTTTAATCGAAATCTCGTTTCGTCGATTGAATTCAACGCAGAGTGTTCGAATTCAGCCTGTCACATTACGAAATCGCGATTCGAATCAAGTTTCATCGATTTGATAGTATAATAACAGAATCGTCGATCAACGGAATGAATTCATGTATTTCTCATCGAAATCTCGTTTCGGTGATTGAATTCGACGCATAGTGTTCGAATTCAGCTTGTAACATTACGAAATCACGATTCGAATCAAGTTTCACCGATTTGATAGTAGAATAACAGAATCGTCGATCAACGAAATGAATTCATGTATTTCTCATTGAAATCTCGTTTCGGTGATTGAATTCGACGCAGAGTGTTCGAATTTAGCCTGTAATATTACGAAATCGCGATTCGAATCAAGTTTCATCGATTTGATAGTAGAATAACAGAATCGTCGATCAACGAAATGAATTCATGTGTTTCTAATCGAAATCTCGTTTCGGTAATTAAATTCAACGCAGAGTGTTCGAATTTAGCCTGTAACATTACGAAATCACGATTCGAATCAAGTTTCATCGATTTGATAGTAGAATAACAGAATCGTCGATCAACGAAATGAATTCATGTATTTCTCATTGAAATCTCGTTTCGGTGATTGAATTCAACGCAGAGTTTCCGAATTCAGCCTGTAACATTACGAAATCAAGATTCGAATCAAGTTTCATCGATTTGATAGTAGAATAACAGAATCGTCGATCAACGAAATGAATTCATGTATTTCTTATCGGAATCTCGTTTCGGTGATTGAATTCAACGCAGAGTGTTCGAATTCAGCCTCTAACATTACAAAATCACGATTCGAATCAAGTTTCATCGATTTGATAGTAGAATAACAGAATCGTCGATCAACGAGATGAATTTATGTATTTCTCATTGAAATCTCGTTTCGGTGATTGAATTCGACGCATAGTGTTCGAATTCAGCTTGTAACATTACGAAATCACGATTCGAATCAAGTTTCATCGATTTGATAGTAGAATAACAGAATCGTCGATCAACGAAATGAATTCATGTACTTCTCATTGAAATCTCGTTTCGGTGATTGAATTAGACGCAGAGTGTTCGAATTTAGCCTGTAACATTACGAAATCGCGATTCGAATCAAGTTTCATCGATTTGATAGTAGTATGACAGAATCGTCGATCAACGGAATGAATTCATGTATTTCTCAGCGAAATCTCGTTTCGGTGATTGAATTCGACGCAGAGTGTTCGAATTCAGCCTGTAACATTACGAAATCGCGATTCGAATCAAGTTTCATTAATTCGATACTAGAATAACAGAATCGTCGATCAACGGAATGAATTCATGTATTTTTCATCGACATCGCGTTTCGGTGATTGAATTCGACGCAGAGTGTCCGAATTCAGCCTGTAACATTACGAAATCACGATTCGAATCAAGTTGCATCGATTTGATAGTAGAATAACAGAATCGTCGATCAACGAAATGAATTCATGTGTTTCTAATCGAAATCTCGTTTCGTCGATTGAATTCAACGCAGAGTGTTCGAATTCAGCCTGTCACATTACGAAATCGCGATTCGAATCAAGTATCATCGATTTGATAGTAGAATAACAGAATCGTCGATCAACGGAATGAATTCATGTATTTCTCATCGAAATCTCGTTTCGGTGATTGAATTCGACGCAGAGTGTTCGAATTTAGCCTGTAATATTACGAAATCGCGATTCGAATCAAGTTTCATCGATTTGATAGTAGAATAACAGAATCGTCGATCAACGAAATGAATTCATGTGTTTCTAATCGAAATCTCGTTTCGGTAATTAAATTCAACGCAGAGTGTTCGAATTCAGCCTGTAACATTACGAAATCACGATTCGAATCAAGTTTCATCGATTTGATAGTAGAATAACAGAATCGTCGATCAACGAAATGAATTCATGTATTTCTCATTGATATCTCGTTTCGGTGATTGAATTCAACGCGGAGTGTCCGAATTCAGCCTGTAACATTACGAAATCACGATTCGAATCAAGTTGCATCGATTTAAAAGTAGAATAACAGAATCGTCGATCAACGAAATGAATTCATGTGTTTTTAATCGAAATCTCGTTTCGTCGATTGAATTCAACGCAGAATGTTCGAATTCAGCCTGTCACATTACGAAATCGCGATTCGAATCAAGTTTCATCGATTTGATAGTAGAATAACAGAATCGTCGATCAACGGAATGAATTCATGTATTTCTCATCGAAATCTCGTTTCGGTGATTGAATTCGACGCATAGTGTTCGAATTCAGCTTGTAACATTACGAAATCACGATTCGAATCAAGTTTCATCGATTTGATAGTAGAATAACAGAATCGTCGATCAACGAAATGAATTCATGTATTTCTCATTAAAATCTCGTTTCGGTGATCGAATTCGACGCAGAGTGTTCGAATTTAGCCTGTAATATTACGAAATCGCGATTCGAATCAAGTTTCATCGATTTGATAGTAGAATAACAGAATCGTCGATCAACGAAATGAATTCATGTGTTTCTAATCGAAATCTCGTTTCGGTAATTAAATTCAACGCAGAGTGTTCGAATTTAGCCTGTAACATTACGAAATCACGATTCGAATCAAGTTTCATCGATTTGATAGTAGAATAACAGAATCGTCGATCAACGAAATGAACTCATGTATTTCTCATTGAAATCTCGTTTCGGTGATTGAATTCAACGCAGAGTGTCCGAATTCAGCCTGTAACATTACGAAATCACGATTCGAATCAAGTTGCATCGATTTGATAGTAGAATAACAGAATCGTCGATCAACGAAATGAATTCATGTGTTTTTAATCGAAATCTCGTTTCGTCGATTGAATTCAACGCAGAGTGTTCGAATTCAGCCTGTCACATTACGAAATCGCGATTCGAATCAAGTTTCATCGATTTGATAGTACAATAACAGAATCGTCGATCAACGGAATGAATTCATGTATTTCTCATCGAAATCTCGTTTCGGTGATTGAATTCGACGCATAGTTTTCGAATTCAGCTTGTAACATTACGAAATCACGATTCGAATCAAGTTTCATCGATTTGATAGTAGAATAACAGAATCGTCGATCAACGAAATGAATTCATGTATTTCTCATTAAAATCTCGTTTCGGTGATTGAATTCGACGCAGAGTGTTCGAATTCAGCCTGTAATATTACGAAATCGCGATTCGAATCAAGTTTCATCGATTTGATAGTAGAATAACAGAATCGTCGATCAACGAAATGAATTCATGTGTTTCTAATCGAAATCTCGTTTCGGTAATTAAATTCAACGCAGAGTGTTCGAATTTAGCCTGTAACATTACGAAATCACGATTCGAATCAAGTTTCATCGATTTGATAGTAGAATAACAGAATCGTCGATCAACGAAATGAATTCATGTATTTCTCATTGATATCTCGTTTCGGTGATTGAATTCAACGCGGAGTGTCCGAATTCAGCCTGTAACATTACGAAATCACGATTCGAATCAAGTTGCATCGATTTAAAAGTAGAATAACAGAATCGTCGATCAACGAAATGAATTCATGTGTTTTTAATCGAAATCTCGTTTCGTCGATTGAATTCAACGCAGAATGTTCGAATTCAGCCTGTCACATTACGAAATCGCGATTCGAATCAAGTTTCATCGATTTGATAGTAGAATAACAGAATCGTCGATCAACGGAATGAATTCATGTATTTCTCATCGAAATCTCGTTTCGGTGATTGAATTCGACGCATAGTGTTCGAATTCAGCTTGTAACATTACGAAATCACGATTCGAATCAAGTTACATCGATTTGATAGTAGAATAACAGAATCGTCGATCAACGAAATGAATTCATGTATTTCTCATTAAAATCTCGTTTCGGTGATCGAATTCGACGCAGAGTGTTCGAATTTAGCCTGTAATATTACGAAATCGCGATTCGAATCAAGTTTCATCGATTTGATAGTAGAATAACAGAATCGTCGATCAACGAAATGAATTCATGTGTTTCTAATCGAAATCTCGTTTCGGTAATTAAATTCAACGCAGAGTGTTCGAATTTAGCCTGTAACATTACGAAATCACGATTCGAATCAAGTTTCATCGATTTGATAGTAGAATAACAGAATCGTCGATCAACGAAATGAACTCATGTATTTCTCATTGAAATCTCGTTTCGGTGATTGAATTCAACGCAGAGTGTCCGAATTCAGCCTGTAACATTACGAAATCACGATTCGAATCAAGTTGCATCGATTTGATAGTAGAATAACAGAATCGTCGATCAACGAAATGAATTCATGTGTTTTTAATCGAAATCTCGTTTCGTCGATTGAATTCAACGCAGAGTGTTCGAATTCAGCCTGTCACATTACGAAATCGCGATTCGAATCAAGTTTCATCGATTTGATAGTACAATAACAGAATCGTCGATCAACGGAATGAATTCATGTATTTCTCATCGAAATCTCGTTTCGGTGATTGAATTCGACGCATAGTGTTCGAATTCAGCTTGTAACATTACGAAATCACGATTCGAATCAAGTTTCATCGATTTGATAGTAGAATAACAGAATCGTCGATCAACGAAATGAATTCATGTATTTCTCATTAAAATCTCGTTTCGGTGATTGAATTCGACGCAGAGTGTTCGAATTCAGCCTGTAATATTACGAAATCGCGATTCGAATCAAGTTTCATCGATTTGATAGTAGAATAACAGAATCGTCGATCAACGAAATGAATTCATGTGTTTCTAATCGAAATCTCGTTTCGGTAATTAAATTCAACGCAGAGTGTTCGAATTTAGCCTGTAACATTACGAAATCACGATTCGAATCAAGTTTCATCGATTTGATAGTAGAATAACAGAATCGTCGATCAACGAAATGAATTCATGTATTTCTCATTGAAATCTCGTTTCGGTGATTGAATTCAACGCAGAGTGTCCGAATTCAGCCTGTAACATTACGAAATCACGATTCGAATCAAGTTGCATCGATTTGATAGTAGAATAACAGAATCGTCGATCAACGAAATGAATTCATGTGTTTTTAATCGAAATCTCGTTTCGTCGATTGAATTCAACGCAGAGTGTTCAAATTCAGCCTGTCACATTACGAAATCGCGATTCGAATCAAGTTTCATCGATTTGATAGTAGAATAACAGAATCGTCGATCAACGGAATGAATTCATGTATTTCTCATCGAAATCTCGTTTCGGTGATTGAATTCGACGCATAGTGTTCGAATTCAGCTTGTAACATTACGAAATCACGATTCGAATCAAGTTTCATCGATTTGATAGTAGAATAACAGAATCGTCGATCAACGAAATGAATTCATGTATTTCTCATTAAAATCTCGTTTCGGTGATTGAATTCGACGCAGAGTGTTCGAATTTAGCCTGTAATATTACGAAATCGCGATTCGAATCAAGTTTCATCGATTTGATAGTAGAATAACAGAATCGTCGATCAACGAAATGAATTCATGTGTTTCTAATCGAAATCTCGTTTCGGTAATTAAATTCAACGCAGAGTGTTCGAATTTAGCCTGTAACATTACGAAATCACGATTCGAATCAAGTTTCATCGATTTGATAGTAGAATAACAGAATCGTCGATCAACGAAATGAATTCATGTATTTCTCATTGAAATCTCGTTTCGGTGATTGAATTCAACGCAGAGTGTTCGAATTCAGCCTGTAACATTACGAAATCAAGATTCGAATCAAGTTTCATCGATTTGATAGAAGAATAACAGAATCGTCGATCAACGAAATGAATTCATGTATTTCTTATCGGAATCTCGTTTCGGTGATTGAATTCAACGCAGAGTGTTCGAATTCAGCCTCTAACATTACGAAATCACGATTCGAATCAAGTTGCATCGATTTGATAGTAGAATAACAGAATCGTCGATCAACGAAATGAATTCATGTATTTCTCATTGAAATCTCGTTTCGGTGATTGAATTCGACGCAGAGTGTTCGAATTCAGCCTGTAACATTACGAAATCGCGATTCGAATCAAGTTTCATCGATTTGATACTAGAATAACAGAATCGTCGATCAACGGAATGAATTCATGTATTTTTCATCGACATCTCGTGTCGGTGATTGAATTCGACGCAGAGTGTCCGAATTCAGCCTGTAACATTACGAAATTACGATTCGAATCAAGTTGCATCGATTTGATAGTAGAATAACAGAATCGTCGATCAACGAAATGAATTCATGTGTTTTTAATCGAAATCTCGTTTCGTCGATTGAATTCAACGCAGAGTGTTCGAATTCAGCCTGTCACATTACGAAATCGCGATTCGAATCAAGTTTCATCGATTTGATAGTATAATAACAGAATCGTCGATCAACGGAATGAATTCATGTATTTCTCATCGAAATCTCGTTTCGGTGATTGAATTCGACGCATAGTGTTCGAATTCAGCTTGTAACATTACGAAATCACGATTCGAATCAAGTTTCATCGATTTGATAGTAGAATAACAGAATCGTCGATCAACGAAATGAATTCATGTATTTCTCATTGAAATCTCGTTTCGGTGATTGAATTCGACGCAGAGTGTTCGAATTCAGCCTGTAACATTACGAAATCACGATTCGAATCAAGTTGCATCGATTCGATAGTAGAATAACAGAATCGTCGATCAACGAAATGAATTCATGTGTTTCTAATCGAAATCTCGTTTCGTTGATTGAATTCAACGCAGAGTGTTCGAATTCAGCCTGTCACATTACGAAATCGCGATTCGAATCAAGTTTCATCGATTTGATAGTAGAATAACAGAATCGTCGATCAACGGAATGAATTCATGTATTTTTGATCGAAATCTCGTTTCGGTGATTGAATTCAACGCAGAGTGTTCGAATTCAGCCTGTAACATTACGAAATCAAGATTCGAATCAAGTTTCATCGATTTGATAGTAGAATAACAGAATCGTCGATCAACGAAATGAATTCATGTATTTCTTATCGGAATCTCGTTTCGGTGATTGAATTCAACGCAGAGTGTTCGAATTCAGCCTCTAACATTACAAAATCACGATTCGAATCAAGTTTCATCGATTTGATAGTAGAATAACAGAATCGTCGATCAACGAGATGAATTTATGTATTTCTCATTGAAATCTCGTTTCGGTGATTGAATTCGACGCATAGTGTTCGAATTCAGCTTGTAACATTACGAAATCACGATTCGAATCAAGTTTCATCGATTTGATAGTAGAATAACAGAATCGTCGATCAATGAAATGAATTCATGTATTTCTCATTGAAATCTCGTTTCGGTGATTGAATTCGACGCAGAGTGTTCGAATTTAGCCTGTAACATTACGAAATCGCGATTCGAATCAAGTTTCATCGATTTGATAGTAGTATAACAGAATCGTCGATCAACGGAATGAATTCATGTATTTCTCAGCGAAATCTCGTTTCGGTGATTGAATTCGACGCAGAGTGTTCGAATTCAGCCTGTAACATTACGAAATCGCGATTCCAATCAAGTTTCATCGATTTGATACTAGAATAACAGAATCGTCGATCAACGGAATGAATTCATGTATTTTTCATCGACATCTCGTTTCGGTGATTGAATTCGACGCAGAGTGTCCGAATTCAGCCTGTAACATTACGAAATCACGATTCGAATCAAGTTGCATCGATTTGATAGTAGAATAACAGAATCGTCGATCAACGAAATGAATTCATGTGTTTTTAATCGAAATCTCGTTTCGTCGATTGAATTCAACGCAGAGTGTTCGAATTCAGCCTGTCACATTACGAAATCGCGATTCGAATCAAGTTTCATCGATTTGATAGTAGAATAACAGAATCGTCGATCAACGGAATGAATTCATGTATTTTTCATCGAAATCTCGTTTCGGTGATTGAATTCGACGCATAGTGTTCGAATTCAGCTTGTAACATTACGAAATCACGATTCGAATCAAGTTTCATCGATTTGATAGAAGAATAACAGAATCGTCGATCAACGAAATGAATTCATGTATTTCTCATTGAAATCTCGTTTCGGTGATTGAATTCGACGCAGAGTGTTCGAATTTAGCCTGTAATATTACGAAATCGCGATTCGAATCAAGTTTCATCGATTTGATAGTAGAATAACAGAATCGTCGATCAACGAAATGAATTCATGTGTTTCTAATCGAAATCTCGTTTCGGTAATTAAATTCAACGCAGAGTGTTCGAATTTAGCCTGTAACATTACGAAATCACGATTCGAATCAAGTTTCATCGATTTGATAGTAGAATAACAGAATCGTCGATCAACGAAATGAATTCATGTATTTCTCATTGAAATCTCGTTTCGGTGATTGAATTCAACGCAGAGTGTTCGAATTCAGCCTGTAACATTACGAAATCAAGATTCGAATCAAGTTTCATCGATTTGATAGTAGAATAACAGAATCTTCGATCAACGAAATGAATTCATGTATTTCTTATCGGAATCTCGTTTCGGTGATTGAATTCAACGCAGAGTGTTCGAATTCAGCCTCTAACATTACGAAATCACGATTCGAATCAAGTTTCATCGATTTGATAGTAGAATAACAGAATCGTCGATCAACGAGATGAATTTATGTATTTCTCATTGAAATCTCGTTTCGGTGATTGAATTCGACGCATAGTGTTCGAATTCAGCTTGTAACATTTCGAAATCACGATTCGAATCAAGTTTCATCGATTTGATAGTAGAATAACAGAATCGTCGATCAACGAAATGAATTCATGTATTTCTCATTGAAATCTCGTTTCGGTGATTGAATTCGACGCAGAGTGTTCGAATTCAGCCTGTAACATTACGAAATCACGATTCGAATCAAGTTGCATCGATTCGATAGTAGAATAACAGAATCGTCGATCAACGAAATGAATTCATGTGTTTTTAATCGAAATCTCGTTTCGTCGATTGAATTCAACGCAGAGTGTTCGAATTCAGCCTGTCACATTACGAAATCGCGATTCGAATCAAGTTTCATCGATTTGATAGTAGAATAACAGAATCGTCGATCAACGGAATGAATTCATGTATTTTTCATCGAAATCTCGTTTCGGTGATTGAATTCGACGCATAGTGTTCGAATTCAGCTTGTAACATTACGAAATCACGATTCGAATCAAGTTTCATCGATTTGATAGAAGAATAACAGAATCGTCGATCAACGAAATGAATTCATGTATTTCTCATTGAAATCTCGTTTCGGTGATTGAATTCGACGCAGAGTGTTCGAATTTAGCCTGTAATATTACGAAATCGCGATTCGAATCAAGTTTCATCGATTTGATAGTAGAATAACAGAATCGTCGATCAACGAAATGAATTCATGTGTTTCTAATCGAAATCTCGTTTCGGTAATTAAATTCAACGCAGAGTGTTCGAATTTAGCCTGTAACATTACGAAATCACGATTCGAATCAAGTTTCATCGATTTGATAGTAGAATAACAGAATCGTCGATCAACGAAATGAATTCATGTATTTCTCATTGAAATCTCGTTTCGGTGATTGAATTCAACGCAGAGTGTTCGAATTCAGCCTGTAACATTACGAAATCAAGATTCGAATCAAGTTTCATCGATTTGATAGTAGAATAACAGAATCTTCGATCAACGAAATGAATTCATGTATTTCTTATCGGAATCTCGTTTCGGTGATTGAATTCAACGCAGAGTGTTCGAATTCAGCCTCTAACATTACGAAATCACGATTCGAATCAAGTTTCATCGATTTGATAGTAGAATAACAGAATCGTCGATCAACGAGATGAATTTATGTATTTCTCATTGAAATCTCGTTTCGGTGATTGAATTCGACGCATAGTGTTCGAATTCAGCTTGTAACATTTCGAAATCACGATTCGAATCAAGTTTCATCGATTTGATAGTAGAATAACAGAATCGTCGATCAACGAAATGAATTCATGTATTTCTCATTGAAATCTCGTTTCGGTGATTGAATTCGACGCAGAGTGTTCGAATTCAGCCTGTAACATTACGAAATCACGATTCGAATCAAGTTGCATCGATTCGATAGTAGAATAACAGAATCGTCGATCAACGAAATGAATTCATGTGTTTCTAATCGAAATCTCGTTTCGTTGATTGAATTCAACGCAGAGTGTTCGAATTCAGCCTGTCACATTACGAAATCGCGATTCGAATCAAGTTTCATCGATTTGATAGTAGAATAACAGAATCGTCGATCAACGGAATGAATTCATGTATTTTTGATCGAAATCTCGTTTCGGTGATTGAATTCAACGCAGAGTGTTCGAATTCAGCCTGTAACATTACGAAATCAAGATTCGAATCAAGTTTCATCGATTTGATAGTAGAATAACAGAATCGTCGATCAACGAAATGAATTCATGTATTTCTTATCGGAATCTCGTTTCGGTGATTGAATTCAACGCAGAGTGTTCGAATTCAGCCTCTAACATTACAAAATCACGATTCGAATCAAGTTTCATCGATTTGATAGTAGAATAACAGAATCGTCGATCAACGAGATGAATTTATGTATTTCTCATTGAAATCTCGTTTCGGTGATTGAATTCGACGCATAGTGTTCGAATTCAGCTTGTAACATTACGAAATCACGATTCGAATCAAGTTTCATCGATTTGATAGTAGAATAACAGAATCGTCGATCAATGAAATGAATTCATGTATTTCTCATTGAAATCTCGTTTCGGTGATTGAATTCGACGCAGAGTGTTCGAATTTAGCCTGTAACATTACGAAATCGCGATTCGAATCAAGTTTCATCGATTTGATAGTAGTATAACAGAATCGTCGATCAACGGAATGAATTCATGTATTTCTCAGCGAAATCTCGTTTCGGTGATTGAATTCGACGCAGAGTGTTCGAATTCAGCCTGTAACATTACGAAATCGCGATTCCAATCAAGTTTCATCGATTTGATACTAGAATAACAGAATCGTCGATCAACGGAATGAATTCATGTATTTTTCATCGACATCTCGTTTCGGTGATTGAATTCGACGCAGAGTGTCCGAATTCAGCCTGTAACATTACGAAATCACGATTCGAATCAAGTTGCATCGATTTGATAGTAGAATAACAGAATCGTCGATCAACGAAATGAATTCATGTGTTTTTAATCGAAATCTCGTTTCGTCGATTGAATTCAACGCAGAGTGTTCGAATTCAGCCTGTCACATTACGAAATCGCGATTCGAATCAAGTTTCATCGATTTGATAGTAGAATAACAGAATCGTCGATCAACGGAATGAATTCATGTATTTTTCATCGAAATCTCGTTTCGGTGATTGAATTCGACGCATAGTGTTCGAATTCAGCTTGTAACATTACGAAATCACGATTCGAATCAAGTTTCATCGATTTGATAGAAGAATAACAGAATCGTCGATCAACGAAATGAATTCATGTATTTCTCATTGAAATCTCGTTTCGGTGATTGAATTCGACGCAGAGTGTTCGAATTTAGCCTGTAATATTACGAAATCGCGATTCGAATCAAGTTTCATCGATTTGATAGTAGAATAACAGAATCGTCGATCAACGAAATGAATTCATGTGTTTCTAATCGAAATCTCGTTTCGGTAATTAAATTCAACGCAGAGTGTTCGAATTTAGCCTGTAACATTACGAAATCACGATTCGAATCAAGTTTCATCGATTTGATAGTAGAATAACAGAATCGTCGATCAACGAAATGAATTCATGTATTTCTCATTGAAATCTCGTTTCGGTGATTGAATTCAACGCAGAGTGTTCGAATTCAGCCTGTAACATTACGAAATCAAGATTCGAATCAAGTTTCATCGATTTGATAGTAGAATAACAGAATCTTCGATCAACGAAATGAATTCATGTATTTCTTATCGGAATCTCGTTTCGGTGATTGAATTCAACGCAGAGTGTTCGAATTCAGCCTCTAACATTACGAAATCACGATTCGAATCAAGTTTCATCGATTTGATAGTAGAATAACAGAATCGTCGATCAACGAGATGAATTTATGTATTTCTCATTGAAATCTCGTTTCGGTGATTGAATTCGACGCATAGTGTTCGAATTCAGCTTGTAACATTTCGAAATCACGATTCGAATCAAGTTTCATCGATTTGATAGTAGAATAACAGAATCGTCGATCAACGAAATGAATTCATGTATTTCTCATTGAAATCTCGTTTCGGTAATTGAATTCGACGCAGAGTGTTCGAATTTAGCCTGTAACATTACGAAATCGCGATTCGAATCAAGTTTCATCGATTTGATAGTAGTATGACAGAATCGTCGATCAACGGAATGAATTCATGTATTTCTCAGCGAAATCTCGTTTCGGTGATTGAATTCGACGCAGAGTGTTCGAATTCAGCCTGTAACATTACGAAATCGCGATTCGAATCAAGTTTCATCGATTTGATACTAGAATAACAGAATCGTCGATCAACGGAATGAATTCATGTATTTTTCATCGACATCTCGTTTCGGTGATTGAATTCGACGCAGAGTGTCCGAATTCAGCCTGTAACATTACGAAATCACGATTCGAATCAAGTTGCATCGATTTGATAGTAGAATAACAGAATCGTCGATCAACGAAATGAATTCATGTGTTTCTAATCGAAATCTCGTTTCGTCGATTGAATTCAACGCAGAGTGTTCGAATTCAGCCTGTCACATTACGAAATCGCGATTCGAATCAAGTTTCATCGATTTGATAGTAGAATAACAGAATCGTCGATCAACGGAATGAATTCATGTATTTCTCATCGAAATCTCGTTTCGGTGATTGAATTCGACGCAGAGTGTTCGAATTTAGCCTGTAATATTACGAAATCGCGATTCGAATCAAGTTTCATCGATTTGATAGTAGAATAACAGAATCGTCGATCAACGAAATGAATTCATGTGTTTCTAATCGAAATCTCGTTTCGGTAATTAAATTCAACGCAGAGTGTTCGAATTCAGCCTGTAACATTACGAAATCACGATTCGAATCAAGTTTCATCGATTTGATAGTAGAATAACAGAATCGTCGATCAACGAAATGAATTCATGTATTTCTCATTGATATCTCGTTTCGGTGATTGAATTCAACGCAGAGTGTCCGAATTCAGCCTGTAACATTACGAAATCACGATTCGAATCAAGTTGCATCGATTTGATAGTAGAATAACAGAATCGTCGATCAACGAAATGAATTCATGTGTTTCTAATCGAAATCTCGTTTCGGTAATTAAATTCAACGCAGAGTGTTCGAATTCAGCCTGTAACATTACGAAATCACGATTCGAATCAAGTTTCATCGATTTGATAGTAGAATAACAGAATCGTCGATTAACGAAATGAATTCATGTATTTCTCATTAAAATCTCGTTCCGGTGATTGAATTCGACGCAGAGTGTTCGAATTTAGCCTGTAATATTACGAAATCGCGATTCGAATCAAGTTTCATCGATTTGATAGAAGAATAACAGAATCGTCGATCAACGAAATGAATTCATGTATTTCTTATCGGAATCTCGTTTCGGTGATTGAATTCAACGCAGAGTGTTCGAATTCAGCCTCTAACATTACGAAATCACGATTCGAATCAAGTTTCATCGATTTGATAGTAGAATAACAGAATCGTCGATCAACGAAATGAATTCATGTATTTCTCATTGAAATCTCGTTTCGGTGATTGAATTCGACGCAGAGTGTTCGAATTCAGCCTGTAACATTACGAAATCGCGATTCGAATCAAGTTTCATCGATTTGATACTAGAATAACAGAATCGTCGATCAACGGAATGAATTCATGTATTTTTCATCGACATCTCGTTTCGGTGATTGAATTCGACGCAGAGTGTCCGAATTCAGCCTGTAACATTACGAAATCACGATTCGAATCAAGTTGCATCGATTTGATAGTAGAATAACAGAATCGTCGATCAACGAAATGAATTCATGTGTTTTCAATCGAAATCTCGTTTCGTCGATTGAATTCAACGCAGAGTGTTCGAATTCAGCCTGTCACATTACGAAATCGCGATTCGAATCAAGTTTCATCGATTTGATAGTAGAATAACAGAATCGTCGATCAACGGAATGAATTCATGTATTTCTCATCGAAATCTCGTTTCGGTGATTGAATTCGACGCATAGTGTTCGAATTCAGCTTGTAACATTACGAAATCACGATTCGAATCAAGTTTCATCGATTTGATAGTAGAATAACAGAATCGTCGATCAACGAAATGAATTCATGTATTTCTCATTAAAATCTCGTTTCGGTGATTGTATTCGACGCAGAGTGTTCGAATTCAGCCTGTAACATTACGAAATCGCGATTCGAATCAAGTTTCATCGATTTGATACTAGAATAACAGAATCGTCGATCAACGGAATGAATTCATGTATTTTTCATCGACATCTCGTTTCGGTGATTGAATTCGACGCAGAGTGTCCGAATTCCGCCTGTAACATGACGAAATCACGATTCGAATCAAGTTGCATCGATTTGATAGTAGAATAACAGAATCGTCGATCAACGAAATGAATTCATGTGTTTCTAATCGAAATCTCGTTTCATCGATTGAATTCAACGCAGAGTGTTCGAATTCAGCCTCTAACATTACGAAATCACGATTCGAATCAAGTTTCATCGATTTGATAGTAGAATAACAGAATCGTCGATCAACGAAATGAATTCATGTATTTCTCATTGAAATCTCGTTTCGGTGATTGAATTCGACGCATAGTGTTCGAATTCAGCTTGTAACATTACGAAATCACGATTCGAATCAAGTTTCATCGATTTGATAGTAGAATAACAGAATCGTCGATCAACGAAATGAATTCATGTATTTCTCATTGAAATCTCGTTTCGGTGATTGAATTCGACGCAGAGTGTTCGAATTTAGCCTGTAACATTACGAAATCGCGATTCGAATCAAGTTCCATCGATTTGATAGTAGTATAACAGAATCGTCGATCAACGGAATGAATTCATGTATTTCTCAGTGAAATCTCGTTTCGGTGATTGAATTCGACGCAGAGTGTTCGAATTCAGCCTGTAACATTACGAAATCGCGATTCGAATCAAGTTTCATCGATTTGATACTAGAATAACAGAATCGTCGATCAACGGAATGAATTCATGTATTTTTCATCGACATCTCGTTTCGGTGATTGAATTCGACGCAGAGTGTCCGAATTCAGCCTGTAACATTACGAAATCACGATTCGAATCAAGTTTCATCGATTTGATAGTAGAATAACAGAATCGTCGATCAACGAAATGAATTCATGTGTTTCTAATCGAAATCTCGTTTCGGTAATTAAATTCAACGCAGAGTGTTCGAATTTAGCCTGTAACATTACGAAATCACGATTCGAATCAAGTTTCATCGATTTGATAGTAGAATAACAGAATCGTCGATCAACGAAATGAATTCATGTATTTCTCATTGAAATCTCGTTTCGGTGATTGAATTCAACGCAGAGTGTTCGAATTCAGCCTGTAACATTACGAAATCAAGATTCGAATCAAGTTTCATCGATTTGATAGAAGAATAACAGAATCGTCGATCAACGAAATGAATTCATGTATTTCTTATCGGAATCTCGTTTCGGTGATTGAATTCAACGCAGAGTGTTCGAATTCAGCCTCTAACATTACGAAATCACGATTCGAATCAAGTTTCATCGATTTGATAGTAGAATAACAGAATCGTCGATCAACGAAATGAATTCATGTATTTCTCATTGAAATCTCGTTTCAGTGATTGAATTCGACGCAGAGTGTTCGAATTCAGCCTGTAACATTACGAAATCGCGATTCGAATCAAGTTTCATCGATTTGATACTAGAATAACAGAATCGTCGATCAACGGAATGAATTCATGTATTTTTCATCGACATCTCGTTTCGGTGATTGAATTCGACGCAGAGTGTCCGAATTCAGCCTGTAACATTACGAAATCACGATTCGAATCAAGTTGCATCGATTTGATAGTAGAATAACAGAATCGTCGATCAACGAAATGAATTCATGTGTTTTTAATCGAAATCTCGTTTCGTCGATTGAATTCAACGCAGAGTGTTCGAATTCAGCCTGTCACATTACGAAATCGCGATTCGAATCAAGTTTCATCGATTTGATAGTAGAATAACAGAATCGTCGATCAACGGAATGAATTCATGTGTTTCTAATCGAAATCTCGTTTCGTCGATTGAATTCAACGCAGAGTGTTCGAATTCAGCCTGTCACATTACGAAATCGCGATTCGAATCAAGTTTCATCGATTTGATAGTAGAATAACAGAATCGTCGATCAACGGAATGAATTCATGTATTTCTCATCGAAATCTCGTTTCGGTGATTGAATTCAAGGCAGAGTGTTCGAATTTAGCCTGTAATATTACGAAATCGCGATTCGAATCAAGTTTCATCGATTTGATAGTAGAATAACAGAATCGTCGATCAACGAAATGAATTCATGTGTTTCTAATCGAAATCTCGTTTCGGTAATTGAATTCAACGCAGAGTGTTCGAATTTAGCCTGTAACATTACGAAATCACGATTCGAATCAAGTTTCATCGATTTGATAGTAGAATAACAGAATCGTCGATCAACGAAATGAATTCATGTATTTCTCATTGAAATCTCGTTTCGGTGATTGAATTCGACGCAGAGTGTTCGAATTTAGCCTGTAACATTACGAAATCGCGATTCGAATCAAGTTTCATCGATTTGATAGTAGTATAACAGAATCGTCGATCAACGGAATGAATTCATGTATTTCTCAGCGAAATCTCGTTTCGGTGATTGAATTCGACGCAGAGTGTTTGAATTCAGCCTGTAACATTACGAAATCGCGATTCGAATCAAGTTTCATCGATTTGATACTAGAATAACAGAATCGTCGATCAACGGAATGAATTCATGTATTTTTCATCGACATCTCGTTTCGGTGATTGAATTCGACGCAGAGTGTCCGAATTCAGCCTGTAACATGACGAAATCACGATTCGAATCAAGTTGCATCGATTTGATAGTAGAATAACAGAATCGTCGATCAACGAAATGAATTCATGTGTTTCTAATCGAAATCTCGTTTCGTCGATTGAATTCAACGCAGAGTGTTCGAATTCAGCCTGTCACATTACGAAATCGCGATTCGAATCAAGTTTCATCGATTTGATAGTAGAATAACAGAATCGTCGATCAACGGAATGAATTCATGTATTTCTCATCGAAATCTCGTTTCGGTGATTGAATTCGACGCAGAGTGTCCGAATTCAGCCTGTAACATTACGAAATCACGATTCGAATCAAGTTGCATCGATTTGATAGTAGAATAACAGAATCGTCGATCAACGAAATGAATTCATGTGTTTCTAATCGAAATCTCGTTTCGTCGATTGAATTCAACGCAGAGTGTTCGAATTCAGCCTGTCACATTACGAAATCGCGATTCGAATCAAGTTTCATCGATTTGATAGTAGAATAACAGAATCGTCGATCAACGGAATGAATTCATGTATTTCTCATCGAAATCTCGTTTCGGTGATTGAATTCGACGCAGAGTGTTCGAATTTAGCCTGTAATATTACGAAATCGCGATTCGAATCAAGTTTCATCGATTTGATAGTAGAATAACAGAATCGTCGATCAACGAAATGAATTCATGTGTTTCTAATCGAAATCTCGTTTCGGTAATTAAATTCAACGCAGAGTGTTCGAATTCAGCCTGTAACATTACGAAATCACGATTCGAATCAAGTTTCATCGATTTGATAGTAGAATAACAGAATCGTCGATCAACGAAATGAATTCATGTATTTCTCATTGATATCTCGTTTCGGTGATTGAATTCAACGCAGAGTGTCCGAATTCAGCCTGTAACATTACGAAATCACGATTCGAATCAAGTTGCATCGATTTGATAGTAGAATAACAGAATCGTCGATCAACGAAATGAATTCATGTGTTTCTAATCGAAATCTCGTTTCGGTAATTAAATTCAACGCAGAGTGTTCGAATTCAGCCTGTAACATTACGAAATCACGATTCGAATCAAGTTTCATCGATTTGATAGTAGAATAACAGAATCGTCGATTAACGAAATGAATTCATGTATTTCTCATTAAAATCTCGTTCCGGTGATTGAATTCGACGCAGAGTGTTCGAATTTAGCCTGTAATATTACGAAATCGCGATTCGAATCAAGTTTCATCGATTTGATAGTAGAATAACAGAATCGTCGATCAACGAAATGAATTCATGTGTTTCTAATCGAAATCTCGTTTCGGTAATTAAATTCAACGCAGAGTGTTCGAATTTAGCCTGTAACATTACGAAATAACGATTCGAATCAAGTTTCATCGATTTGATAGTAGAATAACAGAATCGTCGATCAACGAAATGAATTCATGTTTTTCTCATTGAAATCTCGTTTCGGTGATTGAATTCAACGCAGAGTATTCGAATTCAGCCTGTAACATTACGAAATCAAGATTCGAATCAAGTTTCATCGATTTGATAGAAGAATAACAGAATCGTCGATCAACGAAATGAATTCATGTATTTCTTATCGGAATCTCGTTTCGGTGATTGAATTCAACGCAGAGTGTTCGAATTCAGCCTCTAACATTACGAAATCACGATTCGAATCAAGTTTCATCGATTTGATAGTAGAATAACAGAATCGTCGATCAACGAAATGAATTCATGTATTTCTCATTGAAATCTCGTTTCGGTGATTGAATTCGACGCAGAGTGTTCGAATTCAGCCTGTAACATTACGAAATCGCGATTCGAATCAAGTTTCATCGATTTGATACTAGAATAACAGAATCGTCGATCAACGGAATGAATTCATGTATTTTTCATCGACATCTCGTTTCGGTGATTGAATTCGACGCAGAGTGTCCGAATTCAGCCTGTAACATTACGAAATCACGATTCGAATCAAGTTGCATCGATTTGATAGTAGAATAACAGAATCGTCGATCAACGAAATGAATTCATGTGTTTTCAATCGAAATCTCGTTTCGTCGATTGAATTCAACGCAGAGTGTTCGAATTCAGCCTGTCACATTACGAAATCGCGATTCGAATCAAGTTTCATCGATTTGATAGTAGAATAACAGAATCGTCGATCAACGGAATGAATTCATGTATTTCTCATCGAAATCTCGTTTCGGTGATTGAATTCGACGCATAGTGTTCGAATTCAGCTTGTAACATTACGAAATCACGATTCGAATCAAGTTTCATCGATTTGATAGTAGAATAACAGAATCGTCGATCAACGAAATGAATTCATGTATTTCTCATTAAAATCTCGTTTCGGTGATTGTATTCGACGCAGAGTGTTCGAATTCAGCCTGTAACATTACGAAATCGCGATTCGAATCAAGTTTCATCGATTTGATACTAGAATAACAGAATCGTCGATCAACGGAATGAATTCATGTATTTTTCATCGACATCTCGTTTCGGTGATTGAATTCGACGCAGAGTGTCCGAATTCCGCCTGTAACATGACGAAATCACGATTCGAATCAAGTTGCATCGATTTGATAGTAGAATAACAGAATCGTCGATCAACGAAATGAATTCATGTGTTTCTAATCGAAATCTCGTTTCATCGATTGAATTCAACGCAGAGTGTTCGAATTCAGCCTCTAACATTACGAAATCACGATTCGAATCAAGTTTCATCGATTTGATAGTAGAATAACAGAATCGTCGATCAACGAAATGAATTCATGTATTTCTCATTGAAATCTCGTTTCGGTGATTGAATTCGACGCATAGTGTTCGAATTCAGCTTGTAACATTACGAAATCACGATTCGAATCAAGTTTCATCGATTTGATAGTAGAATAACAGAATCGTCGATCAACGAAATGAATTCATGTATTTCTCATTGAAATCTCGTTTCGGTGATTGAATTCGACGCAGAGTGTTCGAATTTAGCCTGTAACATTACGAAATCGCGATTCGAATCAAGTTCCATCGATCTGATAGTAGTATAACAGAATCGTCGATCAACGGAATGAATTCATGTATTTCTCAGTGAAATCTCGTTTCGGTGATTGAATTCGACGCAGAGTGTTCGAATTCAGCCTGTAACATTACGAAATCGCGATTCGAATCAAGTTTCATCGATTTGATACTAGAATAACAGAATCGTCGATCAACGGAATGAATTCATGTATTTTTCATCGACATCTCGTTTCGGTGATTGAATTCGACGCAGAGTGTCCGAATTCAGCCTGTAACATTACGAAATCACGATTCGAATCAAGTTTCATCGATTTGATAGTAGAATAACAGAATCGTCGATCAACGAAATGAATTCATGTGTTTCTAATCGAAATCTCGTTTCGGTAATTAAATTCAACGCAGAGTGTTCGAATTTAGCCTGTAACATTACGAAATCACGATTCGAATCAAGTTTCATCGATTTGATAGTAGAATAACAGAATCGTCGATCAACGAAATGAATTCATGTATTTCTCATTGAAATCTCGTTTCGGTGATTGAATTCAACGCAGAGTGTTCGAATTCAGCCTGTAACATTACGAAATCAAGATTCGAATCAAGTTTCATCGATTTGATAGAAGAATAACAGAATCGTCGATCAACGAAATGAATTCATGTATTTCTTATCGGAATCTCGTTTCGGTGATTGAATTCAACGCAGAGTGTTCGAATTCAGCCTCTAACATTACGAAATCACGATTCGAATCAAGTTTCATCGATTTGATAGTAGAATAACAGAATCGTCGATCAACGAAATGAATTCATGTATTTCTCATTGAAATCTCGTTTCAGTGATTGAATTCGACGCAGAGTGTTCGAATTCAGCCTGTAACATTACGAAATCGCGATTCGAATCAAGTTTCATCGATTTGATACTAGAATAACAGAATCGTCGATCAACGGAATGAATTCATGTATTTTTCATCGACATCTCGTTTCGGTGATTGAATTCGACGCAGAGTGTCCGAATTCAGCCTGTAACATTACGAAATCACGATTCGAATCAAGTTGCATCGATTTGATAGTAGAATAACAGAATCGTCGATCAACGAAATGAATTCATGTGTTTTTAATCGAAATCTCGTTTCGTCGATTGAATTCAACGCAGAGTGTTCGAATTCAGCCTGTCACATTACGAAATCGCGATTCGAATCAAGTTTCATCGATTTGATAGGAGAATAACAGAATCGTCGATCAACGGAATGAATTCATGTGTTTCTAATCGAAATCTCGTTTCGTCGATTGAATTCAACGCAGAGTGTTCGAATTCAGCTTGTCACATTACGAAATCGCGATTCGAATCAAGTTTCATCGATTTGATAGTAGAATAACAGAATCGTCGATCAACGGAATGAATTCATGTATTTCTCATCGAAATCTCGTTTCGGTGATTGAATTCAAGGCAAAGTGTTCGAATTTAGCCTGTAATATTACGAAATCGCGATTCGAATCAAGTTTCATCGATTTGATAGTAGAATAACAGAATCGTCGATCAACGAAATGAATTCATGTGTTTCTAATCGAAATCTCGTTTCGGTAATTGAATTCAACGCAGAGTGTTCGAATTTAGCCTGTAACATTACGAAATCACGATTCGAATCAAGTTTCATCGATTTGATAGTAGAATAACAGAATCGTCGATCAACGAAATGAATTCATGTATTTCTCATTGAAATCTCGTTTCGGTGATTGAATTCGACGCAGAGTGTTCGAATTTAGCCTGTAACATTACGAAATCGCGATTCGAATCAAGTTTCATCGATTTGATAGTAGTATAACAGAATCGTCGATCAACGGAATGAATTCATGTATTTCTCAGCGAAATCTCGTTTCGGTGATTGAATTCGACGCAGAGTGTTTGAATTCAGCCTGTAACATTACGAAATCGCGATTCGAATCAAGTTTCATCGATTTGATACTAGAATAACAGAATCGTCGATCAACGGAATGAATTCATGTATTTTTCATCGACATCTCGTTTCGGTGATTGAATTCGACGCAGAGTGTCCGAATTCAGCCTGTAACATGACGAAATCACGATTCGAATCAAGTTTCATCGATTTGATAGTAGAATAACAGAATCGTCGATCAACGGAATGAATTCATGTATTTCTCATCGAAATCTCGTTTCGGTGATTGAATTCGACGCATAGTGTTCGAATTCAGCTTGTAACATTACGAAATCACGATTCGAATCAAGTTTCATCGATTTGATAGTAGAATAACAGAATCGTCGATCAACGAAATGAATTCATGTATTTCTCATTAAAATCTCGTTTCGGTGATTGTATTCGACGCAGAGTGTTCGAATTCAGCCTGTAACATTACGAAATCGCGATTCGAATCAAGTTTCATCGATTTGATACTAGAATAACAGAATCGTCGATCAACGGAATGAATTCATGTATTTTTCATCGACATCTCGTTTCGGTGATTGAATTCGACGCAGAGTGTCCGAATTCCGCCTGTAACATGACGAAATCACGATTCGAATCAAGTTGCATCGATTTGATAGTAGAATAACAGAATCGTCGATCAACGAAATGAATTCATGTGTTTCTAATCGAAATCTCGTTTCATCGATTGAATTCAACGCAGAGTGTTCGAATTCAGCCTCTAACATTACGAAATCACGATTCGAATCAAGTTTCATCGATTTGATAGTAGAATAACAGAATCGTCGATCAACGAAATGAATTCATGTATTTCTCATTGAAATCTCGTTTCGGTGATTGAATTCGACGCATAGTGTTCGAATTCAGCTTGTAACATTACGAAATCACGATTCGAATCAAGTTTCATCGATTTGATAGTAGAATAACAGAATCGTCGATCAACGAAATGAATTCATGTATTTCTCATTGAAATCTCGTTTCGGTGATTGAATTCGACGCAGAGTGTTCGAATTTAGCCTGTAACATTACGAAATCGCGATTCGAATCAAGTTCCATCGATTTGATAGTAGTATAACAGAATCGTCGATCAACGGAATGAATTCATGTATTTCTCAGTGAAATCTCGTTTCGGTGATTGAATTCGACGCAGAGTGTTCGAATTCAGCCTGTAACATTACGAAATCGCGATTCGAATCAAGTTTCATCGATTTGATACTAGAATAACAGAATCGTCGATCAACGGAATGAATTCATGTATTTTTCATCGACATCTCGTTTCGGTGATTGAATTCGACGCAGAGTGTCCGAATTCAGCCTGTAACATTACGAAATCACGATTCGAATCAAGTTTCATCGATTTGATAGTAGAATAACAGAATCGTCGATCAACGAAATGAATTCATGTGTTTCTAATCGAAATCTCGTTTCGGTAATTAAATTCAACGCAGAGTGTTCGAATTTAGCCTGTAACATTACGAAATCACGATTCGAATCAAGTTTCATCGATTTGATAGTAGAATAACAGAATCGTCGATCAACGAAATGAATTCATGTATTTCTCATTGAAATCTCGTTTCGGTGATTGAATTCAACGCAGAGTGTTCGAATTCAGCCTGTAACATTACGAAATCAAGATTCGAATCAAGTTTCATCGATTTGATAGAAGAATAACAGAATCGTCGATCAACGAAATGAATTCATGTATTTCTTATCGGAATCTCGTTTCGGTGATTGAATTCAACGCAGAGTGTTCGAATTCAGCCTCTAACATTACGAAATCACGATTCGAATCAAGTTTCATCGATTTGATAGTAGAATAACAGAATCGTCGATCAACGAAATGAATTCATGTATTTCTCATTGAAATCTCGTTTCAGTGATTGAATTCGACGCAGAGTGTTCGAATTCAGCCTGTAACATTACGAAATCGCGATTCGAATCAAGTTTCATCGATTTGATACTAGAATAACAGAATCGTCGATCAACGGAATGAATTCATGTATTTTTCATCGACATCTCGTTTCGGTGATTGAATTCGACGCAGAGTGTCCGAATTCAGCCTGTAACATTACGAAATCACGATTCGAATCAAGTTGCATCGATTTGATAGTAGAATAACAGAATCGTCGATCAACGAAATGAATTCATGTGTTTTTAATCGAAATCTCGTTTCGTCGATTGAATTCAACGCAGAGTGTTCGAATTCAGCCTGTCACATTACGAAATCGCGATTCGAATCAAGTTTCATCGATTTGATAGTAGAATAACAGAATCGTCGATCAACGGAATGAATTCATGTGTTTCTAATCGAAATCTCGTTTCGTCGATTGAATTCAACGCAGAGTGTTCGAATTCAGCCTGTCACATTACGAAATCGCGATTCGAATCAAGTTTCATCGATTTGATAGTAGAATAACAGAATCGTCGATCAACGGAATGAATTCATGTATTTCTCATCGAAATCTCGTTTCGGTGATTGAATTCAAGGCAAAGTGTTCGAATTTAGCCTGTAATATTACGAAATCGCGATTCGAATCAAGTTTCATCGATTTGATAGTAGAATAACAGAATCGTCGATCAACGAAATGAATTCATGTGTTTCTAATCGAAATCTCGTTTCGGTAATTGAATTCAACGCAGAGTGTTCGAATTTAGCCTGTAACATTACGAAATCACGATTCGAATCAAGTTTCATCGATTTGATAGTAGAATAACAGAATCGTCGATCAACGAAATGAATTCATGTATTTCTCATTGAAATCTCGTTTCGGTGATTGAATTCGACGCAGAGTGTTCGAATTTAGCCTGTAACATTACGAAATCGCGATTCGAATCAAGTTTCATCGATTTGATAGTAGTATAACAGAATCGTCGATCAACGGAATGAATTCATGTATTTCTCAGCGAAATCTCGTTTCGGTGATTGAATTCGACGCAGAGTGTTTGAATTCAGCCTGTAACATTACGAAATCGCGATTCGAATCAAGTTTCATCGATTTGATACTAGAATAACAGAATCGTCGATCAACGGAATGAATTCATGTATTTTTCATCGACATCTCGTTTCGGTGATTGAATTCGACGCAGAGTGTCCGAATTCAGCCTGTAACATGACGAAATCACGATTCGAATCAAGTTGCATCGATTTGATAGTAGAATAACAGAATCGTCGATCAACGAAATGAATTCATGTGTTTCTAATCGAAATCTCGTTTCGTCGATTGAATTCAACGCAGAGTGTTCGAATTCAGCCTGTCACATTACGAAATCGCGATTCGAATCAAGTTTCATCGATTTGATAGTAGAATAACAGAATCGTCGATCAACGGAATGAATTCATGTATTTCTCATCGAAATCTCGTTTCGGTGATTGAATTCAAGGCAGAGTGTTCGAATTTAGCCTGTAATATTACGAAATCGCGATTCGAATCAAGTTTCATCGATTTGATAGTAGAATAACAGAATCGTCGATCAACAAAATGAATTCATGTGTTTCTAATCGAAATCTCGTTTCGGTAATTGAATTCAACGCAGAGTGTTCGAATTTAGCCTGTAACATTACGAAATCACGATTCGAATCAAGTTTCATCGATTTGATAGTAGAATAACAGAATCGTCGATCAACGAAATGAATTCATGTATTTCTCATTGAAATCTCGTTTCGGTGATTGAATTCGACGCAGAGTGTTCGAATTTAGCCTGTAACATTACGAAATCACGATTCGAATCAAGTTTCATCGATTTGATAGTAGTATAACAGAATCGTCGATCAACGGAATGAATTCATGTATTTCTCAGCGAAATCTCGTTTCGGTGATTGAATTCGACGCAGAGTGTTCGAATTCAGCCTGTAACATTACGAAATCGCGATTCGAATCAAGTTTCATCGATTTGATACTAGAATAACAGAATCGTCGATCAACGGAATGAATTCATGTATTTCTCAGCGAAATCTCGTTTCGGTGATTGAATTCGACGCAGAGTGTTCGAATTCAGCCTGTAACATTACGAAATCGCGATTCGAATCAAGTTTCATCGATTTGATACTAGAATAACAGAATCGTCGATCAACGGAATGAATTCATGTAGTTTTCATCGACATCTCGTTTCGGTGATTGAATTCGACGCAGAGTGTCCGAATTCAGCCTGTAACATGACGAAATCACGATTCGAATCAAGTTGCATCGATTTGATAGTAGAATAACAGAATCGTCGATCAACGAAATGAATTCATGTGTTTCTAATCGAAATCTCGTTTCGTCGATTGAATTCAACGCAGAGTGTTCGAATTCAGCCTGTCACATTACGAAATCGCGATTCGAATCAAGTTTCATCGATTTGATAGTAGAATAACAGAATCGTCGATCAACGGAATGAATTCATGTATTTCTCATCGAAATCTCGTTTCGGTGATTGAATTCGACGCATAGTGTTCGAATTCAGCTTGTAACATTACGAAATCACGATTCGAATCAAGTTTCATCGATTTGATAGTAGAATAACAGAATCGTCGATCAACGAAATGAATTCATGTATTTCTCATTGAAATCTCGTTTCGGTGATTGAATTCGACGCAGAGTGTTCGAATTTAGCCTGTAATATTACGAAATCGCGATTCGAATCAAGTTTCATCGATTTGATAGTAGAATAACAGAATCGTCGATCAACGAAATGAATTCATGTGTTTCTAATCGAAATCTCGTTTCGGTAATTAAATTCCACGCAGAGTGTTCGAATTTAGCCTGTAACATTACGAAATCACGATTCGAATCAAGTTTCATCGATTTGATAGTAGAATAACAGAATCGTCGATCAACGAAATGAATTCATGTATTTCTCATTGAAATCTCGTTTCGGTGATTGAATTCAACGCAGAGTGTTCGAATTCAGCCTGTAACATTACGAAATCAAGATTCGAATCAAGTTTCATCGATTTGATAGTAGAATAACAGAATCGTCGATCAACGAAATTAATTCATGTATTTCTTATCGGAATCTCGTTTCGGTGATTGAATTCAACGCAGAGTGTTCGAATTCAGCCTCTAACATTACGAAATCACGATTCGAATCAAGTTTCATCGATTTGATACTAGAATAACAGAATCGTCGATCAACGGAATGAATTCATGTATTTCTCAGCGAAATCTCGTTTCGGTGATTGAATTCGACGCAGAGTGTTCGAATTCAGCCTGTACCATTACGAAATCGCGATTCGAATCCAGTTTCATCGATTTGATACTAGAATAACAGAATCGTCGATCAACGGAATGAATTCATGTGTTTCTAATCGAAATCTCGTTTCGTCGATTGAATTCAACGCAGAGTGTTCGAATTCAGCCTGTCACATTACGAAATCGCGATTCGAATCAAGTTTCATCGATTTGATAGTAGAATAACAGAATCGTCGATCAACGGAATGAATTCATGTATTTCTCATCGAAATCTCGTTTCGGTGATTGAATTCAAGGCAGAGTGTTCGAATTTAGCCTGTAATATTACGAAATCGCGATTCGAATCAAGTTTCATCGATTTGATAGTAGAATAACAGAATCGTCGATCAACGAAATGAATTCATGTGTTTCTAATCGAAATCTCGTTTCGGTAATTAAATTCAACGCAGAGTGTTCGAATTTAGCCTGTAACATTACGAAATCACGATTCGAATCAAGTTTCATCGATTTGATAGTAGAATAACAGAATCGTCGATCAACGGAATGAATTCATGTATTTCTCATCGAAATCTCGTTTCGGTGATTGAATTCGACGCATAGTGTTCGAATTCAGCTTGTAACATTACGAAATCACGATTCGAATCAAGTTTCATCGATTTGATAGTAGAATAACAGAATCGTCGATCAACGAAATGAATTCATGTGTTTCTAATCGAAATCTCGTTTCGGTAATTGAATTCAACGCAGAGTGTTCGAATTTAGCCTGTAACATTACGAAATCACGATTCGAATCAAGTTTCATCGATTTGATAGTAGAATAACAGAATCGTCGATCAACGAAATGAATTCATGTATTTCTCATTGAAATCTCGTTTCGGTGATTGAATTCGACGCAGAGTGTTCGAATTTAGCCTGTAACATTACGAAATCGCGATTCGAATCAAGTTTCATCGATTTGATAGTAGTATAACAGAATCGTCGATCAACGGAATGAATTCATGTATTTCTCAGCGAAATCTCGTTTCGGTGATTGAATTCGACGCAGAGTGTTTGAATTCAGCCTGTAACATTACGAAATCGCGATTCGAATCAAGTTTCATCGATTTGATACTAGAATAACAGAATCGTCGATCAACGGAATGAATTCATGTATTTTTCATCGACATCTCGTTTCGGTGATTGAATTCGACGCAGAGTGTCCGAATTCAGCCTGTAACATGACGAAATCACGATTCGAATCAAGTTGCATCGATTTGATAGTAGAATAACAGAATCGTCGATCAACGAAATGAATTCATGTGTTTCTAATCGAAATCTCGTTTCGTCGATTGAATTCAACGCAGAGTGTTCGAATTCAGCCTGTCACATTACGAAATCGCGATTCGAATCAAGTTTCATCGATTTGATAGTAGAATAACAGAATCGTCGATCAACGGAATGAATTCATGTATTTCTCATCGAAATCTCGTTTCGGTGATTGAATTCGACGCATAGTGTTCGAATTCAGCTTGTAACATTACGAAATCACGATTCGAATCAAGTTTCATCGATTTGATAGTAGAATAACAGAATCGTCGATCAACGAAATGAATTCATGTATTTCTCATTGAAATCTCGTTTCGGTGATTGAATTCGACGCAGAGTGTTCGAATTTAGCCTGTAATATTACGAAATCGCGATTCGAATCAAGTTTCATCGATTTGATAGTAGAATAACAGAATCGTCGATCAACGAAATGAATTCATGTGTTTCTAATCGAAATCTCGTATCGGTAATTAAATTCCACGCAGAGTGTTCGAATTTAGCCTGTAACATTACGAAATCACGATTCGAATCAAGTTTCATCGATTTGATAGTAGAATAACAGAATCGTCGATCAACGAAATGAATTCATGTATTTCTCATTGAAATCTCGTTTCGGTGATTGAATTCAACGCAGAGTGTTCGAATTCAGCCTGTAACATTACGAAATCAAGATTCGAATCAAGTTTCATCGATTTGATAGTAGAATAACAGAATCGTCGATCAACGAAATGAATTCATGTATTTCTTATCGGAATCTCGTTTCGGTGATTGAATTCAACGCAGAGTGTTCGAATTCAGCCTCTAACATTACGAAATCATGATTCGAATCAAGTTTCATCGATTTGATACTAGAATAACAGAATCGTCGATGAACGGAATGAATTCATGTATTTCTCAGCGAAATCTCGTTTCGGTGATTGAATTCGACGCAGAGTGTTCGAATTCAGCCTGTAACATTACGAAATCGCGATTCGAATTCAGTTTCATCGATTTGATACTAGAATAACAGAATCGTCGATCAACGGAATGAATTCATGTGTTTCTAATCGAAATCTCGTTTCGTCGATTGAATTCAACGCAGAGTGTTCGAATTTAGCCTGTAACATTACGAAATCACGATTCGAATCAAGTTTCATCGATTTGATAGTAGTATAACAGAATCGTCGATCAACGGAATGAATTCATGTATTTCTCAGCGAAATCTCGTTTCGGTGATTGAATTCGACGCAGAGTGTTCGAATTCAGCCTGTAACATTACGAAATCGCGATTCGAATCAAGTTTCATCGATTTGATACTAGAATAACAGAATCGTCGATCAACGGAATGAATTCATGTATTTCTCAGCGAAATCTCGTTTCGGTGATTGAATTCGACGCAGAGTGTTCGAATTCAGCCTGTAACATTACGAAATCGCGATTCGAATCAAGTTTCATCGATTTGATACTAGAATAACAGAATCGTCGATCAACGGAATGAATTCATGTAGTTTTCATCGACATCTCGTTTCGGTGATTGAATTCGACGCAGAGTGTCCGAATTCAGCCTGTAACATGACGAAATCACGATTCGAATCAAGTTGCATCGATTTGATAGTAGAATAACAGAATCGTCGATCAACGAAATGAATTCATGTGTTTCTAATCGAAATCTCGTTTCGTCGATTGAATTCAACGCAGAGTGTTCGAATTCAGCCTGTCACATTACGAAATCGCGATTCGAATCAAGTTTCATCGATTTGATAGTAGAATAATAGAATCGTCGATCAACGGAATGAATTCATGTATTTCTCATCGAAATCTCGTTTCGGTGATTGAATTCGACGCATAGTGTTCGAATTCAGCTTGTAACATTACGAAATCACGATTCGAATCAAGTTTCATCGATTTGATAGTAGAATAACAGAATCGTCGATCAACGAAATGAATTCATGTATTTCTCATTGAAATCTCGTTTCGGTGATTGAATTCGACGCAGAGTGTTCGAATTTAGCCTGTAATATTACGAAATCGCGATTCGAATCAAGTTTCATCGATTTGATAGTAGAATAACAGAATCGTCGATCAACGGAATGAATTCATGTGTTTCTAATCGAAATCTCGTTTCGGTAATTAAATTCCACGCAGAGTGTTCGAATTTAGCCTGTAACATTACGAAATCACGATTCGAATCAAGTTTCATCGATTTGATAGTAGAATAACAGAATCGTCGATCAACGAAATGAATTCATGTATTTCTCATTGAAATCTCGTTTCGGTGATTGAATTCAACGCAGAGTGTTCGAATTCAGCCTGTAACATTACGAAATCAAGATTCGAATCAAGTTTCATCGATTTGATAGTAGAATAACAGAATCGTCGATCAACGAAATTAATTCATGTATTTCTTATCGGAATCTCGTTTCGGTGATTGAATTCAACGCAGAGTGTTCGAATTCAGCCTCTAACATTACGAAATCACGATTCGAATCAAGTTTCATCGATTTGATACTAGAATAACAGAATCGTCGATCAACGGAATGAATTCATGTATTTCTCAGCGAAATCTCGTTTCGGTGATTGAATTCGACGCAGAGTGTTCGAATTCAGCCTGTACCATTACGAAATCGCGATTCGAATCCAGTTTCATCGATTTGATACTAGAATAACAGAATCGTCGATCAACGGAATGAATTCATGTGTTTCTAATCGAAATCTCGTTTCGTCGATTGAATTCAACGCAGAGTGTTCGAATTCAGCCTGTCACATTACGAAATCGCGATTCGAATCAAGTTTCATCGATTTGATAGTAGAATAACAGAATCGTCGATCAACGGAATGAATTCATGTATTTCTCATCGAAATCTCGTTTCGGTGATTGAATTCAACGCAGAGTGTTCGAATTCAGCCTGTCACATTACGAAATCGCGATTCGAATCAAGTTTCATCGATTTGATAGTAGAATAACAGAATCGTCGATCAACGGAATGAATTCATGTATTTCTCATCGAAATCTCGTTTCGGTGATTGAATTCAAGGCAGAGTGTTCGAATTTAGCCTGTAATATTACGAAATCGCGATTCGAATCAAGTTTCATCGATTTGATAGTAGAATAACAGAATCGTCGATCAACGAAATGAATTCATGTGTTTCTAATCGAAATCTCGTTTCGGTAATTAAATTCAACGCAGAGTGTTCGAATTTAGCCTGTAACATTACGAAATCACGATTCGAATCAAGTTTCATCGATTTGATAGTAGAATAACAGAATCGTCGATCAACGAAATGAATTCATGTATTTCTCATTGAAATCTCGTTTCGGTGATTGAATTCAACGCAGAGTGTCCGAATTCAGCCTGTAACATTACGAAATCACGATTCGAATCAAGTTGCATCGATTTGATAGTAGAATAACAGAATCGTCGATCAACGGAATGAATTCATGTATTTCTCATCGAAATCTCGTTTCGGTGATTGAATTCGACGCATAGTGTTCGAATTCAGCTTGTAACATTACGAAATCACGATTCGAATCAAGTTTCATCGATTTGATAGTAGAATAACAGAATCGTCGATCAACGAAATGAATTCATGTGTTTCTAATCGAAATCTCGTTTCGGTAATTGAATTCAACGCAGAGTGTTCGAATTTAGCCTGTAACATTACGAAATCACGATTCGAATCAAGTTGCATCGATTTGATAGTAGAATAACAGAATCGTCGATCAACGAAATGAATTCATGTGTTTCTAATCGAAATCTCGTTTCGTCGATTGAATTCAACGCAGAGTGTTCGAATTCAGCCTGTCACATTACGAAATCGCGATTCGAATCAAGTTTCATCGATTTGATAGTAGAATAACAGAATCGTCGATCAACGGAATGAATTCATGTATTTCTCATCGAAATCTCGTTTCGGTGATTGAATTCGACGCATAGTGTTCGAATTCAGCTCGTAACATTACGAAATCACGATTCGAATCAAGTTTCATCGATTTGATAGTAGAATAACAGAATCGTCGATCAACGAAATGAATTCATGTATTTCTCATTGAAATCTCGTTTCGGTGATTGAATTCGACGCAGAGTGTTCGAATTTAGCCTGTAATATTACGAAATCGCGATTCGAATCAAGTTTCATCGATTTGATAGTAGAATAACAGAATCGTCGATCAACGAAATGAATTCATGTGTTTCTAATCGAAATCTCGTTTCGGTAATTAAATTCCACGCAGAGTGTTCGAATTTAGCCTGTAACATTACGAAATCACGATTCGAATCAAGTTTCATCGATTTGATAGTAGAATAACAGAATCGTCGATCAACGAAATGAATTCATGTATTTCTCATTGAAATCTCGTTTCGGTGATTGAATTCAACGCAGAGTGTTCGAATTCAGCCTGTAACATTACGAAATCAAGATTCGAATCAAGTTTCATCGATTTGATAGTAGAATAACAGAATCGTCGATCAACGAAATTAATTCATGTATTTCTTATCGGAATCTCGTTTCGGTGATTGAATTCAACGCAGAGTGTTCGAATTCAGCCTCTAACATTACGAAATCACGATTCGAATCAAGTTTCATCGATTTGATACTAGAATAACAGAATCGTCGATCAACGGAATGAATTCATGTATTTCTCAGCGAAATCTCGTTTCGGTGATTGAATTCGACGCAGAGTGTTCGAATTCAGCCTGTACCATTACGAAATCGCGATTCGAATCCAGTTTCATCGATTTGATACTAGAATAACAGAATCGTCGATCAACGGAATGAATTCATGTGTTTCTAATCGAAATCTCGTTTCGTCGATTGAATTCAACGCAGAGTGTTCGAATTCAGCCTGTCACATTACGAAATCGCGATTCGAATCAAGTTTCATCGATTTGATAGTAGAATAACAGAATCGTCGATCAACGGAATGAATTCATGTATTTCTCATCGAAATCTCGTTTCGGTGATTGAATTCAACGCAGAGTGTTCGAATTCAGCCTGTCACATTACGAAATCGCGATTCGAATCAAGTTTCATCGATTTGATAGTAGAATAACAGAATCGTCGATCAACGGAATGAATTCATGTATTTCTCATCGAAATCTCGTTTCGGTGATTGAATTCAAGGCAGAGTGTTCGAATTTAGCCTGTAATATTACGAAATCGCGATTCGAATCAAGTTTCATCGATTTGATAGTAGAATAACAGAATCGTCGATCAACGAAATGAATTCATGTGTTTCTAATCGAAATCTCGTTTCGGTAATTAAATTCAACGCAGAGTGTTCGAATTTAGCCTGTAACATTACGAAATCACGATTCGAATCAAGTTTCATCGATTTGATAGTAGAATAACAGAATCGTCGATCAACGAAATGAATTCATGTATTTCTCATTGAAATCTCGTTTCGGTGATTGAATTCAACGCAGAGTGTCCGAATTCAGCCTGTAACATTACGAAATCACGATTCGAATCAAGTTGCATCGATTTGATAGTAGAATAACAGAATCGTCGATCAACGAAATGAATTCATGTGTTTTTAATCGAAATCTCGTTTCGTCGATTGAATTCAACGCAGAGTGTTCGAATTCAGCCTGTCACATTACGAAATCGCGATTCGAATCAAGTTTCATCGATTTGATAGTAGAATAACAGAATCGTCGATCAACGGAATGAATTCATGTATTTCTCATCGAAATCTCGTTTCGGTGATTGAATTCGACGCATAGTGTTCGAATTCAGCTTGTAACATTACGAAATCACGATTCGAATCAAGTTTCATCGATTTGATAGTAGAATAACAGAATCGTCGATCAACGAAATGAATTCATGTGTTTCTAATCGAAATCTCGTTTCGGTAATTGAATTCAACGCAGAGTGTTCGAATTTAGCCTGTAACATTACGAAATCACGATTCGAATCAAGTTTCATCGATTTGATAGTAGAATAACAGAATCGTCGATCAACGAAATGAATTCATGTATTTCTCATTGAAATCTCGTTTCGGTGATTGAATTCGACGCAGAGTGTTCGAATTTAGCCTGTAACATTACGAAATCGCGATTCGAATCAAGTTTCATCGATTTGATAGTAGTATAACAGAATCGTCGATCAACGGAATGAATTCATGTATTTCTCAGCGAAATCTCGTTTCGGTGATTGAATTCGACGCAGAGTGTTTGAATTCAGCCTGTAACATTACGAAATCGCGATTCGAATCAAGTTTCATCGATTTGATACTAGAATAACAGAATCGTCGATCAACGGAATGAATTCATGTATTTTTCATCGACATCTCGTTTCGGTGATTGAATTCGACGCAGAGTGTCCGAATTCAGCCTGTAACATGACGAAATCACGATTCGAATCAAGTTGCATCGATTTGATAGTAGAATAACAGAATCGTCGATCAACGAAATGAATTCATGTGTTTCTAATCGAAATCTCGTTTCGTCGATTGAATTCAACGCAGAGTGTTCGAATTCAGCCTGTCACATTACGAAATCGCGATTCGAATCAAGTTTCATCGATTTGATAGTAGAATAACAGAATCGTCGATCAACGGAATGAATTCATGTATTTCTCATCGAAATCTCGTTTCGGTGATTGAATTCGACGCATAGTGTTCGAATTCAGCTTGTAACATTACGAAATCACGATTCGAATCAAGTTTCATCGATTTGATAGTAGAATAACAGAATCGTCGATCAACGAAATGAATTCATGTATTTCTCATTGAAATCTCGTTTCGGTGATTGAATTCGACGCAGAGTGTTCGAATTTAGCCTGTAATATTACGAAATCGCGATTCGAATCAAGTTTCATCGATTTGATAGTAGAATAACAGAATCGTCGATCAACGAAATGAATTCATGTGTTTCTAATCGAAATCTCGTTTCGGTAATTAAATTCCACGCAGAGTGTTCGAATTTAGCCTGTAACATTACGAAATCACGATTCGAATCAAGTTTCATCGATTTGATAGTAGAATAACAGAATCGTCGATCAACGAAATGAATTCATGTATTTCTCATTGAAATCTCGTTTCGGTGATTGAATTCAACGCAGAGTGTTCGAATTCAGCCTGTAACATTACGAAATCAAGATTCGAATCAAGTTTCATCGATTTGATAGTAGAATAACAGAATCGTCGATCAACGAAATTAATTCATGTATTTCTTATCGGAATCTCGTTTCGGTGATTGAATTCAACGCAGAGTGTTCGAATTCAGCCTCTAACATTACGAAATCACGATTCGAATCAAGTTTCATCGATTTGATACTAGAATAACAGAATCGTCGATCAACGGAATGAATTCATGTATTTCTCAGCGAAATCTCGTTTCGGTGATTGAATTCGACGCAGAGTGTTCGAATTCAGCCTGTACCATTACGAAATCGCGATTCGAATCCAGTTTCATCGATTTGATACTAGAATAACAGAATCGTCGATCAACGGAATGAATTCATGTGTTTCTAATCGAAATCTCGTTTCGTCGATTGAATTCAACGCAGAGTGTTCGAATTCAGCCTGTCACATTACGAAATCGCGATTCGAATCAAGTTTCATCGATTTGATAGTAGAATAACAGAATCGTCGATCAACGGAATGAATTCATGTATTTCTCATCGAAATCTCGTTTCGGTGATTGAATTCAACGCAGAGTGTTCGAATTCAGCCTGTCACATTACGAAATCGCGATTCGAATCAAGTTTCATCGATTTGATAGTAGAATAACAGAATCGTCGATCAACGGAATGAATTCATGTATTTCTCATCGAAATCTCGTTTCGGTGATTGAATTCAAGGCAGAGTGTTCGAATTTAGCCTGTAATATTACGAAATCGCGATTCGAATCAAGTTTCATCGATTTGATAGTAGAATAACAGAATCGTCGATCAACGAAATGAATTCATGTGTTTCTAATCGAAATCTCGTTTCGGTAATTAAATTCAACGCAGAGTGTTCGAATTTAGCCTGTAACATTACGAAATCACGATTCGAATCAAGTTTCATCGATTTGATAGTAGAATAACAGAATCGTCGATCAACGAAATGAATTCATGTATTTCTCATTGAAATCTCGTTTCGGTGATTGAATTCAACGCAGAGTGTCCGAATTCAGCCTGTAACATTACGAAATCACGATTCGAATCAAGTTGCATCGATTTGATAGTAGAATAACAGAATCGTCGATCAACGAAATGAATTCATGTGTTTTTAATCGAAATCTCGTTTCGTCGATTGAATTCAACGCAGAGTGTTCGAATTCAGCCTGTCACATTACGAAATCGCGATTCGAATCAAGTTTCATCGATTTGATAGTAGAATAACAGAATCGTCGATCAACGGAATGAATTCATGTATTTCTCATCGAAATCTCGTTTCGGTGATTGAATTCGACGCATAGTGTTCGAATTCAGCTTGTAACATTACGAAATCACGATTCGAATCAAGTTTCATCGATTTGATAGTAGAATAACAGAATCGTCGATCAACGAAATGAATTCATGTGTTTCTAATCGAAATCTCGTTTCGGTAATTGAATTCAACGCAGAGTGTTCGAATTTAGCCTGTAACATTACGAAATCACGATTCGAATCAAGTTGCATCGATTTGATAGTAGAATAACAGAATCGTCGATCAACGAAATGAATTCATGTGTTTCTAATCGAAATCTCGTTTCGTCGATTGAATTCAACGCAGAGTGTTCGAATTCAGCCTGTCACATTACGAAATCGCGATTCGAATCAAGTTTCATCGATTTGATAGTAGAATAACAGAATCGTCGATCAACGGAATGAATTCATGTATTTCTCATCGAAATCTCGTTTCGGTGATTGAATTCGACGCATAGTGTTCGAATTCAGCTTGTAACATTACGAAATCACGATTCGAATCAAGTTTCATCGATTTGATAGTAGAATAACAGAATCGTCGATCAACGAAATGAATTCATGTATTTCTCATTGAAATCTCGTTTCGGTGATTGAATTCGACGCAGAGTGTTCGAATTTAGCCTGTAATATTACGAAATCGCGATTCGAATCAAGTTTCATCGATTTGATAGTAGAATAACAGAATCGTCGATCAACGAAATGAATTCATGTGTTTCTAATCGAAATCTCGTTTCGGTAATTAAATTCCACGCAGAGTGTTCGAATTTAGCCTGTAACATTACGAAATCACGATTCGAATCAAGTTTCATCGATTTGATAGTAGAATAACAGAATCGTCGATCAACGAAATGAATTCATGTATTTCTCATTGAAATCTCGTTTCGGTGATTGAATTCAACGCAGAGTGTTCGAATTCAGCCTGTAACATTACGAAATCAAGATTCGAATCAAGTTTCATCGATTTGATAGTAGAATAACAGAATCGTCGATCAACGAAATTAATTCATGTATTTCTTATCGGAATCTCGTTTCGGTGATTGAATTCAACGCAGAGTGTTCGAATTCAGCCTCTAACATTACGAAATCACGATTCGAATCAAGTTTCATCGATTTGATACTAGAATAACAGAATCGTCGATCAACGGAATGAATTCATGTATTTCTCAGCGAAATCTCGTTTCGGTGATTGAATTCGACGCAGAGTGTTCGAATTCAGCCTGTACCATTACGAAATCGCGATTCGAATCCAGTTTCATCGATTTGATACTAGAATAACAGAATCGTCGATCAACGGAATGAATTCATGTGTTTCTAATCGAAATCTCGTTTCGTCGATTGAATTCAACGCAGAGTGTTCGAATTCAGCCTGTCACATTACGAAATCGCGATTCGAATCAAGTTTCATCGATTTGATAGTAGAATAACAGAATCGTCGATCAACGGAATGAATTCATGTATTTCTCATCGAAATCTCGTTTCGGTGATTGAATTCAACGCAGAGTGTTCGAATTCAGCCTGTCACATTACGAAATCGCGATTCGAATCAAGTTTCATCGATTTGATAGTAGAATAACAGAATCGTCGATCAACGGAATGAATTCATGTATTTCTCATCGAAATCTCGTTTCGGTGATTGAATTCAAGGCAGAGTGTTCGAATTTAGCCTGTAATATTACGAAATCGCGATTCGAATCAAGTTTCATCGATTTGATAGTAGAATAACAGAATCGTCGATCAACGAAATGAATTCATGTGTTTCTAATCGAAATCTCGTTTCGGTAATTAAATTCAACGCAGAGTGTTCGAATTTAGCCTGTAACATTACGAAATCACGATTCGAATCAAGTTTCATCGATTTGATAGTAGAATAACAGAATCGTCGATCAACGAAATGAATTCATGTATTTCTCATTGAAATCTCGTTTCGGTGATTGAATTCAACGCAGAGTGTCCGAATTCAGCCTGTAACATTACGAAATCACGATTCGAATCAAGTTGCATCGATTTGATAGTAGAATAACAGAATCGTCGATCAACGAAATGAATTCATGTGTTTTTAATCGAAATCTCGTTTCGTCGATTGAATTCAACGCAGAGTGTTCGAATTCAGCCTGTCACATTACGAAATCGCGATTCGAATCAAGTTTCATCGATTTGATAGTAGAATAACAGAATCGTCGATCAACGGAATGAATTCATGTATTTCTCATCGAAATCTCGTTTCGGTGATTGAATTCGACGCATAGTGTTCGAATTCAGCTTGTAACATTACGAAATCACGATTCGAATCAAGTTTCATCGATTTGATAGTAGAATAACAGAATCGTCGATCAACGAAATGAATTCATGTGTTTCTAATCGAAATCTCGTTTCGGTAATTGAATTCAACGCAGAGTGTTCGAATTTAGCCTGTAACATTACGAAATCACGATTCGAATCAAGTTGCATCGATTTGATAGTAGAATAACAGAATCGTCGATCAACGAAATGAATTCATGTGTTTCTAATCGAAATCTCGTTTCGTCGATTGAATTCAACGCAGAGTGTTCGAATTCAGCCTGTCACATTACGAAATCGCGATTCGAATCAAGTTTCATCGATTTGATAGTAGAATAACAGAATCGTCGATCAACGGAATGAATTCATGTATTTCTCATCGAAATCTCGTTTCGGTGATTGAATTCGACGCATAGTGTTCGAATTCAGCTTGTAACATTACGAAATCACGATTCGAATCAAGTTTCATCGATTTGATAGTAGAATAACAGAATCGTCGATCAACGAAATGAATTCATGTATTTCTCATTGAAATCTCGTTTCGGTGATTGAATTCGACGCAGAGTGTTCGAATTTAGCCTGTAATATTACGAAATCGCGATTCGAATCAAGTTTCATCGATTTGATAGTAGAATAACAGAATCGTCGATCAACGAAATGAATTCATGTGTTTCTAATCGAAATCTCGTTTCGGTAATTAAATTCCACGCAGAGTGTTCGAATTTAGCCTGTAACATTACGAAATCACGATTCGAATCAAGTTTCATCGATTTGATAGTAGAATAACAGAATCGTCGATCAACGAAATGAATTCATGTATTTCTCATTGAAATCTCGTTTCGGTGATTGAATTCAACGCAGAGTGTTCGAATTCAGCCTGTAACATTACGAAATCAAGATTCGAATCAAGTTTCATCGATTTGATAGTAGAATAACAGAATCGTCGATCAACTAAATTAATTCATGTATTTCTTATCGGAATCTCGTTTCGGTGATTGAATTCAACGCAGAGTGTTCGAATTCAGCCTCTAACATTACGAAATCACGATTCGAATCAAGTTTCATCGATTTGATACTAGAATAACAGAATCGTCGATCAACGGAATGAATTCATGTATTTCTCAGCGAAATCTCGTTTCGGTGATTGAATTCGACGCAGAGTGTTCGAATTCAGCCTGTACCATTACGAAATCGCGATTCGAATCCAGTTTCATCGATTTGATACTAGAATAACAGAATCGTCGATCAACGGAATGAATTCATGTGTTTCTAATCGAAATCTCGTTTCGTCGATTGAATTCAACGCAGAGTGTTCGAATTCAGCCTGTCACATTACGAAATCGCGATTCGAATCAAGTTTCATCGATTTGATAGTAGAATAACAGAATCGTCGATCAACGGAATGAATTCATGTATTTCTCATCGAAATCTCGTTTCGGTGATTGAATTCGACGCATAGTGTTCGAATTCAGCTTGTAACATTACGAAATCACGATTCGAATCAAGTTTCATCGATTTGATAGTAGAATAACAGAATCGTCGATCAACGAAATGAATTCATGTATTTCTTATTGAAATCTCGTTTCGGTGATTGAATTCGACGCAGAGTGTTCGAATTTAGCCTGTAATATTACGAAATCGCGATTCGAATCAAGTTTCATCGATTTGATAGTAGAATAACAGAATCGTCGATCAACGAAATGAATTCATGTGTTTCTAATCGAAATCTCGTTTCGGTAATTAAATTCCACGCAAAGTGTTCGAATTTAGCCTGTAACATTACGAAATCACGATTCGAATCAAGTTTCATCGATTTGATAGTAGAATAACAGAATCGTCGATCAACGAAATGAATTCATGTATTTCTCATTGAAATCTCGTTTCGGTGATTGAATTCAACGCAGAGTGTTCGAATTCAGCCTGTAACATTACGAAATCAAGATTCGAATCAAGTTTCATCGATTTGATAGTAGAATAACAGAATCGTCGATCAACGAAATGAATTCATGTATTTCTTATCGGAATCTCGTTTCGGTGATTGAATTCAACGCAGAGTGTTCGAATTCAGCCTCTAACATTACGAAATCATGATTCGAATCAAGTTTCATCGATTTGATACTAGAATAACAGAATCGTCGATGAACGGAATGAATTCATGTATTTCTCAGCGAAATCTCGTTTCGGTGATTGAATTCGACGCAGAGTGTTCGAATTCAGCCTGTAACATTACGAAATCGCGATTCGAATTCAGTTTCATCGATTTGATACTAGAATAACAGAATCGTCGATCAACGGAATGAATTCATGTGTTTCTAATCGAAATCTCGTTTCGTCGATTGAATTCAACGCAGAGTGTTCGAATTCAGCCTGTCACATTACGAAATCGCGATTCGAATCAAGTTTCATCGATTTGATAGTAGAATAACAGAATCGTCGATCAACGGAATGAATTCATGTATTTCTCATCGAAATCTCGTTTCGGTGATTGAATTCAAGGCAGAGTGTTCGAATTTAGCCTGTAATATTACGAAATCGCGATTCGAATCAAGTTTCATCGATTTGATAGTAGAATAACAGAATCGTCGATCAACGAAATGAATTTATGTGTTTCTAATCGAAATCTCGTTTCGGTAATTGAATTCAACGCAGAGTGTTCGAATTTAGCCTGTAACATTACGAAATCACGATTCGAATCAAGTTTCATCGATTTGATAGTAGAATAACAGAATCGTCGATCAACGAAATGAATTCATGTATTTCTCATTGAAATCTCGTTTCGGTGATTGAATTCGACGCAGAGTGTTCGAATTTAGCCTGTAACATTACGAAATCACGATTCGAATCAAGTTTCATCGATTTGATAGTAGTATAACAGAATCGTCGATCAACGGAATGAATTCATGTATTTCTCAGCGAAATCTCGTTTCGGTGATTGAATTCGACGCAGAGTGTTCGAATTCAGCCTGTAACATTACGAAATCGCGATTCGAATCAAGTTTCATCGATTTGATACTAGAATAACAGAATCGTCGATCAACGGAATGAATTCATGTATTTCTCAGCGAAATCTCGTTTCGGTGATTGAATTCGACGCAGAGTGTTCGAATTCAGCCTGTAACATTACGAAATCGCGATTCGAATCAAGTTTCATCGATTTGATACTAGAATAACAGAATCGTCGATCAACGGAATGAATTCATGTAGTTTTCATCGACATCTCGTTTCGGTGATTGAATTCGACGCAGAGTGTCCGAATTCAGCCTGTAACATGACGAAATCACGATTCGAATCAAGTTGCATCGATTTGATAGTAGAATAACAGAATCGTCGATCAACGAAATGAATTCATGTGTTTCTAATCGAAATCTCGTTTCGTCGATTGAATTCAACGCAGAGTGTTCGAATTCAGCCTGTCACATCACGAAATCGCGATTCGAATCAAGTTTCATCGATTTGATAGTAGAATAACAGAATCGTCGATCAACGGAATGAATTCATGTATTTCTCATCGAAATCTCGTTTCGGTGATTGAATTCGACGCATAGTGTTCGAATTCAGCTTGTAACATTACGAAATCACGATTCGAATCAAGTTTCATCGATTTGATAGTAGAATAACAGAATCGTCGATCAACGAAATGAATTCATGTATTTCTTATTGAAATCTCGTTTCGGTGATTGAATTCGACGCAGAGTGTTCGAATTTAGCCTGTAATATTACGAAATCGCGATTCGAATCAAGTTTCATCGATTTGATAGTAGAATAACAGAATCGTCGATCAACGAAATGAATTCATGTGTTTCTAATCGAAATCTCGTTTCGGTAATTAAATTCCACGCAAAGTGTTCGAATTTAGCCTGTAACATTACGAAATCACGATTCGAATCAAGTTTCATCGATTTGATAGTAGAATAACAGAATCGTCGATCAACGAAATGAATTCATGTATTTCTCATTGAAATCTCGTTTCGGTGATTGAATTCAACGCAGAGTGTTCGAATTCAGCCTGTAACATTACGAAATCAAGATTCGAATCAAGTTTCATCGATTTGATAGTAGAATAACAGAATCGTCGATCAACGAAATGAATTCATGTATTTCTTATCGGAATCTCGTTTCGGTGATTGAATTCAACGCAGAGTGTTCGAATTCAGCCTCTAACATTACGAAATCATGATTCGAATCAAGTTTCATCGATTTGATACTAGAATAACAGAATCGTCGATGAACGGAATGAATTCATGTATTTCTCAGCGAAATCTCGTTTCGGTGATTGAATTCGACGCAGAGTGTTCGAATTCAGCCTGTAACATTACGAAATCGCGATTCGAATTCAGTTTCATCGATTTGATACTAGAATAACAGAATCGTCGATCAACGGAATGAATTCATGTGTTTCTAATCGAAATCTCGTTTCGTCGATTGAATTCAACGCAGAGTGTTCGAATTCAGCCTGTCACATTACGAAATCGCGATTCGAATCAAGTTTCATCGATTTGATAGTAGAATAACAGAATCGTCGATCAACGGAATGAATTCATGTATTTCTCATCGAAATCTCGTTTCGGTGATTGAATTCAAGGCAGAGTGTTCGAATTTAGCCTGTAATATTACGAAATCGCGATTCGAATCAAGTTTCATCGATTTGATAGTAGAATAACAGAATCGTCGATCAACGAAATGAATTTATGTGTTTCTAATCGAAATCTCGTTTCGGTAATTGAATTCAACGCAGAGTGTTCGAATTTAGCCTGTAACATTACGAAATCACGATTCGAATCAAGTTTCATCGATTTGATAGTAGAATAACAGAATCGTCGATCAACGAAATGAATTCATGTATTTCTCATTGAAATCTCGTTTCGGTGATTGAATTCGACGCAGAGTGTTCGAATTTAGCCTGTAACATTACGAAATCACGATTCGAATCAAGTTTCATCGATTTGATAGTAGTATAACAGAATCGTCGATCAACGGAATGAATTCATGTATTTCTCAGCGAAATCTCGTTTCGGTGATTGAATTCGACGCAGAGTGTTCGAATTCAGCCTGTAACATTACGAAATCGCGATTCGAATCAAGTTTCATCGATTTGATACTAGAATAACAGAATCGTCGATCAACGGAATGAATTCATGTATTTCTCAGCGAAATCTCGTTTCGGTGATTGAATTCGACGCAGAGTGTTCGAATTCAGCCTGTAACATTACGAAATCGCGATTCGAATCAAGTTTCATCGATTTGATACTAGAATAACAGAATCGTCGATCAACGGAATGAATTCATGTAGTTTTCATCGACATCTCGTTTCGGTGATTGAATTCGACGCAGAGTGTCCGAATTCAGCCTGTAACATGACGAAATCACGATTCGAATCAAGTTGCATCGATTTGATAGTAGAATAACAGAATCGTCGATCAACGAAATGAATTCATGTGTTTCTAATCGAAATCTCGTTTCGTCGATTGAATTCAACGCAGAGTGTTCGAATTCAGCCTGTCACATCACGAAATCGCGATTCGAATCAAGTTTCATCGATTTGATAGTAGAATAACAGAATCGTCGATCAACGGAATGAATTCATGTATTTCTCATCGAAATCTCGTTTCGGTGATTGAATTCGACGCATAGTGTTCGAATTCAGCTTGTAACATTACGAAATCACGATTCGAATCAAGTTTCATCGATTTGATAGTAGAATAACAGAATCGTCGATCAACGAAATGAATTCATGTATTTCTCATTGAAATCTCGTTTCGGTGATTGAATTCAACGCAGAGTGTTCGAATTCAGCCTGTAACATTACGAAATCAAGATTCGAATCAAGTTTCATCGATTTGATACTAGAATAACAGAATCGTCGATGAACGGAATGAATTCATGTATTTCTCAGCGAAATCTCGTTTCGGTGATTGAATTCGACGCAGAGTGTTCGAATTCAGCCTGTAACATTACGAAATCGCGATTCGAATTCAGTTTCATCGATTTGATACTAGAATAACAGAATCGTCGATCAACGGAATGAATTCATGTGTTTCTAATCGAAATCTCGTTTCGTCGATTGAATTCAACGCAGAGTGTTCGAATTCAGCCTGTCACATTACGAAATCGCGATTCGAATCAAGTTTCATCGATTTGATAGTAGAATAACAGAATCGTCGATCAACGGAATGAATTCATGTATTTCTCATCGAAATCTCGTTTCGGTGATTGAATTCAAGGCAGAGTGTTCGAATTTAGCCTGTAATATTACGAAATCGCGATTCGAATCAAGTTTCATCGATTTGATAGTAGAATAACAGAATCGTCGATCAACGAAATGAATTTATGTGTTTCTAATCGAAATCTCGTTTCGGTAATTGAATTCAACGCAGAGTGTTCGAATTTAGCCTGTAACATTACGAAATCACGATTCGAATCAAGTTTCATCGATTTGATAGTAGAATAACAGAATCGTCGATCAACGAAATGAATTCATGTATTTCTCATTGAAATCTCGTTTCGGTGATTGAATTCGACGCAGAGTGTTCGAATTTAGCCTGTAACATTACGAAATCACGATTCGAATCAAGTTTCATCGATTTGATAGTAGTATAACAGAATCGTCGATCAACGGAATGAATTCATGTATTTCTCAGCGAAATCTCGTTTCGGTGATTGAATTCGACGCAGAGTGTTCGAATTCAGCCTGTACCATTACGAAATCGCGATTCGAATCCAGTTTCATCGATTTGATACTAGAATAACAGAATCGTCGATCAACGGAATGAATTCATGTGTTTCTAATCGAAATCTCGTTTCGTCGATTGAATTCAACGCAGAGTGTTCGAATTCAGCCTGTCACATTACGAAATCGCGATTCGAATCAAGTTTCATCGATTTGATAGTAGAATAACAGAATCGTCGATCAACGGAATGAATTCATGTATTTCTCATCGAAATCTCGTTTCGGTGATTGAATTCAACGCAGAGTGTTCGAATTCAGCCTGTCACATTACGAAATCGCGATTCGAATCAAGTTTCATCGATTTGATAGTAGAATAACAGAATCGTCGATCAACGGAATGAATTCATGTATTTCTCATCGAAATCTCGTTTCGGTGATTGAATTCAAGGCAGAGTGTTCGAATTTAGCCTGTAATATTACGAAATCGCGATTCGAATCAAGTTTCATTGATTTGATAGTAGAATAACAGAATCGTCGATCAACGAAATGAATTCATGTGTTTCTAATCGAAATCTCGTTTCGGTAATTAAATTCAACGCAGAGTGTTCGAATTTAGCCTGTAACATTACGAAATCACGATTCGAATCAAGTTTCATCGATTTGATAGTAGAATAACAGAATCGTCGATCAACGAAATGAATTCATGTATTTCTCATTGAAATCTCGTTTCGGTGATTGAATTCAACGCAGAGTGTCCGAATTCAGCCTGTAACATTACGAAATCACGATTCGAATCAAGTTGCATCGATTTGATAGTAGAATAACAGAATCGTCGATCAACGAAATGAATTCATGTGTTTTTAATCGAAATCTCGTTTCGTCGATTGAATTCAACGCAGAGTGTTCGAATTCAGCCTGTCACATTACGAAATCGCGATTCGAATCAAGTTTCATCGATTTGATAGTAGAATAACAGAATCGTCGATCAACGGAATGAATTCATGTATTTCTCATCGAAATCTCGTTTCGGTGATTGAATTCGACGCATAGTGTTCGAATTCAGCTTGTAACATTACGAAATCACGATTCGAATCAAGTTTCATCGATTTGATAGTAGAATAACAGAATCGTCGATCAACGAAATGAATTCATGTATTTCTCATTGAAATCTCGTTTCGGTGATTGAATTCGACGCAGAGTGTTCGAATTTAGCCTGTAATATTACGAAATCGCGATTCGAATCAAGTTTCATCGATTTGATAGTAGAATAACAGAATCGTCGATCAACGAAATGAATTCATGTGTTTCTAATCGAAATCTCGTCTCGGTAATTAAATTCCACGCAGAGTGTTCGAATTTAGCCTGTAACATTACGAAATCACGATTCGAATCAAGTTTCATCGATTTGATAGTAGAATAACAGAATCGTCGATCAACGAAATGAATTCATGTATTTCTCATTGAAATCTCGTTTCGGTGATTGAATTCAACGCAGAGTGTTCGAATTCAGCCTGTAACATTACGAAATCAAGATTCGAATCAAGTTTCATCGATTTGATAGTAGAATAACAGAATCGTCGATCAACGAAATTAATTCATGTATTTCTTATCGGAATCTCGTTTCGGTGATTGAATTCAACGCAGAGTGTTCAAATTCAGCCTCTAACATTACGAAATCACGATTCGAATCAAGTTTCATCGATTTGATACTAGAATAACAGAATCGTCGATCAACGGAATGAATTCATGTATTTCTCAGCGAAATCTCGTTTCGGTGATTGAATTCGACGCAGAGTGTTCGAATTCAGCCTGTAACATTACGAAATCGCGATTCGAATCCAGTTTCATCGATTTGATACTAGAATAACAGAATCGTCGATCAACGGAATGAATTCATGTGTTTCTAATCGAAATCTCGTTTCGTCGATTGAATTCAACGCAGAGTGTTCGAATTCAGCCTGTCACATTACGAAATCGCGATTCGAATCAAGTTTCATCGATTTGATAGTAGAATAACAGAATCGTCGATCAACGGAATGAATTCATGTATTTCTCATCGAAATCTCGTTTCGGTGATTGAATTCAAGGCAGAGTGTTCGAATTTAGCCTGTAATATTACGAAATCGCGATTCGAATCAAGTTTCATCGATTTGATAGTAGAATAACAGAATCGTCGATCAACGAAATGAATTCATGTGTTTCTAATCGAAATCTCGTTTCGGTAATTAAATTCAACGCAGAGTGTTCGAATTTAGCCTGTAACATTACGAAATCACGATTCGAATCAAGTTTCATCGATTTGATAGTAGAATAACAGAATCGTCGATCAACGAAATGAATTCATGTATTTCTCATTGAAATCTCGTTTCGGTGATTGAATTCAACGCAGAGTGTCCGAATTCAGCCTGTAACATTACGAAATCACGATTCGAATCAAGTTGCATCGATTTGATAGTAGAATAACAGAATCGTCGATCAACGAAATGAATTCATGTGTTTTTAATCGAAATCTCGTTTCGTCGATTGAATTCAACGCAGAGTGTTCGAATTCAGCCTGTCACATTACAAAATCGCGATTCGAATCAAGTTTCATCGATTTGATAGTAGAATAACAGAATCGTCGATCAACGGAATGAATTCATGTATTTCTCATCGAAATCTCGTTTCGGTGATTGAATTCGACGCATAGTGTTCGAATTCAGCTTGTAACATTACGAAATCACGATTCGAATCAAGTTTCATCGATTTGATACTAGAATAACAGAATCGTCGATCAACGGAATGAATTCATGTATTTTTCATCGACATCTCGTTTTGGTGCTTGAATTCGACGCAGAGTGTCCGAATTCAGCCTGTAACATTACGAAATCACGATTCGAATCAAGTTGCATCGATTTGATAGTAGAATAACAGAATCGTCGATCAACGAAATGAATTCATGTGTTTCTGATCAAAATCTCGTTTCGTCGATTGAATTCAACGCAGAGTGTTCGAATTCAGCCTGTCACATTACGAAATCGCGATTCGAATCAAGTTTCATCGATTTGATAGTAGAATCACAGAATCGTCGATCAACGGAATGAATTCATGTATTTTTCATCGACATCTCGTTTCGGTGATTGAATTCGACGCAGAGTGTCCGAATTCAGCCTGTAACATTACGAAATCACGATTCGAATCAAGTTGCATCGATTTGATAGTAGAATAACAGAATCGTCGATCAACGAAATGAATTCATGTGTTTCTAATCGAAATCTCGTTTCGTCGATTGAATTCAACGCAGAGTGTTCGAATTCAGCCTGTCACATTACGAAATCGCGATTCGAATCAAGTTTCATCGATTTGATAGTAGTATAACAGAATCGTCGATCAACGGAATGAATTCATGTATTTCTCATCGAAATCTCGTTTCGGTGATTGAATTCGACGCATAGTGTTCGAATTCAGCTTGTAACATTACGAAATCACGATTCGAATCAAGTTTCATCGATTTGATAGTAGAATAACAGAATCGTCGATCAACGAAATGAATTCATGTATTTCTCATTGAAATCTCGTTTCGGTGATTGAATTCGACGCAGAGTGTTCGAATTTAGCCTGTAATATTACGAAATCGCGATTCGAATCAAGTTTCATCGATTTGATAGTAGAATAACAGAATCGTCGATCAACGAAATGAATTCATGTGTTTTTAATCGAAATCTCGTTTCGGTAATTGAATTCAACGCAGAGTGTTCGAATTTAGCCTGTAACATTACGAAATCACGATTCGAATCAAGTTTCATCGATTTGATAGTAGAATAACAGAATCGTCGATCAACGAAATGAATTCATGTATTTCTCATTGAAATCTCGTTTCGGTGATTGAATTCAACGCAGAGTGTTCGAATTCAGCCTGTAACATTACGAAATCAAGATTCTAATCAAGTTTCATCGATTTGATAGTAGAATAACAGAATCGTCGATCAACGAAATGAATTCATGTATTTCTTATCGGAATCTCGTTTCGGTGATTGAATTCAACGCAGAGTGTTCGAATTCAGCCTCTAACATTACGAAATCACGATTCGAATCAAGTTTTATCGATTTGATAGTAGAATAACAGAATCGTCGATCAACGAAATGAATTCATGTATTTCTCATTGAAATCTCGTTTCGGTGATTGAATTCGACGCATAGTGTTCGAATTCAGCTTGTAACATTACGAAATCACGATTCGAATCAAGTTTCATCGATTTGATAGTAGAATAACAGAATCGTCGATCAACGAAATGAATTCATGTATTTCTCATTGAAATCTCGTTTCGGTGATTGAATTCGACGCAGAGTGTTCGAATTTAGCCTGTAACATTACGAAATCGCGATTCGAATCAAGTTTCATCGATTTGATAGTAGTATAACAGAATCGTCGATCAACGGAATGAATTCATGTATTTCTCAGCGAAATCTCGTTTCGGTGATTGAATTCGACGCAGAGTGTTCGAATTCAGCCTGTAACATTACGAAATCGCGATTCGAATCAAGTTTCATCGATTTGATACTAGAATAACAGAATCGTCGATCAACGGAATGAATTCATGTATTTTTCATCGACATCTCGTTTCGGTGATTGAATTCGACGCAGAGTGTCCGAATTCAGCCTGTAACATTACGAAATCACGATTCGAATCAAGTTGCATCGATTTGATAGTAGAATAACAGAATCGTCGATCAACGAAATGAATTCATGTGTTTCTAATCGAAATCTCGTTTCGTCGATTGAATTCAACGCAGAGTGTTCGAATTCAGCCTGTCACATTACGAAATCGCGATTCGAATCAAGTTTCATCGATTTGATAGTAGAATAACAGAATCGTCGATCAACGGAATGAATTCATGTATTTCTCATCGAAATCTCGTTTCGGTGATTGAATTCGACGCATAGTGTTCGAATTCAGCTTGTAACATTACGAAATCACGATTCGAATCAAGTTTTATCGATTTGATAGTAGAATAACAGAATCGTCGATCAACGAAATGAATTCATGTGTTTCTGATCAAAATCTCGTTTCGTCGATTGAATTCAACGCAGAGTGTTCGAATTCAGCCTGTCACATTACGAAATCGCGATTCGAATCAAGTTTCATCGATTTGATAGTAGAATCACAGAATCGTCGATCAACGGAATGAATTCATGTATTTTTCATCGACATCTCGTTTCGGTGATTGAATTCGACGCAGAGTGTCCGAATTCAGCCTGTAACATTACGAAATCACGATTCGAATCAAGTTGCATCGATTTGATAGTAGAATAACAGAATCGTCGATCAACGAAATGAATTCATGTGTTTCTAATCGAAATCTCGTTTCGTCGATTGAATTCAACGCAGAGTGTTCGAATTCAGCCTGTCACATTACGAAATCGCGATTCGAATCAAGTTTCATCGATTTGATAGTAGTATAACAGAATCGTCGATCAACGGAATGAATTCATGTATTTCTCATCGAAATCTCGTTTCGGTGATTGAATTCGACGCATAGTGTTCGAATTCAGCTTGTAACATTACGAAATCACGATTCGAATCAAGTTTCATCGATTTGATAGTAGAATAACAGAATCGTCGATCAACGAAATGAATTCATGTATTTCTCATTGAAATCTCGTTTCGGTGATTGAATTCGACGCAGAGTGTTCGAATTTAGCCTGTAATATTACGAAATCGCGATTCGAATCAAGTTTCATCGATTTGATAGTAGAATAACAGAATCGTCGATCAACGAAATGAATTCATGTGTTTTTAATCGAAATCTCGTTTCGGTAATTGAATTCAACGCAGAGTGTTCGAATTTAGCCTGTAACATTACGAAATCACGATTCGAATCAAGTTTCATCGATTTGATAGTAGAATAACAGAATCGTCGATCAACGAAATGAATTCATGTATTTCTCATTGAAATCTCGTTTCGGTGATTGAATTCAACGCAGAGTGTTCGAATTCAGCCTGTAACATTACGAAATCAAGATTCTAATCAAGTTTCATCGATTTGATAGTAGAATAACAGAATCGTCGATCAACGAAATGAATTCATGTATTTCTTATCGGAATCTCGTTTCGGTGATTGAATTCAACGCAGAGTGTTCGAATTCAGCCTCTAACATTACGAAATCACGATTCGAATCAAGTTTTATCGATTTGATAGTAGAATAACAGAATCGTCGATCAACGAAATGAATTCATGTATTTCTCATTGAAATCTCGTTTCGGTGATTGAATTCGACGCATAGTGTTCGAATTCAGCTTGTAACATTACGAAATCACGATTCGAATCAAGTTTCATCGATTTGATAGTAGAATAACAGAATCGTCGATCAACGAAATGAATTCATGTATTTCTCATTGAAATCTCGTTTCGGTGATTGAATTCGACGCAGAGTGTTCGAATTTAGCCTGTAACATTACGAAATCGCGATTCGAATCAAGTTTCATCGATTTGATAGTAGTATAACAGAATCGTCGATCAACGGAATGAATTCATGTATTTCTCAGCGAAATCTCGTTTCGGTGATTGAATTCGACGCAGAGTGTTCGAATTCAGCCTGTAACATTACGAAATCGCGATTCGAATCAAGTTTCATCGATTTGATACTAGAATAACAGAATCGTCGATCAACGGAATGAATTCATGTATTTTTCATCGACATCTCGTTTCGGTGATTGAATTCGACGCAGAGTGTCCGAATTCAGCCTGTAACATTACGAAATCACGATTCGAATCAAGTTGCATCGATTTGATAGTAGAATAACAGAATCGTCGATCAACGAAATGAATTCATGTGTTTCTAATCGAAATCTCGTTTCGTCGATTGAATTCAACGCAGAGTGTTCGAATTCAGCCTGTCACATTACGAAATCGCGATTCGAATCAAGTTTCATCGATTTGATAGTAGAATAACAGAATCGTCGATCAACGGAATGAATTCATGTATTTCTCATCGAAATCTCGTTTCGGTGATTGAATTCGACGCATAGTGTTCGAATTCAGCTTGTAACATTACGAAATCACGATTCGAATCAAGTTTTATCGATTTGATAGTAGAATAACAGAATCGTCGATCAACGAAATGAATTCATGTATTTCTCATTGAAATCTCGTTTCGGTGATTGAATTCGACGCAGAGTGTTCGAATTTAGCCTGTAATATTACGAAATCGCGATTCGAATCAAGTTTCATCGATTTGATAGTAGAATAACAGAATCGTCGATCAACGAAATGAATTCATGTGTTTCTAATCGAAATCTCGTTTCGGTAATTAAATTCAACGCAGAGTGTTCGAATTTAGCCTGTAACATTACGAAATCACGATTCGAATCAAGTTTCATCGATTTGATAGTAGAATAACAGAATCGTCGATCAACGAAATGAATTCATGTATTTCTCATTGAAATCTCGTTTCGGTGATTGAATTCGACGCAGAGTGTTCAAATTCAGCCTGTAACATTACGAAATCGCGATTCGAATCAAGTTTCATCGATTTTATACTAGAATAACAGAATCGTCGATCAACGGAATGAATTCATGTATTTTTCATCGACATCTCGTTTCGGTGATTGAATTCGACGCAGAGTGTCCGAATTCAGCCTGTAACATTACGAAATCACGATTCGAATCAAGTTGCATCGATTTGATAGTAGAATAACAGAATCGTCGATCAACGAAATGAATTCATGTGTTTCCAATCGAAATCTCGTTTCGTCGATTGAATTCAACGCAGAGTGTTCGAATTCAGCCTGTCACATTACGAAATCGCGATTCGAATCAAGTTTCATCGATTTGATAGTAGAATAACAGAATCGTCGATCAACGGAATGAATTCATGTATTTCTCATCGAAATCTCGTTTCGGTGATTGAATTCAAGGCAGAGTGTTCGAATTTAGCCTGTAATATTACGAAATCGCGATTCGAATCAAGTTTCATCGATTTGATAGTAGAATAACAGAATCGTCGATCAACGAAATGAATTCATGTGTTTCTAATCGAAATCTCGTTTCGGTAATTAAATTCAACGCAGAGTGTTCGAATTTAGCCTGTAACATTACGAAATCACGATTCGAATCAAGTTTCATCGATTTGATAGTAGAATAACAGAATCGTCGATCAACGAAATGAATTCATGTATTTCTCATTGAAATCTCGTTTCGGTGATTGAATTCAACGCAGAGTGTCCGAATTCAGCCTGTAACATTACGAAATCACGATTCGAATCAAGTTGCATCGATTTGATAGTAGAATAACAGAATCGTCGATCAACGAAATGAATTCATGTGTTTTTGATCGAAATCTCGTTTCGTCGATTGAATTCAACGCAGAGTGTTCGAATTCAGCCTGTCACATTACGAAATCGCGATTCGAATCAAGTTTCATCGATTTGATAGTAGAATAACAGAATCGTCGATCAACGGAATGAATTCATGTATTTCTCATCGAAATCTCGTTTCGGTGATTGAATTCGACGCATAGTGTTCGAATTCAGCTTGTAACATTACGAAATCACGATTCGAATCAAGTTTCAACGATTTGATAGTAGAATAACAGAATCGTCGATCAACGAAATGAATTCATGTATTTCTTATCGGAATCTCGTTTCGGTGATTGAATTCAACGCAGAGTGTTCGAATTCAGCCTCTAACATTACGAAATCACGATTCGAATCAAGTTTCATCGATTTGATAGTAGAATAACAGAATCGTCGATGAACGAAATGAATTCATGTATTTCTCATTGAAATCTCGTTTCGGTGATTGAATTCGACGCATAGTGTTCGAATTCAGCTTGTAACATTACGAAATCACGATTCGAATCAAGTTTCATCGATTTGATAGTAGAATAACAGAATCGTCGATCAACGAAATGAATTCATGTATTTCTCATTGAAATCTCGTTTCGGTGATTGAATTCGACGCAGAGTGTTCGAATTTAGCCTGTAACCTTACGAAATCGCGATTCAAATCAAGTTTCATCGATTTGATAGTAGTATAACAGAATCGTCGATCAACGGAATGAATTCATGTATTTCTCAGCGAAATCTCGTTTCGGTGATTGAATTCGACGCAGAGTGTTCGAATTCAGCCTGTAACATTACGAAATCGCGATTCGAATCAAGTTTCATCGATTTGATACTAGAATAACAGAATCGTCGATCAACGGAATGAATTCATGTATTTTTCATCGACATCTCGTTTCGGTGATTGAATTCGACGCAGAGTGTTCGAATTCAGCCTGTCACATTACGAAATCGCGATTCGAATCAAGTTTCATCGATTTGATAGTAGAATAACAGAATCGTCGATCAACGGAATGAATTCATGTATTTCTCATCGAAATCTCGTTTCGGTGATTGAATTCGACGCATAGTGTTCGAATTCAGCTTGTAACATTACGAAATCACGATTCGAATCAAGTTTCATCGATTTGATAGTAGAATAACAGAATCGTCGATCAACGAAATGAATTCATGTATTTCTCATTAAAATCTCGTTTCGGTGATTGAATTCGACGCAGAGTGTTCGAATTCAGCCTGTAATATTACGAAATCGCGATTCGAATCAAGTTCCATCGATTTGATAGTAGAATAACAGAATCGTCGATCAACGAAATGAATTCATGTGTTTCTAATCGAAATCTCGTTTCGGTAATTAAATTCAACGCAGAGTGTTCGAATTTAGCCTGTAACATTACGAAATCACGATTCGAATCAAGTTTCATCGATTTGATAGTAGAATAACAGAATCGTCGATCAACGAAATGAATTCATGTATTTCTCATTGAAATCTCGTTTCGGTGATTGAATTCAACGCAGAGTGTTCGAATTCAGCCTGTAACATTACGAAATCAAGATTCGAATCAAGTCTCATCGATTTGATAGTAGAATAACAGAATCGTCGATCAACGAAATGAATTCATGTATTTCTTATCGGAATCTCGTTTCGGTGATTAAATTCAACGCAGAGTGTTCGAATTCAGCCTCTAACATTACGAAATCACGATTCGAATCAAGTTTCATCGATTTGATAGTAGAATAACAGAATCGTCGATCAACGAAATGAATTCATGTATTTCTCATTGAAATCTCGTTTCGGTGATTGAATTCGACGCATAGTGTTCGAATTCAGCTTGTAACATTACGAAATCACGATTCGAATCAAGTTTCATCGATTTGATAGTAGAATAACAGAATCGTCGATCAACGAAATGAATTCATGTATTTCTCATTGAAATCTCGTTTCGGTGATTGAATTCGACGCAGAGTGTTCGAATTTAGCCTGTAACATTACGAAATCGCGATTCGAATCAAGTTTCATCGATTTGATAGTAGTATAACAGAATCGTCGATCAACGGAATGAATTTATGTATTTCTCAGCGAAATCTCGTTTCGGTGATTGAATTCGACGCAGAGTGTTCGAATTCAGCCTGTAACATTACGAAATCGCGATTCGAATCAAGTTTCATCGATTTGATACTAGAATAACCGAATCGTCGATCAACGGAATGAATTCATGTATTTTTCATCGACATCTCGTTTCGGTGATTGAATTCGACGCAGAGTGTTCGAATTCAGCCTGTCACATTACGAAATCGCGATTCAAATCAAGTTTCATCGATTTGATAGTAGAATAACAGAATCGTCGATCAACGAAATGAATTCATGTGTTTCTAATCGAAATCTCGTTTCGGTAAATAAATTCAACGCAGAGTGTTCGAATTTAGCCTATAACATTACGAAATCACGATTCGAATCAAGTTTCATCGATTTGATAGTAGAATAACAGAATCGTCGATCAACGAAATGAATTCATGTATTTCTCATTGAAATCTCGTTTCGGTGATTGAATTCAACGCAGAGTGTCCGAATTCAGCCTGTAACATTACGAAATCACGATTCGAATCAAGTTGCATCGATTTGATAGTAGAATAACAGAATCGTCGATCAACGAAATGAATTCATGTGTTTTCAATCGAAATCTCGTTTCGTCGATTGAATTCAACGCAGAGTGTTCGAATTCAGCCTGTCACATTACAAAATCGCGATTCGAATCAAGTTTCATCGATTTGATAGTAGAATAACAGAATCGTCGATCAACGGAATGAATTCATGTATTTTTCATCGAAATCTCGATTCGGTGATTGAATTCGACGCATAGTGTTCGAATTCAGCTTGTCACATTACGAAATCACGATTCGAATCAAGTTTCATCGATTTGATAGTAGAATAACAGAATCGTCGATCAACGAAATGAATTCATGTATTTCTCATTAAAATCTCGTTTCGGTGATTGAATTCGACGCAGAGTGTTCGAATTCAGCCTGTAATATTACGAAATCGCGATTCGAATCAAGTTTCATCGATTTGATAGTAGAATAACAGAATCGTCGATCAACGAAATGAATTCATGTGTTTCTAATCGAAATCTCGTTTCGGTAATTAAATTCAACGCAGAGTGTTCGAATTTAGCCTGTAACATTACGAAATCACGATTCGAATCAAGTTTCATCGATTTGATAGTAGAATAACAGAATCGTCGATCAACGAAATGAATTCATGTATTTCTCATTGAAATCTCGTTTCGGTGATTGAATTCAACGCAGAGTGTTCGAATTCAGCCTGTAACATTACGAAATCAAGATTCGAATCAAGTTTCATCGATTTGATAGTAGAATAACAGAATCGTCGATCAACGAAATGAATTCATGTATTTCTCATTGAAATCTCGTTTCGGTGATTGAATTCGACGCATAGTGTTCGAATTCAGCTTGTAACATTACGAAATCACGATTCGAATCAAGTTTCATCGATTTGATAGTAGAATAACAGAATCGTCGATCAACGAAATGAATTCATGTATTTCTCATTGAAATCTCGTTTCGGTGATTGAATTCGACGCAGAGTGTTCGAATTTAGCCTGTAACATTACGAAATCGCGATTCGAATCAAGTTTCATCGATTTGATAGTAGTATAACAGAATCGTCGATCAACGGAATGAATTCATGTATTTCTCAGCGAAATCTCGTTTCGGTGATTGAATTCGACGCAGAGTGTTCGAATTCAGCCTGTAACATTACGAAATCGCGATTCGAATCAAGTTTCATCGATTTGATACTAGAATAACAGAATCGTCGATCAACGGAATGAATTCATGTATTTTTCATCGACATCTCGTTTCGGTGATTGAATTCGACGCAGAGTGTCCGAATTCAGCCTGTAACATGACGAAATCACGATTCGAATCAAGTTGCATCGATTTGATAGTAGAATAACAGAATCGTCGATCAACGAAATGAATTCATGTGTTTCTAATCGAAATCTCGTTTCGTCGATTGAATTCAACGCAGAGTGTTCGAATTCAGCCTGTCACATTACGAAATCGCGATTCGAATCAAGTTTCATCGATTTGATAGTAGAATAACAGAATCGTCGATCAACGGAATGAATTCATGTATTTCTCATTGAAATCTCGTTTCGGTGATGGAATTCAACGCAGAGTGTCCGAATTCAGCCTGTAACATTACGAAATCACGATTCGAATCAAGTTGCATCGATTTGATAGTAGAATAACAGAATCGTCGATCAACGAAATGAATTCATGTGTTTTTAATCGAAATCTCGTTTCGTCGATTGAATTCAACGCAGAGTGTTCGAATTCAGCCTGTCACATTACGAAATCGCGATTCGAATCAAGTTTCATCGATTTGATAGTAGAATAACAGAATCGTCGATCAACGGAATGAATTCATGTATTTCTCATCGAAATCTCGTTTCGGTGATTGAATTCGACGCATAGTGTTCGAATTCAGCTTGTAACATTACGAAATCACGATTCGAATCAAGTTTCATCGATTTGATAGTAGAATAACAGAATCGTCGATCAACGAAATGAATTCATGTATTTCTCATTGAAATCTCGTTTCGGTGATTAAATTCGACGCAGAGTGTTCGAATTTAGCCTGTAATATTACGAAATCGCGATTCGAATCAAGTTTCATCGATTTGATAGTAGAATAACAGAATCGTCGATCAACGAAATGAATTCATGTATTTCTCATTGAAATCTCGTTTCGGTGATTGAATTCAACGCAGAGTGTTCGAATTCAGCCTGTAACATTACGAAATCAAGATTCGAATCAAGTTTCATCGATTTGATAGTAGAATAACAGAATCGTCGATCAACGAAATGAATTCATGTATTTCTTATCGGAATCTCGTTTCGGTGATTGAATTCAACGCAGAGTGTTCGAATTCAGCCTCTAACATTACGAAATCACGATTCGAATCAAGTTTCATCGATTTGATAGTAGAATAACAGAATCGTCGATCAACGAAATGAATTCATGTATTTCTCATTGAAATCTCGTTTCGGTGATTGAATTCGACGCATAGTGTTCGAATTCAGCTTGTAACATTACGAAATCACGATTCGAATCAAGTTTCATCGATTTGATAGTAGAATAACAGAATCGTCGATCAACGAAATGAATTCATGTATTTCTCATTGAAATCTCGTTTCGGTGATTGAATTCGACGCAGAGTGTTCGAATTTAGCCTGTAACATTACGAAATCGCGATTCGAATCAAGTTTCATCGATTTGATAGTAGTATAACAGAATCGTCGATCAACGGAATGAATTCATGTATTTCTCAGCGAAATCTCGTTTCGGTGATTGAATTCGACGCAGAGTGTTCGAATTCAGCCTGTAACATTACGAAATCGCGATTCGAATCAAGTTTCATCGATTTGATACTAGAATAACAGAATCGTCGATCAACGGAATGAATTCATGTATTTTTCATCGACATCTCGTTTCGGTGATTGAATTCGACGCAGAGTGTTCGAATTCAGCCTGTCACATTACGAAATCGCGATTCGAATCAAGTTTCATCGATTTGATAGTAGAATAACAGAATCGTCGATCAACGGAATGAATTCATGTATTTCTCATCGAAATCTCGTTTCGGTGATTGAATTCGACGCATAGTGTTCGAATTCAGCTTGTAACATTACGAAATCACGATTCGAATCAAGTTTCATCGATTTGATAGTAGAATAACAGAATCGTCGATCAACGAAATGAATTCATGTATTTCTCATTGAAATCTCGTTTCGGTGATCGAATTCGACGCATAGTGTTCGAATTCAGCTTGTAACATTACGAAATCACGATTCGAATCAAGTTTCATCGATTTGATAGTAGAATAACAGAATCGTCGATCAACGAAATGAATTCATGTATTTCTCATTGAAATCTCGTTTCGGTGATTGAATTCGACGCAGAGTGTTCGAATTTAGCCTGTAACCTTACGAAATCGCGATTCGAATCAAGTTTCATCGATTTGATAGTAGTATAACAGAATCGTCGATCAACGGAATGAATTCATGTATTTCTCAGCGAAATCTCGTTTCGGTGATTGAATTCGACGCAGAGTGTTCGAATTCAGCCTGTAACATTACGAAATCGCGATTCGAATCAAGTTTCATCGATTTGATACTAGAATAACAGAATCGTCGATCAACGGAATGAATTCATGTATTTTTCATCGACATCTCGTTTCGGTGATTGAATTCGACGCAGAGTGTTCGAATTCAGCCTGTCACATTACGAAATCGCGATTCGAATCAAGTTTCATCGATTTGATAGTAGAATAACAGAATCGTCGATCAACGGAATGAATTCATGTATTTCTCATCGAAATCTCGTTTCGGTGATTGAATTCGACGCATAGTGTTCGAATTCAGCTTGTAACATTACAAAATCACGATTCGAATCAAGTTTCATCGATTTGATAGTAGAATAACAGAATCGTCGATCAACGAAATGAATTCATGTATTTCTCATTAAAATCTCGTTTCGGTGATTGAATTCGACGCAGAGTGTTCGAATTCAGCCTGTAATATTACGAAATCGCGATTCGAATCAAGTTCCATCGATTTGATAGTAGAATAACAGAATCGTCGATCAACGAAATGAATTCATGTGTTTCTAATCGAAATCTCGTTTCGGTAATTAAATTCAACGCAGAGTGTTCGAATTTAGCCTGTAACATTACGAAATCACGATTCGAATCAAGTTTTATCGATTTGATAGTAGAATAACAGAATCGTCGATCAACGAAATGAATTCATGTATTTCTCATTGAAATCTCGTTTCGGTGATTGAATTCAACGCAGAGTGTTCGAATTCAGCCTGTAACATTACGAAATCAAGATTCGAATCAAGTCTCATCGATTTGATAGTAGAATAACAGAATCGTCGATCAACGAAATGAATTCATGTATTTTTCATCGACATCTCGTTTCGGTGATTGAATTCGACGCAGAGTGTCCGAATTCAGCCTGTAACATGACGAAATCACGATTCGAATCAAGTTGCATCGATTTGATAGTAGAATAACAGAATCGTCGATCAACGAAATGAATTCATGTGTTTCTGATCGAAATCTCGTTTCGTCGATTGAATTCAACGCAGAGTGTTCGAATTCAGCCTGTCACATTACGAAATCGCGATTCGAATCAAGTTTCATCGATTTGATAGTAGAATAACAGAATCGTCGATCAACGGAATGAATTCATGTATTTCTCATCGAAATCTCGTTTCGGTGATTGAATTCGACGCATAGTGTTCGAATTCAGCTTGTAACATTACGAAATCACGATTCGAATCAAGTTTCATCGATTTGATAGTAGAATAACAGAATCGTCGATCAACGAAATGAATTCATGTATTTCTCATTGAAATCTCGTTTCGGTGATTGCATTCGACGCAGAGTGTTCGAATTTAGCCTGTAATATTACGAAATCGCGATTCGAATCAAGTTTCATCGATTTGATAGTAGAATAACAGAATCGTCGATCAACGAAATGAATTCATGTGTTTCTAATCGAAATCTCGTTTCGGTAATTAAATTCCACGCAGAGTGTTCGAATTTAGCCTGTAACATTACGAAATCACGATTCGAATCAAGTTTCATCGATTTGATAGTAGAATAACAGAATCGTCGATCAACGAAATGAATTCATGTATTTCTCATTGAAATCTCGTTTCGGTGATTGAATTCGACGCAGAGTGTTCGAATTTAGCCTGTAACATTACGAAATCGCGATTCGAATCAAGTTTCATCGATTTGATAGTAGTATAACAGAATCGTCGATCAACGGAATGAATTCATGTATTTCTCAGCGAAATCTCGTTTCGGTGATTGAATTCGACGCAGAGTGTTCGAATTCAGCCTGTAACATTACGAAATCGCGATTCGAATCAAGTTTCATCGATTTGATACTAGAATAACAGAATCGTCGATCAACGGAATGAATTCATGTATTTTTCATCGACATCTCGTTTCGGTGATTGAATTCGACGCAGAGTGTTCGATGTCAGCCTGTCACATTACGAAATCGCGATTCGAATCAAGTTTCATCGATTTGATAGTAGAATAACAGAATCGTCGATCAACGGAATGAATTCATGTATTTCTCATCGAAATCTCGTTTCGGTGATTGAATTCGACGCATAGTGTTCGAATTCAGCTTGTAACATTACGAAATCACGATTCGAATCAAGTTTCATCGATTTGATAGTAGAATAACAGAATCGTCGATCAACGAAATGAATTCATGTATTTCTCATTAAAATCTCGTTTCGGTGATTGAATTCGACGCAGAGTGTTCGAATTCAGCCTGTAATATTACGAAATCGCGATTCGAATCAAGTTTCATCGATTTGATAGTAGAATAACAGAATCGTCGATCAACGAAATGAATTCATGTGTTTCTAATCGAAATCTCGTTTCGGTAATTAAATTCAACGCAGAGTGTTCGAATTTAGCCTGTAACAATACGAAATCACGATTCGAATCAAGTTTCATCGATTTGATAGTAGAATAACAGAATCGTCGATCAACGAAATGAATTCATGTATTTCTCATTGAAATCTCGTTTCGGTGATTGAATTCAACGCAGAGTGTTCGAATTCAGCCTGTAACATTACGAAATCAAGATTCGAATCAAGTTTCATCGATTTGATAGTAGAATAACAGAATCGTCGATCAACGAAATGAATTCATGTATTTCTTATCGGAATCTCGTTTCGGTGATTAAATTCAACGCAGAGTGTTCGAATTCAGCCTCTAACATTACGAAATCACGATTCGAATCAAGTTTCATCGATTTGATAGTAGAATAACAGAATCGTCGATCAACGAAATGAATTCATGTATTTCTCATTGAAATCTCGTTTCGGTGATTGAATTCGACGCATAGTGTTCGAATTCAGCTTGTAACATTACGAAATCACGATTCGAATCAAGTTTCATCGATTTGATAGTAGAATAACAGAATCGTCGATCAACGAAATGAATTCATGTATTTCTCATTGAAATCTCGTTTCGGTGATTGAATTCGACGCAGAGTGTTCGAATTTAGCCTGTAACATTACGAAATCGCGATTCGAATCAAGTTTCATCGATTTGATAGTAGTATAACAGAATCGTCGATCAACGGAATGAATTCATGTATTTCTCAGCGAAATCTCGTTTCGGTGATTGAATTCGACGCAGAGTGTTCGAATTCCGCCTGTAACATTACGAAATCGCGATTCGAATCAAGTTTCATCGATTTGATACTAGAATAACAGAATCGTCGATCAACGGAATGAATTCATGTATTTTTCATCGACATCTCGTTTCGGTGATTGAATTCGACGCAGAGTGTCCGAATTCAGCCTGTAACATTACGAAATCACGATTCGAATCAAGTTGCATCGATTTGATAGTAGAATAACAGAATCGTCGATCAACGAAATGAATTCATGTGTTTCTAATCGAAATCTCGTTTCGTCGATTGAATTCAACGCAGAGTGTTCGAATTCAGCCTGTCACATTGCGAAATCGCGATTCGAATCAAGTTTCATCGATTTGATAGTAGAATAACAGAATCGTCGATCAACGGAATGAATTCATGTATTTCTCATCGAAATCTCGTTTCGGTGATTGAATTCGACGCATAGTGTTCGAATTCAGCTTGTAACATTACGAAATCATGATTCGAATCAAGTTTCATCGATTTGATAGTAGAATAACAGAATCGTCGATCAACGAAATGAATTCATGTATTTCTTATTGAAATCTCGTTTCGGTGATTGAATTCGACGCAGAGTGTTCGAATTTAGCCTGTAATATTACGAAATCGCGATTCGAATCAAGTTTCATCGATTTGATAGTAGAATAACAGAATCGTCGATCAACGAAATGAATTCATGTGTTTCTAATCGAAATCTCGTTTCGGTAATTGAATTCAACGCAGAGTGTTCGAATTTAGCCTGTAACATTACGAAATCACGATTCGAATCAAGTTTCATCGATTTGATAGTAGAATAACAGAATCGTCGATCAACGAAATGAATTCATGTATTTCTCATTGAAATCTCGTTTCGGTGATTGAATTCAACGCAGAGTGTTCGAATTCAGCCTGTAACATTACGAAATCAAGATTCGAATCAAGTTTCATCGATTTGATAGTAGAATAACAGAATCGTCGATCAACGAAATGAATTCATGTATTTCTCATTGAAATCTCGTTTCGGTGATTGAATTCAACGCAGAGTGTTCGAATTCAGCCTGTAACATTACGAAATCAAGATTCGAATCAAGTTTCATCGATTTGATAGTAGAATAACAGAATCGTCGATCAACGAAATGAATTCATGTATTTCTCATTGAAATCTCGTTTCGGTGATTGAATTCAACGCAGAGTGTTCGAATTCAGCCTCTAACATTACGAAATCACGATTCAAATCAAGTTTCATCGATTTGATAGTAGAATAACAGAATCGTCGATCAACGAAATGAATTCATGTGTTTCTAATCAAAATCTCGTTTCGTTGATTGAATTCAACGCAGAGTGTTCGAATTCAGCCTGTAACATTACGAAATCGCGATTCGAATCAAGTTTCATCGATTTGATAGTAGAATAACAGAATCGTCGATCAACGAAATGAATTCATGTGTTTCTAATCGAAATCTCGTTTCGGTAATTGAATTCAACGCAGAGTGTTCGAATTTATCCTGTAACATTACGAAATCACGATTCGAATCAAGTTTCATCGATTTGATAGTAGAATAACAGAATCGTCGATCAACGAAATGAATTCATGTATTTCTCATTGAAATCTCGTTTCGGTGATTGAATTCAACGCAGAGTGTTCGAATTCAGCCTGTAACATTACGAAATCAAGATTCGAATCAAGTTTCATCGATTTGATAGTAGAATAACAGAATCGTCGATCAACGAAATGAATTCATGTATTTCTCATTGAAATCTCGTTTCGGTGATTGAATTCAACGCAGAGTGTTCGAATTCAGCCTGTAACATTACGAAATCAAGATTCGAATCAAGTTTCATCGATTTGATAGTAGAATAACAGAATCGTCGATCAACGAAATGAATTCATGTATTTCTCATTGAAATCTCGTTTCGGTGATTGAATTCAACGCAGAGTGTTCGAATTCAGCCTCTAACATTACGAAATCACGATTCAAATCAAGTTTCATCGATTTGATAGTAGAATAACAGAATCGTCGATCAACGAAATGAATTCATGTGTTTCTAATCAAAATCTCGTTTCGTTGATTGAATTCAACGCAGAGTGTTCGAATTCAGCCTGTAACATTACGAAATCGCGATTCGAATCAAGTTTCATCGATTTGATAGTAGAATAACAGAATCGTCGATCACCGGAATGAATTCATGTATTTCTCATCGGAATCTCGTTTCGGTGATTGAATTCGACGCATAGTGTTCGAATTCAGCCTGTAACATTACGAAATCAAGATTCGAATCAAGTTTCATCGATTTGATAGTAGAATAACAGAATCGTCGATCAACGAAATGAATTCATGTATTTCTCATTGAAATCTCGTTTCGGTGATTGAATTCGACGCATAGTGTTCGAATTCAGCTTGTAACATTACGAAATCACGATTCGAATCAAGTTTCATCGATTTGATAGTAGAATAACAGAATCGTCGATCAACGAAATGAATTCATGTATTTCTCATTGAAATCTCGTTTCGGTGATTGAATTCGACGCATAGTGTTCGAATTCAGCTTGTAACATTACGAAATCACGATTCGAATCAAGTTTCATCGATTTGATAGTAGAATAACAGAATCGTCGATCAACGAAATGAATTCATGTATTTCTCATTGAAATCTCGTTTCGGTGATTGAATTCGACGCAGAGTGTTCGAATTTAGCCTGTAACATCACGAAATCGCGATTCGAATCAAGTTTCATCGATTTGATAGTAGTATAACAGAATCGTCGATCAACGGAATGAATTCATGTATTTCTCAGCGAAATCTCGTTTCGGTGATTGAATTCGACGCAGAGTGTTCGAATTCAGCCTGTAACATTACGAAATCGCGATTCGAATCAAGTTTCATCGATTTGATACTAGAATAACAGAATCGTCGATCAACGGAATGAATTCATGTATTTTTCATCGACATCTCGTTTCGGTGATTGAATTCGACGCAGAGTGTCCGAATTCAGCCTGTAACATGACGAAATCACGATTCGAATCAAGTTGCATCGATTTGATAGTAGAATAACAGAATCGTCGATCAACGAAATGAATTCATGTGTTTCTAATCGAAATCTCGTTTCGTCGATTGAATTCAACGCAGAGTGTTCGAATTCAGCCTTTCACATTACGAAATCGCGATTCGAATCAAGTTTCATCGATTTGATAGTAGAACAACAGAATCGTCGATCAACGGAATGAATTCATGTATTTCTCATCGAAATCTCGTTTCGGTGATTGAATTCAAGGCAGAGTGTTCGAATTTAGCCTGTAATATTACGAAATCGCGATTCGAATCAAGTTTCATCGATTTGATAGTAGAATAACAGAATCGACGATCAACGAAATGAATTCATGTATTTCTCATTGAAATCTCGTTTCGGTGATTGAATTTAACGCAGAGTGTTCGAATTCAGCCTGTAACATTACGAAATCAAGATTCGAATCAAGTTTCATCGATTTGATAGTAGAATAACAGAATCGTCGATCAACGAAATGAATTCATGTATTTCTTATCGGAATCTCGTTTCGGTGATTGAATTCAACGCAGAGTGTTCGAATTCAGCCTCTAACATTACGAAATCACGATTCGAATCAAGTTTCATCGATTTGATACTAGAATAACAGAATCGTCGATCAACGGAATGAATTTATGTATTTCTCAGCGAAATCTCGTTTCGGTGATTGAATTCGACGCAGAGTGTTCGAATTCAGCCTGTAACATTACGAAATCGCGATTCGAATCAAGTTTCATCGATTTGATACTAGAATAACAGAATCGTCGATCAACGGAATGAATTCATGTATTTTTCATCGACATCTCGTTTCGGTGATTGAATTCGACGCAGAGTGTCCGAATTCAGCCTGTAACATTACGAAATCACGATTCGAATCAAGTTGCATCGATTTGATAGTAGAATAACAGAATCGTCGATCAACGAAATGAATTCATGTGTTTCTAATCGAAATCTCGTTTCGTCGATTGAATTCAACGCAGAGTGTTCGAATTCAGCCTGTCACATTACGAAATCGCGATTCGAATCAAGTTTCATCGATTTGATAGTAGTATAACAGAATCGTCGATCAACGGAATGAATTCATGTATTTCTCATCGAAATCTCGTTTCGGTGATTGAATTCGACGCATAGTGTTCGAATTCAGCTTGTAACATTACGAAATCACGATTCGAATCAAGTTTCATCGATTTGATAGTAGAATAACAGAATCGTCGATCAACGAAATGAATTCATGTATTTCTCATTGAAATCTCGTTTCGGTGATTGAATTCGACGCAGAGTGTTCGAATTTAGCCTGTAATATTACGAAATCGCGATTCGAATCAAGTTTCATCGATTTGATAGTAGAATAACAGAATCGTCGATCAACGAAATGAATTCATGTGTTTTTAATCGAAATCTCGTTTCGGTAATTGAATTCAACGCAGAGTGTTCGAATTTAGCCTGTAACATTACGAAATCACGATTCGAATCAAGTTTCATCGATTTGATAGTAGAATAACAGAATCGTCGATCAACGAAATGAATTCATGTATTTCTCATTGAAATCTCGTTTCGGTGATTGAATTCAACGCAGAGTGTTCGAATTCAGCCTGTAACATTACGAAATCAAGATTCGAATCAAGTTTCATCGATTTGATAGTAGAATAACAGAATCGTCGATCAACGAAATGAATTCATGTATTTCTTATCGGAATCTCGTTTCGGTGATTGAATTCAACGCAGAGTGTTCGAATTCAGCCTCTAACATTACGAAATCACGATTCGAATCAAGTTTTATCGATTTGATAGTAGAATAACAGAATCGTCGATCAACGAAATGAATTCATGTATTTCTCATTGAAATCTCGTTTCGGTGATTGAATTCGACGCATAGTGTTCGAATTCAGCTTGTAACATTACGAAATCACGATTCGAATCAAGTTTCATCGATTTGATAGTAGAATAACAGAATCGTCGATCAACGAAATGAATTCATGTATTTCTCATTGAAATCTCGTTTCGTCGATCGAATTCAACGCAGAGTGTTCGAATTCAGCCTGTCACATTACGAAATCGCGATTCGAATCAAGTTTCATCGATTTGATAGTAGAATAACAGAATCGTCGATCAACGGAATGAATTCATGTATTTCTCATCGAAATCTCGTTTCGGTGATTGAATTCGACGCATAGTGTTCGAATTCAGCCTGTAACATTACGAAATCACGATTCGAATCAAGTTTCATCGATTTGATAGTGGAATAACAGAATCGTCGATCAACGAAATGAATTCATGTATTTGTCATTGAAATCTCGTTTCGGCGATTGAATTCAACGCAGAGTGTTCGAATTCAGCCTGTAACATTACGAAATCACGATTCGAATCAAGTTTCATCGATTTGATAGTAGAATAACAGAATCGTCGATCATTGAAATGAATTCATGTATTTCTCATTGAAATCTCGTTTCGGTGATTGAATTCAACGCAGAGTGTTCGAATTCAGTCTGCAACATTACGAAATCAAGATTCGAATCAAGTTTCATCGATTTGATAGTAGAATAACAGAATCGTCGATCAACGAAATGAATTCATGTATTTCTCATCGGAATCTCGTTTCGGTGGTTGAATTCGACGCATAGTGTTCGAATTCAGCCTGTAACATTACGAAATCACGATTCGAATCAAGTTTCGTTGATTTGATAGTAGAATAATAGAATCGTCGATCAACGAAATGAATTCATGTATTTCTCATTGAAATCTCGTTTCGGTGATTGAATTCAACGCAGAGTGTTCGAATTCAGCCTCTAACATTACGAAATCACGATTCGAATCAAGTTTCATCGATTTGATAGTAGAATAACAGAATCGTCGATCAACGAAATGAATTCATGTGTTTCTGATCGAAATCTCGTTTCGTTGATTGAATTCAACGCAGAGTGTTCGAATTCAGCCTGTCACATTACGAAATCGCGATTCGAATCAAGTTTCATCGATTTGATAGTAGAATAACAGAATCGTCGATCAACGGAATGAATTCATGTATTTCTCATCGAAATCTCGTTTCGGTGATTGAATTCGACGCATAGTGTTCGAATTCAGCCTGTAACATTACGAAATCACGATTCGAATCAAGTTTCATTGATTTGATAGTAAAATAACAGAATCGTCGATCGACGAAATGAATTCATGTATTTCTCATTGAAATCTCGTTTCGGTGATTAAATTCGACGCAGAGTGTTCGAATTCAGGCTGTAACATTACGAAATCAACATTCGAATCATTTTGCATCGATCTGATGGTAGAATAACAGAATCGTCGATCAACGGAATGAATTCATGTATTTCTCATCGGAATCTCGTTTCAGTGATTGAATTCGACGCATAGTGTTCGAATTCAGCTTGTAACATTACGAAATCACGATTCGAATCAAGTTTCATCGATTTGATACTAGAATAACAGAATCGTCGATCAACGAAATGAATTCATGTATTTCTCATCGAAATCTCGTTTCGGTGATTGAATTCGACGCAGAGTGTTCGAATTCAGCCTGTAACATTACGAAATCACGATTCGAATCAAGTTTCATCGATTTGATAGTAGAATAACAGAATCGTCGATCAACGAATTGAATTCATGTATTTCTCATTGAAATCTCGTTTCGGTGATTGAATTCGACGCAGAGTGTTCGAATTCAGCCTGTAACATTACGAAATCGCGATTCGAATCAAGTTTCATCGATTTGATAGTAGAATAACAGAATCGTCGATCAACGAAATGAATTCATGTGTTTCTGATCGAAATCTCGTTTCGGTGATTGAATTTAACGTGGAGTGTTCGAATTCAGCCTGTAACATTACGAAATCACGATTCGAATCAAGTTTCATCGATTTGATACTAGAATAACAGAATCGTCGATCAACGAAATGAATTCATGTATTTCTCTTCGAAATCTCGTTTCGGTGATTGAATTCGACGCAGAGTGTTCGAATTCAGCCTGTAACATTACGCAATCGCGATTCGAATCAAGTTTCATCGATTTGATAGTAGAATAACAGAATCGTCGATCAACGAAATGAATTCATGTATTTCTCATCGAAATCTCGTTTCGGTGATTGAATTCGACGCAGAGTGTTCGAATTCAGCCTGTAACATTACGAAATCGCGATTCGAATGGAGTTTCATCGATTTGATAGTAGAATAACAGAATCGTCGATCAACGGAATGAATTCATGTGTTTCTAATCGAAATCTCGTTTCGGTGATTGAATTCAACGCAGAGTGTTCGAATTCAGCCTGTAACATTACGAAATCACGGTTCGAATCAAGTTTCATCGATTTAATACTAGAATAACAGAATCGTCAATCAACGGAATGAATTCATGTATTTCTCATCGACATCTCGTTTCGGCGATTGAATTCAACGCAGAGTGTTCGAATTCAGCCTGTAACATTACGAAATCACGATTCGAATCAAGTTTCATCGATTTGATACTAGAATAACAGAATCGTCGATCAACGAAATGAATTCATGTATTTCTCATCGAAATCTCGTTTCGGTGATTGAATTCGACGCAGAGTGTTCGAATTCAGCCTGTAACATTACGAAATCGCGATTCGAATGGAGTTTCATCGATTTGATAGTAGAATAACAGAATCGTCGATCAACGGAATGAATTCATGTGTTTCTAATCGAAATCTCGTTTCGGTGATTGAATTCAACGCAGAGTGTTCGAATTCAGCCTGTAACATTACGAAATCACGATTCGAATCAAGTTTCATCGATTTGATACTAGAATAACAGAATCGTCGATCAAAGAAATGAATTCATGTATTTCTCTTCGAAATCTCGTTTCGGTGATTGAATTCGACGCAGAGTGTTCGAATTCAGCCTGTAACATTACGAAATCGCGATTCGAATCAAGTTTCATCGATTTGATAGTAGAATAACAGAATCGTCGATCAACGAAATGAATTCATGTATTTCTCATCGAAATCTCGTTTCGGTGATTGAATTCGACGCAGAGTGTTCGAATTCAGCCTGTAACATTACGAAATCGCGATTCGAATGGAGTTTCATCGATTTGATAGTAGAATAACAGAATCGTCGATCAACGGAATGAATTCATGTGTTTCTAATCGAAATCTCGTTTCGGTGATTGAATTCAACGCAGAGTGTTCGAATTCAGCCTGTAACATTACGAAATCACGATTCGAATCAAGTTTCATCGATTTGATACTAGAATAACAGAATCGTCGATCAACGAAATGAATTCATGTATTTCTCTTCGAAATCTCGTTTCGGTGATTGAATTCGACGCAGAGTGTTCGAATTCAGCCTGTAACATTACGAAATCGCGATTCGAATCAAGTTTCATCGATTTGATAGTAGAATAACAGAATCGTCGATCAACGAAATGAATTCATGTATTTCTCATCGAAATCTCGTTTCGGTGATTGAATTCGACGCAGAGTGTTCGAATTCAGCCTGTAACATTACGAAATCGCGATTCGAATGGAGTTTCATCGATTTGATAGTAGAATAACAGAATCGTCGATCAACGGAATGAATTCATGTGTTTCTAATCGAAATCTCGTTTCGGTGATTGAATTCAACGCAGAGTGTTCGAATTCAGCCTGTAACATTACGAAATCACGATTCGAATCAAGTTTCATCGATTTGATACTAGAATAACAGAATCGTCGATCAACGAAATGAATTCATGTATTTCTCTTCGAAATCTCGTTTCGGTGATTGAATTCGACGCAGAGTGTTCGAATTCAGCCTGTAACATTACGAAATCGCGATTCGAATCAAGTTTCATCGATTTGATAGTAGAATAACAGAATCGTCGATCAACGAAATGAATTCATGTATTTCTCATCGAAATCTCGTTTCGGTGATTGAATTCGACGCAGAGTGTTCGAATTCAGCCTGTAACATTACGAAATCGCGATTCGAATGGAGTTTCATCGATTTGATAGTAGAATAACAGAATCGTCGATCAACGGAATGAATTCATGTGTTTCTAATCGAAATCTCGTTTCGGTGATTGAATTCAACGCAGAGTGTTCGAATTCAGCCTGTAACATTACGAAATCACGGTTCGAATCAAGTTTCATCGATTTAATACTAGAATAACAGAATCGTCAATCAACGGAATGAATTCATGTATTTCTCATCGACATCTCGTTTCGGCGATTGAATTCAACGCAGAGTGTTCGAATTCAGCCTGTAACATTACGAAATCACGATTCGAATCAAGTTTCATCGATTTGATACTAGAATAACAGAATCGTCGATCAACGAAATGAATTCATGTATTTCTCATTGAAATCTCGTTTCGGTGATTGAATTCGACGCATAGTGTTCGAATTCAGCTTGTAACATTACGAAATCACGATTCGAATCAAGTTTCATCGATTTGATAGTAGAATAACAGAATCGTCGATCAACGAAATGAATTCATGTATTTCTCATTGAAATCTCGTTTCGGTGATTGAATTCGACGCATAGTGTTCGAATTCAGCTTGTAACATTACGAAATCACGATTCGAATCAAGTTTCATCGATTTGATACTAGAATAACAGAATCGTCGATCAACGAAATGAATTCATGTATTTCTCTTCGAAATCTCGTTTCGGTGATTGAATTCGACGCAGAGTGTTCGAATTCAGCCTGTAACATTACGAAATCGCGATTCGAATCAAGTTTCATCGATTTGATAGTAGAATAACAGAATCGTCGATCAACGAAATGAATTCATGTATTTCTCATCGAAATCTCGTTTCGGTGATTGAATTCGACGCAGAGTGTTCGAATTCAGCCTGTAACATTACGAAATCGCGATTCGAATGGAGTTTCATCGATTTGATAGTAGAATAACAGAATCGTCGATCAACGGAATGAATTCATGTGTTTCTAATCGAAATCTCGTTTCGGTGATTGAATTCAACGCAGAGTGTTCGAATTCAGCCTGTAACATTACGAAATCACGGTTCGAATCAAGTTTCATCGATTTAATACTAGAATAACAGAATCGTCAATCAACGGAATGAATTCATGTATTTCTCATCGACATCTCGTTTCGGCGATTGAATTCAACGCAGAGTGTTCGAATTCAGCCTGTAACATTACGAAATCACGATTCGAATCAAGTTTCATCGATTTGATACTAGAATAACAGAATCGTCGATCAACGAAATGAATTCATGTATTTCTCATCGAAATCTCGTTTCGGTGATTGAATTCGACGCAGAGTGTTTGAATTCAGCCTGTAACATTACGAAATCGCGATTCGAATGGAGTTTCATCGATTTGATAGTAGAATAACAGAATCGTCGATCAACGGAATGAATTCATGTGTTTCTAATCGAAATCTCGTTTCGGTGATTGAATTCAACGCAGAGTGTTCGAATTCAGCCTGTAACATTACGAAATCACGATTCGAATCAAGTTTCATCGATTTGATACTAGAATAACAGAATCGTCGATCAACGAAATGAATTCATGTATTTCTCTTCGAAATCTCGTTTCGGTGATTGAATTCGACGCAGAGTGTTCGAATTCAGCCTGTAACATTACGAAATCGCGATTCGAATCAAGTTTCATCGATTTGATAGTAGAATAACAGAATCGTCGATCAACGAAATGAATTCATGTATTTCTTATCGAAATCTCGTTTCGGTGATTGAATTCGACGCAGAGTGTTCGAATTCAGCCTGTAACATTACGAAATCGCGATTCGAATGGAGTTTCATCGATTTGATAGTAGAATAACAGAATCGTCGATCAACGGAATGAATTCATGTGTTTCTAATCGAAATCTCGTTTCGGTGATTGAATTCAACGCAGAGTGTTCGAATTCAGCCTGTAACATTACGAAATCACGATTCGAATCAAGTTTCATCGATTTGATACTAGAATAACAGAATCGTCGATCAACGAAATGAATTCATGTATTTCTCTTCGAAATCTCGTTTCGGTGATTGAATTCGACGCAGAGTGTTCGAATTCAGCCTGTAACATTACGAAATCGCGATTCGAATCAAGTTTCATCGATTTGATAGTAGAATAACAGAATCGTCGATCAACGAAATGAATTCATGTATTTCTCATCGAAATCTCGTTTCGGTGATTGAATTCGACGCAGAGTGTTCGAATTCAGCCTGTAACATTACGAAATCGCGATTCGAATGGAGTTTCATCGATTTGATAGTAGAATAACAGAATCGTCGATCAACGGAATGAATTCATGTGTTTCTAATCGAAATCTCGTTTCGGTGATTGAATTCAACGCAGAGTGTTCGAATTCAGCCTGTAACATTACGAAATCACGATTCGAATCAAGTTTCATCGATTTGATACTAGAATAACAGAATCGTCGATCAACGAAATGAATTCATGTATTTCTCTTCGAAATCTCGTTTCGGTGATTGAATTCGACGCAGAGTGTTCGAATTCAGCCTGTAACATTACGAAATCGCGATTCGAATCAAGTTTCATCGATTTGATAGTAGAATAACAGAATCGTCGATCAACGAAATGAATTCATGTATTTCTCATCGAAATCTCGTTTCGGTGATTGAATTCGACGCAGAGTGTTCGAATTCAGCCTGTAACATTACGAAATCGCGATTCGAATCAAGTTTCATCGATTTGATAGTAGAATAACAGAATCGTCGATCAACGAAATGAATTCATGTATATCTCATTGAAATCTCGTTTCGGCGATTGAATTCAACGCAGAGTGTTCGAATTCAGCCTGTCACATTACGAAATCACGATTCGAATCAAGTTTCATCGATTTGATACTAGAATAACAGAATCGTCGATCAACGAAATGAATTTATGTATTTCTCATTGAAATCTCGTTTCGGTGATTGAATTCAACGCATAGTGTTCGAATTCAGCCTGTAACATTACGAAATCAAGATTCGAATCAAGTTTCATCGATTTGATAGTAGAATAACAGAATCGTCGATCAACGAAATGAATTCATGTATATCTCATTGAAATCTCGTTTCGGCGATTGAATTCAACGCAGAGTGTTCGAATTCAGCCTGTCACATTACGAAATCACGATTCGAATCAAGTTTCATCGATTTGATACTAGAATAACAGAATCGTCGATCAACGAAATGAATTTATGTATTTCTCATTGAAATCTCGTTTCGGTGATTGAATTCAACGCATAGTGTTCGAATTCAGCCTGTAACATTACGAAATCAAGATTCGAATCAAGTTTCATCGATTTGATAGTAGAATAACAGAATCGTCGATCAACGAAATGAATTCATGTGTTTCTAATCGAAATCTCGTTTCGTTGATTGAATTCAACGCAGAGTGTTCAAATTCAGCCTGTAACATTACGAAATCGCGATTCGAATCAAGTTTCATGGATTTGATAGTAGAATAACAGAATCGTCGATCACCGAAATGAATTCATGTATTTTTCATCGGAATCTCGTTTCGGTGATTGAATTCGACGCATAGTGTTCGAATTCAGGCTGTAACATTACGAAATCACGATTCGAATCAAGTTTCATCGATTTGATACTAGAATAACAGAATCGTCGATCAACGAAATTAATTCATGTATTTCTCATCGAAATCCCGTTTCGGTGATTGAATTCGACGCAGAGTGTTCGAATTCAGCCTGTAACATTACGAAATCGCGATTCGAATCAAGTTTCATCGATTTGATAGTAGAATAACAGAATCGTCGATCAACGAAATGAATTCATGTATTCCTCGGCGAAATCCCATCTCATTGACTGAATTCGACGCAGTGTGTTCGAATTCGGCTTCTAACTTTACGAAATCACGTTTCAGATCAAGATTCAATGATTCGATTGTAGAATAACGGAATCGTCGAACAACGGAAGGAATTCATGTATTTCTCGGCGAAATCCCATTTCATTGACTGAATTCGATGCAGTGTGTTCGCATTCGGTTTCTAACATTACGAAATCACGTTCCGGATCAAGATTCAACGAATCGATTGTAGAATAACGAAATCGTCGATCAAAGGAATGAATTCATGTATTTCTTGGCGAAATCACATTACGGTGATTGAATTCGACGCAGAGTGTTCGAATTCGGCTTCTAACATCACAAACCACGTTTCGGGTCATGTTTCAACGAATCGATTGTACAGCAACAAAATCGTCGATCAACGAAATGGATTCGTGTTTTTTTCGGCGAAATCTCATTTCGGTGATTGAATCCGACGCAGAGTGTTCGAATTCGGCTTTCAACATTCCGAAATCACGTTTCGGATCAAGTTTCGACGAATCCATAGTAGAACATCGGAATCGTCGATTAACGAAATGAATTTATGTATTTCTTGGCGGAATCCCATTTCGGTGATTGAATTCGACGCAGAGTGTTTGAATTCGGCTTTCAACATCACGAAATCACGTTCCGCATCAAGTTCCAACGAATCGATTGTAAAACAATGGTATTGTTGATCATTGGAATAAATTCATGTATTTCATTGTGAAATCTAATTTTGGTGATTAAATTCGACGCAGATTGTTTGAATTCTGCTTCTACCATTACGAAATCACGTTTCGGAACATGTCTCAACGAATCGATTGTACAATAACGGAATCGTCGATCAACGAAATGAATGCATGTATTTCTTGGCGATATCGCATTCCGGTAATTGAATTCGACGCAGAGTGTTCGAATTCTGCTTCTCACATTACGAAATCACGTTTCGGATCACGTTTCAACGAATCGATTGTACAACAACGAAATCGTCGATCAACGGAAGGAATTCATGTATTTCCCGGCGGAATCACATTTTATTGATTGAATTTGGCGCAGAGTGTTCGCATTCGGTTTCTAACATTACGAAATCAAGTTTCGGATCAAGTTTCAACGAATTGATAGTAGAATAACGGAATCGTCGAACAACGTAATGAATTCATGTATTTCTCAGCGGAATCGCATTCCGGTAATTGAATCCGACGCAGAGTGTTCGCATTCGGTTTCTAACATTACGAAATCACGTTTCGGATCAAGATTCAGCGAATTGATTGTCGAACAACGAAATCGTCGATCGAAGGAATAAATTCATGTATTTTTTGGCGAAATCCCATTCCGGTAATCGAATTTTACGCAGAGTGTTCGAATTCGGCTTCTAACATCACGAAATCACATTTTGGATCAAGTTTCAACGAATCGATTGTAGAATAACGAAATCGTCGATCAACGCAATGGATTCATCTATTTCTTGGCGAAATCCCATTCCGGTAATTGAATTCGACGCAGAGTGTTCGAATTCTGCTTCTAACATTACGAAATTACGTTTCGGATCAAGTTTCAACGAATCGATTGTAGAACAACGAAATCGTCGATCAAAGGAATGAATTCGTGTATTTTCTGGCGAAATCCCATTACGGTAATTGAATTCGACGCAGAGTGTTCGAATTCTGCTTCTAACATCACGAAATCACGGTTCGAATGAAGTTCCAACGAATCGATTGTAGAACAACGGAATCGTTTATCAACGAAATGAATTCATGTATTTCTCAGCGGAATCGCATTCCGGTAATTGAATTTGACGCAGAGTGTTCGAATTCTGCTTTTAACATTACGAAATCACGTTTCGGATCAACCCACACGGAACGCTCACCACTACTATACGTATATCAGACGTCGTAGCTCAGACGTTATACGTCTGATGTACGTATTTTGGAAATACCCGTTCCGGATAGAAATAGGCTAAATGACTGGCTATAATATGTATACGAAACGAATTTGAGGTGTCACTACTGACGTATGACATGCGTTTCATAGACGTAACGGATACGTAGCGGATACCAGTCCTGGATATATACAGGGTGGTCTTTTTTAATCGCCCCAGGCGAATATCTCGGAAACTGAAAAAGATACGAAAAAAAGTTTGATACAAAACTTGAAGGGTTTTGAGGGGGAAAGATGATGACGGTATGTGTTGACTTGTGGATTCTGCCACTTCTGAGATTTCGCTAGTAACCTCGGATTTTAGATAGGGAACACATATTTCCGATATGAGCAGTTGATAGCCAGAACAAATACTGATTCGAATACGTGGAGAAGAAAAAATTAAAATTTTTTTTTTTGAATTTTTATTTATTTTTTTGATTTTTTTTTCGAATTTTTCTCTCTGATTTTGTCATTTTCTGTCAATCAAGCCAATAGCAGACCTGGAGACAAATTCCAAAACGTGAGAACAATAGTACGGTGTACAACAAGGGGGAGGATAATTTCTAACTCGGGTAAGATGATGGTGATGGCAGCTTCGGCGCCCTCGACTCCGACTCGTGCACCCTCACCCGACCCTCGCTATAAAAAATAACAAAATTTGAGAAAAAAAAATTCAAAAAAAAGTTTAGAAAAAAAAAAAAATTCAAAAAAAAAATTCAAATTTTTTTCTCTCCACGTATTTGAATCAGTCTTTGTTCCGGCTATCAACTGCTCATATCGAAAATATGTGTTCCCTATCTAAAATCCGAAGTTACTAGCGAAATCTCGGAAGTGGCAGAATCCACAAGTCAACACATACCGTCATCATCTTTCCCCCTCGAAACCCTTCAAGTTTTGTATCAAACTTTTTTTCGTATCTTTTTCAGTTTCCGAGATATTCGCCTGGGGCGATTAAAAAAGACCACCCTGTATATGACGTAACATTTTATCGTCTCATGTCAGACATACCAAAGCTACACGTCTATCAGACGTCGTAGCTTAGACTTCATACGTCTGATGTTCGTATTTTGGAGATATTCGTTCAGGATAGAAATAGGCTAAATGACCGGCTATTATATGTATACGAAACGAATATGAGATTTCACCACTGACGTATAATATCCGCTTCATATACGTAGCCGATACCAGTCCTGGACGTATATATAGCGTAACATTTCGATCATCTCATGTCAGACATACCAGATGTATACGTATATCAGGCGTATCCTCTGAGATGCGGGACGTGTATAATAGTCCAGTCGAATAGAACATGAGATCTATTCTTGAATATGTGAGGTCTGCCCATTTTTTCACGAGCTCATTTTACCCCCACGCATATGCCGGTAAGTGGTCGTCATGAATTTCCGACGCGTTTCGTGGCGAAAAATGTTTCAACAATTGAAAACCTACTTTTCGCGATCCAACTTTATTCCTGTAGCTTTTACAGCAAATGTTTCATACAAAAGCTGTTCGTCTCCTCGTCCCCGAAAAAATGAGCCCTTACAAAGTCATTTATCATTATTATTTCAACTGGAAAGAGCAATAAACAACGGGATTTTTTGTTTCGTTTTTTGCAAGTCATTCGCCGAATTTTCAACGTACGACAACAAAACTCATACTACACCTAATATGGATTTTTTTCGAAAAGAATATGCAGGGTCGAGCTGGCTATGCATAATAGTTTCGCTGTAATAAACAATCTGCGGAAATCCTCAGATTGGCTCTAGTTTCACATATCCTAGGCTCTCATCATGGAATAAATTCTGAGCGACAGTTTTTGATACCCACTTTCAATACGTACTGAAAAATAATTTTTTTGGCGCAAAAATAGTACTCATTCCGAGGAAATAAGATTTCTGCTTATAAACAAATGGAAATAATTCTGACAATTTGCAAGTTACATGAAACGTTTTAACGGCGTCTTATTCGTCTTTTCAAGACGCAAATTAAAAAAAAAAATAATTAAAATATCTTTGTTAGAACCGAAGATAACGCTGTTTCGCGTATTTATTCTTCAATGCTGTTGTAATTATTATTTTTGGTTGAAAAAAATACAACAAGCGCTAGAGACCTGCACAAATAAGTATGAATTTTTTCATGCACCTCAAGACGTCTGTGTCGTTGCAAAAAATTATTGAATTGAGGCCAGCGCGGCGGAGCGCGTCCGCGCTCTCGGCGAGCGTGGTGGAGGGCCTCTCGGCCGCCCAATCCATGACGTCACGGCGCGCTGGACGCGCTTGATTGCAAATTAAATATCTCCGTTATACATTGTCGTAGAACATCGCGTTTTTTTTCTAAACTAACGTGCTTTTTTCCGTACAATATTATAATCTAGTATAAATTACGTTTCTACTATTACTTACTGTGATTTTTCTCATTTTCCAACGAACGCGTCGTAAAAACTGCCGTAAGTGAATAGTCATTCGGTAGTAGGTATTTGGTATTGTCATTAAGTATCGAGTTACTGACGTATTTCCATGAATGGATTGAAATATTGCAATATAATGTGTTTCGACTTGCTGGGAGTTCCGAAAGTGTGGTTTTTATCGGCCTATTATCGGCTGCAGAGAGAAAGAGATGAAAGAAAAAATTTGCGTCGGCAAGGACTAAAAGTCTACTCGAGAGGCAGATGTTCGGCAGGAAGTGGAGGGGATTTAGGGACTCCAAGTATGAAACTGGTCGGGTCGGACCCTCTGTCTAGCTTTCTACGATGTAGTCCAACCGAATATCGCAGTGCGAAATATAATTTTGAAGTGTCCTGAAGAAGAAAAACTTTTGAAGTGTGCAGAAAGCACATCATTTTGGTAAGTGAGAATATTATGTTGCCCCCATAATACTGAGTAATCAACTAATTTAATTGGTATACTCGTATCTACAAAATTCATATTCTTACACAATGTCCATTTTACCAGTTTCGCATTTGTTTGAGAGTCGATTATTCATTCTGCAAATTAATTACAATATCATCATAACAATGTGATTCATGTAAGTTCAATCGGAATGTATTTCAGATTGGTATGACAACTGCAAACCAGATCGATCGCAATGGATGCAGAAAAGTGTCTAATCTGCGAGCAATCGTTGGAAGAAGGCGACACAACCACCGTGCGCGCAAGAGGTATCGAGATTCGAGTAGAGACAGAAATAGGCGCAACTTTACCTCCCGCAAAAAAAGGAGAAGATTGTAAAGATGCGGAGGCATATATGCCATCGTTTTGTAAAATCAATATTACTCAAATGAAAGTGTCTTTCATTCATCTTACCACCACTACTACCGAATTACTATTTACTTACGGCAGTTTTTACGTCGCGTTCGTTGGAAAATGAGACAAATCACGGTAAGTAATAGTAGAAACGTAATTCACACTAGATTATCGGATTGTACGGAAAAAAGCACGTTAGTTTTTAAAAAAACGCGATGTTCTACGACAATTTATGACGGAGATATTCAATTTGCAATCAAGCGGGTCCAGCGCGTCGTGACGTCATGGATTGGGCGGCCGAGTGGCCCCCCACCAACGCCCGCCGTAAGCGCGGACGCGCTCCGCCGCGCTTGCCTCAATTCAATAATTTTTCGCAACGACACAGACGTCCTGAGGTGTATGAAAAAATTCATACTCATTTGTGCAGGTCTCTAGCACTTGTTGTATTTTTTTCAACAAAAAATAATAATTACAACAGCATTGAAGAATAAATACGCAAAACAGCGTTATCTCCGGTTCTAACAAAGATATTTCAATTTTTTTTTGTTAAAAACTTGCGTCTTAAAAAGACGAATAAGACTCCGTTAAAACATTTCATCTAACTTGCAAATTGTCAGAATTATTTCCATTTGTTTATAAGCAGAAATCTTATTTCCTCGGAATGAGTACTATTTTCGCGCCAAAAAAATTATTCCTCGATATATATTGAAAGTGGGTATCGAAAACTGTCGCTCAGAATTTATTCCATGATGAGAGCTTAGGATATGTAAAACTAGAGCCAATCTAAGGATTTTCGCAGATTGTTTATTACAGCGAAACTATTATGCATAGCCAGCTCGACCATGCATATTCTTTTCGAAAAAAATCCATACTAGGTGTAGTATGAGTTTTGTTGTCGTATGTTGAAAATTCGGCGAATGACTTGCAAAAAACGAACCAAAAAATCCCGTTGTTTATTGCTCTTTCCAGTTAAAATAATGATGATAAATGACTTTGTGAGGGCTTATTTTTTCGGGGACGACGAGACGAACAACTTTTGTATCAAACATTTTGCTGTGAAAGCTACAGGAAAAAAGTTGGATCGCAAAAAGTAGGTTTTCAATTGTTTAAACATTTTTCGCCACGAAACGCGTCGGAAATTCCTGACGACAACTTACCGGCATATGCGTGGGGGTAAAATGAGCTCGTAAAAAAATCGGCAGACCTCACATATTCAAAAATAGATCTTTATACATTTTTGGTATAATTCCACTGGACTAATAGCCTTCACTGCTCATGTCGTTAGATTTTGAAGAATTTCCATTTTCACCACACAGATCTCTGAACTGGCGGGGATAATTTGTATTAGGAGACGATAGTAATAAGAAGTGGAATTTGAGAAATGGCGTTCAACTTAATAATTTTTTTTTCAAGCAGACGATTAGATGTAACCGTTTGGTCTTCAATATTCAACGAATATATGAGCGGGTCCATGTCATTTCTCTAAAAAAAAAAAAACACTCATATCGCGGATTTTCGCGCCCTTCGAGGAATCTTTAGTACTGTGGAAAAAAAAGAAGTTCACGGATTTTGAAAAATTTTCCAAAATGGCGGAGTTACGGGTGTTTGAATTTTTTTGCACTGCTTAGTTTGAAAATTCATATCTCCGAAACCATCGATCGCAGCGCATTGGTCCTGGACTCATTCTACTGACAAAAGGATAGGCTACCGTTAAAAAAATACATTGGAAACTAAAATTGATTTTTTCAAGTTTTTTTCGCCTTTTTTCCAAAATTTGGCCGCCATTCCCAAAGGGTACGGTGATTTTCATGGAGACAATTTTTTTTAGATAGCTGGTTCTTTCCCCTTTAATTTCGTAAGAAAAAACTTCATGGAGACCATACCAGGTCCGGAGAAAACAATTAAAACGTCCGGCCGTGCGTTGCCGCTGTTTCACGTAGCTGTTGAATTTCATTCAATGTTTCGCTATTCACCAGGGTTATCCTTTCTAGGAAAATAGTGATTCAACGACTTTAGACTCCCAGAATATGTTCACTGGTTATTTCCGCTCGCTAAAATTTCTCCGCGGTTATGGTTCCTTGAACACACCTGTGCTGCAATGGTTCTGGTTCTTAGAAACCTGAATAAATTCATCCCCTTCACCTGGGTCAGGACATAGTTCTTGAAATTCTGAGGTCAGTCGGAAAAGGGAAATTAATAAAACTCAAGTGTCTATTGCAGGAAAGATTAAATGGGTTCTGCGGATCTATTGTTTTGCATAGCTCAAGCGAACCGGAAAAGTCGATTGGGTCGATTTGGTCCCTTATGCATGACCCGTGCGAAAATCAAGGTAATCCCTTTACCTGTCGTATACGCCAAGTGCAATGATTCCACGAAATTGCCCGCCCCTGCTGCAGGGCATTTTATGCACTGATTTTCAATAAAAGGCTCCGTAATTCCGTGATTACCTCAGTCTTACGACAAACTTGCAATTGACCAGTCAACAACTCTCTCGCTATGAAAATGCCAAGGGCGTACTGTTGTAATCCATTCAGGCTGGAAAAGCATTTGCGAACTTTGCGCCCCGTAACACAGTGGATGTGCGATAAAGTGACTTTGATCACACACGATTGTGTGATTTGTGATACGTGCCGTCTGAATTTGAAGAACAATCCGGTGCCAGGTTCATCAAAAGAAACTATTCCAGAAATTGGTTCAACATCGTCATCAAGTGAATGTACATCCGAAACTTCGTGTGTTAATTTTCCTGAGATTGATAGAGAAAATATTCTTTCTGGTATCAATTCAGCATTACCCAGTTTCGGCGAAACCCCAATACCCTTAAAAAAAATGAGAACATCTTCGGAAAAAGTACAGGCATTCTAAAAAATTTCAACTGCAGTTGAACTACATTTTTCGGATCATATATCTATGGACAAGAAGAGTGCTGATTACAACGAGTGGTTAACTCAGTTAAAAGAGAGACTCAACCAAACAGATGACGAGGCATTCAAATTTACCATTCTCACTGCTCTTCCAAAGAGTTGGAGCGTGTGTCAAATTGAGGAAGAGTTTGAGGTCACGAATCATATGGCTCGCACAGCAAAAAAATTATCTTTACCAAATCCGAAGCCTGGCAAGGTGATATCATCAGAAGATGTGTCATTTGTCGAAGACTTTTACCGAAACGAAGAGGTCAGTCGCATAACCTCGGGTAAAAGGAGTTGCCCGACCGTTGACAGAGATGGTGAAAAAGTATCAGTTCAAAAGCATCTGATGTTGAATAATTTGAGAAAATTGTACCGATTGTTCCGATCATTATCCAGATAAAAAGATCGGTTTTTCTAAATTTGCTGAGCTTTGCCCGAAAGAATGTATTCTAGCAGGACCAAGTGGTACTCATACTGTGTGTGTTTGCACCTATCACCAGAATGTGAAGCTAATGATGATGGGTGCAAATACGAGTGATTTAGTTAAAAAAGGAGCTGTGACTTTTCCGACCTACCAGCATTGTTTGGCTCAAATGGTTTGCAATCCATCACAGCCACAGTGTTACTAAGGAGCATGCCCGTATTGTCCCGGGGCAAATATCATCAAAATATCGTTGCAAGAAGCCTTCGCCAACGATTTCATCAATGACGTGACTTATAAACAGTGGGTATCAGTAGATCGAACGGCTCTCGAGACACTCACCAAAGCGTCCGACGATTTCATAGATAATTTTTGTGATCAATTATCGAAATTAGTGACACATGATTTCATTGCAAAGCAGCAAAGCAGTTATTGGCAGGAAATGAAAGAAACCGTGAAAGTTGGTGAATTTCTAGTCGTGTGCGATTTTGCTGAGGATTATGCGTTCGTTGTGCAAGATTCCACTGGAGTAATAATCAGGCGACTATCCATCCAATCGTAGTTTATTATAAAAGTCACAGCGAGGGAGAGTTGAACCATTTTAGTTTTGTAATAATTTCAGAGTGTCTGAAACATAATACAATCGCAGTTCATTTATTCCAAAAAAAATTGATTGACTTTATGAAAGAGAAGTTTCCAGGTTCGATTCCCATAAACAAAATCATTTATTTCTCAGATGAAGCAGCTTCCCAGTATGAAAATAAAAAGAATTTTATTAATTATAACACATCACTCCGAAGACTTTGGATGTCAAGCTGAGTGGCATTTTTTCGCGACATCACATGGCAAAGGAACAGGTATAATTCCGAGCGGAAATAACCAGTGAACATATTCTGGGAGTCTAAAGTAGTTGAATAACTATTTTCCTAGAAAGGATAACCCTGGTGAATAGCGAAACATTGAATGAAATTCAACAGCTACGTGAAACAGCGAGCCTACCGGAGTAGCGCGGCTACCGTGGAACGGCGCGCGTGGCGACGCACGGCCGGACGTTTTAATTTTTTTTCTCCGGACCTGGGGGGCGATTCTGTAACTCTGTCCATAACTTATGGACGTCTATAAGTTTTTTCCCCGAGGCTACGCCAGTGCATTGCCCTGCTAGCACCCGCCCACCTCCGCAGCAGCCTATGCGCTTTGTTTACGGGTAGCAACCATCGGAGCCAGCCAATCAATTTATGGACAAGGAACAATTGAACCCAAGGAAAGTCCGGCTCCGTGATAGCGCTAACTTGAATTCGCGCGTTACCGAATCGAGTTTCTAGCGCCCGCCCGGTCGAAACTTATAGATGTCCATAACTACAACGAGCGGTATCGAGACTTATAGACATCCATAACTGCAGCGATCGCTCGCTAGCGCTACCGATACGAAAGCGCCCGCCGTAATGACAGTCTATAACGAACATATTCCGTTTTTTCACTCGATAATGCCATTTAAAATACCTATGTATGACATATGAGAAATTGAACGTCGAATCGGCCGGATTTAGGTATTTTTACTCCGTATTTTCCAGCAGCTGCAACTTTTTTCGCGTGAGATACACGTCCAAAAAGTCAAGCAGTTATGGATATCTATAGGTCTCGATATCGTTCGTTGTAGTTATGGACGTCTATAAGTTTCGATCCGGCAAGCGCTAGAAACTCGATTCGGTAACGCGCGAATTCAAGTTAGCGCTATCACGGAGCCGGACTTTCCTTGGATTCAATTGTTCCTTGTCCGTAAATTGATTGGCTAGCTCCGACGGTTGCTACCCGTAAACAAAGCGCATAGGCTGCTGCGGAGGTGGGCGGGTGCTAGCGGGGCAATGCACTGGCGTAGCCTCGGGGAAAAAACTTATAGACGTCCATAAGTTATGGACAGAGTTACAGAATCGCCCCCCTGGTATGGTCTCCATGAATTTTTTTTCGTACGAAATTAAAGGGGAAAGAACCAGCTATCTAAAAAAAATTGTCTCCATGAAATTCACCGTACCCTTTGGGAATGGCGGCCAAATTTTGGAAAGAAAGGCGAAAAAAACTTGAAAAAATTGATTTTTGTTTCCAATGTATTCTTTTGATGGTAGCCCTTTCTTTTGTCAGTAAAATGAGTCCAGGACCATTGCGCTGCGATCAATGGTTTCGGAGATATGAATTTTCAAACTAAGCAGTGCAAAAAAATTCAAACACCCGTAACTCCGCCATTTTTGAAAATTTTTCAAAATCCGTGAACTTCTATATTTTTTTCTATAGTACTAAAGATTTTTCGAAGGGCGCAAAAATCCGCGATTTGAGAGTTTTTTTTGGAGCGAAATGACATGGACCCGCTTGTATGCCGTGCTTTTTCGTGGATGCGATCCAGCAGTGCTATCAACTTCGTAGACGCGACTTGTCCAGTAGCACAGGGATACCAATGAGCGACGCAACACTCCCCGCGACGGGTAGGCTCGCGTCCAAACATACCCTGTTCAAGCTAACTTTGTTCTGACTGAACTCGGGAATAGCGCGCGTATAATTTGAAGCATTTGAAGATTAGAAGTATTTTGTTGAACGGAAAAATCAGAACAATAGGTATCGCTTGTGTGAAGGGATTATTCTACGAATATTTCTGAGACATTTATCAATGTCATTTCGATATCAGGCGCTTCGTTGTAAGAAAATTAGTGATTTGTGTAAATCAGTGGAATCGCAGGAAAATCAGAGTAGGTAAGTACAAAATATTATCAACAAATGTCAGGTTCGACTTGCAATCGATTTATTACAAAACCAAGTTAATTAAAAACAATAGATAACTGGCAAGTTGTTTAATAGTAATGAAACAGAAAGAAAATTGATCCTTAATCGAAAGTTCGCTGCGGCTTGAGTGTAGCGTTGGGGCTCTTCGAGGACTTCGACTTCAACGAGCGTGGCTGTGGCTCGTGTCAGCCTTGGTGACGACTTGGCCCGTAGCGCATCGAAGGGCTACGTTGAGTTTCATCGACGAATTCAATTCCAAGCAGTCGCTCCGCTGTGGCTTCAGCGTAGCCGTTGGGGCTCATCGAGGATTTAGAGATCAGCGAGCTGTGTGGCTGCACTCGAGCGTAGCCTTTGGGGCTCATCGAGAGATTTGGCTCTGAGCAGTCACTCCGCTACGTATCCAGCGTAGCCGTTGGGGCTCATTGAGGATCTTGAGTCCAGCGAGCTGCGTGGCTGCGTCTTGTGACCGCCTTGGCGACGGCTTAGCGCGTAACGCATCGAAGGACTACGTTGAGTTTCTCTCCGTCGTACTGAAACATTCAGGTCAACTTAGCGGAGCAACTGCTCAGAGTCAAATACCTCGATGAGCCTCAACGCTACGCTGAAGCCGCAGCAGAGCAACTGCTTGGAGTTAAATTCCTCGATGAGCGCCAACGGCTACTCTGGAGCCGCAGTGGAGCAACCGCTCGGAGTCAAATCTCTCGATGAGCCCCTTAAGCTACGCTGGAGTCGCAGCCACGCAGCTCGCTGAACTCGAAATCCTCGATGAGTAGTAACCGCTAGTCTGGAGCCGCAGCGGAGCAACTGCTCGGAGTCAAATCCCTCGATGAGCCCAAACGGCTACGCTGAAGGCGCAGCGGAGCAACTGTTCGGAGTCAAATTCTTTGATGAAACTCAACGTAGTCTCTCGATGCGCTACGAGCCAAGTCGTCGCCAAGGCAGGCTTGAGTCGCAGCCACGCAGCTCGCTGGACTGGAGGTCCTCGATGTGCCCCAACTGCTACTCTGAAGGCGCAGCGGAGCAACTGCTCGGAGTCAAATTCCTCGATGAGCCTTAACGCTACGCTCGAGCCGCAGCAAACTTCCAACTACTGTCGGCGCAAAAAGGTTAGAGCCCTGAGTTTCAGTGGTCACAACTGCTGAGGGAAAAATAATACAGCAAAAGATCAAACAGAATCGCAGGGCGCCAAGTTTTCTGCGTTCATTAATCATTCAAAAATTCTGGTGCGAAAATCGTGCCAACCGCAGTGACCTCCAAAGGGTCAAAAAACGTAGTTTTCTGGGGGTCCATTGCCGTTCGTGAACTTCAACTCGTCACCGTTCATCCAAAAGGAGTTTTAAAAATCTTGAAAAAATCAGGAGTATTCCTCAAACATTCATGAACATGATGTTGTTTTGAATTTCCGAAAATGTTGAAAGGCCTGGTGGCCAGGTGCAAAAAAGTCCAATCGTGCGATTTGGAGGATTTGGCCCCGTTGCCGACTCAATTGTTGCTTACAGTCCATAGTATGCAATATATGTATACGTAGCGTATGTGTGTGACCCGTCAATAAGTAATGGTAAACAAAACAAATCGGTCTGTGAGCAACAATTGAGTCGGCAGCGGGGCCGAAAGGGGGAAAATGCAGCGACGAATATCGCGATTCGGGCGCACATCGCCCTGTGCATATTAAGAAAATTGTCGATGTCGATATCTGCAAGTTCAGTACTGCGACTTGAAAAATTATCACGGGATCAAATCGTGTATATTTCGATGAAAAATTTGCGCCATCTCAGGTTCACTATAGTACCGAGCCGTTCTCCAAATCGCACGATTGGACTTTTTTGCACCTGGCGACCAGGCCTTCCAACATTTTCGGAAATTCAAAACACCATTATGTTCATGAATGTTTGAGGAATACTCCGGATTTTTTCAAGATTTTGAAAACTCCTTTTGGACGAACGGTGACGAGTTGAAGTTCACGAACGGCAATGGACCCCGGGAAAAATACGTTTTTTGACCCTTTGAAGGTTACTGCGGTTGGCACGATTTTGGCACCGAAATTTTTGAATGACCAATGAACGCAGAAAACTCGGCGCCCTGCGATCCTTTTTGATTTTCTGCTCTATCATTTTTCCCTCAGAAGTTGTGACCACGGAAACTCAGGGCTCTAACCTTTTCGCGCCGACAGTAGGAATCCATTGTTTATCTGTTTCATTAGTATTAAACAACTTGTCAGTCATCCATCGTTTTCAACCAACTTGGTTTATAATAAATCGATTGCAAGTCGAACTTGACATTAGTTGATAATATTTTGTTCTCACCTGTTCCCACTTTCCTGCGATTCCTCTGATTTACACTGTAACGGAACGGTCACGTGACCCACATGACCTCGCACACTGCGCACGCATCCAAAAATACCAAGATGGCGGCAACACGAAATCACGACCAGGGATGGGATTCTGTAACTCTCCGCTAACTCCGCTAACTCCGCAAAGTCCGCTAACTCCGCTAACTCAGCGGAGACTGTTGGTTGGCTAAGAAGCCAACCGACCGACCAACCTCTTTTCTTTGCCTGATTTGATTATTGTAGCTGAATTAGTTTGAGAACCACGAAACCTTTCCTCCAATGCAATCTTGACGATTTATTCGCCCAGATCTGTGACTTTCCTCAAATGCAGTCTTGACGATTTACTCGCCCAGATCTGTGACTTTCCTCCAATGCAGTCTTGACGAGTTATTTGCCCAAATCTGTGATACCTCCCTAATGCAGTCTTGACGATCTGATCGTCCAGATCTGTGATTCCTATCCAGCTGAGTGCAGTCTTGATGACGAATCATTTAGATCTGTGAAGCTAAAGTCCCGATGTTACCCGTTTGTCTTATTCCAACAGCGCAGCTCATTTTTCAGATAAATTTCAGACTACCAAGAGATTCAATAGTTAAGTTCAAGAACTCACACAACTGAGGATTATTTCACCAATTGTAAAATACAATTAAAATAATCCAATAGGTTGCAACACAAGTCACTCATTTTGTTACAATAAAGCGCCTGATACCGAAATTACATTGATAAATTTCTCATGAATATTCGCAGAATAAATCCGGCAAACAGACGTAACTTATTGTATTTGGCTTTCGGTTCAACAAAATACTCCTAACCTGCAAATGCTTCAAATTTTACGCGCGCTATTCTCGAGTTCAGTCAGAATAAAGTTTAGCTTAAACAGGGTATGGTCGGACGCGAGCCCACCCGTCGCGGGGAGTTTTGCGTCGCTCATTGGTATCCCTGCGCTACTGGACGAGTCGCGTCTACGAAGTTGGTAGCACTGCTGGACCGCATCCACAAAAAAGCACGGTAGATATATGTACAAACGGACGTTCATGAATTCGGGGCGAAAAATGTCTGGGATGACGCGCAAATATTGGCAGAAAGTGGCTTAGTATTTCATTTCATTTTATTCCGAGCACATTCATGTGTATGGTGTGGTACAAAAATTAATCTGAGTCACTCATTCATTCAGCTCTCATTCATCCTATTAGCTCCGTTGTGTTCCGGCTTATACCCTTTTAGAAATAGCCTGTTGAGCGGAGTAGTCTTAGAGCATTTATACCTGGAGGGAGCATGTCCTATCTTTTCCCATAAGTGGCAAGTGATGTAGAGACAGACTTAGTAAGAAAATAACCTCTCTTTGTCGCGCAGGATATGATTGGTCGTGGTCAGTTTAGTCACGTGACTAGCTCACGGTGCGCTAATGGCGTAGAAAGAGAGCGGTTATTTTCTTACTGTTTCCCTCTTTGTCTGCACACTTTTCGGCCGACGTGCTCCCTCCAGGTATAAATGCTCTAAGGGAGTAGTTGAGCGGAGTCGATTAAGCGGTTACTAATCAGAATCCCAGAAATACGCGTATTCTGCTCAACTAAAACTGAACGGATCTGAATGAATGTTTATTTATGGCATTATCATTCATTCAGATCCATTAATTGGGCTTATACCCTTTCGGGAAGTAGCCAATATTTATGGCTTATCGCTAGCTGTCGCTCGTCACTACGTCATAGACTATGTTTCCATCGGAGGGTCAGAGTCGGGTTAGCTTAAAATTTGAGCCAATGAAAACAACATTCGAAAAGAAATTACGCTAGTCTTTTCAAACTTCACTCCTCATTGGCTCATATTTTAACCTAACCCGACTCGGACCCTCCGATGGAAACATAGCTATGAATATTACCATATGGCTTGATGTTCAATGGCGGCCTTTGCGCGAGCCGGACACGTTTTACATTGGTTTCGGAATCCGATTAATCCTTTGATGAAGAGGATGATCAAAGTATTAATCGACGTGATTCGAATGTAAAACGCATCAGTGTTTTGTGTGTCCTGATTATTCTCGAGTTTTGCCTTTTGGTGATTCGGAGTCAGAAAACTGGCGTCAGTTTTCCAGTCGGTGTGTTCTGGTTGGTTACCCAGAAGCAAGGCATGTTCTGAGCTCAAGTGCTGACTACCGGAGCCAAAATCGGTTGATTTAAAGTTATATAAACGCTAAACATAATTTAAAAAAACGAATTTCAAAAGCATCAATTAAAATAAATATTTTATACCTCAATAAAAGTGCGCCGGGCTTATTTCGATTTCATAAGATTTCCTACAAACTTTACCGAAAGGCTACTTCCCTTGCTGGTATAAGCCATTTTTTGTAAAAAGGATGAATAAATAATCACGATATGGCTATTTCCCGCAAGGGTATTCGTGATGCTCACGGCCGATGGCGGCGCTAGCGTCGCCTTAGTCACATGATCTCAAAAGAGTCCCCTTGTTCAAAATAAGCCATTGTCGCCATATAAAAATGCCGAGTATTTATTTACGATTAGCGAATATTTATGAATACGCAAAGGGAACTCCTAATTCGCGTAATATGAAAGAAGGAGAAGAGGTCCTAAAGTCTGGACAGATCGTTTTTGTTGGATGCGATAAAAAAATGGTGAATGAAGTACATATTTTGAGCCTCGTACTCCAAACAAGCGCTTTATCGTCGTATCCTCATACGATAAAGGGGTGCCTCGTAATCGAAAATTGCAATGTAATTATAAAACAAATGGAATGCTCTAGCAAAGCTGGACTTTCGGGTAGTTGCAAACACGTTGTAGCTGTTTTGCTGTACATGGAAAGGTACGTAAAATAAATATACATATCAGATAATATTTGTTTTTATTCATTATTGTCATTGCTTTGACTATTCCTTTTCGTAACCGTATTTTTTAATTTTTTTTTCAAGAAATGACATTATGGAACTAGAGGATTCGTCATGCACTGACGTGAAGTGTGCTTGGACTTCAAGGAAGCCTAAGGTGCAGTCTGATTTTGCGGCAGATCCAACAGGTACTTTTTGGTGTGTACCTGAAATCGAAAAGCTATCAAACATACCTGACGAAGAATTCGAAGATTTATTTGTGGAGCTGTGCAGGCTCAATCCGGATTCAGCAATCTCAAAACACGCCCGAGGTCGTGATACACTAATAAGCAATCAAAATGAACGAGTGGTCATCGAACATTTTACTGACGATGTTGTTGAAAAAATTTTAAATAATGAAACATTGCATAAAGTTACTCCAATATCCACAGCTGAATTGAAATCTTGCTGCAAATCCACGTTTGAATCTTTGGCTGTAACAAACTCAGGGGAATTGTGTCGTGAAACCTTGAAATGTCATGGAAAAAAGCAAGGGAACTGCGGATTTCTGGATCTCGTATACATGGAATGTATACATATACCAAGAATACAAAACCTGATTGGGAACAAAAATCCAAGAAATTTTTTTAGCCTGCCGAATTCACAAATCCATTTAGAAACGTACGAGAATGACCGAAACGTGAAAGTTGTGCAGTGTGGCTTCGTAGTTCACCCAGAACACCTATGGATTGGATATTCCCCTGATGGACTTGTATTTGGTGAAAGTGGACCAGAAAAGTTAATTGAAATTAAATGTGTGTATGCTGGAAGAAGTAAGTCTGTCACTGAATACCTAACATCTTGTACATTCCTTGATGAAGAGGGAGGTCTGAAGAAAAAACACTCCTATTATGGCCAGATCCAGCTTGGGATGCTTCTTTGCAACGTCAAAAAATGTGATTTCGATACTTTTGCATCCTTTGATAAATCGATTGACGTTCTATCAGTGCCATTTGATGAGAATTTCGCCCTTGCAATGTTTACTGTCGTGCAAAAAGCATACGCCAATGAGATGATACATCACGTATGTCTAAATAGAAATCAGGAACAGGGTCAAAGTTAATCTGTAATTAATTTCTTTATTGTTGAAATATGGTATGTACATTGTTTGAATCAGCAATGCGAATAAATCTTGCAACTATTTCAACAATACAGACTTATAATTTTTTTCACTGTACATTCACTGTTAGAAAAAGCCATTAAATTAGAACACAAAGCATAACTCAAAATACACGAACAGAAAAACATTCAAAAAAGCATTATTGGTAGCGATATCAGCTGTACATGCTTAGGAAGAACGACGATCTCTTTTATTGTTAGGAAGCAGGATTGGGACAATGGTATGAAATTCTATAGGTACATGAGTATTCAAAATTATATTTCAAAACTCTAGTTCATGAAACTATAAAACTATATGAAGAATCATGAAAAATTACGAGGTATGATTTTATAGGTATATACTTTGGTAGTTTTTTCAATCAGAATTTGTCATCGGAAAGAATAGGACTTGACAAATTCACTAAAGCACAAGCAATCTTAAATATGTGATCTGCATATCCTACCAGTGCCCAAGGAAATCTGTTTCTCAAAATCTTGAAAATTTTCAGTCTTTGGTTCACCCGCTCTATGTGTACTTTAGCGGCTGCAATGTCCTTGTTCAAGAGTGCCCGCTCTTGAGAAAACTGTCTCTCACCACGTAGAAAAGGTGGACGAATGAGCTTTATATTATGGAAAGCACACTCTGACTCAATAAGAAAGCCCTTATCAACCATAATTGCATCCACACCGCCAATCATTTTATTAAGAAGACCGGAATCCAGAAAGATTTGTTTATCAGAAGCTCTGCCACCGTAGCTCGGACTAACATAAGAGGTCACCCCAGCTGGTATTACTCCAGTTAAAAATTTTAGCGTAGAAGTAGATTTATATTGAGAATAGCACCGTACTCGACAACGTGAACAGTTTGGTTTTTCGAAAGTTATTTCAGTACAATCTGAAATTATTCTGGTACTCGAGTACTTTTGAAAGCATAAAGGCATGTTCTTGTCGATCTCTTCACGCGAAGGCCATCGCAATAATGGTGATAATATTTTTTCCAACAAGACGACAGTGTTTTTGAATATTCTTTCGCATGACTGTTTACTGATGTTCTGAAACAAAGCTGCTAGCATGACGTAGGATAAATCTTGCTTTATTTTCATCATAGTCAATACAGTTCTTTCTTTGGCAGTTAAGGGTGGGGTAAAGTATTGAAAATTTTTTGTCCATTTTTTTTTTTTAATTTTCAAAATGAATGCATAATATCTCAAGAATATTGTGTTGAAATTTCAAGTCAATCGGAATAAAATTGACGAAGTTATGAGTATTTGAAAGTCTATTGCTCCATGTCGGGTTTTATACCTGGGCGGCAGCTGCGCGACGCGCTACTGTATTTTTCGATCCTGAATAACATTTTTGAATTATTATTATGCAAAATTAATCTTCTGAGTACCTTTAATATGCATGAATTTTCTCAGATTTTTATGCAATCGAGAAGTGTTCTTAAACTTATGTGCAATGAGCGCTAAGCGACCAAACTCTTCTGCAGCGTTTTTCAAACCGTTTTTCTGAGACTTGTCATATTTGAAGTCCGTGTACACGATAACTCAAAATCTACTGGATCAATCGCTTTGAAATTTTGCACAGTACTTGTTCACATAATTCACCAGGTATTGTCGAGAGCTTTTTCGTTTTTTTTCATAATTACTATTTTTTCAACAACAAGTTAGTCGATTTTTTTTTGCGAAAATCGGGTTTTTGGCTCCCAAGTGCGACAAAAAATCGAAAAATCGAACAAAAAAAAAAAAATCCTCCCGTCATTACCTCGAGAAACATCTCCTTCAACAAATGCATTTTGATTTTTTTGTTTTACATGATTCTGTTGCGAGTTATGGTGTACACCGCAAAACCAACTCTTTTCCGAGGCGCCTCCGGGGTTTAATTTTCACTCGCTCAATTTTGAATATTTTGCAATGCAAATTTAGGAGAATGTTGTTCACATGTTACTTTATTATATGTAAATCTTTCAATAAAGGAACACTATCCGTTACGCCAAAAAAAAATCTTAAAAACATGCTTTTTTTTCGCCGAATTAACTTTACCCCGCCCTTGAATTGTATGAATTAGCTACAGACTTGAGAAACATCTTTTGCATTATTTTTGTCAAGCCATCAAAAATTTTCAACGACGCTATTCCTGTCAAGGGTTATTGGTTTTTGTAGGTCAGGAAGGAAACAATCCAACTTTTGACGTTTCGGCCCGAGTAGGGGCCCTTCTCAGAACACGTATTTAATTAAAACATCTGTCAAAAACAGTACGGTTTATAGTATATACATGATGTAATCAACTAATTTGTTACGAAAAAAATGGATTAAGCTCAAATGACAATATAAACATTATCAAAATACCAATAACAAGTGTGAGATAAGGTGGAAACTTTTGTGAGAATTGAATTAAGAGAACCAATACCAAGAGAGGCAGGTAGTATTATAAGAATTATAAGAACGCGTTGACAAACACGTGGTTGCCTAACCTAAAGTGTCACATAGATACAGTTATCGAATTTCTTACAAACAATAGAATTAGCACTACTGAGCGGGTCCATGTCATCTCACTCAAAAAAAAAAACTCAAATCGCGGATCTTTGCGCCCTTCGAGGAATCTTTAGTACTATGGAAAAAAAAATAGAAGTTCACGGATTTCGAAAAATTTTCAAAAATGGCGGAGTTACGGGTGTTTGAATTTTTTTGCACTGCTTGGTTTGAAAATTCGTATCTCCGAAACCATTAATCGCAGCCGAATGATCGTGGACTCATTTCATTCACAAAAGGAAGAGCTACTGTTAAAAAAATATGTTTAAAAAAAAAATGAATTTCTTCAAGTTGTTTTCGTCATTTTTTCCCTAAATTCGGCCGCCATTCCCAAAGGGTACGGTGAATTTCATGGAGACAATTTTTTTTAGATAGCTGGATCCTTTCCCTTCAAATTCGTTGAAAAAATTAATGGAGACCATACTAGGTCTGGAGAAAAAAATGAAAACGTCCGGACGTGCGTGGCCGCGCGTGCCGTTCCACGGTGGCGCTGCTCCGTTAGGCTCGCTGTTTCACGTAGCCGTTGAATTTCATTCAATGTTTCGCTATTTTCTAGGGCTATCCTCTCTTGGAAAATAGTTACTCAACTACTTTAGACTTCCAGATTACGTCTACTGGTTATTTTCGCTTGAAATTATACTTGTTCCGAAAATTCCAGCACGGTTATCAATTTCCAGCACATGATTTCATTGCAAAGCAGCAAATCAGTTATTGGCAGGAGATAAAAAAAACCGTGAAAGTTGGTGAATTTCTAGTCGTATGCGATTTCGCTGACAATCATGCGTTTATTGTACAAGATTCTACTCAAGGGTTCAACCAGAGATCCATCCAATCGTAATTTATTATGAAAGTCACAGTGAGGGAGAATTGAACCATTTTAGTTTTTTAGTAATTCCATAGTGTCTGAAACATAATGCGATCGCAGTTGATTCAATACAAACGAAAAATTGATCGACTTTATGAAGGAGAAGTTTCAAGGTTCAATTACAATTAAAAAAGAAGTTTTTCTCAGATGAAGCAGCTTCCCAGTATAAAAATGAAAAGAATTTCATTAACATAACGCATTATTTTGAACCGTTCGGATGTCAAGCTGAGTGGCATTTTTTTGGCTACATCACATGCAAATGGCCATGCGATGGGGTAGATGAAACTGTCTGGCGAGTTTACAACTGATTGGCAATTCAGATCCTATTTAAACACCGCTGGATTTGTATAATCGGGCATGCTCTTATTTCAGGAGCATATCTTTCGCCTGCTGCAGAACATACAGCAGAAGAAGCTATTTCACAAATCAATTCGATGAAGCTTTGACGGTTCGTGGCATTCTGGAATTACATGTAGTCATTCCGATTTCTGATGGATTTATAAAAACGAAATTATTTCCCGCATCAGAAAATTTTGATCATGTAAAAGTTAGGAATCAATATTGAACTTGCGTGTCCAACTAAGCGCTATCGAGTACAATTTCACTCAAAACATTGGCCCTTTTCAGAGTCACCAAAATTTTGCAGGAATCGATAATTTCCATTCCACGAAGCATAACTACTAGCTCTTCTCTGCAAAGTTACGAGAGAATCACAAAAGAGCCACAGTCATTAAATTGCACAAACCTATTGCAATGGAACCAGAACGTTGATTGCAGCACAGGTGTGTTCAACTTGACAATAACCGTGCTGGAATTTTCGGAACAAGTATAATTCCAAGCGAAAATAACCAGTAGACGCATTCTGGAAGTCTAAAGTAGTTGAATAACTATTTTCCAAGAGAGGATGGCCCTAGAAAATAGCGAAACATTGAATGAAATTCAACGGCTACGTGAAACAGCGAGCCTACCGGAGCAGCGCCACCGTGGAACGGCACGCGCGGCGACGCACGTCCGGACGTTTTCATTTTTTTCTCCGGACCTGGTATGGTCTCCATAAATTTTTTTTTACGAACTTGAAGAAGAAGGATTCAGCTATCTTAAAAAAATTGTCTCCATGAAATTTACCGTACCCTTTGGAAATGGCGGCCGAATTTCGGAAAAAAATGACGAAAAAAACTTGAAGAAATTCATTTTTTTTCCGAACATATTTTTTTAACAGTAGCTCTTTCTTTTGTGAATGGGTGAGTCCAAGATCATTCGGTTGCGATCAATGGTTCCGGAGATATGAATTTTCAAACCAAGCAGTGCAAAAAAATTCAAACACCCGTAACTCCACCATTTTTGAAAATTTTTCGAAATCCGTGAACTTCTATTTTTTCATTCCATAGTACTAAAGATTCCTCGAAGGGCGCAAAGATCCGCGATTTGAGTGTTTTTTTTCGAGTGAAATGACATGAACCCGCTCTACTAGACTATACCTTCATTATTCGGTCGTTTACAAATTGTGGAACAGAAGATTTAGGAAGAATACCATGGGAATCCGTCTCTCCCAAGTCTCCATCCTCACATGCAAAATGAAGATTTAGGAGAAAGGTATTCCCAAGTGAGTGACAGACTACCTATCCCTACGGAACCGACGATTGAAGTGAAAGAGGAGAAAGTGAACCTCGACCATGTGAGATAGAAGAAGTGCAACTCCGACCAAAAGAATAGTTAGTTTTTTGACTAATTAGATAAAAGAACTTTGTAGATGTCACTCAGGTGTTCAACATCTTGTCGTAAATTAACAGAATTTGAATGACTAACTATATTACACATTTCCAAAAGGATTCTTTTGTAACAGTTCGGTTCTTCATCAAGGACTCTTACACAATTATAATTGAACAGATGGTCATTATTTTAACCACATGTTTTGTTAAAGCGGTATAGTGGTCAGTACTATCATGTATGTTTCTTTTGTGTTCCGCTAGTCGAGTGTGTAAATTTCTACTTCTTTGTCCTATGTAGACTTGTCCACAATCTTTACAGGGTATGCTATAAAATTACATTCGAACGCTTATCCTTTGTTAATACATCTTTTCGAGAGTCAAAAAATAATAATTTCAAGTTGTTATTGCTTTTCCCCACAAATTCAAAGATATATTTTTTGAAAAGTCTATTCAACGCCTCAAACAAGCCCGTTACATACGGGATGGCAACGAACTTCTTCGGAGTAATGTTTAAATTCTCTGCGTTATCCGAGTTATTGTTAGGATCTACAGGATTGGTGATCGTCCTGTATCTGGAATTGATGTATTTTTTCAGGAAAACCGGAGGATAATCGTTCGAACGTAGTACATTGTAAATAAGTGCCAAGTTCTTTTCGTGATATTCAGCACTGGCCAGTTTGACGCCTCTATCAACTAAGTTTAAAACGGTGCCTATCTTGTTTGATCTAGGATGGTGAGAAGAGAAATTCAAATATCTTTGTGACCACGTTTTTTTGTGGAACCAGTCAGTTTTTAACCCTGACTCATCATTTATGACCACCACGTCCAGGAACTGATTTTTTTGTCGGATTCTATTTCCATAGTGAATTGTAATCTAGGATGAAATTGATTAAACGTGTTCAGAACATGGTTGACACGATTAGACGGGACAGCTGTCGAGATATCATCTACAAATCTTACATAAAACGGTAGTTGAAAATCAAGTTTACCGATGCAGAATTTCTCTAAATCATCCATTACCAGATCAGACAAGACAGGCGAGAGCGGTGAACCCATAGGTAACCCGAAAACTTGGGAATAAGTTTTGCTATTGAATTTGGATGTTGCAGCATCAAAACATATATCCAGAGCCTTTTTTAGTTCCATCAAGGGTATAGAAGATTTTTCCAACTCATCTTTACGATTTTCCAACGCATTGATAGCCAAATCATGTGGTACATTTGTGAAAAGTGAAATCACATCAAGAGAAATAAGTATAAAATCCTTAGGAAGAGACAAACCTCTGATTTTGTTGACGAAGCAGAAACTATGTTTAATTTGTGAAGTAGGTGGAGTTACAACAGACTTGATGTGGTGATTTAAAAATCTGGCTAGTCCATACGTTGGACTATTGGTAAAAGAAACGATTACACGGCACGGCACATTATCTTTATGTATCTTCGGAAGACCGTAAGCCCTTGGCGGGACACCATTGTTTGTAAAAATTGATCTATAGGATTCTTTACTAATGTAATCATGCTGCAACCAGTCCTTGGCTAATCTATTCACATTTTGTTGTAAAGTATACGTTTTATCATGTTTGGTTTCTTTATAAGTGCTAGCATCAAAAAGCTGTTCATTCATTTTTTCAAAATACAAAGGTCTTGGTATAGCTACGGTGGTATTGCCTTTATCCGCTTTCACAAACATTATTTCGGGATGTTGTTTACGAAAAACTTTCGTCTGAGAGATCTTTTTATTCAAGGAAAAATCATTATTTTTTAACGGTTTTTTTGTGAAAGATGATACTTTACTGGTAAACTCGGATCTTGCTTGAGTTCTTGACTCCGGTATACTTGATATATTAGATTCAAAATGAGAAATCAACCTAGTCGTGGGTATGTTCTTCCCCTGTACCGGTAAACTGAAATTTGGACCTAGTTGTAGAACGTCTTTGACCTCGTTAGGTATCAGAATGTCACTAAGATTCACCAGCCAGTTCTTATTTGTGGATTGAACAGTTTCAGAAATTTGACGAACTTTGGTTGAATCTTTGGTTCACTGGTTTTTTTCGTAACAAATAAGTTGATTACATCATGTATAACACATCACTCAATAAGTCTCCGGTCTTAGTTGAAAAAACATCTTTTTTTTTACAAATTGGACTTTATTCATCAACATATTCTCCTTTGAGAGTGATACATTCATTCCAACGCTCCTCCAACTTTTCAATGCCTTTTTTGTAGAACGATTTGTCTTTGTCCTCAAAATAGGCCTCAGTTTCGGCAATCACTTCTTCATTTGAGCCAAATTTCTTTCCCTGAAGCATCTTTTTGAGGTCTGCAAATAGCCAGTAGTCGCTGGGGGCTAGATCTGGAGAGTACGGTGGGTGAGGAAGCAATTCGAAGCGTAATTCATCCATTTTAGCCATCGTTTCCATCGACTTGTGACACGGTGCATTGTCTTGATGAAACAGCACTTTTTTCTTTTGCATGTGAGGCCGTTTTTTCTTGATTTCTACACACAATCGATCCAATAATGCCATGTAATATTCGGTATTGATAGTTCTACCTTTCTGAAGATAGTCGATGAACAAAATGCCATGTGCATCCCAAAATACAGATGCCATAACCTTGCCAGCCCATTGTTGCGTTTTTGGTCGCTTTGGACGGCTTTCACCGGCTGCTGTCCACTCGGCTGACGATTTTTTGGATTCAGGTGTGTAGAGGTGGATCCATGTTTCATCCATTGTCACATAACGACGTAAAAAATCCTTTTTATTTCGCTTGAACAGCTTCAAACAGCGCTCCAAATCGTCGACGCGTTGTTGTTTTTGGTCCGATGTGAGCGAACGCGGCACCCACTTCGAAAGCAACTTACGCATGCCTAAATTTTCGTGTAAAATTGTGAATACACTACCTTCTGATATCTTTAAAGTGTCAGCTATCTCACGCAACTTCACTTTACGGTCTTCCAACACTAATTTGTGGACTTTTTTTATGATTTTCGGAACAACTGCCGATTTTGGGCGACCAGAGCGTTCAGCATCATCGGTGTTTGTACGACCACGTTTAAATTTGGAATACCAGTCAATAATAGTTGATTTCCCTGGTGCAGAGTCTCCATAACGCTTATCAAGCCATTGTTTAGCTTCAACAGTAGTTTTTCTCATCAAGAAACAATGTTTAATCAACACACGAAATTCTTTTTCATCCATTGTTTTGAAAATAACAAAAGTTGTTTCACTAAAACCACTGTAACCTGTAAAGTAATAGCGGGAATCACATGAAATTTTTACACGTATCGTTTGAAAGTTAGCTCTATCCAGAAATCATATGGGCCGGACGACTGTGGTGCCATCTATATGTCAGACCGGAGACTTATTGAGTGATGTGTTATACTATAAACCGTACTGCTTTCGACAGATGTTTTAAATAAATACGTGTTCTGAGGAGGGCCCCCACTCGGGCCGAAACGTCAAAAGTTGGAATGTTTCCTTCCTGACCTACAAAAACCAATAACTCTATTACATATATCAACGAGGTCAAAAATCTTCCTTCAAATTCCTGTCAAGGTATTGAGAATGGAATCTGATTTTATAATTGAAACAAAGGGGGTGAATATGCTTGCGCTATTGAATTGAATCGCTTTGTCCTCTTTACCCAGACAAGAACTTAAGAGGAGTAATGCTGCGACGGCTTCCTTTTCAGAATCTTGCGTTTTGCTAGTTTGAAGGCTACCTACAGGTCAAAACACACAGTTAATATAATTTTTAGCATCTCAAAAATTTCTGCCATCAGTTTCATACCATCTTCATTAGTCGATTGCAAGATGGGTTGTCCGTCATCGCTTACCACATTACCATCACCACCGTCAACCAGCTCAAAATGTTTTATATTGTTATGTGCGTCTTTCACCTCATTACTAATAAAGATTTAGAGAACTATGTCAAAATGGTGTACGTTAGTCATTACATGGGCAAAAACCTACAATTGATACTATTCACAACATGACAGCTGATATGAATCCAACAAACAGTAATGAATCATAGATCCCTCTACCAACGATAACTAATCTTAAATGCAACATTCAATAATTATTTGGTAAACATGCTACATGTTCATTTTCATGCTAGATTTTTGATAAATATACCATGCAGAAAAAATAGTGTTGTATTCAAAAGTAAATTGGAGCTTATTTTAATTCCATTTATGAAAAAGGTTTCTTGCTGAATGCAATGGCGGTCTGTTAGTGATCATGCGATGGACATTTATAATTATCAACCTGGCAATGGCCAAAATACTGAACACACTGAGAGAAATGAAGTTTGATTTTGTGGTACTGTGAACCCGAAATCTAGGCTCGCATTACCCAAATTTGTATGGCAGTCGGGGGACACATTACTATTCTTGTAATACATGATATTCACGCGGAGCTTGATTTCCATCAAGGTTTCCAGCTGACGGTGCTTGTTTGTATGGCAAAAGATGCAACGCAAGGTATCAAACGTCACTCGAATGAGTATCCGGAAGCGTACATTATACGTATTGCACCGAGATGTAAAATTGTATGGCAATGGTAACATTTATGACGATCGTATTATTCACTGGTTCATGATGAAGAAACTCGACAGAGTGTATGGCAAAATCTACATAATTAATATGCGAGATAATACATGTCGGTCGATCGTAAGATCTGCTATACGTGGAGTAGTTTCTCATATACCTACACGGAAGAAAAATTATAGTACAGATTCTCATACTTGGTATAGTGATTTCGATGTATTCCGCATTTCGAGTGTGAAATAAGTAATACGTATGAGACAGCATCCCAGAAGTATGATACCCCGTATTATACTTTTGGAATACTGTGTCATGCATATGACTCTAACACTCGAAATGCGAAATACATCCAAATCACTGTACCAAGTACGAAAATCTATAATATAATTTTCTCTCCGTGTAGAGTGATTGATATTCTTTGAAGAGATATTATTGATCGATCATGATTTTTCTCTAATAATATTATACATAGGTGTTCTTCGCTGACTTCAATATTTGATCATGCAATTTCGGAAGAATATTCTATTAATGCATGTACACGTATTATATAATCAACAGAAGTTACAATTCATATCTAATACATTAATATATTCGCAAAAATTGTATGCGTCCAGCAACATTCACATCTTGACCGATATTCAATGACAATGCAGCCCAAAAATCTGCAGTCAGGTAACTCACTGGAAAAAGAAGCAAGAAAATTAGCATTTGCCTATACCTTGATGATTTATGTTTATACAATAACAGTATTGTACTTGCCTTCGAAAAAGAAGACGATGTGTTCAGAACTCCATCCAGTGACCGACTGATCGATTTGCAACGAAGCTCTTCTGCTTACAATTTCCATAAAAATGCGGAATATTTGTAGTCCGACCGTTAGTAAATGAAACCGGAGGGGCACTGCTAGCCTTGTATTTAGCACGCGACGCTATTCTCTTACCCATTACTACCCTGATAAATATCGAGAATTGCCATACAGCTCAGTAGTAGACACGTTTCGTCCGGTAAAAATTTTGGCACCGGGTGTGTAGCTCGAATCGATCAATAGTATGGCAGTGCGAGCCACAGTTCATAAACGAGGTTTCTCACTTATGTATTGCTTACCACCACGTTAAAAGTAGATTTCACCATGCAGCGTTGTAGCAAGAAATGGACTTATACCTGTATCGTGCAATCCAAAATGATCGTACAATCTGAAAATGATGATGATGAATAGTCAAGGAATGCCATACAGTATCTTGGTCAATGCTTGACACTGGCCAAATATACCAATAACAATCGGTTACTTCTCGCCATATACACCAGTCTCGTACCTATACCAGGGATGGAATCTGATACCTGTCATTAGGAAGCACATAATGGAATACTGCATCCTGAAAATTGTGACTGCTAATGCGAAATATGCCACACTCAGTCTAAAGTGTGATAAGTGCGTAGACCATAAAGTACCAATCGGCTGGCTAGCAATTTCTGTCATACTAAATTATGCTGCCGACACTGCACGAAACGGTACACCTTCCGATTATTACATTATGAGATGCCAAACCTGACAGCGATCTATGTCATTTGTAATTATTGCCATACTGAAATCACTATTCTCTATGTTTTTTGTAGAAAGTCATATATGCGTAACCTATACCGTGAGGATCTCGTGAAAGGAGTCGGTCAAAGTGCGCAAGCGTCGAATAATTCGTATTTCATGGGGATAACCAACTCACTGCGCTGGAAAGTCCTAGGTAGTTCGCACGTCGCTCGGTTGTTTACTCCATGGATCCCGGCATCCATTGTGGATGGCAAACGGCTGATTGTAATACATCGCGAAAGGTTATGTACGAGCACAGTTATGTTCGACTCTAGGATACAAATGAGTAATAAAACGGTGGATATGCACGTGAATTTAATAGGCAGACATTTAATAAGAATCATTTCCTCAATTGGATAAAAATCTCTAATTACATTATTGATTCTTGCGAATTGGTAAGTTGATTGGAAGTTATGTTGGTTGCTCCGAATCTGATTGAAAATCAAGTTGAATCTTACATTTACACTTCAGTCAATTAGGCTCTATGGGTTCGAAACGACTAGCAATAATATTTTTATTTGATTCATTTATGAACTCTAGTGACTTGGTCAATTTGACAAAAATTCTCAGAGCCATTCCGACTCTGAATCATGTAGATCACATCATCGGATAATGAAAATTCTGGAATGGAAAAAATTGAATAACGAATTGGGAAAAAAAATGGAATAAATTGGTTCATTTTTTTTCTTGATTGACTTAAACAACGTAAGTGAAAACGAGTTTATTGAAAGAATCACAAATTCATTCGATGCTTGAAAGAAAGGGGTATCTTGCATCAGCAAACTCAATCGTCAGATTAGTAAGTGTCATGGTGTTTTCTTTCTCCTTTGAATAGTAGACCTGTCGTTCTTCTTCCAATCCCGTTGTAGTTGTACGAGCACCCTCTCTTCGTCTGGACATCTTCCCGTTACCTGAAACATGGAGGCGCGAGTTGTCATTCACCGATCACAAAGTCTTGAACGCACTTTGATTCATTGACTCCCCTGAAACCTTGGTGCTTCGAATAGAAAACCTGTCGCTCTTCTTCCAATCCCGTTGTAGTTGTACGAGCACCCTCTCTTCGTCTGGACATCTTCCCGTTACCTGAAACATGGAGGTGCGAGTTGTCATTCACCGATCACAAAGTCTTGTATGCACTTTGATTCATTGACTCCCCCGAAACCTTGGTGCTTCGTAGCATGCCGTAAGTGGCGGCGAATGTTCCTGTGAATAATAGGCGCTGCTGTTTAATGTAATTTCATTTCGGAGTCAAATCGCTATCAACGAGTGCACCTCAGACAAAATCAACAGCGAATATGTAATCGGCTACGTTGCAAATCATGCGAACAATGATAATCGACTCCATTCACTTTGAGGACCAAATTATTAAAAAACAGAGTTGAACAAATGATACTTCCCGTGATGAAACCATCAACTCTCTATGGATGGAGCCCGTTGAGTCCCACGCTCACTCGTCCTCATCACGTGGCCGTCGGTGCTGCTCGAAGTGACCACCTCCAACCCTAATGCAATCGCCTACACGATTGTAGAACCCGTCAGTCATGTTGCGGAGCATCTCGGGACCCATGTTCCCGGAGAACTCCATGATTCGGGCCCTCATTGCAAGAAGGTCAGCGATAGGTCCTCCAGCGTACAACTTGTTCTCATGTACGGCCACAATCCGAAGTCCAGCGGCGCAAGATCTGGCGATCGAGGAGGCCACAGGACTGGGCCTAGCCTACCGATCCAACGGTTGGGAAACTCTTCGTCCAAGAATTCCCTAACGTCTACGCGGTAGTGCGCAGGTGCTCCATACTGCTGGTACCAGATGGGGGGACCCTGAGAGTTGGGGAGTAAAATGTTTATTCCAACAAAGAATTCTCAAAGTGACTCGACATTTTCAGTATTGAATCCATCATCTTTCATCATGAAAATTGTCTAACATCTCCCTCGATGGCTCTCACAGCAGGGATGATTTATTCTCGCAACATTCGCAGGTACTTGTCACCGTTCAGATTCCCTTCTATAACGAACGGTCCAACGAGCTGGTCATTGATCAATCCGAGCCACATATTCAGTTTCTCGGGCCACTGCGTCTGTGACGAACTTGCGAGGATGTGTCCATGCCCAGATTCGCTCTTTTTGCCTGTTCGGTGCAGAAACTCGCTCGACTGTGCATTCGTCTGTGAAACAGATCCGATAGAGCAAACCCTCATCTACGTTGAACCGATCCATCATAGCCCTGCAAAAAAGTAAACAAGATTCAGGATCTCCTTCCCTGAGCTTTTGGTGTCGTCCAAGCTTAAAAGAGTGACACTTGTCCTGTCTGAGCACTCTTAAGGGGGTACATACACCTTCAAATTGGTAGATGATCGATTTTTTTTTTATTCCATTTTTGGAATGCTAGGGACCTAATCTACCTATAGAAAAATCAGCGTGAGAAAATTCGAAAAACTCGGAAAGTTACGAGCGACCTTTGAATTTAAAAAAATAAAAAATTATTTTTTTCTGATTTTTTGAACGCCAGGGACCTAAGCTGCTTGCAAAAAATTGGCGTGAATGAATTTGAAGGAGTCAGTAGGTCAACCGTAATATTGCCGCTGAATTTAAAAAATGCGCGGCGATTTGGCATCTAACTTTTCCAACGATTTCATTTCCAAATTACAGAAACTTCGAAAATCATGCTTTATACAGTGATTTTGGTGAAGAAACAGGGCATTATAGTAATGTAAATGTAATTCTTAGTCAGAGTTGCATTCTCATTTTGATATTTGACTCCCATGATCCATCTGCGTCTAACTTGTGAGCTACGGTACATTTCGAACAGCTCATGTTTCTTTCTAACAGTCCAATCACTCTATGCCCTATGGTGAGCTTTGGCGCGAAGTGTATGTCAACAGTTAGGGTATAAGCCCATCAACGGAGCTGAATGAATGAATGCATGTCAACAGTGGTTCGAGTTCATTCGAAGTGCATTGTTCATTTTTGTGGTCGATTTTCGATTTTCCCACGAATTTCACTCAAAAGTTATTTCAATATTTAGCGTAAGAGTGGAATTTGTGTTATTTATTTTGTATCAAATATTGAACAAGTGGATATCGCAATGCGGCCACCTAACCTCAGAAGTGTCAGAAGACGCTCCACGTGACCGCCTCGGAAACGAGTGTATCTTGTATAGCTTTGAGGGAGGATATGAAAACACGCAGTGCAGCGAAAAGAAAAATGTCAGGTTCCGGCTCAAAAGATAAGTATTTTCCATGAATTTGTCTCTGAAAAACGGATAAATTCGTCATTGAAGATGTATGAGAAAAGCTGCACAATTTTTTACAATTTTTTGCATCTTTGAAATCTCGAAACATAAAAATCTTATGAATTTTCGTGGTTTGAAGAACTTTGATTAGACTTTTTTAACCGATATTTTTTCTCTCCGACAGCATCTCTGTGTACTGCTGACGGGCATGCGACCAAAACTCACTACAAACCGCCACATCGTACACAAATCTAGACTCAACCTATGTCACAGAAGTACAGAAGCAGATGTGGACCCAGCATCTGAAACCGTTTTCCAAATCGTCAGATTTAGTCTTCCGCAAACTACGTTTTCTGACTGTTGTCGTAGGGTACAGACCGCATCGTTCATAATGACTTTGCAATTTGGAGGTAATATTCTACGTTGATGTAATTTCGGACCATACAAACGATATATAAGAACATAAGAACCAGCTTTCATCATTGCCATCCTCTTTTCATCGACATTTATGGAAAAAAAACTAAAAGTGACAAATTGTCATACTCGAAATTGAAATTTTCCTAATATCGTTGGTTTGGTCAGAAATTACATCAATGTAGAGTATTCCCTCCAAATTTCAAAAAGATTCAATGAACGATGCAACCTGTACGCTACGACAACTGCTTTTTCATCGGTAGCTATGGACTACTTACAGCGAAGTCCAAATATTCTGTAATAATCATGAATTCTAGTTAAAGATACTAGTAATCTGCTGTAAAGAAACTGAGTTAATAAAGTATTCCATTGCAGCGTACCAATGATTTGAAAATAATTAATTTCAAGGTGTATGTACCCCTTTAGCTTCGCCAGTGCCGATCCACAGCCCGGATCAAAAAGAAGGATGGAAAACTTTGCAAAATAATTCCGACTCGACGGTCCAACTAAGCTCTCAATCATGGGAGATGTACCAGTAGTGTAGCCCTCGTCCAAAAACTTTATCCTACCCAGAAGTTTGGAAGTCGATTTCTGAAGAATGAATATTTTGATCGCTCCTCGTAAGGAATCAAGAGTACCGTTGGACCGATTCAAGCTATTTTGGTCTTCGATTGTTCGTAATCGATGCCTCTATCAGATGAACGGAGGAATTTTTGATACTTTCATTTTCGGTGGAGATATTGAAAAAATAGAAGGTAAAACTTTGAAAATTCAGAAAAAAGTTGGAAAAAAATTAATATCTCGGGTTATTCTTGCAATATTGAAAATTCCTCTGTTCATCTGATAATGGCATCTGTTGTGAACAATTTGGGACCAAGATATCCAGAATCAGTTCAGCGGTGCTCATCATTCCTTACGAGGATCGAGCAAATCTGTAGTTTCCTGTATTAAGCGTGACTCCTGTATGACTGAAAGTAATATAACATGTAAAATATGGATATTGAGAGTAAGACTATCCTTAATCATCATGATTTTTTCACATTTTATCCAACCCCCCAATTTGCCGGAAAAAAATAATTTGTTCACAAGAATTTTTACCCATTTAAAGGTGTATATACCCCCTTAAGACAGATGCCTTCGAGATGTCCAGCTCCTGGGCGATTATCCTCGCGGGTTTTCTTCCCGGCTCAGCGACCTTCAGAAAGATGTTGTATCTCTGCTCCTCGGTGAGTTGTTTCCTTGGCTGGGAAACCTTGACTAATTTCGGGTTCACGTTACCCGTTTGCCGAAATTTTATCACAATTTTCCTAACCGTGGAAGCCGAGGGAATTGGTCGTTGGGGATAACTCGCCGCGAAATGGTCCACAATTCGCTAGTAACTAGCACCTACCCTGCTCGTGCTGTGGAACCATTTCGATCCTTTCCTCGACGGTGTGGACGATGTTTGGCATCTTCGTAGCGTTCAGATTCGATAAAAATTTGACAAGATGTCCACGGTTCGCTACTAAGAGACGAACTGAAAGTTCATATTCCGGAATTGTTCTTTATCGTGTCGGAAGTGTGGGTGCCACCCAATCACGAGTTGTCTTAGCATAATTTTTCGCGCGGATTTTGCTTATTTCCGCGGGAATATGGCTGATAGCGAATCAGGAGTTACGGTTCCTCGCGCGCAAAAGTTAGCAAGAAAATATCCAACGGAAAGTTCGTTGCCTGAAACGATACTAATTTCATTGAAATCTCATAACGATAGTAGAAGTTTGCCGAGGAGATGAGGCGATTATGTCAACAACAAAAAAAAAAATCCATTTGAGGTTGGAATCGGCGAAATATCGACTTCACACTTTATGCTCAAACTTTTAGTCAAATTTGCAGAATATCAGGATTATCCTTGACTGTGATGGTTTCTTCCAATGATTTGCAGCCTGATTACGGTGAACTAGTATGTATGAGCTGAATGCAGATGATTTTTCCACAACATCTGCTTCGGAGACAAATGCACAATTTCACACGCTACTAGCTTGAAGAAGTGGATGATGCCAGTTTTTTTTAGAAGAACCTTGGTGTAATTGCATATCAGTTTGTCTCACCGATTTCAACAAAATTATCTCCGAAGGCTACACTAACAGGACTGAGGTTTGTGCCCGAAAGGCAATCGGACCAAAAATGAGTACATTTGATTCACTGACGATTAGCTGTTCGCTGTAATCAAGTACTGTACAATTTTTCTTGAAATCCATCAAATGCTTTTTCTTATGATACTGAATTTTATCATCTGGTATCAACAGGGTGAGCCGTCTCTTCATCGTACTGTTGTTGTCGAGGCTCGATTTAACCAGGAATTCACTTATCACTGACAATGAATCATCGCTGATGTTCGGGTAGTTTTATCCGACGTCCTGCTAGTTCATCCAATTTGTCATCGCTCGACCAGAAGTGGGTCTATCTTTATAGCACACCAGTGGCGTTGTTAAGCACGCCTTTCAGTCCCCATATGATTCTGGAACTCCAAGTGCATGAAAGTAAGAGTGGACAAGATTCTGTGTTATACCAATGAAGAACACAATAGCAAGACAGATTCGAAACGAATAGACATTTCACTGGTTACCAAACTTTCCTGGAGCTTATTAATTGCTGGGCTTCCGAACCCTTTTGGAAGTTGTTGGAGGATTGAGTGCTGTCGACCACAGGTTCTGAATATGGGAGTCAAATGGAACTGATTCAAGGGGGGACTCCGCAGATTTCGTTAAAGACACCACGTTTTTGCTCTTGAAATCATGTAGAAACATCTAATTAAAAATTCTTGGAAGCACTTTTTAGATATTAGTATTATGTGTCTTGAAGAAAAATTTTTACCCTGTGCGATGAAAGTGCATGCGCAGGGAACCTTTCGCTGCGAAGAGACTGCGAGTGGTTCCCTGCGTTCCCGTTCGCAGCGAAAGGTTCCCTGCGCATACACTTTCATCGCAGAGAGTTGAAATTTTTTTCAAGACACATAATACTGTTATCTAGAAATTGCTGTCAAGAATTTTCAGTTGGATGTTTCTACGTGATTTCAAGAGTAAAATCGTGGTGTCCTTAACAAAACTTGTGGAGTTCCCCCTTGATGTAAAAGACTGGTTGTTTCGGTGCTTTGTTCTAAACCAATATTTTTCCAACCTCCTTCTGTAGATTGTGATCGACAGCTGTCCATAAATTATAAATGATACATTTCTCGTTTCTGTGACTACAAACACTATTTAATATTGGTGCCGATCGTTGAATTCACGAAATTTAGTTGTTAATGATTAATGATGTAGACAGGATACTTTTCAATAGTTTTATTTTGAATCTTTTCTCGCCTCGTACACTTTTCCGCGCTTGCCTCGAACCGCCATCTTTCTTTCTTCTGCTCTCTCTCGCCATCTCGCGGCCTAACTTCTACTCGTTACTCTCGCCCTTACTATCGATAATAATCGACTTCAAGAACGACCTATCGCGAACATTCTGCCCCCCTTGAAAGAATTATCTTTCAATTAAAGAATTGAACTCTGTTCTCGGCCCCCTATCTTAATATAATAAAATGAGATCATTCATTGACTCTTAACCTAAAATTACAGTCAGTTTGAAAATACGACAAAATATACTTGTACTTAATACTATTCTTGCCGTTCGGCAACGATAAGATATACGAAGGTTTCACTCATTGTAAGTCTTCGCGATTTTCTTCGATCGGTAACGGGCATAGCTTCTTCACCGCTCTTTTGAGCGCTCCGTTTCCAGTCCTCACGGACACCACTCGCACAACACCATCTTGCCCGGGGTGCAATGCAATGACTCTGCCTAGCATCCATTGTAGCGGAGGCATGTGATCTTCCTTGAGAAGGACCATAGAGTTTAACTGGATATTGTCACCCGAGGCACTCCACTTCGTTCGTTTTTGGAGCTCCTGAAGATACTCGGAGTGCCAACGGTCCCAGAATTGTTGGCGTAGTTTTTGAATGTGCTGCCATCGGGACAAGCGATTTTCAGGAACTTCTAGATAGCAATGCTGCACTGGTTGAACGAGTGAGTCGCCTATTAGGAAATGGGATGGGGTAAGTACTGTCAAGTCTGTTGGATCGTTGGATAGGGGAGTGAGTGGTCTCGAATTCAAAATCGCCTCTATTTCGGCTAGAAGCGTGTAGTATTCTTCGAAGGTCAGAACTTTCCCGTTGGTCACCGTGAATAGGTGTCTCTTCGTTACCTTCACGGCTGCCTCCCATATGCCTCCAAAATGTGGGGCTCGCGGCGGAATGAAGTGCCACGTGATTCGTTGACAAGCTAGATCTGCCTCAATCTCGCCTTGTTCTCTCTCCAAGAAGGCGTAAACCTCCTTCAATTCACGAGCTGCTCCAACGAAGTTTGTCCCATTATCCGAGAACAATTCGGAGCATATCCCACGTCGCGAGGTGAAACGTCTTAAAGCCGCCAAAAAGGCCTCGCTGGTCAGATCGGATACGAGCTCTAAATGTACCGCTTTTGTGCTAAGGCACGTGAATACGGCGATATATCCTTTCGAGATGTGAATTCTTCCGCGTCGCCGGCTCTCTCGCACTTGCAGCGGTCCTGCGTAGTCAACACCCGCGCTCGTGAATGGGCGATTGAATCCGGTAACTCGTTGTTTCGGAAGGTCTCCCATCTTGACGTCGGGAGTCGCTGGTCGAAAACGAAAACAGCTTATGCAGCCCTTTACGACTTTCCGGGCTTCTCGCCGTCCGCTTATTGGCCAATACTGACGTCGCACAGCATTCAACAGCTGCTCCGGAGGGCAATGATGCAGTCGCACGTGCTCGGAGCGCATTATAAGTGCTGTCACGTGATGGTTTGCTGGTAGGACTATCGGGTGTTTTTGACCACTGGCTATACTTGCGTGTCGCAATCTGCCGCCAACCCGGATCAGATCTTCATCGTCGATATACGGATCTAATGCTCGTAGCTTGCTTTTACGAGAAAGCTCGCGATCCTTTCGCAAGTCGTCTACTTCTTGTGCGAATGTCTCTCGCTGTACCATTCGGGCGATGGTTTTTTCAGCTCGCTCTAGTTCTTCCGCCGAAAGCGGGCCAGTCGATTTCTTCCCGAGAGCATTCGTCTTGAAACGATCGCAGTATGCGATTACTCGCTGCAGTTTTCTGTACGTTGAAAATTTCTTCAGTATTTTTGAATCTTCGGTCGTCACCAACGACACAGTCGTCGTTTTCATTTCAGGCAGGTCAGTTTCCGGATCCTTCATGTTTGCCGGCCATTGATGCTCGTCGCATAGCCAGGACGGACCGTTCCACCAAAGCTTACTATTCGCCAAGATGTCAACGCTGATGCCTCTCGATAAGAGATCCGCCGGATTCTCCTCAGAGGGCACGTGATTCCAAGCGATGTTTTTCGTAAGGTCTTGTATCTTCGCAATTCGGTTTGCGACGAATGTTTTTAGTTCGTGCGGCTGAGTTTTTATCCATCCCAGGACAATCGTGCTGTCACTCCACAACTTTATTTTGCTGATTCTACTTCCGTAAGCCTTTTCCAAGACTGCGTACAACTGGGATAGTAGGAGTGCTGCTTCTAATTCTAATCTCGGTAGTGATATGGTTTTGAGCGGTGCTACCTTTGTCTTTGCGCAAATTAGATTTGCGTGCATCTCGCCGTTGCTGTCGGTGCTCACTGCATACAGGCAGGCACCATACGCCCTCTCCGAGGCGTCTCCAAATCCAAATATGTCGAATGCTTCCGATTGGTTTGCCGGGGTTACGTTCCTTGGTATCTGCATCTCGTTAATCTTTGGTAGCGATGAATAATATTCTTCCCACGCTGTCGAGAGCTGCTGCGGGATAGGCTGATCCCAGTCGATTTCTTGGAGCCATATCTGTTGCATTATTATCTTTCCGGTGATTATTAGCGGGGCGATTAGACCCAAAGGATCGAAGACCTGGGCTATTTCCGATAACACCAGTCGCTTTGTGATTTCGCTGAGTTTGTCAACATGAATTTGATATTGCAAGCAATCTGTTGTTGCGTTCCAGAAGAGACCCAGAGTCTTCAGAGCCTCCTGCTCGTCTATTGTCAATAATTTTTCGCTCTTGCTCTTCTCCGCCAAATGTTGGAGAATTCGCTGATCGTTCGATCTCCATTTGCGAAGATAGAACTGTCCCCGCATGAGCAACTCCGCTAGCTGTTTCTGCAATTCGATTGCGTTTTCTATAGTGTTTGTCCCTGTTAATACGTCGTCCATATAACAGTCTTCTATTATCGCCTTCGCTCCTCGAGGAAAGTCCGCTGCTTCTTCTTCGGCTACTTGTCTGAGGCACCGCATAGCCAGATACGGAGCGCAGTTCGTGCCATAGGTCACTGTATTTAACTCGAATACCTTTACGGTCTCGGTCGGGTTGTTTCGCCAAAGTATTCGCTGAAACGCTCGATCTTGTTTGTCTATGATTATTTGACGGAACATCATAGCTACATCCGCGGTCACCACGTACTCGTGCGTTCTGAATCTAAGGACGATATCGATGATATCTCGCTGAAGGTTCGGTCCCGCGATGAGTTTGTCGTTGAGAGACGTTCCGAGTGTTGTTTTGGCTGACGCGTCGAAAACAACGCGAAGTTTTGTCGTTATGCTGTCCGGTCGCACGACGGCTTGATGAGGCAGCACGTAAGAGTCCGCGTCTGCCCTCTCGCTGTCGTCCGTTACCAAAGTCATGTGTTTTTGCTCGATGTAATCGTCCATAAATTTTATGTATTCCGATTTTAGTTCGGGATTCTTTGACAGTCGTCGCTCGAGGCCGATAAGTCGTCTCAGCGCTGTCTGTCTTGAGTTCCCCAGGATAACGTCCGATCGTATTGGCAATCGCACGATGCATCTTCCGGTTGAATCTCTCTTAAAGGTTTTTGTGAAGAGGTCCTCGCACTCTTTCTCTTCGCTCGTGTAATGTCGAGTCTCAGGAATTTCCTCCTGCCTCCAAAATCGTTCCATTTGCAGATTGAGCGTTTCGTTCGTCACTGCAAGACAAGTCGCTGAGGAATCGAATGTCTCGTTGCGCATTTCTCCTCCTACGATCCATCCAAGCTGCGTGTTTTGTAATGCTGGTTGTCCCTCGATGCTATTTTTCGGAGCGCCGAGCAGTAACTTCCAGTATGTCCCTGCACCGATCAATAAATCTATTGTTCCCGGTTCGTCGAAACTAGGATCTGCTAGATCAACGTTTTTCGGCAAGACTATGTTCTTTGCTTCGATTTTTTGTTGAGGCAATCGTTCTGTTATGGATTTTAGAACTAGGCATTCCAGCGTCGTTGTGAAGTCGTTTCGCGTTGACTTGATGCGCATCTTGGTGACTTTGCTCACCTTCGTCTGGGCTTGGTTGATTCCACTGATGGGTCGATTCTCTGCTTTGCATTGTAGTTGCAGTTTTCTCGCGAAGTTTTCAGTTATTAGATTCGACTGAGATCCGGGATCTAACAACGCGCGACAGACTTGCTGATTTCCGCAACTGTCGTAGGCGTAGACTCTCGCTGTTGACAAAATTACTCGCGATGCTGGTTTCTGCACGTAGTAGATGCTTACCGCATCTTCGCCTTCGTTGGCCGATACTTCTTGTTCGCTGTCTTCTCTTTCTCTCGTGGTTACGTGCGTAACTACCTTAGGATCCGAATTTCGGCCTCCATTTTGCTGCTCCTCGTCTCGATGGAGCATCGTGTTGTGTCTCTCCGAACATTTTTTGCATGCCGACGCTCGACAAGTTCTCGCGTAATGCCCCGATCCGAGGCAATTTATGCAGAGCTGTTTTTCTTTGACTGCCTTCAGCCTTTCCTCCGATGATAGCTTCAATAGCTCTTCGCATCTATATATGGGATGCGAACCGTCACAAATTTTGCAATTTGATGCTGATGTCGATGCAAGAGAGACCTTCTTCTCTGTCCTGTCGCTTTTTTCGTTTTTCCTCGGCTGCGTCGTCTTCTCGGTCGTCAGCTTCGGTTTGTTGTTTCCTAGGAGTCTCAGCGTGTGACAGCGTTCTGTCAAAAATTTGGTAAATTCCTCGAGCTTCGGCATGCTCTGCGGTGTCCGATCTTTCATCAGGATCTGCCAATCTCGTTGTTCCATAAAATCCAGTTTTTTCTTGGCCAGATGGATGATTATCGTCTCCCATTGAACCACAGGTTGTCCTAATGTTTCCAACGATTTGTAGTGTGATTGAATGTGCCATATGAATTGTCGAATGGACTCGGCTTTGTTTTCTTTTGTTATGTTTGGAAATTGTAACATCTCATCGAGATGAGTCTCGATTATCATCATCTTATTGTCGTACGTATCCTTCAGCAATTGCCAGGCATTCTCGTAGTTGTCATCTGATATATTGAATCCTTGAATCACTTGCAGAGCCTCTCCTCCAAGAACTCCTACCAAATATTGATGTTTTTGTATCGGCGGTATGTCCTCATCTCCATGAATTGACGTCTCGAAACTGTTTTTGAAAAACATCCATTTCGTATATTCCCCACTGAACTCTGGGAGGCGTAGAATCGGAAGCTTCGGTTTAACTCTTCGAACTTCCTGAGCGACGTGCTGAGTTTGATGCCTTCGCTGCTGTTGATCTGCATGACGAAGCGCCATTTCTTGTCTCTCAAATTCTCCAATGATTGTTTGAGCCTTCGCCGCTGCTGAATAGTATGTCTTTTCAAACACTGATCGCTCAGCTTCGCTATCCTGCATTCTTAATTCCAATTCTGCGTCGTTTGCACACGGTTTCTCGTCTATTTCTGTCTGATATTTATCGAAAGCTACCCAAGCTTCGTTGAGCCGGATTAAACGAATTCGAGCATCTTCTACGCTTATCTCTTCGTCTGCATTGAGCGAGTTTAATATTCGCGTGACTTGTCCTTTGACTGTCGCTCGTCGCTGTTTCAATTGTCTTGTGTTTTCTGTCATTTTGCGTAATTTTGTCGAGGGAGAGGAAGGTTAATTGTTAGAAGGATTTTTGTGCGACCCACTCACCTGTCTGCGAAGCCGTTGCCTCGCTGCTGAACCGCCGCTGCTTGCGAAGCCGTCGCCTCTAGCTGCGTCGAACTGCCGTGACTTTGAGGTTATGTGAGCGCCGAGCGTCCGCTGTTGGTCGTTCCTACCTCGTTCTTACGGTGGATTGAGAGCTTCTGCGTCGCTCGTTCTGTTTGCGTCCTGGATTTGTGTAAATGCGAGATCGAATTTTCTTACGATCACGAATTCTCGCTTCGTAGTTGCGAGCTCCGTCCGACTGCGTGGACTTCTCGAACTTTTTTTTTTTTTTTTTTTTTTTTTTTTTTTTTTTTTTGCTTGTCTGTCGCGACGACGCCTTTGTCGTCGCCCGTTGAGTTCGCGTGTTCGTGCACTTCTCGCTTCGATGGTTCTTGAGATCTTCGTATCCTCAGTCGTGTTCCGATGCCGTTTCGTTGGGCGCCAAATGTTAATGATTAATGATGTAGACAGGATACTTTTCAATAGTTTTATTTTGAATCTTTTCTCGCCTCGTACACTTTTCCGCGCTTGCCTCGAACCGCCATCTTTCTTTCTTCTGCTCTCTCTCGCCATCTCGCGGCCTAACTTCTACTCGTTACTCTCGCCCTTACTATCGATAATAATCGACTTCAAGAACGACCTATCGCGAACATTAGTAGTTCTTATTTTTGTGAATAAACAATAATATCAACAATCCCTGGTTCGAGCCCAAGATCTTCTTAATCAATGATACTGATAGCTGTATGCTATAGCTCACAGAGTTTGTCGTAACCCCTGTTTGACAGCTATTCAGCCGTCGTTGAATACTGAGTTTCGGAGTTGGTTGATCTTTCCGTAACCACAGTATCATGTAAATAATACTTTATAATTTTCAACCTGGAGTCACAGACGTAGACATGCTATCTGGCCTAGAAACGCAATGTTGTTCTCCAAAACTTTAAACCACTCAAACGTTATGATAAACAATTGTCGGCTACTATTAATTCCATAAACAAGTTCTAATAAAAATCCCTGCCTACAATTTTCAGATTATGATAGTATGTGCTGTGACGAGCAATTTGACCAAGGTCGGGAATTCCCCAGATCAAACACTTCTCGCCTCCAAAAATCGGCTCACTGCAACGCGGTGGAAACTGAAAAGTAAAAGGGGGAAACGGGAGTGGGCGCCAGGTACGTCAGACGTACCGCGGGATCGGGATCGACAACAGGGACCGGGAATCGGGACGGTAGGCTCCGCTAGGACGGTAGAGGGGAACGTGGGGGCGAAGCGAAGAATTCCAGATCGTTGTATTGGTTATCACAGAGGAGTGCTTTATTATTATAGGCTCGCAGGCTAAGGAAGTGATTACAAAACAAAAGTAAAGAAAAAGAAAAATAATAACAATCCAAAGAAAACGCGGGTCGCGCGGACCGGTATCCTTACATACTATCGGTCGAGTCTGGTAGGTAGCGTCTACGCTAGGCTAGGTAACCTCGTTGTGAATACGGTTTCTATGCAAACCACCCAAAAAGAAGGAAAAGAAAATGAGAAAAAAATCAAATCGGACACTCTCAGGTGTACTCTTGCCCACAGGCCGGGCACAGCCAACGCGAAAGGTGAGCTAAACAATGCAAGGAAAGTGAATTCTACGCGCGGCGGTACGCTAGGAAGAAAAAAAGAAAGAAAGAAAGAATGAACGATTAAACATAAGGTTCCAGACTCGACTCGCCTATAAGATACGTTGTACTAAGAGTGACTATCACTGGACTAGATTAGGTACTTTGTGCAGAATCTATAATGCACGGCCGGGACCAGTCATATTGCCAGCTGGAACGAACGCAAAGAAAGAGAAGTCCGAGAAGGAAGAATGACAGACAGCTCGTAAAGCGCGAGTCTCCAACTGGAGAGGAGCGCGGGCAAGTCGACTGGCGATATGACTGTGGCGGGAGTGCGAGAGAGATAGAGCGAGCGCGTAGCCAGCGGAGAGCGGCGGGACGCACTCACTCGACGGCAGAGACTTAGACGCGACGGCAGCGGGACGGTGGGGGATAGCACGCACACATGTATCGGTGGCCTACGTCATAGCGTGGTCCGTACCGGTACGCACACTATTGCGCCTACGCAGCGGCGATACTCACTCACACACCCGCGCGGCGTTTACAATATCGCGCAGCACACTCTACATGCGGGGCAAGCGGGGTACAGGATAGCAGGCAATGAACAATGCAAAAATAAAAATGGCGGGGGTCTCGACCCAAGGCAAATACAAAATACAGCAATGCTACAGGTCTATGACCAAATAGGTTCTTGGCTCGAGATCGAAATCCGGATATTAGCCGGAGCGGTGCCGAAATTACAATCAACCACACAATGCAAGCGAAAGAAATATTAGGTAGCACTTCGACAACCCGTCCGGTAAGAGACGCGGAAGCAATCCTGGCCTAAACAGCCGCAGAAGGCAGCGTGGCCGTTTGGTCTAAGATGGACGGAGGGTCGAAGTAGGGAGATGCGAAAAGCCTACCTTTTTAATCGGCTCGGGGTATCCAAAATACGGGTATTCGGATCTCGCTCGAACACTCAAATGATCCGTTACACACTACGGAGGTACTAGAAGCGTTATAATTAAACGTAAGAAGCGAAAGCTAAGCGTTAATAGGCGAAAATTGCAGAAGCGTAAAACGAGACGTGAACTAGCGCAAACGTAGCGATCTAAGATGGCGAGCGGCGAGAAGACGCCGGCCGGTGTCACGTGGGCGATTTTTGGCGGGTTGTTGTTGTCCAGGGGTTTCGCTACTAGCCTGGTGGTTTCGCCGTGTCTCGCTGGATGGGGTTGGCGATAGCCGTGCGAAGAATTTCGGGCATGTTGACCGGTGGACCAGGCCGGTATTGCGTGTTGCGGAGGCAGAGGCGTTATGCAGGCGTTTGGCAGGCGTTTGGCAGGCGTTTGGCAGGCGTTTGGCAGGCGTTTTAGCAGGCGTAGTGCAGCCGAGACACGACTACTAACACCAGGTTTTCGGTACTACCCCTGGAGTAGGCCGCTGTGACGTCCCACGGAGTCCCTCGTCGTCCCTCGTCGTCCCTCGGCGTGGAACCTGTGTTTCATAATACGAAAAAAATCTTACGGCAGACAATTATTCAAAAAAAACTTAAAACGAGTTGCCTTGAGGAGACGCCTCCGGGACGGAAAGAAAAGGAAATCGGGAGGGCTTGGGGGCGATCCGTTCGCGAACGCTTGCGCCGATCGCTTCTTTTTTAAGAGGTCGTTCCGCCTGGGTCGGAGGCGAGGGTCCGAGGCAGGGGAAATTCCCTGCCACGTTACAGTGCATTGAAAGCTAGTTTCAGTCATCAGCGAAAGATGAGAGATGATTGAAGCTTTGATTCATGCAGATACTACCATAATCGAGATGTTGGAAGTGATTTGTAATTACACATTTTTCGTTCAACTAATTCTTATTTCATTCATAACCAATAATTTGTCATGACACAATATTACTTTTGGTCAACGGAGTAACTATTCACAGGTTGGAGTGACTATCGAAGAGTCACGCATTAATCATGGAAGATTTACTCAAAGATTTTCGAGTCTCCAACAGGGTTAGAATAAGCTGGATCTCGGCTAATCTGCCTCACTCCCGAAACCACATCACACAGTCCCGTGGTAACTACAAGTCCGGTTGCTGTGCCGAATGCAAATGGATTTGACTTTCCAAGATTAAACAGAGCTTGATTTTTGCACTTCTTTACGTGACTGACAGAGTTACTCCACGATGTGGAAAGTCAAAACGTTCTGTCATTGTACGAATTTGTAATTTTTTGAATAAAATTGTTTTCACCTACCTGGTTCAATTCATTCGATAGGCTCATTTTTAATTCACGTTTGCTGGTCCCGGTCAATTCATTGTTGAACATTCCGAACCCATGGAGCCTAATTATTCGACTGAAGTGTAAATGTAAGATTCAATTTGATTTTCAGTCAGATTCGGAGCAACCGACATCACTTCCAATCAACTCACCAATTCGCAAGAATCAATAATGTGATTGGTGATTTTTATCCAATTGAGGAAATGATTCTTATTAAACGTCTACCAATTAAATTCACGTGCATATCCACCGTTTTATTACTCATTTGTATCCTAGAGTCGAACATAACTGTGCTCGTACATAACCTTTCGCGATGTATTACAATCAGCCGTTTGCCATCCACAATGGATGCCGGGATCCATGGAGTAAACAACCGAGCGACGCCAGCGCCAGCCATATCTAGGGAGATTCTTCGCGTGTTGGCTCTCTCTACAAAATCCCCAGTGAGCCGGCGCTGGCGCGCTCTGAGCAACTCCTTCCACGAGATCCTCACGGTATATCAATAAAATTTAGCATTAGGTACCAGAATGCCGAACCTCATTTCTCTCAGTGCACTTATACCTTCTTGATACATTAATGTAGATAAATGTGGGATAATGAAATTATGTTTTGGATCCTGTGTTGTGATTGAAATAAGGAGTGAATCTCCTCATCAAAATATCAGTGTTAGTAAATCATACCTTCGTCTAAAATTCAATCGACGTCGATGTCTTTGAGCTCTCGCCGTACAAAAACCTGGCCTTTTTGAGAGTTGACACCACTGTGCCATGTACAGGAGTAGGTGGCAAACACAGACTTGGTAAGTAGTACTTTTCTCTTAGAACCTTCTCCTGAAAAATTTATTATCTCTTGTATATTAATATATGTATACATAAGCCTCTGACTAACGAATATTTTTTCCTCAAAAGCTACACAAAAAAAAACCGTACCGAATTTTCTTTACGCTAGAATCAAATAATTACTGATACATCAAGTTGTTAATGATTCCTGAATTATTTTATGCTCATTATGAGAGATCATCAGCTACCTTTGAATACAAAATCGTCCCTTGAGAAGTGGAGAGAACAGACCCTCATTGCTTTCGTACATTGCTTGCCCATTTTTAGCCGCTTCATCCAAATAGATTGAACGTCTACATCTTCTTCAATTCCGAAAGGGTTGACCACTTTTACCCGTACCGTTCCTTTTTTTGGCCATAAATGAAAAGACAATTCGCGATTCTTGTCCCACCGAGATTTACATCCTGGCACACAACAGCGAACTTTGGATTTGCCTTTTGGTTCTGGTTTAGGTTGGAAAACCGCGCTTCGAGGGTCCAGATTTGACGGTTTATCTAACAATTTGTTGGACAAAATGAAGAATGATATTAATGACGAATGTTGAGATATTGTTGACCACTTGTTGACCGACGAATAAAAGAAACTGCTAAAATAAGAGTAGATTGCCGATGACTATCGTCTCATGCGGTAATAAATAACACGTATTAGGTATACATTTTATTACCTACCAAGTAATTCATCAACTTGTTCGTCACTCATATTGGTAATATCACGTAAACTTTTATTTACCACGTAAATTTTGCGATATTTCACTGTATCCGCCGGATTATTTCTCACGATATGGGCATTTCGCGTGTATTTGACAGCTACGGGGACTCTTTTGAATAGTTCTCGGTAGCGCCTCCGGAGCGCTGATCATTTCGTGAGCATCACGAATAAGCCGAGTCAACGGATCAGCAGCAGTTCTCGTGACGTTGGAGTCCAATGGCGGCCACTGAACCAGCCAGAGACAATTTACACTAGTTTCTGAAATCCGTGATAGAAAAATTGAATATGCCGCGTGAATCAGAGAATGAGAGAGAGGAAGTGAAGAAAGTTCGAGAGCGAGGTGGTGCGCAGAGTGTGTGCGCGGAGAGAGAGCAGAGAGTGTGAGAGAGTAGAAAACAGGTTGTAGGAAAAGGATCGAAGCGTACTTACCTTTAATTATATTGATATTAATAAATGTATCTAAGAAACAACAAGAGTTGAGTTACTGAGTGAGACCTTCCTGTCAGAAGTAATAGAGCCGGGGGTTTTATTATTTCTATCAGAACTCAGAAGTGGGATATTACCAAAAATTTCATACCTAACCTATACATGTGCGCGAGGCGTTGCATGTTCGAGAAACCGCCATTTTTCCTTCTTTGATGTAACGGTCGCCGGTTGAGTCAAGTTGCGCGGGACGCTGAGTAATGAGTTTAGAGAAAGACTTTGACGATTTCGCAAACAAATTCCGAGACGAGCATTTTGAGGATAATTCCGACACGAGCGACTCGAGCGAGCCATTATTTTACGAAGCAGATATCACAGTGATGCCTAACGATAACGGTCAAGACGATACAATTGGGGAAGCCGAGCGTTGGCAGGTATTGTTCCGAACCATGATGGACGATAACCGACGCAGAGACGATGTAATGCAACAGATGCTCCATCAAATGAATCGTCTGGGTACTCGACAAGAAGGAACCACAACCACAGTACAGATGATTCCCGATGTATCAACAAATATTCCCGACTTCGACGGAGAAACAAACGCAACCTCTGCTAAGGATTGGCTGAAGTTGATCAACAGCAAACGTACCGTTAATAATTGATAAGACAATCATACATTGGAAGTCGTTAGATCACATCTCGCAGGAGATGCTAAGCGTTGGCTTGACATAAAACTGACCGAGTTAACGACTTGGGTAGCTTTTGAAGCAGCATTCAGGAAGACTTTCGTACCTCAAGAAACACTGACAATAAAATGGGAAAGAATAACAAAGATGTCACGTGAGGGTGAGTCCGAGCGGTGACTAATAAATAATCAGTCTGAGATTATGGTCTCACGTAATCATCAAGGGTATCAATAATAAAAGACCTACCTTTCGATAAGTCGGTATATGGGATCGTTAGTTGTACAGCCCAGTACAGGACCGCTCCAATAGATCTTACTATGAAATGAAGTTAGATCGGGGAATGGAGTTGAATAATTAATCAGTAAAGGAATAAAAGAATATTGAAATTAACTGATAAAATCGTAATATATTCTGAAAACGATTATTTTAAGTATGATCGTTCACAAAGATTAAACAATCATTAAAGAATTCGAAAAATTATCAATTAAAGAAAACATTGATTTGGTTAAGATTAAATGTAAAGTCAATTGAAACAGTGAGGGATATTCTTAGCTTGTGTACTCGTATATGCAAATCTCTCTCTCTAAATGTTCTTAATATCTAAATACGTCTATGGTCTATTACACAGATTATGATGTTATACGTATGAATACATATAATAGAAGTTTGGAGAACAATAATATATGGCAAATGATATGGCACGTACAATGAATTTAGGTCTATCCTGATTAAATTGGCTATAGTGGTATATGTTTGGACTTGGATAAAATGGCTTTTATAATTATTCTCACCTGACCGGTTGGTCTCACTTTGTAATGCTCTTATTTAGATTCGTTTAAATTTTTATCTATTAGGTTATTATTTATGAAACTATAGTTTGGATTTGTTTGTATTGTTTTTGTGTCTCTGCACTGACGCTACTATTTAAAATCTCTGTTAATAACTAAAATCTTTTGGGCCGTCACTATAAAAGATTTTGGGACACCAACTCTAACTTTTGTTAATTAACTTTGATTTTAAATTGAACTGAATTTAAATTTGTTTTACGAGAACTTGAGTCTTTGGGTCGTCACTATAAAAGATTTTGGAACAACAACTCTGGCTCAACAATATTAGCTCTCGGGCCAGTACAACCACGCACCTCGTGACTTGACGGAAGAAAGACGCTGTTTCCATTTCGGAAAATGCGAAGAAGCGCATTTTGAACAAAACCATGTATTACTCCGCTCGACGGTTAACCAATCAGGCGTCTCGCTGATCTATGATTGGTCCATGAAAGAAAATAGTCCTTAAGATGCGGAAATGCGTCCTTCGGTTTCCTTCACATCCTATAGTCTATTGCTAGTAACTCTGATAATCTACTTTCTAATCTATTGCCTTGATTTTTCATATCTATCAATTTTGGTATTGTTCAATCCCTATTCAATAATTGAATAGGTCATGCTTTTAGTAATTGCTATTGTTTGTTCTTATAAAATTTTCAATATAACGAGAGGAGTTACGACGAACTGACTATACGGGTTTTGGTAAACTCTAAGGGTCAGCACACGTGTTGCTAGAGCCTGCACTGTTTCACTTGACACTTGAGGTTTATTACCTAAACTTTCCAATACTATGCCTATGCCGAATGGGCCCAGGCGCGACAGTTTGGCGCCTTCTTAAGGGAGAAAATGTTTATATTCTGGTTATAAATTATAGTTTATTGCATTATCTATTTAGACTGTGCGATACTGTATTTTGGAATGTATAGAAAAATAATGAAGTTGAAAACAAAAGAAATTATAATTTATAAAAATTATATTCGTTATGAAAAACTATAGTTGAGACGTAACAAAGAGAATGCAAAAGGAAAACGAGGGTACTCTTACGTACGTACTAGATAAGGTTAAGCTATGTCAAGATTTGAATTCATCAATTAGCGAAATCAAATGCGAGGTATTAAAAGGACTTTGGTCTCAAATACCAATGTCTCTTCTTTGCATGAACATTGAAGATACAGACACGCTACTACACGAGATAACACGCATTGAGCGTGAGTACAGTGACCGGAAAGACTTGATCAAAACAACCAAGGCTGCTGCAGAATCGCTGAAGAAACCTGAGACACGAAGACCGACAAGCAGAGCATCGTCGAACGGAGGGACCGTAAGCGGGGCCACAGTGGGTAGACCAAGCAACGTCAACGGGAATGCAACAGGTCAAGTAAGCAATAGCGGATTCAGCGGCAGAAGAACCGTGGAGTCATCGAGACCACCAGAGGCAAAACCACCACTGAGAGACTCCAATGGTGAGATGATATGTTACAATTGCAACAAGAGTGGTCATCTGGCACGTAATTGTCCCGAACCAGTAAAGTGTAGAAGGTGTGCAGGTGAAGGCCACACGCACAAGGAATGTAAAGTTGACACGAGAAGTCCAGCCGAGATAAACCTGGTACAGGGCCCCTGCAGAGGAAACGTCAACAAGTACATTGAAACGATTAAAATTGATGGTAGGGACATGCAAGCCTTCGTCGACACGGGCTAAACTCTACATTGTCGTGCATTTGGCTCAAGGTTATCTACAGGTCCCGATCCACCCAAGAGATCGCCATAAGACTGCGTTTATTACATCTGAAGAAACGGGAGAGTTTACATCGATGATCTTCGGGCTGACGAATGCCCCCTTTTATTTCACGAAGCTCATGCACAAAGTTTTGGGTCCCCTGAGAAACAAAGTGATAGTTTTCTATCTAGACGATATATTAATTCCAGGAAAAGACTGGAAAGACTTGAAGGAGAGACTGATTATGTTACTGGAGGCGTTGAGAAAAGCAGGGTTGACAATTAATGTACAGAAATGTCAATTCCTATATACTCGAGTCGAGTACTTCGGATTTATTATTTCCCCTGAGGGTATTGAGCCAGGAGAGAGAAAGGTCACGGCAATTGAGGAGTTTCCACGACCAGGCAATGTCCATGAGGTGAGGAGATTCCTGGGACTCGCAGGATTCTTTCGCCGCTTCGTTGTCAAATTCGCCGAGAGAGCTTCGCCAATATCCAAATTGCTGAAGAGTAAACAAGACTTCAAATGGAGCGAAGAGCAGCAGAAATCATTTGAGGACTTGAAGAGAGCGCTGACCAACAAACCAGTACTCCAATTGTACGATCCGGAACGTAGAACTGAACTTCACACAAATGCGAGTGCAGTGGGGTTAGCCGCGATGCTGTTCCAACCAGGAGATGACGAACGGCTACGCCTTGTTTATTCCATCAGTAGGAGAACCACAGAACCTGAAAGCACTTACCACTCAAGTAAACTTGAGCTTCTTGCAATCGTCTGGGCGGTAGACAGACTGAGAGCAATGCTAATGAATCACCACTTTTTGATTGTCACCGACTGTCAAGCTCTCATATACTTGAATGCTCAGAAAACGAGAAACCCACAGATTTCCCGTTGGTAAAATCTACTGAGTGAGTACAACTTTGAGATATTGCACCGACCCGGAACAAAACTTCAACATGTGGACGCATTGAGCAGAGCCCCAACCGAGGAGGCTATAGATCCAGAGGACTACATTGAACGAGTTAGCGTATTTTCAGTATTGAATGAAGAAGACGAGATTCTAATGTACCAGTCGAGAGATGAGGAGTTAGCAAGGAAAATAATGCTCCTTCGAGAATCAGCGACAAGAGAGTTAACTCCGCACGAGCGGAGCGAAGTAAACGAATACCAGCTCCAAAACGCCGTACTCTATAAGAGGGTTGACGGCAAGGTGAAGTACGTTGTACCTAGAGCGCTTCGAAAAGCCATGGCAGTACGATATCATGATCTTCAAGGACATTTTCGGCTGGACCGCACTTATGCCAAACTGAGCACGTATCATTTTTTCCCGGGGATCAGAAGATATCTTCGGCAACACATTGGAGCCTGTCTACATTGTATAATTACCAAGAGCACAACGGGTAAACAACCAGGAGAACTTCATCCTATCCCACCGGGAGCAAAACCGTTCGACGTGGTTCATGCAGATCATCTGGGACCATTCGTGACAAGTAGCAAGGGAAACACGCACATACTGGTTGCGGTGGATAATTTGACAAAATTTGTGTGGCTCACCACCGTGAAAAACACGAAAGCCGAAACTACGGTACGACATCTTGAAGACTTGGTGATGAATTATGGAGCACCTACGAAACTCGTGACTGACATAGGAACGTGTTTCACGTCAAAACAATTTGACAACTTCTACCAGAAGCATGGCATCAGTCACACATTGACTTCGCCAAGACACCCACAGGCGAACGGGCAAGTGGAGCGAGTGAATTACACACTCCTACCAATCATCTGCGCTACATTGGATCCCAAGAAGGACGGACGGGACTGGCATCGTCGACTCCAAGAGATCATGCGGGACCTCAATACATCGATCAATAAAACGACAGACGAAACACCTTACGAGATGTTATACGGCTACATTCCACGATTCGGGGAAGGCCCCTTACGCAAACTGACTGAGACAGAGGAGATAGGGAGGTATCAGAGACCAGAAGATATACGAGAGCAAGCAATTCATAAAATACGACAGACACAAGAAGCAATTAAGGCTCAATATGATAGTCGACGTCGTGTCAACGTGCGTTACGAGGCCGGAGATGCAGTATTCATGAAGACCGTTCTACAAGCCACTGGAGAATCGACCAAATTACATCCAAAATTTCGAGGACCGCTGGTGATAGTTAAGGTGCTGAAGCATGATACATACGCAGTAGCTGATCTGCGAGTTGATGACTCTGGGCGTCGGTACGCCAGTACAGCACACGTCAGTCAATTGAAATTGTGGAGACCGAGTGAGGAGATGGATGATCAAGCAGAAGGATCATCATTAGCTTAACCTACTCTAGACAAAGAACGAGTAGCAGCGGCAGATATGTCGATAAATGATGATGAGGGAGATTCCGACATGAAACAACCAGAAGAACAAAGGAAGACAGGACAGTCTGAGGATGTCGTCAAGGTAATTGAAGAGGACAATGAAGAACGGGTGAAGAAGCTGGAGACGGAACGGCTGAAAGGAAGACCATCGCGTCAGAAGAAGAAACCTAAATACTTGAAAGATTATTCCTGTTGAAAAAAAAAACAAAAAACAAAAAAAAAACAAGCAGAACAATGTGATATTATACTGAGACTGATACTATATATGGGGAATTCCAGCCCAACCTGGACAGCTTTTGACCCTCCCCCCCTCTCGATTTTTTCCATTTTTTTTTTCTGATATTCGGCAGACTGAAAGGAGTGCTTGTGATTTATTTCAAATTTTTATCTCAATCCGTTTTCGATTTACATATTTTTGAAAATTCGCAATTCCCGATGATCGTCAAACGTTTAAACGCCTGTATCTCTGAATCTATCAGTCGGATTACAAAATGTGAGTATATGAAATTCATCAGAAAGAAGTGAACTTTTCGAAAAAAATATTTGTGGATAATTGTGCCTCGTCCTTCTTAGTGAAATCTTCGTTTAAACATGAAAAATCGATTTTTCTCAAAGTATGACATAATTCAAAATTTTCAAAAATTCTCAAAAATACTTCAAGAACAGACAAAATTTTTGAGCTATGGCTGATCGTGGGCCTCGGCTGCTTTCTATTTTTAACTGAATTTTAATCGATTATTTTGAATTTTTCTCAAATTTTTGATAGAATTTCAATTGATTCAATTTAAAATTTATTTTGAAATTCTGTTGAAAATTGAGAAAAAATTGAGAAATCAATTTTCAACAGGATTTCGATTGATTCAATTGAATTTGTTTTTCAATTTTCAATAGAATTTTAATTAATTCAATTGAAATTTCGATCAAAATTCTGTTAAAAATAGAAAGCAGCCGAGGCCCACGATCAGCCATAGCTCAAAAATGTTGTCTTTTCTTGAAGTATTTTTAAGAATTTTTTGAACATTTTGAATTATGTCATACTTTGAGAAAAATCGATTTTTCATGTTTGAACGAAGATTTCACTATGAAGGACGAGGCACAATTATCCAGATATATTTTTTTCGAAAAGTTCACTTCTTTTCGATGAATTTCATATACTCATATTTTGTAATCCGACTGATAGATTCAGAGATACAGGCGTTTAAACGTTTGACGATCATCGGGAATTGCGAATTTTCAAAAATATGTAAATCGAAAACGGATTGACATAAAAATTTGAAATAAATCACAAGTACTCCTTTCAGTCTACCGAATATCAGAAAAAAAAAATGAAAGAAATCGAGAGGGGTGAGGGTCGAAAGCTGTCCAGGTTGGGCTGGAATTCCCCATATATATATAATATATATAGCTTATGGTTCACAGCTGCGAGACTGGATATACAATCTTGATTTTGAATGTGCTCCATGGAAAACTGGAATTTTCATATCGATCACGTTATTGGAAAATATTGTCAAACGACTAACTCGCTGGAAAAAAGGGGCACATTAATCTGGGTCGTGAGGATTGGTTCCTCTTCATAAGATGAACAAATTTCAAAAATTAGAAATGAAAAAAATTAGACAGCGTGAATTTCGTGGAACAAAATAGTGCGAAATTGAAAAATTGATAAAAGTTGGTCCCATGTTTTCATGGTCGTGTAACTATTTACAGAATGAAAGTATACAGATGAGATTCATAGGTTCATTTCACATATATACCGGCTATCTTTTCTAATCATTGCCACATCACAATATTTGACGGCGCTCCTACAGTTATCCTAGAATATTCGAAAACTAACTAACAAGGAAAGTGTCCCAACTCCGGGTAACGCTTTTGGACCAAACTGCTAGGGGTGTTTCCTATGAAGTTGAAGTTCGTACCGTTAATGTAACGGAATTCTTCGAGAAAAATTCAGTATTTTATGACTCAAAAGTTGTTAGATTAGCACAATTGACAAGCTACGTGTGTTTTACTCACTTCGGAATATTATTTACTGTATTTTGGCGTTTTTGAATCGTTCAAGTCACGAAATATGAAGAATTTTATCCCATTATTTTGTTGCCTTAACGTTAGGAACTTCAACCCCATTGTTTCCTTGGGCCAAAATATGAGGCCCACCATGCTTAGTTTGATCTCATAGGCCCTTTGAATCCTAACGTAGCCAAAGTTCAAAAAATATTTCAGAATTCAGCGCCTTTCGCATCACTCCAAGATTTTGCCATGAAACTCAGTTTCGTGACTCATCCTATGAACGTGAATAGATTACGTGAATAGATTATTCGATGAAGAATTAAGTATTCGCACCCTAAAAATTGCACTCGCTGCAAGTTTTATTGTAAAAATGCATAGGTTATGACGAAAAATTAAAAAATTCAGCGGTCCTTCCCATGTGGGGCTGAAAAATTTCTGGAAAGGAGTATTATTTATGCCTAATCGTTGCAAAATATCCATCCGATGTACTGTCAGTCCATTGAAATACCATTCGAGCCCCACGCAGAATGAATAGCTGCGCCTCGTCAAAAGGCGCAGCTCGAGGCGTAGCTGCTGATCCTGGTAAATAATCAATATTTGACATCATCTGGAATTTCTTTCCTTGAACAGCAATTGAAAAGCTGCACATGACCACAAATCATCAAACTCCATTAACTTATAACAAAGATTTGTCATAAAATGGATGTTATAATTTGTACGTCGTAATTGTTGTTGTGTTTTCTATGAAATACGTGTATCGGTATTGAGTTGTCAGCTAGGTTAGGTTGTAATCGGACGCACCTGAAATAATCGGATTGATTGATTCCTATTACTATAATACAAACAAATCACATTTCATGTCTACAATTTCGCTGACTAACAGCTTCTGCGAGTATAAAAACAATAATTTGTTGACACGACTGTTATTTACACGCAGGCAGAGCCGCAGAGGTGGACAGATCTTTCTTTTTCCGCCGTCGGTTATATCCTCTTGTATGCCGGCAACTAGTTAGTTGACAGATCTAGATAATGTAGATCGATGCTCACGCGCAGACGACGCGTTCTAGTGAGACGCTGGGAGGCTACGTGCGATTGGTCGGCTTTCAAATATCCACCAATGAGATGCTCCTTTCTGATGGAGTGCAGATTGTTTGCATAATTGCATTGTAGGGGTGAATTCGGTTACGCAGTCGGTGGCAGGTCTGCAACTGTTGATTGGTCGTTTTCGATCAATCCGACATTGCTATTGGCTTCCGAAGCAGGCCTGCTCTGACTGCTCGAGTAAACGAATTCACCTCAGATGTAGATCAGTCAACCTCTGCGGCTCTGCCTGTGTGTAGATAACAGTCGTGTCAACAAATTATTGTTATAGTATTATACTCGCAGAAGCTGTTAGTCGGCGAAATTGTAGACATGAAATGTGATTTGTTTGTATTACAGTAAAACCTCTCTTATAGTCCGAAGTCCGAATTTCCAACCTCTCTTTTAGTCCGCGAGGGGGCTCCGCCCATCAACCAATCGGCAACTTCAGTCAGCGCACATACGGTTATGTTCGAATGTGTGAGTAGAAAATTGGCGAAGTTTCTGGACTATACGAGAGGTTAAATTTGGACTATACGAGAGGTTGGACTAATCCAGAGGCGACAATAAGAGAGGTTTTACTGTATAGTAAGAGGAATGAATCAATCCGATTATTTCAGGTGCGTCCGATTAAAACCTAACCTAGCTCACAACTCAATACCGATACACCTATTTCGTAGGGGAAGGACCGCTGAATTTTTTGATTTTCTGTTCTAACCTAAGAATTTTCACAATGAAACTTGCAGCGAGTGCAATTTTTAGAGTGCGAATACCAAATTCTTCATAGGATCATCTATTTCCAGTCAAGATGAGTCACGAAACTGAGTTTTATGGCAAAATTTTGGAAGCATGCGAAAGGCGCTGAATTCTGAAATATTTTCCAAACTTTGGCTATGTTGACTCAGAGGGCCTTTGAGATCAAACGAAGCATGGTGAGCCTCATATTTTGGCCCTAGGAAACACCAGTAGCAGTTTGGTGCAAAAGCGTTACCCGGAGTTGGGACACTCTCCTTGTAAGTCACAAGGCGATTTTCAGCATTTTAGTTTTTTGACGACTCCCTGGCTTCTCAGACAGCTTATAAATTTCACAAAACCCATGGAAAACTTTTCTTCTATCATACCTTCGATTAAAAACGTCCATATGATGGTTAAAATATTGATACATCAGAAGATAACATTGAATAAAGGCGCGAAACTGCAAATGTGAAAATTCTGTGGATATGCCCATATATTCATAGAAAAATCAAAAAATGAATTTTAGAGGTTTATCTCCTCAATACTACTATTGTTACTCAATTTAGAACAAGTTCTGTGAGTCTGAAGGACGCTAGTGGGTATCTGGTAAGGATTCTTTCAAAGCCGAAGGCATGCGGAGTGCCATTTCATTGTGGCGGGAGACCATTTTCAAGCTCATCGAAGGTTCAGAGGGTACTAAAATTGAGTCCAACTAATATAACGGTCACGGCACAACACACAATCCTGTGATAACTATGAGTCCAATGGTTGTAGCGGATTACAATAGGTTCAGCTTTCCGAGTTTACGACAGGGTTGAAGGCTTGCGCGACTCGTTCGGAGTCAGTCAATCCTGTCTGGATGCCTGGGGTGTCTTTCTTGAAGTCAATGTGTTTTGCAATTGACACAGCGTTCCATGAAACTAGCAAGTACCTGCAAACAATGAGTTTTGTGTATGCTGTACCTATGTTTAGAACATGGTAACTCACGTTTCTGTCGTATCAAGGTCAGTTTGATTGAAGAAATAAATATATCACCACCCTGATTGAATATTCATCGACCGCTGGATATTACTATTGGGCGGGGCTTGCAAAGTCAACAAGGGTCTTGGAAATAAAATAGAAGATTATGGATCTCATTTTTCGACTCAAATATAATATAGCTCTCCAAGTTTGATCTGAATTTGTGACTGGGAGATTTTAACCTCTACTTGTTAGTCGTAGTAATCATAGTTGACAAATGATCACGCACATTTCCCATCTCAGACAGTGTATGTATATTACAGGATGTAGAGCAGGAAGGAATGAAACTGGTGGAGTAGCCGGAACTGCCACTGGAGGAGCCCACACTCCAGCTGCACCAGCCAGCACCCGAGCCAGTGCCCCAGCCAGCACCCCTGCCACGCCGACCAACCCCAGCACTGCCAGATGAGCTGCTAGATGAGCTCCAGCCACCGAAGCGAGAACTTCGGCCGCTGCAACAACAACCGCGCCAACGATTTCGCCTAACACCGCCACCTCAACACCCAGGTCATCCGTCGCTGCCCGCTCTGACGCGATTACAGCTCGAACATCTATCGATGCAGTTCGTCAGTTACAAATGTTCAAGCTGCAAAAAATGCATATCATTTAATAGCTATTCCTTGAACTAATGATTCTCTTGAACGCGAGAATTCAATGGAGTTATTCTAGACCAGGAGCCATACATCCATTTTTCTGAGAGATAATTGTGTGTCGTTCTACACAGTCCCGTGATACTGTTATTGGAAAACGAATAGGTATTATAACGTTAGCGTTAGCGTTAACGTTAAGGGTAGGGGATACTGAAATTTGAGTGCGAAAATGTCCAAAAAATTGATTTTCGGTTTTTCACGGGAAAGTGCTCTTTGAATCCTTATTCACACGTACACGAAGCCTCGATCCAAAGAAAAATTTATTACGCTTTGTGTTCTCGATAAAGTATAAAATGTTGCAACAGGAATTTTCAATTTTTTCATATTTCCCTTGATGCGATTTTAAACTATAAAAAAAATGTACTTTAGACTAATTTTTCAAGTGATGAAGTTTCGGAACCTATAATTCTTGTCGTTGGCGCGAGATGGCACTCGTCTCGCCGTTCGCGAGGGAATATCGTGAACTTTCACGACGAGCGAAACTCGCATGTGCCTTTGCTGAACAATTTGTGCTTTGTTTTGAAAACATCAAAAACATCAACGTCTGTGAAATCCTAATGAAGCGAAACGTAATACCCAGGAGCAGGAGGCTGAAACCGCTCGGAAATTCTGTCCAAAAAAGAGACAGAGCAAAGAGAAGCAAGCGGTTCGCGCGTTCCTAACCTCACTTTCGATTCAGATAAAAATCTACCTGTTTGATCCATTTTTTAGTACCAGGTTGTGAGAATTATTCTGAGAAAATCGTATCTCGTTCATGAGAGGATGTCTTTCACCAAGCCGCAAAAGATAAGTATAAATATAAATATCAAATTCTGTGAATATCTTTCTCTGATTTCAATTATTGCTTTATGAGAATAGCTTCTGGTATTTCACCAAGATAAGATTCAAGTTTTTCAGCGAGTCCTCTTGCATTGAAGTTGAAACTACTCCAAAATTTTGTTGGAGCTTCCAAAAATTTTGAAACTTGTTGTGAGAAGAATACATCCAAAATCATCTCATAAAATATGATTATTTCTATATTTTCATTACGTGAAATATGATATTTATATTCACAGGAATGGTTCCTGAATAGCTCCAAAACTCAAAGATGTATTTTGATATGAATGGTGTATTTTCATATATGATGTCAAGGTTTTTGGTAAACGCCCTTTGCCCATAGATAAGTATTCAAATATCCATAGCAAATCTTTTTTTTCCCCAACATTCGTTTTTTATTTCACAGAACCAGATTTTCAAGAGTTGTCAGCCAAAAGGTTCGCTGCGTGCAAGTCACGCTGCTCACACCCAACAAGACCAACATCAACTGCACTGCTATGAATATGATACGTCCAAATATTTGCAGTTTCAATCATTTATATCCTTCATGATCATGTTCTACCCAAACTAAGAAGTAGCGCATATAATAAAAATATGAATTGTACTCAACTATTGCAAAGGAGGCTATTTCTTTCAACGCAATGCGCTCCAATTGTATCAATAATCAAGTTCGCAATTACATTGGGTCATAGAATCATAAAAAAGTTGGATTTTGCAAATATCTTCAAGTAAAACTTTAAATCGATTTATCTCAGAACTATGTTTTCGCCAACTCAAAAAATCTCCTGCGTCTTAGTTTTTGTCGTAGACTTTTGAAATTTTTAGGGCATATTCCTACATACATTAGCTAGAAATTCACGTCACCTTTTTGAAATCAAGAGAAAATTGCGAAAGTTAGAATAATAATGAAAGCAAAATTTTTATTTTCTTTACAGAAAAGAGTGTAAAACTGAAAATATTTTAGCTAGCCCAAAAAATCGACGTGGGTTTGTAGCTTACATGACCAAAAATAAGTGTGTGCAAGCCAAGCAAGATCCAAGGATAATTGTAACGCAGGGAGGTTTTCGAAGAAAGGCTATTTCAGAAACATTTGACGGGATAACTTCGTCCCTACTGTTTTAAATGACTTGTAATCTGCACAAAGTCTATGCTTTGAGATGGGAAACATGTGTGTAAAAAATCATTTGAAAATATCAATCGCTTAAAACTACCAGATTTCAGTATCCCCTACCCTTAAATGAAAAAGGGTTCCTGAGCATTACATGAGATTCTTCAGGCACAAAATAAAGAAACGAATATGTGAGATGTATTTGCAATAGGAGCGTACAGAATGACGTACAGAAGAAGACTGTTTTTACAATAATATGCAGCAACCGTGATTCAATTGTATACAGCACATGTCTTTTATCTTGTGAGCCTACTAGACCGAGTGCATAAAATGTAAGGGGTGGAATTCGCCCAACGTAACAGTATTTTGCATGAAGCGATCGTGTATTTTCATTCAATTTCTCACATAGCTGTTGTTGGTTATCGGAGCGCTCCGCACGAGCCTAACCCGGAAGGTTCTTGATTAGTTTGTTCTGTTCGATACGGGATTCTACTGGATCGGGTTGTAAGTTTTTTGGCAAATCCCAGAACAAGGTCTCCTCTCGAGAATCGCTCGTGGACTTTATATCAGCCGCTACGCGGAGGGCTGCAATTTCGAGTGCTGGCAATACTTGGATGCATGTGTCTTGGTGTATACCTTTCCGAAAGTCTATGCTATTCCGGCAATTCCTTCGTAGTTAGGGATTACTGGTATTATCAATTGTCCTCCACAATGATATGGGTCGCAAAAATGTCCAATTCCTTTCAGATATGTTTGGAATGGGGAGGGTAAATAGTATGGATTACCATTGTCCAGCTGACAAAGCTCATTCAAAAACTGCGATCCACATGTCCTAGAACTGGGTAAAATCTCTGTGAATCATTTTCAAAATTACTGCATAATGTTGAAAGGCTGACTCTGGAATATTATCTGCAAAGCCGAGGAGTTCAGTGCAGCATGCTTTGTATAGGCGAGAGCATGTACCGGAGCAGCTTTCAACTCTCGGCATGTACACTATATTTTTCGACACACGGTGTGTAAACTGGGTCAACTCAAATGCAGGGTCACTTCTCCAAGTGTCTACAATATGACCCAGAAGTTGCCAAAGTCTAAGACTGTTGTAATTGAAAATTGACGAATAGGGTAAGTCTGGGGGAGATGGCCAATTGAAAAAAATCGTCGTTCTTAATGCTTTCTAAAAAAATATGTCAGTCCTCACGAACCACTATTCATGCAAGACAAATAAAACAAAAAATGAAATACTGATGACTGAACTTTGAAGGCAACGGTGGACCAAAGTGTATTTGACTGGCCATAAAAGTTTTACAATACCACTACGTTCAGATGATTATTTCGATTGTTTTCTTGTTAAGGTGGTGCAACAGTCGATTTAGCCCCGCCCCCTCCGTTGTGGGTTGTTAAGTGTGGACACGGCTCACTATTTCGACTATTATCAAAGCCTACGCTTCACTGACGCAAATATGATACACTTCGCGCCGTACAAAATGAAATACCGAACATATCTATGCGAAAATATGTTGATTTTAGGCAACGATGAAGCCGTGCTTTTGTTCCTCGCAAACCGTTGAAACTAGCGATTTCGAGAGTCGCGCGAGGCCATCTTTAATTCTGTCAGCCGTGAGCACGACCTACTAGAGTAGGTCGTGGCCCGCGAGTGTCTGCGAGGCTGCGTTCAGTTGGTGGCGATGGAACCAGGCTTTTTTAGTTCATATCGCGGCCACAGCACGATCGAGGCGCTCGGAGATTTTTCGCGGCGACAGCCAGCGCAAGAGCGTCACTATTTGTGGAAAGCTACATCATACCTCTACTTTTCCCCAGGAGTTTCATTCCTTGAAATCTGCAGTATTTCAAGGAATTTTTCGTTCCTAGCTGTTTTCTGACAATAATAAGTTTCCATTCACAGGGAATATAATCAGGATGTATACTTCGGTTCATATACTAGTAAAGGCCATTGGATGATTATGTAATAATTCAAGCGCATTATAACACAATACAAATTTATTGTCGCAAACAAGCTGACGTACTCGTCGCCGACGATCTTTTATCCAAGATACATAAATACATTTTGCATAAACACGTCAAATAACAGTCAACGCACATGCATGAAAAGTAAACTGGGGAAAATGTCTTGACGAGAGAAAGAAAATATAAATATGTGACAATCGGGAGTGTACGGACACGCGTGAGAATGATTTCAGAACGAAATAAATCACCAGAGATCACATGGGCTGTAGGCGGGTACAATACAAATGTAATCTGATGCCTGACTGACGGTTGATATAGAGAATACTAATTTTCCATAACATATTTCGCTGCATGGGTCTCAAGTAGGATAATAGAGACCGGATACAGGTTCATACGATTTTACAATTTTCAATCAATATGACCCTGGTGGAAATTGTTTCCGTAATCTGTCACAAATTTCATGATCCGTAATAAGTGCGATTTTTGCCACATTCTGCTGAAATAATTTCTAACAAATAATTAATCCTGGAGAAGGGTGAGAAATCTGCTCAATTTTGAGGGGAAGTTGTTAAAATTCTTTCATTTCCACACCATGGTATCGGAATAACGAGCAGCATCGTTAGTTCTCCCTACTGAGAGTGGTCATGTAATTACTTATTCGTACAATATGATGAAACAATTCTGGACATAATTTATCACATTATTGAATCTTGCGAATTCAATTGAGGAAACAACTATAACAAGTCACGTAGGCATAAATCATCAGATTTTCTGTGTCGGAAATCATCTGGTCAACCATGAAGTTTATTTTTGTCATACTACATTAGATGATTCTCGCGCACATGATTTATTCTGTGATTTCTTGCCTATTTCATCAAATTCACAAGATAAGTCATATCAAGGTGGCCATGAAATTTGGGACTTGAAATTCACCGACTTTACCAGATTTTCCAGTACAAAGATTCAATTTTTCCCCTGACCATAAATAATGCATGCAATCAACGGCGAGCAGCAGATTGATCAAGTGGGTTTGTAAGAGCCAATGGCCCGACGACATACCTAATTCACTGCGCATGAAAATTCATCCAGAGTTTCCTACCTATTTGGGAATAGGAAATATGCGCTCTGGTTCATGTTTCAACCAATATCTGACTTTTGGTGAAATTAGAACAAATTCCCTCACATTTCCCTGACTTTTCCAAACTCTATAAATTCCCTGAATATTTCCAGGTTTTCAGTCCTCATGGCCACCCTGCATATGATAAATCACACGCAAGATTCTTTCATAACATTATGTGATTGATTACTCGAACATTCCCATTCCCTAGGGCTATGCCAAGGTTGTCAACGTGACAACTGATGTAGATGTTAGAATTCCCAGTAACCGCTCAAACAAGTCGCTGCAATTCCCTGCTGCGAACCACATCCATTTCGCCCAGTATTCCTAATCTCTAGCGTTCGGTATTTCCGGCCCAAAAAATTTCGACATCGTTTCAGGCATCTCTATCTGAAATGAATAAAAATTATCGTATACTTTTTCTGAAGGTACAAAATACATTTGAATGAGAGGTAAGTCCGCGTCAGGTTATTATGGAGGCAAGGCTTTTTCAATGTCATCAGCTTGCTGGTATCAGCCTCAGCTATCGACGATGGTTGATTTTAGCTTGGAAATGTTGCCTCTCCGTTTCAGAAAGTTAGTCACGATTTACAAACCATTTCATATTTGTGGACAGCTTTTATTTCTTCATTGCAGACATGAGCAGAGCGACAATTGAATGACAATGAACTGTGGGAATCAATCATTTTCTGAAACGTCCAGGTATTCCCACTTGAGCGATATGGTTCGCAAAAATTTTGATAATTTCGAATGTTTACGGTCAACTTTGCAACGCAAGCAGACTAACGGAACTGAAACCATATTTCTTGGAGGACCATCTCATCTAGGAGTTCTCAGCTCCGTCCCAGATTAAAGGACTGATAAAAAATCAATCAAACCGTGTGCTCGCTAAAATGGACGCAATGTCAAGAGTCTATTCGAATCTGTCAGCTCTCGAGTTTTAATTTTTGTTGTTAGCGCACTAGTTTATTCATTTCACTGGCGTGTACAGCATCGGATAATGTATTTTGGGAATAACTGTGACTTTAGTTCGTCAACAGGCCAGGCCAATGATAATTATGACGCTAGTACAATTCTCAACGTGACAAAGACGTTACTGCAATCATCTGAGATTCATAAATTTTTCGAAAACACTGTAAGTTGGGATTCAAAAGAGGACCAAATATCTATCGGAATCACCTGGAGGTCTGGTATTCAGCTCGTAAGTCTCTTACGGCGAAGCAGTAACGAAAACTTCTTCGGCGGAACCTCGTCAACTGGTGAGTACAACGATTTTTTGAGTATCATGTTAGTCCAGGAATGTGTTTTGAGATTAAATCATCTATTTCTCTGTATGGTGAATACTTGAATATTTGAAAACGATTTACCACGTGTATTATCCGGGGTTCATTTACCCGTGGACAATTGACTTTTCTTCGAGCAAGGTTCTTCTGGGACGCCGTTTAGTTCACCGGTGACCGATACGGGATTAACCCCCCAGCAAAGTCTGCGAAGTCGCATGTGACGCGTCTTTTGCCAGTCGAGAGATGATAGCGATCGGCGGTCGCTTCATACAGTTGCCTCGGTCGAACCATAACCGCATGATACTCTGCTGTCGCACAACAGTCACGAGTGCAATAACCATTTCGATTAAGTTGCATGCCAGAGACACGGTTGTGTATTGCAGAATACATCCTCCGTCGCCCGACTCGAAAATAATCATTCATGGAATCGTCTACCTGCACTGAAAGAATTTCGGTTCATTACACTTCACCCATGAAGCTGTTTCAATTTCTCCAACAAGATCCCACGATAAGAACCATGAATTTTCATCAAACAATCAAACCTGCAGTTCCGATACACGTGACGACAAAGACGGGACCGGTAACATGATGACTTTTCTCTCTCCAAGCCAGTCGCGTTGTGTTTCAAATTCAGCGTCCGCGTCGGTGAATCCAGAATTCGCATTATATTTTTTTCTCAAGGAATGTTTGCCTTTATACACTGGAACACTATAACTCATTACAATATATTTGGTTAATAAATTACATGATACTGAATTATCATTAAATTATACAACGTTCAAGAATTTGTTACAATTTGGAAAGATAACTGCTTCGCAATTCAGTATTTGGATGAAAATTTCAGGGCTTTTGAGTTGAAAGAAGTGTTTGCTCAGGTACGATATAAAAGAATCATAGCTTCATTCGTCACCACAAAGAAACATTTTCAATATTTATGATCGCATGTAGCACGTACTATACTTACTTCAACAAAAGGAAATAATAAATACCGTGTGCAGGTACTTTACCGTTTGGCACAGCTCTGACGTTGTGACGTGACCAGTTCGAACCGACTTGTCATATTTTGCGAGAAGGACAGGTCATCGTGCTGCTATTATCCTTCGTGCGATTACCGCTTATGAGATAGGATAGGACGGGCTCCCTCCATGTCTGTATGCTCTAAGCTCAGGGCCCAGCGCGACGTCGTTCACTCGTGCCGCATCGCCGTCAGACGCCGAGGAAGAGAGAGAACTGGGCTCTCGCGTGGAGCAGCCTTCTCTCTCCGACTAGCGCTGTCAAAGGGAGGCTCAGCACGTCAAACTCCCAGAGATCCCGACATTGGGCAAAAAGAACGTCTAGAGCCCAACACCCCCTGCCCGCCCTTCTATTGTGACAGGATCATTTGAAACTGGGGAGCAGAGCGTCATTTTGAACATGATTGAATAATATGCAGGTCAGTAATTTATGTGTGCAGAATCCACGTATTCCAAGAAGCGAATCATCGTGTCAAATTCCAAAGAATACATACATGAATACTAGAAATAAACAATGATACATGCGTGTGATAGTATAGTGGATTTCGGTACCGGTACGGAAGGGCTTTTTTGGCGAAACGAGAGGCTTATGGCTCGAGCCGAAGGCGAGAGCTGTAACGAGGTTCGTCAAAAAGTCCTTACGTACGAGTGACGGACATTATTTTTCATCATGAGAGCCGGAAAATCACGACGAAGTCGCGATGTTGAGGTTAGAATGGTGAAAAATTCATTGTCAATCTATGTGGTAGGTGATAATTTTCATAGAATTATTAATAATTCCGTAGTAAAATGATACGTGAATATTATCTTACATACTACAGTACCCTACTTGATTTTCTTTGCACAATTATTCGGGTACACAGAATAGCATTCATGACATGATGACAAGGTGGATGAATACGAACCTTGTATGAAAAATGTCGCCGACAATCCATAGGGTTCAACGCGACTTTTTGTCCCATGCCTGGGATCGAGGTTCCGTCAGGATCCATCAGTTTTCTACGATTTCATGCGCAAAGAAAGAGAGTAGAGAGAAACGGAGAGATTCGCTCTGTCTCGTGGTCGGCTCGTGACTGACTGTCGTGCGTCGAGTTCGGGCGTCCTCGGCCCAACTCGGCCGAACTCGTGATCCGGACGTTCGCGTAGAGTCCACCTCAGAGCATACGCTATGCACCTGACTATGCTTACATCTCATACCATCTTATATTGTACCAACAGCGTCAACGAGACTCGTATCCTGGGTATTCTACCCCCATTCTCAAAGGGAGAGAAGTCGAGCTTTTTCTCGTCAATATACAATAACGTACAACAGTATGCAAATCAATCATTCGCGCATTCGTGAATGTATTAGCTGTCTCTCGACGAGAAATTCATAAAAAAATTTAATGAACTAGCCGTTGTACTCGTTTGACGAAATAACCACACGAATAAAGAATGACTGCTGAATTCATGCGCGGTCGCTGATCCACCGCTCTCCCCAGTACGATACTTGCGTGGTCCATTTCTTTTTCTGCCACTGTTTAACATTCTTATTACTATCGAGATTTTTTTTTTCCTATGAGAATCCGAATGAACGAAACAATTACGGCAGTCCCAGAGTTATAAAATTTCCAGCTTTCCCTGCGGCTGACTCCGAAGACCGCGAGATTCGCGATACCTTGCGATACCGCGATTCTGTCGATGCAACGGTGCACCGGAATCTCGCGGAAATTCTCGTCTCTCACTCGGTTCCGCGCTGCGTCTAATCCCACTCTCCAGGGCCGTCGCAAGCGGATTTTCGCGAGCGGGGCTCCACGGTAAGCCATGGCCACTCGCCGCGACGCGCGACGTCCCTGGCGAGTGGTCGGTCGGGCCCGTATCTTCGTCGTAGGTGGCGCGCGCTGTCCGTGCGCGCAGCAACGGGATTCGCTGCATCTTCGAATTTTTATCCCTTCCTCGCATGCACACATGTATATATACCTCCACATTAGTGATTTTAGCGATCACTTCTCAGTCGTTCGAAAGCAACCACTTGGGTAAGTGAATTGTTTTGAGCTGCAGCTTACTTGACGTGAAACCTTGTTCATATTTAGGGACATTGACTCTGTCGATACCTGGAGGGTGTAAAAAAAAACCTTGTTCATAATTTCCGCTAGCGATATGGCAATTACGGCATATTGAAATATATCTATACCGAAGTCACATGTAATCTCCGAAGGGGAAATAACTCGAATTTTGACTGACAGATTATTTTTTTGATGGAATCATTCAAATTATTACTTTTATTCTGAGTTATTTTCTTGTTATTTTAGTTATTTCTCGTTATTTCATTCATTTCAACGTCAATTTTTGTTATTTCGAATCAATTTCTTCACTCCAAAAAAAAATCTTCTGCTTCGAGTTGATTTTTGTGAGACTATTTCCCGGTAAATTCTCAGTATTTCAGTTATTTCTTCGATGATTTCTCATTATTTCATGTGTTTCTCATCATTTCAATTATTTTTTATTATTTCAACTATTTCTCATGATTTCAGTTATTTCTCATATTTCCTAATATTTCACGAGCTATTGACACGTTATTTCAACGAGTTATTTTCGCTCGGTCATACCCCTGAGCTTTCCAAGTTGCCTCCAATTTCAATCTATTATCATTCACTCTTTCATATACGTATGATTTCAATCGAACTCGGACTATATCCATCGTGTTACCGGAAAAATTTCCTTGAAATCTGTATTCATTGCATACGGGTTGCATGTATACATATAATCGTCATGCGCTTATTGATTAGAACAATTCGAAAAATCACCTGTACATGAGCTGTGTGGTAGATAATCGATGGATAATGAGCAAAAAACCTCGTGGGGGGTCTTTGACTAAGGAGTACTAAATGTATGAACATGATTTCACTTTACGTATGTATATTGTATATACATGTATTATTGGTCGATTGCATTATCAGTCGTTGTGTATTTTGTGTCTCACAATCAATCAGAAAATGTCAGCTGAAGAACAGCAGAAGCTGGAGGAGGAGAGGGAAAAGCTGAGGGAGGAGCGCCGGGAGCTAGCTGCTCAGAGGGAGAAAGTTGAAAGGGAGAAGAAGAAAGTAGCGGAGGAGAAGAAGAGAATAGAAGAGAGAGAGGAGCGGCAGCGAGAAAAGAGGCGGAGAGAGGACAAGGCCGGAGATGAGGTAATTGAGTTTTTGCCTCCTTTCGCATTCGAAAACTTGCTAAACCGAACAATCTGACGATCCACAGAGTGATACATATTGATCGAGAGGCCGGCCGGAGATGAGGTAATTGAGTTTTTGCCTCCTTTCGCATTCGAAAACTTGCTAAACCGAACAATCTGACGATCCACAGAGTGATACATATTGATCGTTTAGACAATAATTACACACCATAGCGAATTTGTTGGCTGTAAGTTACTTTGTAAGTGTGTGGAAGTAGAGTAGTTCTGCAACACTGAAACCGTTTACTTGTTGAACAGACGTCTGATTTTTTTCAGCATCTTGTACTTCGGAAAATCATGAGCTGAATAATTGTTTCTAACTCCCATTACGTGCCTACCTAGGGGTTCAAGATGGTTAGAATAATTGTTTTACCGAATATTTTGAATTACCGAAAAGATTGCGGTTGATTCAGTGTCATGTCAGCTTTTTACGGAATTTCATTTCAATCAGGACTTCAACATCACTATCTTATGAATTGGATGGCACTGTTTCGTATTCATAAGTGATGTACTGCTATAGGTAGAAAACACACGACTGCTTGTATTTTGTCGTGGATTTTTATTTCTTAGACAGTACATTGTCGTCAACAATTCATTCGTCGTGTCCGTAAATACACGTCCCATGTTCTGTGATACTTCGAGTAGTATTCGAGGAGGAAATAACTCAAGATTTGACACATTATCATCATTATTGTTGTTTGCTTTCAATTGATTCGAATTATTTCATTTATTCCAAATTGTTTGAAATCATTTTTCCATTTCAAAATCCTTTTTTTTCATTTCAAAATAATTTTTACACTTCAAATTAACTTTTGCGAGGTTATTTTGTGGTAATTCTCATAATTTCAGTTATTTCTTCGGTTATTTCTCATTATTGCATGTATCTCTCATTATTACATTTATTTGTTATCCTGTCAATTACTTCTCATTATTCCAGTTATTTCTCATTATTTCAACGAGTTATTTCCCCCTCGGTAGCATTCTCGTCATGAAAATCGACGAAATTCAATATTTCCTATATTTTGTGAAAATGTTTCACCTTCTAGAAGACCCCGCGACGACAGAGGTCGCAGAGTGAGCGATGGAACGCGGGGGAAGGTTCCGAGGCCTGGCGTCGTCGATTTGAAATGTGAGCATACGAGTAACTTTATGAAAATCGTTATTGTCGTGGCGGTTCATGAATTCCAGTGAATAATTAGTATTATGAGTGATACTATTATTATATGTTATGGTTTGTGTGACTTTTTCAAAATCGTAGGTGTTTCAAATTTATACATGTTCTAGGTACAGGTGGGGGGGTTCAGGCAGGAGGGGCCCGGGGAGCGGAAGTGAAAGCTCAAGGAGGAAGGACGGTACGGAAAAGGACGGAACGGGAAAGGACGGGAAGGGAAAGGACGAAAACAAGACGGACGGTACGGGAAAGGACGGGAAGGGAAAGCACGATAAGGGGAAAGACGGGAAGGGAAAAAACGGGAAGGGCGGCGGTAGGGGTAGGGGAAGGGGGGGTGGTAAGGGTGGTGGAAAAGGGGGTGGGGTAATTAATCATTATTATAATTATTATTAGAAATAGTTGAATAATGAAGCTGAAGCTAGCAGCGAGAGTTAGCGGCCAAATATGCTCAAGTTTTCTTAAATTTGCACGATGCAGTATACATTCACGTCTATAATTCAATAAGAGGTTTGTTTTTGCTAGAAACTTGACAAAATTTGGATTCTTGCCCTTCACAGACTCATTTTCATCTAACGCATTCCGTTTGGCTGCTAATTTTGGCTGCTAGCTTCAGCTTCATAATTTAGGATAGTATACAGTACCGGTCAAATGCTCTTGCCTGCTCAAAGACAAAAACAATCGTGCGCAAGTATCGAAGTAAAATGCAACTTTTCGGAAACGCATCCAAGCTGGTCTCGAATGAATTTTTGTTCAGGGAATGTAAAGCTTTGAATTTTGCTTAAATTTGTCTTTGGGCGGGCAATAGTATTTGACCGGTACTGCGTTAGTTTTAATGTTATGTAAAATAAATTAAATATATTATATAAACTTCTGATCCCATATTAACAATTTCTACATCATTTACCCTGATCCCAAAAAGTTCCGAAACAGGGTGGCCACTCAATTTCGACTTCAAAATTCCCGGGCCTTTTCCTGTTACCCTGGCCCCGAAATTACTGCACAGAGAAAAGAGTTTATTCACTGTTAACAAAGCTGTAGTTGGATACGGCGAAATGCATATTTTGTTATTGTTAACAAATCTTCGTTCATCCAAATAAGATTTCTTAATAGTTACCAAATGTGATCGGAGATCTTATTTGGCCTAACCGAATCTTATTTGGATGAACGAAGATTTAATAACAATAACAAAATATTCATTTCGCCGTATCCAACTACAGCTTTGTTAACAGTAAATAATAGTACATTACGATACGAGTACGGAAAGGCTTATTTGACGAAACGAGAGGTTTACGGCACGAGCCGAAGGCGAGTGCTGTAACGAGTTTCGTCAAACAGCCTTTACGTACGAGTGACGATCATTATTTTTCATAGTGAGAGCCGTGAAATCGCGACGAAGTTGCGATTTTGAGGTTAGAATGATGAAAACTCTTTTCTCTGTGTGTATTTCCCCGACTTTCCGCTTCGCGATATACATTATACACAGTAAAAATGTTCGATTTACATGCATTGCGGTTACTTATACGGAACCAAACTCACTCAACGTAGCTTGCAACAAGAAAGAGTGGGGATAAAAATCTGCTGAAAAAAATTGATGGAGTTACGTACGTTCCGGAACTTTTTTGCATTGGACGGGAATTAAAAGATATCTCGACGCGGAAAGAAATTCGGAGGCATAGCATATTTCTACCGTTCAAAAATAGGAATCTACTGATTATAGGTAATTCCCTGACATTTCCCTAACTTTTCCATGCCAATCCGAATTTTCTAGGATGTCCCAGTTTTGCAGGTTTCCTAGCTGAGTGCCAGCCTGCGGCTGATACAGTTAAATTTCTCTACAATACAAAATAACTTACCACGATGATTATTGTCACCTCGTGCAAACGTCAATTATTAGCTACTCACGAAATTACGAGTATTTCCAGGAGACGCCACGAGGAGGCTAATTGACAATGTCTCCCACCAGATTTCCTCTTTGTTATGTGTCTCAATTATATTAACGAGGATAGGCAGACCTGCGACTTTTTTTCGATCAAGTTCGAAGAGCCGCGGACGTCACAATAATATGTTCTGCCTAGTAGTTCAATCATCTCCGTTACAGGATGCGAACTGACACTTAGATGTGAACGTAGCACACGACTTGGGAATAAACATTCGATAACGCAAGATTCGATTATACCGCATTAGTAATCATGAAAAAAAGTCATGCTATAGTAAACCGGGGGTAGTTTTGGTGAGGTCATCCCCCTCGCGTGACCAAGAAAACAAACAAGCATTTAAAAGAAAGTGGAAAGCAATATGAATGAGGTTTCACCTTGAGAAAGTGAAACCAATAACTACTAATGGCGTAAAATGAAATTACGTTATCAAACTTCGGTATCTCAATGTTCGATGCTAGGCTTATAGACATATGTGAACATGCGCGCGATTGTTCGGTAATATTCCAGTCAAATTGGACTCTATTTCGACAGATAGCGGAACTGACCGAGATAAAGCTATAACTTGGTAGAGAGGTACATACATTCTGACCTGCGGTCGGATATACTGAAAATCCTGAACTCAATTCGTGACGTTCCAGCCCCATTTTGAAAAAAAGGTGCTTCAAATCAGTTTTTTTTACTAATATCTTGGTATAACCGTTTATCCTATTGAAATATTGGTGGACATCCAAAAGAAAGGTAATCGAATTTTCTACAAAGATGGTAATGAAGCTGAAGTTAGTAGCCACAATTAGCAGCCCATTGACTTCTATTTCAAGAAAATGAGGTAGCAAAGGTAAAAAAATCTGAATTTCGCTATGTTTCATAAAAGTTGAATGAATTTGATGAAAAAAAGTCATAAATCTGTCTTGCATCATCCTATTTGAAAGACGATTAGCTCGTTTAACTGCTAACTCTGGCTGCTAGCTTCAGCTTCAGAAGATCGTGGTATACACTTTTACTGTACAGTTATTATTTTCGCCACATTGTGCAGTCGAGTGAAGAAAGAATTAATATTTCGGATTTACATAGGCTATTCCGCGAGAAGTGAATCAGTCGCATCTCAGATTGTTCAATTGTGCACGTCGATTATCCTTGAGGAGTTAGGTTTTCGTGCCAAAGAACTACCTAGTGAGCGCGAAATTCTCCAAGATATTTGCATAAATAAAACCAGAATTTTTTTTTCATTTTTTATTCCTAACTTTGTCAAAAATAATGCTGATCTAATGTTTCATTCTTTAGATTACGTGGAAAGTGTCACAAAATGTACCTATGTTTAAAAAGAAATCATTCCGCTCCGTTATTTTTGGGCATATACCCTGGTGGGAAGTAGCCAAAATATATATAAAAAGAAATACTTCGAGAAAAATTTGTTTATCTGAAAAAATAAATTAGATCAGCATTATTTTTGATGAAGTTGAGAATTAAAAAAAAACCTTGCTTGGTTTTGTTTACGCAATTAACTCAGAAAATTTGGCACCAATGAAATAGTTCTTTGGCACAAAAATCTGACTAACCAAGGATAATTGACATGCAAAATTGAACAAATATCTGACATGTGATTGATCCGCTTCGCGCAGAATATAGCCCAGGTTCATCCGAAATATTAATACTTCCTTTACTCAAGTGCAAAATGTCGCGATATTATAACAATACAGTAAAAATGGCATAAATCACCTCTGCAGAGAATTCGATTACCTTTCTTTCAGATGTCCACTAATATTTCGACAGGATAAACGGTTACCAAGATATTAGTAAAAAACTGAATTTGGAGCACCTTTTCTTGAAGATGACGGCTCGAACGTCGGAGATTGAGTTCAGGATTGGTAGTATCTTCAACCGTGAGTCATAATGTACCTCTCTGCCAAGTTCCAGCTTTCTTCCGGTTGGTTCCGCTACTTTTCCTCATTCGACTGGAGATTAAATTCCGAGAATCTTGGAACTGCGCGAGGTTGTTCGAAAAGCTCCGAAAAGCTTGGAACAGCGCGAGGTTGTTCGGAAAGCTCCGAAAAGCTTGGAACAGCGCGAGGTTGTTCGGAAAGCTCCGAAAAGCTTGGAACAGCGCAAGGTTGTTCGAAAAGCTTCGAAAAGCTTGGAACAGCGCGAGGTTGTTCGGAAAGCTCCGAAAAGCTTGGAACAGCGCAAGGTTGTTCGAAAAGCTTCGAAAAGCTTGGAACAGCGCGAGGTTGTTCGAAAAGCTTCGAAAAGCTTGGAAGAGCGCGAGGTTGTTCGGAAAGCTCCGAAAAGCTTGGAACAGCGCGAGGTTGTTCGGAAAGCTCCGAAAAGCTTGGAACTGTTCTATTCTTATGTTAGTGGCATATAATAATCCTGCATAAACGAGGAATTCTGCACTAAGAATTGTTCATATAATTGTTGGAAATCTGTACAGTTTTGAATCAACATGGAGCGCCATGACTCAGTCGATTGGAAAGGCAGATAATTTCCTGCTCTCTATTATTCTGAAAAGATGATTCCTCATTTTCATTACGTCCTTGGAGTATGCCACATGCGAAGGATTTTCTCCCAAAGCTACTGTGGTAGCAAAAGCTGCAGCGAATACTCCACAGCTGAAAGTGTCCGGTTGTTTTTGCACTGCGGGAAATGCGATATCTTCAATCATGAGATTGGGGTACCGTAAAGTAATGAACCTCTTTTCTTCTTGTGTCAATGATTCATAGTTATAACAGCCCAGGCTGTCGTACACGAAAAGCTGGGTTCCGTCGAAGTAAATACATCGCCAATGTCTGAATGCATTGCCACCGATGATGTGGATATCTTGCAGAGTTCGCGAAGGCTTGATGAAACGTTGATGTACAAGCCAAAGCGAGGTCGCCGTATTGAACGGAGACGTTTCCTTGACTACCGATAGAAATTGATCTATCGATGTATCATTAAGCAGAGAACCTCGCGATAACACATCTCTTGCGATATCGTCAATTTTCACATGCTGATTAATCGATTCTAGAATATCAATTTCCATCTGAGTCGGACTTTCTGTGACACGATCATCTGTTATAACCACCCACGGATTGCCAGTATCACGTTCCTCACGTGCCAACGATTGCGTTGTCGACGCGAACGGTGGGGTATCCCGCGATTTTTGGTTCACGGTCGGGTGCGCGAGATCTTGGTCATCAGAAGACGAAACAACCCATGAACTGTTGCGCTCTGAGGTGCGTTGCAGTTTTAACGGAGGAATTCGTGCCTTGTTTGTTTCATCTGATGAAACTACCCACGTCACTCCATCTTCGGAGGTACGTTTGAGCAGTTTCAGAGGCATGACCCTCGATCCATTTGTGGGAAAACGTGATTCCTCGTCCGTCGAGGTCACGCACCAAGAATCTGGATCTTCCGAATCTGTTCGACATAGCTTCATCAGCCCAACTTTCTGGGATTCGCCGGTTTTCCTGGCCACTCCGCTATCGACGATTGTGCCTCGCACTTCGCAGAGTGAACTTTCGTCACTGTCTACTTCCTGTCTTCTGTCTGGATGAGATCCCACCGTCGCGCTGGTAGTTTGCCCGACGGTTTCCGATGTTTCGACAGCGTGGCTCCTCAAATTTCGAGCCTCCAAAACATAGTTTGGTTCTCGAATCGGCATATGACGCGTATGTCGGGGGTCTACTATTTCGGGCAGCAAGCACTCTTTATAAAATCGAGTTAGGAACGGTTCCATTTGCTGACTCCAGAATTTGTCATCTCGTTGAACTTTTACGTATTTTAAACCCAGTGGCGACCACACAACGAAGTAGCAGAAATCGGCACGTGTTATATGCAACTGACCCTGCACCTGGTAATAATAATGATGCGACTTGTTCATCGTCGTCGTATCATTCTTGTCAAAGAACTTCGGAATTTCTGTGACGCCAAGCTCAATTGCATCTACCGGGTGGTAAGCTTGTGCGGATTTTGGGCACTTTACTTCGACGATAGTGGTATCGTCAATAATACCATTCGGGCTGGCTCCTAAAAATTCGAAGTCTGGATCAATGAACAATCCACATGGCCTGACGGTCACAGGATTGCCTTCGCCTGCCAACTTTTTTTCTAGATCTTCGATGGCCCTAGCTTCGTTTGTCCGACCCCAGACCATAGCAGGTGTACTCTTCACTGTTGGATAGAGTATGGACGTCACGGTAGCAGAGCATGATGTAGTGTCCCGCATCCGACACACTTTGCCGAAGTTAGAAGCCGTCAGTATCTTCCTTCGCGTGGCCTGCCATAGAGGATTGTCCGCCTGTCCTCTCGTCGAGATCTCCAACTCGGTGCGATTCTTTTGCAATTCCTTCAAGCGATCGAGATGGAGGTGCTGGAGGTCGTCGTATGCCCCAGAGGGCAAATCCGGCCGCTGCGCATTTGGCCCGTAATTTTTATCTAGTCCTCTTTGTGGTCTGTTGTCATTTCGAGAAACTGCCTTAGATGCCTTTTGCCTTCTCCTTATTTCTGCATTTTTGCGTGCTTTATGCTGGCGCCGGGCTTCTAAAGTAGTAGTAGTGGAAGGTGGCAATTTGTCCTCGCTTTGGTGAAGCTTTGTTAGGATGTTCAGGGTGTTATGCTGCAGGACAGATCCAGCACATCTACCTTGAAAAGATCCTCTCTGGCCGAAGTTGATCCTTTTCCCGCCGATCAATTTGCAGACGATGGAATTGAACGACTCTGCGATATTATTGGTCGCGTGGTACATCAAACTATCGGCATGAAAACTGAGGTAGGTTATCGCATCCTCCAACTGTTGGAAAAGTCCTGCTTTTTTAAGATCTGCTACGGTATTTATTCCCTCGTCAGTACTTTCTTGACAACAGAATCCGTTCACCTGATCACATTTGCTGTGGTCACCGAAAACGTGGTACGGTGTACTGAGGACGTCGTTCTTCAGGAGGTCAGTTGGCGAGGCACCTGGTGGATTATCCGATCTGTTTCCCTGATGATGCCGCACAGCTTTCTCAATGGCTGTTCTGAATTTCAGCACGCTACCACCTACCAACTTCTTCAGCACTGAAATTTTGCGGCCCTTGGTCTTGGCTACATCTCGGATCTTCCTTGACAAGTTTCGTAGCAAGTGATTGACGCATTCTTTCTTCTCGACCACCACTCCATATTTTGAGTACGGATCATTGTCCAAGATTGTTTTAAAAACGTTGCTGTCCCCGTCACCGACTAAAGTCTTGTAGATTAGCCCGTGAGTTTCGATACTCGTCTTGAAACCTTCCAACAGGGCATCGCTTTCCATCGCTGTGGACGCTTGGTCACGGCCCCAATTTTTAAAACAGACGTGATCATTCGGTGTGACGTCGTTCCTCGTTGCTTTTTCACAAATAGAGCAAAATTTATTACGTACGCCTATGAACAGAACTCTTTTGGATTCTTGATCGACGATCGTACCAACACCAGAAAGGGAATCATATTTTCCGGATTTGTACGACCGTTTCATCCAACCGCAATCAGCAACAACGGTAACGAAAGGAATTTTCATACCGTCGTGAATTATAAAATCCCCTCGTTCGAGGGCCCGTTCCCGAGCGAATGCGGCGGCCTGTTCCATTTCCGTACGAGCTGCCTTCTCGAACGCTGCGATCATTTCAAGGTTGTATTTACTGTAGGTAGTTGGCGACATGCAGGGGATACTCATAGCAGCCAGAAGTTCTTCTAATTGTGAAAATCCTATTCCCGTGGCAATGGTTCCTGCGACAGCACTCCGATTGATGTCCATTGCTTCGCCGTCCTTACGATCGGTCCAAATGCTGCCTTCGTATTCACACACCCGGCACTGAAAGAATAATTGCGTCTGCAAGCCGTGGCGGCGCGAATTAGTCTGTACCACGTCGCGAAAGGAGCAGGCTGCAAGCGGATTATGGTCGTCGAACTTTTCATGCAACTGCTCAAGCATATAAGCTACATTAACAATATAACGCGCTTCGCTTGCGACCACTTTTTCGGGAATACGATCGCTAGATTCGCTCCCAGATTGTAATGAATGCGACATTTCTTGAGACGCTTCTTCGATCGCAGGGTTCGATTCGACCGCGGGTAATAGCGTACTAGCACCGGCCGTACAATCTGATCGCAACGGGGATTGCAATGATTGCGATTGGGCTTGCTTTCGCTGGTATCTATATATATTGTAAACATTAATGTTCTTAAAACGTATTTTAAGTACAAGGATTCAAAAATACATACAAATCGCGCGACTCACGGAAAAAGGCGTGGAGATCTAAAAGTGCAGATGACATGGGGAAATAGCTTGAACTGTAAGTAGATCAGTCCCACAAACCAATTATCAGTTATCGCAATTACATCGGAGTCTTTTCTAACTTTGGGCTTATTGATAACAAATTGTTTACGTGAAGCGTTTCGACGATTTTTCAGCGAATGACCCGGAAAAAGAAACGCGATTTTGCGTTCAAAAATAGTAAAATTGCGTAGACACGTCGTTTACACCCCTTTTCAGTAGCCACGCGAAATGTCATTTCCAGTCCGACAAGGGTTGTCCCGGCTATCAGGCCCGGCGACTTTCGTCTGGATGGTATGAATTGCACCACATCTGAAATTTCTCAGGTATGGAATTCCATACCTGGGAGTTTGGAGAATTTTTTTTTCGCATTGATGCTACAGTTGGATAAAATTGAAAAACCGGAGAAATCAGAAATTTACCATACCGATTTCGATTTGTGATACTGTATCAGGTATCTGTATATGTGTAGAGTTCAAATTTTACTCTATCGGAGCACTGGTTACTATGTTTACTATAATAGCCAATTATCCCAACCATATTGGATGCGTATAACTGTGCCCCATATACCAATGCATACACGGAAAAGAAAATGATTGCTACATTCAAGAAAGGCAGTAGCAGCATAGGGGACAAAGCGAACTAATTGGTAAAAATTACAGAAAATCTGGTAAGAACCACTCGTTCGCTTGTTGAAGTTGCAATCGCGATTGTATCGAGTACCGGGTATTTCTGCCATTTTTACAAGAACATTAGTTTGCCCCCGACTTTTGTAAATCTCAACAATTTTTTTATCTGTGTACCTAAAGAACGACTATTCTTCCTAATTTAACACAGGGGGTAATACATCTCATATCCATACGGGTGTACTGTATGGGTGTACAATGAACAAGTTTATATCCACTGAGAGATAAAAACCGGTGGGTGTTGGTGTATGAGTGTTGTGTAAAATGTGTGTGATGCAAATGGCTGCTGTTACAAATACGGTTCAACATTGAGCCCCCCTCCCCCCCTCTCACAACTCCGTACCTGGGAAATCCACAAGTCGCCGGGCCTGCGGACTATGGAGATAAGAATAATCGGCGAATGAATTGTGCAGCCAAATTTTAGGCGAGAATTCGTTATAGGCGATAATTAATCAAAATAGTAGTATTAGCTCTTCCAGATTCGATGAAAGTTTTTCGTAAACAACCTCTCAAATTCCGTTTTCAATTTGAGAGACAAAAACCTCTCCGTATTCTCTCCTGAAACTCCCGATCCACATCAAAAGTCTCTTCAGTTCAATGAATGGCCCACAATTACAATCAGGCGTCAATTTATTCTATATCGTCACATAGACGCATAGAAATTCGCGTGAAAATATAGCCTATTCGCTCGTGAAATTTATATCACCTCTTCACGGAAACATATAGACGTCCGATACGTATAACAGCACATTTCAGATGTTGGGTGAAAACATCACGTTTGGAGTTGACTTGAGGACTAGCACTTTGCGGGTCGATTCGAATGCTAGCACGTTTTGTTCCCTTTCGTTTACAAGATATAATCGCGAAGCTTTCTAGTTCTTGGAGAAGATTGGGCAAAATTTTCCGGATTCTTAGGATTGCTGAAGAGATTTTCGGTAATGTGGATGATTGGCTGCACCGGCAAGATACGAGATGCATATGAGAGCAACGAATGCAGAGATGTAAACAAATACTTGCCGTGATCGTGCCGCAAGTTTTTTAGACGGGCGCGGTTTGCACAAGCGATATTTTTTTTTCGCAACATTGAAATGACCCATTTTCGATACACGAAAACAATAGCACGGAACACACAACAATATCACGAAACTAACAAGCGATATGCAAATGTCCTTGTGGTACAAATCTATGTACTCCCTGCAGAATAGTACTCAGGTACAGTTTCGAGTGGGACTTTTAATAAGAGCGAAACACAGTTCCTACGCAACATATGTGTTCCATAGAACTTCTTTATTGCGCGCGCACGGACAGCGCGCGCCACCTACGACGAAGATACGGGCCCGACCGACCACTCGCCAGGGACGTCGCGCGTCGCGGCGAGTGGCCATGGCTTACCGTGGAGCCCCGCTCGCGAAAATCCGCTTGCGACGGCCCTGGAGAGTGGGATTAGACGCAGCGCGGAACCGAGTGAGAGACGAGAATTTCCGCGAGATTCCGGTGCACCGTTGCATCGACAGAATCGCGGTATCGCAAGGTATCGCGAATCTCGCGGTCTTCGGAGTCAGCCGCAGGGAAAGCTGGAAATTTTATAACTCTGGGACTGCCGTAATTGTTTCGTTCATTCGGATTCTCATAGGAAAAAAAAAATCTCGATAGTAATAAGAATGTTAAACAGTGGCAGAAAAAGAAATGGACCACGCAAGTATCGTACTGGGGAGAGCGGTGGATCAGCGACCGCGCATGAATTCAGCAGTCATTCTTTATTCGTGTGGTTATTTCGTCAAACGAGTACAACGGCTAGTTCATTAAATTTTTTTATGAATTTCTCGTCGAGAGACAGCTAATACATTCACGAATGCGCGAATGATTGATTTGCATACTGTTGTACGTTATTGTATATTGACGAGAAAAAGCTCGACTTCTCTCCCTTTGAGAATGGGGGTAGAATACCCAGGATACGAGTCTCGTTGACGCTGTTGGTACAATATAAGATGGTATGAGATGTAAGCATAGTCAGGTGCATAGCGTATGCTCTGAGGTGGACTCTACGCGAACGTCCGGATCACGAGTTCGGCCGAGTTGGGCCGAGGACGCCCGAACTCGACGCACGACAGTCAGTCACGAGCCGACCACGAGACAGAGCGAATCTCTCCGTTTCTCTCTACTCTCTTTCTTTGCGCATGAAATCGTAGAAAACTGATGGATCCTGACGGAACCTCGATCCCAGGCATGGGACAAAAAGTCGCGTTGAACCCTATGGATTGTCGGCGACATTTTTCATACAAGGTTCGTATTCATCCACCTTGTCATCATGTCATGAATGCTATTCTGTGTACCCGAATAATTGTGCAAAGAAAATCAAGTAGGGTACTGTAGTATGTAAGATAATATTCACGTATCATTTTACTACGGAATTATTAATAATTCTATGAAAATTATCACCTACCACATAGATTGACAATGAATTTTTCACCATTCTAACCTCAACATCGCGACTTCGTCGTGATTTTCCGGCTCTCATGATGAAAAATAATGTCCGTCACTCGTACGTAAGGACTTTTTGACGAACCTCGTTACAGCTCTCGCCTTCGGCTCGAGCCATAAGCCTCTCGTTTCGCCAAAAAAGCCCTTCCGTACCGGTACCGAAATCCACTATACTATCACACGCATGTATCATTGTTTATTTCTAGTATTCATGTATGTATTCTTTGGAATTTGACACGATGATTCGCTTCTTGGAATACGTGGATTCTGCACACATAAATTACTGACCTGCATATTATTCAATCATGTTCAAAATGACGCTCTGCTCCCCAGTTTCAAATGATCCTGTCACAATAGAAGGGCGGGCAGGGGGTGTTGGGCTCTAGACGTTCTTTTTGCCCAATGTCGGGATCTCTGGGAGTTTGACGTGCTGAGCCTCCCTTTGACAGCGCTAGTCGGAGAGAGAAGGCTGCTCCACGCGAGAGCCCAGTTCTCTCTCTTCCTCGGCGTCTGACGGCGATGCGGCACGAGTGAACGACGTCGCGCTGGGCCCTGAGCTTAGAGCATACAGACATGGAGGGAGCCCGTCCTATCCTATCTCATAAGCGGTAATCGCACGAAGGATAATAGCAGCACGATGACCTGTCCTTCTCGCAAAATATGACAAGTCGGTTCGAACTGGTCACGTCACAACGTCAGAGCTGTGCCAAACGGTAAAGTACCTGCACACGGTATTTATTATTTCCTTTTGTTGAAGTAAGTATAGTACGTGCTACATGCGATCATAAATATTGAAAATGTTTCTTTGTGGTGACGAATGAAGCTATGATTCTTTTATATCGTACCTGAGCAAACACTTCTTTCAACTCAAAAGCCCTGAAATTTTCATCCAAATACTGAATTGCGAAGCAGTTATCTTTCCAAATTGTAACAAATTCTTGAACGTTGTATAATTTAATGATAATTCAGTATCATGTAATTTATTAACCAAATATATTGTAATGAGTTATAGTGTTCCAGTGTATAAAGGCAAACATTCCTTGAGAAAAAAATATAATGCGAATTCTGGATTCACCGACGCGGACGCTGAATTTGAAACACAACGCGACTGGCTTGGAGAGAGAAAAGTCATCATGTTACCGGTCCCGTCTTTGTCGTCACGTGTATCGGAACTGCAGGTTTGATTGTTTGATGAAAATTCATGGTTCTTATCGTGGGATCTTGTTGGAGAAATTGAAACAGCTTCATGGGTGAAGTGTAATGAACCGAAATTCTTTCAGTGCAGGTAGACGATTCCATGAATGATTATTTTCGAGTCGGGCGACGGAGGATGTATTCTGCAATACACAACCGTGTCTCTGGCATGCAACTTAATCGAAATGGTTATTGCACTCGTGACTGTTGTGCGACAGCAGAGTATCATGCGGTTATGGTTCGACCGAGGCAACTGTATGAAGCGACCGCCGATCGCTATCATCTCTCGACTGGCAAAAGACGCGTCACATGCGACTTCGCAGACTTTGCTGGGGGGTTAATCCCGTATCGGTCACCGGTGAACTAAACGGCGTCCCAGAAGAACCTTGCTCGAAGAAAAGTCAATTGTCCACGGGTAAATGAACCCCGGATAATACACGTGGTAAATCGTTTTCAAATATTCAAGTATTCACCATACAGAGAAATAGATGATTTAATCTCAAAACACATTCCTGGACTAACATGATACTCAAAAAATCGTTGTACTCACCAGTTGACGAGGTTCCGCCGAAGAAGTTTTCGTTACTGCTTCGCCGTAAGAGACTTACGAGCTGAATACCAGACCTCCAGGTGATTCCGATAGATATTTGGTCCTCTTTTGAATCCCAACTTACAGTGTTTTCGAAAAATTTATGAATCTCAGATGATTGCAGTAACGTCTTTGTCACGTTGAGAATTGTACTAGCGTCATAATTATCATTGGCCTGGCCTGTTGACGAACTAAAGTCACAGTTATTCCCAAAATACATTATCCGATGCTGTACACGCCAGTGAAATGAATAAACTAGTGCGCTAACAACAAAAATTAAAACTCGAGAGCTGACAGATTCGAATAGACTCTTGACATTGCGTCCATTTTAGCGAGCACACGGTTTGATTGATTTTTTATCAGTCCTTTAATCTGGGACGGAGCTGAGAACTCCTAGATGAGATGGTCCTCCAAGAAATATGGTTTCAGTTCCGTTAGTCTGCTTGCGTTGCAAAGTTGACCGTAAACATTCGAAATTATCAAAATTTTTGCGAACCATATCGCTCAAGTGGGAATACCTGGACGTTTCAGAAAATGATTGATTCCCACAGTTCATTGTCATTCAATTGTCGCTCTGCTCATGTCTGCAATGAAGAAATAAAAGCTGTCCACAAATATGAAATGGTTTGTAAATCGTGACTAACTTTCTGAAACGGAGAGGCAACATTTCCAAGCTAAAATCAACCATCGTCGATAGCTGAGGCTGATACCAGCAAGCTGATGACATTGAAAAAGCCTTGCCTCCATAATAACCTGACGCGGACTTACCTCTCATTCAAATGTATTTTGTACCTTCAGAAAAAGTATACGATAATTTTTATTCATTTCAGATAGAGATGCCTGAAACGATGTCGAAATTTTTTGGGCCGGAAATACCGAACGCTAGAGATTAGGAATACTGGGCGAAATGGATGTGGTTCGCAGCAGGGAATTGCAGCGACTTGTTTGAGCGGTTACTGGGAATTCTAACATCTACATCAGTTGTCACGTTGACAACCTTGGCATAGCCCTAGGGAATGGGAATGTTCGAGTAATCAATCACATAATGTTATGAAAGAATCTTGCGTGTGATTTATCATATGCAGGGTGGCCATGAGGACTGAAAACCTGGAAATATTCAGGGAATTTATAGAGTTTGGAAAAGTCAGGGAAATGTGAGGGAATTTGTTCTAATTTCACCAAAAGTCAGATATTGGTTGAAACATGAACCAGAGCGCATATTTCCTATTCCCAAATAGGTAGGAAACTCTGGATGAATTTTCATGCGCAGTGAATTAGGTATGTCGTCGGGCCATTGGCTCTTACAAACCCACTTGATCAATCTGCTGCTCGCCGTTGATTGCATGCATTATTTATGGTCAGGGGAAAAATTGAATCTTTGTACTGGAAAATCTGGTAAAGTCGGTGAATTTCAAGTCCCAAATTTCATGGCCACCTTGATATGACTTATCTTGTGAATTTGATGAAATAGGCAAGAAATCACAGAATAAATCATGTGCGCGAGAATCATCTAATGTAGTATGACAAAAATAAACTTCATGGTTGACCAGATGATTTCCGACACAGAAAATCTGATGATTTATGCCTACGTGACTTGTTATAGTTGTTTCCTCAATTGAATTCGCAAGATTCAATAATGTGATAAATTATGTCCAGAATTGTTTCATCATATTGTACGAATAAGTAATTACATGACCACTCTCAGTAGGGAGAACTAACGATGCTGCTCGTTATTCCGATACCATGGTGTGGAAATGAAAGAATTTTAACAACTTCCCCTCAAAATTGAGCAGATTTCTCACCCTTCTCCAGGATTAATTATTTGTTAGAAATTATTTCAGCAGAATGTGGCAAAAATCGCACTTATTACGGATCATGAAATTTGTGACAGATTACGGAAACAATTTCCACCAGGGTCATATTGATTGAAAATTGTAAAATCGTATGAACCTGTATCCGGTCTCTATTATCCTACTTGAGACCCATGCAGCGAAATATGTTATGGAAAATTAGTATTCTCTATATCAACCGTCAGTCAGGCATCAGATTACATTTGTATTGTACCCGCCTACAGCCCATGTGATCTCTGGTGATTTATTTCGTTCTGAAATCATTCTCACGCGTGTCCGTACACTCCCGATTGTCACATATTTATATTTTCTTTCTCTCGTCAAGACATTTTCCCCAGTTTACTTTTCATGCATGTGCGTTGACTGTTATTTGACGTGTTTATGCAAAATGTATTTATGTATCTTGGATAAAAGATCGTCGGCGACGAGTACGTCAGCTTGTTTGCGACAATAAATTTGTATTGTGTTATAATGCGCTTGAATTATTACATAATCATCCAATGGCCTTTACTAGTATATGAACCGAAGTATACATCCTGATTATATTCCCTGTGAATGGAAACTTATTATTGTCAGAAAACAGCTAGGAACGAAAAATTCCTTGAAATACTGCAGATTTCAAGGAATGAAACTCCTGGGGAAAAGTAGAGGTATGATGTAGCTTTCCACAAATAGTGACGCTCTTGCGCTGGCTGTCGCCGCGAAAAATCTCCGAGCGCCTCGATCGTGCTGTGGCCGCGATATGAACTAAAAAAGCCTGGTTCCATCGCCACCAACTGAACGCAGCCTCGCAGACACTCGCGGGCCACGACCTACTCTAGTAGGTCGTGCTCACGGCTGACAGAATTAAAGATGGCCTCGCGCGACTCTCGAAATCGCTAGTTTCAACGGTTTGCGAGGAACAAAAGCACGGCTTCATCGTTGCCTAAAATCAACATATTTTCGCATAGATATGTTCGGTATTTCATTTTGTACGGCGCGAAGTGTATCATATTTGCGTCAGTGAAGCGTAGGCTTTGATAATAGTCGAAATAGTGAGCCGTGTCCACACTTAACAACCCACAACGGAGGGGGCGGGGCTAAATCGACTGTTGCACCACCTTAACGTTAATCAATTTCGTGTACAACACCCTCGATGAGTACTCTTGGGTCGAGTAACATTTTTTTTTTTTAAGGCACGATTGTTGAAAACGGAGTGCCTTACTTTCACTGTAATGAATGACTAGTGAGCAGTTTTGAAAACTATGGTCAACTACCCCGGACTTAAACTAGTAAAAAAATGCGGAATGAACGGAATTTTGTTCTAACATTCGTAACTCTGCAATGAACGAATATTTGAGGCAACAGTTTCAGGGTTTTATAGCTCAGACTATGAGCTTTCGGGACAATATAGTATAATTGGCTTGAACTTCAGAAAGTTGAATTATTTCAGCAACTGAAAGTAAGGAATATTCTGAGGATTCAGATAGGTCATAAGGTGCAACGGGAGTCTCTTCAGATAACAATTTGGCAACAATGCAGATGTCACGTGAGGGTGAGTCCGAGCGGTGACGAATAAATAATCAGTCTGAGATTATGGTCTCACGTAATCAAGGGTATCAATAAATAAAGACCTACCTTTCGATAAGTCGGTATATGGGATCGTTAGTTGTACAGCCCAGTGCAGGACCGCTCCAATAGATCTTACTATGAAATGAAGTTAGATCGGAGAATGGAGTTTAATAATTAATCAGTAAAGGAATAAAAGAATATTGAAATTAACTGGTAAAATCATTATATATTCTGAAAACGATTATTTTAAGTATGATCGGTTACAAAGATTAAACAATCATTAAAGAATTCGAAAAATTATCAATTAAAGAAAACATTGATTTGGTTAAGATTAAATGCAAGTCAGTTGAAACAGTGAGGGATATTATTAGCTTGTGTACTCGTATATGCAAATCTCTCTCTCTCTCTCTAAATATTCTTAATATCTAAATACGTCTATGATTTACTACACAGATTATGATGTAATATGTCTGAATACATGATAATAGAAGTTTGGAGAACAATAATATATGGCAATGATATGGCACGTACAATGAATTTAGGTCTATCCTGATTCTGATTATAATTATTCTCACCTGACCGGTTGGTCTCACTTTGTAATACACTTATTTAAATTCGTTTATGCCTATTTATTAGGTTATTTATTGAAACTATGATTTGGATTTGTTTGTATTGTTTGTGTCTCTGCACTGACGCTACTATTTAAATCTCTGTTAATAACTCAAATCTTTTGGGCCGTCACTATAAAAGATTTTGGGACGCCAACTCTAACTTTTGTTAATTAACTTTGATTTTAAATTGAATTGAATTTAGATTTGTTTCACGAGAACTTGAGTCTTTGGGTCGTCACTATAAAAGATTTTGGAACACCAACTCTGGCTCAACAATATTAGCTCTCGGGTCAGACATCCACGCACTCGCGATTGTACGGAAGAAAAAACCAATAGTATTTAACGAGAAGCTCAAGAATTCTGGGTCGTCACAATGAAGATTTTCGATCACCGACTCTATCTTGATTGAATGCTAACCGGGCCAATACAACCACGCACCTCGCGACTTGACGGAAGAAAGACGCTGTTTCCATTTCGGAAAATGCGAAGAAGCGCATTTTGAACAAAACCATGTATTACTCTGCTTGACGGTTAACCAATCAGGCGTCTCGCTGATCTATGATTGGTCCATGAAAGAAAATAGGCCTTAAGATGCGGAAATGCGTCCTTCGGTTTCCTTCACGTCCTATAGTCTATTGCTAGTAACTCTGATAATCTACTTTCTAGTCTATTGCTTTGATTTTTCATATCTATCAATTTTGGTATTGTTCAATCCCTATTCAATAATTGAATATGACATGCTTTTAGTAATTACTATTGTTTGTTCTTATAAAATTTTCAATATAACGAGAGGAGTTATGACGAACTGACTATACGGGTTTTGGTAGACTCTAAGGGTCAGCACACGTGTTGCTGGGGCCTGCACTGTTTCACTTGACACTTAAGGTTTATTACCTAAACTTTCCAATCCTATGCATATGCCGAATGCGCCCAGGCGCGACAGTTTGGAGCCTTCTTAAGGGAGAAAATGTTTATATTCTGGTTATAAATTATAGTTTATTGCATTATCTATTTAGACTGTGCGATACTGTATTTTGGAATGTATAGAAGAATAATGAAGTTGAAAACAAAAGAAATTATAATTTAGAAAAATTATATTCGTTAGGAAAAACTATAGTTGAGACGTAACAGTCAGACAACCATTGTTATCTGAAAAGACTCCCGTTGTACCATAAGGATACGAAACAGTAAATATTTGGCACAAAATGAGCGTTTGTGTACAAAATACAAAGATTATAGAATATCAATTATAATCAACGATAAAAAAAAAGGAACTTGTAATATGTAGTTGTACGAATAGTGCATCCTATGGTCCTGTAAACCGGCATTTGGCACGATGTACAGCATAGTACAATGATGAAAAAAAAACATCGAATTACATGGAACAATAATTTCAGCCATGAATTGACTCAAAAACTATGGAAGAATTAAGAAAAACTGTATATACTTAGCTTTGAAAACACTGACACCGTGTGTACACTGATCTGTTCAGGGAACGAACGGTAGTTGCATCGGCTGGCATTTGCAGGTAAACTACCAGCCCCAGGCGTCCCCTGGGTCTTTACTCCCCACAACTACCTAGATTTTTTGAGGGGGTAGCAGAAGCCCGCGCTTCATTGGAGGGAAATTGGCGTTCGAAATTTCAACTGTTCCTTCAAAGACCCAGTGTACACACGGAGGGCTATTATTAATCGTCAATAAAATTATAATGAATGTATCGTTTGTGTTGGTCACAGATCACTGAACTCTTTACGTCCTCACGTGCACTTTCTTTTATTCCTGCTTATATCCCACTACTTGGGTGAGTGGCTCAACCCCCACTACACTTGCCATCCTATCTTTTCATTGTGAAAAGTAGATAAGATAAATTGTAAGATGAACGTGTAGTGTACTTTTGGATCCTGCGTGAAATTTCATCAACTATATCTTCGTTTAATATAACGGCTATGGATGAAATTGTATATGTACTGGTCGCAGGTAAACTACCAACCCCAGGCATCCCCTGGGTCTTTACTCCCCACAACTACCTAGATTTTTTGAGGGAGTAGCAGAAGCCCGCGCTTCATTGGAGGGAAATTGGCGTTCGAAATTTCAACTGTTCCTTCAAAGACCCAGTGTATACACGGAGGGCTATTATTAATCGTCAATAAAATTATAATGAATGTATCGTTTGTGTTGGTCACAGATCACTGAACTCTTTACGTCCTCACGTGCACTTTCTTTTATTCCTGCTTATATCCCACTACTTGGGTGAGTGGCTCAACCCCGACTACACTTGCCATCCTATCTTTTCATTGTGAAAAGTAGATAAGATGAATTGTAAGATGAACGTGTAGTGTACTTTTGGATCCTGCGTGAAATTTCATCAACTATATCTTCGTTTAATATAACGGCTATGGATGAAATTGTATATGTACTGGTTGGAATGAAATATACTACCTGGGATTTAATTTCTATTGATTTATTTCTAATTCAGTTACTTGACTTTCAGTGCTATAACGTGAAATACCATGTATGCTTATTCGTAGCTAGAAAACTTGAACGTGGTTGGTTAAATTTTCTTTTCTTTCCTATTGAGGCATTATCAATGAGATCCTATTCAGGTCTCACGTTACCGGACGAAGATGACTTCGGAAATATAATGAAACGATATTCAGTTTATAAGTCATAGATGTGAAGAAAGACAGATTTCCATTTCATGTATAAAATACAGGGTGGTCCATTTAACTCTGCCACCGTGAATAACTTGGTTATTATTGATTGTACTGAAAAGTGTCATGGGAGAAAGTTGTTGCATTTGAAGGGGGAAAATGAGTTTTGGAAGTGAATGTCATCTGAAGGTCATATCTTATGAGATTTCGGTGTTTGCGATGGTTTTTTAAATGGGACTACCTATTTTTTTGCTCACTATAAGGAAGCTGACATCAAAACGCGTCCAACCATGTGCAACAAAATGGGCTTCGGATAACCTCCGGCTCCAAAATTCATGATTAAGTTACTCCAGAAATGATAAGTAAAGCCAGGGAATCCTTCATTATGCGTATTTACAAGTGTGTTCAGGTTAATGGACAACATTTTGAGCATTTAATTAAATGAATTATGTGGAAAAAGTATTAAATGTGCCGATACAATTCATTCTCCTTGAATTTCCACCTTCATCACTCACATGAATTTTGGAGCCGAAGGTTATCCGAAGGTCATGTTGTTGCACATCGTTGGACGCGTTTTGATGTCAGCTTCCTCGTATTGAACAAAGAAATAGGTAGTCCCATTCAAAAAACCATCGCAAACACCGAAATCTCATAAGATATGACCTCCAGGTGACATTCACTTCCGAAACTCATGTTCCCTCTTCAAATGCAACAACTTTCTCCAATGACACTTTTCAGTACAATCAATAATAACCAAGTCATTCGCAGTGGCAAAGTTAAATGGACCACCCTGTATAAAGACAGCAAACCAATAAAAGTAACTTCGAAGAAGTTTGTTTGAATAGACTTTAAGCACCGTTTGTAGACGCAGCAGCGGCAAGGGGTCGGGGTGTACAAACGGTAGCTCATGCGTTGTCCAAAATTGTTGGGGATTTTGCCTGTAAAGGAAATAGCGTCCGAGGGACGGCACTTCTAGACTTTAAGTTACTCAATCACGTCAGTCGTCACAAATAATAACTCACAAAGAGTCGTGAATTCAAAAACAAAAGATACAAAAGTAAGCAAACTTCCACGAATGATAATTTGCAATAGCAAATATTCGCAAAACATTATTTAATAAACCCAAATAAACGATATATCCTATCAAACTCCTAAATAATCGATTCTAACAGAATCGATAATTCTGTAGAAAAGATTATTATCATCTCCGTATTACATATCAACTCCGACGAGACCAACTCCGACACGAGGAATGACGCTGAAGCTAACGGCCGCCGCTAGCCGGCGGGGGTCTACAATGGTCTGAACAGACTGTACACGCCGCTCGGACGCGCGCGAGCTCTCGTCGGCTCTCGGCTCTCGGCTTCGTGCTACGACCTACGCGGCCGTTTGGCTGTCGTAGGTCGTAGCGAGGAGCTCAGAATTTTATATTGGCAGGAAATATTCCAGATACATCGCCAATTGATGTGCAATAATCAAATCCCGGGTGCAATCTTTTTTACCCGTCAAAAATCGAGATTTCTACGAACTTAGCTGGAAATACACCAGATTTCCGCGGCCGTTTGGCTGTCGCAGGTCGTAGCACGTAGCTCAAAATTTTATGTTGGCAGGAAATATTCCAGATACATTGCCAATTGATGTGCAATAATTAAATCCCGGGTGCAATCTTTTTTTACTCGTCAAAAATCGAGATTTCTACGAACTTAGCTAGAAACATACCAGATTTCCGCGGCTGGTTGGCTGTCGTAGGTCATAACAAGAAGCTCAAAATTTTATATTGGCAGGAAATATTCCGGATATATTGCCAATTGATGTGCAATAATTAAATCCCGGGTGCAATCTTTTTTTACTCGTCAAAAATCGAGATTTCTACGAACTTAGCTAGAAACATACCAGATTTCCGCGGCTGGTTGGCTGTCGTAGGTCATAGCAAGAAGCTCAAAATTTTATATTGGCAGGAAATATTCCGGATATATTGCCAATTGATGTGCAATAATTAAATCCCGGGTGCAATCTTTTTTTACTCGTCAAAAATCGAGATTTCTACGAACTTAGCTAGAAACATACCAGATTTCCGCGGCTGGTTGGCTGTCGTAGGTCGTAGCACGCAGCTCAAAATTTTATATTCGCAGAAAATATTCCAGATACATTGCCAATTGATGTGCAATAGTCGAATCCCGGGTGCGATTTTTCTTTACTTCTCAAAAATCAAGATTCCTACGAACCCACGCTGAAACTCCCGAGATTTTCGCGGCCGTTTGGCTCTAATCGTTAATTGTCGTAGCACGCGAAGTTGAAAATGCAATGTTGGTGTTGAATGTTTCAGTTGCATTACCATCGATCTGCAATCGTCCTAGTTACAATTTGTCCTACGCGAAGAATAGGGTTTTCAAATCGAAATTGTGTGCAGTCTGCCCAACGAATTTCAAGCTAATACAAGAAGTAGCTTGGACTACATAAAGAATCGAAATTTTGGTCTCATCACTACCGAATAACGGAATAGGTTAAGGACTGCCTGCTGAAACCTAGAATCAATAGGTTCATTCACACTGGGATCTGCAGATCTTGCTGGAATTCGTCGAGTCGAGTTCTAGATTCGTAGAGCCGTTTCTTCATTTTTCTGAAGCGGTCATACGTACCAAGTTGGGCTTAAATCAGAGTCCAATCTAGTCGCCTATCCCTATTTCTCAATTCGAATTCAATCCGACAGAACTTGATTATCAACACGTAAGTCCAATCTAGAATTTTGAATTCGTTTTGGGATTCTATCGTATTTTTCATATGGATTTTGAAGTTTCTTGACGCATAAATATATTGAATGTGAGATATAAATAATAATGCATAGACGCTACTCATATTTTTCAAGTAGCGCATATATTTCAACAAGATACATAACTTAAACATTACGTATAGATCTTTATTGTTTATTAGTTAATTCTTCGGGCATAAAAATTGCACATTGTTCAAAATAAAGAAATTATTCGTATGTAAAAACAGTGTAAACACATGATCGAAAATAGTTGTGTTCTTGATACAAGTTACAACCGTGTTGATTCAAAAAATTGAAGCATACGGATAATTAAAATAGGCAGAAGCTGACTGTGGACTGCACTGCTCCCAAAAATGTTTTTGGGAACCTTGTAATGTGCCAGTGCAGTCTCTGCTTTGCTTGATCTTATTACTAAAATCTTTGCAGCTTTTCATATTTCACGTTCATTTCTATTGATTAATCGATGGAACGTTATTCCTCACAAAATATCAAACATGAAAACATACACTATAATATTTAAAGAATATGAACCAACTTATCGCATGATTCCAAACAATTCGGGTAAAGATGTAAAAATATAAACATACTCAAAGGTATATGAATCTAAAAAATTCGTAAAAACGATACTCTATGTTGTCAAGATAAAACGGACTCATTGAGCAAATGGTCATTTTAAGAGAATTTTTTCGATTAGCTGAATGATCTTGATAGGCAGAAGCAAAGTGATGTGCCTACATATAGATGTGGTCCGGTATGGATTGCCATTGTGGCTGATAACTTGGATTTCTCAGAGTGAAAATATTACATTCACTAGATGTACGCCAAACAGCAAGCATTTGATTTTATGTACATACTCGCTCATACGGTGATATGAGCGGGTCCATGTCATTTCACTCAAAAAAAAACACTCAAATCGCAGATTTTTGCGCCCTTCGAGGAATCTTTAGTACTATGGAAAAAAAAATAGAAGTTCACGGATTTCGAAAAATTTTCAAAAATGGCGGAGTTACGGGTGTTTGAATTTTTTTGCACTGCTTCGTTTGAAAATTCATATCTCCGGAACCATTAATCGCAGCCGAATGATCTTAGACTCATTTTATTCACAAAAGAAAGAGCTACTATTAAAAAAATATGTTCGAAAAAAAAATGAATTTCTTCAAGTATTTTTCGAAATTTTTTTCCAAAATTCGGCCGCCATTCCCAAAGGGTACGGTAAATTTCATGGAGACAATATTCTTTAGATAGCTGGATCCTTCCCCTTCAAATTCGTAAAAAAAAATTTATGGAGACCATACTAGGTCCGGAGAAAAAAATTAAAACGTCCGGACGTGCGTCGCCGCGCGTGCCGTTCCACGGTGGCGCTGCTCCGGTAGGCTCGCTGTTTCACGTAGCCGTTGAATTTCATTCAATGTTTCGCTATTTTCTGGGGCTATCCTCTCTTGGAAAATAGTTATTCAACTACTTTAGACTTCCAGAATACGTCCACTGGTTATTTTCGCTTGGAATTATACTTGTTCCGAAAATTCCAGCACGGTTATTGTTAAGTTGAACACACCTGTGCTGCAATCAACGTTCTGGTTCCATTGCAATAGGTTTGTGCAATTTTATGACTGTGGCTCTTTTGTAATTCCCTCGTGACTTTGCATAGAAGAGCTAATTATCGATTTCTGCAAAATTTTGGTGACTCTGAAAAGGGCCAATGTTTTGAGTGAAATTGCGCTCGATAGCGCTTAGTTGGACACGCAAGTTGAATATTAATTCATAACTTTTACATGATCAATATTTTCTGATGCGGAAAATAATTTCGTTTTTATAAATTCATCAGAAATCGGAATGACTACATGTAATTTCAGAATGCCACGAACCATCAAAGCTTCATCGAATCGATTTTGTAGAATAGCTATTCTTCTGCTGTATGTTCTGCAGCAGGTAAAAGATACGCTCCTGAAATAAGAGCATGCCCGATTATACAAATGCAGCGGTGTTTAAATAGGATCTGAATTGCCAATCAATTGTAAACTCGCCAGACAGTTTCATCTACCCCATCACATGGCCCTTTGCCATGTGATGTAGCCAAAAGAATGCCACTCAGCTTGACATCCGAACAGTTCAAAATAATGCGTTATGTTAATGAAATTCTTTTCATTTTTATACTGGAAAGCTGCTCCATCTGAGAAAAACTTATTTTTTAATTGTAATTGAACCTTGAAACTTCTCGTTTATAAAGTCGATCAATTTTTTGTTTGTAATAAATCAACTGCGATCGTATTATGTTTCAGACACTATGGAATTATTACAAAACTAAAATGGTTCAACTCTCCCTCGCTTTGACTTTCATGATAAACTACGATTGGATTCATCTCTAGGTAAACCCTTGAACGGAATCTTGTACAATAAACGCATGATTGTCAGCGAAATCGCACACGACTAGAAATTCACCAACTTTCACGGTTTTTTTTCATCTCCTGCCAATAACTGATTTGCTGCTTTGCAATGAAATCATGTGCTGGAAATTAATAACCATGCTGGAATTTTCGGAACAAGTATAATTCCAAGCGAAAATAACCAGTAGACGTATTCTGGAAGCCTAAAGTAGTTGAATCACTATTTTCCAAGAGAGAATAGCCCTAGAAAATAGTGAAACATTAAATGAAATTCAACGGCTACGTGAAACAGCGAGCCTACCGGAGCAGCGCCACCGTGGAACGGCACGCGCAGCGACGCACGCCCGGACGTTTTAATTTTTTTCTCCGGACCTAGTATGGTCTCCATAAATTTTTTTTCACGAATTTGAAGGGAAAGGATCCAGCTATCTAAAAAAAATTGTCTCCATGAAATCTACCGTACCCCTTGGGAATGGCGGCCGAATTTCGGAAAAAAATGACGAAAAAAACTTGAAGGAATTCATTTTTTTTTCGAACATATTTTTTTCACAGTAGCTCTTTCTTTTGTAAATAAAATGAGTCCAAGATCATTTGGCTGCGATTAATGGTTCCGGAGATATGAATTTTCAAACCAAGTAGTGCAAAAAAATTCAAACACCCGTAACTCCGCCATTTTTGAAAATTTTTCGAAATCCGTGAACTTCTATTTTTTTTTTCCACAGTACTGAAGATTCCTCGAAGGGCGCAAAGATCCGCGATTTGAGTGTTTTTTTTTGAGTGAAATGACATGGACCCGCTCATATGTAGGTATGTGTATTAAAAACTGAGCAAACAATAAGCAACGAAATGATCAAAATTAAAAATAGGTTGTCCGTTACGACAGTATAGATATACAGTTACGTGGAAACGGCCATGGTGAATTACATTTTGTCCAGTCGGTTCGCATCAAGGAGTATACTCCACCGGGGCACAGTGAATTTGGGCGAGCTAATCAGAAACAAGGTTTGAGAAGAAATTCCCCATTTTCTTCTCGAACCTCGTTCCCGATTGGCCAACCCAAATTTACTCTGCCCCGGTGGGAACTTAAGTCAAGCTGGCCCCAGCGTCGCATCCAAAAATAAACTATTCGTGCTAATAAACTGCGGTCATATCCCTATGGAAGAGGCTTAAAATTCAAAATCGTGACGGCGGAAGGGGGGGGGGGGGGGGGGAGGGGGTCGGGTTCGGGTGTTGGCCGGCATTGGAAGATCTTCGAATATAAGTAATACATATTACGGAATAGTGTTCGGACAGTAATACACTTTGATAACAACGGTAATAGTGGCCTCGGAAGATGCAGTACTTCATCGGATTATACGTTTGATTACATTTAATCCAGAGACACGTGTCGTTGGCATCGAACAGCAGGTGCTGCTAAATAAAAATTTACACTTTCTCCGTTCGAAATTTCACTATAGTGATAATGGTCCTTGAAATTACATCAAATCCGTCCAAATCGAGATAATTAATGCTGGCAACGAATATACAACATCAGTAATCCACTAACATACGGCTATATAACATCAAAAAACTAAGGGATTGTTGGGATTTTTTCGCATCTGTTCGTATAACTTGGTACATTGTTTCTATGAGCCATGTGTTAATAGAAACAATCATACTCCAATAAAGCAGTGAGAAGTTGGAATGGGCCCCACCTGAAGATATTCAAACAAAATAGCGTTAACCAAACAAGTAAAAATATGATTAATCGAAAGCGTATAAGATCGTTCCGCAAGGTTACAAGAAGACAACTCATAATAGCGGTGCGTGCTAAGAATGACATGACACACAAGAGAATAACATGGGAAGGCCAGATTCAAGTATCGAAGGAATGAACCTATTGTTTCGAATGCAACCTACTGGGCTACATAGGTAGCAACTGTACGTCAAACGCCATAGTAAACACATCCAACAAGAATGTAAGTATTACCAGTCAAACGTAATGCATATCAATACATATGAGACACCAAAACATCCGAAGGTATATTACTGTTTGATGAGAAGCACCAAGGACACGTTGACAGCGTCGTTGGATACGTGCAACGCGCTATACTATGTCAAAAATAAAAACGTTTTATTTACAGACCCCGCAACCACATCAAATCCAGGACACTCCGAGATTTCAGGGATCCAACAGCGGTAAACTTGTATCGCTTATGGGACGCATCGACGGACAGGAATTCAGCATTCCTGCATCAGTTGTACCAGACAATACAATAAGCACCCACGCTGCAGTGGGGCAACTTTTTCTAGATTCGATCTCTTGGACAAAAGAACAAAAGAAGGCAATCGCATATATCTCCACTCGCATATATCTCCACTCGCATATACCTCCACACTGCCAACAACACCGAGTATCTCATAACGAACATTGACGTAGAAAAAAATGCCCTGTCGTGGAATTTGGGTCTATCACTAAGCAATAAACAACAGAGTGGCATCAAAAAATCGTTGGCGCCATGCATCGGTGATAGAAATAAAGAATTAGATCATAAACCAATAAAATCACAAGCCAAGTTACATAGCCATAGGATCATCAGAGCCCAACCACACCATTTTCCAGACTTTAGGAATAATAAATACTTCATTCAAATATATCTAAAAGATATATTTTTTCACGTACCGGTAGACAAAGACTCGTTCAAATATACCGCGTTCATTATCATGAGTAACCAGTATGAATTTAGAGTCTGTCCGTTTAGTGTACGGAACTCCCCATTGATATTTTTCGAACTCATCATGTAAATTGTACATATATTTGAAATACTTATTGACGAGAAGAAAAAAAAACTTTCAAAACATAATTAATAGGCAAACCACTCACAATTTGAACTGATTTCAATAGTTTGAAGTAGACTCTCGCCAAAAAAGCTGTTCATGCAAAGATCTGTAGATGAGGTTGCAACTCCAAGAATATGATTACGAGATTCAGCATAGGAAGGGCGATAAATGCCACATGTCGACTCCCTGAGTCGTTGTTTTGCTGTGATTGAAATGATTGAAATTGCTTGTTGGAATTGTTGCAAGACTCTGATTCGGAGCTACGCAGTTCAGAGACCCGTTCCAAGTGGGAGGTCGAAAATTGAGATACTACACCATCACAAAAGATAAGTTGTTTCGTGTCATGGGAGACAAAAAGCTACTGGTAGTCCTCGCGGCATGCGTACGGACAGCTGATGTTCCAGGATGTCTGAAGACGAGTAAGACATTCATTGGACCATACCAAAGTGAAAATGAACTATATCTATATCGCTATTTCGCGGGTGACATCCCGAGGCCCCTTGTGAAGGGGGATGGTTCGTACGAATCCATACCAGTATCTGAACAGCTAAAGCCGTAGATCGCAGTTGCGAACTATAGTGTTAGCGGCTCAGAGTCCAACCCCAGCAACGGTCAGGATAGCACCAATTAATTCAACAAAGATGAAAACGAATAATATAAATTAAATCAAATATGTGTACGTCGAAGTACACAAAGCCGAGGCGTGTGCCATTCAGGGCGGGCGAGCTGTTAGGGTAATAATACCATAGACGGGATATACCCTAGGCGACCAAATACTGCGATGCCTAGGACTCGGGGACGATCGCACAAGACAACAACACCTGTGTTCCTGATTTGTAGCACCTATGTGAAGTGAACGAGTGTCGGCAGTTATGATTTCCCAGGCCCAGCACAGAAAAAAGGGATCACCCCTTTGTTGGGTAATTAACAACGCACTTACATCGTATCCGTATTTAAAAGCCAGGAGGGAGGGAGGGGGGGAGGGGGGGGGCAGGTCGTGAGTCGGGTTCATTCATTTTTTTTGTTGGCAGTCATGCAGTCCACGATCTTGCCCAAATGTGACGTCATCTTCTGGAATTCAATCCGAATTTTTTTGAATTCGGCGGCTGTGTCTCTCTGGAGATCTATTTGTGCCGCCTGATTCTGCGCCTGGAGAAGCTGGGCCTGCGCCATCATCTGAGAAAAGTAGCATGGTATGGTAATAATGGTTCCGATGAGATTTCGGTTGGTATTCTTTACATTCTTATGTAAAGAAGATGATGTGCATTTCTGATAGATACTCCCTATATCTTTGAAAACGGTTAAAATCCTACCGAGTTCTTATCAGTGATTAATATTTATTAAACAAGGATTCGTTGAGTCAAATCAATTCAGCATGAGCATTACTTATGTGAAATTGAAATTGGTCATGGTAAGAATTGATAGGATGAATGAGGTTTCATAGGAAAAATTGACGGTCATCTTTGAATCAAGCTCAAATAAATGTTTGTAAAATGTCAAATACATCAATTGACCATGTTGTCAAAAGTTTACTATGTTTACCGTGATCGCCTCTACTTGTTTCTCCTGCATTTTGGCAAAATGCTCTGTTTTCTCCTCGTACTTCAACCTGTGTAACATGGCATCTGCACCTCTGTTACTATTTTTCAGGCTAGACGCCCGTCGACTGGATGACGAAGTTGCAGGCTCTGGTCTGGACGGCGAAATTGTTGGAGAGTCTTCTTCTTCATTTTCCGTATCAGCTACTGGAATGATTTGATTGCAGACTATCAGTTTTAATTTTTATAGAACCTTTTACTGTATTCATTTGTTAGAATGAGGTGAAACAAACACTATAATTTAAGAAACGACCGACAATTAAGAATGACTGTAATGATTGTAAATGACTTTAGCAGCTGCGTTACAACATCCCGGCCAACCAAATGTAATTAAGAATGTAAAAATCGGAATTGACAATTTTGGGCCGGTCTTGTAAATTCTATTTCATTCGTGGTCATCCGTTTTTTCGTGTACTCAATTCTTCAAAATTAGTTCGGGTTTACTGGGATATGCAATTCAGCATGCAATTTATATTCACGTATTAATTTATAACCTTCGTGTTTAAGTTGCATACGAGCAGCACCATGCGATTCGCTGGTTCGATTTGATTGACTGCCAGCACCACATCCAAACAATTCTGTACCAGGTTCCGTCTCCTTCGTAACGCTTCGGTCACCATGCATCAACCTTATTATTGCGGCCTAGTTGAGAATTCATTTTGAATTAGGTATATTCACATACAGGGTGAATTCCTATCGTCCGTACGCTCGCGGCAGTTGTTTTAGCAGTTGTCTATGCCTGCAATATGTGCATGGCCACCTCAACTCTACTCTAAGTGTACGGACGATACGAATTCACCCCGTATACCTCGCTTATCATTACTGTTATTATGCAATTCAGTATAAGGTGACGTACCACTGCTTTCAATCTATAATTTTGTACAATTTTGATATATCTTTATGCCGTTTCTTGTATTCTCAGCAGTGGTACGTAATTAGGTTGACCAGCAATGAATTCTGAACAGGTTCGTATTCCAACAGGTATTATTTCATTCTTTTCATAATATGCTATACATTGTTTTCCATAGAAATAGACCTAATGAATACTATAAATGAATTTTATCATGTTCGAAAATTTTTAGTGAAACTTATTTCCCTGTTTTCAGATTTCAGATACTCCCGTCCCTGGTGTTGGAGAAAATGCTGACAGGGAATTTCACCGCTCAAACATCCGGGTTTTGTAACTTTGTACATTTTTCAATTACACAAATGTTCATGGATTGAAGTTCTGATATAATAATAACCTGGGATTGTGGTAAACTATCCATACTTCCAGGAATACCGTCAATTGTTACTGGCCCCACCACGGCGAGCACTTTTATGTCCGCCTCGTCCAGCTCCATCCCCTTTTCTATCGGCCAATTGCCCGTACGCATCTTAGCGTCTTTGAGAGCGTTTGCCTTGGACTTGGCCCGTTGCTTAATGTCTGCCCATGACTGCAAATAACATTCAGTAAAAAGTCTTGTTGGATAACAAAAAAATTTGTTATACTGTTATACCAACAAGAGCGTTTGTTAATAATACCAAATAATATTGAAATTCACATGTTTTTGTCATCAACCAAAAAAATTTGATTGTATTATAACAATGCATTTTATCAATTGAAATTATTGGTGGCAATCAGTTTCAAAATTATATAGCGTAGGAATAGACGTCGATACTCAAGAATTTCTTACAGCAGCAACAATAATTATTGCTATTCCAACAGCAATAAAAATATATTATACATTAGTTTTAATTCATTATTACTTTATTAGATTTATGATTATCTAGGGTATTCTATTTATTATTTCTTTGATATTTAGGGTATTCGATTTATTTTTTCTATTTAAGTTATTAATTTTTGTTTTCATACTTCATTAGATTACTATGTCGCGCGAATAATGGAAGAACGATGTAAGCGCCCAATAAAATGGTTGTCTTTCTATTGGTAGAATCTTTTTCATGCAATTTGGCATATCCATACGGAAAAATCCGGCGCTTCCGCAGTTCTTCCATTAGTCACGCGGCATATTAGTTTAATTTGGTATAACATAATTGAAGCTCATCTAAATATTACTCTACATTAGGCTGAATAAAAAAAATCGACTATTTTTTTATTTTTAAATTTCGCACTGAAATATCTTCAGGGCATCAAAAAAAGACGCCTGTGAAAATTGGAGCTTTTAATTTTAATATTTAGAGGTCACGCATCGAGAATTTCTATTTCCCATTTAAATAACACGGGAAATTTTTTTTGTTTTGTTCATAATTTTCTAGCTCACAAACTAATAAACAGATTCTTATGCGCGATACATATTTTTGTAGGAAATTGAACGCTCTACAAAAAGGTTTTGAGCATTTTTCGATAAACCAACGGGTTCAAAAGTTATTCCAAGTCAAAGTTCAATCTATGTCGCGTGCCTAAAAGCGAAGGGACTAAGCGCTGAAAAAAAATCTCGGTGTTTTTAGTGACAAAATCTTTTTCATGTACCATAAGACCTTTTGGTCGCAAAAAAAAAATTATCTTTTCAAAAATTTTGTGACTGCAACATTTTTCTGCGACTAGGCAAAAAAATTTTTTTCGCGACTATGCCCAAAAGGTCTTATGTTGCTTGAAAAAGATTTTGTAACTAAAAACACGAAAATTTGTTTTTCATGCTTAGGCCCTTTGCTTTCAGGCACGCGACATAAATGGAACTTTGACTTGGAATAACTTGTGAACCCGTTGGTTTATCGAAAAATTATAAAGACCTTTTTGTAGAGCGTTCAATTTCCTACAAAAATATGTCTATTAGTCTGTGGGCTAGAAAATTATGAAAAAAAAAACCAAAAAAATTTCCCGTGTTATTTAAGTGGGAAATAGAAATTCTCGATGCGCGACCTCTAAATATCAAACTTAAGAGCTCCAATTTTCACAGGCGTCTTTTTTTTGATACCCTGAAGAAATTTCAGTGCGAAATTTGAGAATGAAAAAATGGTCGATTTTTTTGAACCAGCCTACTCTACATATATGTATATTGAATTTAATACAATCTGCTGAATTTAAAATAATTCTCACTCTCTGCCATAGACCGACGGTCTTTTTGCACCCTGGCAGAGAATTCAAGGTGCGCGCTAGTTTATCCCACTCGTATTGCCCAAGCTCTGTATCAAGTTTCCCTTGTGCAAAATCAATATTGGCATGCATGTGATCAATAAGAGCCGTCTTTTGTTGGGGAGAGGAGCGCGGACCACGTTGCGCTTCATCTTGAGATCTATGGATATTATATACAAATGAAAAATTCAACAATAGTACGCATATAGTCATAGATATAATGCCCGCTTTTACCGCAACGACGAATTACTTTATTCGTTGAACATGAATTATTCAATAACAATATTTATTGAATATTTATTCACAATATTTATTTATTTGTTTTATCTCTTAATGTAATTATTTTCATTATTCATAATATGTATTGAAGTTCGTGCAGCAATTTGATTGCGTTGTCGCATTTATTTTCGACCAATAAATTGTTAATTCTATGAATAAAATTTATCTTATTGTTGGTGGAACCGGGCATGAAGGATATTTATATTTATGAATTGTATGCTTACCCCATTTTTTCAAACAACCGCGGCGCCATTACAAGAAACACGGATAAACTATGTATATGTATATGTATATGTATATGTGTATGTAATTGACGAATAACCGAGGATAAAAGCGAATTAAAAATAAAAAGGTAAAGCGTATTATTATTTCAAACTATGAAGCTACAAGAAAACGTAATTTAAGGTGGTGCAACAGTCGATTTAGCCCCGCCCCCTCCGTTGTGGGTTGTTAAGTGTGGACACGGCTCACTATTTCGACTATTATCAAAGCCTACGCTTCACTGACGCAAATATGATACACTTCGCGCCGTACAAAATGAAATACCGAACATATCTATGCGAAAATATGTTGATTTTAGGCAACGATGAAGCCGTGCTTTTGTTCCTCGCAAACCGTTGAAACTAGCGATTTCGAGAGTCGCGCGAGGCCATCTTTAATTCTGTCAGCCGTGAGCACGACCTACTAGAGTAGGTCGTGGCCCGCGAGTGCTGCGAGGCTGCGTTCAGTTGGTGGCGATGGAACCAGGCGATGGAACCAGGCATCGCCACCAACTGAACGCAGCCTCGCAGCACTCGCGGGCCACGACCTACTCTAGTAGGTCGTGCTCACGGCTGACAGAATTAAAGATGGCCTCGCGCGACTCTCGAAATCGCTAGTTTCAACGGTTTGCGAGGAACAAAAGCACGGCTTCATCGTTGCCTAAAATCAACATATTTTCGCATAGATATGTTCGGTATTTCATTTTGTACGGCGCGAAGTGTATCATATTTGCGTCAGTGAAGCGTAGGCTTTGATAATAGTCGAAATAGTGAGCCGTGTCCACACTCAACAACCCACAACGGAGGGGGCGGGGCTAAATCGACTGTTGCACCACCTTAATCGAAATATGTAAATATTGAATGAACAGAAACACGCAGTACAATAGGGAAATGATAACTAGAACAACAACGAACGATAGAGAAGCACGATTTAATACGATATTACAAATAAAATGAACAGAAACACACAATACACTACGAAAATGAACAAGAACATCTAACGACAGAGAAACACAATTGAATACGATATTATAAATAAAATGAACAGAAACACAATACAATACAAGAAAGAACGAGAACAACGAACGACACAGAAACACAATTAAATACTATATTCTAAAAATGAACAATTAACACAAAAATGATCGGCTTTGGTACGCGATGTGATAATTGAAGTATGCTCGGAGGATGTTTATGACGCTATTGATTCAGGGTGTGGTATGTTTCAATCATTTGTTTTTTACGCTCGGCAGTTTTATCGATGAAAATAAATAAAAATTGAAATTTGCTCAGAGAAAACATACAGATCAGAGCAAGCCATGAATAGCCGTCATCCGCGCGAGATTGAAATATACATTGAAGTAATATTCGCTGTTCATATTGTAATTATTATTTGATCGAATCATCATAATCTGAAATTACAGTAAAGAAACGGCCTGAAAGAAATCCACCCGACGTGTATTTGTTACAGCATATTCAGGTTCATACGAAATGGGGTACGCATTAATTTTGAGATTACCTTAAACTTCCATGAAAAAAATATTTTACATCTATGCGCATCAAATTTGGTACAAAAAATACCTATACCCACTTGAATTTGTGGTCTACGTAGGCCGTCGTAGGCAATTTACATATCGCATTCTAGGTCTGCTCATTCGAATTACCCCACTGCGTTATAGATAATTTATCATACGATTTTTCACATTAAATTTCGAAAAGTGTACATTGACGGGTCCTAATGAAAAAGATCCAACTCGCCGTACCGGTTTAATAAGAGCCATCTCGTCAAAATCTGTATAAATTTCCATTGTCTTTGGCGATATGCGTCTTGTAACAAAAAGATTGTCTATTAACTGCAGTTTGAGCCGAGCTCAATTTTTAGTGTAAAAAACCGTATATTGTGTACAGATTTGATGTTAAATGGATTTTCCCTAAGGTTTATATAGAGCTATTTTTTAATTCCAAGTCGTTTGACGACCTTCCAACGTCAAATTTCGAATTTCGAAGAAGCACGCAATAATCACAAAACACATCAACGAATGATTTACATAGATCCAAGGAACCTGACCAGCGTGGTTCCCGTACAACACAAGAACAGAAAGAATTTATTGTTAATTATATGTATGCTCACCGGGGTTTCGCGCACGGAAAGTTTGGTGGTCCACTAGGTGCTGACGGGCTGAAGAAACAGTGGAAGCGCTTAAGTGCAAGGGCCAATATCATCGAAGGTGGAAATGCGAAAACGGTGATGCAATATCAGAGGGTGAGAGGAATTAAATAAATATTTTATGCGTCAATGAATTTTAAATAATACTACGCGTGACTATACTATTTGTATTCGGCTTATTATCTATGATGATGAATTATCCGTAGTTATGGGCGGATATTAAAAAACGTGCGAAGACAAAGGCCACTGAACTAATAATCGAAAAAAATCATAGTGGACATTTCCCGCAACAAAACGTTTTGGGAATACTTGATCGGAAGGTCCTTGCGGTAATGGGCAGGGCTGCGGTTGAGGGGATTCCCAACACCCAAGATAGCCTGCCTTCGTCAAAAGTGAGGATAATATTGAATAAATAGTACATTAAGCCACAAGGGACGAAACTCGAACTTCCATCCCTGCGTGTCATGATTCCCGAGGCGAAGCCGAGGGAATCATGACACGCAGGGATGGTGTTCGAATTTTGTCCCGTGTAGCTTATACTTTTTTTCTTCATAGCCGGTCGAAAGTACGCGATTAATTGTAGAAATGAAATCGTTATTATCCGTCCCAAAAGTTGAGGTTATGAGTTCGAGTTCGTTGTCAATGCCCGCGGCATTTGCAGCACGAGCGTCAGCGAGGGCTGCTGGCCGACGGCGGGCATTGACAACCAATATTCATCAATTAAATAAATTTGTTTGTCGTTAAAATCAACTGAGACAACTTGAATATTTTGTGACCATTTCTTTATCATATTTACAGTAACTCATTGTCAGACAACTTGAATATGTTATGACTATTAACTAAGACAGCTTGAATGTGTCTCAGATAATTTTAATGACAAACTAATTTATTGAAATAATGATAAATCATTGACTGTCGATACCCGCGGCATTTGCAGCACGAGCGCCAGCGAGGAGGATATGTTCATATTCAAATACTTATAACCTCCGTCGCTCACTAACTTCCCTCCCGCATTGCGTCTCTTTCCTCCCGGAACACAGATGGCGCGCGGTACGTTTCAGCAGGGAGTGAAAGACCCACTTTCCTCTGTCAAATCAGGGACGGAAATACGTACTTTCGACCGAGGTATGAAGAAATAGTACATTTCGTCACGACTACGGAAAGGCTTTTTTGGCGAAACGAGAGGTTTACGGCACGAGCCGAAGGCGAGTGCTGTAACGAGTTGAGCCAAAAAGCCTTTACGCATGAGTAACGATCAATATTTTTCATCACGAAAGCCGGAAAATCGCGACGAAGTTGCGATTTTAAGGTTAGAGTGATGAAAAATCAATTTACTGCCAATGTGCATTTTTATTTCAACAACTTTTTTCAATAGATTCCTCAAAATCGACAGGTAAACAACAATCTTCAAGAATATAAGGCGATAAGAACATTTTTTTTCACTTTATTCGAACGAAAATAGTATATTTATATCCCGACGATTGAATTTTAGGAGGTCTCAATGAAAATAATTCGTACGGTTAGCATGCAATGTCAGAAAGATATTTCAAAAATATAAAATTATGATCAATTACTTTTTTTTTATTCATGTGAATGATTTACGAGTGAATTCAAAATAAAAAGCGTATTAATTTTTGTAAGATACGTAAATTGTAATGGATCATAGATATAGTGAAAACATTATACACATAGGGGAAGGTGGGGCTAGACCGCCAGATGGGGCAAAACTGCCCACCAAAAAATAAATTGACTTTCCATCAAGTGGGATCGTACGAAACGGTATCTAATGTGACTCCGTTGACAGTATTTAAAAATTTGTAGGGCTGGAAGAACCGCCCACTGAAAAACGGGTCAAAATGCCATTTTCGAGTTAATAATTGTTTTTGGGGGCGGCTCTGCTCCTGCGTGTTATTATCCTAAATATACCAACAAATACTACCGTATACGGGAGGACGGGCCAAATGAGCAACCTAAAAAATTAACGCTTCAGATGAAGGTTTCGAGCAACGGATCTCCGAATGTTGAGCGCAAAACGATAGCCTGACCGAGTGTTAGCGCCCTTACCTGAAAAGTCGAAAATTGCGTGCAAAACGGGAACTCTACAAATTTATCAACATTGAAACCTCTTGAGAATTTTTTTTTTGTATACTTCAGAATACGTTGAACCTGTGTATGCGAGCTTTGAGGGGGTTGGGGATACATTTTCAACTACATATTGGAATCTTCATTTTGAGTTTCACTTTTGATATATTTTTTTGCAAATTTTCCCGCGCCTTTAAAGTTATCATAATAGGAAGCTGCTGATTGATGTTTGAAGTTTGCTAAGGCAAGTGAATAATGAAATTTGGAGAACGTTTTTCTTTTTTTTTTTAAAGTACTACACATTTTCAGTGGTGCCCATTTTGCCCGGTAGAGCACTTTGCCTGCCTCCTTCCCTTCTGTACAAGCGCTACGTAACTTATTTGCATGATGCTAATCGACTGACATAAATATCAAGTTTTTAGGACAGTGGCCGAAATTCGGAAAGTTTGACATTAAGTAACAGGGTGATGTCTACACAGGTTAAATAATGAATTTTTGATGGTCACTAGGCTGCGCTGCTTAGATTGATGGCTGGAGATCGTAGCATTTTAGGTGTAGATGAACCACGGATGAGCTTTTTTGAGACATATGGTATTGGCCAGGACCCTATAGATCAACTGAAATGTGATACGAGTAAGTACCAATATAACGAATATAGTCATAGTTTAGTAAATTAGAAAAGGCTAGCATATTTATGCAAGAATAGAGTTGATTGTTAGAAAAAATTAACTCGAAATACCATTTCAGCACTGATAGAACGAAATATGAACTGCTGTACTGTACGCGAAGTGCAGAGCACATCAAATATTACTGCTGGAATGTCAATACAAGAATCAGAGAAGTCACAGGTAGCAATTTTTGCACTATAATAAAATTGCAGCTTACATACTTCACCAGTGGAAAGTTAAGAAATGATTCAATCTGGTAATAACATAGACAAATAACAATAAACAGATCGAAGTATATGAGAAGCAGCAGAAAATAGTCAAAGAGTGCCAGGATATAGTTGCAGAATTTGAAGATACAGCCGAATGGGACGACATGCTTGATTGAAAGATTATTTGATGGACTATGAAGGGAAGATCGTGTGCTGGATTACAAAAAATCTGAATGAAATGACTAAATGGCAATTCTAAAGGTCTACGCGCACAACACGGCAGCGAACGGCGATAAAGTTTCTTTATTGAGTAGTTCTATGTATCTATATCTATCCCGGGAAAAAATGTTTATATATGAGTCAGACATGAACCAGATATGTTCAGATATGCTGAGATATGGACATACCTGATTGATGCCTGACTCATGTGTAGTCATATGTACGCTTATACATGATTATGTATGACCATACATAACATTATATAAAATCATGTACGATCATATACAACATTATACATGATCATATAGGCCATATGTACGCTGATATATGATCATATATGACCATACATAACATTATATAAAATCATGTACGGTTATATACAACATTATACATGATCATATAGGTCATATGTACACTCATATATGATTATGTATGACCATACATAACATTATATAGAATCATGTACGATCATATACAACATTATACATGATCATATAGGCCATATGTACGCTGATATATGATTATATATGACTATACATAACATTATATAGGATCATCTACGATCATATACAACATTATATATGATCATATATGCCATATCTACGCTTATATGTGAGTATATATGACCATACATGGCATTATATCTAATCGTGTGGGATCATGTATGTACAACATTGTGCTATGCGATAATCATATAGGCCATATGTACGCGTATGCATGAGTATATATGACTATACATAACATTATATAGGATCATGTACGATCATATACAACATTATATATGATCATATATGCCATATCTACGCTTATATATGAGTATATATGACCATACATGGCATTATATCTAATCGTGTGGGATCATGTATGTACAACATTGTGCTATGCGATAATCATATAGGCCATATGTACGCGTATGCATGAGTATATATGACCATACATAACATTACATGTATGAGTTCACTTTTTCATTTACGAAACGCGACGTCGAATTGAAATACTTTCAATGAAATTCATCGGAATCAGGAAAAAAATTACTGTTATCAAAAATAGATGCAATGAAACTTTATTACGCGCATATAATATTAATATAGTGATGAAATCATGTACAAATATGGGTCTTACAAATTTTTTTTCATTAAATTTGGACGTTTACATAGGTAGTCACCCACTCTTATTAAATGACACATCGATTTTATTTCAGTCAACCTAATTAAAACTGGGGATTCATCATTTTCCTCAATAGGTACAAGATGGTCAATTTTCGTCTTCATTTTTCGATGGTAAAACATTTTACTATGTATGACATTGAAGGAATCAAGGACAAAACTTAAAGAGTTATTCTCTACTGCTTTGAAAAAAAATCGAATTGATCCATAAATGACAGTGTTATTTATGAAATTTATCTGCACCGTATAGCTATTCGTTTTCGTCGTTTTATATATTTTAGACGTATAAATTACATCATGTATTTTGGCTCTAGCATAGAAGATTGAATTTTTTGTATTCACATCGTTGGATGCAAATAGCTCCATAATATAATTGTCGAATTCAATGTCCTTACTGACCTTACCGATCAGCTCGTCAGTCTTGATTTTTTCGGATAGTGCAGTCGCATCCATAACTCGACCCCTGAGTGTTTGTGTACCTTGCCTAATATTGAGATTGTAAACAATTTCTTGCCCTTGATGTTTTGTGCCATGAACGCTGTTAGCGAGAAAGCCATTGAAATTTTCAAAGGGAAATGCCGAAGTAGCCCATAATGGACCCCATCGTTCTACAACAAGCGCGAGATGTGTAAGTTGGTGCAGATTGTAGGATAAGTGACGATCACCGTACAAATTTTTGGTTTGTTTTACGAACAATTTAAGTAGAGCATCTGCCACCTCAAGATCTGGCTTTTTTTGAATTCGGTCCAGGAGCAAAATGAACAATGCTTTAACGAAAAGCATCCAGTGTTGTAAATACTGATCGGGTAAATAATCAACTAGAGCTGGAAGCGAATAAAACAATATAAAATTATAGTACTCCGATGCCTTATAGAATTTACAAAGAGTTATTTGACGTGGCATTCTGCAAAAAAAATAAGGCGGTCGTATACTCAACAAAAAATTGTCTATTGCGCTTCTGTGTCCTTTTATGGACCATGGTCCTGGTTTTTCAGTCCACATATCTGTAAATTGTCTCCCAATTCCTAACAGCGCAGAATGCATGAACTCTGGGAATACACACGTCCCTAAATCAAGTAAAGGAATATCAGAAATAACAGCCGTGCCTTTGACGCCTTTAACATGAGTTTTATCTAGCTGGAGTGCTTTTTGAGCCTGTCGAGCCATTCTTTCTCCAGTTCTCAATTTACTTTCATTCTCATTGAAAGGATAAATACGCTGATTCCTCTTTCCTTCGACTCTTTCAGCTCTTTTCATTTTTATTTCACAAATATTACAGCCGTATTTGCCATTATAATGCAAGACATTTTGAAGCTGAGCTCTTGCCGGAGCATCGGCCACTATCAAAGGAGCCGTGATTCTAGAAATGACAGTTTCTCCCGTCTTTGAATTGACCCAACTAATGCCAGTATCAAAACATTCCTTTAATTTTATGCAAGTTGGTTTAAGAAATGTGTTCATAGAGGGCTTACACGCGTTATCATACCAAACGCCGACAGTGATAATAAATGATTCCCTCAGATGTTCCGGAAGTTCACAAATCATGAACATTAATGGCCAACAATGACTCTTCGAACTTTTCACCAACGCCAGTCCATCTGTATTCAGCACTAAGGTCAAATCATACTTTTGTCTTTGATGGTTGAGATAATTGACTCGAATATACTCAGAACCATCTGTAATGTCAGTAATTACATTTTCATTACGACATGAGGAGGATGGTTTCAATTTTTCAGCCAGATTTCGATTCTCGAACAAGTATTTAATTTGTTGACGAATATCGAATTCTAAAAAAAAATTCTTCTCGTCTACATTGCATGAACTACACTTGTCAGTTCCACTCTCGATAGTATTATAGCAAACCTTGCAGTAAAAGTGTTTATTAATGTTGAGCGGGGCTGCTAAATTATGGACAAACTGGAATAATTTGAAAACTGTCTTCGGCAGTTGATTATCGTCGGGCAGCATTTTTCGTAGCATGCTGAGAGTGTCTTTTAAACTAGATTTACTCCATTTATGTGTTAAGTACAGATCTAAAACAATTAAAACACTCTCATCTACGCTCATCTTACTTTTTTCGTATAACTGACTAAGTGTATGTTCCTGACATAATTCATCATCGTCATTACTATCATCATTTTCCTCGTACATACTGTTGTTACTAACACTAATGTCATCAGCATTATCGTGATCGATTGCATTTTCATCAGTACCATCACTCGCAATATCATTAGGACTTTCATCATAGATACTCGCATTACTACTTAACTCATCGATATTGTTGGGATCAAGATTAATAATATCATTGGCGTGACCAATTTGATCGATTCGGCTATCGTCGTTCTCGAAATTTGTGCAGGTACGGACAGCTAGTTTATCCCTGTGACCATCAGAAGGGATCGAATTCACCATGTAGTTCTTCTCCCATCTTTGCATTGTCCTCAATGGAATCTATACGCATTGACCAATTTCCGTAATTCTATATTAGTGAAGTAAACGATCAATATTTCTTTCAGATCGTAGTTCACAATACGCAGGGCGCTATATATTAGGTGCAGGAATGGAGGAATATCGCTAAATAATGAGGCTGAAGCTAGCGGCCAGAGTTAGCGGCCAAACATGCACAACTTCCTTCAAAAAGGACGACATGACATAGATTTCTATCTGTAATTCTATTCAAGTATCAGCTTTTTGTGATTTTTTCGATTTTAGGGCTCCAATGCCTTATTTTCACCAACGACAGAACGTTTGGCCGCTAACTTAGGCCGCTATAGCTTCAGCCTCATCGCTAAATATATTGATTAACCGCCTGAAGTTGCTTTTTCCTATAGGTCACTTTCCTAGTCAATTCTGTTTTTTCAATAATACACAAGGAACAAATTTTTTCACACTTACTCGCCATGTCTTACAATAATTTCTTACTCTTCGAAAACATCGACTCTAATAATTAAGAGCAAAATTATACAAGGGCATGCACAGGACTCGTTCACTGAGCTTGTGAAACTTCGCAATGATTATATTTCAGAATTCTTGATCAAGTTTTTAGTTTTTCCTAGCGTGAATTGTAAACTTTGCCTTGAAGTACTTTTATCTCTCGGAGTTGATGATTTCCGGGTGAAAAACAATTAAATGCTATTCCGAAAATCTTCTACCTATAAGTTATATACTAGATGTTTTTATAGACAAATGTTTCCGACAAAAGTTGCTTCTTGATTTATTTCGTCGAACGATGTCAAGAAGAAACATATTGATCGTATATCGATTAAAAACAGAGTCAACCTGGAAATTGACCTAGAAAAAAGCAACTTGAACTATTAATTATTATAAAGGCCGGTAGCATATGCAGTTTTATACTCTCACGAAACCCTGCACTTTGCAGGTTTGATCGTAATAAACTTTTCAATTCGATTAATTATTGTTTATTCACGATATTCCATATTTCATTGCACTTAATTAAACATAGCAAAAACTGTAGTCCAATTGTAAGTATGAATAATGTAATATACCTCAACGGCATCATCCTCTTTCCAATGCGTGTATTTTTTCTTCTTAACTGCACGACTAGCGGCCGTCACTTGTTGATCGTCGCCGGATGACATTTTTTTTTCTATAATCACAGCCGCAGATATAACAACCAGTGTATAAAAAAGGATGTAGATATATACTAACGTCAAAATATAATATAGTAAAATACTTGAACGTTTTTCTTACTTTTACCGTAGAAATGCTGCCGCGCGCGCTGCTTGATTCGAAAGATGCCGTTGGCACTCTGTATATATACACACATGTACATATACATTCATGTGACCTACGTTATATCCACTCAATTATATACATACTATGTTCGCATGGGCAGTACCCACTTTTGACAAAATTTACCCGCTAATACTTTACTCAAATTAATTTAAGATCTAAGTTACGTTCAAAAATTATTTTCATAAAAATACTATGCGGGTGGACATTTTTTCAAGTTAGGTATGTATGCGTTATGATGTGATCACGCTTTTGAGAGCATTGGAGGGCTACACTGGCGGGAGTCGCGACCAGCGACACGTGTTTGTGAGCTGCTTTATGGTGGGTTCAGATGAACGCGGTCGAGCGCAAACCAATCAGAACCCCCAATCAGTTCGCGGATAAAATTTTTGCGATTCTGATTGGTTTGCGCTCGCCCGCGCTCCACGCCGCCGCGTCCATCTGAACCCACCATTACGGGTTGCCGCGTGGCGCGTTATGAAAAATGGCGTCTGGACTCTGGTGAGAACGCGTAATGTGGTATATGCTGTGCATAAAAACTCATTTATTCTGGTGTATTTTCAATAAGGCCGGTTACTGAGTAGTAGCAATATCATAAAAATAAATTGGCTGAAATTATTATCCAGGGAAAAGTTATAAAACTGTATCAGATGTATCACCTAATTCAGTGTGAGATAGACAAATCGCTGTGTGTCGTCAAAGAGCAGGATGTTATTTGTGACGGAAAAGTGGTAAAAAATGGTGATATCGTGACTTTTTTCTGGTCAAATAAAGAATACATTGGGCAACTGTTGAAACGTTCAGGTAAGATAATTGAATCAGTTTATCATATGCTATATCATATACGTATATATGTAACCTCAAAATTCGAACTGTGTTTTCTTTCGCTATGCCTATGAAATCACAAATTATTTTTATGCATACATATGATTTAACACAGAACTGTTACAGAGTTGATTATGTGTGTGTGTGCACAACTGATTCGTGATCTTAGGCATTTACGATCAACAAAACAATTTTGAAATTAGCTATATTTCTCAATACATGGTTTTTGGTCTTCGGTGTGACTTCATGCCGATCAGATTCCAACCTATCAAACGTTTACCTGGCGTAATTGATTCTGAGTCAGAAGCTATAAATAAATACATGTAGAAGTAACGAATTGGTACTCTGGATTTGTCTTAATCCATAGCAACGATTGGTCGACTCTGAATTTGCTCAAAGCTTCTGGCTCAGTATGGATTACGTTAGGTGTCCGCTTGACGAGATTGATTCTGAACCCCCGGAAGTTGCACGCTAGTCTTCTGGCCTTTTCTCTCCTTCATAATTGTCAATGACAGGAAAAGACAAAAAAACATTACGCGCCCCACATCGGTGGGTTCAGAATCAATCTCGTCAAGTGTACGGACAAGATGTACGTTCGTATGCCTATAGGTACGAGTATTATGCAATGTATTTGTTCCGGTATCCATATTTCAGAAGACTTTGAGTTTCTGAAAGAAGAGATGAAGAGAATGAAGCAAGCCGATAAGACATTGAAAAAGTCACAGGCAAAGTCACCATCAACTATCACTACCTCTCTCGGTAAACGAAAATCGGTCAAACCTAGGAGTTTTTCACCATCCGAAGCAAACGAGCAGACGACAATAAAAATGGGGACGCAAGTTAAAAAAGTATACCTTTCTTCTTTTGTTACGAGAAGACCCTACCGAAACTCGCTCTGAATCTCTTTGCAATTTGATGAACGACTGCAACAGGCTGGATCTTAAAAAGTATCCCTCTTTCTCAAGATTATTGTGGTATTGGTAGGTAACCAAAAAGTTCCAACCTTTTGCATCAAGATTGAATTCCGACGCAAGGAATATTTCGCAGAAGTTTTCCTAACGCGTCCTCCGAAAAGTCTCTTCTGAATTTTTATCACTGGAGGTTGCCATTTTCTCTTCACCTACCTACCACAATAATAAAGAAAATGAAAGACCTTTTTTAGATCCAACCTGTTAATTCCAAACCAAACCAACCACATTCATTTATGGTAAGGTTTGGTGGTCTTTCTTCAGAGACCTCAGTTAAATTTCAGCAAAAATCGATTTCTCTATTATTGAATGACTTTAAAACTGGTCTTCAAAACAAAGCTCGCAGTCTTTCAGGTAATCGCAATATATGGGCTAAAAGAATTTTCAGCCTCCAGCGACGAAATAGTCTACGGGGAAGGTCATATTTCAAATTTTGGCTACAAAAAGATTTTATCGAAAGACGTTGGAATGCATTTTGGGCCAATAAATTGCCATTAAAAAAATGAAAACTGTAAGATCTAATTTCTGAAAATCTGTGTTACAGTAATTGAAAAATCGATTTTCTCCAAAATTTCACCAAAGTGTCCCCTCATATAAAAAGATAGTGATTATGCAATCGAGTTCGAATACGAAATTACGTGCTTTCTCAAGAAGTATAAACATCACATAATATAATGGTTCTTTGTTCCCTCAATTTTCTTTTGTTCTTTTAAGGGATGTAAATCTGGAAATCCTTACATCAAAAAATCAAAGATCCTGCATAAGAAATACAAAAATATTAAACTTCGTAGCAGCTCATCCAATACACTATCGTCTGAGGACGATGAATCTGGTTATGGAAAGGAAAATGTCTCGGTGAATATGCTTCTCAGTTTTTTCCATAAAGTTTATACAATGACGTGTGCCAATGACACACTCACCTGTGCGCTGCTAGTATCTTGCCGGGTGGTTAGAACTGACATGTTACAGAAAAATTATTGTCAGTAGTCTGCATATACGGGGTGAGTTTTCTCCGGCTCCGAACAAAGGAGGGGCCTATTCTTCCCATACATGAAGTTGAAGTTCGTAACGTTAATGTAACCGAATTTTTTTTTAAATCCACTATTTCAAGACTCAAATGTTAAATTTTTGCTAAATTGACGAAGTAGGTGCGTTTTACTCATTTTGGAAAATAATAGACTGTGTTTTGGTGTTTTTGAACCGTTCAAACAACAAAATAAATGATTTTTCTCACGGTATTTTGTTGCGTTAATGTTACGAACTTCATTCTCATTCCCATACTTATCATCGTCTGCCAATGCCGAATGTCAATCACCGCAGAAACAGATGTACCTGTTATTGTGTGAGATTACGTAAACAGGAATTCTCATTCAGACGATAAGAAATATGGGTAGAATAGGCCCCTCCCTCGTTCGGAGTCAGAGAAAACTCACTCTGTATAGCATCGTTGAAACTTGCAGATTTTCCTGAGATATGTGTATTGGTTTTGTCTAGTAGACTAATATGCTTTCATTTGATGAAGACACATCAATACGTGCCCTGACGAATGATAACAATTATTGATGGTGCCTACTCCAACGAAAATACACATTATATGGTGGTCGATGAAATTTTGATTCTCTGTTTAGGGTAATTCAAAACATCTGTCCAGTTCATCCACTTCGAGTCTAAGAAGTCCTTCGAAAGATGATTTAAAACTGAAGCTTTTGAACTATGAGAAGTTGTTGGCTGAACAGGGTGCAATAAAACCTGCTGATAAGAACAATAAACCAAGAACGCCAGAACCATCACCAGTCAATTCACTTGATAATGGAAGTCAACGCGTAGAAGATTCTGACGAAAGCCTAGATTCGGATAAAGAAGTCGAGCTTCCGAGCAAAAACGCTCGGCATGAGTCCGAAGATGAATCAGCCAAAGACGAGATTGACAATGGCGATGACTCAAGCCAACTGTTCGGAGTCGATTACCAGGGGGAAGAAGTATGTATTACCCCTACAGTTTGTAAATTTATACTTCATTCTCTGTGGGTATTTTCATGTATAATTTTCGGCGTTTTCGTATATTTTTCAGATGATCATGTTAGAAAACGGAATATACTGTAAAAAAAAAGTTTACAAACAAGCATTAGGAGCGTCCCATCTCGCCACTCACGTCGCTCGAAAGCTATTGGAAGGCGTCTTCAGAAATACGGCTCTCTTGAAATGTACACTCAGTGGTCGACCTGTACGATCCCAAGGGAAAGAACGCCAAAACGAAGAAGTATCGTGTATGCATGAAAAGGCGCGGGACGCAATCATAAGTATGTACATGATTCAGAATTATTTCATCAATTTTTGAATTATAAGAATGCTTCATTTCACGTTACTTCTAGTAATATCTTTCTCACTTTGTTTCAATTACCAATAATTTTGTCCTACAGTATTTGGCCTTATAAATTTCCAATGAGAAAATCACATGAATGTCTGCTGCTTTTAATTGGGAAATATTATGGAATATAATTTGTCGTTGCAAATAGAAATTATCGTTTTTGTAGTTTCAAACATTGATTCACATTGGCTCAGAATCTGTTGTACGCAATTCTTTTCTCATCTTACAATTTTTGGTTTTAATAAAATTGAACTCATTTTTCAGATTTCTCAAAGAAGGTTGCCAAACAACGTCATTGGACAGAACAACCTGACTCCAAAATAAAAAGTGCATTGGCGCAAAAGCTAGTGGAAATAAAACAGCGTGCACGAAAAAATGCCGCCAATGCACTAGATCCAAAATAAACTATTGAATACCTTTTACGAAAAACTACTAGTACACTGTGATCAATAGTATAATAATATAGTGCTTCATACCAAAGTATATCAGTAAACTAGTATAAGTACACAACCAATAGCTGTGATTAGTATATAATATGATAATATGGTATATATTATGCTTGCGGTACCAAAGTTTTCTATTTTTATTAAGGCATATTTGGACATGATGACAGGAAAAAATAGAACTGTCAACGATGAAAAAAAAAACGGTTGCTCTACTGTTTTTGTTGTTGTTTTTTGTTTTATTTTATTTTTTTTATATTATATCGGTGCCTTAGTGGAAAAAACATATCTCTAATTGGGTTGGAAAAATATGAAATCCCAAATTGTGGTAAAAGAACATGATATTTCAAATTGTGGTGGAAAAATATCATATCTTCAATTCTGGTTGAAAAGCATATCTGCTATCTTAAAGGTGAAAGAGATAGCACTTTCTTCAACTAGAATTTGAGATGTCACGTTTTTCTACCACATTTTGAGATTACATGTTTTCTACCATAATTTGAGATATTATGCTTTTCTACCGCAATTTGAGTATGCTTTTCCACTGAGGCATAATACATTTACTTCAGAGAAAACTATAGTAAAAATTTTGGAAAAAATTTTATTTTGATTTTAAAGTGCATCAGTAAAACAGATCGAATCAAATAATTGATCCCCACAATTATACAACTTGTTGCGGTATCGATCTCGAAGAGAATTCGCTACCCTTCGCCATCTAAGTTGAAACATAATACATTTTCGCAGACAATGACTGACTAGATCACTGCGAATAAGTTCATTGCGTTTTATCTGCCATAATAAAAGGTTGCAAATTTTTTTCAATACGTACTGGCATGATCTATAATTTTAAAAATCGATTATTTTACTCGATTTTCTATCACTGATTTGAAATATCAATGTCTTATAAATTTTTTAAAATTTTCACCTACGAGTCAAATACTTATCCGTTATCAGGAAATTCTGTTTTATGCAGAAAATATCTATAATCGCACTTGCGTACATGGAAATTCACACAAAAAGAATGTAGTTTTGTTTTATTTTATTTCAGTTTGTTTCTTTCATGCTTATTTTGAATACCCTACACTGTAATTTTTATTACTTTCATTTTTAGAGAAGTAAGAAGATATCAATATCAAGAAAAAAATTGCATTAACTGTTTTTGTTATGGTGTCTTTGGTTAATGAGCAAACTTCGATAATTATTGATATTAAATATTTACTCCCCCACTCAGAGCTGTATACCAAATTACAATAATGAATCAACATGCTACAAAACTCAACGTTTTCAATAAACATTTAAGACGCCTGATTATTTGATTTTTTATAACTACGAGTTCCTCTTGTATACTCATATGGATGAATGCATATCATGTACTGATTTCGCATGATTTAATATGATGATCAGATATGTGTGATATAAATCACTGCTCATTCTCTGCAAATAATAATCAGTAAGACTTTTTTATACGCTATATGTAAATCAGAGAATAGGCGAGCTGGTTGCAAGTTGTAGGAATACCACTAGAGAATGACCCAACCAGTAGTATACTTATTGTAACTGGACAATCAGTTACTACTGACTAGGTATATTATTACTAATTTTTGCTGATTTATTTACTGAATAATATTTATGTCTGGTCTCACCGCAACGATGAATAGGTATAACTTCTATTCTTCGAATGAAATTTATCTGTCGAATAAGGATAGCAATTTTTCATTGTTTTGTCATTTGTTTTTCACAGATAGATTTTTATTCAACGAATAAAGGAGTTATTCATTGTTAGTGAAACCGGACATCAGAGAGCATGTATGGTCATACATTGACATACATGGGCCGCTCCAATCAGATTTGCATTCAACCATACATGAATTGACATGATCATAGATGAATTGACATGATCATAGATGGCCATTTTTCTTGTATGATTCATACAAGACTAGCCATATATGATCATATATTGATCAGATATGACCATTTTTTCCCGGGATATTATATAATAAACATTCCTGCCATTTGCCGCCGTGTACAAAGCGTAGATCTTTAATATACATGTATGTACATACATTTGTAGCTGATCCTCAGTATAATTAGCGTTGTTCAAAGATATTTTCGAAAGTGCTCTGCGATTCTGACGCTTACGGATTTTCAGCATCAATCTCGTCAATTGTACAGCGCATCTGCTGACCAAGGTACATGGGTTGGGCATTATAACAATGTTTTGTAATTAGATAAATAAAACAAATGAAAAATACGATGATAATACTAAATAAATATTGTCTGCGAATACTAATCTTTTGTCAGCGTGTCCATGGCTGGTTTCACATTGGGGTGATAGATCCTCTTTGAAATCACTCTTTGAAATCGGCATTGGATCCTGAAAATAGAAACAAAGGTGTGTGATACACGCACAGGGCAAAACAAGATTTTTAATCAAGTTGACTTAGCTGAATTTTGTGTGTCGGCGTAGCGTCGTTTTTGTTTAGGGAACAAATGAAAAGTACGATGTTAATAGCAAGAAGTCAAGTGAAAAGCTACAGAAAATAACAAGTAAATATTAGCTGCGAATACTAATCTTTTGTCGGCGTCTCCGTGGCTGGCTTCATATTGGGGTGATAGATCCTCTTTGAAATCAGCATCGGATCCTGAAAATAGAAACAAAGGTGTGTGATACACGCAGAGGACGAAACAAGATTTTTAATCAAGTTGACTTAGCTGCATTTTGTGTGTCGGCGAAGCGTCGTTTTTGTTTAAGGAACAAATGAAAAGTACGATGTTAATAGCAAGAAGTCAAGTGAAAAGCAACAAAAAATAATAATTAAATATTGTCTGCGAATAATAATCTTTTGTGGGCGTCTCCATGGCTGGCTTCACATTGGGGTAAAAGACCTTTTTTGGAATCAGCATCGAATCCTGAAAATAGAAACAAAGGTGTGTGGTACACGCTCAGGGCAAAACAAGATTTCATCCATCAATAAACCTATTACGACTAATTTTGTTATTTCATTTTGAAAATCCCGACCATCGTACACATTAATTATAAATTAGTTATATTCATGAACGTGACTTAGCTGTATTCCGTGTCTTGGCGAAGCGTCGTCTTTGCAAAAGGAACGCCGCAGAGTCGCGTCTACCTTGCAAAGTGATCCTGCACTATCTGCTCGCGGACGAGCCTGCCTTGGTCGAGTCGCTGTCTACCTTCCAGTTGATCCGCAAGCACGAATTCAGCCACACCATCGTCGGCGTCTTCAGGAGCGTCATGAAGATTTCCACCGACTCTGTGCCGTATACGCAGGTTGTGCAAAGTCGCACACGCGTTGATGATTCGGCTTGCAACCTCCGGCTGGTAGTTGAGCACCCTTTCCTTTGAGATAAGAACAAATGAAACTCATTTTTAGCATTTTGACGTCATAAGTGGTGAACTACAGCAATACGCAATGCATGACGTATGTGTATCTAGCTTGCAAGTTTATCAGATCTGAATCAATAATTCAACCAACCCGTGACAAGCACCTCCAGATACCCTTTAGTCTCCTGTTGCACCTTTCAACGACAGAGCGCGCGCTGCAGTGGCTGGTCGTGTACCGGAACTCGGGTGTTCCTGCCTCGGCGTGAAGGATCGGCGTCATGAGCCAGGGTTCCAGTGGATAACCGGAATCTCCTGTAAAGTGCGTCATTCTTGTAAAAGTTTATATACATATGCAAGCGTGCATCAACATGTAATCGTGATCATGTACCCAGCAGCCAAGTTCCTCGTTCGTCTTGTCTGCCCTACGGAAAATGCCAGATAGCAGCCGAACTATAGGGCCGGCTAGACGGGTTCTTCGTGCAAAGTGCGTGATTTTGTGTATTGGTCCTGACGTGTCTTGTAGGTTTTATTTCGGGTAACGCTATCTGGTTCTTTGGGTGTCGCTTCGGGCTCGATCCAGTTCGCGGGGTTGACGCTATCCGGCCCATTCGGTTTCACTTCGGAAATTCCATAAAATTTTAGCACGGGTCCAGTATACGGCGCATACGGGTTCGTATACGGTCCTCACGGTCGCCGTTGACTGAACAATTTAAAGACAGCTAACCCTGGGTAGTTTGGTGTGCCGAGCAAATGGACTTGGTTACCGACTGAAATAACATTGTGGTATATCTATATTATGTGCACACTATAGATATAGTGCAACGTTATTTTGTCGGTAAAGTTGAAGACCGTTCGTATCCCCGAGCCCACTTGGGCCCACTTGACTGGCACACAAAACCCCATAAGGATAGCCGTCTTTAAATTCTTCAGTCAACGCGGTCGCGTACGGCCGCCGCTACGTATACGGAACGTGACGGGTACCCTGTACGGAGGTACGGTGGTGCCGTATACGGGACGTGACGGGTGCCCGTACGGGGCTACCCGCCCGGTGGTGCCGTATACGGGTCCGTATACGGGACTGACGTTAATGGAAAATCCCACGAATTTTGTATAAAAATGGATCAGTGATTCGCAGCTCACTGAAACCAGCACGCGACTTGCTGTAAAATGTACGTACAACAATCGTTGCACAGGATGTTATAGCGTTTCGCGTGCCAGTTTCAATCATCTGCAAATCACTAATCAATTTTTATAAAAAATTCGAGAGTTGTTTTCCATTGATTTACGTGGAGGGAATTCGTCGAGCGAGGGATACAAGGGTGAAACAGGTGCGTACAATTTATCACGAGATTTATGCATAATATGCAAAATTGTCGTCGCATCAAGCAATTCGCATAATCAAATCTAACGAGTTTTCTTATTCTATCGTGCATATGCTATAATAATATACATACGTGGGGATTTTATCGAATAATCATAGACGTATTTATCATCATATAGTGTGTATATTTATTCAATTTTTTGAATGGCTTCTCATGACTGTTCCTTCGGTTAAATATATATGGTACAAGCTGTGCTAGGAACTCTTTTTTTAATCTGACTTATTCGAGACAACTTTTTCAGACTTAACAAACTATACGATATAACTCAAATTGAAAGCATCTATATTATATATTAATTCAACTTTTTGTATAAACTCTCACTGTTCCTTCCTTTAAATATATATCGAGGGCTTAGGACCAGAAGGGCGTAGCCCACCAAAAACGGAGTATACTGCCATAAGGGCGTATCCCCAACTTTAACACGGGAGTTCCATAAGGGAGAAATTAGGCAGACTACTGCCAGAAGGGCGTAAGCCCACTACCATACTGCCAGAAGGGTGCAACCCGAAAAAAGTGGGTTACGCCCTTCTGGCAGATCACTGGTCATTTTTTCCCCGATTTGAATCGCCTTTTCACTGCCAGAAGGGCCTAACCCACTTTTTTTTTTTTTTTTGTGGCCTGCATCTCTTTTGAAGATAACAGGTCAATTTTTTCGAATTTCCCTACTGCCAGGAAGGCCCCACGGGCAAAAGAAAAAAAAAAGTGGCTTACGCCCTTCTGGCAGATTAGTGACAATTTTTTCCCCGGTTCAAATCGCCTTCTTACTGCCAGAAGGGCGTAACCCTCAAAAATTGTAAACGTGATGTTCGCCTTACTAGATGTGCGTAACATCGCCCTTTTTGGAATTTGGTAACTTTGTTACAGCCGGAAGCGCACAACTAGACGTCACCGTATGAGAAAATTATACATGTAACAAAACAACGAAAAGAAATGACGAAAAAATGAGAGATTATAATGAATTGAATTAGAAATTAAAAATCTGCGATTCTTTTAAGGCAGTCATATATGACAGCCATATACATGACTGCCTTGAAAGAATCGATTTCAGATTTTCAGTTTCTAATATTTAATTTATTATAATTTTCCATTTTTTCTTCGTTTCTTTTCGTTATTTTGTTACATGTATAATTTTTTCATACGGTGACGTCTAGTTATGCCCTTCCGGCTGTAACAAGGTTACCAAATTTCAAAAAGGGCGATGTTACGCACATCTAGTAAGGCGAACATCACGTTTTCAATTTTTGAGGGTTACGCCCTTCTGGCAGTAAGAAGGCGATTTGAACCGGGGAAAAAATTGTCACTAATCTGCCAGAAGGGCGTAAGCCACTTTTTTCGGGTTGCGCCCTTCTGGCAGTAGTCTGCCTAATTTCTCCCTCATGGAACTCCCGTGTTAAAGTTGGGGATACGCCCTTATGGCAGTGAGATCATAAAAAGCCAAAAAACAGTGGGTTACGCCCTTCTGGTTCTAAGCCCTCGATATAGTACGTGCTGTGATAGGAACTCTTTTTTTAATCAGACTTATTCGAGACAACTTTTTCAGACTTAACAAACTATACGATATAACTCAAATTGAAAGCATCTATATTATATATTAATTCAACTTTTTGTATCAACTCTCACTGTTCCTTCCTTTTAATATATATAGTACGTGCTGTGATAGGAACTCTTTTTTTAATCAGACTTATTCGAGACAACTTTTTCAGACTTAACAAACTATACGATATAACTCAAATTGAAAGCATCTATATTATATATTAATTCAACTTTTTGTATAAACTCTCACTGTTCCTTCCTTTAAATATATATAGTACGTGCTGTGATAGGAACTCGTTTTTTTATCAGACTTATTCGAGACAACTTTTTCAGACTTTTAACAAACTATACGATTTTACTCAAATTGAAAGTATATTCTATATTATATACTAATTCAACTTTTTATATAAACTCTCACTGTTCCTTCGTTTAAATATATACAGTACCTGCTGTGATAGGAACTCGTTTTTTTATCAGACTGATTCGAGACAACTTTTCCAGACTTTTAACAAACTATACGATTTTACTCAAATTGAAAGTATATTCTATATTATATATTAATTCAACTTTTTATATAAACTCTCACTGTTCCTTCGTTTAAATATATACAGTACCTGCTGTGATAGGAACTCGTTTTTTTATCAGACTTATTCGAGACAACTTCTTCGACTTTTAACAAACTATACGATATAACTCAAATTGAAAGTATCTATATTCTATATTAATTCAACTTTTTGTATAAACTCTCACTGTTCCTTCCTTTAAATATATATAGTACGTGCTGTGATAGGAACTCGTTTTTTTATCAGACTTATTCGAGACAACTTTTTCAGACTTCACAAACTGTACGATTTTACTCAAATTGAAAGTATATTCTATATTATATATTAATTCAACTTTTTATATAAACTCTCACTGTTCCTTCGTTTCAATATATCCAGCACCTGCTGTGATAGGAACTCGTTTTTTTATCAGACTTATTCGAGACAACTTCTTCGACTTTTAACAAACTATACGATATAACTCAAATTGAAAGTATCTATATTATACAGGGTGGTCTTTTTTAATCGCCCCAGGCGAATATCTCGGAAACTGGAAAAGATACGAAAAAAAGTTTGATACGAAACTTGAAGGGTTTTGAGGGGGAAAGATGATGACGGTATGTGTTGACTTGTGGATTCTGCCACTTCTGAGATTTCGCTAGTAACTTCGGATTTTAGATAGGGAACACATATTTCCGATATGAGCAGTTGATAGCCGGAACAAAGACTGATTCGAATACGTGGAGAAGAAAAAATTAAAATTTTTTTTTTTTTAATTTTAATTTTTTTTTTTTTAATTTTTTTTCGAATTTTTTTCTCTAATTTTGTCATTTTCTGTCAATCAAGCCAATAGCAGACCTGGAGACAAATTCCAAAACGTGAGAACAATAGTACGGTGTACAACAAGGGGGGAGGATAATTTCTAACTCGGGTAAGATGATGGTGATGGCACCTTCGGCGCCCTCGACTCCGACTCGTGCACCCTCACCCGACCCTCGCTATAAAAAATAACAAAATTTGAGAAAAAAAAAATCAAAAAAAAAAAATTTCAATTTTTTCTTCTCCACGTACTCGAATCAGTCTTTGTTCCCGCTATCAACTGCTCATATCGGAAATATGTGTTCCCTATCTAAAATCCGAAGTTACTAGCGAAATCTCAGAAGTGGCAGAATCCACAAGTCAACACATACCGTCATCATCTTTCCCCCTCAAAACCCTTCAAGTTTTGTATCAAACTTTTTTTCGTATCTTTAGATATTCGCCTGGGGCGATTAAAAAAGACCACCCTGTATAACAAACATTCAATGTTAGAATACAAACTCTACCGATGCGAACGTGAGAAAATATAATAGATGGATTTTCAAATATTATAAACCAACCTTTATAAAGTACTCCTGTATGGAAGCTGAGAAACTGGAAAAAAATTATTAGCGAAGGTAAAAACGCGGGCGATTGAATATTATTGTAAATTGTTTGATTAAATATTATTATTAATTGGGCGAAATTTGAAGTAGCTGGAATGTAAAAAGAATTAAGGGGAAATGAAACACGATGACGTTCGACGCACGTGCAATCTATTGTCGAAATAGATTGGTTACATCGAACCACTCTATTTTACCATGTGTCGGTATTATCGTTTTCCGTTACAGTCTGATTATTCTATCACCTTACATCATAAATGTATAATTGAATAACTTAAGAGTATCTACAAATACATGTACGATTCTTAAAATGAAACAATACTACATCGATATGTGTGTGTAAATGCTACTTCGACAGGCCAGCACGCATGTACACGTGTTAGCAATGGACCGTTTTGGCCAGTTCTGCTATTTCTGTATAATTTTCTATCCAAAATGAGTTTGTTGCAAAATTTTCTGTACAAAATGAGTTTGTTCAAAGTGTGTAAAGAATTCTGCACTATTCATAAGATATTTACAGTGTACTGTGACCTCAAGTATTTCACATATTTATGCAGTACATATTCGTAGTATTTCTATTACTGTTTTACACAGTATCTCTATTGCTTGCGCAATATTGAAACCACCATGAGTGTGTAGTTACTCACTACTTTGAAGAGTACCTAGAAATGTGAATACATGCACGATTTTCAAAAAGTGCTTTCTCTAAAACAATATTACATCCATATTCATGTCTCCATGCTCTTAGGCAGGCCAGCATGGATATACACATGTTGGTAATAGACCGTTTTAGCCAATTTTGCTATTTCTGTATAATCTTCGATTAAAAAAATGAGTTTGTTGAACAGGCGTTCAAACTATTCCATAAGATATTTACAGTGTACATGTGACTATCGAGTATTTGACATATTTATGCAGTACAAATTGGTAGTATTCCTACTACTGTGTTACGCAGTATTTCTACTGCTTGTGCAATATTGAAACTGCCATGGGTACATAGTTATTCACTACTTTGTTTTGCAGTAAGTACATTGCTTGTGCAATTCTACAGCTGCTGCAGTACGTAGTATGACTACTACGAAGCGCGTATAAAAATAATGTTACAATATTTTTGGAGGATACTAGGCTCTTTTTTTTCAAGTACTTCAACTATAAATTACAGGTTTGCAAAAGTAGTCGACACCCAATTATACTGTTCGGTCAACATAAAAGTTCTGGAAAGCAGTGTCGAATTCACTGTATCGTCTCAAACTCAAACTTTGACAATTGCCGGATATATTCCGTTTTGTCAGGTCGTAAGAGTCAAGGCTTATAAACATCAAAATTTCATCAACACATACTTGTTGACGTTATATCGTGAATTTAAACGCATACTGGACTGCTTTTTTTCAGTTCAGACTAAAATTAGGTACGACATTTCAAAATTGGATCTGATATTCAAATTTCCAAACTATTCCAAATCATATCACCTTCCTCAATTTGATTTGTCTATAAAAAAATATAACTTATGCGAAGGAGCATAGTTAGTTGTGACATGATTATGTTAATGTTTTCATTTTCGAAATATAGCTGCGAATATTCGATTACACTCTTGAACTTCGTTCATAGATAATTGGGCTCTGAACCATCTTCATCTGTTGTATAGCTACTTGAAATTACCGATGGGATTAAATATAAGTCACCATAATTTTCTGAATACTTGCAATAAAATAACCCGGGTGAAAATAGTCCGAGAACCGAATGAGTATTAAGGGGGTATATACACCTTTAAATGGGTTGAAATTCTCGAAAACAATTTTTTTTTTCCCGCAACTTTTAAACACTATGAATGAATTGAAAAAAATCATCATGTTAGAGGAGGGTTTAACCTTCATTATCCATATTTTACATCATGTATTACTCTTAGTCTAATGGTGGTTGCGCTGAAGATAGGAAAATAGAGAATTACTCAGTTGTCGTAAATAATAAAATCTGTCGTTGGACCGATCCATTTTTGGTCCTCAATTGTCCATAAGCGATGACTCTATGGAATGAACGGAGAACTTTTTGATATTGCGAAGATTACTTGAGTTATACAATTGTTTCCATTTTTTTTTCGAATTTTCAAATTTTGTTGGCTTATTTTTTCAATATCTCAGTTGAAAATGAGTTTACCAAAAAGTTCTACGTTCATTTAGTAGAGCCTTCTCTCATGAATAATTGAGGACCGAAGATTTGAAGATCGGTCCAACGATGGATTTTATTATTTACGACAACCGGTCAAAGTAGTGATTTTTCAGTAATTGATTTTCAAACTTTTATACTGCGGCGATGACTTTGGATACTGTCACGCGACTGTGACATTTATTCATGCTAACTAGTTTTATTACAGAAGTTAAGTATTTTTGGAGACCCTATACATCAGGTGCAAGTTGGATTTATAAGCCATCGCCTCTCAATATGAAACGTAGCGAATAGAAAATCACTCTACGCAGGGATCCAGATGGAGCCCTGCCTCAATTTTTGGCTCTGTAATGATCCAGAAAACTAATCTTTGGAAAGTTCTTCATTCACACTATGAAAATGAGCTTTCTGGACTATGACAGACCAAAAAATCTTAAATCTTAGCAGCGATCCACCTCGATCCTCACAATAAGTGATTTTCTCTTCGGTGTATGTCATATATCGAGGGGCAATGGCTTATAAAACCCAACTATCATTTGATTAGGCATGAGAAGCATACTGAACTTCTATAATAAAACTCAAGTATCTGGAAACATTTTTTGGTACACATCAGATTTTCAAAGATAATTCAATTACAGATGTACACGTCCCTCAAATGGCTGTAATTTGGGTATTTTGATGAATTTTCACATAATGCTTGTTTTGCAGATAGATTAGACTCCTAGTGTTCCAAAAACGCAAATATCTAGAAGCTGATTTTTCCGAAATGCAAAGGTATATAATCCCCCTTGACTAGTAAAAGTATGCACCTTTTTTGTGCGGGTGCAGTGACTGAATAAATCTACCGATGAACTTCTACTACAAATGTACTAGTACATTTCCTAAGACCGTTGTTTTCATCCTCTCTCAGGGTGGCCACGGTAAGGAAAAACCTGGAAAACCTGGAAATGTCAGGGAATTTTTTTAATTGGTCATGAAAATCGGGGAAATGTCGGGGAATTTTGAATTGGTCAGGGAATTATCTTATCATTTGTAGAGACAAAATAATATATAGTATGTGAAATATGGTTCTATAGATGTTTTTTAACTTAATTCGAGAATCGTACTTCAATTTAATGAAACTAAATTTTTTTTCATCAATGACATGCTATGTAATAGTATTTTGTTGAAGTGATTGAACGAAGATGTTCAAGTGTGTTTCAAGTTTGAGAATGTGCAACGTCGCAAGTTGAAGCAAATATAAATAATACTGACTGATGCTTTTTATCATTCAATATGCGCCCCGAGATTCTCAGAATCAGTCAGGGAAAGAATGTATCTCCAGTCAGGGAAGTCAGGCAAAAGTCAGTGAATTTTTCTTATTGATTTAAGTGGTCACCGTGTCTCTGGTAAACTCCATTTCAAATAAGAATGGATTAGTTACTTGCATCACAATCTATAGCTGCTGGTGTATGGAGGCTCGGCAAAGGTGCTATACGTTAAATTCTGACATCAATTTCCACATGAAATACATATTCATGATATTTTCGCACGCTGTCGACTAATGGCTACACGTGCAAAGTAGCCTACAGAGATATAATCGGGGATGTCCGTGTCATATGCGGTATAGAAGCGGCAGTTTTGTCACAGCGTTATTGTCTTCTGCCTATTAAACAAAATTTATAAATAAACGGTTACCTCAATACTGATAACATTCATTATGAGAATATATTCAGCATTGATATTGAATCACGCGCTTAATATATTCAAGATCATATAGTGTGGTTATATATCAAAATACACACTGTATTTTGTAACTGAGAATATTGATTATCGGATTGCAGCGGGTGAAATATCTATACGTGCAAGATGGCATAGTATTTACTGTTTGCTGGATCGCTTGTCACGCAGCGACTCGCCTCTGGAAGGGTAGGTTGTCTTTACCTAAAAAATGATCAAAATGAATTAATATGTGCAAGGGGGGAGCATGGTGTGGCCAAAATGAGCATATGGTGTTCGTAACATGCCACTCACATAGGAAGACCTGTCAAGAATCAACAACAGCAAGGATTTTCATACGTCGACCGTTTCCCGCTCGTGTAATGTGTGTGCTCTGAAACGTAATAATCTTCAAGGTAAGTAGAGCCATACTAATCAAACAATTCTAAACGTATAATGTATCTACCAAATTATACACGCGATTACTATTGCAGAAATGTTTACGTTTATTTTATGTCAAACGCGCAAAAATCGCGTGCAGTGAAATTGACACAATTTGTTTATCATTATGCACTAATTTTATACCCAAAAAATTGTCGATTTGGCAAAGGGCAATTTTGGCTCAACCCTTGTTACCTACGCGTGCGAAATAATGAATTGTCAGGTTTTTTAATGCAAAAGGCTAAACAATGTTACACGAGCATAACCTCAAATTTCATGCTCGATCTAATTCGAAGTATTTAAGATGCTATAATACCATGTTCAATTCCATATGTAGAGGCAGATTCTTCTATTCCAAAAAGAAATGTTAGGAATTCACAAGTGATCCATCTTGATGCAGCCCACACCTTATAACGGTGATCACCACGCCGCACGGTTAACCCTAACCAACAAACTTCAGCGGTCAGCCGTCGTGACAATGCGTGTTGCGCGCAGCGCCTATCTGCGCGGCGGGAATGCGCGGTTCACTTTGCGCGAGCGGCAGTGCGGGAAGAACAACGTGAGCATATTCAAATACACAATATTATACGTTATCATACGTGATGTATATGGGGAATTCCAGCCCAACCTGGACAGCTTTTGACCCTCACCCCTCTCGATTTTTTTCATTTTTTTTTTTCTGATATTCGGTAGACTGAAAGGAGTGCTTGTGATTTATTTCAAATTTTTATCTCAATCCGTTTTCGATTTACATATTTTTGAAAATTCGCAATTCCCGATGATCGTCAAACGTTTAAACGCCTGTATCTCTGAATCTATCAGTCGGATTACAAAATGTGAGCATATGAAATTCATCGGAAAGAAGTGTACTTTTCGAAAAAAATATTCCTGGATAATTAAGCCTCGTTCTTCATAGTGAAATCTTCGTTTAAACATGAAAAATCGATTTTTCTCAAAGTATGACATGATTCAAAATTTTCAAAAAATTCTCAAAAATACTTCGAGAAAAGACAAAATTTTTGAGCTATGGCTGATCGTGGGCCTCGGCTGCTTTCTATTTTTAACAGAATTTTAATCGAAATTTTAATTGAATTAATTAAAATTCTATTGAAAATTGAAAAACAAATTTAATTAAATTAATCAAAATCCCGTTGAAAATTGATTTCTCAATTTTTTCTCAATTTTCTTTATCTTTCAAAATAAATTTTAAATTGAATCAATTAAAATTCTATCAAAAATTTGAGAAAAAATTCAAAATAATCGATTAAAATTCTGTTAAAAATAGAAAGCAGCCGAGGCCCACGATCAGCCATAGCTCAAAAATTTTGTCTTTTCTCGAAGTATTTTTGAGAATTTTTTGAAAATTTTGAATTATGTCATACTTTGAGAAAAATCGATTTTTCATGTTTAAACGAAGATTTCACTATGAAGGACGAGGCACAATTATCCAGAAATATTTTTTTCGAAAAGTACACTTCTTTCCGATGAATTTCATATACTCACATTTTGTAATCCGACTGATAGATTCAGAGATACAGGCGTTTAAACGTTTGACGATCATCGGGAATTGCGAATTTTCAAAAATATGTAAATCGAAAACGGATTGAGATAAAAATTTGAAATAAATCACAAGCACTCCTTTCAGTCTACCGAATATCAGAAAAAAAAATGAAAAAAATCGAGAGGGGTGAGGGTCAAAAGCTGTCCAGGTTGGGCTGGAATTCCCCATATGTTATCATAAAACAAACGAGAACAAACCGAAAGGATTAACAAACTATTGAAAAATAATTACAGACAAATAATAAAGACTCATACTCGATACGTATATTATTGGGTATCGTGATAATTAGTGAAACAATTGTTAGCGCGTAACGATAACCGGAGACGGGTTTTTTACTTTGATAAATGAATACAAATGTGTAACAGAGAGTCTGCATTTTCACGTGGAATCCATCAAAATTACAACCTATTATACATTTATTGTTGTTAATAACCAATAACTTTTGTCAATAAACTAGCAAACTATATTCAAATCGTACAACTATTTTGTTCAACCATGGTTATTTGCGTTGTACGGATATTGTGGAGATTGTGTTGGGGGTTGTAAATAATCTGTTCGGTTCGGTTGAGGTTGTAGCGATATGCGACGTGATTCATGCTCAGTAGGTACGTAATTAGAATGATACGGTGGTGGGCAGAGTGGCGTATAAGATGATAGATGAGCGGGAATTCGTTGATACAACGGATAAGATACAGGTGCTTGATTTTGGACATGCGACGGATAAGACGGAGGTACTTGATTTTGTACAGGCGACGGATAAGCTAGAGGTGCTTGATTTTGGACATATTGCGACGGATAAGAGAAAGGCGCTTGATTTTGGACATATTGCGACGGATAAGACAGAGGCGCTTGATTTTGTACAGGCGACGGATAAGCTAGAGGTGCTTGATTTTGGACATATTGCGACGGATAAGACAGGGGTGCTTGATTTTGTGACGGATAAGATAGAGGTGCTTGGTTTTGTACAGGCAACGAATAATATAGTGGCGCAAGGGTTGGGCCGTACATCGAATGAGGTTGTGTTCCGTTATTCAGCCTGTTCAGCGAATAGGCCGGCTCCGGTTGCTGTAGCGGTGCATACGAGTCATGTCTTAGAAATGACGGCATTGCCACAGACGACCCACTCCTCACATTTTCTTTGTTGGGTTCCGAAATTTGCTGCTGCTTCAGTTCCTCAATCTCCTGCACGATAATAATATAATATGATGCATTATTGACGTATAATCGAAACATTGAAGGTGTCGAACGATTCACAAAAAAGTACGGTTGATTTACATAATTATATATATTTTGACAGCTTAATATTGAGCTCCGCACGTACTTTTACAAGATTCCGCATTATTTTCAATAATTCTCTGTTTGCGTCCTCCTGCCGTTTCATTCGCTTGGCCATCCTTCGAGATGTTCTTGGCGCCTCCTGCGTGGGTTGAATTTGTGACATTCCGAACGAGGAATGTACATGCGCATGTTGTTCATTCACGTTTGCGATCTTAGGCTCTGGTTGACAACCCTGCTGCGGCAGCGGTGCCTGAAGCTGCTGCACGGTTGGAGGTGCATGAGGTGGTTTGTGCTGATGCACGGTTGAAAGTCCAGATTGAATTGGTTTGGGCTGCTGTACCGCAATAGTCGCAGGTAGCGGCGGTTGAAGCTGCTGCACAGTGCAAGGTGCAGAACCAGGAGTTTGGAGATGGTGCGCCATTGAAGGTGCAGCAGGTCGCGTTTTACGATTCACCCCTGCTTTCTGACCGCGTGGTCGGCAAACCAGCTGAACGGCAGAATGTAGTGCAGGTAGCGGTGGTAGAGGCTGTTGGACCACAGGCTGCTGGACCACTGCCGCTGCAAGTGATGCTGAGCTCGTAAGTTCATCCGGCACATCTTTTGTTGCAGTCAAAGGCCGACGTGTTTTAGATCGAAGAGAAACACGCGGTGACTCGGTAACAGACATACCGCGTCCGCGACCATGTGATCTTCCTCGAGTCGCACCACGTCCAGCTGCATGTAAAACGCAAACCGTTACACAATATGTTGTCAGTTTTCGATGAAACTTTATACATCTAAAGCTTCATCAAGTTCTATATGCGCGATATGGTAATATGCCAAAAGATTTGCTCACAGATTTGAATAATATGTACTTCTAGTGTGACGGACGCATAGACATGATCCAAAAAGTCGAATCATCGTATAATTCAGAGTATGACTGTCGCGATATGATGTTGTAAACCATGCTATACGTAGATAAATTGTGAGCAGTATCCATGATCAGCAATTCTGTTCCCCGTGCTAGCCATACTCACCTGTTGATGATACTCCTGCGAGGATCCTTTTGTAATGGTTCCCGCTCGACATGGTACAGATTATATTTTTATAATTTTCAATATTGTCGAAGAATACGTATACGACTGGATTGGACTGTACTGAATATGTTCGTATGTATTCGTCAATTGAATGCCGAATTCGGTAAGGTTCAGACTATTGCCGATTGATATTGTTTCGTTGTTTACGAAAAAAAAGGTCGGCGTGACGCTATCACAAATCTTCCGCTTTGACTGCATCTTCACGTGTGAAATAATTCGTGTTTGCACTACATAATTCACTGTGTTTATGTGTCATATGAGTTAAAAAAGTTATGGAGAACAAAAAATACAAGAGGTCAGTCGCAACGAGGAAATGGACTTTCTTCAAGAAGTATGTAAATGTTTATTAAACACAATTTGAAATTAGGGGTCGCATCAGGATAGTTGTTAGTGAGGTTACATCCGGGACCGTATTTTCGATTTGATAATTATTAAAAATACCACAAGTTTTACAAACAATTTTTATTTGTTTGTAGTCATGTAATTATCAAATTAAACATCTTACAGGATTATTAATGCACTAACTTTGTTCTAGGCGACGAATATCTTATAAAGAAAAACAATTTGATCAAAATCCTAATGATCAGCATAATGAAGAAATTGGAGAACACGTGAATTCCTGTTCTGATTATATCAGTCAAAATAGTATTGTAGATGATGTTTGTATACCGATAGAATCGATCCGACAAAAAATAGAATTTACCGAGTGTAACGTGGATGAAATGTGTCCTCCATCAATCGAATTTTCAAAAAATTCTTACGATCGTTCTGCTGCTTTGAGTAATGGAATTGTTATCCGCGGTAGAACTAATGATAAGATACTCGACAAACCTATCCGAACGTACAGTAGAAATGTATCAAACACTTTTGATGACAATTTTGATTTGCAACAAGCAATGTGTGATTTGAGAAACACACGATCTGATGAATATGGCAGTGATTCTAACGTTGTGGATGACAGTTTTATAGACGAATATTGTAACCAAAATGATGATTATCCGCTGCATGATTCAAGTAACATTACCTCAACAAGTGGCGAATTGAATAGTAACGTACTATGCCATGAATTGGAAGACGCGGAAGAGAATAACGAACTTTACAGATCACGTGGAAGACATATAGTTAATATTCAGTATATTATGGACACATTCCATAAAAAATTGGATAATCATCATCCTGGTTGTCCATGTCGTGTACGAGACATTGAAATGTGGAAGTGTGTCGATCGTGGGATGCGATCTAACTTATTTTTCCGTTGTAAAGCATGCGAATTCGAATGTAATTTTCGGACAGATCCTAACAATAGCGATGAAATTTCGATACATGATGGTGTAGTCTACGGTAGCTTAGCGGCGGGAATCGGTTACGCTACGATGCAGTCTCAGCTTGCCGCAATTGGAGTTCGTTCCTTGTCGCACGTAACGTACCGTAAGATTCGGGATTCAATATCTCAAAATATCCATAATGCCAGTGTAAAAGAGATGAGTGAAGCGGCTGAAATGGAGAAAAAGATAGCAATAACTAAGGGGAACATTACTCCAGAAGGCATTCCATACATTAATGTTATAGTTGATGGAGCATGAGGTAAAAGATCTTACCGCGGAGGAAGATATGACGCGTTGTCTGGTACTGCAGTGATAGTAGGTGCTGAAACAGGGCGTGTATTATTCTGTGGGGTTAGGAATAAGTATTGCTGCATTTGCAATAGAGCTACAAGCCTCGGTAAAGAAATACCAATACACGTATGCTATAAAAATTGGGGCCAGCATCAATCTTCAACTAGCATGGAACCAGATATCATAGCTGAAGGGTTTTGTGAAAGTATAGAAACTCACGGATTAATATACAAAACGCTTATCGGTGATGGAGATAGCAGTGTCTACCAAACTGTAATAGATAATGATCCTTACGCGGCATATGACATTCGCGTAAAAAAAATTGAGTGTAAGAACCATTTGTTTCGAAATTTTTGCGGGCATATCGAAAACGCGTCACAAGCCAAATTCACTAAAAAACCACAATCAGGTACAGTCACATCGCTACGTTCACGAATCAAAAGTAGTGCACTTAAAATGCGTAGGTTTGTCGAAGAAAGTATTAAACGCGTAAAAGACGATAACAGCACGCGAGCCCGACAAGCTGAATGTCTAATGCATGATATTCTGAAGATGCCAGGACATTTCTTTGGCGATCATTCTCAATGCAACTGGACGTCTGAATGCTGCGACGAATCTGAAACAAATTTAGTACCTTTGCTGCGTGAAATTGGTGTATTTCATATAATCGAAGGTGTTGTTGAACGTTTAGCGATGAATGCAGATTCGTTGTTAGAAGATCAAACAACTAATCCAGCTGAAGCGTATCATTCTCAAGGCAATAGATTTAATGGCGGGCGGCGTGTAAATAACAGCTTACGAAATTCATTTCAAATCAGAGCACACTGTGCAGTAGTCCAACATAATACGCTTGCGTTATCATCAACGATCTATAAAAGTGCTGGTAAAATAGTTTATCAAGTGGTTGAGGATATCGAACAGAGCAGAAAATTACAGGTACAAAGAACTAAAAGTCATAGACACGATTATGGCAGAAGACGACGTCGACGGTGGTACGGAACAGATAGGGATTATGGTCCGTTATGTCGCGAGCCTGACGTTAGCGGGTCGGTGTACGAAAATCTAGTCGAAAATCATTCTTCAAAACTGCGTATGCGTCAAGAAAACCGTATCAATTTAGAACGCGAAACTTCTGACCAAAGCGAATCAGAGTTATCGCAATTGTATCGACGTGACATGATTACTGCTTCCAAATTTGGTGAAATATGTCGCATGAAAGAGAGTACATCGTGTTCAAGATTGGTTAAGGCGATTCGGTATCCGAAACCACTTGACAGTGCAGATATCAAATTTGGTAAAGTCAACGAGAGCACCGCTAGAGATCAGTTAGCCATAGCTTTGGGGGAGAAAATATCTGTCAACGGGCTATTTATTGATCCGAAGATTCCATATCTTGGGGCTTCACCGGATGGCCTTATCAACCTCAACGGAATCGTAGAAATAAAGTGTCTCGCAAAAGCTGAGAATGATACTCCTGAATCGGCGATTGAAAAGTTTAAAGCGTACAGGAATATTTTCGAGAAAGATAGCACGGAACACATGAATAAAAATCATAGGTATTATTATCAAGTACAAGGTCAGCTTCATGTTACTCAGCGAGAGTATTGTATATTCGCGTTATGGACGCCGCTCGGCATTAAACACATAATTGTACTTCGGGATGACGAATTTTGGAACGATAAAATGGAGCCCAAATTAATAAGATTTTATAATGAATGCCTGGTTCCTGAAATCGTTAATAGCAGGCACAACCGGCACATGGATATTCGCGAGCCAGAATATATTTTGCTAGCTTAAGAAAGAGAAAAGCAAAAGCAAATACAATCTCTGCACCAATCTAAAAACCATGCAGTATCTGTAATCGTCGACCCAATTGACCATATTAGAACCGATCAACCGTCAGAATCCGTAACAGTAGCTTCCGAATCTGCAGCTATAATTGATTTGGAAACACAAGAAAATGACGTGGTTCTAGAATCTTTGATACCACGCACGGCTACAGACAATTCTGCACAATTTTTAGATGTAGATATGCTTGTACATCAACTGCAGAATATTTCATTTGATAATGTTATGGCAAATGTACTCGCAAATGGTGTTATTCTGGACGATGAAAGTATTGAATATTTTCTACAAATAGTAGCTGAGAATTGCGACTACAACATCATCCCGGTCATTTTATTCGCTTACCAAGATGTGTTGCAGCCTTCAGACACTGAGCATGATCTACTGATTATAGGTGGAAATCAATTTAGACATTGGTGCTGTATTCGTTGCGAAAAAAAAAATCTTTTTGTGTACGATAGTCTGCGGCGAAGGACTTATGCGGCATTACATGAGAATGAAAAATCGTTTATTCGTATAAGGTATCCGCGGATACGAATAAATAATATAATATTTCCTGATGTCGCGACGCAGCCAGATAATTATAGCTGCGGGGTATATTCAGCTGCGTTCGCTACCGCATTGGCATTAGGTCAGGATCCGAGTCATCCGAAACATGTAGAAAACGAAACTGTAATGAGAGAGCATATGGCGAAGATCATTGAGTGTAGGAAACTGCTACCATTCCCCACTCAGATCTAATACATAATGCATTAACAATTCGACTTGAAATGATACCGATTCATGAGAAAGTAGTGTACAGTTGAATAATTATGCATATATGTATAATAGATATGAACCAAATATTTATAAATGTGATATGAAATGTAAAATGAAGGACAAGAGGTGTACTTTCGAATTAGTTTCACCACTGTTGTTCATTGTGAATTAATTATGTATAGGATACTTCACATAATGTGCGTATTTTTATTGTATAAAATATTAGCTATATTTCTTCCATAATGAGGTGAATCTTGAAATTCATGGAACAGCTATACATTTGATCGATCGTATATCATTGTATTTCCATGAATTGATGGGTGGCTATTTGGAGTGTTTCATATTTGTATTTAGAATTCAACTGTACATTATTATTAACCACCTTAAACTAAAAAAAGATTAATCTGATACACGCACCACCGATCGACCACACGTAATCATCTAAATTTATCAACTAAAAGCGGATTTGGTTTCATGACACTTCATGTAATGTTATTTGAATGAATCGAAGAATATGTGTCTAAATTAGGTATCCATAAGCCACCACTCATATATTTAGAGTTGATTGGCGTTTGAACGTACGTGTCGCGTTGAAATACTTCACGAACACATTCCGGTAAATAGTCTGAACCTTACCGAATTCGGCATTCAATTGACGAATACATACGAACATATTCAGTACAGTCCAATCCAGTCGTATACGTATTCTTCGACAATATTGAAAATTATAAAAATATAATCTGTACCATGTCGAGCGGGAACCATTACAAAAGGATCCTCGCAGGAGTATCATCAACAGGTGAGTATGGCTAGCACGGGGAACAGAATTGCTGATCATGGATACTGCTCACAATTTATCTACGTATAGCATGGTTTACAACATCATATCGCGACAGTCATACTCTGAATTATACGATGATTCGACTTTTTGGATCATGTCTATGCGTCCGTCACACTAGAAGTACATATTATTCAAATCTGTGAGCAAATCTTTTGGCATATTACCATATCGCGCATATAGAACTTGATGAAGCTTTAGATGTATAAAGTTTCATCGAAAACTGACAACATATTGTGTAACGGTTTGCGTTTTACATGCAGCTGGACGTGGTGCGACTCGAGGAAGATCACATGGTCGCGGACGCGGTATGTCTGTTACCGAGTCACCGCGTGTTTCTCTTCGATCTAAAACACGTCGGCCTTTGACTGCAACAAAAGATGTGCCGGATGAACTTACGAGCTCAGCATCACTTGCAGCGGCAGTGGTCCAGCAGCCTGTGGTCCAACAGCCTCTACCACCGCTACCTGCACTACATTCTGCCGTTCAGCTGGTTTGCCGACCACGCGGTCAGAAAGCAGGGGTGAATCGTAAAACGCGACCTGCTGCACCTTCAATGGCGCACCATCTCCAAACTCCTGGTTCTGCACCTTGCACTGTGCAGCAGCTTCAACCGCCGCTACCTGCGACTATTGCGGTACAGCAGCCCAAACCAATTCAATCTGGACTTTCAACCGTGCATCAGCACAAACCACCTCATGCACCTCCAACCGTGCAGCAGCTTCAGGCACCGCTGCCGCAGCAGGGTTGTCAACCAGAGCCTAAGATCGCAAACGTGAATGAACAACATGCGCATGTACATTCCTCGTTCGGAATGTCACAAATTCAACCCACGCAGGAGGCGCCAAGAACATCTCGAAGGATGGCCAAGCGAATGAAACGGCAGGAGGACGCAAACAGAGAATTATTGAAAATAATGCGGAATCTTGTAAAAGTACGTGCGGAGCTCAATATTAAGCTGTCAAAATATATATAATTATGTAAATCAACCGTACTTTTTTGTGAATCGTTCGACACCTTCAATGTTTCGATTATACGTCAATAATGCATCATATTATATTATTATCGTGCAGGAGATTGAGGAACTGAAGCAGCAGCAAATTTCGGAACCCAACAAAGAAAATGTGAGGAGTGGGTCGTCTGTGGCAATGCCGTCATTTCTAAGACATGACTCGTATGCACCGCTACAGCAACCGGAGCCGGCCTATTCGCTGAACAGGCTGAATAACGGAACACAACCTCATTCGATGTACGGCCCAACCCTTGCGCCACTATATTATTCGTTGCCTGTACAAAACCAAGCACCTCTATCTTATCCGTCACAAAATCAAGCACCCCTGTCTTATCCGTCGCAATATGTCCAAAATCAAGCACCTCTAGCTTATCCGTCGCCTGTACAAAATCAAGCGCCTCTGTCTTATCCGTCGCAATATGTCCAAAATCAAGCGCCTTTCTCTTATCCGTCGCAATATGTCCAAAATCAAGCACCTCTAGCTTATCCGTCGCCTGTACAAAATCAAGTACCTCCGTCTTATCCGTCGCATGTCCAAAATCAAGCACCTGTATCTTATCCGTTGTATCAACGAATTCCCGCTCATCTATCATCTTATACGCCACTCTGCCCACCACCGTATCATTCTAATTACGTACCTACTGAGCATGAATCACGTCGCATATCGCTACAACCTCAACCGAACCGAACAGATTATTTACAACCCCCAACACAATCTCCACAATATCCGTACAACGCAAATAACCATGGTTGAACAAAATAGTTGTACGATTTGAATATAGTTTGCTAGTTTATTGACAAAAGTTATTGGTTATTAACAACAATAAATGTATAATAGGTTGTAATTTTGATGGATTCCACGTGAAAATGCAGACTCTCTGTTACACATTTGTATTCATTTATCAAAGTAAAAAACCCGTCTCCGGTTATCGTTACGCGCTAACAATTGTTTCACTAATTATCACGATACCCAATAATATACGTATCGAGTATGAGTCTTTATTATTTGTCTGTAATTATTTTTCAATAGTTTGTTAATCCTTTCGGTTTGTTCTCGTTTGTTTTATGATAACATATGGGGAATTCCAGCCCAACCTGGACAGCTTTTGACCCTCACCCCTCTCGATTTTTTTCATTTTTTTTTCTGATATTCGGTAGACTGAAAGGAGTGCTTGTGATTTATTTCAAATTTTTATCTCAATCCGTTTTCGATTTACATATTTTTGAAAATTCGCAATTCCCGATGATCGTCAAACGTTTAAACGCCTGTATCTCTGAATCTATCAGTCGGATTACAAAATGTGAGTATATGAAATTCATCGGAAAGAAGTGTACTTTTCGAAAAAAATATTTCTGGATAATTGTGCCTCGTCCTTCATAGTGAAATCTTCGTTTAAACATGAAAAATCGATTTTTCTCAAAGTATGACATAATTCAAAATTTTCAAAAAATTCTCAATAATACTTCGAGAAAAGACAAAATTTTTGAGCTATGGCTGATCGTGGGCCTCGGCTGCTTTCTATTTTTAACAGAATTTTAAATGAATCACATACTTTCATACACACATACACAAACACACACACACACACACCCAGATGTCCATCTCTAAACGATCGGAGGATATATTCTCTGGAAATCAAAACGAAATAATAATAACATCCATATGTAAAGTAAGGACAAATGATGGCAGTGAAAATCGTATCACCCTCAAACAGAAGAAGCATATTGGACATGAGTGGCGACATCTAATAGAATAAACGAACAATTGATGTGCCATCTAATGGCGCGCAGAATAACTGTCATTCATGTTATTCATCAACAAACATATCGATGTTTTGATAAGTTATCTACAACTATTTTCAAAACCTGAATTCTCTGTAGTTGAGTTAAAAATATTATTCATATTGATATTACAAATATATTACCGCATAATCTAGGGCATGACGCTCTGTTTTTTTGCGTTTTAAAATGCCAGTAGTAATGATTATTCATTACAGGTTAATGATCGTACGTAATCTGTAAAAAAAATTGTAATTTTAACGAAATTCAAGAGCCTCATGCCCTACGTTCCCTTTTTCTAAGTCACGGTTATCAATTTAAGGTGAATTGGTTGTGTTTTCAGAGAGAAACTAGGTTTCGAAAATGCTATGTGACAGAATCGTGTTTCATTTCCCCTTAAGGGCACTTTCGTAAGTAGGATAAAGTATTTTCGACTTGAAAAAGTCGGTTTGGCGTGTTGTTTCGAGGCTTTGTAATATCTTTGATCGCACGTATTATCTTTCGACTGATCGTGAAACTCAACGAGGAGAAGAAAGACAGTCGAAAGATAGGCGGGAAATGCACATCCCGCGCGATTTTGATTTGTTTCACGCGTTGCCATATTCAATACAGTGTTGTCAATACTTACCTCATAGCAGGAAATAAAGGCTGAATTTTCATAGCAGTGAATTGCTGCTGCGGCAAAATTTTGCTGCAACGCTATTCGTTGTTGATCACGTGGTAACCAATCGAATACGACTGTTGCTGCCGTAGCAATTTACTGTCATGGAAATCCAGCCTCGAGGGATGACGACCCGGCGGAGTAGTGGTCGCAACGAATATAACGCAATTACACAACCTATTTTTAATTTTGATCATTTCGTTGCTTATTGTTTGCTCAGTTTTGAATACACATACCTACATATGTGTATGTGTATGTAACACCACACACAGACCGGGTTTCAAGTGAAACACGTTGGTGGCGTCCACCGTGCAACAGGCGAGAGTAACCTCCCGGCGAAGCATCGCGGTCACGAAGTGCGCGTGCGGCGTGCCTGTGAATCCCCGTCTTCTGTAGCGATTATTACGTCATCGCCGTCGACACAACGGACAGTTCCTGGCACATTCCGAAGGATCGAAGCGCAAGTGACACGGGAGGTTCGCATGTACACGGAAAAGAAGAAAACTTGCATCCTTACGATGCCAGCGTACAAGATTTGTTGGTTAAAGGTTCGCAATATTTTCGTTAACATGACGTATCGGTCCGATTTCTGCAGAAAATGAAAAATGCAATAAGACAAATCAATGACAGCATAATAGTACATTTCGTTACGACTACGGATAGGCTTTGTTGGCGAAACGAGAGGTTTACGGCCCGAGCCTTCGGCCTTCGGCTCGGGCTGTAGCGAGAGTCGTCAAAAAAACTTTCCGTACAAGTGACGGACATAATTTTTCACCATGAGAGACGCAAAATCGCGACGAAGTTGCGATTTTGAGGTTAGGGTTAGTGAAATCTACGTACGCGCGTACTGCGTACGGCATGTCAATTTCTCACCATAGCTTTGTCATCAATTTCTCGTTTTTGACCACAAATCTTTGCAGGATACTAGTGTCATTTTGTATCGTGACATTGAGTCATAAGAAGCCGCAGACTTATACTTTTGGGATTAACATTTAATAAGATCCATGCAGATGTTGGCAATGAAGGTGTCAAGCCCCAGCTGGTCGGTAATATGACGTTACCCGACTGAACGGACAGACGTACTGGCTCTCCCGATCACTTTGTGTCCGCCCGAACGGACATACATGCTGGTTATCCACTCACTTGTTGTCCGAAAGTAAGTCAACTGACGAAGTGACCTTTTGATTTCTTTTTGTTCTGTATGTTCTCCAAATCTTACCCTAATCTGACTCCGCTGGCAATTTTCCTAGCTGAGAAACCTTGCGGCTCCAAGATTCCTTGGATTCCTTGATGATCTCTCGAATACGAAGTCAACGCTTTGCCGTCGACAATGTGAGACATGAATAAAGCACCAATCGATGTTTTTGAAGTGATGAATGACAACGAGAAGAGTGTCCAACAGAGCTGGTAGTAAGTGACTTTGCTCACTATTATCCCCCTTTTCGTTTTAACTTCATTGAAGAAACTGTCGCTCGCATCACTTTTTTTGGTAATAATTTAGACTCGAGAATCATAATGACTGTGATACAGCTGGCAATAAAGATTGGGTAGTATCATGCAGCATTTACAAAGATGGCAGATGACATTTGTATTTGGTCCTTTACAAGGAATCGCTGTGTCAAATCCGGCTTGTCAATTTTGACTTTTGTGTTCTTTATACAACATTTGCCTCGACGCTTTCCTCTTCGCTTACATGTCCCAATTTCCGCCGAGTGCTTCACGCGAATGCAATGCATCATTATTATGATTCATAAAAATGCTGTTTCAAATATTACACAGCTTCCCCAGAATTCAGTTCGTGTCCAAAACTTGGCCTGTACAGTATTCATCATTGGAAGGATTTTTCAAGCTGGTGACAATCGTCTCCAAGAAATTATTGCCGTATGAAAGAAAAATCAAGTATGGACTACGCAGTGCTCGAAGCCTACGACGACTTACCCGCTGACCCTGAAGTATAACAGGCATGTGCGTGAGTGTGTCGTTGACACGTCAGACTTAGTACAGGCTGAATTGTAGACCGTTTCATGCATGGTGCGTTGTCACAGTGACTAATGTTGGTTTTTCTTTCAGTAGCCGATAGCAGTGTATTCTCCCAAACAAGCGTCTCAAGAGAGTCGGCAGTCTGCGAAACCCCGTCGAAACATTAATCCCCGGTCCGTGCCCTCGGCACCGTGTGCAATCAGAGGGAATCTTGTTATGCGTCCGACAGCTGATCAGCATTACCGCTGCAAAAATCCACAAGACACCGTCGATATATTGGACCCGAGATTCATCGAACCGTTCCGTATTTCACGTCAGCTGGCAACGGATCTCATTGTAGAGTTCACCCCGTAACTTCAGAATACAATATCCAACGGGCTCTCCCTGTATCTTTAATGTCAGCCATCATGTCAAAAAACGCGAGCGTGTGGATTAAGCGAGAAGGGCCTCACTTGTCCACTTTTCCAACTTTTTCTCACAATCTTTCGATTCACTGTTTTCGACGAATCTTTGCCACATAGATTTTCAAAAACAAAATTCCTATTTCCCATTGTCCAATTACTTTGGGAATTACATGTATAAGGTGGTTCTCCTAGTAGAGTCGCGCCAAACGGGAGTCTCACAATCAGAGAAAATTTGCAATACTTTTTGATGGGAAAATAATCCGAATAACATCAAGTATCTAGGAGATTCTGAAAAGATTGATTTCGCATAATAATATTTACAAATAGTTATTAACAATAATTCGTTCATTTTCATGAATACGTTTGGATTTTCTTCAGAATTTTGTCTAACTATTTGAATTTGTGGTTTCATTTGTTTATGTAGTCTGCAGAAACGCAATTCCAAACAAATAGAGGTATCAACCAGTTTTTTGGAAGTGAAAATTGTATGTAATTCATTTTCGATCATCGAAAAAATTGAGAATTCTTTATGCAGCATTCATAATTGACCCGATAATAGACAATTGCAATTCAAAAAATATTGAATCATTCCAATGATTGAAATTATTCTTCCCTAGAATATTAATTATCGCAAAATTTGAATCCCATTTTAGCAGTAAACGACATGATCTCCCTTGTAATACCGTATTCTTCCGAGTATAAGTCGACCCCAGTTTTTGGACTTAATGTCAAGACTTTTTTTTTAGGTACTGAATATAGGTCGAATTTCATGACATGAATTGTAGTAACAAGAGAATATTTACAAATACATCTAAATTATCCCTGCCTAGTCAAACACCATTACAGCCAAATATCGTCAGTCGAATAGATGCGGTGGAAGAGACCATGAACACTGTTCTAGAAAAACTCGAAGCGATAATGAGCCGGATCTTGACTAAGGAAACGGAAGAAAGTCGTCCGAGTAAAAATAAAATTAGAACCCTAAGAACCGGTAAGGAAACAAAACCCAATTCTCCTAACGTTAGCGAAACAGACCATTCGACAGATGACGAAACGGTCGTAGGACATAAACAAAACCGCGATAGGGAGCGACGCGAGCTAGCTTCGACAAGTAGCAAGCCAGCTAATCAGTTGTCAAGCGCTTTTGTCTCATATCATCATAGTCATAATCCCGCGAGTACTGTAGGTCATCAACAACACACCGAAAACGCGCAGATAAATGATCACAGACAAGGCCAAGGATTACGTCCGTTAGTGGGTGTACAGAATCCCATAGACCGGGAACCACGTCACGTACACTCATCCGAATTTACACCCGTCACAAACGTTCAGTTTGCCGTATATGAATACTTCGCCACCACAATTAGCAAATAACGCAATTCGACTCGCTGATCGAACGATACCGTATTTTATTAGGGTAAAAATTGGTCAACCTTCTCCGGATGGTCGAATTGTCGACGGGGGAGTCTTCGTCACGGAAGAACGATGTAGACAAATGATAAATTCATCGCCGGTTTCACTAAACACGCCGACGAATCCACAAAATACAATACAGTCAAACTTGGATGAGCGAGCTCGTAGCGTAAGCCGCACTCCGACCTACTCTTTTAATCCGAGCAATTTAGCGTCTTCGACCCATTATGCAGGTGTTGATAGTCGGTTACCTTGAACAAGAAGAGGAAATCTTCCCTGCAGATCAAGCGACTCCAGCGACGACAATCGTTGCGATCATCCGCTTAATTTTGATGAGGCTGAAACTAGCGGCCGGAGCTAGCGGCCGGCCGGAGCGCGCGATTGAGAACCGCTGCAGCTTCTACGGCGAACTGTCGCTCGACCGATGTAGGCGGTTAGATGCTCTAAAATCGCTCGTAGAAATTGTCGCATGCGAATTTCGAGTTAAAATTTGGTAGACTTACTTGGTAGTCAAACAGAAACTTGAGAAAGAATTCAAAACTCGGGGAATGGCATTTGTTGATTAACTAAAAATTGTTAACTATCGATTATATACGTTTGGTAGCACTTTGACTGCTCGGAAAAGTTGTTGCAAGCGAATTTAGAGTTGAAATTCGGTAGACTTACTTGATAGTCATACAGAAACTTGGAAAAAAATTGAAAAACCCGGGGGACGGCATTTGTTGATTAACTAAAAATTGTTAACTATCGATTATATACGTTTGGTAGCACTTTGACTGCTCGGAAAAGTTGTTGCAAGCGAATTTAGAGTTGAAATTTGGTAGACTTACTTGATAGTCATACAGAAACTTGGAAAAATTCAAAACTCGGGAAATGGCATTTGTTGATTAACTAAAAATTGTTAACTATCGATTATATACGTTTGGTAGCACTTTGACTGCTCGGAAAAGTTGCTGCAAGCGAATTTAGAGTGGAAATTCAGTAGACTTACTTGATAGTCATACAGAAACTTGGAAAAAAATTCAAAACCCGGGGGACGGCATTTGTTGATTAATTACAAATTGTTAACTAGCGATTATATACGGCCGGTAGCACTTTGACTGCTCGGAAAAGTTGTTGCAAGCGAATTTAGAGTTGAAATTTGGTAGACTTACTTGATAGTCATACAGAAACTTGGAAAAAAATTCAAAACCCGGGGGACGGCATTTGTTGATTAACTAAAAATTGTTAACTAGCGATTATATACGGCCGGTAGCACTTTGACTGCTGGGAAAAGTTGTTGCAAGCGAATTTCGAGTTGAAATTTGGTAGACTTACTTGATAGTCATACAGAAACTTGGAAAAGAATTCAAAACCCGGGGGACGGCATTTGTTGATTAACTAAAAATTGTTGACTAGCGATTATATACGGCCGGTAGCACTTTGACTGCTCGGAAAAGATGTTGCGAGCGAATTTCGAGTTGAAATTTGGTAGACTTACTTAATAGTCAAACAGAAACTTGGAAAAAAATTCAAATGCCGTCCCCCGGGTTCTGAATTTTTTTCCAAGTTTCTGTACGACTATCAAGTAAGTCTACCAAATTTCAACTTGAAATTCGCTTGCAACAACTTTTCCGAGCAGTCAAAGTGCTACCGGCCGTATATAATCGTTAGTTAACCATTTTTAGTTAATCAACAAACGCCGTCCCCCGGGTTTCGAATTTTTTTTCAAGTTTCTCCATGACTATTAAGTAAGTCTACCAAATTTCAACTTGAAATTCGCTTGCAACAACTTTTCCGAGCAGTCAAAGTGCTACCGGCCGTATATAATCGCTAGTTAACAATTTTTAGTTAATCAACAAATGCCGTCCCCCGGGTTTTGAATTCTTTTCCAAGTTTCTGTATGACTATCAAGTAAGTCTACTAAATTTCAACTCTAAATTCGCTTGCAACAACTTTTCCGAGCAGTCAAAGTGCTACCGGCCGTATATACTCGCTAGTTAACAATTAAAAATAAATCAACAAATGCCGTCCCCCGGGTTTTGAATTTTTTCCCAAGTTTCTGTTTGACTTTTAAGTAAGTCTACCAAATTTCAACTCTAAATTCGCTTGCAACAACTTTTCCGAGCAGTCAAAGTGCTACCAAACGTATATAATCGATAGTTAACCATTTTTAGTTAATCAACAAATGCCATTCCCCGAGTTTTGAGTTCTTTCTCAAGTTTCCGTTCGACTACCAAGTAAGTCTACCAAATTTCAACTCGAAATTCGCATGCGACAATTTCTACGAGCGATTTTAGAGCATCTAACCGCCTACATCGGTCGAGCGACAGTTCGCCGTAGAAGCTGCAGCGGTTCTCAATCGCGCGCTCCGGCCGCTAGTTTCAGCCTCATTTGATTTTGACGCTAATTCGCGAAATCAAACCCGATCGGAAACACCACGCCTCCCGACCGGTGGAATCGGAAATTACCGCTCAATTCCAAACAATAACAGCCAACCGTCACCTCTCAAAATCGGTCAAGTCGTCAATTCATGGAAAATCTCTTTTCCTAAGACAGAAAAAGACCCAGAACAGTTCCTATTGATCTTGAAAGACCTTTTATCGTCTAGCGGTATACAAAAAGATTTATTTGTCCCCTGTTTATCAAAGTTATTTGAAGGTGCTTATAGATCGTGGTATCTCGTTAATAAAGCTTCGTGGAGTTCGTGGTAAGACTTCGTCAGAGCTTTCCGCAGCGATTGGGTAGTTCGAAAAGCCGATGTAGATTTACTATACGAAGTTCGCGACTTAATCGTAGAGAAGAACGAGTCGTTAGCCGAATTTTCTTGCCGAGCGCGAGTTATTTTTGAGCGTATGCAGTCCCCCCCGGCTTTCATAGAACAACTCTGACAAATTTTGACGAAATTCAATCCGCGTCTGCCTTGCGAAGTTCTAAATCTCGGTCACATTAACTATACTCAATTCTTCCACTATGTCAACGAGAGAAGTTACCTCTACTAGCGACCTCACGCCCAAAACAACAACCTCAGCAATAGACGCTCAACGAGAGTACCGCAGTTAAGAACGATACAAAGACAACAATACTCGTCAGACGAATCAGACGAAGAAAATACTGAAAACGAGGAAGAAAATCCTACCGATCAGGAGACTGACCCGGAAATCCAGTTAATATTCATGAAAAATAATAAACGTCCAGATCCAAAGAAATTCTCAGAACCGTCCGACTCAAAATCTTCAACTGGACAAAGACTAGAGCAGAATCTGGAACATTTCGACAATTCAGGTCAAAATAAAGCTACCAGTTCTGCCTCCGAAAAAACTAAACCGAACCAAAATAAAACTCCTTTCGATCCGTCCGAACTATTTTGCGTAAACTGCGGCCAGACAGGGCATACCGCCCGTTACTGCAAGAGCGATCGACAAGTCGTCTGCTATAGCTGTCGTGGAATAGGCCACGAGACGAAAAACTGCCCGAAGCAGCACGGCAACGCGAACAGCCCGCGGTAATCCATCCTCAAGTTACTGTACCATAGGGCGTAGTCGAGGTAGAAACTGTCAGTACTGTAGCAAACAAAGACTAGAGCAGAATCTGGAACATTTCGACAATTCAGGTCAAAATAAAGCTACCAGTTCTGCCTCCGAAAAAACTAAACCGAACCAAAATGAAACTCCTTTCGATCCGTCCAAACTATTTTGCGTAAACTGCGGCCAGACAGGGCATACCGCCCGTTACTGCAAGAGCGATCGACAAGTCGTCTGCTATAGCTGTCGTGGAATAGGCCACGAGACGAAAAACTGCCCGACGCAGCAGGGCAACGCGAACAGCCCGCGGTAATCCATCCTCAAGTTACTGTACCACAGGGCGTAGTCGAGGTAGAAACTGTCAGTACTGTAGCAAAGTCTAGCGAAAAACAAAAATCGTCAGGTAATATCGGACAGATGAAAGACTTAAGCTCGGCGCGCACTAGACGGCAGCGGACGGCAGCGGACGGAAGAAAACAGTGGCTATCATCAAATTCGTTATTTCAGAAGTATGATTACAACAATACTTTGTTGATGCATTGAGTGATAGCCACTGTTTTCTTCCGTCCGCTGCCGTCCGCTGCCGTCTAGTGCGTTCGGGCCTTTAGACAAATCAAGTGTGAACATCGGCAGCGAACGGAATAATCAAACCCAAGTTCAAGTAGAATAATTAGCTAATTTGAATGTTATTGATTTCACCGATACTGAATACGAACTCTCTGATGACGAATTTCAGATTCCACTTCAAAACAATGGAAGTGATGACGCGAGTAATTCCAGCCAGTCTGTAGTCGACCAAGTAACTTTGTCAACAATGACTGACGAAACAGACGATCATAAACCTCCCGATGCCGAAATTCACATCTGTAAACTAGACAAAAAATCATTACAAAATTGGATACCTCTGCGGTTACCACACCATAGAATCCATCGTTTAACACAACGTTGTATTTATCGTGGTGACCGTGAATTAAAAGAACCAACCAAAATCGTCAGAATTCCGGTAAAGATCTCGATCTTCGGCGAAGAAATAAAAGGAATAATCGATAGTGGTAGCGACAGGTCGTTCCTAAGCCCGTCAGCTTACCAAAGGGTGAAAGATTATCAGATTAGTGAATTAACGCCAGATACATCGTCCAAAACAGGAGTACGCTTAGGTGACAAGTCTATTGTACGGACACACGGCGGCACTAGTTTTGTCATTGATATAAACGATGTATATGGACCTTAGTGGTTCAGCGTAATGCCAGAATTGTCAGCTGATCTTATTCTGGGCATGGATTTCTGGTTATCTTTCAAAGTAATAGTCGATCCTTTCGCGAGAACGTGGACGCTTGCGGATAGTAAAAATGTGTACCCATTGTCACATTCGCTCGTTACCCCCTCAGAATTAAAAGCACTTTCCGTCGACCAGTCCCAGCAGCTCAAAGATTTCCTAGACAACGAATTCGTGAAATTCGACAATGAATGTACCGGAAAAACCGATTTAATAGAACACATAATTGAATCAAACGATTCAATCCCACATCGTCAAAAACCATATCGAGGAAGCGAAGTCATTCGTAAATTCATTGATCAAGAGGTCGATAGATTGTTAGAAAAGGGCTATGTTACTTGGAGTAATAGCGAATGGGCTTGTTCACCTGTTGTAGCTCCAAAGGCGAACAGAGGTCTTAGATTTTGTATAAATTATAAGCCTGTAAATCGTCGAACTAAAAAACCCGCATACCCTTTACACAACATGCGATCAATTTTGTCTCAACTCCATCAAGCGAAAATAATATCCACCCTTGATTTAAGCGAAGCTTTCCACCAAATACCAATGAACGAGGCAAGTCGAAAATATACTGCGTTTGTAGTAGAAAGCGAAAGCTTGCTAGAATGGACAAAAATGCCCTATGGTTTAACCTGCGCACCGTCTACGTTTCAAAGGTTAATGGACATTTAAAACAGACGACTAGCAGATTTAATTCACGAACGTCAATTGCCAAATAAATGGGTCGATCAAGTTTTTACTTATCTTGACGATTGGATCATAGTCAGTCAGAATTTCGAAGAACATATTTCTATCCTGTCATTAGTATTCGAGGTATTTCGGGAAGCAAAATTAATTGTCAATTGCGGAAAAAGCAGCTTCGCGTGTGAAGAAGTCAAGTTTCTCGGCTGTATTATTGACGAATTTGGTATGCGACCGAATCCAGAAAGAATTTAACCTATACTAGATTTTCCTGTTCCAACGGATAGAACGTGACTTCAACAGTTTAACGGCCTTGTCAATTGGTACCATTGACATTAAAAATGCGTTGCCAAAATTCAGGGACATTTGAACAAACTCACAAGTCCTGAAGTCCCGTGGAAATGGACGGAAGTTGAACAAAAATCATTTGAAGAAGTAAGAAAGGCTTTAGCAGAAGCACCGCGCTTATCTGTTCCAATACCCGGACAACCGTTTGTCTTATATACAGACGCGAGCGACTTCGGGTTAGGCGCGATCCTTGTTCAAATCGATCCAGAAACAGACGAATAAAATCTTATCGAAGTAATGAGTCGGCCACTCAGAGGTGCAGAACTTCATTACACAACCATCGAAAAAGAGTGTCTCGCAGTCGTTTGGTCCATAGAAAAACTTCGCTGTTATCTCGAAGGTGTCTCGTTTAAAATCGTTACCGATCATCAAACGTTACAATGGCTACACGGATTAAAGAATCCAACCGGTCGTTTAGCAAGATGGGCGATGTATCTTTATCAACATGATATTACTATCGAGCATCATCGCGGTACGACGAACGAAGCCCCGGACGCGTTGTCAAGAATGTTTGACATTGACGAAGACCCTCTCGGTTGAGAAAAAGTTGTCAATGAAACAATTCAGAATCGTCTTCAATTTAATTCCATCCAAGACCAGGATTGGTATAACACCAAAATTAAATTAGTCCGAACTCAACCGGATAGATTCACCGAATGGGAAATTAGAGATGACAAATTGTACTATTACAAACCAGATAGCGAAAAAGCATTAATTCGAGACGAGAATCCTTGGAAAAAGGTCGTCAAGCCAGAAGATATTCTGACAATTCTACATGAAAATCATGATCTACCACAGGCCGGTCACTTAGGTAGAGACAAGACACTAGATCGGATTAGGCAAAATTATTATTGGCCCGGGATGACCCAAGACGTCAAATCGTACGTAGAGAATTGCGGAACGTGTTTCAAAGTAGAATATAATCAAAGCCCGATTAAAGGTCCCTTAAGGTGGTTCTTCCGGTACAGTACCGCCAAACGTGAGTTTCAGAGAAAATTTTCAATACTTCTCGATGGTAGAAAAATTTGAAAAAAATCAAGTATGTTGGAGATCCTCAAAAGATTGATTCTGCATAATAATATTTACAAATAGTTATTAACTAACTGATGAAAAAAAACATTGTTTAAGAAATTACCCGTCAACCCAACTTTTTTGTTAAGTGAAAATGATTTGTTAATTTTTCTCAAAACGTATGATTCAAAATTGCGTTTTTTCACACGAAATATACGAATAAAACCACAATTTTAAATGATTTGACAAAATTCGAAAAAAATTCATACGTTTTGAGAAAAATTAACAAATCATTTTCATCCAACAAAAAAGTTGGGTTGACGGGTAATTTCTTGAACAATGTTTTTTTTCATCAATTCGTTAATAACTATTTGTAAATATTATTATACAGAATCAATCTTTTGAGGATCTTCAACATACTTGATTTTTTTCAAATTTTTTTACCATCGAGAAGTATTGAAAATTTTCTCTGAAACTCACGTTTGGCGGTACTGTACCGGAAGAACCACCTTAAGGACACGACCATTACAAACACCGTGGTCACAATTGTCAATCGATACTGTTGTCTCTCAGACACGAACAAAAAAAGGGAACTCAAACGTTATGGTAGTCTTAGATCTGTTTAAGATAATTTACCAAATTTTGTAATGATTTATTCGATGTAGTGAGTCATTTCACCTAATAACCTCATTACCATGTCATTTTATCAGATATATCAAAACACTGCCATGATTTGTATGATAAATAAACACATACATAGCGAAAATAGACTGCTAATGGATGAAAATCATATTTATTGAAGAATAGCACATAGCGTGAGTTTGAATTTGCTGCGCATCCGCGCGTCTACCTGAAGGCTGCGCGCGTTAGCGGGAGGCGTCGCTAAATCACAGCTGATCGTTTGGCGATGTTTGGGCCAGAAAAAGTTCAATAATTTTTAACGCGAAAACGGCTGATCGTGGAACATGGGTTCCCGCATCGAATTTGTGTGGAATGATCTCCTCTACAAGCTGCTATTTTTTTTTTTTTTTTTTTGATGAGTTGGAACGAAACCCCGAGCGATTTAGTCACGGACTCGCGATTTATTGATAGTTTTTAATTATTTTAACTATGACCCCGGGAATTTCGTGAATAAACATTTTGATATGTTGTTCTGGGCAAGTTTCTGCGTCGATTGGTATATTTTTCATCCACCGCTGAATTATTTGAGGGTCAAAGTCCAGATTGACTAGACTATAAAGCGAAATCCATTAACCATTACAATTGTAATTTGTAATTAAACCGAAATCCAGTAACCATTACAATTGTAATTTGTAATTGTACCGAAATCCATTATCCATTACAATTGTACTTTGTAATTAAAGCGAAATCCATTAACCATTACAATTGTAATTTGTAATTAAACCGAAATCCAGTAACCATTACAATTGTAATTTGTAATTGAACCGAAATCCAGTAACCATTACAATTGTAATTTGTAATTTAATCGAAATCTATTAACCATTACAATTGTAATTTGTAATTGAACTGAAATCCATTAGGCATTACAATAGTAATTTGTAATTCAACCGAAATCCATTATCCATTACAACTGTTATTTGTAATTAAACCAAAATTCATTACCCATCACAATTGTAATTTGTAATTAAACTGAAATCCATTAACCATTGCAATTGTAATTTGTAATTCAACCGAAATCCATTATCCATTACAATTGTACTTTGTAATTAAAGCGAAATCCATTAACCATTACAATTGTAATTTGTAATTAAACCGAAATCCAGTAACCATTACAATTGTAATTTGTAATTGAACCGAAATCCATTATCCATTACAATTGTACTTTGTAATTAAAGCGAAATCCATTAACCATTACAATTGTAATTTGTAATTAAACCGAAATCCAGTAACCATTACAATTGTAATCTGTAATTGAACCGAAATCCAGTAACCATTACAATTGTAATTTGTAAGTTAATCGAAATCTATTAACCATTACAATTGTAATTTGTAATTGAACTGAAATCCATTAAGCATTACAATAGTAATTTGTAATTCAACCGAAATCCATTATCCATTACAACTGTTATTTGTAATTAAACCAAAATTCATTACCCATCACAATTGTAATTTGTAATTAAACCGAAATCCATCAACCATTACAATTGTAATTTGTAATTAAACCGAAATCCATTAACCATTACAATTGTAGTTTGTAATTAGACCGTAATCCATGAACGATTACACTTATTAATTTTTATTTTGAAAGATCCGATTAGCATTTTTGGTATGCTTAAACTCTCTGTTTGCATCAATTAGAATTTCTAAATATAATTGAGGTGTTTTCCGAATCAAGAACAGATTCATATGCATCTGCTGATGACGTCCTCATCTGCTTCATGGCGAATACCTACCTCGCATGAAGACGTTGATCGTTAGCGCAGATGACGCGATCTGTCAGAGCATAGCATTAGAGACCCTTGATGTTTGTAGCCTCGACGCACAAACCGTGTCATCGCGAGGAAACCGAACGCTGACCAAGCTATAGTTCGGCCAACACACCCTCCCGTTGCGTACGTGAGCTTTTGCTCGCCGCGAGTGACTGTCAACCTGATTTGCTCGGCACCTGTTGCCGACGCGCCGCCCAGCCGAGCGATTCGAGTTGACACTCACTCGCAGCGAGTAGAAGCTCGAGTACGCAACGCGAGCGTGTGTTGGGCGAACTATAGTTCGGTCAGCATTCGGTTTCCTCGCGATGTCACGGTATGCGAGTGTATAAAACTATCTCTCTCTTGCAAGTTTTTGACACTCCTACTACCCCAGACCGCGTTCCATAATATTATAGAGTTCAATGTTAGTTTCACTAGGGATTCTAACCTCCAAATTGACATAAGTTCGATTTTGAGGTTAGAATCCCTGGTGGTACCAACGTAACTAAGTAGCCTAGGAAATCAGATGCGATATAATCAAAGTGGGCGAGTGTACATTTTACTGTGAGTTCATGGCGACAGAGCCTCTTTACCACTTTTCTGCCACTCTAGTGCGCGAATCGGTTAGGGCAGGCGGGAGAGCGTCTTAAGAAAGCGACGACGTCGATTTTCAAATGAGTATTCTGATAACGTAGGTAATCATTTATGGTGGCCAGTGGGAGATGAAATGATATGGAATACACTAAAAGGTAGGTGTCACGATTAATATACGTTCGTGGTAGGTGTGCATACATCTTCAGAATAGTAATAAATAAATATGTAAAAAAAAAAACTATAGATAATTTCTTTTGGCATTCGCCTTTGACAGGACACGCTGTTCGAAGTGCGGATCTGTCAGCCGGTTATAGCGTGGGAGATTCAACATTGTTGCGAAGCTGAACAGGCGTTCCACAGGAGCTGACGATGGCAGTGGTGTATTATATTTCATAAAGAGTGACCTCATGATTGGGAACTCTCTCAACATCGCCAGGTCTGTATTTGGTTTGTTTGTGTAGCGCATAAATTCTATTTCGGCCTCTCCATGACCAAAAATAGCAATCTCTTCTTGAGAACTAGCTGGTTGGCCAAAATCAAAATAATCATCATCCTCTTCCATAGGTTGGGGGGGGGGGGGGGGGGGGCTGTTGCCGTGCTACTACCTCCCTCGCAGCTCTCAAAATTAGGTCACGCACTTTTGCCTGGTCTGCTGCATTGAGGCAAGAGAGCCACCGCATTTTAAACCTGGGATGTGACACTGCAGCAATGGCTGCACTTTGGCAAGTTTCGTCAATTGTGAAGAAGGACTGAAATCTCGTCTCAAGAGCAGTTATAATTCCTTCTATCAGTGGACGACACACCTGTATGCCCGGATTTGCCTGTAGCTGCAACATTTTCCTGCGAGTAGCTACTAAGGTTGGCAGCAAGTAACCATAGTAACAATACGTTTCGCCTTGCAGCCTGTCTATTGCTTCAGCAATTGGTCCCGTACATAGCAGATACTCTTGCAGGTAGGCAAAATCAGTTTCTGTCAATGGATTACGAATCACCAGAACCGCACCAAGGTTGGATATTCTTATCTTCAACGAGACGATCTGGTTGATCGCATCGTAAAGCGAATTCCATCGTGTAACCACAGGGCGGAGTAGTGCTGCTTCTAAATGTTCACGCATTACTTCAGAATTCCTGGGAGACCGCATGACTTTCCAAAGTGATGAGCATCGATCGATGGCCTCTGAATGGATAGCAGCGAGCTGCGCAGTATTCTTAATGATTTTTATACAGTCCGTTGTGGCAATTAAATTCAGAGTATGGCTTGCGCAGCGTAAATGTGGTGGTAGCCCAGCTCTAAATTCCTCATCTGCAGGTGCTAACAATGCTCGATTTTCCAGTGCCGCAGCGCTCTGATTTTCATCTGGAGAGTCTTCGTCATCACCACTATCAGCAATTTCCGGAATCGTTTCTGCCATGAATCAAAATGAGACGATGAGAAATGCTATTGAAGATACAGTATGAAAAAATATGATCATATTTCATACATTTCAAACAATTGTGATATTATAATAATTTTTTTTTTGCAGGAATCGTACATGGAAGCACAGTCAATTATTCATCGGAATAAGTTGTACTGTATACGTATTATCAAATATACAGTGAGAATCTGGTCAAACTTTCCACTCAGTCACAGCCGCCTCGGTACACTCTGAGATTTTCGTCTGTTTTCGCAGGCTGGCCATCCCCGGTTTTTGGTTTGAGCTACAGCTGATGATAGATAGCCATCAAATACGGACGCCCATGCTATCAAATAACCGCGTCAACGGTGACAGTTTAGGTTATGATTGGTGCTTTTCCCCAATTTTTTACGCACCCACCCATGACAGTCTAGGTTATGATTGTTTCTTCAGTAAGCAGCCGATTGATTCTTACTTCGTTAGGAAAATTCATTAATTAACGTTATCTGATAGCCTCTCAAGGATTTTCTGCGCGTTGGAAGTTAAACAAAAAGCTTGAAATCCTGATAATTATTCGGAATTCCGAATTTCCAGTCTAACATAACCTCAACTGTCACCGTTGACGCGGTTATTTGATAGCATCGGCGTCCGTGTTTGATGGCTATCTATCATCAGCTGTAGCTCAAACCAAAAACCGGGGATGTCCAGCCTGCGAAAACAGACGAAAATCTCGGAGTGTGCCGAGGAGGCTGTGACTGAGTGGAAAGTTTGACCAGATTCTCACTGTATGTATATGAGCGGGTCCATGTCATTTCACTCAAAAAAAAACACTCAAATCGCGGATCTTTGCGCCCTTCGAGGAATCTTCAGTACTGTGGAAAAAAAAAATAGAAGTTCACGGATTTCGAAAAATTTTCAAAAATGGCGGAGTTACGGGTGTTTGAATTTTTTTGCACTACTTGGTTTGAAAATTCATATCTCCGGAACCATTAATCGCAGCCAAATGATCTTGGACTCATTTTATTCACAAAAGAAAGAGCTACTGTGAAAAAAATATGTTCGAAAAAAAAATGAATTCCTTCAAGTTTTTTTCGTCATTTTTTTCCGAAATTCGGCCGCCATTCCCAAGGGGTACGGTAGATTTCATGGAGACAATTTTTTTTAGATAGCTGGATCCTTTCCCTTCAAATTCGTGAAAAAAAATTTATGGAGACCATACTAGGTCCGGAGAAAAAAATTAAAACGTCCGGGCGTGCGTCGCTGCGCGTGCCGTTCCACGGTGGCGCTGCTCCGGTAGGCTCGCTGTTTCACGTAGCCGTTGAATTTCATTTAATGTTTCACTATTTTCTAGGGCTATTCTCTCTTGGAAAATAGTGATTCAACTACTTTAGGCTTCCAGAATACGTCTACTGGTTATTTTCGCTTGGAATTATACTTGTTCCGAAAATTCCAGCATGGTTATTAATTTCCAGCACATGATTTCATTGCAAAGCAGCAAATCAGTTATTGGCAGGAGATGAAAAAAAACCGTGAAAGTTGGTGAATTTCTAGTCGTGTGCGATTTCGCTGACAATCATGCGTTTATTGTACAAGATTCCGTTCAAGGGTTTACCTAGAGATGAATCCAATCGTAGTTTATCATGAAAGTCAAAGCGAGGGAGAGTTGAACCATTTTAGTTTTGTAATAATTCCATAGTGTCTGAAACATAATACGATCGCAGTTGATTTATTACAAACAAAAAATTGATCGACTTTATAAACGAGAAGTTTCAAGGTTCAATTACAATTAAAAAATAAGTTTTTCTCAAATGGAGCAGCTTTCCAGTATAAAAATGAAAAGAATTTCATTAACATAACGCATTATTTTGAACTGTTCGGATGTCAAGCTGAGTGGCATTCTTTTGGCTACATCACATGGCAAAGGGCCATGTGATGGGGTAGATGAAACTGTCTGGCGAGTTTACAATTGATTGGCAATTCAGATCCTATCTAAACACCGCTGCATTTGTATAATCGGGCATGCTCTTATTTCAGGAGCGTATCTTTTACCTGCTGCAGAACATACCGCAGAAGAATAGCTATTTCTACAAAATCGATTCGATGAAGCTTTGATGGTTCGTGGCATTCTGAAATTACATGTAGTCATTCCGATTTCTGATGAATTTATAAAAACGAAATTATTTTCCGCATCAGAAAATATTGATCATGTAAAAGTTATGAATTAATATTCAACTTGCGTGTCCAACTAAGCGCTATCGAGCGCAATTTCACTCAAAACATTGGCCCTTTTCAGAGTCACCAAAATTTTGCAGAAATCGATAATTAGCTCTTCTATGCAAAGTTACGAGGGAATTACAAAAGAGCCACAGTCATAAAATTGCACAAGCCTATTGCAATAGAACCAGAACGTTGATTGCAGCACAGGTGTGTTCAACTTAACAATAACCGTGCTGGAATTTTCGGAACAAGTATAATTCCAAGCGAAAATAACCAGTGGACGTATTCTGGAAGTCTAAAGTAGTTGAATACCTATTTTTCAAGAGAGGATAGCCCCAGAAAATAGCGAAACATTGAATGAAATTCAACGGCTACGTGAAACAGCGAGCCTACCGGAGCAGCGCCACCGTGGAACGGCACGCGCGGCGACGCACGTCCGGACGTTTTAATTTTTTTCTCCGGACCTAGTATGGTCTCCATAAATTTTTTTTTACGAATTTGAAGGGGAAGGATCCAGCTATCTAAAGAATATTGTCTCCATGAAATTTACCGTACCCTTTGGGAATGGCGGCCGAATTTTGGAAAAAAATTTCGAAAAATACTTGAAGAAATTCATTTTTTTTTCGAACATATTTTTTTAATAGTAGCTCTTTCTTTTGTGAATAAAATGAGTCTAAGATCATTCGGCTGCGATTAATGGTTCCGGAGATATGAATTTTCAAACGAAGCAGTGCAAAAAAATTCAAACACCCGTAACTCCGCCATTTTTGAAAATTTTTCGAAATCCGTGAACTTCTATTTTTTTTTTCCATAGTACTAAAGATTCCTCGAAGGGCGCAAAAATCCGCGATTTGAGTGTTTTTTTTTGAGTGAAATGACATGGACCCGCTCATATATTTGAGTTGTCATCTATTTAAATTTCATTACCATAAAAGAACAGGTCAGGAAGGTCCACTCCAAATTCTCTGAACGCTTTAACAAAATTAGCGCCGTTGTCTGTGACGGTAGCACATAATTTTGGAGCACTCAGGCCAAACGACTCGTGGATTCCAGTTAGACACCTCGCAATGTTTGCGCAGGAATGAACCCCAGGAAATCTCCGACAAGCAATCGCTGCAGATTTTCGCAGGAGAGTCTCTTCGTCGATCTGAACCATCAAGACACTCGATTATTAAGTATTGGAATTATCATGCAGTAATAATAATTTATTAGTATTGAAGCATCATAAGAACGCAACAATTTCTTAGTAATTTGCAATAAGCGAAATGGAAATTTTGAGCACCTACCCAATGGGCCGTTACACCCAAAAATCTTCGGTTCCTGGATGTCCAAATATCTGCCGTCGTACAAACGAATTTGGCATTTTCACGAATAGCCGTTCGCATTTCCTCCATATTTGCGATATGAATATTCTCAATGCGTCTACACAAAGTACGTCGAGACAGATGCTTCAGGGGTTCGTTGTCTCTTTGGATGTCAAAATCTGTAACATTTCTTATATTATCATTGCGCCCATGGTAAGAAAATTATTGTTCACACAGAAATTCACAGTTGATTCAATATCAAATATTTATGGAGGCTTTTTAATTTAGAAAAAGTATTAAGGTGGTCTATGCATAAAGGGTACAATTGAAATTTTTGTTTTTTTCTCAACTGCTTGCGACTCACATGTTCAACTGCTCAATTCATTAGTACTTTGATGGTTTTTTTTTCCAATTACACCTTTTTTGCAGTGACCTCCTGAATTTTCTTCAGTATTTGGAAAATTCTCTAAATTTATAAATTATATTCTCAAACATTGAAATATATTTAATTCAAGTGTGCTACTGAGCAGCTTACCATCGAAGATTTTTCGAAAAGCCGGCATCTCCACCGTGCTTAGCGGAGCCATGCTCTCCATAATATAATTCGAAACATTAGTTTCAAAGTTCTTCTGCGAAAAAGAACAAGCCACTCTCACCCTTCTCCTTCGTTGAGGGTCTTCGTTCTGTAGCCCCAAACGTTTCGCTTGCTTGTAAACTATATAATTTTCATAAAGAATGGGATGTGCTCGCTGTGAAACGATTAAAATTATGGTTGTAAATGATACAATACAATTTATTCAAATTCAAATTGAGGTTATAGTTTAAAGTTGTAATTAAGAATGTAGGAGCTGATTTTTAGTTTTCACTGCTCTTGTTATCGGTCTATTTATAGATGTATAGTGATAAGTTATTTTACCCTTAAGTGTGTGGTGAAATTAGATGAAATAGTCAACGATCCCTTAATTTTTTTTCTATCAGGGCAGTTGATACATTCTGCGACAATGTAATTGCCTTCGAGCGAAGAGTTTTGTAGATCGACTCTAAAAAATCGACCGTCTAAGTATGGACGCCGGTCACATTTTTCTTGTAGAGTTCTACGCGGTGCATCCCCTTGTTCATTTTCGTCTTCATCGTAACTATTTTCGCCATCACCATAGTCTTGCTGACCACCGACCTCGCCCTGGATGATGGCATTTTCATTGTCTTCCCGATTACCGATCTCGCCGTGGATGTTGCCATTATTATTGGCTCCTTGAGCACCGTTCTCGCCATTTTCATTATTCTCCCAATCACCATTATTCTCAGCAGGCAAATTCACCATTGGAATATCTTCGTTCTCGTTCATCTAAATAATAGTTTATTGCCAAATGATTCTAGATCTCACCTGTATTTGGTTCAAGTACAACATATCACAGGGTCAATAATCTTTATGACGCGGGATAGATATATGGCTGCTGCGGCTACACCGGATCATAATGAGTAAAATTGCATTGTTTGATATTTAGAAGCTATACATATTATTATTATTATTATCATTATTATTATTATTATTATTATTCAGCTGCGAAAACCGAGGGGGGAAATAACCCCAAGATTCGAGCGGTATGGTAATTTTCAGGTTTGAAGTAATTCATACTAAGTCAACTCAAGTCTCAAGTTGATGGGTTTGTTATCGCTACCCGATAATTCACCTTAATTATGATAAAGAACTGAATATTTGTTTAATTTTTTTTTTAACTCGAATTAAATCTTTCTTAATTCTAATTAATTCAAGTAATTCAAGTTATTTTCAGGTTATTCTCATTATTGTTAATTCAGGTGCTTCTCATTTATTCCGGTAAATTACGAATCAATTCATGTACTATTGACACGTCTATTTAAGGAGTTATTTACCCCTTGGCCAAAAGTAACTTTGGCACTTGAAAGAATCGCAAATTTTTGTGGATCGAGCTCTACTATTAACTAAGTTTTTAACTGTGTATTCATTTTTTAATTTTTTGGAGTAATAATAAAAACCAGCTCCTTCAAGCAATGCAATGGGTCCAAAAAGTACTCCAAAACAATAGAAAAATTAGAATTATATACAACGCGTGCGGATCATTCCATCATCAGACCAATGAAATCTTGGACAAAGTATACACATGTACAGTTGTTATTTTTCATCTAATTTCCTCAAAATCTTTTCTCTGCTCACATAAAAAAATATTGAAAAAAAAAAAAAAAATAATAATAATAAATCCTGTATGCTAGCTACAAATACAGGGTGATTCAGAATGCGCAACGAATTTTTCACAGAGTAATTCCTGATCTAAAATGAGATCGAAGGTTCCTGAGCCATTTTTTCGAAAAACGATTTTTTATTACAATTTTTAAATTTTTTGATTTTCCCTTTTTTTATTTTCAGACGAAACTTTTTTCTTCAATTGTTGGTCAACAATGTGATCGAATCTTGTTTAGCCATTTTATTTTTAAAACGATTTTTTTCAATTTCTCGGAAATTGGGACTGAAAATTCGTTAAATATTGAAAAACAGAGAAACTTTCGATTCCATTTATGGCCAGAAATTACCCTGTGAAAGATTTGTCACGAATTCTGAATCACCCTGTAGATGGAAAAAAATCGTATCAAGTAATGTATCTTGAAGATATACAGGGTGGTCCATTTAACTCTGCCACCGCGAATAACTTGGTTATTATTGATTGTACTGAAAAGTGTCGTTGGAGAAAGTTGTTGCATTTGAAGAGGGAAAATGAGTTTTGGAAGTGAATGTCACCTGAAGGTCATATCTTATGAGATTTCGGTGCTTGCGATGGTTTTTTAAATGCGACTACCTATTTCTTTGTTCAATACGAGGAAGCTGACATCAAAACGCGTCCAACGATGTGCAACAACATGACCTTCGGATAACCTTCGGCTCCAAAATTCATGTAAGTAATGAAGGTGGAAATTCAAGGAGAATGAATTGTATCGGCACATTTAATACTTTTTCCACGTAATTCATTTTATTAAATGCTCAAAATGTTGTCCATCAACCTGAACACACTTGTCAATACGCATAATGAAGGATTCCCTGGCTGTACTTATCATTTCTGGAGTAACTTAATCATGAATTTTGGAGCCGAAGGTTATCCGAAGGTCATGTTGTTGCACATGGTTGGACGCGTTTTGATGTCAGCTTCCTTGTAGTGAGCAAAAAAATAGGTAGTCCCATTGAAAAAACCATCGCAAACACCGAAATCTCACAAGATATGACCTTCAGATGACATTCACTTCCAAAACTCATTTTCCCCCTTCAAATGCAACAACTTTCTCCCATGACACTTTTCAGTACAATCAATAATAACCAAGTTATTCGCGGTGGCAGAGTTAAATGGACCACCCTGTATTGCTTGAAAATGTTGTATATGAATTCGATTAATGGTCAAGTAAAAATCAGTCTCTTATAGGTGTGACTCGAGGTTTTTCTAAGCTAAGATATTCAAACTGAACGAGCGTGTGAGTGAGTCAGTGAGAACGTTTTTTGGTGTCTCACTCTCACTACAGCGCTGCTCTATACATATAGATTGCGTTATGCTGCGTGAGAGAAAGTCTAGTAGCGCGAGTGACGAAGGGTTGAAATCGACGGGGGCACTGTCTAATTTTTCCTTGGTTCGATATTAAATGGCTACACAAATGGTAAAAGGATATCCCACTGAAAAACTTCTGGATATTTCCGTATTATTTTTCTAATTATTATCAGAGTCGTATCATACTATACAACTGTTTTTATTCTCGAGGACCTGGCATGAATGCTGTAGTAGAATATAAAAAAACGTAGACATACCTTTATCAACCTTCGCTATAAAATTCGATCTTCAATCTGTGGAAATTTAGCACCATTTGAACTTTTCACGGACACTCAAAGAATCGGGCGCAGCTTTGAGGTTTTGGAGCAACTGAATCGACGAATGAGTCTTTCGCTGGTGACAATACTGTAAGTTGGGCGATAAACCAATTGGATCCATAGAATCCGTGAGTTTCGAAAAAATTACCGATGCTGGCTAAGGTAGTTGGGTGGGCTAAAGGTATCGAAAATATCGAAATCGTAGCGTGGAGCAGTCGGCCTGTGCCCCACGCGTCCCTTATATGCCGCTGTTGCCACGCGCCACTTGGGGGAATCGAAAAAGAGTGTATTCCTACGCCTCAGAGCGAAAAGGATAGACAAGCGTTATAACGGAAAGATTCTCCTGGAACTGGCGGGCTCTATTGGGGGGGGGGGGGGGGGGGGGGATGGGGAAGAGTTTCAGTTCCTGGAGAATAGAAAAAGTAACTGCTATTCGGTGTATTATTTCAAATTGGCATAAAATATCTGGGCTATCAAGCATTTAAAAATATTCCACTGAAGGAAATGATGTCTTTCTTATTTCTTATAGTAGTTCATATTCACCAGCTCCGTATCTACAAAAGCTTTAACTTTGGGGAGATTTTTGTTACTTTCAACCCAGTTACAATTTCGATTGAACGCAATTAAGAGTCATCGAGCGAGGGCATACAAAGCGCTAAATGGCCAAGAAGAGAGCTGGAATTTCTATATTTTTTATATTTCGGATTTCGCCGAAAATACAAACAATTGCACAATTAAAAATGAAAAATCAATTTGTTTGACTAGTAGGTAATGCGGTCTAGTCCTGCTCTCGATGAAACTTTTTTTTTAGGCACAATCAATTACTGAAAATGCCAGGCGGCTGTCGTTTGCCAAGACGCTTTCCTTGCAATCTAAGTAATTCATTTGATGAAAAATTTCACACACATCTGCTACTCTTCACCGGACCAGATAGCATTGCTCACCACCCACTGCATTCAGTAACTGCATTCTATATAATATTTTATCACACATGCGTCAAAAACTCAATTTTCGATGCCTGTAATACGTGTCGAAAACGGCCAAGTTGGGTTTTGATAGTCGCGAAAAAATTCGTGCATCGCTGCGCATGCGTAGTTTCACGTGAAAAGTGCTGTGCGTCGCTACGCATGCGCAATGTGATCCTTAGAAAATTTCATGCGTCGCTACGCATGCGCAATGTGATCCCTAGAAAATTTTATGCGTCGCTACGCATGAGCAATGTGATCCCTAGAAAATTTTGTGCGTCGCTGCGCATGCGCCCTTCAAGAAACAAAGTGAGGCTATGTCTGACAGTCTGCCACGACGTACACTGATTAACGAAGGGAAAATTGAGTTTTTGACGCATGTGATAAAAAGTAGAATGCGCAACTGGTAACGAAACTCGGAATTGGTGACTCGCGTGCGGCGCAGCACACGTCTCGGCGGCTCGCTTTCAGCTCGCCGCCGACTCGTGCTGCGGCCGCACGCTCGTCACCAATTCCTCGTTTTCGTCACTAGTTGCGCGAAGTACTATTTTGTCACTTGTTTCGTCACAGAATGACGCGATAATCCAGAATCCAAAGACGGAGATGTCAAACCCGTGCAAAGCGTGAAGTGGATCCCGAGATGAAATAATATTTTTTTCTTCGCTGATCCAATATTCGCGTGAAGCCTTTGTGATGAGTTGTGTGTGTGTTGTATGTGTGACATAGGGAGCGAGCAAGAGAGACAGAACGAAAATAAATACATTCGTCTTTTTCTCACTGCTGCACGTTGATCGATATCGGGTTAGACTGTAATGATTACTGGATTTCGGTTTAATTACAAATAACAGTTGTAATGGATAATGGATTTCAGTTTAATTACAAATTACAATTGTAATGGTTAATGGATTTCGGTTTAATTACAAATTACAATTGTAATGGTTAATGGATTTCGGTTGAATTACAAATTACAATTGTAATGGTTAATGGATTTCAGTTTAATTACAAATTACAATTGTAATGGTCAATGGATTTCAGTTTAATTACAAATTACAATTGTAATGGTTAATGGATTTCAGTTTAATTACAAATTACAATTGTAATGGTTAATGGATTTCGGTTTAATTACAAATAACAATTGTAATGGTTAATGGATTTCGGTTGAATTACAAATTACAATTGTAATGGTTAATGGATTTCAGTTTAATTACAAATTACAATTGTAATGGTCAATGGATTTCAGTTTAATTACAAATTACAATTGTAATGGTTAATGGATTTCGGTTAAATTACAAATTAGAATTGTAATGGTTGATGGATTTCGGTTAAATTACAAATTACAATTGTAATGGTCAATGGATTTCAGTTTAATTACAAATTACAATTGTAATGGTTAATGGATTTCGGTTGAATTACAAATTACAATTGTAATGGTTAATGGATTTCGGTTGAATTACAAATTACAATTGTAATGGTTAATGGATTTCGGTTGAATTACAGATTACAATTGTAATGGTTAATGGATTTCAGTTTAATTACAAATTACAATTGTAATGGTCAATGGATTTCAGTTTAATTACAAATTACAATTGTAATGGTTAATGGATTTCAGTTTAATTACAAATTACAATCGTAATGGGTAATGGATTTCGGTCTAATTACAAATTACAATTGTAATTAGTAATTGATTTTTTTCAAATTACAAATTACAGCTGTAATTTGTAATGGAAATGTAATTAATTACACCATGTAATTTGCTGCTGCCCAACACTGGTCAAGACCGAATAGCAATTGGCTTGGGGTTTTCCCAGTGGATCGGACGATAGTATTATTCATCGCGTGTTCTATTTCGGCAATAGTTTGATACCATGGTTTTCCATGCTCAGTTAATTTGGCCAGCATCGGCGCAAGGTCGCGATTTTTCCGCTCCACTTGGCCATTAGCCTGTGGGGAACCGGTAGCGATTTTGACATGCTGGATGTCGTTCGCGGATAAGAATTGCTCAAATTCTTCGGATGTAAACGCGCTACCGCGGTCGGAAACGATAGTTTGTGGTCGGCTATAACTCTGAAAATATTGTTGGAGCACTGCGATAGCTTCGCGTGAATAAGTAGTTTTAGTCGGGTAAAGGCGTACGAATTTGGTGAACGCGTCGACAACCAAAAGGATGTACTTTTTCACTAGTGTCTTCTGGTCAACTAGACCGAAATGGTCGATGTGTACTATAACGAAAGGCTGTTTTTCCTTCGGGATAGGGTTGAGGAACCCCTCCGTCTTTCCTGATGAAGGCGAAAACGAAATGCATTTCAAGTAATGACGGATATGATCCTTACATTTATCGCGTAATGAAGGTATCCAGTAGGTACGACGGATAGCTTCTATCATCTTTTCAGCTCCGACATGGCCCATCTCATTATGGTTGTGGAAAAGTACGTTCTTTTCCATTTGGTCTGGGAAAAGAAACAATAGGTCTTCCCCGTGTTTCTTATACACTAGGCCGTTCCTTATTTCGAATTGCGGATCTACCGAGTTTTCTAGTTTTTGTAGAATATCCTTAAATTCCGATTAATATCCGATTTTAAAGTCGAAACTTTGGAGCTCCAAACTCCATCGAGCTATCCTCGAGTTGATATCCCGTTTCTCTAGAGTTTGTGTAACCGTGCTACAATCGGAGACAATAGTGAACGGTATCCCAAGCAAATAGATATGAAACCTACAAAGCGCGTAGACGATTGCCAAGGTCTCTAATTCGAAACTGTGGTACCTAGATTCGGGTTCCGTGGTACGCCGGCTGAAATAGAAGACGGGGTGTAAGGTATGGTCGGACTGTTGCTGTAAGAGAACAGCACCAAACCCATGAATACTTGCGTTGCAGTGCAACTCTGTTACTGCGTGCGGATCGTAGATCGCTAGTATGGGCGCTTCGATAAGCTTATTTTTCAATAACCCGAAAGCGTCTCTCTCCGCGGCTCCGAAATTGAAGATTACATTTTTCTTTATCAGATGGTATAGTGGTTTTGCAATGATTGAGAAGTTTTCGATGTAACGGCGAAACCAGGAGGTAAGGCCGATAAAACTGTGAACTTCTCGTGCGGATGCTGGTATCGGGAAATTTACTACTGCAGCGATATCAGTTTCGGTAGCACTTATTCCTTCCTTGGTTATTCTATAACCAAGATGTTCGACTTCGGTAGACAAAAATGAGCATTTATCTAACCTGAGTTCCAACCTTTTTGTAACTAAAGTGGCGAGTAGTTGCTTCATAATTTCTAAATGTTCGTCCAGAGTGGTTGAGGCAACAGGAATGTTATCCATGTACACAGAAACGTTCCCTGACCTTATCGGAGCTGCTAATACCTGGTTGATAAACCTTTGGAAGCACTGTGGCCCGATCTTTAGTCCAAATGGCATGCGTAAGAATTCGAACTGCCCTATCGGAGTAGTGAATGAGGTGAATTTAATCGAATCGTCTGACATTATGACATGATAGAAACCGTCCTTCAGGTCCAGGCTGCTAAAGTATCGTTTACCTCGCAGCCGATCAAGTTGATCATCGATCAGGGGAAGTTGTCCCTTACCATATTTTTGTTTAAAGCCCTATAATCGACACACATCCGTGTTTCTCCGTTTTTCTTTCTCGTCAGAACGATCGGGGAGGAGTATTCCGACGTACTCTCTCGTATAACGTTGTCATTCAATAGTTTGTCTAATATCTCTCTTACTTTTTCTTTATCGGTATAAGCAAGTCTACGAGGTCCAAATCGGACTGGTTGGCTATCCCTCAAGATTAGACGCGCTTCAATCTGAATCTCCGGAGTACTGGGACGCTCCGGCTTAACGTAGTATTCGTCAAAGATTTGTTTAAATTTCTCTCGATACGACTGAGGGGCTTTTGGATCAATTGCAATTCCGTCGAAAACGCAATCCCTATCTACGTCAACTTGCATGATACTATAAACAGCCGCGTCATAAGCCCTGCTCTTGGTTAAGCCATAACCAAATAATTTAAGAGTGTCTCCACCCAATAATACCGGAGTTGTCATGGTTTGGTCAGATACGACACCTATGCCGGAATTCATCAAGCTCCGTTAAATGTTTAACCACCGTAATATTTAACGCCCCGTTAAAGTGTTTTGTTTCCATCGAAATTTTTATCCAGCGTAATAGTTTCGACGGCTTGTTAAAAATGACCGCCGCGGTTGCTGAGCGACTTAGTACGGGAGACCCACATAAAACGATAGATACTTGCAATCGCAGTTCGTTGTCGTTGAATGCACGTGAATCCTACAGACACACACAACTCAACTTACGCATTTCTTTAACAAGACATGCGGTTGCTCAGCAACTGCGGTGGTAATTTGTAACGAGCCGTTAAAACTATTACGCTGGTTAACAATTGCGATAGAAACAAAACACTTTAACGGGTCGTTAAATATTACGGCGGTTAAACGTTTAACGGAGCTTGATGAATTCGGGCACTAGTGTGATATTCTTAGTATCCCCATCGAGTGTGACACAGGCTGATATCACTCCTTTTACAATTACCGCGGACTTATTCAACCCATGATATTTTTGCCATTCGGCGCCAGGGGCATCGGTGGCTCTGACGCTAACGAACTGTTCTTTTATCAAGCTAATTGGACATCCTGTGTCTATTCTAGCTAATATCGAAAAGCTTGGTAACTTCTTAATTCTAAACTTAGCTAATTTTTGAAATTCATCCCTTGTCTCGCAATGCAGGTCAACGAGTCCAATCTGCTCTTCGTCGCAGTCCTCCGAGTCGTCGTCTTCTTCGTGTTCACTCGCTTGCTTGTCATGTCCATCGTTTCCGGCTGTCTGCTCCGTTGAGTTACAAACACAGCCGATCTGACGGTCCTTGTTGGTGTTTCAGTCTCGGGGTTGGGAGAACTTACGTTCTTTTCTGGGCTGTTTGCAATCTTTTGAGAAATGGCCATGACCGTTGCAATTGTAGCACTTGATGGTTTCCCTGTTTGTGTTCTTAGTACTTTCCGTAGTCTCCTTGGTCGATGCTGCAGCTGTAGTTTGATGTGAAGTCTTCGTTCTGTCTTTGGGTTTATAGTCTCTCTGATTTTAAGACTCTCGCGTGGCTCCGATATTCTTTGGGGCACTGAGCTGGATCTTCTCGAATGCCTTGAGAAGGTCATTAACTGATTTGAATGTCTGCATACGTGCCTGGTTTTTTAGATAACCAGAGGGGACTCCATCGATCACATAGTCGACCAGTTCGTCATCCACTATTGGTACTTCGTTTCCCAAAATCACCTTATCGTGGCAATAGTCACTGAACGACTCTCCGTGTTTCCATTTCCTAGCTTCAAACTTCTTCCTCAGTTCCAGGCGACTTGGTCTCTGGCTAAACATAGCCTCCATGCTGTTGAGTATCTGGTCAATGTTCATTGAAAAGTGTTCGACTCTGGAATGGTACCAATTATAGGCTTTCCCTTTTAGTTTCGAACCCATCATAATTTTTGCCGAATTATCATCCAATTTATACGTACTTCGAAGAAGGTTTACTTGTGTTTTCCATCGTTGGAATTCTGCACCTGATCCGTTGTATTCTGTGAGGAGTTCGCTTACCCCTTTTATGCTGAACGAGATGCGTGAAGACGTTGGCGTGACACTCTTTCGTGGCTGTGATTCTCGTAGGAAGGTATTTTCTCGCCTCAATAAATCAATCTCCCGTCGCATCATTTCTTCTTCTTGTCGTCGAATGTTTTCCTCTCGATTCACGAGGGCATCCTCTATTGTTTGGTTCCCAGCTGTTCCGGGGTCTACTCTTGTCTGCTGATTTCCAGTTCTACTCTGAGTATCGTCTTCTTCTTGATCATTCTCGGCCTCCGTGTTCAACTCCTGTTCCATCCATCGATCTGTTGGATCGTGTTGTTGCATACGCATAATAAGATCCGTTTTTCGTCCAACGGTCGATAGATTGCGCTGCCGTAGAGCGGCTTTTAATTGCGCCACCGTCAAATTCTGTGGATTCATCGTTACGGTCGTTGTCTGTTTTTATCGACTTTGCACAAACACGCACGAGTTATCGATCGCGATCTTCACCGCGAAGTTATGTTTTTCACCGACTAGGTGGCGTCTAGTCGTCTAACGGCTTTTCAACCGAATTATCGCGAATTATGCTTACTGCGCACATACGTTTAATGATTTATTTGTATTTATATTTTTCTAATTGTTACGTTTTAGGCACACAGCTCACCAAGATATTTCTGTTATTTCAGGCACAAAGCTCATCAAAGTATTTCTTTTTGTTTCAGGCACACAGCACTTGGATTTATTCCGTTTTCTTCTCGTCGAAGCACAAAGCGTTGCGACGCTACGACTGGACCGGCGGCACGAAGCTCTATCGTCCGTATTTTCCGAATAGCCGTACTTGCCCGTTGGCTCATCCCACTTCTGATTTGTAGGCGATTAAATATTGGGAAACTTGGATGTTCAAATAAAGAGTCTCACTTTGGTATTCTTTTTTAGTCACTTGTCTTTATTTCGGACCGACGTGTCCCACGGCCAAGGCGTCCGTTCTCTCTCTCCTCACTCTCTACACGCCTGCCAACCCACACGCCGTGGCGTCAGCATAGTGCCAACTACTTTTTCTTTTTCTAAGTCCCTAGTGCCTAGGGACTTGTTATTGCCCACAGAGACGATATCCAGTCATTTCTCGACGAATCCGGAGAGAACGCCTTTAACCTCATCGACTTGGACGAACAATGTCTAAATGCCACACCCGACGAACCGACAACGTCCGTATTTGGAGACGCGCACCACGTCAGCGACGAGCACGCGGAAACAGAGGTCGCCCGAATAATTCGAGCCCTTCACACAGGGCCACCGCCCAAATTGGAACTGACGAAAGTGACAGTGGTCACACAGGAAGACCTCGAACGCGAAAATAGCTTAAGAAATCGGTTCCCGACCACAAGACACCCGAAAAAGAAATCAGAAATCACCGGAAAGCCCCTGAAATCGACGGACGATTCTACCGCTTTGACAGCCCCTTCAGTCGCAGTCAAGCCACTACCGTTGACCACCCTTCCAAAATTTGACGACGTTCTCCGGGAACTCGCGGTACTGAAAGCAACCGGAAAATCAGGCAGTGGCATACCATTCTTCACCGATTGTCGAATCCTTGACGAAAAGCTTCTGAGAAGACTGATGATGAAACGAGCCGAAATCCTAGTTACAAAGAAGGAAGCAAACCCGGTGAACCAGGCTTCTCAAACATACGTCACCTTTGCAGGGAAACAGCACGTAGTCGGTTGCATTAACTGCCGCTCCGCACAACATCATTTTAAGGACTGCTCCCTACCATACAGACCCAGATTCTGTCACCCGTGCGGTGCGGAAGGATTCGATGCGCACGACTGTATTTACTCACATGGGGTAGAGCATGAAGCAGCCCTCCATCGATGCCCTGGGTGCTCGAGGGACCTAGATCTATACTGTCCGGAGTGTCCGGATTGCAACATTCGCCACGCCGGCCACAGCGATTGGCTGCGACTAAATTACGCGGCCTGGCCAACCCTTATTCGATGAGTCCGAGAAGACACTCAAACGCAAAGTTCGAGCTAAGTTCACTGGCCCGAAGGAACACCCGAATCAAGTGCGAGCCTTTTTACTCAGAGAAAATGCGCTCCTCGAATCGAGGCCTAGTAACCCGCAGGCTCAGTCGGCACTCCAACTGTCGGCAGAGGAACGTCAAAGAGCCATTGACGCCCTACAGAAGCCACTTACTACTCGTGCCTTAGAAGCAATCATGGAGATGCGGCCGGAACTCCAGAACGAAGAAGTCACCGTGATCGTACCCACGAAATTAAAAAACCCAGCTCCTAAGCCAAAAGGCACATAACTCGCCACCTTTCACGCGCGCCGACGATACCTTATTCGAACTATATTTTCTATTTTCTAACCTATATCAACCCTATCTGACCATATCAACTATATTTTCTCTATTCTAACCTATATCGAACCCCTGTAGCTGTCACATATGTAAGACATTTTTTTTGCGTTTTGAAAAAAAAAAATCCTTTATCATTTGGTATTACCTTATTGTTTTGTCACCGACAGTCAACTACACATACATGTATCAAGCTCGTTGTCAATACAGCCATGAAGCAGATTATCTCCTATACCAGTGCTCATCATTGTCACCTCCTACCTAAATTTCCAAGTAGACATAGTTTGTATGTTTCAGCATTATATTTCAATTTCAGATTGGACAGAACTACAAGTCAGCGGGTCAAGTAAGTAAAACTATTACAAAAGAGGGAATTATAAACAACCCCAAGTAATTACAAATCGAATTATTATGAAGAAAATCATTGACCCTCACAAGTTGTTGACCAGTGACGTTGAACTCCGAAGGGGGAGGGTGTCACAGGAAAGTAGAATTAAGAATATTCAACGTTAATCGTCGAGCGATATTTAGATTGTAAGTCAGTCCGAGATTCAAATATTGCCGCCTTATTCTGATTTGACCGAGCGACGTATACGTCCGAAGTTCGTCAACACACACGCTCTCACATACACACATACGCGCGTCCCCTTGTTCGTCCGACACTCTCACGTCACGTCGAACACGTGTTCCCAAGCTCCTTACGCTAGAAGTTCGCCGTAATAAAATAAGAGATTCTCGATTAATTAATAACACTGATCCATTAGTGTATAAGCGTAGCTAACCTCTATAAGGATTATCTCGTCAACAATTTGTAAGTAATAAACTTGTATATTCGGTGTAAATCTCCCTCGCAATTCGCTCTTGGAAATTTAGTTCTCCCATCCTTCAGGTCTCCCAATCATACCCATCCTTGAGAAAGTCTCAATAATTCGTAAAAGCTAGTCGACAATCTGTTTTGTTAATTTTAATAAATTAACTGGCGCCCAAAATATTAGTTTATTGTATCTGAGCCTCGACAGCTCCTGACCCAAGCCGCGTCGAGTGGAATAGCCGCTAAAATCGACAAAACTTGTCGAATATTCATTATTCATTAACATTTGTCAAGGGAGAAAAAGCTATTCCGTCTCAACCACTTCTAATCAAATCCTTCATTCTACTTTCCTAATCAGACGGTCGTTTCCAACTTCCCTTTCACTCATTGACTCCTACCCAGTTTCCCCACGTTGTACGCATTATAATTGAAAATACATCATCTGAGTTTACTACATATTCGCCTCTCATTTTCGCACACCCTCCTCATCACCTTCCCTTAGTAGGGTATTACCCATCAATCGGGGCGCGAACCCAAGTATTGCGGATCATCGTCAAGGTCCGACATAACAACTTTGAGAAAAAAAATACAAAGGAAGCAATTATCGTCGATTTCGGCATGATTTCTTCATTCATAACTCAAAATTCACGATTTCGAGGGGTTGGACCGTATTTTTTTTTTCAACATTTTCATAATCATACATAATCAACATAATTCATAATCGGAATCATTATGGGGACACATCTCTGTCTACTATTTTTTTTCTTATTTAATGTCTTTGCGGGAATTCAAACGTACTGAATTTCTGAAACGATTGAAAATATCAATTCTGTTGATTTTGGAACCTATGTGAAGTTGGCGATTTACCTATGTGAAGTTGGCCCCCCCACTTTGAGTTTTGCAACTTTTTTTTTATCGAATTGTTTGGTGGTCGTATGGTGGTGTTTGGTAGCTCATTTTTGAGGTTTGGTGGCGAAGGGTGTTTACGGAATTTCGAAAACAAAAGGGTACCCCTGGTTGACAGGGGCAAAATGCCCCTGTCTCGGGAATTTCGAACTATCCGTTCAAAAACGTTTCTTAGGTCGTGGAAACATGTGCCCAGTGGTTAATAATTATATAACCCCCGTCCCCCCTTCCGGGGGCGTCAAAAATGGCCTTTTGTGCATTTTATTTTCTATCTCAAGACTCAATGCACGGATCCTTTCATAAAAAATCGTGGATACCTATGACTATGAGACCTTTCATGCGAATTAACTTGGGCGCGAGGGACCACTCCCAAGGTTCCGAAAAAAATTCATCAAAGTTAAAAAGCGCTATATTTCAAAATCGAACCGATGTAACAAAAACTTTTCCTCCGTCATTTCATTACTTTAGGTGTATTTTATTCCCACGAATTATTTCAGATTTTTTCGAGTGGTGCGTTACGTCGAAAATAACGATTTTCGCATTTTTTTTTGCCATTTTTGATTATTTTTGACCACGTCTCGAGAAAAAGGCATCTGAATAGCCATAGAGTATGCAGGCTCCCCTTTCAAAGGTCAGTGTACCTGATACCCAGCCTCGCCCCGTGTGTATACGAGCTTTGAGCTGGCGAAATGTCTTATTTTGGGGCTGAAAATGATGTATCGTAACCATTTTTTTTCTTTTTATAATTGTTTAGTTTATTCACAAGTCAGATTCTGTTATTGATTCATAATACTAGTGATAATCATGATAATACGATACATGGGGCTGTCCACCTCAACACGACACACCTCCAGACCTCACCATCTCCGATTCGATCGATTTTTTTTTATGTTCTTCTCCTAGCTCTGAAACATACTTCTGAATTTTTTTGGATTTTTTTGGCCAACCCTTTTTGAGTAATGAATTTTTTTGAGCTCAAAATTTGCCAAAATTTGCACCATTTTGAAAATGCTGAAAAAATTCACAAAAATCCTTTCGATGATGTAGAACAACCTTCCACTTTCAGAAACGTGGGTGAAAGTTTCCTTATATTTTTTTTCGATCATTCAATTGTTTTATTCGACAAAACGCGTCACCGAGGACTTCTAGTATTCCAATTATGCGGGTAAATTGTTGGCTGATGAAATTTTAGGAAAGAACGAATGAGAAAATCGAAAATTTCACATGATTGATTACTTGCGAATTTATTCAGATGGAAGAGTCACTGTATTCATAAAATAATCTAATATTGTTCAGATCGAAACTCATATCTTGGACACGATCATTCAACATGTATAGGAACTATTCAATTTATATGAACCTGTTTCTACTGTTATCAATGCATCGATTCGGAAACTCCATATATTGATGGAGTTTCCGAAATTGGAATACTAGAAGTCCTCGGTGACGCGTTTTGTCGAATGAAACAATTGAATAATCGAAAAAAAATATAAGGAAACTTCCGCCCACGTTTCTGAAAGTGGAAGGTTGTTCTGCATCATCGAAAGGATTTTTGTGAATTTTTTCAGAATTTTCAAAATGGTGCAAATTTTGGCAAATTTTGAGCTCAAAAAGATTCATTACTCAAAAAGGATTGGCCAGAAAAATCCAAAAAAATTCAGAAGTGTGTTTCAGAGCTAGGAGAAGAACATAAAAAAATCGATCGAATCGGAGATGGTGAGGTCTGGAGGTGTGTTGTGTTGAGGTGGACAGCCCCATGTATAGTATTATCATGATTAACACTAGTATTATGAATCAATCACAGAATCTGACTTGTGAATGAACTAAACAATTATAAAAAGAAAAAAAATGGTTACGATACATCATTTTCAGCCCCAAAATAGGACATTTCGCCAGCTCAAAGCTCGTATACACACGGGGCGAGGCTGGGTATCAGGTACACTGACCTTTGAAAGGGGAGCCTGCAGACTCTATGGCTATTCAGACAACTTTTTCTCGAGACGTGGTCAAAAATAATCAAAAATGGCAAAAAAAATGCGAAAATCGTTATTTTCGTCGTGACGCACCACTCGAAAAAATCTGAAATAATTCGTGGGAATAAAATACACCTAAAGTAATGAAATGACGGAGAAAAAGTTTTTGTTACATCGGTTCGATTCTGAAATATAGCGCTTTTAACCTTTGATGAATTTTTTTCGGAACCTTGGGAGTGATCCCTCGCGCCCAAGTTAATTCGCATGAAAGGTCTCATAGTCATAGGTATCCATGATTTTTTATGAAAGGATCCGTGCATTGAGTCTTGAGATAGAAAATAAAATGCACAAAAGGCCATTTTTGACCCCCCCGGAGGGGGGGACGGGAGTTATATAATTATTAACCACTGGGCACATGTTTCCACGACCTAAGAAAGGTTTTTGAACGGATAGTTCGAAATTCCCGAGACAGGGGCATTTGGCCTCTCTTGACCAGGGGTACCCTTTGAGCGTGAAGTTGGCCCCCCCACATTGACATTTTCAATTTTTTTTTTTTCTATCGATTGCTGGTCGTTGGCTGGTGTTTGGTAGTCCACTTTCCAGGTTTGGTGGCGAACCATTTTTTTTTAGAGAATCGAAAAATGAAAAAAAAACAACCTGAAGTTGACCCCCACATTGACATTTTCAAGTTTTTTTTTTTTCTAATCGATTGCTGGTCGTTGGCTGGTGTTTGGTAGTCAAAAGGGTCTCAAATAGAAGAATCGTTATAGTCCAACACGCATTTTATGATTGTTCTTATACACGTTAACCACATCTTCGGCGGCTGCTCCGAAACATCATATTTATGGATGCAGATCAGTTCAGCCATTTCTTATTTTTACGATGCGCTAACTCATAAAAAAAATCAATAATCATAGAATTGTGAGTTTCAGGGTTAATCCTAATTTGCAGTTGTAGAACGCGAATTTTGAGGATAGTGGATACAGCTGTGGGCGCTCGCAATCGTTGTACAGGGTCATTCTCTTGAAGCCGAACATAGGAAATATGGTGTATAAGATTATGGAGGAGTTTAGGCTGTGAGCGCCCGCCGTCATTGGCTGGTGAGACTGTCGGCTGCTTCCCACCACCGCCACCCGTCAAGCAGTCAATTCTCCTAGTAACTAGCTATTGACTAACTCGTACGGCTAACTCTTTGAGATTGTCCATCAGTCCCGGGTGAATTCAAAGCATTTTCGCGTAGCAATAGCTATTCGAAATAAGATGCGAAGCATTTTTCACTTATCCCAAATTTATTTGTCATTATGACGTTTGAAGCATAAAGGATAAAGTAGTGAATGATTTAAAGAAAATGAGTGTGAACCAGTAATTGATAAATAATCCATTTTCAGGTATCTGACAACGCTGAGAAAATTAGAGTTCAGGTTGTCGAAGAAGACGTTGCTTTCCCAGGAAAGAGTAGCATCCACTGAGACGTCGCTGCGAGGCGAGTGTGACTATCATAAGAATACCGATGGCTCAATTGCTCTCAAAAGCTGGAATACATTGGTCGCTCTCAATCTTTGTAAGTTCTTCGATATCCTTAGACTCAGTATCTGCGTACCCAATGACTAGTCATCCGCTAACTCTTGGAGCACAGTATCGTCAGTGTAGTTGTCCGAGCTTATCTCAGGCAAGAGATGTCGAAGAGTGAGAACCCGCTCCGGATTCAGTGGCACTGCGAGCTGAGCGCGCTTAGTTTCGCAATGAGTATTCAGATAGTAGAACGAGTACTCGCAACACAGTTGGCGAAGCTTGGTGACGTACAGAGCAGTTTGGACGCAGGTATTCGCAGTGCATTGAAATAGCCTACGAAGAAGCTTTGGTGCTGGAAATCGTAGTCCATCAACGATCTTCAGCGAACTGTGTCGAGCCGTCCAACGAACACTCAACGTGGTATCCTTAACGCACCCATCGTAGGCTACCACGTTGAGTGTTCGTTGGACGGCTAGACACAGTTCGCTGAAGATCGTTGATGGACTACGATTTCCAGCACCAAAGCTTCTTCGTAGGCTATTTCAACGCACTGCGAATACCTGCGTCCAAACTGCTCTGTACGTCACCAAGCTTCGCCAACTGTGTTGCGAGTACTCGTTCTACTATCTGAATACTCATTGCGAAACTAAGCGCGCTCAGCTCGCAGTGCCACTGAATCCGGAGCGGGTTCTCACTCTTCGACATCTCTTGCCTGAGATAAGCTCGGACAACTACACTGACGATACTGTGCTCCAAGAGTTAGCGGATGACTAGTCATTGGGTACGCAGATACTGAGTGTAAGGATATCGAAGAACTTACAAAGATTGAGAGCGACCAATGTATTCCAGCTTTTGAGAGCAATTGAGCCATCGGTATTCTTATGATAGTCACACTCGCCTCGCAGCGACGTCTCAGTGGATGCTACTCTTTCCTGGGAAAGCAACGTCTTCTTCGACAACCTGAACTCTAATTTTCTCAGCGTTGTCAGATACCTGAAAATGGATTATTTATCAATTACTGGTTCACACTCATTTTCTTTAAATCATTCACTACTTTATCCTTTATGCTTCAAACGTAATAATGACAAATAAATTTGGGATTGGTGAAAAATACTTTGCATTTTATTTCGAATAGCTATTGCCACGCGAAAATGCTTTGAATTCACCCGGGACTGATGGACAATCTCAAAGAGTTAGCCGTACGAGTTAGTCAATAGCTAGTTACTAGGGGAATTGACTGCTTGACGGGTGGCGGTAGTGGGAAGCAGCCGACAGTCTCACCAGCCAATGACGGCGGGCGCTCACAGCCTAAACTCCTCCATAATCTTATACACCATATTTCCTATGTTCGGCTTCAAGAGAATGACCCTGTACAACGATTGCGAGCGCCCACAGCTGTATCCACTATCCTCAAAATTCGCGTTCTACAACTGCAAATTAGGATTAACCCTGAAACTCACAATTCTATGATTATTGATTATTTTTATGAGTTAGCGCATCGTAAAAATAAGAAATGGCTGAACTGATCTGCATCCATAAATATGATGTTTCGGAGCAGCCGCCGAAGATGTGGTTAACGTGTATAAGAACAATCATAAAATGCGTGTTGGACTATAACGATTCTTCTATTTGATACCCTTTTGACTACCAAACACCAGCCAACGACCAACAATCGATTAGAAAAAAAAAAACTTGAAAATGTCAATGTGGGGGTCAACTTCAGGTTTTTTTTTTCATTTTTCGATTCTCTAAAAAAAATGGTTCGCCACCAAACCTGGAAAGTGGACTACCAAACACCAGCCAACGACCAGCAATCGATTAAAAAAAAAAAAACTTGAAAATGTCAATGTGGGGGGGCCAACTTCACGTTTTTTTTTCGTTTTTCGGTTTTCTAAAAAAAATGGTTCGCCACCAAACCTGGAAAGTGGACTACCAAACACCAGCCAACGACCAGCAATCGATAAAAAAAAAAAAAAACTTGAAAATGTCAATGTGGGGGGGCCAACTTCACGCTCAAATTTTGTTTTCGAAATTCCGTAAACACCCTTCGCCACCAAACCTCAAAAATAAGCTACCAAACACCACCATACGACCACCAAACGATTCGATAAAAAAAAAGTTGCAAAACTCAAAGTGGGGGGGCCAACTTCACATAGGTGATTTTGGAAACCTATGTGCCTATGTCTTTACTTCAAATATATAAATATCAAATTCTTGGTCCCGATATCGTAATTCATGACTATATAAATCCCGATTTCAAACCCCTCGTCGAAAAACATTGATACGTGCTGATCAGAAGTCCTTACCTCAAATTCCAAATGTCGTATACAGATACACTGTGAAGATTACATCATTCTTTTCATCGCAACCAACGAATAAGTCTGAATTCGTTGATCGCAACATTATTGACCATCGACAGTAGGATTCAATTCGCGAAAAAGTTGTGAAAAATAGTTCCCAGTCTTCAGGAACATAAAATTAAGTGAACGAGTTCCAGAGAGAGTCCAAATTTAACGAGATTCTTAGGTCGGATTTTATACAGAAGCCTTATTCTGCAGAACGAAATTACAAATGAAAAAGAAAAAAATTGAAAAATATGTGACCCCATAATGATTCCCTATAATGATTGATATTTTTATAATTAAAGTAACGCCATAGGCTTGCCAAATCAATGGAATTGTTGTTTTGAATCGTTTCAGAAATTTATTACGATTAAATTCCCGCAAAATGATTTTGAATAATAAAGAAAAAATAGAAAGAGATGTGTACCCATAATGATTCCGACGGTAAAATTTGAAAAAAAAAATCCATTTTTTTTATGAGAATTTTTGCAAGAAAAAAAGTGTCAACCTCTCGAAATCGTGAATTTTCAGTTATAAAGGAAGAAATCATGCCGAAATCGATGATAATTACTTTTTTTTGTATCAAAAAAATATATATGTAATAATTTCTCTGTCTATCCAATTTGGAGGTTAGAATAAAAGCTCAACTGCGTTTCTCTGTAAGAACGAAAGATTTTTATTCACATAAGTATGTACATACAAGGTTCGCTGATCACTCTTTCCTACCTGTAAGAACGAAAGAAACAACATTTAAAGCTCTTAATTCGTGGAGTGGTATTTCTTTCTTTGCAGGCGGTTCAACAATCCCTTTTCTCTCTTCTCTCTTAGGTTATGTCCCACTCCGCCACCGGCCGGTAACCCTCGTCGGAAACGCGGCGGGTTTGAATTTTAAGAGAAGCGACGACACTGTTATATCAGTGTCGTGATTTTCTTCACATCTCCCTCCTCGAAGAAGAATAATTATACGTCGCAATTAAAGAGTTGTTCAGTCCTCATCCAGCATCGGAGTTAGTTTTGTAATATGGAAGAGGTTCCATTCCGTTTTTCTGTATCCGGTGTCAACTTCATAAATTGAGTTGGAAATCCTCCTTAGTATTTTATATGGTCCAATCCTCAATTCATCTAGTTTCCTCCTATTAAGTCGATTTCTATTTTCCAGGTAAACTCGGTCTCCCACATCTAATTGTAATTCTTTCCGATGCCGATCAAAGATTTTTTTATTATAGTTGTGAGACTCAATCGTGTTTTTCAAGGTTTCTGGGTTTAGATTTTTATTTTCGTTATGTTTGTCACCTAGTTCATCAGGAATCTTGACATTTTTATTCTCTCTGTCGTTTTTACTTGGGGTGTTTTTATTTACTTCTCTGTTGTTGCATTGTGTGATCTTTAGGTCCTCATTTTGGATTAGATTAAAGTTTTTGATGCAATCCAGACTGACTAGAAAGTCATGATTGAAGTTTTCATTATCCACAATAAAGACGTCCATCGTTTTTTCGATATCGTAAATTTTTGTTTTCAAGGTTACGATGCCTCTTGTTTGCTTTACACCATTAATAGTTTTCAAGTTTGCCAATTGTCTGTTTTCTGAATTTTTCTGTTTTATCTTCAATAATTTTGCATTGATTAGTGACACATTCGAGCCCGAGTCATAAATTCCAGAAACTAATAATGTGTCATTCAATAGTAGCTTGATTGTTATTAATGGTGTCACTTCTAGTTTTTTGGATCTCTCTCATTCAGTTCTATTTCTAACTCTGAGTTATTTACAGTTCTTATTGGTTCTGCCTGTCTGTGTTTTTCATTTCTGTCCTTAAACCAGCAAGTTGATTCGGGATGATAACGTTTACCTCGTTTTCCATTTTCACAGATTTGGCATGGTTTCTTTTCTTCGGTCTTCTTTAACTTCCCATCAGGTTGTTTTCCTTTCTTGTTTACAAGATGTTCCAGTTTACCGATTTCGTTGTAGAGGTCTTCAGTTTCACGCAAGGTTCCTCTGTCAATTTTGTCGGACACGTAGTTTGGTAAGCCTACCGCTATGAGGTCTATGAGTGTTTCGGTATCCATTGATTTTCTTATCTCCAGTAACAGATTTTCTTTTTCAAGCGCATAGTCAAGTAAAGATCCTGCTTGATATTCAAAAGCAAGGGCGTATCTAATCGGGGACCATCCTTTGTTCGCAAAAGTCTCGCAAAAGTTTTTCTTCCACCTGCTCCATTCTGATTCCACCGTGAGTTTCAAAATCATACAGCTATACCAATCTGCACTAGCTTTTTCAATGAAAAATTTTAAGGTTTCAATTATTTTTCTGTCTTCTATCACCATGCAGCATTCGCACTTTTTTTCAAATCCTTGTATCCACTGGTGGGCGTTTGAATTCTTCCCATCAAATTTTTCAATCATAAAGTCCTTTGCTATTTTCCCCAAGTTCTGGGTTTCTGATTTTTGTTGTTTATCTTCCAACACTTTTTCCAATAGTTTTTTTATTGTTTCATCTGAAGTACTTTGGGTAGTTTCATCGACAGCTTTTTCGGTGATATCCTCCAGATAGTAATCTCCAAATTGTAAATTTTCTTCTTCATCCAAGTACACTTTACATAAACCTTCTGTTAGACTAATCCAAACTTTCCTTTGTTGGTGTCTCTTTGTTAGTGTCTTCTTTACCTTAGTAAATATTGGTGATGTCATCAATTCTTTGTGCAGATTCGTCGGTTGGTATTCATCAGGCATCTCAAAGGTGTGGCCCTCCGGTGTGCCTATTGAGGTTAGGCATAATATTGTAGATTTTCCATCTGCAGACCCCCTCATCTTGAAATCAAACCGTAATTTTTCCATTTTCTTGAATTATCAGCGAAAATGTTGTTTTGTAATAAGTTCTCTGTCTATCCAATTTGGAGGTTAGAATAAAAGCTCAACTGCGTTTCTCTGTAAGAACGAAAGATTTTTATTTACACAAGTATGTACTGTAACGACAATTTTCAATACTTAACGTATTGCCGCCATTTTGTGACGACAATAAACAAAGATAAGGTTCGAGGACAACTATTGTCGAAACCCTACGTCCTTCCAAGTTAATTATTCGATTAGTGTTCAATAAAAGATGTTCGCGGGATTTGTTTGGGCGCCAGACGTAACTAAACTCACGTCAGTCAAAGATAATTTTCACAGATACTAAACTTTACTCAATAAACTAAATCAAATATAATAATCTACTTGAACATGAAATTTTATATCGAATAACTCATAGGAACGACGGCCTTGAAGCACGGCTAAGTCAGCTAAAATAAGGTATAGGGTAGAGTGCGTGGATTCACCTTTCACGGATATTTATTAATCGTGGAATAATTGGGATATAATTTCGGGTACCAGATTTAATCCTTCTTTGGAACCGAAGTTCCGTATATTGTACTCTCTTTTATTACAACTAGATCACTCGCGCGCTTTGCGCGCGTCTGCCTTCGGATTTCCTTTCCGCTTCTTTTGGATAACATTTTTATTAGTTACTTGTGTAATCAAATTCTAGTTTGTAATAGGGTGCTTCTAGGTAATGTAAATCAGTATCGTGTATTCGCTGCATAGTCAACTTATTGCAGGTATGTATACAATTTCCACGCAAATAAATATGCAGGACGTTTATTAATTGCGCACTCGCTACCCACCTATAAAGTCGCTTAAGGGTAGGGGATACTGAAATTTGAGTGCGAAAATGTCCAAAAAATTGATTTTCGGTTTTTCACGGGAAAGTGCTCTTTGAATCCTTATTCACACGTACACGAAGCCTCGATCCAAAGAAAAATTTATTACGCTTTGTGTTCTCGATAAAGTATAAAATGTTGCAACAGGAATTTTCAATTTTTTCATATTTCCCTTGATGCGATTTTAAACTATAAAAAAAATATACTTTAGACTAATTTTTCAAGTGATGAAGTTTCGGAACCTATAATTCTTGTCGTTGGCGCGAGATGGCACTCGTCTCGCCGTTCGCGAGGGAATATCGTGAACTTTCACGACGAGCGAAACTCGCATGTGCCTTTGCTGAACAATTTGTGCTTTGTTTTGAAAACATCAAAAACATCAACGTCTGTGAAATCCTAATGAAGCGAAACGTAATACCCAGGAGCAGGAGGCTGAAACCGCTCGGAAATTCTGTCCAAAAAAGAGACAGAGCAAAGAGAAGCAAGCGGTTCGCGCGTTCCTAACCTCACTTTCGATTCAGATAAAAATCTACCTGTTTGATCCATTTTTTAGTACCAGGTTGTGAGAATTATTCTGAGAAAATCGTATCTCGTCCATGAGAGGATGTCTTTCACCAAGCCGCAAAAGATAAGTATAAATATAAATATCAAATTCTGTGAATTTCTTTCTCTGATTTCAATTATTGCTTTATGAGAATAGCTTCTGGTATTTTACCAAGATAAGTTTCAAGTTTTTCAGCGAGTCCTCTTGCATTGAAGTTGAAACTACTCCAAAATTTTGTTGGAGCTTCCAAAAATTTTGAAACTTGTTGTGAGAAGAATACATCCGAAATCATCTCATAAAATATGATTATTTCTATATTTTCATTACGTAAAATATGATATTTATATTCACAGGAATGGTTCCTGAATAGCTCCAAAACTCAAAGATGTATTTTGATATGAATGGTGTATCTTCATATATGATGTCAAGGTTTTTGGTAAACGCCCTTTGCCATAGATAAGTATTCAAATATCCATAGCAAATCTTTTTTTTCCCTAACATTCGTTTTTTATTTCACAGAACCAGATTTTCAAGAGGTGTCAGCCAAAAGGTTCGCTGCGTGCAAGTCACACTGCTCACACCCAACAAGACCAACATCAACTGCACTGCTATGAATATGATACGTCCAAATATTTGCAGTTTCAATCATTTATATCCTTCATGATCATGTTCTACCCAAACTAAGAAGTAGCGCATATAATAAAAATATGAATTGTACTCAACTATTGCAAAGGAGGCTATTTCTTTCAACGCAATGCGCTCCAATTGTATCAATAATCAAGTTTGCAATTACATTGGGTCATAGAATCATGAAAAAGTTGGATTTTGCAAATATCTTCAAGTTAAACTTTAAATCGATTTATCTCAGAACTATGTTTTCGCCAACTCAAAAAATCTCCTGCGTCTTAGTTTTTGTCGTAGACTTTTGAAATTTTTAGGGCATATTCCTACATACATTAGCTAGAAATTCACGTCACCTTTTTGAAATCAAGAGAAAATTGCGAAAGTTAGAATAATAATGAAAGCAAAATTTTTATTTTCTTTACAAAAAAGAGTGTAAAACTGAAAATATTTTAGCTAGCCCAAAAAATCGACGTGGGTTTGTAGCTTACATGACCAAAAATAAGTGTGTGCAAGCCAAGCAAGATCCAAGGATAATTGTAACGCAGGGAGGTTTTCGAAGAAAGGCTATTTCAGAAACATTTGAAGGGATAACTTCGTCCCTACTGTTTTAAATGACTTGTAATCTGCACAAAGTCTATGCTTTGAGATGGGAAACATGTGTGTAAAAAATCATTTGAAAATATCAATCGCTTAAAACTACCAGATTTCAGTATCCCCTACCCTTAAAGCCCCGATACGGTATGTCCAAGCGTTTTAACGTAGTTCTCCGAAGCAAACCCCGTGCGAAAAATGTAATTCACTGCAGTTTCTCCGTTAAGCCCCGACGGTAACTTCAAAACTCACTCATTGTGACTTGCTTCAAAAATTCTCCCAAATGCTGCGTTTCCCCTTTTTGTCAGAGGGGATGGAAATTCGGGGTTATCGGGGTGCAAATGTCTTATTGGTGCCGATTCGGAACGCTTGAACGTACTGTATAGTGACATTGGGTACAGGTGTAGAACACAGGGTATTTCTCTGCCGAATTTTGAGTTGATCGGTCTGGATCGAGCTCGTTAGTGCTGTTCTGCTAATTTTCTTGAATATTTTATCCAGATCAATATTATATCAGTCAATTTTAATTTAGTCTAGTCGTGTTGTTCTTGTGTCTTATCGATCTTGAGCTGGAGAATTTCCTAGCGAAGTCGTCACGCATAATTTAAATTTCTCCGCTAATTCTTTTTTTTTTATTAAATGAAATTACGCATGATTCTATCATTATCTGTTATCTTCTACAATTTTTTTACCTTCTCTGATTATTCATTTTATTTCAATTAAGATTGAATTGTAATGCACGATTGATATTTTTTTACTGAATGCTCTAACTTTTAATACAATTGTAAATTATTCAACGATCAAGTGTAAATATACATTCAATACTTTTCCTTTTTAACAATTAACAATTTTTCTAAATAAACAACACAGATTTTTTTTTTCTCCAATTCCCAATTTTTCTTACTCATAAGGGATGACTCTACCGAAACTGTAGTTAAAATTAGTTTTTCTTTTTCAAAAAGACCAAAACACGGTCCAATTCAAAAATGGTCACATAGAATTTCAGATTATGGTAGGATATCTTTCACGCAGGGAACCTTTCACAGAACCTTTCCGTTGCAGGGCTTTCTTTGCGCGCCAGCTTTCATTGCAGCGAATTCAAAATTTTTTTTTGAACGTATAATCTGAAATTCTATGTGATCGTTCTTTGATTGGACCGTGTTTTGGTCTTTTCAAAAATGACAAACTACTTTTTACCATAATTTAAATTTATCCATCGAATAACTGATGTTAATTTTTTTTAATTTTTTTTTGCGGTGTTTCGTAATTTTCATCCCGTTTTTCTTTTTGTATTACGTTATATCCTCTTAATAATTCCGTCAACTGCATTCGTTTCTTATCTATTTTTCTCACAGCGTTGTTCGATTTGCATAGTATGTACATCGGATTTGCTGTGAAGATGATACGAATATTTTAATTGAAAGTTGTGTCTCAAGTACGAAATATGTATGTGGCATTTCAACTCTACTCAACCATCCCCCCTAGACCTGACACCCTTTGTATTATACTTTCTTTTTTACTTCATTTCAAGTTTGTATCAATCTCGGAGTTGGTTCATAATTTGTTTCAATATCTACAACCACAGCCTAATCGATTTTCTAGATTATTATATACCGTTTATTTGTAGTTCTCCTTCCACTTCTACGTGATCCCCCTTTTCTAATTCGTATAAAATGTTCTCCATTTTCGGAATACGAACATCAATTTTTAAATGTCCGTCCGTAATTGACCCACATCCAAAATCACTTCCTGCACTTTTCGTCTGTTTGACTATCACGCCAAAGTTTGTTTTGATGAACCCTTGTACTCCTGTAATATAATTAGATCGGATACATGCATACGTCGTTGAACATGATCTTAAATGTACGTCGGTCTGTTTGTCTGTCTGGCGGTATGTCTTTATATAAATCCACTGGTCCTTTTTTTTCCCCAATCGGATGGATAGACGTTCAACTTTTCTAGTTTTTCAAGCTGCTGATGCCTCGATGATGAAAAATTGTTGTTGCGCCTCAACATTGACCCATTGACTATGCCTTGTAAAGTTATTGACTTTTAAATCGACTGCAATCAAAATAGCGCAGTGATCTCTAGAATAGCTTGATTCACAAAATTTGAACTCTACCAGATGATAGACTCAGGCTCTAACTTCGAAAATTTGCTATGTCCAATTGAGATCTATCAACGCGTTAGTTGTTAAATCACAATTTCTTTATGAATTCCATCAGAATGGAATGGCACAGTGATCTGTCGAATGGCTCTGACGAAAAATATGAAACTGTACAGGTTCATAGCCTGTGTCCTCACGATAACGAATTGCTGTGTCTATTTTTTCATCAGATGTTTGATGATGAATGGTGATGGCAAGTCAGGGCAACTTTGGAAATACCACTTTTTTAATTCATTTTCAGCAACCTTGATACCGATTAAGTCAATGTAAATGCAATGATACTCACTGATGCAATTGCTTTGCGCATTTCCAAGATTCTTCAAAAGAATTAGTTCTGGCATTATGTTTGCATTATTTTCATTGAGGGAGTGATAGCCAAATACGTTTAATTTTGTCGCTGATTGGATTATCAATTCGAAATTGATGGTTCCTTTGTTGAAATTGCCAACTAAAGGTTTTGCGTACGCACCATCGATATGTAGTATCTGTAATGTGAGCAGACATTTATTATTCCTCACGTAAATTGAAATGTGTCTGTTGGATTTTTATTTCATTTTTTCGTCCCTCTGATGTCTCTGATTTTAATAATTCTTTACACTCGATCGGATAGATATTGTTTGTTGTTGTTTTTTCATAAGATTTTTTTTATATACTAAATTCGTTTTCAATATTTCTTCACATCGTTTTACTTCATCCCTCCAGGCTACAAACTGAATTCGATCTCCCGAGCCGTTATTCAAAAAAAATTTGAACAGTTTCAAATTTCTTTCCCCAACCAGCCTTGCCGCTTCAATCGAATCGACATAACCGATTACTTCTCTATAAAACAAAAGATAATGTGAATTTGATCTTACAAGATCAGGTGATCCTGCAAGGTATAATATACAGAATTTTGTCTTTCGTATGTCGAAGTTCAATCTAATACTTCAGGTGATTCAACAAAGTATAATACGGTGAATTTCGTCTTTCGCATGCTGAATTTTAATCCAATACTTTTATACGTTTTTTTATTTAAAAGATTCAATAAAAATTGTACTAACATGGTTGAATCGTATGCTGTTATGTGCTGTAATTGTTCGCTCGGCGTGTACTCAATTTTCGTCAGGTCGCAATCCAGAACATTATTATCGGTTAATTTGAATTCCATTTCTTCGTCATCTTTTAACAGTAACGATTCTAAGGAAGCTGTACGAATAAATACAAGAGTAGTAAATGAGACGAATTGGAGCGAATTTCAAAATTTTACCGTTTTTGGTTTCATTGAGATGGATGAGTGTTCAAATATGTGTAGCCAATAGCTTATTTTTTGTGGTCTTTTGACTCATTTACGAGCACTTTTCGGCACACCTCGGGTCTGTGTATGTGTGATTGATTTCTGCTTCATTCGATGATATCTTCAAGACGACTGAATGTACGTCAATGATTTTCGCTTCAGTTGATACGGTGAAAAATGTGTCTCCATTAGATCACTCGAACATTCGATGTCATCGATAAGATTAAACTTATTTTGAATCTATTCAATTCTATCATTCATCCATTCAGCGGTTTTCGAGTAAGTTGAAAGAAGCATTCATTTTTTCGCTACACGCGGTGTAATCTGAACTTAATTAGTATTCATGACTCATTTGGTGGGAGGGGAATTTAACTGGAATTTGTTTCATCCTCGTAAGTAATCGTTCAGTGGCTTACGTTACTATTACAAATTGGGGCTCATACAGACAAAATAGGCCTATGGGATTGACTCGTAGAGCATGGTTTTTATATTTTACCTCAAGAAGTGACCCATCGCAGTCTGAGCTAAATCTCTGATTGGAAGGTATGGTCCTCTTCTTGTGAAATCGATTTAGGATAAAATGAAGTGTGCATTCGGCTTTATACCGTCTCGTTATTTTTCACCATTTTAATACTTTTGCGTAAATGACTTGGAGGTATTATATTTTTTTTTATACCATTCAGTTCGGCATAACGTAAAGAAACGGAGAATAAGTATCGTGGGACGTGTGTACTTACTGCTGTTCTCCGAATTCTTAGAAGCCATCATCACTTTCGAATTATTTTCAATTTATATTTATTGCACGTCTGCGCTTGATACGATTTTCGGTAGTTATGTAAATAATTTTTTTACGACAATTGCCAACTTTTTCTCAACTGTTTGTGAGCAAATTCGATTAGGTGTGTTCGTACGACCCATTCAGTGAGTGAACTGCTTCGGTAATTGGTTCATATTTTATCTACTTTCTAATGATGACGATGACGACGCGACGATGAATTATGAAATGCAGCTGCTGGCTCAAGCAACTTCACGAATACACCTATTTTTCAGTTGTCAGCTGTAGAAGGAAACCACTTTCAACAAATGAAAAGTATTGGAATAACGTGTGTGCGCCGTGTACCGAACGTAATGAATCATTAGATCTTCATTTTGATCTTTACTGTTTTAACTTTTCCGTTTGTAGGTACGGATATTGCTGTTATTCATAGAGTTCTCTGTATACATAATTTTTAATAGATTTACTGTCGCATTGATTGCCGAGGTAAATTTTTAACGAATCCCATGAACAAACGCGTGAACAAGCAACGTATAATTGTCCGTGATTAAACACATCTTTGCGTAAATCAAGTCCAAGTTTATAGAAAGTCTGTCTTTGTGATTTATTAATAGTCATGGCGAAAGCTAATTTGATTGGGAATTGTCTTCTTTTAAATGTAAATGGATACTTGTTTTGACAATACAGTGTGATGCGATTTAGGAACACAATTTCTCCGGCCTTATCACCAGTAAGAATTTCACATCGAAGTAGATTATTTTGTAAGTCTAATATCAATAATCTAGTACCGTTACAAAGTCCTTAATTAATACTGAGGTTTCGAATTAGCATTACGACACAGTTCACTCTTAAGAGCGTGCTTTACCCTCCCGACCGTACCGACCGGAAAAAGAAAGAAAAAAATCTCGTATAACTCCGAAACATGACGTGGAATGGGTTTGTAATGAATAATTCTCGGAGTGATAAAAAATGCAGCCAAAATCGTACACGAAATTCGCCAAAATCGACGAAAATGTATTTTTCGTATTTTGTTCGGAATATTATCGAAGCCGACGCATCATTAACGCGAAAAAGCCGTCTGTGCGGCTGTTCTAAATAAAATACGGAACCCAGATATATTAGCACTTTTTCGTTTCACGCAACAGTACTGGCTAATTATTTGAAGCTGCAATTATGATAACAAACAGCAATCGTGAACTGACAACAGCTGACAGAGGCGAGGATTTCGAGTTCGAAAAGCATCCGACAGATGGTGCTGCGCACGGGGAATAGTGCGCGCCGCGGCCTACGTCACTCTAGCAGTGATCCTCATCCGGCCACAGATAAGTTGAATGTATTTATGAAATATGATATTTGTGAATGATTCCTCAATTATTTTGGTAAGTACGTACTACTATGATCAATCTAATTCTCCTCGAATAAACATTTATGTGGGTCTTTTCATTTTGTTGGTTTACTTTCATGATTTGAAATCCATTTTTCGAATACAATTGTACAAAACAACACGTCATGGGGTTTTATATTTCACGCATATTATTCATTATCATACATTGATTATACGTATATTACAATCGATCATATTTTAATTTAATACAAGGATATTGTTGGGTGGTTGTATGGGTGACAATTATTAATGGATTGGGACATTTTTATTAACCATGTGCTTCATGTATTCCCAGCCCGTCACAAATTAATAAATCCGTTCCAAATACCCAGATTAGTAAATAAAGACGCAGTACGATATAACCTTGATTGCTCAAACCGGATCAGGTACTTGTACTTTTGTTGCAATACCTTATGGTTTCCTCAACTGAACGATTCAATTTCGTTCTCCATGATATTTTTGACGTGCTACATAAATTAGGTATTATTGTGCAAAATATAATAAGTCGTACCTTATGTGATATAATTTGACATTATGTCTTGCTAATACCAAAAACCCGTATTCATTACATACAAATACATGAAATCATACAAAAATATATGAACTACGGATAATAGATATCAGTTGAAGACAATTGTCAGGAATGGAGTCCGTTTGCAAAACATGCAAAACTTACTAGATACTGCATTATCGGCAGGGTGTACATGAAATTTGTATTTCAGAATTCCACGCTATTACCAGGTTTTTCAGACTGGTATGCGCCAGTTTCTTTATATACAATCGCGAGAAATGTAAGCAGCTTTTTATTCATTTTTTTTTTTTTTTTTTTTTTTTTGTTAGAATTCAATTCCAAAGTCGGATGAAAAATGTTTCAACTAGACTTGCCGATGTGAAAAATCTTAGATTTTGGCAAAATTCGACATTCATCAAGTACATGAGAAAAATTTCAAGTTTGTAACGAGGAGAGAGACATGTTAGCGTACGACTGATCAGCAGGGCTGGGTAAAATGCCTTCATGAAGGCATTTAAAATAGAAAATAGAAAATGCTTTCGGAAATATGATTTAAATAGCAAAATGTAAATGACTTGTTCCAATGCATTTAAAATATAAAATACAAAATAGTTATTTATTAAATGAATTACAAAATGTAAAATGGCATTCTGTGATCGTGTATGTTGAACATGCGATATAATGTTTATTCTATCTTCTTATTTTCCATCCTATTTTATACGGGCGGTATTGATCGCTTTGAGAAGCAGCGATTTTGAAAAATCGTATGTCAGATATCGAAATTTTCAAACATAGCCGGAGTGGGGAGATTTTTTCTGCAATGGGGCCTTTTTCAAGCCTTTTTTTTCAAATGAAAAACGTGAAAAAATTCAGAAGCGGGAGTCATTCTACCATGGATGGTTGCTGGAATATTTTCATCCCTCACATCGGATTTAACGAAATTTTGTTTAGATTTTTCGCAAGCGGTTTTTTAATGAAATTTATTCATTCTTCTTCTCAAAAATACAGTATTAAGGATGAAAATGTTTCAGCAACCATCCCTAGTAAAATAATTCCCGCTTCTAATTTTTCTTTCGAACCTTTTCTTCTGGAAAAAGATTAAAAACAGAAAGGAAAAATTTGGGAAAAATCTCTGGGGTCCGGCTGTAAGCTTGAAAATTCTAATATCTGACACACCATATTCAGCATTTTTTCCAGAATTTGAAATTGAGTCGATTAATACGACCGTTTTGGAAAATTGGAATTGATAAATTGGTACACTGCAGTTCTAAAATTGGAAAGAAAATGATTTTTTTTCAAATACGTGCAATTCAAGGGCTCGAAAGGAAATAGATTAATTTCCCGCTTCGAATCGTTTGGATCTACAGAGCCGTTCAGGCGATACACACCGTCGAAATTCTGAAATTAGCAATTTAAAAAATTCGGATTTTTTTTAAATCTCAAATTGCAGGCGAACGGCTCGAGGGTTTTGTCTCGGAGACTCGGACGAACATGAAAAAAGTACGCTGTGATACGAGAACAAATCTTTTAATTTTTATGTAGTTCGGTTGCATTATTTCATTATGACTGCCGACACCTGCCGATTGCTGACTTATAGTGCGTTTACAACATGTGATTGGCCATTTTTGAGATATTGACCAATCGGCTTTCATTTCCGTCTCTTTCACTTTCAGGAAGTGGCAAATAAAACTCACTCTTTGTTAACCGTGATTGTGACTGAATTCACAGTTTTCAAAATCTGAGAAAATAAAACCATTTATACATTTGATAAATAGCTCAATGGCTACAGTTTTCCATTTAAATTATTGAATGAAAATAGATTCGCTGAATGGATTTTAAATATAAAATGTAAAATGCCATTTTGCATTTCAAATAGCTATTTCAAATTATTCCATTTCAAATACTACCCAGCCCTGCTGATCAGATTCTGTTCTAACTCCGCAAGATACTGTAGACCAGGGGTTGGCAACTCAGGACGTCTGCCGTGCACCATATATGCTACCTGCTTTGTGCACCTAATTGGAGGGGCCTGTTGAGTTTGCTACCTGGGTCGAGAAAAGGTACTCTAATCCTTTGTTGGTGTACGCCATGTTTTTCGGAGTAGGTACAGAATTCTGGCATTCTAATGTTTCTCGAGACCGGGCCGATCGCAGATAGCTCGGTGTGGTTCTCCCCCTGATTGGGTTGCCAACAGCCTGCCAGGTGTCTGGCGTCTACGGCATATCAAATTCCCTGACATTTCCAGGTTTTCCAGACCAAAATAGAGATTTTTCCAGGACTTATTCAAACCTAACTCACGTGACGAACTTACTTTATAATGCTGATTCATTGAATACACTGATTGCAAAATGTTTTCATTTCATAAGTTGAGGTAGTTAACTGTTTCATTTAATTCGATTTTGATCGACCCCCATCGCCTAACTCACTGATAAGCATTACGGATGTGAAGATACTAAACGAAGACTTGGGGTGAGCACAGATGCTTACAAAAAATTTCTACCTTTGCTTCGTTAGGTAATAATTATAATGTCTAACAGAGAAAAATTATGGCAATTTTCAAAGACGCGTTCAAATTCCCTGACAACATCTAGTTTTCCAGCTTTCCCTGGCCGCTAGACACCCTGAGGATGAAGCGCACCAATATACCTGCCGTGTGCACCACTTGCCAACCCCTGCTGTAGACAGTCCCTAGTAACAACACCCCAAGTGCTCGGGGCACGACAATTTTCATTCAGCAACAGACAATTTGAATATAAAAGTAAATTCGCATTTCCGTCTCGAAATCTGGGAGCACAGTTTTATTCTGTTCATTTCATTTTCCATTTCCATAAAAAAACTGTCCTTGTTTTGCTCCTTTTAATTGGCAAAGAATGATATACAATTGCGCTTATGAAGTCGACACAATCGGAACAATTGAAACACGAAAGAGATACTTTCCCGTGGTATCAAAGGAACAAACACAATTTTTCAAGTTTCAAACGAATTGGAAAAATTGTCTGACGAGGTTTCATCAAAATCGCAGCGCCAAGCACGTTGAGAGCATTCTTACTACGGACTTGTCTATTGTCTCACGAAGTTTGAACAGAATCGATAATACATCAACATGTCTGTCTCATTGTGAGTAAAATCCAGACTGATCTCGGAATTTCGATGCTCGGAACAGAATTCAGACTGGATACAGTCACGCCAGGATCTTCAGATGATTTAGACACCATCCTGGATGAGGATTTATAGCAGCCAGCAGTCGATCTTTTCTAGAGAATCTCGACGACGGATAGTTCACAGTTGAGGTGGGTTTTCTGATAGATTTGCCAGGAACTTTCTTTCCTCTGCTGCGATATTCTTTGGTGTCACAGCTTTCACGTGACCTCCACCAATCGTTGCAGTTGCTGTCAGAGTTCTCCCTTCATAGTGTCTCTTCATCATCTGCCCAAATAGTGAATTCATAGTTGTATAAGTATTACATCAGATCGTCTTTGCCAAGTAAAAAAAAAATGTATCATTTCCAATTTCGAGGAAAAACAAATAATAAAATGAATCCATATCTCGGATTTAAAGGTTCTCAAAAAATCTATGGCCAAATTCAGTTTTGCAAGGATTCTCAGATACTGTAGCTGTACTGTACTGAATAAATTAACAATTCATCAGAGGCAGTGGTCAACATTTTGCAAGCACCGATGACAACGGACTATTGGCGCAACAAGTTGGTTCTTGACGAGACTTTCCGCAAATGTCCTCGCCTCTGGTATGATTAGACGACAACGCTCCTTCGGTGTTACAGCTTCCATTCGATGCCTGATCTTTGTCCAACGTTGCAGTTTCCGAGTTCTTGTTTTTCATTATTTCTCTCTCGGCTGTGGAAATGATAATATTACAATCTCTTCAGAATTATATCAACTCAAGAGTCGAGTCTTTCGAGTCAGAGAAAAAGGAAAATCTGCAGATTATTCAGCAATAAAGTAATTCAACACATGAGTAATGAGATAGTATAGCGGCCAATGTCCGTGGATCGATGGTGATTTTATATCATGGGATTTCAAAATATCTTACAAAATGCTACCTTACCTGAGAAATTGACAACCTTTGCCCGTTTCAGTGCTTTTTCGAATCTACAATCGTAACCTGGACCCCTGCAGCCCGTTGCGGTCCTCCTTGTTGTGAACAACAACAGTATACGGCACAGGCAATAGGGCTCGTCGTCTCCACAATCCATCTAATCGACATTTTTTACATTCCGAACCAGACCTGTGGATCATACGTACGACAAAAAAAACTCAATCTAGGTGGTTCCACAACTTGAACTCTGTAAGTGATCATTGTTATGGAATTGTTGCCACGTCAAAAAGTCACGTCCATACGCTCATTGGCGATCGAAGCATTTATTTCCAATACTAAAAGTACCAAGTACACGGTGTCCTACCTGATTTTCTTCAGACCATCATTTGAGTAAGCAGAATAGCATTTACCCTGTTCAGAGCGATTACATAACGTCAAGGTGAATGAATACGATCCTCGAATGAAAAACCTCTTCGATCATCCATACGGTTCAACGCTACTTATCCCATGACAGTGATAGGGGTTTTGTCGGGTTGAATCACCGTTATACGAGTCGATGAGTCAACAAAATGGATACAGAACATAAACGGGTTAGATCCGCTCTGTCTCGTGGTCAGCTCGACACTGACTCTCGTGACTCGATTTCGGGCGTTCTCGGCCCGACTCGGCAAAACTCGAGGACCCCACGGTCGCGTAGAGTCTCGCCTCACAGTATACGCTATACACCGATTGTATGCTTAGATATTATACTGTACCAACAGCGTCAACGATACGCGGTACTGGTATTCTACAATACCCTCACTCTCGGGAGGGAGACAAGTCGAGCTTTTTCCCGAAGGTTACCGAGTATCGGACCTGGGGACTAGAAATACAAGAGCTCACAAAAATATGAAAATCAATTATTCGCGCATTTCTGAATGAATCCACTATTTTTCGACGAACTATTCACAAAAAATTAAACTAGCTCTTCGACTCTTCTGACGTAATAACCACACGGATAGAGCATAAAGACTGTTGATTTCGTGCGCGGCAGCGCATAGCTCTTACTCGTATGTTCCATTTCTTCTTCTGTCGCAGTTTACTACTTGTTTATTCATTTTTCCATTGTTATCATTGTGAACATGTTTTCTCCAATGACAGTTTTTTTCCTAGAGTTATAAACTTTGCAGTTTTCCCTGCGACTGACTCCGAAGAATGCGCAAATCCCGATACCTTGCAAGGCCGCAATTTTGTCGATGCAACGGTGCACCGGAATCTCGCGAGAATCCATGCTCGCAAACCGAAGCTCGTGCCTTCTTCGGCAGTTCGGTCCCGCGCTAACAATAAGTCTAATCTCAACCTCCTCAGAGTCGTCGCGAGCGGATTTTTGCGAGCGGGGTTCCACGGTAAACTGTGGCCAATCGCCGCGACGTGCGACGTCCCTGGCAACTGGTCGGTCTCGCCCGTATTTCCGTTGTAGGTGGCGCTCGCAGCAACCGGATTCGCATGCATTCGCGATTTTTTATCCCTTCCTTGTATGCATATGTGTATAGGTATAACTCCACATTCGACGATCGCTCCTCAGTCGTTCCGAAGCAACCGTTTGGGTAAGTAGATTTTTTAAGATGCAGCTCGCTTGTTAATCGTGAAACCTTGTTCAGAATTCAATTCCTGCAAGGGGTATGGCCATCAGGATATGATATTCAAATGTGGCTATAACGACGTGATATTTAATACTTCTGAGCTTTCCGAGTTGCCTCCAATTTGAATTTGTTATCGGTAACTGTCTCATACATATCCTTTCGATCAAACTTTGACCATCTTCATCGTGTAACCGGAATAATTTTCCGTGTAATCTGTATTCGTCGCATACGAGTTGCATGTATATTATCGCAAGCCTTCACATTGGTATTCATGCTTTTAGTAACTTGAACAATTCGGAAAAGAACCTTTACCTGGGCCGTGTTGTGCAGAATCGACGGATAGCACAAAACGTATGAACAAGGTTTCGCTTTACGGTTGTAACACATGTATTATTGGTCGATAGCTTTATCATTTGTTGTATATGGGGAATTCTATACCGTTTCGACCTGAGATCTACCCTTAGCCTCTCGGATTTGGCCGCAATTTTCTATATGATTGATCCTACTTCAAAAAGCCATTTTTTTTTTCAAAATTTTTCGACTCGTCTCGAATTTACCAGAATTTTTGAAAACCGTCATATTGATCGACACAATTTAAAATTCTGAAAAAATTCCGAAGAATCAAGTTTCAGATATCAAAATTCTTGAGCCTACAACCAAAGTGGGGAGATTCTTCCTTCTCAGTGTTTTCAAGCTTTTTTCGAAAAAAAATATTGAAAAAATCGGAAGCGGGAGTTATTTCACCACGGATGGTTGTTGAAATATTTCCACATAGCACACCGGATTTTTTAGGCCCAGAAAAAAAAAAAAAAAATTTTTTTGTAAAATTGAAAAAAATAAAATTAAAATAAAAATATAAAAAAAATAATAATAATTGAAAAAACTTCTTGCTAAAAATCTGAACATTTTTCGAAAAATCCGGTGTGACGTATCGAAATATTTCAGCAACAATTTCAGCAACAAATTTCAACAACCATCCGTGGTGAAATAACTCCCGCTTCCGATTTTTTCAATATTTTTTTTCGAAAAAAGCTTGAAAACAGTGAAAAGGAAGAATCTCCCCACTTTGGGTGTAGGCTCAAAAATTGTGATATCTGAAACTTGATTTTTCAGAATTTTAAATTGTGTCGATCAATATGACGGTTTTCAAAAATTCTAGAAAATTCGAGACGAGTCGAAAAATTTTGAAAAAAAAAAAAATGGCTCTTTGAAGTAGGATCAATCATATAAAAAATTGCGGGCCAAATCCGAGAGGGTAAGGGTAGATCTCAGGTCGAAACGGTATGGAATTCCCCATATGTATTTCGTGTCTCACAATCAATCAGAAAATGTCAGCCGAAGAGTTGAAGAATATCGAGCAAGAGGAGGACATGGCGGAGCAGCTACGGCAAATGGCTGCCATAATCGAGGAGCTTAGGAGGGAGAGAGAGAGTATGGCGGTAGAAAGGAAGAAAAGCGAGGAGGAGAGAGAGCGTTTGGCGGCAGAGAGAAAGAGAAGCGAGGAGGAGAGAAAGCGTTTAGAGGCAGAAAAGACAAAAAGAGAGGAAGAGAGAGAGAGTTTCGAGGCAGAGAAGAAGAAAAGAGAGGAGAGGGGGGAGAGTATGGAGGCAGAAAAGAAGAAAAGAGAGGAGGAGAGAGAGAGTTTGAAGGCAGAAGAGAAGAGAGAGAGTTTCGAGGGAGAAAAGAAGAAAAGAGAGGAGAGGAGGAAGAGTATGGAGGCAGAAAAGAAGAAAAGAGAGGAGGAGAGAGAGAGTTTGACGGCAGAAGAGAAGGAAAGAGAGGAGAGAGAAAAGCGGCAGCAAGACCAGAAGCAGAGAATGAAGAACAGGAGCACCGATGACATTCGAGAAGAGAGCAAGAAGGCGAAATTGGATAGCAAGAGGTCGGACGGAGAGGAGGTGAGTTTTGACCTCATGTCGAATTCGAAAAATAGCTAACAATAAATCAAACAATCTAATGATCCACGGAGTCATAAACATATATCTTTCAGACAATAATCACACACCAGTATGAATTCGTTGGCTGTAAGTTATTTTATAAGTGTAGTGGGAGTAGAATAACTCTGCAACGCTGGAATCGTTCAGTTTTCGCACGTTCGATTTTTTCTCAGAATTTTGCAGTACATGTAAAAGAGGTAGAACAATTATCCGCTGAATTTGGATAGTTTTCAGCTTCCATTCCATACCTACTCGTGGTTCAAAATCATTCAAACAATTATTATACCTAATATTTTGCTTCACAGAAAAGATTGCTGTTGATTTAGTGTCAGGTCAATTCTTTACTAAATTTATCACAATCAGGATTTCAACAGCACTACCTCAGAAATTGGATGGCACCGTTTCATGCGGCTTCATATTCATAGCTAATGTACTGCTATAGGTAGAAAATACATGACTGCTTGTATTTTTCCTTCGATTTGTGGTGCTTAGTAATTACATTGTCGTCAACAATTCGTCTGTCCGTGTCCGTAAATACAGCTCCCATGTTCAGTGACAATTCCAGTAGCACACTCTCATCATAAAAATCGACGAAATTCAATATCTCTAATATTTTATGGAAATGTCCCGCTACCTAGAAGACCCCGCGGAGACAACGCTCGCAGACGGAGAAGTGGAATGAGGGAGGCGGCTCCGAGGCGTGGCGGCGCAGACGTCAGATGTAAGCATGCATTTGTTGTATGAAAATACTACTACTACTACTACTACTACTACAGTCCTACTGATTTTTCCAAAATCGTAGTTGTATCAAATTTATACATGTTCTAGGTACAAGTGGTCAGAGCGCCGCCATTACACGGAGTCGCCCAAAAACGCAAATGGGAAGAGTGGGAACGGGAAGAGCGAAAATGGGAAGGACGGGAAAGAGAAAGACAGGACCGGGAAGGACGAGAACGGGAAGGGGAAAAACGGGAAGGGGGGTGGTAAGGGCAGTGGAAGGGGTGGCGGTAAGGGCAGTGGAAGGGGTGGCGGTAAGGGAGGTGGCAGACGGGGCGGTAAGGGAGGTAGCAGGGGGGGTGGAGGGGGAGGTGCTAAATATTATTATTTTAATTAGTTTTTAATAGTATACAGTACCGGTCAAATGCTTTTGCCTACCCAAAGACGAATTTATGCAAGATCGAAAGTTTCATATTTCACTCAAAAATCATCCTACGGAGACCAGCTTGGATGCGTTGGAAAGTCCTTTTGAAAATCCAAACCGGTCTCTGTAGGGTGATTTTTGAGTGAAATATGAAACTTTCAATCTCCGCGCCTACAGTCTTTGGATGGGTAATAGTAGTTGACCGGTACTGTAGTTTTGTAGTCTTATAATGAAATAAATATCTTTTGGCGAATACTCGATTACCAATTTCTACTTGATTCGCCCTGATCCTACCAACTTTCGAAGGCAAGTATGCGACATTCCGTTACTGTGTGGACCTTTCTTCATTCAAGTTAGGCCACGAACTCACTCTTCGATTGCGGAAACTAATCGTACGTTCTGGAAGCCGACATCGTGCTATAATAAATTGAAAAATCAAAAATAGAACTACTTCGCACAGTACCTAGGATAATATCATGTCATTCTCTGTATACGATGTACATGGGGAAATCAATGCCAACTAGTCCGCCGATGATTCATTTCATCTTGCACATGCCTTGAACCATCTGATTTCGCGTGACGAGAAGCAGAAAGTCGTAAGTGCCGGAAAAATTTCTTCCTGCAAATATATCCAAAAGGTTTTATATCGCGTAAAAACGATTTTGCCACTAAAAAAACAAGAATTCTTGTTTTGGCGTTTACGACATTCTGCTTTTGGTCACGCGATTGGTTAATTCAGATTTTTTCATCCACACAACAATTCAAACAGAATAACTTACAACAGCGATGATTGTCCTGTTGTCCAAATGTCAATTATTAGCTACTCAAGAGTATTTCCAGGAGACGCCACGAGGAGGCTAATTGACAATGTCTCCCACAAGATTTCCTCTTTGTCATGTATCTTGATAATCTCAATGAGGATATTCAGAACTGCGATTTTTTTTTCGATCAGGTTCGGAGAGCCGCGGACTTAAAAATAACGTGGTCCGGCTACCAGTTCAATCATCCTTTGTTACAGGATGCGAACTGAAACCTGAATGTGAACGTAGCACACGCTTGGGAATAACCGTTCGGTAACGTAATATTCAATTATACTGCATTAGTAATCATGAAAAAATATATATATAACAGGGCAATTTCATATCATGTGATCAAGGCTTATTGAGGCAAATTTTTCTGATCTGGACGGCAATAAAAAAAAGTAATTGACGGTGAGAAAAAATATCTGCCAGACCTTTTTTTGAAATTCCCAATTTTCTTAAATTTATCTGGCTCTCCGACTCTGAAATTTACACAGCACTGAGAGCATATACATATCCACGCCCGTGATTTTTTTCGGATTAAAAAAAAAAGTATTTTTCTGCAATCTCTAATTTCTTCTAAAAACGGATAAAATTTTGTGTTTAGCCATATAAAATCCCGATGACTTATTATTTCTCAAAATTATATTCTTTTGCGAACAAAATGAGCCCAAGCAGATCTCCCTACGCAATGTAGCCAAAGTTATGATTTTTGGAAAAAAATGCGCTAAAACAACGAGGTCTCATAACTTTCAAAAAATTGGAAATTTCAAAAGAAGCGCTTGCAGACACTTTTTTCACCGTCAACTACTTTTTTTTTATTGGTGTCAAGATCAGAAAAATTTGCCTCAAAAGCCTTGATCACTTGATATGAAATTGCCCAATAGGGAACCGGGGGTAGTTTTGGTAAGGTCATCCCCCTCGCGTGACCATCAATTGTTCGTGTTCCAGAAAAGAAACAAGCGTTTAAAGGAAAGTCAGATATAGTATAAATGAGATTCAACTTCAAGAAAATAAAATCAATGAGTACTAATGGCGTAGAATCAAATTACGTTATCAAACTTCGTTATCTTAGTGTTGGTTGCTAGGCGTTGTTAGACATACATGAACCTGCGCACGATTGTTCGCCAAGCTTCGAAAAGCTTTGAACTGCGCAAGATTGTTCGTTAAGCTTTGAAAAGCTTCAAACTGAGCAAGATTGTTCGGTAAGCTCCGAAGAGCTTCGAACTGCAAATGTATGTTCGGTAAGCTCTGAAGAGCTTCGAACTGCAAATATATGTTAGGTAAGCTCTGGAGAGCTTCGAACTGCGCATGTATGCTCGGTAAGCTCCGGAGAGCTTCGAACTGCGCATGTATGCTCGGTAAGCTCCGGAGAGCTTCGAACTGCGCATGTATGCTCGGTAAGCTCCGGAGAGCTTCGAACTGCGCATGTATGCTCGGTAAGCTCCGGAGAGCTTCGAACTGCGCATGTACGTTCGGTAAGCTCCAAAGAGCTTCGAACTGCGCATGTACGTTCGGTAAGCTCCAAAGAGCTTCGAACTGCGCATGTATGTTCGGTAAGCTCTGGAGAGCTTCGAACTGCTCATGTATGTTCGGTAAGCTCCGAAGAGCTTCGATCTGCGAATGTATGTTCGGTAAGCTCTGAAGAGCTTCGAACTATTCTATGTCTAGTCACGTATAATACAGGAATTTTCAAAACAAAGATTTGTGCATTGGATTGTCAGGAATCTTTCCGGTCTTGAATCGACATGGGTGCGCTGTGACCTAACTAATTGGAAATGCAGATAATTTCTTAGTCTTTATTATTCGGAGAAGATGATTTCTCATTTTGTTTACGTCCATAGAGTATGTGTTGTTTGATGGCTTTCCTCCCAAAACAACTGTTGTGGCAAAAGCTGCAGCGAATACACCACAACTGTAAGCGTCTGGCTGTTTTTGGGTTTTTGGAAACACGACATCTTCAGTTTTCAAATTTGGATATCGTAAAGAAATGAATCGTTTTTCTTCCTCTGTTAATGACTGATAGCCATTACACCCTAGGCTATCATACACAAACAGCTGAGTCCCATCAAAATGAGCACATCGCCAATGCCTGAAAGTATTACCGCCGATGATGTGGATGTCTGGCGACGTACACGATGGTTTGATGAATCTTGGAAATGCTAGCCAAAGTGAGGTTTCGGTATTGAAGTCGGTCGTATCTTTTATCACTGATAGAAATTGATCTATCGACGTGTCATTGAGCAGAGAATTTTTTGATAATATGTCTTCACTAACTACCTCGATAGGGACATTTTTATTTACCGATTCAAGAACTTCTATGTCGTGTTCACTCGGACATTCTGTTAGGCGATCGTCCGATATAACAACCCAAGGAACATTCTCAGGTTCTTCTGAAAATCTAGTCGAAGCCAGCGGTTGCCTTATCGAAACTATTTTTGCCTGCACATTCAATTGTTGGCGCTGATGGTCAGATTCTTGATCATCTGAAAGAACCCAAGAATGTCCGAGCTTTGTCCGTTTTTTCAGCAGCTTCAACGGTGGAATTTTTGCCCTCTCTGTCGATGAACCTTTGTCATCGGAGGATGATACTGCCCATTCCACGCCGTTTCCAGCTCTGCGTTTGACTAGCTTGAAACGCGTCATTGCCGATTCTCGTTCTGAAGAACGCTCGTCTGATGACGACACAGTCCAAGAATCAGAGTCTGGACTTCTAGTTAACGTCAAAGGTGCGACTCTTCTTATTTCGTCTCTATAATTTTGCGACTCTTCTTCGCTGGTTGCACTTTGTGCTTGTTCCAAGTCCGTAGTATCATTACAGAGATCTGCCTGTGAAGCTCCTGTGTCGTCCTCTTCCGATGTTGCAGCCGAGTCAGGTACCGCAATCACGTTCCCGTGAACGCGACTCACCGTCCTTGATGCATGGATTTTTACTCGCCTGGCTTGCAGAATATATTCTGGTTCCCTAATTGGCATGTTGCGAGTAAAACGAGGGTCTATTATCTCCGGCAGCAGGCACTCTTTGTAAAAGCGAGTTAAATGGGGTTCCATTTGCTGCCTCCAAAAGTCGTCATCACGGGGTACTTTGACATATTTTAAACCCAATGGCGTCCACACGGTGAAGTAGCAGACATTGGCTTGTGTGATGTGCAACTGCCCCTGCACTTGATAATAATAATGGTGAGATTTATTCATCCTTGTTCGATCATTAGCATCGAAGTATTTATGAATCTCAGTGACGCGTTGCTGAAGCGCGTCTTCGGGGTGATAGTTTTGCGCGGATTTAGGACACTTCACTTCAACAATGCTCGTGTCATCGATGATGCCATCTGGACTAGCTCCAAGAAATTCCAGATCACGATCAATAAACAGTCCACATGTCCTGATCGTGACGGCGTTTCCTTCTTCGGCTAATTTCTTTTCAAGAGCTTCGATAGCCTTGGATTCATTAGTCTGACCCCATACCATAGCTGGCGTGCTTTTCACCGAAGGATAAAGAATGCCTCTGACGGTAGCAGAACACGGTGTGGTATCATGCATTCGACAAACTTTACCAAAGTTTGACGCCGTCAACATCTTAGACCTTGCGGATCTCCAGAGCCCATTATCGGCCTGACCTCTCGTGTTTTTTTCAATTTCGATCCGATTGTCTCGTTGTGCCCGCAGACGGCTCTGGTGTAGAAATAGGAGATCGTCATACGCCGAATTATGCGCATCTGGCTGCTCTGCGTTTGGACCGTAGTTCTTATCGCGTCCCTGTGGCTTCTTCGTTTTTTCAGGGGACCGTTTTCGTGATAGTTTACGGCTTCGCCTGATCGCAGCATTGTTGATCACTTTACGCTGACGTCGGGCTTCCAGGGCCACTACAGTTGTAGGTGGCTGCTTTCCTTGGTCTTCGTGTAATTTCGTCAATACATTCTGTGTATTGTACTGCAAAACAGACGCAGCACACCTGCCTTGGAAGGACCCTCTCATGCCGAAATTGATCCTTTTTCCTCCGATCAATTTGCAAACAATCGAATTGAACGCTTCGGCAGCATGATTGTTTGCGTGATACAATAAGCTGTCGGCATGGAAGGCTAGATAGGTAGTTGCATCCTCCAGCTGCTGAAAAAGTCCTGCGTTTTTGAGGTCATCAACGAGGTTCAAACTTTCGTCAGTAGTCTGTTGAGAACAAAAACTGTCAAAGTCGTTGCATTTTCGATGATCGCCGAAAACGTGGTACGGTGCATTCAGGACATCCCGCTTCAAGAGATCAACTTGATTCTGATCAACAGCAATATTTTCGACACCTCTACGCCGATGCACTATTGCCATTTCAATCGACTCTCTGAATTTTAAGACAGTAGCATCTACCAATTTCTTGAGTCGGGAAATCTTGCGACCTTTCGTCTTGGCTACATCTTTAATTTTCCTCGACAGATTTCGTAACAAATGGTTCACGCATTCCTTTTTTTCGACCACCACGCCGTACTTCCCATACGGGTCGTTGTCTCGAATTGATTTATAAACGTTACTGTCCCCGTCTGCTATCAACGTTTTATAAATCAGGCCGTGCGTTTCCATGCTTGTTTTGAATCCATCAAGTAGTGCATCGGCCTCCATTCCCGTGGAAGCTTGATCGCGGCCCCAATTTTTGAAACAGACATGAGGTTTCGATGTTGTATTGTGCCGTGTAGCCCATTCACAGACAGCACAAAATTTATTGCGCACGCCAATGAAAAGCACCTTTCCGGTGTGCTGATCAACGATCGTACCAACACCAGATAGAGAATCGTATTTTCCGGTTTTATACGAGCGTTTCATCCATCCGCAATCTGCCACCACAGTAACGAATGGAATTTTCGTACCTTCGTGAACTATGAAATCCCCTCTGTCCATTGCCAGTTGCTTTGCTGTCTCGCCGGCTTGTAGCATTTCGGCAAGAGCTGCCTTCTCGAATGCTGCAACCATCTCCATATCGTATTTTCTATACGTTCTCGATGACATGCAGGGGATACTCATAGAGGCCAAGAGCTCCTCAAGCTGTGAATGTCCTATTCCAGTGGTCATAGTTCCTGCGACAGCACATCGGTTGATGGTCATCGTACTATCGTCATTACGATCTGTCCAAACACTGTCCTCAAACTTGCACACTTGGCACTGGAAGAAGATTTGCGTTTGCAAACCTTGGCGGCATGATTGTGTTTGAATTACGTCTCGGAACGAACAATCCAAATTCTGATTGTGGTAATCAAATTTGTCGTGTATTTGCTGCAGCAGGTAAGAGATATCGACTATACGACGACCATCGAGCTGTTTCTCTCTTCTGAGGGCCTCTTCGTTGGCCACATTCTTGTCCTGTTGTGAACGGTTTAGTTGAGGGTACTCTTCAACCTGATCTCGCACCTTCATCGCGATATCTGAGTTGGCTCTGCGGGTAATTCGCTCTGGTTGCGGATCAAGGTTCGTTTTTGGAGCCCCTTCAAATTCAACCTGCACTTGGATCTGAACTTCCGCATCGGCTTTCGTGTTTAGTTTCCGATGCGGATCTAAGCGCGGTGCGGTTAGTTTTCGCTCCCGCCTACACATTGAAAATTGTATGAAAAAAAAATAACATTAGAGACCGTCTTTGGTCTTCAAAAAATGTGAACGCGATTTGAGCAAAATTTGAATGATATCATAACGCGTGTCTAATGGCATAAGGCTGTATGTGCCATTATACGACTGTTTACCGTTTGTATAATCAGAAGGTCGTATAGGGTGTAACAAACTTTGTGGACCATCTCGAGACGGTCGGATCCCCTTGAAAGTGAAAAATACGTTCCTTTGCTCCGACGTTTAGTAGGCGCTAGAGCCGATAAGGACGCACCAATCAGCTTCAGAAACTAATAGCAGAATTCCCCACACCGCGACGAGAAAAGCTGACGATAACTATAGCTATTCTGCTATTCATTCTAACGCTGATATCCGATTAGTGCGTCCTTGTCGGTTGTAGCGTCTTAACTAAATATCAGAGGAAATTTTTGTGAATAAACGTATTTTTTATTTTCAACTAGGAATCTGACCATGTAGAGATGGTCCGCGAATTTCGTTAACCTGTACTTTATTTATTTATCTTATTCATTTATTGAATACAAGTCCAATAGGTGAACACATTCTAGGGCATACGGTAAGACATCAAGCAACAATACATGAGTAGGTAACATGAAAATATGTTCGAAGACGTCAATATTGAAGATTGGTCAATTAAAAGCAGAACTTTGTGAGTCCTGGCGCATACGACATTTTTCACGTAACTGTAGGGAAAACAATATTGAAAGCTACTTGCAGAAGGTCTCATGCGCTGATAACGATTTTTTTAAATGTAAATTTCCGAAAAATCATGGGCATTGATTTACTTATTGGTTTCGACAGGTTTTATAGTATTTGCGATGACAAAAAAGTATGACGGATACGACGTTCGGCGGGAAGCTTCGTAATTTTTCTAAATTCCTGAATCCAATATTTTCAAAATAGTAGGATGTTGATTTACTCATGCGTTCCAAAAAGTTTGAAAGCACTTACCATGAGAAATTGAAGGATGAATAATAAACCAAGAAAATCTTAGAAGCAGAAAGTGGCATCCAGCAAGATAGATACGACCTTTCGGTTTTCAAAACTCTGATTTTGGGAATAATCTATCTGCTTTAATTATTTTCATAGTGATTAGGGGAGGGGGGGGGGGGGGGGGTGGGGGGGGGGGGGGGGGTTGCTCTTTCCAAAAATCGAAATTTTTATTTAGCAAAGACTAAATCGAGAATAATTCATTTAGCAAAGACAGGTAAGTAAAGCATGAAGTCATATTTGAAGTTAAACAAAGAAAAATTTTTTTTCTTACTGTTTTAGCTCATCAACTTCTAAAGGTGTTTTTCTCAAAACTACTTTTTCAAAGTCCGTGTTCACTGCCATTTGAAAACAACTTGACCGATTCATTTCAAACTTTATACACATTTTTTACATGCATCATCCCCCCCCCCCTCCCCCCCCCCCCCTCCAACGTTTAGTTAAAATTTTTTTACTTTCAGGAGGTTTCCCACCCACAAAATGCCGGAATTTTTCGTGGAAAATAGCAGTTTACACTTCAGATGGCCACCAAAAATTTTTAAATTAAAAAAAAAATAATCAGAGAACGTAGGAGGGAGGATTTGATGATACTTTGACTAATTTCAATGGTTTTTGATTCCCGATAATTTCCGACCGAGATATAGTAAACACCGCAAATTGTTATTTTTCTAATTGTAAGACGTTCTGGGGCAAGCTCTGTCACCGGCTTGTTTTTCAATATAGTCGCATGAAAAAATCACAGAATATGGTTGAAAGTATACTTAATAAAGTGCAAAAGGTTTGAATGAATTTGCTCAGTCCATACTTTAGAAAAAAATTCACAAAAAAGTGTTTTTTTCTTACGCTGAAACCCTTACACCCCCCCCCCCCCCCCCCCCTTAACGGAAGAAAAAAAGGTATACGATTCCTGATATCATCGTCTTTTTGGTGCTTACGACCTTATGCCATTAGACACGCGATTTATAATTACTCTGGAAAACAATTCACGGTAACAGCACCCATAGAACCGATTTCAGGAATAGTCATCGATTAGCGGGGAAGTGTACCAATTACTGACCCTTTGGGACCCAATTATTGACCCTTATAGTATCTGAAATTTCGAATCGATGATAAGAATTCTGAATGTCTTCGTTGCACAAATCACTTGCTAGAGACTCGGAGAATACGAATTGATTTTTGTTTTCATAATTTCAGAGCTTACGGATAAAAAGAAATCATCGAACAAGGTCAATAGTTGAGATAGGGTTAGTAACCGGTACACTTAATTTACGGAAAAAATTATAATTCTCATTTTGAACCATGTTTACAAATGAATAGAATGCGTTAGTTATGCCATAGCCACAGATCGGTCGAGTGGCAAAAACAAAAAATATAAGCAGGCATAAAAGTTGAATATATGTAGATACAATTTAACAATTTGGCAACGCAAAACTCGGAAATGGAACCAAAACCAATACTAACTACCAATAGGGGCGAGTGTGTTCGGAATGAGCCACACATACTATGAGTCCCGGAGGAAACGAGCCGTTGCCGAGCTTCAGCTCGGCCCTAACACGCTCAAGTGGTATACGTGAGCTTCATGTAGCTGCTACGGACGGCTGGCCGTGGCTCACGTACACAAAGTGAAGGCGATAGGTAGAGCTGTAGGATCGACAACGGCTCGCTACGTGTATAGATCTGTAGGTCTACTAATTGTTGGCTGATCATCTGGGGATTGGAATTCTGATGACTTACAACTGTGACACACAGAGCGTCGCAAGTTAGCTTAGATTTTCGAATCCTTCTCTTATCATTTAATGTTTGGGATGCAGAACAAATCAAAATCGAAGACAAAATGTTTTCTCGGTGTTGAGTTTCGTTTGTTGAAAATCAAAAGTCATAAAAGGTCGATCCGAGAAATCCGAGGAAATATATATATATTGTATGTATACATTTGCAGTATTCTCGCTCATCCGGGACACGTTTCTGCGCATAGGTAACCGATTTTGGTGCCACGCGAGATTTTGGTTCTTAGCTAACCCCTAACAACGAATCCAGAGTCATACGCCCTGAAATCGAACGGTTCGAAAGTTATTCGCTTTTCAAAATATGAAAAAATCGTTTTTCGAGCGCATCCGACGATCTTTAGATGCGTGTATCTCCGGTTTCCGTCATCAGAAAAATATTTCCCAACAGTGCTTCGGAATCAAAAAACCTCCATCTTTCAAGTCAAAAAATTGAATAATTTTGAAAAAAAATTTTGCCCCCGAATTTGGCTTTTGATTTTTGTTTTTCGTCCTGCGGCCAAAGGGCATAATTTTTTTGACGAAAATTTTACTGCAAGTAGATTTCCATGTGCCGAAAAAACCCTGGAATTTTCAGGAGGGCGTTTTGCCCCGTTTTTTTTCAATATTTTTTCATATTTTTTTCGACGAAAAAATTCGATCGATTTTTTTTTCTTTTAAACCAATTTCTAAATAACTCTCCAAACAAATCCTGTTCTCCGAGGCAAAAAAAGAAATTGAAAGTAAAAAAAAAAGATTAATCGAATTTTTTCGTCGGAAAAAAAATTTGTTAAATGAAAAAATAAATTATTGAAAAGAAAACGGGGCAAAACGCCTTTCTGAAAATTTTAGGGTTTTTTTGGCTCATGGAACTCGACTTGTAGTAGAATTTTCGTCGGAACAAATTATGCGCTTTGGCCGCGGGACGAAAAACAAAAATTAAACGCCAAATTCGGAGGCAAAAATTTTTTTTCGAAATTATTTAATTTTTTGGCTTGAAAGATGGAGGTTTTTTGATTCCGAAGCACTGTTGGGAAATATTTTTCTGATGACGGAAACCGGAGATACACGCATCTAAAGATCGTCAGATGCGCTCGAAAAACGATTTTTTCATATTTTGAAAAGCGAATAACTTTCGAACCGTCCGATTTCAGGACGCTTGACTCTGGATTCGTTGTCAGGGGTTAGCTAAGAACCAAAATCTCGCATGGCACCAAAATCGGTAACCTATGCGCAAAAAAGTCTCCCGGATGAGCGAGAATACCTCATATGTGATTCGAAGGTAAAATAACAACACAAAAAGTAGAACTTCATACGTTTCGATTAAAGAATTTGAGAATGTCTGTACGGTGTCAACGGTGTCGCGTAACTTATTTTTCAATTCTACAGACCGCTTGTTACCGAACATCACTAACTTGGGAATTTTTAGGCATTTTTTGTACAATATATGTACGTGGGCCTTTTCCGACCTTTCGACCATGCTCGCTCAATTCTGCAGTGGATAAAGAAGTCCTTGGCATTCACTCAGTGTTGGCATTCGAATAAAAGTAAGTTTGTAAGAACAGAGATTTCATGCGAAGCATATCTTGGGTCAATCGGAATGCTGTTACTTTCTGTGATCAACAATAGAAAACATTCGACAAATACCGAACGTTTACTTACAGTTTGGCCGCTCTTCGCTTTTGGGACACTCGTCTGGATGCCGAGCTTTTACTACTTGGACCGCTTAGACCCATTTTGGGAGCACAGGCACATAAATATTATCGATGTGAATGTGTGTGATAGAGCACCGGACTATACAGAAACGTCGAACCAAAATAAGATCAAAGGTGCACAACGATTCAAGTCCAGATCGATCACATCCACAATACTACCAGCGATTTGTTCTGATCTTATTCTTTTTCGGTAGTCCCGAAACCTTACGAGCAATTTCAATCGCTTACACGTGAATGTACAGATCGTTCGCGCCCTCAAGCGTCCGCGAATGTAGCCTATCTCTCTGTGGATGATATGCATATGCTCGCCGCGCCACCGCGAGGCGCTGACATCCTATACCGTGTGTTCTGTGACGGGGATGCGTGAAATGTTCACAATGATAACAATGGAAAAATGAATAAACAAGTAGTAAACTGCGACAGAAGAAGAAATGGAACATACGAGTAAGAGCTATGCGCTGCCGCGCACGAAATCAACAGTCTTTATGCTCTACCCGTGTGGTTATTACGTCAGAAGAGTCGAAGAGCTAGTTTAATTTTTTGTGAATAGTTCGTCGAAAAATAGTGGATTCATTCAGAAATGCGCGAATAATTGATTTTCATATTTTTGTGAGCTCTTGTATTTCTAGTCCCCAGGTCCGATACTCGGTAACCTTCGGGAAAAAGCTCGACTTGTCTCCCTCCCGAGAGTGAGGGTATTGTAGAATACCAGTACCGCGTATCGTTGACGCTGTTGGTACAGTATAATATCTAAGCATACAATCGGTGTATAGCGTATACTGTGAGGCGAGACTCTACGCGACCGTGGGGTCCTCGAGTTTTGCCGAGTCGGGCCGAGAACGCCCGAAATCGAGTCACGAGAGTCAGTGTCGAGCTGACCACGAGACAGAGCGGATCTAACCCGTTTATGTTCTGTATCCATTTTGTTGACTCATCGACTCGTATAACGGTGATTCAACCCGACAAAACCCCTATCACTGTCATGGGATAAGTAGCGTTGAACCGTATGGATGATCGAAGAGGTTTTTCATTCGAGGATCGTATTCATTCACCTTGACGTTATGTAATCGCTCTGAACAGGGTAAATGCTATTCTGCTTACTCAAATGATGGTCTGAAGAAAATCAGGTAGGACACCGTGTACTTGGTACTTTTAGTATTGGAAATAAATGCTTCGATCGCCAATGAGCGTATGGACGTGACTTTTTGACGTGGCAACAATTCCATAACAATGATCACTTACAGAGTTCAAGTTGTGGAACCACCTAGATTGAGTTTTTTTTGTCGTACGTATGATCCACAGGTCTGGTTCGGAATGTAAAAAATGTCGATCAGATGGATTGTGGAGACGACGAGCCCTATTGCCTGTGCCGTATACTGTTGTTGTTCACAACAAGGAGGACCGCAACGGGCTGCAGGGGTCCAGGTTACGATTGTAGATTCGAAAAAGCACTGAAACGGGCAAAGGTTGTCAATTTCTCAGGTAAGGTAGCATTTTGTAAGATATTTTGAAATCCCATGATATAAAATCACCATCGATCCACGGACATTGGCCGCTATACTATCTCATTACTCATGTGTTGAATTACTTTATTGCTGAATAATCTGCAGATTTTCCTTTTTCTCTGACTCGAAAGACTCGACTCTTGAGTTGATATAATTCTGAAGAGATTGTAATATTATCATTTCCACAGCCGAGAGAGAAATAATGGAAAACAAGAACTCGGAAACTGCAACGTTGGACAAAGATCAGGCATCGAATGGAAGCTGTAACACCGAAGGAGCGTTGTCGTCTAATCATACCAGAGGCGAGGACATTTGCGGAAAGTCTCGTCAAGAACCAACTTGTTGCGCCAATAGTCCGTTGTCATCGGTGCTTGCAAAATGTTGACCACTGCCTCTGATGAATTGTTAATTTATTCAGTACAGTACAGCTACAGTATCTGAGAATCCTTGCAAAACTGAATTTGGCCATAGATTTTTTGAGAACCTTTAAATCCGAGATATGGATTCATTTTATTATTTGTTTTTCCTCGAAATTGGAAATGATACATTTTTTTTTTACTTGGCAAAGACGATCTGATGTAATACTTATACAACTATGAATTCACTATTTGGGCAGATGATGAAGAGACACTATGAAGGGAGAACTCTGACAGCAACTGCAACGATTGGTGGAGGTCACGTGAAAGCTGTGACACCAAAGAATATCGCAGCAGAGGAAAGAAAGTTCCTGGCAAATCTATCAGAAAACCCACCTCAACTGTGAACTATCCGTCGTCGAGATTCTCTAGAAAAGATCGACTGCTGGCTGCTATAAATCCTCATCCAGGATGGTGTCTAAATCATCTGAAGATCCTGGCGTGACTGTATCCAGTCTGAATTCTGTTCCGAGCATCGAAATTCCGAGATCAGTCTGGATTTTACTCACAATGAGACAGACATGTTGATGTATTATCGATTCTGTTCAAACTTCGTGAGACAATAGACAAGTCCGTAGTAAGAATGCTCTCAACGTGCTTGGCGCTGCGATTTTGATGAAACCTCGTCAGACAATTTTTCCAATTCGTTTGAAACTTGAAAAATTGTGTTTGTTCCTTTGATACCACGGGAAAGTATCTCTTTCGTGTTTCAATTGTTCCGATTGTGTCGACTTCATAAGCGCAATTGTATATCATTCTTTGCCAATTAAAAGGAGCAAAACAAGGACAGTTTTTTTATGGAAATGGAAAATGAAATGAACAGAATAAAACTGTGCTCCCAGATTTCGAGACGGAAATGCGAATTTACTTTTATATTCAAATTGTCTGTTGCTGAATGAAAATTGTCGTGCCCCGAGCACTTGGGGTGTTGTTACTAGGGACTGTCTACAGCAGGGGTTGGCAAGTGGTGCACACGGCAGGTATATTGGTGCGCTTCATCCTCAGGGTGTCTAGCGGCCAGGGAAAGCTGGAAAACTAGATGTTGTCAGGGAATTTGAACGCGTCTTTGAAAATTGCCATAATTTTTCTCTGTTAGACATTATAATTATTACCTAACGAAGCAAAGGTAGAAATTTTTTGTAAGCATCTGTGCTCACCCCAAGTCTTCGTTTAGTATCTTCACATCCGTAATGCTTATCAGTGAGTTAGGCGATGGGGGTCGATCAAAATCGAATTAAATGAAACAGTTAACTACCTCAACTTATGAAATGAAAACATTTTGCAATCAGTGTATTCAATGAATCAGCATTATAAAGTAAGTTCGTCACGTGAGTTAGGTTTGAATAAGTCCTGGAAAAATCTCTATTTTGGTCTGGAAAACCTGGAAATGTCAGGGAATTTGATATGCCGTAGACGCCAGACACCTGGCAGGCTGTTGGCAACCCAATCAGGGGGAGAACCACACCGAGCTATCTGCGATCGGCCCGGTCTCGAGAAACATTAGAATGCCAGAATTCTGTACCTACTCCGAAAAACATGGCGTACACCAACAAAGGATTAGAGTACCTTTTCTCGACCCAGGTAGCAAACTCAACAGGCCCCTCCAATTAGGTGCACAAAGCAGGTAGCATATATGGTGCACGGCAGACGTCCTGAGTTGCCAACCCCTGGTCTACAGTATCTTGCGGAGTTAGAACAGAATCTGATCAGCAGGGCTGGGTAGTATTTGAAATGGAATAATTTGAAATAGCTATTTGAAATGCAAAATGGCATTTTACATTTTATATTTAAAATCCATTCAGCGAATCTATTTTCATTCAATAATTTAAATGGAAAACTGTAGCCATTGAGCTATTTATCAAATGTATAAATGGTTTTATTTTCTCAGATTTTGAAAACTGTGAATTCAGTCACAATCACGGTTAACAAAGAGTGAGTTTTATTTGCCACTTCCTGAAAGTGAAAGAGACGGAAATGAAAGCCGATTGGTCAATATCTCAAAAATGGCCAATCACATGTTGTAAACGCACTATAAGTCAGCAATCGGCAGGTGTCGGCAGTCATAATGAAATAATGCAACCGAACTACATAAAAATTAAAAGATTTGTTCTCGTATCACAGCGTACTTTTTTCATGTTCGTCCGAGTCTCCGAGACAAAACCCTCGAGCCGTTCGCCTGCAATTTGAGATTTAAAAAAAATCCGAATTTTTTAAATTGCTAATTTCAGAATTTCGACGGTGTGTATCGCCTGAACGGCTCTGTAGATCCAAACGATTCGAAGCGGGAAATTAATCTATTTCCTTTCGAGCCCTTGAATTGCACGTATTTGAAAAAAAATCATTTTCTTTCCAATTTTAGAACTGCAGTGTACCAATTTATCAATTCCAATTTTCCAAAACGGTCGTATTAATCGACTCAATTTCAAATTCTGGAAAAAATGCTGAATATGGTGTGTCAGATATTAGAATTTTCAAGCTTACAGCCGGACCCCAGAGATTTTTCCCAAATTTTTCCTTTCTGTTTTTAATCTTTTTCCAGAAGAAAAGGTTCGAAAGAAAAATTAGAAGCGGGAATTATTTTACTAGGGATGGTTGCTGAAACATTTTCATCCTTAATACTGTATTTTTGAGAAGAAGAATGAATAAATTTCATTAAAAAACCGCTTGCGAAAAATCTAAACAAAATTTCGTTAAATCCGATGTGAGGGATGAAAATATTCCAGCAACCATCCATGGTAGAATGACTCCCGCTTCTGAATTTTTTCACGTTTTTCATTTGAAAAAAAAGGCTTGAAAAAGGCCCCATTGCAGAAAAAATCTCCCCACTCCGGCTATGTTTGAAAATTTCGATATCTGACATACGATTTTTCAAAATCGCTGCTTCTCAAAGCGATCAATACCGCCCGTATAAAATAGGATGGAAAATAAGAAGATAGAATAAACATTATATCGCATGTTCAACATACACGATCACAGAATGCCATTTTACATTTTGTAATTCATTTAATAAATAACTATTTTGTATTTTATATTTTAAATGCATTGGAACAAGTCATTTACATTTTGCTATTTAAATCATATTTCCGAAAGCATTTTCTATTTTCTATTTTAAATGCCTTCATGAAGGCATTTTACCCAGCCCTGCTGATCAGTCGTACGCTAACATGTCTCTCTCCTCGTTACAAACTTGAAATTTTTCTCATGTACTTGATGAATGTCGAATTTTGCCAAAATCTAAGATTTTTCACATCGGCAAGTCTAGTTGAAACATTTTTCATCCGACTTTGGAATTGAATTCTAACAAAAAAAAAAAAAAAAAAAAAAAAATGAATAAAAAGCTGCTTACATTTCTCGCGATTGTATATAAAGAAACTGGCGCATACCAGTCTGAAAAACCTGGTAATAGCGTGGAATTCTGAAATACAAATTTCATGTACACCCTGCCGATAATGCAGTATCTAGTAAGTTTTGCATGTTTTGCAAACGGACTCCATTCCTGACAATTGTCTTCAACTGATATCTATTATCCGTAGTTCATATATTTTTGTATGATTTCATGTATTTGTATGTAATGAATACGGGTTTTTGGTATTAGCAAGACATAATGTCAAATTATATCACATAAGGTACGACTTATTATATTTTGCACAATAATACCTAATTTATGTAGCACGTCAAAAATATCATGGAGAACGAAATTGAATCGTTCAGTTGAGGAAACCATAAGGTATTGCAACAAAAGTACAAGTACCTGATCCGGTTTGAGCAATCAAGGTTATATCGTACTGCGTCTTTATTTACTAATCTGGGTATTTGGAACGGATTTATTAATTTGTGACGGGCTGGGAATACATGAAGCACATGGTTAATAAAAATGTCCCAATCCATTAATAATTGTCACCCATACAACCACCCAACAATATCCTTGTATTAAATTAAAATATGATCGATTGTAATATACGTATAATCAATGTATGATAATGAATAATATGCGTGAAATATAAAACCCCATGACGTGTTGTTTTGTACAATTGTATTCGAAAAATGGATTTCAAATCATGAAAGTAAACCAACAAAATGAAAAGACCCACATAAATGTTTATTCGAGGAGAATTAGATTGATCATAGTAGTACGTACTTACCAAAATAATTGAGGAATCATTCACAAATATCATATTTCATAAATACATTCAACTTATCTGTGGCCGGATGAGGATCACTGCTAGAGTGACGTAGGCCGCGGCGCGCACTATTCCCCGTGCGCAGCACCATCTGTCGGATGCTTTTCGAACTCGAAATCCTCGCCTCTGTCAGCTGTTGTCAGTTCACGATTGCTGTTTGTTATCATAATTGCAGCTTCAAATAATTAGCCAGTACTGTTGCGTGAAACGAAAAAGTGCTAATATATCTGGGTTCCGTATTTTATTTAGAACAGCCGCACAGACGGCTTTTTCGCGTTAATGATGCGTCGGCTTCGATAATATTCCGAACAAAATACGAAAAATACATTTTCGTCGATTTTGGCGAATTTCGTGTACGATTTTGGCTGCATTTTTTATCACTCCGAGAATTATTCATTACAAACCCATTCCACGTCATGTTTCGGAGTTATACGAGATTTTTTTCTTTCTTTTTCCGGTCGGTACGGTCGGGAGGGTAAAGCACGCTCTTAATCGCAATTTGTGAGGAGGAAGCGACGGCGGATCTAAAGTATTCAGATACTCTGGTTGAAGAGTTTCGCTGAAGTCTTCGGAGCCCTCGCAATTTTCGGTGCTATTTACACTCGTATACACTTTTTCACTCCCAATATCCAATAGATTTACGACTCTTCCATTAATTTCATCTACATCAATATTTCGGGCAATTAAGACTGCACATTTCGCTGCCTCTCTATATTGTTTCGAATCAATTAGATCTCCGAAGGTGTCTTGTACTATATCAGCATTACTGTGTGCCAGACAACGGTGTGGAATGGTGACGTTGTCGTTTTTATCATTCAACAGTCCACCTCCAAGATTGATCAAAAATTGCGAAAACTCTACCTCTTGAGGGTCAGTCCGCATGTTCTGTGTTAAAGAATACTTAACGAAGTTTTGCCAAAGCAAACTAAATTTAATTGATAAACTGACTGTTTCACTTCGAGTACTGTGCATTTTGATCGGTAAAAGTTGACGAAAATCCCCGCCAAGAATTACGAGTTTTCCACCAAATGGCAAATCATTGTTCATAATATCACGCAAGGTTCTATCCATCACTTCCAGAGCATATCGAGGGGCCATCGGCGCTTCATCCCAAATGAACACATCTGTTTCCTTCAGATTTTTGGCCTCTTGAGATTGTAGTTTGATAAGAATCAGCAAATAGCGGAACTGGTAACCCGAATATTTTGTGAACTGTTCTCCCTTTCGGAAGTAATACAGCTGCAATTCCCGTAAATGCCATGGTGATTACGCGTAGTTTTCTACCTTTTAGAATATACCCATAAGTTATATACAAGAAAGTTTTTCCGGATCCTCCCGGTCCGTCGATATAGTAATATTTATTCATATTATTATTCGTTTGATCTATCACGTTAAGAACAATGTCTATGAATTTTTTCTGTTTCTCGTTCAGTTTAGCGTAATGCTTTTTCCCGATTTCTATCATTTCGGCAAGTGGCATATCGTCGTCAGTGTCAATTATCTCTTGAGACTGTATCATGCTTGGAAAATTGCTGATACTTGTACCTTCTACATCAAGCATTGCAATTATTTGTGCATACGATTTTTCCTGTCCCTTGATTGTACCTATTTTTTTGGGTATAATCTTCCGACATTGAGATTTTGAAATCCTCCCAAAGGCGTTCGGGGTGAAGGGGTTGGCAATCTATCAAAATACGAACAAACAATCTACGTAATTGTCGAGGCATCATCCATACCTCTGCTTCGTGCATTGCTCGATTCCATTCATCATCATCTTCAATGAGGCCTAACTGCAAACACGCTGATGAAAATGTCTGTTGAACTTCTCCATTTACCGTTCGCAAGTGTTCGAAGCTCGTAGCCCCGTTTACTGTCAATAATAGCAATCGTAGGTGAAATAATTCGATTTGAGTAGGACTGACCGCATACATGCGCCCTATGCATTTGAAATTAGATTTACGTCTCTCCCAATGATTTATATTCCTACCGTTACCGTCCTTCTCTTTTTTAAATGTGTAATGAGACGGAATATCGACGTACAGGTAGTTCCTAGCTTGCTCATCACGGAAATTCAGCGCAAAATAGTCTGTTAGCATTGATTTTCGGTTCAACCTGGATAATATTTCATTTTCAGATGCTTCGGTAGATATTAACAAACTTTGTTCATTTGGAAGATGCACGGGCAAACGCACAATGCTGTGACTTTTATCATGTAACAGTTCACTTGATATACGCCAATAGGCCTCTACGGGTCCAACATATCGGGCATCTATATAATCGCTTATTTCATCATGATTTATAGTTGTATTCTCTGGAAGTGCTTCAATAACAACAGTTGCAGCATCATGACCTTTATACATATATTTATATAAATATTTTACGGACTTGATGCTCGAAACAATTTCGACATTAATATGACAATTGAGTAAACATAAAAGCATCGGGCAATATGGTACAGTATGACGGTTGTTAACTCTGTATCCCCCCGGACGTTCAAAAAATGTGTCACCAATATCGCGACGGCGATATGATGGATATCCATCTTCATCCATTGTTGTTTCCTCGATTAATGGTTTGGGATAATGTTTCGAACACTTACCATCTACCAAACACCAATCCCCACACGGTCCATGTATCATGTGTTTCATGATTATGTCGTGAAAAACACGATTTTCGGTTGGAGCGGGAATTTCTGCAGAAATATAACGATCAACTACTTGAGGAGTTGTTATCTTGTAGTTTTGCTGTAATGTTATCAACATATGCATGTGAGGCAAGCCTCATTTTTGGAATTCTATAACATACACATACGCTGCTACTTCCCCAAAACATTTTTGCTTGACAATTAAATTGATCAAATAATTTTGTTTTTATGTTGAAAACGCGTGCACAAAGGTCAGGTCTATCAGCTGTTTGGGGAAGGAGATTCTCTTCTATTTCTCTCCATCTAGGATTGCATGTCATTGTGATGAAGAGATCCGGCTTACCATATTTTCTGACAATAGCCATAGCATCTTGATAATTTTGTAACATATTACGAGGTGAGCCAATGAAAGTGGATGGAAGTATGATCATTTTGCCGACACGAGCGTTTGCAAGATTTGCTGTACTTTGCAAGTAATCAACGAGTCCTTTGTAAGATTCTGCACGTAATTCTTTTTGGTGCGCCTTGCAGTATTCTATTCTGTCCTTCTCAATTTTAACGTAATTGTCAACTATCCATTGTTGAAATAATCGTCGGCCCATGATGAATGGGTTGAAATCGTCTCGCAAAGCGATGCGATATTTCACGTAAGCCGCTCTTGATATGCGTCGATTGCTGTTCAAGCGCATTAGATTACGGTGCCATCCTCGTGAACCACAGGGATAAAACAATGGGTAAATCCACGGCTCTACGTTTGGATCCATGGTGCTAACTGTCTTCAGATCTTTAGTATGTTTGTTCCGTATAGTGTCTCGTCCCAAAATTCACCAAATTATCATTGAATGAGGCAAACGAAAACGAGTTGTTGTAGCATCTTATGCGTGTATAAAAATGATTTGACTTATTATGCGTTGCTTCGAACAGTGCACGAAGATCAGTTGGGAAGGGAGGCAAGGCATCAAGAACTACACTCCACTCCTAGCAACCTTTTCAGCAAAAAAGTGTTTAGCATTACAATGGATGCACGATACTACCATCTTTCCACTATAATGCTCAGATATTTCGCACAAATGTTCGATTCAAAGTTATGAGAAATCGAAGGAGAATATCCCTGTCCCGTTCTGACTCTGCGCGGGCGTTGAGAATTTTGATCATAAGCAGAAAAATTGAGATCAATCGATTCATCCGAAATGTTTACATTCACTGTACTCCTACTCGGATGTCCAATCACTTCTGAGTCGGCAGCTACGACATTTATTAAGTTTCCGAAAGACTCATAATTTTTACCAGGATTGACGATTTCTACGTTTTGATCTAAAACACGACTACAACCTGCAATATTTGGAACATTTTCTTGAGATTGACGCTTACGTTGTATCTTGACGCTATCGTCTGCAGCGCTATCTGAAACATTCTGACAACGACGCTTTCGTTGACTCGCAATATTTCTTTCTTCACGCAAACGTTGAAATTCTCTTTTTTCTTCGTCAGTTCGGTTACTTCTCCTACGTGGCATTGTTTTGCAAGATGTTTGATTCCATCTGAAACAAGTTACTCGTATTTATCACGGTGGTACTCATAAGGGTTACTCATAAGGGTTACTCATTGTTCTCATTAGGGTACTCATTTGGGTTGTCAGGTTACTCATATTTGAACAGTGTACTCATGTAATTATGTTCATGTAACGTAATATGCAGTATAGGTTGAACGATAAATGATAAATTGTTAATATGTTTACATTTCTTCAGCGTTGACTTAGATATGAATCATTCAACACAAATGCGATTAGCGATTAAAATTACAGCTTAATTAGTGTTAATTTGAGTAAATAATTCCGCCTTCGCTTTGACTTCTAATCTCCGCCAATATACCTGAAAAAAAATGATGCCATTTCATAAAAGACATTCAGTTCGATTCAGTTGAGTCTCATGAATTCTATATAGCAGCCTAAGTGACTGGGAAGCGATGACATCAATTATGTACGAATGTGAAAAGATCAAATAAGTACCTGTGATTCAACAGCTCTGAATCCGCACAACCGCAACAACGTTTGTGAAATCTACTTCATAAGTTCAGCAGTTCTAGCAAAAGACTGGATGACTCTGCAGTTATAGAAAAAAATTACATTCACCTGTGATTAATTTATTTCTCGATTTATCTTTACGGAAAGTTTAGCAGCTCTGGAGACAATAACAATTTTGAACATGCATACCTGTGATTGAGTTATCGCTCGATTCCAGCAGCTGTAGCTCGAAACTGCAGAAAAAGTAGACGATGACAATTTTAAACGTGCATGAAATCTGGATTATATGTACAGCAAAACTCTATGATCTGTTAGAAAGAATTATATTTACCTGTGTTTAATTACCAAACTGTCAGATTGCCATCGACTGTAACCTTTTTGACATTCTGTCAAATTAACTGTCCGGAAACACTAAACCACGGCACAGTTCACGCGGCTGCACACACGCAAATACGAGGACCAATAAGAACAGCGTTAAAACGATGACGGAAGTGCGAGGATTTCGATGAATTCGATATCTTTCGAGGTCATGACTTTTTTAAGAATGGGATGACTTTTTTAAGAATGGGAAAATAGGCGAGCGATAAATCAAAGAAACATCAACCGGATATCCAGTAGCGAACAGAAGCAAATGACAATTTGTAATTAGCGAGCTGTACAGGAAATACATTACTCTAAGCAAGCAAATAATATAATTTCCTAGCGGTATTGAAATACCGAGCAATAACACATGAGGTGACCTAGCTAAGCGTGCTGTATAGGTGAGCGATATAATACCAAAGAGCTATAGTCGAAGTTAAACGTATCACTGGGCGATACGATACCCGAATAAAACAAAAGAATTCAAAGCAACGCTTAGCGGTAAAGAAATTATTCGCAAATACCTAGCAATAAAGAAATTCGCAGAGAAGCTAATTGATCAATCAAAGAGTTCAAATAACGATTTTCAGAATGAATAAGTTACGAATTTATCAATTATTACGAAAGAATCGTATCAAAAATTATAGAGAAGAAATCTAATTTATCAACTGACTCGACTTTACTTAACTAACTTAACCTAATGCAACTACGTTCAGCCTACCTACGAGATACGGATGGAATAGTAACACACCAGTTCGCAGATAATAATTAGCAAAATATTCAAACAAATTAATAATAAAAGCAAAGCAAATCTACAGAAATCAAACACAAGAAATAGAACATCAGACAAAATCAAGCATTATACTCTAAGACATGCGGAAAATTGACTCGACAGTAAGATCGGATAAAATTACAGAGCAGTAACAGATTATTAAACAATTAATCAGTCACGAAATCTCTCTGCTGGATTTGTTCTAACGCGAGACTCATCACGTGGCTCATCGGCTCACGCTACACAAAATGTCCAACTAACTCCTCCAAAGATTTTTCGAGGCTTTACAAACATTCAGAACAAGCGACCTTACCTTACAAAGAAATCGGCTACATCACTTTAAGCACAGGTAACTAATAAAGCGGAAAGAAACTGAGCGGAAAGAAACTTAGCGGAAAGAAACTTAGCGGAAAGAAAGCAACTAATTTACAAATAGCATAGCAAGACTTAGATAAGGTGCGGTAAGCGGTAACGGTGGTGCGGAGAGACACGTCTTCGTCGGAGAGCTGCTGAACGTAGAAGGAAGAGCAGGATGATCGTCTTGGGTGGCTTGACCCTGGTCCTCAACTAGGGGGTGAGGTGGGGAACCAATGATGTTTGGAATGAAAATCCTGTCGTCGCGACGACTCGTCAGCCGGCGTGACGTCAAAATCGGTCCGATTTCTTCATTATCCAGCGGAAAGAAGGGTTGCCTGCTTCTCAGTCGTCCGAGGGAGGCGTTACTCTGGATCTTCGCGGTCCGGTATCGTCCGTGCGTCAACCGGGCGGATTTGAATACTGCGGCGGCAGAGTCACCCGAACTCGACCTCGCTGCAGCTCTCCAGGTCGATCTGGATGCCCCTTTCCCGGATCTGCATCCTTCGTCGGCCTAGAGACGATGCGGAACGTTGTCTTCGTTCTGTGTCGCACGATTCTCGTCCTTCCGATAACGAATCTATTTCACTGTCTGCAGAGCAGTAAAACGTCGGTGATAACACCGGAAGAATAGTTAGTGTAGTCGGTTTGGTGGCGGGAAATTCATCTTTCGGTTGCACCGATGAACTTCGGAGCGGGAGACTTGTGGCACTTGGCGTACCGTCCTATACGCCGCTTCCTTGGTATCCGAGCGATAGGCGAAGTAGTCTTCGGGCGGGAAATCTTTTGTGGATTCTATACTCCATCCATCCAACTTGCATCCAGAGTAAGCATCCTCCCCTCTTCTGCGTAGGTGCTACCCTCGGTACTGGCTAAGGCACAATTCCTCGACTGCACACCCATAGGATCAAGGTGGCGGTAATTCGAACAGACGTCTGCAGTAGCAATTCCTTTGAGCGATAACTTCCTGTCATTGGTTCCTTCCCCAGCCTTGATGATCTCGAAGTCGTCTCAAGGTCGCCTCGAAGTCATGTTGTCGTCAGACGTATTCTCCCCGTTTTACCGTACCGGTACCATGTTCAGAATAAATCAAGAGCGTTAATTACTATCTAAAAAGTCCCTATTTTGGTGTGTCACCATCCATCCGTGGTGTTTCGTCTAAAGACGCGCCTCCGAACCTGTTTCCGCCTACTTTTCTCTAGATAATCTGAATTTACTGGGACGTTGCAAATTGTTGCTTAATTCGTGGAGTGGTATTTCTTTCTTTGCAGGCGGTTCAACAATCCCTTTTCTCTCTTCTCTCTTAGACTATGTCTTACTCCGCCACCGGCCGGTAACCCCCGTCGGTAACGCAGCGGGTTTGAATTTTAAGAAAAGCGACGACACTGTTATATCAGTGTCGTGATTTTCTTTACATATATATATGTGTATATCAGGATGAATGGATTTAGTGTGGTGTTAGATGGGCGATTGCCGGTAAGGATCACCATCCTCGTCACTTTCCCCGCTAGCGGCGTTCCAGGTGATTTGATCGCGACGGAAAGCTCATCTCGGTTTAGGAAGATCAGCCGGAGCCTACGCTCTCAATTACGTCTGCCCAGCTCGCCGACTGGGCCACGACTGCTGATCTAAGGAATGTGTCTTTATTCAAGCGCCGCTCGTTATTTGTTGTGCTTTGGGATTAACGGAATTCAGGTAATACATTGAACTGTTGGCACAACATGCCGGTAATGACGTAGCGGTGCTTTGATACGTTAAGAGTATCAGTTTCAGAGTCAGCTTTGTTTGTAATCAGCATCGCTCCGATATATATTAAAAAAAAAAATTAATTAATCAATTAATTATTAAAAAGAAAAAAAAGAAAAAAAAACCATCCCATTCGGTCAATTTTTGAAGAACTTATGAATGTAAAAAAAAAAAAGATTCAAAAATTTATATCTTAAGAATGGGTAAACGAAAAAAATCGAAAAAAATCATAAAAGCTTCTCTTATTGGGTGTAATCACCCGTAAGAATTTCGAAGGAATCAAAATTATTGATATAATTTCCGTACGTTTTGACGGAGAAAGCCCCATATACGGGTATGATATACAGGGTGATTCAGAATTCGTGACGCATATTTTACCGGGCGAATCCTTGTCAACATTGAAGTCGAAAGTTCTTCAGTCATTTTTCGGGAAAACGACTTTGTTCATTAAAAATAAATATTTTCACAGTTTTGTTTTTAATTTTTTTTATCAATTTTTTTTTTATGATCCTTTTCATTCTCTGAATATTCGTCAGAATTGGGATCGCAACTCCCTGAAAATTGTTTAATAATTTTCAGGGAAAAATTAATAGACGCGCAGCTGCCGTGAGCTCGGAGGATAGTAAATGATAGACCGAAATGCTAAACTATATTTAGAAATGTTATTTCTGGAATTGAATATCAAATTTTTATTCAAACTTCATCAACTGCCATGAAAATCGTGACAATATCCCTCGTTCGATCCGCTTCTCATTTCATTAAATGTATATAAGACTACTTATGGGAATTGTGGTTGTGGCACAAATAAGTCGAACACCGATGAGTTTCTGTAATGAGAGACATATATTTTCGCTATTTACAAAGACTCGAACTTATTATTATGAGACCTCACCTGTAATGAGAGAAACGACATTTAATGCTCGTAACCCATAGTGTCGGTTCTTCTTACAGGTGATAGTTTTCATTGTAAGTTAATGATTAGCCTGTAATTTTTCCTAGCGGGTATTGCCTAATTGTATTGCACGTGTTCTTCCTACCGACCGTGTATCTCGCGGTCTTCTGTATCGGCAGGGTCGCGGGAGCGCGGCAGTATTCGAAGGGAAAATATTTCCTTTACATCACCCCTCCCCCCGGAGAAAAATGTAAATATTTTTTTTTTTCTCTTTTTCTTTTTCAAATACCGTATTTGTAGTAACTTAATCGTTGTCGCTCGTTTCTTCGTCAGTGTCTTCTTCCCCCTCTTCGAACGTTGGTAGTGGAATTAATTTTGATACATGGAAAAGATTTGACTTCGATTTTTTGTGTCCCGTGTTTATTTTAAAAATTGAGTTCGAAATTTTGTCTGTGATCTCGTACGGTCCAATTCTCAGCTCGTCGAGTTTTTTCCTATTTAGTTTATTTTCGTTTTTCACTAAGTGTTCCAGGCTTCTGATTTCGTTAAACATGTCTTTCGTTTCTTTTACAGTTGTTTTATTAATTTTGTCTGTCACGAAATCTGGTAATCCTGCTGCGATCAAGTTTATCAATATGTCCGGGCTTATAGACTTATTCATCTCCAGTAACAGTTTTTCCTTTTTTAGAGCATAGTCGAGCAACGGTCCATTTATGTATTTGAAGCCGATCGCGTATTTTACGGGTGACCATCCTTTGTCTGCATAAGTTTCGCATAAGTTTTCTTTCCAGTTTGTCCACTCGGAGTGTATTGTGAGTTTCATTAGCATCGAGCTGTACCAATCTGTGCAAGAGCCCTCCAAAAATAAACGTAGAACCTCTATTTTCTCATCATCTTTTCTCAAGTTTAGACTTTCACATTCACTTTCGAATAACTCCATCCATTGAATCACATTACTGTTTTTGTTGTTAAATTTATCTAATACAAACTTTTCTGCTAGTTTATTTAGATTTTTCTTTGAGTCTGTTTCTGCTCTGGACAGACTTTCTAAAATCGTTGTTAGATCCTCTTTTGAAATACCTCCTGTAGTGCTTGTTCGGTCTGTAAGTTGTGGCTCTTCAAATCTTTCTTCCAGTATGTAGTTGCCGAATTGAATATTTCGTCCACATAACTTTTCATCAATGAATCAGTCATTACAATCCAAACGTTCCTTTTCTGGTGCCTTTTTGTGATTGCGTTCTTCACTTTTTTGAAAGTGTCTGTTTTCGTTAACTCTGTGTGCAGGTTAATATCTTGAAGTTCTATTGGTTCCCGAAAATCCCACCTTTTGGCGTGCTGATTGAGGTTAGGTGCAGACTGTTTGTTTTCTCCTCTCCTCTTTTTCCTTTCATGATGAACTTGAACCTCAGTTTTTCCATCTTTTGGATTTTTCTTTTCGGAGATTTCACAAAAATGTCGTTTTATAAGACTACTTATGGGAATTGTGGTTGTGGCACAAATGAGTCGAACACCGATGAGTTTCTGTAATGAGAGACATATGTTTTCGCTATTTACAAAGACGCGAACTTATTATTATGAGACCTCACCTGTAATGAGAGAAACGACATTTAATGCTCGTAACCCATAGTGTCGTTTCTTCTTACAGGTGATAGTTTTTATTGTACGTTAATGATTAGCCTGTAATTTTCCCTAGCGGGTATTGCCTAATTGTAATGCACGTGCTCTTCCTACCGACCGTGTATCTCGCGGCCTTCTGTATCGGCAGGGTCGCGGGAGCGCGGCAGTATTCGAAGGGAATATATTTCCTTTGCATGTATAACAATAACACCATTTTTTGCACAATTCCTACCAAATAGGGATCTTCCGCCTAACAATTTCTCTAATATTCAAAAATCTTCAGTGCCATTGCTCAGAATTCTTCAAAATTGGCAATCGATAACAAAAAAAACAAAAAAAAAAAAAAAAAACGAAATAAATAAAATCAAACAAAATAAACGAACTCACTTTTCTTCAGTATTATGTATAAATTAATACGAGAATTTTAATTCCCATTTCGATCAGATTCGAGAATCAAAATTACCAAATTGATAAACGAAACAAAAATGGTTTGTTAAAGGTAAAATGCAAAAAGTCATTTTTCAAAAAAAATTGCCGTTATAACTTCGACATCAATTTTGACAAGGATTGATCCAGTAAAATGTTCGTGATGGATTCTGAATCTCCCCGTAACTCGAGTTGAATATGTGCCGTTATTTCGCCAATCCCTTCATTTATGTAAAAATATTTAAGATTGAGATTTGATTTAAATGAGAGGAATAATTTTTACTGAAAGTTATAAAAAAAGTTACCAGCGAATTCCGATCCCAATCCTGATGCAGATTCAGGAAAATAAAAAAGATGATGACAAAAAAATAAGAAAAAGAAAATTTAATTAACTGAAAATGACAAAATAATTTTTTTTCAATGAAACAAGTCGTCTCTCAGAAAAATGACCTAGGAACTTACGACTCCAATTTTGATAAGGATTCACCCTGTAAAATATTCGTCACGAATTCTGAATCACCCTGTATTTACACTGGTTGTGTATCCAGTTTATAAGCTTCATGGGTAATTGTATCCTGGAAAATAATACTTAATATCGCGTCGAGCATAACATTCATCGGAGCACATACTATATCGCATTGATCACGTGCCGACAGAGTTCGCTGCCACTGTTTTGACTTTCGGTAGTCGACATATCGTCTCTTATCCCTTCTATATTTCTTTTCAAACTCGGGGAGCGCGTCCGAAAATGTTCAGTATCGCAGGACGCATTTGCACAGTTTAACGTATCTCGTCACAGAGTTGACAATGATCAGGTCCCGCGGGAGGCCTCGCGCTGTTAACCGGTCAACGGTTGTGAGTGCAATCTTCGAACGGAAGAGCGATATTTTCCTGAACAATGGTAGAATCGTTTCAAAATTTGCGGACGTGGGGGAGTTATTATCTCGGGACTTGGACGATGTGATGAAACCATCAGCTTCGTATAGTTTTGTGTCCTGTAACAGAGAAGGTGTGAAAGATAAACCCATTGCCGCACAAAGTGAGGATCGTAGTACTTTAGAAATTTCATCAGAGATTGTGAGTGATCAGGATTTACCTCTTCTCGATGTTTCGGTAAACGCGTCAGTTGTCAACGTGAGCTAAAAGCTGAAGCGAAGAAATACAGAGTTTTATTGGATAAGTCGGAGTTCGATGAATTGTTGGCCGATAGAGTATACGTGAGGCATGAGAAATACCGGGATAAAGAGTACGAACGTAAGTGCACTGTGCTTAATCCAGGGATTTGGCAACAGCTGATCACTGCAAAGATATGGGAAGTTGATCGTCTGAAGTGCGCATTTAATTTCAAAAACCATAAACTGACCGGGGATGCCACAAGTGGATCAATCGACGGAGCATGCAGGTGCGGTGGGACGATTCGTTGCAATATAGACAATTCCGTTGCCGACGCTGCTTGTGTTTCTATCGAATGTATTGTTACCACCGGTCAAGGTGAATGCGGAGAACGGTCACTTCACGCGCCAATCAGACAAGAAATCGGAAAACGGCTTTGCACTGCATCAGCTGTCGTTCTCCTCGCGGAAATGGCTGACGAGCTGATGTTGCCAGGCGATCCGGAACCACCGCACTTGTATGTACGAGACATCGCAAATGAACGCGGCAAAATACGAGTATACCAGATCGCAGTACCTCCACGCTGAACCATACACAGCGTTAACAATCATGATGATGCATTCGCTCAAAAACATCATCCATGTGGCGTCATCCCATCCTTAATTTGTACATTACTGGTCGAATCACCAGCTAGAAGTATTAGGGGAGAATGGGGGAATGACGTTCACTAACATTTATCCTCGTCTTTGAGGGCAAACGTGCTTTGAGCCAAAATAGAATAGTCAACCCATATTCCACCGATCATTTTTTGACTGTTGGTCATCTTATGACAGTGACAAACAAAAAATAATTAAACTTTTCGTTGATAATCACAAACCCTGCATTGACCGTCATTGCCCAGCGTGTGGGGGTAATTGCAGTTGCTCTTGGGGTGACTACGGTCAACTTTTGGGTAAGATAATTCCATGGAAAATCGATAAAATATATCGAGTGACTAAAAGTAAACGGACCTACGCGCAAAAAAAAATTCGTTTTTAGTGCCACAATCCTTTTTATGCAATATAAGAGCTTTTGGCTAGTTGCGAAGAAAATTTTTTTTTGGCGCTTAGGCCCTTTTCCTTTTAGTCACGCGATATATATTTTTCAAAATCTGATGACAAGACCAATTTCCTCTTTCGGTTTTTCTTTTTCTACAACGTGGCATCTGAAACTGAATGTCCACAGGTGAAATCACTAGTAAATAGGAAATATTGATATTCTAACTTCAAATTCCGGCCCTATTTCGAAACGCGAAAGGTCTATCAAATTGAAACATTTGTCTACATACATCCGTCTGTGTATTCAATTCTAATCAATATCTCAGTTAGTTCGAATTAACCCGACCAAATTCGTCTTATTAACAATAGGTATTGTAACGTGGCAAACGCGTTTGCGACGATACAAAGAGCTCCCGAACCCTTCGGAGGCATAATTAAGTAGGGAAACACTAGGTAAAGACCCTCACGCAGGGCAGTTGGGGAAGCATAGAGGCTGCAACGACTCCGAGAGGTGACCGTGGCTGACGATGCCCATTTCCGTTTTTTTCTAATTTCGTTTCTTCCTTCCTCTATACCTTTCTCTTATGTGGGAGACTCGGATATACGGACGTGCCTGAGCGGGAAAGCCTGCCCCGGAAGGAGAGAAAACCCGGGAGCTGCGAATTATCCCGGAAAGTACGCTGGCCGGCTATTCCGGTGTCTACGCCGACGGCTGACATCCACCTCGAAGCGCCGATAAGTGCTATACGAAACTGCTGCAACGCGGGACAAGTCGGTGGATGAGATTCCCGCCGACGAGAACACTCAGCAGCCCAGCTCTTCGATCACAGCCAACGAGGGGTGGTTCGAAAAATCCCGCCATTACGCGCGGCCCGACGACGCCGCTCTGCGCACCTCGGCGCGCCGAGATCGACACGTCGATAATCGATAGTCCGACCTACGGGCGGCCATATTGAAAATAAGACACTCTGCGTTAGACTGTTGACTCAGCACCCAGTTTTGTTAACGAGTTTAGCCCACTTCAGTTTTTTTGTAGTATCTTAGTTTCACCCTTCGAAGGGATTAATAATAGAAGTACCTCTGCGCCCAAGGATGGATATTCGAGGGGTAGTGGCCTTCCTCAGGTGGCTGGAGCAGGGTAAGCGTCAGTTGTTTTAACCCAAACCTTAGAATCTGATCCGGCGGTGGCATTTGGCCATCTTGCTTTGGTTGCGGCCACGAGGCCTGTTCGCTGATTCTCCTGGATCGGTTTACTGCTTAACCCCGAGTCGGTAGGCCGTGGCCAGTGTCCCACATACGAAGGGGAGGTTAATTAGTCTCTGTTTGAATTCGATAGCCAAGGGAAAGTCCGCGATTGAATAGCGTTTTCCAAGCCCCTCGTGGGGAATAGGCGCCGCGCCACTAGTGCGAGCGAGAGGGTTACAGTCACGCGCGGTCTCTCTCTCACCCACGAGTCAAGTCTAGTCAAGTCCGTCGAGTCTCTTTGCGTAAAGTCGAGTCAACAACGGGACAACCGGTGTCCCGAAACAAAGAAAGCAGAGTTAGGTTTAAGCTAGGTTAAGGATTCCGACCCATCCGGTCCATTATAACGGGTGGAACACTAATTGTGAATATCATTTCATGTAGGGGGCGGTCAACCAACCACCCGAGCCGACCCTGGGGCGGTTACTGTCCCCAGAGACCCTAGAATTTTCTCTTCCACCCGTAGGGTTTTATCCCGGTTATTTGTTAGTAATTTATTCGTTGCAAATTGTTACGGTAGTTGGTAAGGTTATCTTTTTTGTTATTGTAGTAATATTAAATCGTTATCCACGGCTGGCAGGCCGCCTTTACACGGCACGGTTCCACCCCGAACTCGAAGGGAAATTCCCTACAGATTATTCAATAAATTTTGTTGCTGTTATTTTACCCTACGCTCACCGAGTAGTTATTTGCCTGAGTCCGTCAATCCTCAGTAGACCCAGACCCCTCTCCGCGGTACTGAGCTACACCGGCGGCAATCCAGGACCCGGATTGCTTTAGCAGTGGTTCGCGCATTATAAGCCAGATATCTCAGGTCCTTACTATAAATAATAGTGTACTGGTTCCTCCTCCTCCCTAGTTCTCCGGCTGGGTCGAGGGTTAAGAAGGGAGCTACGTCACAGTATATACCTTTTTAATTTCCTACCTTTTAACCTAACCTGACATCTCGGCACAGCACCCCAGATAACAATCGTGCCACGCACGTCACCGTCACAGCGTGAGAGTCACATCGTGCGCGCAAAAATGCATCATTTTCGCCAGCACGATGTGATAAGCACTTCAGTGCGAGCGTAATGTGTCATACGTAACAATCGTGCCACGCACGTCACCGTCACAGCATGGGAGACACGTCGTGCGTGCAAAAATGCATCATTTTCGCCCGCACGATGTGATAGGCACTTTAGTGCGAGCGTAATATTATATTAATAATATACAGGGAGTTTTGGTTAACTTTTGCGATCCTGAATCACACTATACTTGAAAATATTTTTCGGGCCACCCAAACCGGAGATACGTACGCCTCAAGATCGTTCGGTGCGTTCGAAACCCGCGGTTTTTTTTAATATTTTAAAAATCTAATAACTTATATGAAAACATGTATATAATATTATATATTATAAGGCGAATAGCATATTATTGTCAGTACGCTTCGAGAATGCGGAACTTCTATTATAGACTTTCGAATCACGCGCGCTGCACACCAAGGCGATTAGCAGTACATCTTGATGTATTTGAGGTTATGTTTTTCGCGCCCGCAGCCGGCTCTAGTGGAACGACAATCACACGTGGAACAATTGCGAGTCGCACTTCATTTATTGTTGTGCTGATGTAAAATCACTGTGTATATTATCGTCATACCGTGTGATTTGAGCCTGCTGCAGCCTGTGGGAGCATCACTGTATCGATCTACGTGTATAATATTGAATACGTAAGTATATAAATCAATTATACCTCTTAGCTTAACCTCACTTCTTGTTTGTATATGAATCGCTTTGTGGAACTGGCCTTCTCTAAAATTCCAATGAATTAGTTATGGCAATCGAAGAAAGTTTGGAGATCTTCAGCCGGTTATTTTTATCTTTGAGACGGATCGGGATTAAAAACGATCCACCCACACACACTGCACGCACACAAGGAGTCGACCAGATCTCCAGATCACAGATGTGGCCCAAACTTTGAGGGATGTTTCCTGGTACCTAAATATGAAGTATGTAACATAATATATCACTCCAGAGTGAGCCTTTGTTCTCTTTGCGAGCCCCGCTTGATAGTATAATATTCAGCGGCAGATGAAGATTCGACGTAGGTGACAATACTTTGCTCTTTTTCATCGACTTGAGTCTTCTCAGGCTAGAATCTCGTCATTATTGTCAATTCATGATCATTATACTAGTTCCAGGCAGTTCAGCCAGCTTTCAAGCTTCCGACGAGCCTGTGAATGGTCCTCCGCCACAGTGGAATAGCTTTCGGATCTCACGTCGTTGGCTTTCAAAGAATCCCTACATGGACCGGAGACCTTCAATCTCACAGAACTTGTTTGAAATTAGGTGACAAAAGTGACAAAGGAGTGAAATTAGAAGACTGGCTTTCAACTTCAAAAATTGCTTTTTTTCGTATTTGTTACACATGATTAGACTTATCTTTCACTTCTCATTATTCGACGAATACATATTCACAGAGAAATCAGAAAACTATAATCTTCTTACTGCACTCTTTGAATACTTTCGGTACACATTCCAAACAAGTTCTGTGAGTTTGAAGGTCCCTGGTCCTTGTAGAGATCCTTTGCAAGCCAACAACAACGTGAGCTCCGAAGGCTATTCGACTATGGCGAAGGACCATTTACAGGCTCGTCGGAAGCTTAAAAGCTGGTTGAACTGCCTCAAACTAGAATAATGATCATGATTTGACAATCATGACAAGATTCTTGCCTAAGAAGACTCAATTCGATGAAGAAGTTTATTTTTAATTTATTGTCACCTGCCTCAAATATTCATCTTCCGCTGGATATTGCTATCAAGCGGGGCTCGCCAAGAGAACAAAGGCCCATTCTGGAGAGTTATATATGTATTGTTACATACTTCATATTTAGGTACCAGGAAACATCCCTCAAAGTTTGGGCTAGATCTGTGATCCGGAGGTCTGTTCGACTCCTTGTCAGTATCTTATATGTCTATCACGGGTATAACGTGTGCTGATTTGTACACAAAACGTCGGAAACAATCGTCTACCTGCCGTGGCTCCATCCCGAAAGCCAAGTCTGATGTAGAAAATCCCGGAAAAGCCACATCAACCTTATAGAGGGGCACATTAATCAAAGAAAATTCTTTATTTTCAAAAGGATCTGACACTTGTGCACAATGGATCGGAAAAATAAAAACTTTCAAGAACTCAGTACGAGTCAAAAGCGAATGCGCTTGCTTTCAAATCGTGATAGAAGACATCTTGAGGCTGACAATTCTGTGGTAGAAAATCTCGATAATTCCGAATCAAGCTTAGGAGATGCAAGATCTGAAAACGAACAAGTACAACTTTCTGATAACGAACCTCAAGACTTAAATCACGAAGATACCTCGGATGATGATGCAGCGAGTGAAAGTTCCAATGAAGAAGATAGCGATGGAGAGGTTTTGAACGAAATTCCTATGAACCATGTTGAGGAAGAAAATCAAATGGAACATGAATCAGACACTTCTGGAGATGAAGCTGATGCTAACGCTCCTCAAAATCTTGGAAATCTCAGAAAAAGAGCACTGAAAAATGCCTTCCTAGCAGCCAATATTAAACATACGCAAGGCAATATTATATTAAAGGTACTAAAAGAGTTTCCTTTTAACTTGGTTTCTTCACCGAAAGATACACGGACCTTGCTACAGACTCCCACTATTGTTGCTAGTACACTAGTCCAACATATTGCAGGCGGAGAATATCTTCATCTCGGTTTTAGAAGAACACTCAAAAAGAAACTGGAACTTCTTCCACAGAATCTCTCGCCAGATTATATCGAACTAGATTTTAGCACCGACGGTGGGAAAGCAGACAAGGGCTTAGATCAATTTTGGCCACTTCAGTATAGGATATTTAATATCGCAGATAAGCGACCTATTATAGCCGGTATATATAAAGGCAGGCACAAACCATCAAATGTATTCGATTTTTTTGAACAGTTTGTTCAAGAAATTGTTCAAATTCGCAACGAAGGAGGAATCTTGATAATGGATAAACGACTACCTTTACATGTGCGCTGCTTTATTGCCGATGCTCCTGCAAGAGCGTTCGGCTTGAACCATTATGGTCACACTTCGGCTCACGCATGTTCAAAATGCAAAATTGAAGGTCATCGTTGTAATGTAGCAGGTTTTGGGGGAACGATGGTTTTCGAGGGTGTCAGGCACCCTCTGAGAACAGATGCAGAATATGAAAATCTTGTTGACGAAGACCACCATAAAGGGAGAAGTCCATTGGCTCCATTATTGGGATTAGTCTCACAAGTTCCTTATGAGGTAATGCATTTGGGTTGGATAGAAAATTGCAAAAAAGTCATATCAGCACACATAGATGGAAAATTTGGATTTCGAACGTTCAATGCCAGAAAACTCGATGTTCTTGATGCCAGAATGACATTGCTGAAAATGTACTGTCCATCAGAATTTAACCGCCGACCGAGTGAATTAACTATGTTTCACCATTTCAAAGCTACGGAATTCAGACAAATATCACTGTACTCTGCTCCGGCTGTATTCAAGAATGTATTCGCTGATGATTATTATGATCATTTTATGATATTCCACTGTGTGATGCGCATATTATCATCGAAAGAAACAACACCTGAAATGTACGAATTCTGTCAAGAGGCTCTGGAAACGTACGTAATCACATGTGGACAACTGTATGGACAACAGTTTCTCTCATACAACGTTCATGGACTATTACATTTGGTGGATGATGTACGACGACTAGGCCCTTTAGAGTCGTTCAGTGCATTTGCGTACGAAAACAATATGCCAGAATTTCGTAGACAAATTAGCAAACCGCATCTTTCGCTTCCGCAATATTATAAAAGAATGTGCGAACTGAACGACCTTACTGTGGCACCCCTTATCAATAATATAGTCATACGTCCATCAAAGCCTCACGCTGAGGGACCCCTTCCTGAGTACATTCGTCCAAACTTTTGTCGACAGTTTAATAAACTAGAACTTGGGAAATTTACACTAGCTACTTCGTTACGCGATAGCTGCTGTAATCTGCAAGATTCGAGAATTTGCATTATAAAAAATATTATACAAGTGGAAGAAGATATTCTGTTGATTGTTCAAGTATTCGAACGGATAGCTGAAATATATAACATTGGAGTGAGATCGGATACAGTAGGAGTATACCGGTGCACAAATTTGTCACATCGCCTCCAAGCTATCCATTTGAACGAGGTAAAAAGCAAAAGTTATATGATGCCAGATTGGAGTGGAGTTGAAGGAGAAGAAGAACAAATACTGGATAATCAATGGATTTGCGTCACGATGCTGACACAATTACAATTGCCCCAAAATTAGATCTGTAAGCGAAACACCTGGTCATCATTCGGTAACCTGCACAGAGTATATATTTATAAGACGTAAGTAGATCTCACTTTCTTTAAATCAACATCAAATTGAAAAATAAATGAATGAATTAGACAAACTGTACAGCATGTGCATACCAAAAAAGCCAGGCTGAGCCACTGAACCAGAGGGGCATAGGAGAAGTACCTGATGCCCTCTCTTTCTTACTCGTAATGTATACGTGACCATTCAAAGCCCGGGAAATAAAAAAGGCAAAAAAATATACTTTTCTCTGGGCTGTTTCACGCAAGTTTCATACTTTTTCCACAGGGTATCCCTTTCTTTCTCGATCGGTGTACATATTGTTACTCCCACGAAACATGTATGAATTTTCATATTTTGTATGATTATTTCTTCCCCAATTATGTAACATCTATTACTGTAAAATAATCTCTGATTGAATTTAGTCCTGTATAAATCATATCTATACAATTTATGACATTTCATTGATATTATATTGAGTTCTCAAAACTAATAATATAATATGTCATACGATAATATAGAAGTAAAGTAATTATTGGTAAATTATAATTCTAGATCGGTTTTCGCTCATTTTCAGTGGCATGGACAATATTTCTAAGGAAGAACCAGGTCACAAAGCAGCAAAGCGAAAATCAAGCAGAGACATCAGGATCTCAAGCAGTGGTAGACAGATGTGGACTCCGAAACACCTACAGACTTCGTCATCGGATGAGCCACCTCCTCAGAAACGAAATGTGTCCTCCAAAAATCTGAAGGCTGAAATCGAGCGATTAAAAGGTGTTGCACGAAGGATCAATAAAAGAAAAATTGAAAACGAGCATGTCGAAAAATCCAAGAAACTCCACAAAAGTAGCAACAAAAGTAAACCATTGGAAGAGGACCCAGCAAATACGAACATCTCCACTCTTCGTAAGAGTACCGGTGTTGATGACTGGTACGCATATCACGACTCATTTGCAGAGGACTTGTTTATAGATAAATGCAGACTGACAAATTGCTTTAAACTTTGAATTCCGATTGTTCATAGCATAGAATCTATATTGTAAATTTTTTGTTGTCTTGCCAAGCCTGAATTTGGAAGTGTGTCAATGTGTAGGAATTTAATTTTAGGTTTTCACTGCACACTAGTCCTGCCAAAACTATAACCAACAAGGTGAAACGGCACATTACAATCGGAGATACTGAATCCGCACCCCCGTCAGAACAAGCAGCATCGGTTTTGTCAAATTCAAGAGTAAAGTATGACGATTAATATAATAATAATAGACCTTCTTCGACTGCATCGTTGGAAAGTTCGGCTCCATTGCCAGGAAGTGGCAGTTGTAATAAAAACAGAAAGGACGTTTCATCTGAGAAGTATGCAGCAAAGAAACCACCTAATTCCAATACTGCAACGGAAAAATCTTCTCTGATTGCTTCGTTGGAAAGTTCGGCTCCATTGCCAGGAAGTGGCAGTTGTAATAAAAACAGAAAGGACGTTTCATCTGAGAAGTATGCAGCAAAGAAACCACCTAATTCCAATACTGCAACGGAAAAATCCTCTCTGATTGCTTCGTTCGGAAGTTTAGCTTCATTGCCAGAACGTGGTAATTGTAACTAAAACGGAAAGGACGTTTTATCTGAGAAGTATGCAGCAAAGAAACCACCTAATTCCAATACTGCAACGGAAAAATCTTCTCCGATTGCTTCGTTCGAAAGTTTAGCTTCATTGCCAGAAAGTGGCAATTGTAACAAAAACGGAAAGGACATGTCATCTGAGACGTATAAAGTGAAAAACCCACCTGATCCCAAGCAGAACACGACTGAAAATGCAATGGCAGAAATGTTCGATGAGATGTCGTTGCTAATGAGCCTTAAGATATATGTTGAGGCAAAGTTAACGTAAGGCTCATATGTATTGATAGAACTATTCCATCGAGAAAGACTGATTTAATCTATAACGATAAGAGTTGACAATTTTTAGCAGATTATTTCATCAGTATAGCACTATAATTAGTCTTATACCTGTCTGAGGAACCCTTTTGTCAAATTCTCTATCCTAGCTGCCCGTACCTGGTGGGCACAAGTGATGTGAAGGTGGGGAAGAGAATTATTCTCCAGTCCCTCAGGTATAAGGTATAAGACTAATATTATAGTGACTCGCGAAATTACATGTCGAAAATGGTCGTCATGTCTCTGACTAATTGTTAATGCAGAATTCATTCTCTGTATTGTATATACAGTGTGAATCATCTCAAGTGTCGAGAATGGGAGGAAATTGGTTGACGCAAAGCGATGCCTCATCGATCAATCAACAAAGAGAAGATTCCCTGAACCGAAAATTTTACGAGAATGGAAGATACAATTTCTTGGTGTAGGAAAATATAATCACCAACCACATTTATATCAGGCTACTGGGTGTTTATTTACTTCTACGCTCAGAAGAATGGTCGAAATTGTTGTGTTGATTTTTTTTCCTACGCGAATAAATCTCTTCTTTGTCGATTGGTTGATGGGGCGTGGCTTCGCCTCAACCAAGTCTCTTACATTCTCGACACTTATGAGATGACACACGCTGTGCAATAATTTCTTCATTATTAAAACTCAACCAAAACAGTTCTATCCATTCCTATTTGTACACAGGGCAATCGAAAAACAGAACGCGACTGTAATCGACCAGAACACAAAAATCCATGAACGATTGGCAAACCTGACTATAGGTGACGAAAAATTAGGTAACACATTATACGAGCCGCTAAAAGGGTTTCCAATAAATACTATTGCACAGTTTAACGAATTGGACTCTCCTGCAAACAAAGAGTCACGACGAGCAGTAGTAAGAATTTCTTCAATTTCTCACTATAGTATATGAATGCCTAAATTTTATACAGATTTAGAAGGTATTGTATATATTGTAACGTGTCACATGACTCGTATGACGTCAGAGCGGACATATTGAAGCGTCTGACTACTCGCACGTGATCAACGCAACATGGAGTCACGTGAATTCCGGTCCCGCCAGATCTGAACCGATCACGTGACGGTTCGAGGCTACTTCACCAAGAGGAAGCTGCGCTCTCGCTAGAGCGCAACTTAAACGCGCGCTACGGCTAACTATAAAAGGGAGAGCGCAACGGCGTGCGGGCAGCAGCAGATACAGACCTCAACCAGCTAACAGCTGTGGGGCAACTGACTGACTCTTAACCTCTAAATTCTCTTAGCTATAGCAGCATTAGATTTATTCCTTGAAAAATATCTCACATTGACAATTTCGCAAAACAGCATTTGTACAATTTAAATTCACTGAAATCAACCTCAGGCAATTAGCTAAAGCAGCATTTGTACTATTTCAACTCACAAAAATCAATCTCAGGCAATTAGCTAAAGCAGTAATTGTTCTAAACTTCAAATCGTAAAAATTGAGCATCTAGCCAAAGCGGCAGTTGACTGAAACTCAAACATAACCTCAAAACAAAACATAGCCTTGTGCAAAACAAAATACTTCAGGAGTAAAATCCTTCTATTATAGAAAACTTAGATTTAAGATCGCTGATTCCAATTTAATATAACATTTTGTTTAAAGAAACAAAAAGCTAGGATAAAATTTATCTTAAGTCATTATTTTTTTATTATTGTTTTCGCCCTCAGGGAATTACGCTACTTAGCGACATTATTTTGTAAAAGACTGCGTCACTGACGAAATACCATTTCTTTTTGAATAAACTTTATTTTTGTTAATTATTACTTATACTAAATCATCGGGTTTCAAGTCTCATTGATTTCAAATTAAATCCTATTAATCCCTTAGAGACAGCTCTGGTGGGTTAAGGCGCACAATTGGCAGTATCGATTGAGCTATCATTGCAATCCATATCTGACATTGTTAACTACCTTATAACACACGAGTCTGATTGACAGGCACGGTGATCGAAAGATCTCCCTGTTCTGAAGGAGGTGAGACGACTCTGATAGAGCTTAAACGGTTTATCCGAGTTCCGAAACCTATTCTTTCCTGAAACGAAAAACCTTTACCTAGACAGGCCTGATATAATTAATTTTGTATCCGGTTCTGATTCCAAAAAGACGTCTCTGACTACTCACGTAGCCCGAGTACCGAAATCTTTCCTCAAATAAAAAACCTTCACCTAGACAGGCCTGATATAATTAATTTTGTATCCGGTTCTGATTCCAAAAAGACGTCTCTGACTACTCACGTAGCCCGAGTACCTAAACCTATCCTTAAATAAAAAACCTTCACCTAGACAGGCCTGATATAATTAATTTTGTATCCGGTTCTGATTCCCAAAAGACGGCTCTGACTACTCGCGTAGCCCGAGTCCGTGACCTACCAATATTTACAGAATTGAATCACAAGTTTATTTAAATTCAATAAGGAGCCTTAAATATAAATTTAATGCAAAAAACCCACAACAGCTCGACCGTTCGTCAAAAGCTCTGCTTTAGAACGCCCGAAAAGTTGCAATATGAAATCATATTTCAGCATAACCATTTGCTCCATTTGGGGGGCAGTAAACTGCGAGAATTCCTCAGCTGCGGGCTCAAAGAAATCATGACCGACGAATTAGTGTGCAAGTTTACCTGGAATAAAAGTAGTCAGACTCAAAAACTTGGTGATACTAAAGTCTCGAATATTCTATATCGTAAGTATTTTTGCTTACCAATTGCACGTCAGTGCTAATATACTGTGTGATTTCTATAGGTATTTTCCAATACGTGTTTATGAAAATCGACAAAATTCTTATAAAATGAAACTCCTGTTTATGAAGTGTTATATTATTGAAAAAATGAATAATCGCTATATGTATGTTACAGTATTCAAAATTGTATTACATTTTTTTTAGAAGCCGCAATCAATTGTCCTCTCTTCGAAGGTCCACAAAATAAGAACGTTTTCAAGACCGAGATGCTGCAAATTCTGCGAGCGACTAAACAGAGGTACCGGAACGCGCAAAAGAAATCTACATTAAAAATACCTGACGGAATGGAAGAAGAGGATCAAACAGAAGACAGCATTCAGAGAAGAATATCTCGATTGCAAGAAATGATGCTAAATCACTCTGATGCTGATGACGAAGAGGAAGAATTCGACGTGTATAATTCCGAACATGATGAGGAATTTGAACAGAATTAGTATTATAAGTCACGTGCGAATATCGCAGGCTTTCATCTGTGGCGCTTTCAAGTTTTGGCGACCTGTTCCACCTCCACACCGTGATTCAGTAGTTGTAAGATTTTCACGTATGTTATTAATACTTTTGCTGCTCTATAGAATTAAGATTGTTTTTATCCAGTACATTATATGAGATTTGTGAGATTATACTATATAGGGTACCCGGGAAGTCGCGCCCTCAGGCAGGATGTCTTCTTCACAATGAATCGATCGTAATAAACATTTTTTGTGAACCTCAGCTGACCCTCACGAGCAATTTGAAAATGCAGGAAGCAGTGTCAGTCTTTACAATTCAGTCAAGGTGGTATAAAGCGCCCAGCGAGTGAATAAAGCCCCCCCCCCCCCCCCCCCCCGCAATCAGTGAATCGCGCGACTGTGTCCCCGATCACTCGATCTAGCTCAGCTTTTCAGGTGGTTAAACTCCGAGCTATGATCAAGTGATCGGTGAAAGAGCCGCAAGATTTACGGATTCGGGGGGCACCCGGTGGCTATATTTACTTGCACTGAGCTTTTTACCTTCACTGAATTCTAAATACGGGCGCTTCATTGGTCCTTTTTCAAAGTGCTTGTACGGGTAAACTAGGGATGCCGAAACATTTTTGTCACGAAATTTTGGTTTGATTCAGTACGAAGAAGAAGAAAGTCTGGTCCGCAGGCGGGACTTTCCGGGCACCCTGTATTGCAACCTATTGGATTATTTTAATTGTATTTTACAATTGGTGAAATAATCCTCAGTTGTGTGAGTTCTAGTTCTGAGTTATTGAATCTCTAGATAGTTTAAAGTTTTATCTGAAAAATGAGCTGCGCTGTTGGAATAAGACAAACGGATAACATCTGGACTTTAGCTTCACAGATCTGGATGATTCGTTCATCAAGACTGCACTCAGCTGGATAGGAATCACAGATCTGGACGATCAGATCGTCAAGACTGCATTAGGGAGGTGTCACAGATCTGGGCGAATAAATCGTCAAGACTGCATTGTAGGAAAGTCACAGATCTGGGCGAATAAATCGTCAAGACTGCATTGAAGGGAGGTCACAGATCTGGGCGAATAAATTGTCAAGACTGCATTGAAGGAAAGTCACAGATCTGGGCGAATAAATCGTCAAGACTGCATTAAAGGAAAGTCACAGATCTGGGCGAATGAATCGTCAAGACTGCATTGAAAGAAAGGTTTCGTGGTTCTCAAACTAATTCAGCTACAATAATCAAATCAGGCAAAGAATTGTTTTATATCAAATTTACTACGAAATTTCATGTGAAAATAACAAAACAAAAATAATCTTCTTTTCTTAATTATTTCTTGAAACCTTTGGTTTCATCGGCTATTCCCGATCCTAACTGTAACAATTTGTTTTGGAACTTATCCTATCTTAACCTACTGGCTCTTTGTTTTGGCTTTTGGTCAATAGACCTTGACTAGGCTGATTCTACGACAGTGTAGCTACACTTTTATTTGTGATTTTGACTTTTGTCTACGATTTACTTGAAAGGCTAATATTTGATCGTCTGGACTCGAAATATTATATTACATGATGTGAAATAAAGACCGCTTTGGTACAATGCTAATTTTGACTCGAATTTCTAAGTTATGCAATTTTAAGAAAGAGAAGGACAGGTGAGCGCTTTGCCACACCTTCCTGGAGAATTTACAGTGGGTCGCTCGGGTGCTATACCGCGACTACGCCGCCGAGCGCGATGATTCCACGGCTTTTATAGTCCGCGGAGCGTCCTGGTGCGTGACTTCGTGTCGCCGCCATCTTGGTTCCTCTCGATGCGTGCGCAGCGTGCGAGCTCGTGTAGGTCACGTGACCGTTCCGTTACAGTATATACGTACATCTAAATATTCTAGTCATCATGACCACGACAATAATTTTATTATGTATCGTAAGATTTTAATCAGTAATACGTCAACTGCCTAACTTGAATGGTTTAAATAGTAAGTATAATATACATATAAATAGGTATAAGACTTATATATCATTGGTTTCTTTAAATTACCACAATTATTCTTCACTACATATATTTTCATGATTCCACGATTGTTTTGAAATTTTCCTGTTTCTAATAAATAATAAATGCATAGTTGATGATTTGAATTTCCTGATTCCGATACTCATTAATTACCACCATATCACACTCTCATCGCAATGATCGGCATTAAGCCCGCACGCGTGCTAGTAGCATGCCGTGCGAGCGTTATGTCCATCAATTGCGCGCGCACCTGTGTGTTGAGGTGCAGGCACGTCGCGCTCTTTGATCCGCACGCGTGCATGCATAATGCGGGCCATATTGCACGCATATTGTTATCTGGGACGGGTCGTGAGCCTCGACTGCTATTTCCCCGCACACGTGACCGCCGCTACCCCGAGCAGTTCATTTGTTTTTACCGGATTCAAACATATTCATACATACTATGACAACATTCTAACATAAACGGAATAAAAAATAGCGAACGAAAGAAGACGTGAATAATAATGAAAGTTGATTTTCACGACTATAGGTTTAGTTGAATTCCTATTTAAAATGAGGTGTTTCTTATAAGAAAAAGGGTGAAAACTAATGATTATCATTTTTTCATTTATTGATGTTGGTTCAATAGGCACGGTATGATAAATTAGTTATTTATTATGTTTGTAAGCGAACAGCGAAGAGCAGTTCCATACAATCGCTGGTTTAAATGCAAATTAGAGCTGACCGGAATTGCCCGATGACCGTCATTCCCCCATTCTCCCCTAGTCCAGGCGTCAGAGCATAAAAATGAGTGAATACTGGAAAAAATTGGAACCATCAGAATTTTTTTTTTAACCCTAAAACCCTGAACATGGGTCGTTTGTGTCCGAACCAAATCTTTCGAGGGTGAATATCGCTAGATTCTTGAGGGTACGGGCCTGCACCCGTGCCCTAAAAAAAGTTTGGGGGGGGGGGGGGGGACAAATATGAGCCTCAAGCGCCGCCAGTTTCTCTTACTTTGTCGATGTGTAGTGGAGTAGTCAACTTCGGAGCGGACACGAATGACCCATGTTCGAAGATTAGGTAGGTAAAAACTCAATTTCTGAAAAATTGGATTCCTCATCAAAATACATCCGAGCGACGAAACAAAACATATCTGTAGAGGTGGTAATTTTTTTAAAGCAAAATTGCGGTGCGTACAAGCGACGAAGTGACAAATTAGCTCCGGCCTCGACAACAGGTCGAATATTTTGGTGGTGAGGGCTCGGATGAGGAAGATATTAGGTGATATGAATAAAATGAAGCATATGCTTATGCTCGTACTTCTGTGAACTTTGACTGTACTGCAGTTTTGTATATAGTGAAAGCACATAGAAGTATGAGCATAAGCATATAATGCTCTTGGATCAAAGTTTTCAGTAAGCCAGCACATTCTTTCTGAAGATGCGGAGCGGTAATGATATCTAGAAGTTCCCTTAATTTCAAGTATTATAAACACCAATGGGGATCTTCTGGAGGAACTAAATCGCCTATGATAAAAGACAAATGACGTACGAAGCAGAGCATTTCTGATGCAGACATTTTGATGTTATTTAAATTTCTTATTTGAGGTGGTTTGTTTCGCTTTTCAATTGGACCATAGTTTAAGCATCTAATTCTGAAATTTAATGTTTCCAAACTAAACAATTTTGAGTCAAGTATGAAGTGTTTCAATATTAACGATATATCAAATCTAAAAACACCTTCTAGAACATCGTGCATAATATCTACAATATTATTATGGAGAGCATGAAAATTTCTCACGAGGTTCCAAACACACTCTTCTTTGATGCCTGTTTCGTACACATTTTGACATTTTGTATCAGCATTATAGGTCTGTAGCGTTCGCAAGTTGACATTATCTTCTCTGAAGCTTTTCATTGACAAGTTTGATTTCGTAACATCACAAAAGCGACAAGGGCGATTAGCTGAAAAACTCTCCACAAATCCAAGGATTGAATGTAAACCTAATTTATCACCAACTATTGAACTGAGTGCAAAACACACTCGCCTCGTTCCTGAAAGTGTGTGAATTAAGATTCCTTCGGTTTGTAAAAAGTTGAGTTCATCTATTACCTTCCGAAACACTGCCAAATTTCCATATCTAACCCTGTCTCGAGCATAAAACAAGAGAATCAAAAAAATATTTTCCAATTTCGATTGATACTGCACAGGTAAGCATGGTACGGAACAGTACACTGCGCCTAATTTTTTCAAGCCTGCTCTAGAACCGAGGGGATTATCAACTTCATATTCGTCGAAGTATAAAAAAAAGTGGTACAACTAGCTTGTTGCCATACAACTTGACTTTGGCTTTCCATGCATCTCCTTGTATATAGATACTTATGATTTGACTATCGCATGAGAGACTATTAATATAATCTACGGTCTCTTGCAAAACATTCGGTAATTCAAAGAATAATTTCAAAACGCTTCGAAGCGGAATAAATTTTGCCTTCGCATTACTTGTCTGTACGTGAACACTACCATCAACAATTGAATCTTCCAAAACTTGACCTATGACAACGGCCTCTGGACGAATTAAATATTGTGAATTTGTGAAGTATTTGAATCTCAAGTACTCGGTAGACAGATTTCTAAAAGAATCTCTCAAGAGATTGAATATAAAACAAATGTTGTTGATATTGGATTCTGAATCCCCCAAGTTCGTCAGATAATTTTTTATTTTTTCTTCTACTGCAATTGAAAATATTCGACTCAGTAATGAAGTTATGTTTTCGACAATTCGTTGAATTACAATTCTAGGCAATAATCGAATCATGTACACCCAGGGACATTGATTCTGTCGCGCCTTATGCATGCAACCGGAGTGACAATTGAAAAATCGGTTGGCAATAGTGGTGGTAATTAGAGAGCAGCTGAATCCACTGCGCTAGGCCATTGACTGTCAACGGCGAGACTACGCGAGCGAAGCTCGTGGTCGCCGCGATTCGCAATGATACCCTCGATCCACATAACCTTGAATATGAAATGTCATGGTGGGAATCTGGTGCTTCTAGTAGAGGAAGGCGGGCACGCGAGAGTCTGGTCTTGTGGTTGAGCGAATTACCAGTTGCTGATGCTGTCCCAACTATTGACCATTTTCGATGATTTCTTTTTATCCATGAGCTGTGAAATTATAAAAAAAACGACGCGTCTATCAGTCCGGTAACTGGACGAATGACCTCAAATTATACGTCCGGAAACTCAAATTGCCGAAATAATGATACATAAATAATAAATAATAAATGATAATTGCGAATCGCGGCGACCACGAGCTTCGCTCGCGTAGCCTCACCGTTGACAGTCAATGGCCTAGCGCAGTAGAGTCAGCTGCTCTCTACATTACCGCCACTATTGCCAACCGATTTTTCAATTGTCACTCCGGTTGCATGCATAAGGCGCGACAGAATCAATGTCCCTGGGTGTACAATCCAGATATTAATGATATTGCCGTAGTTACGACATCTTTTGCGAATGATTGGAAAGTTAGCTCCACCGTATCATTGAGTGACTGACTTTCATTATAACCGTTGACTGAAGATTCTAAAGACAGTCAGCCTTACGGGGAAATGTGTGCTGAGAAACTGGGCTTGAAGTGGGCTTGGGGACGAAACAGCGTGCGATTTTACCTACTGAAATAACGTTGCAGTATATCTATAGTGTGCGAATATATAGATATACTGCAATGTAATTTCGGTCGGTAAATTTGCACGCTGTTTCGTCCCCAAGCCCACTTCAAGCCCACTTGCTCGTCACGCAAAATAACCCAGGGCTGACCGTCTTTATATTCTTCCGTCAACGTTATAACCCTCTTCTACTTGACTGGAAATTGAGTCAATTTCATCATAGCAACCATCGTTATTGCAAACTAAAATACTGTCTACTGATACTACACGAGTCACATCATTTTTAGTTGACTTTTTTTTATCTATGGGTATTACTGGATTGCAACCATGCTGGTTTCTGAGGTGTCTTGTGAACACATATACGTTATTAAATTCGGTCATACAAGAATTTTCCACGCAACGCAATAGACTGTTCTGTTTTTGTACATCATGCAACGTTCTGAGGTGAAGCACTAATGCCCTGATTGATGTAAAATCATTCAAGCAAACATAGCATTTTGGCATTTCTATGAAAAATTGTATAGATACAACTGAGAAGTCTTGACAGTGCACTGATTTTTTAGGCTTGATTCAAATCATGAAGTAAGGTGCTAAGTCCAACTGATAATTTTTTGTTACGGTCCGATGGAGTCGTAATGTCATACAAAGATTTCTGGAAGAATAGCCACACTTTTTCTGACTCAAGAGGATATAGTGCATTTAAAGCATGGATTGCTTTGAAACAAATATCAACAGCTTTCAGTGGTGTATCGAGAAGATACATTGTATCGTCTATTATAACATAGCTTGCTTCCACTTTCAGAAGACTGGTTGCGACAATTATCACAATAGGTTGCACTGTTGAACCCCGTTTTTGCTTCTTCTGCGCACGTCTCTCAATAGTAGGCCGCAAATCACTCACATCCTGCAAAAAATAATGCATGCACCTCTTAAAGAAGATATGACTCGATATTCAATTAAATTATTAAACAGCTGAATCCAGGAAAATTAAATAAATACAGTATTATAAAAAGAAGTTTCCCAACCACATTGTGATGGTACATAATATTATAGTATTGAGGGCGGACTTCGGTGAAATTTTTATGAAGATAATTTTTCCGTTTTTCAAATTACTGAGTAAAAATTTATTTCAGATTATCTCCCAACTAGATTTAGGTGGTGATAAAATGTATGATGACACAAAATGAGATCCTCTTCGATGAATCTTAACGCAAGGAACCTTTTGCAGAAGATCTCCTTCGCACCGCTGTCAAAAATTCCTTGCGTTCGGTCTTCCATCAAAAAGGAACTTTTTTTCTCAGTGCACAGACTATCATTATCATAATCTGATAGGAGGTATCTTTCAGCTAAATTTTTCCAAGCAATTCCAAAAAGGTAATTAACAAATTGTTCGAACAATGTAACATGACTCACGTTAATTCGAGTTATGAAACCATCCTGAACTTCGACTTTTGAAGGACGCCAGCATCCCTTCTTCTTTGTCTGGATTGTGATAACTGGTAGTAGCAAGGGTAACAATCTCAGTGCCACAATTGTTCGTACATCTGGAAATATGTGCATATGTATTGTGACGGAATCGCGAGCCTCTAGCCTAGCTAACTAGAGACTCGGCCGCACAGAAATTGATAGTCGGCAACCCACCGCAGGAATTAGATTTTATTTAAGAAAATTTCAAAATTGCTGGGCGCCAGGCTATTTAGCCAGAGAATAATGAATTTTGTCCGAGCTCAATCGGAGAGGGAGGAAACGTGAGGTCTAGGAAATTCGAAAAAATCGTACCTTTCTACGTAATTTATTATTAATATTTTAATAACATTCGAATTCAGGTAAGGCGGTAAATTCTTTACGCAATTGTTTAGAACAACGAGTTTGTTTAGGAAAGATAAATTAATAAATTAAACAGAAGAGAAAATCAGGGAAGATAATTAAATTAGAAAAGGAAATATTTAGAAATTATCTCACATATAAAAAGTACACACGCACTTATGCGAAATACTTGACAAGGTAAAACAAACGAAATTGAATATCTCAATTTAAAATTAAGAAAACTGAGCTCAAGATAATTAAGATAACAATTAATTCTCAAGTTTGACAAAAACTGAACAAGGTAATAAAGAGAAAACACGAAAACCCGAGTATGACGCAGTAGCCAAATGACCGACTTGAAGGCCAAGCGCTAAAACGTCGGAACTCAAATTTTGATAAAAAAAAAAAACGAAATTTAGATAAAAACTCGGGTAGCCGTGGTAACGTAAGCTTACCTAAGTAAGTTATTATCCAATTTCACAACACAGAAACTGATAAAATCACATTAAAGTGAGTTTTTGACTTAATGCGCAACACAATTAATCAGAATTCAAACAAGTAAAAATGCTCGCTGTATGCTCGCAGGAACAGAAGTGTCGAGAGAAATTGCATTCCTCCCCTATATCCCTTCCGGTTCTCGGTGGTAGGGCGAAGATTCGTAGAGTTGAGGGCGCCACAAGATAAGAACTCCGTTGACGGCAGGAGCTCTCCACCACAGAGCTTTCATCGTGTCTCTTTACTACGCTCTTCGTTGTTGAGTAGGTAGGCGAGTACCGGTGCCTCGGTCTGAGAACCTCCAGTCAGATAAGCGCGGCTCTCGTGCAGCGCCCGCTCTCTAGCCAGCCTCGATGTAACTGCATCAGGTCCTGGCTCATTTAAACGTACGAGGTAAATTCGGTTTGATCTCCAGGTAGTTGTAGATAGTAGAGAATCAAACCACGTATTTCTTTCTGGATCTCCCAGGTAATTCGTTGGAAGGATTCTTCAACTTTTTGAAGATCCCGAATCGTAGATAGACGAAGATAGAAGGAAGTGATCCAGGCCCGAATTCAAACAGTCGATGACGTAGTACTCGCAGTCTTAGCGTAGGTCAACGTAGATGGAGACACGATTACTAACTACGGGGCTTCGAGACTACCGTAGGAAGCGTAGAAAAGTGGCGTAAATCCCACGTAGTATAGGGAAAATTCCAGAAAGCAACGAAGATACGAGATCCCTCGACGAGAGGAGGTATAGAGACAAATATGGAACAGACATTCCAACAAAATACAAACATTAGAAATTCTTATAATTAACCAAATTAATTATCCTTCGCTTGAGCTCAGTTGACCCCTATCCCTGCGCATCCAGGCATACAGGAATGTATTGAAAATAGATATTAATACGGAAAATGAACAAAGACGAGGGTCAGTAACAAGGCAGCAAAAATGCCACGTTACAGTATATACATGAATATTTATATTATAATATGCCTGCCCATCAAGATATTGGAGTACAATCAATTGTAACACTTCTGGATTTATAATGATATGAATTGGAGAATGTTGAACCATTATAGGTATGTCTGACCAATGGCTTATCAAAACCTACCATCAGTATCATTCACAGTTAGGATGTCAAGATAATTTCCGTAGGCTGGTTTATTAGAGCGCCTTGCATAGTCCAATATTTTTTTGCAATATTCTGGCCAAGTACTGAACAAATTTAGCTCTTTCGCGGCGTGCTTGGCAGCAAAGTCAATTTCCAGCTAAGAACAACAAGGATACATGAATTGGTATGGCACATTTTCAAGAAAGTACTTCGTCATAATAATTTACACACCAAGGTGTATCCCAAATTTTGCTTCAAAACTGTAAACACTCTGAAATAGTTGTTGATCGAGTTCTGGTATTCAAGGATCCTGGCTTTACAAGTCAATCGCCAATACTCGACAACCAAGGTCCATGGCTCTTGCGAATTTTTCAACCATTCTACCTTTTCTATTTCGTCAGGTGTCAGAGTATGGTCTTCTGCGCATAGGTATGTGAAAGATTAGATGCATGTATAATATAATATTCATGTTTTATACACCTCAACTGGTTCAGCGAGAATGAAAAGATGTTCATGTACAGGAAGGGAACTCTATAATGACAATATGAAACAGAGACATACGATTCTAAGCCCTACTTTGTGGTATTTAATCGGTTCAGAAGTTTAGTGCCCATTCACCGAAAAAAAAACTTACTACAAATTTTCGAATAAATCCATTTTTTTTTCTCAACTTTCAGCGATTATGTAGAGAATAAATTTTGATATTTTTCAAATTTCAAAAATCCTCAGTATTCTGAATCAAATGTATTGGTGAAATGAAGTAGCTTGACCCAAGCCTGTGAGTAGAAATAGATTTCAATCCAAACGATTTTAAACCTATACAGCAATCAAGTGACAACTTTTCATTGACACGACACAATTATAGACGGAAATACATCAATGAACAAAAAAATAAATAAATATATTTTCTCACTGCAAGCGAATCCCTAGTGTATAAATTTTCACTAGAAGAGGCTCAAATTTTCATTTTAATACACGTGCTATTCAAAGGACAGAATTTGTGGAAGGAAATGTTGACCATTCTCCTGTTGGTCAATGTAAAAACGATAGACTAATTTTAATAATATTTCACCAAGGTTCCCTTTTATAAAAAGATATCGAAATGGCGTCAAAAACAACTGTAATTTCACAATTCTGATGTCACACTCTTTAATAAAAATGTGTAAAGTTGAAGGGAAGGTTTTTCAAAAATTATCTCACCAGCTGCTAATTCATTGGCGTCGTTTGAATCCTCTGCAGATGCCACTGGACGAACCAGTGCACCTGAATTTCGTAAGGCACGTCTGGTATTATAATATTTGGCCCATGGCTTTCCTTTGGCTTGGGAAATTATTGGATCATCCTTGGCGTAAGGTATGTAATAAATTTCCTGTAAAACATTGTTAGATAATTTGGAAGTTGAATGAGAAATGCAATAGAAGGAGAAGCTTGTTACTATACCGGGTCCTCTTTTGGAAATAATTTTTGTATTTGTCTTCGTAGTTCGGTGAAGCGGTCAGTGCTTATACTGGAATAAGATGACATCATATTTTAATTCAATCGCTTATTATAATATTGTTTTGTTTGTTTGGTATGCAAAATAGGCAGAATTTGAACCCTTACTGGTGATCTACTGAATGCCGGAATTCAGCGTTCACTCTTATTTCTGCAAGCTTGGATCTTAAACGATCGGTCAAGGTTTGCGTTCGTTCATAGACTGCCAACCCTGGTGAAAATAATTTCTACGATAAACTACGAATCATAGTAATACATAGTAAATCATGGTTTTTCGTAGTTTTTTTCGTAGAAAACTACAAATTTTTGCGGGTAATAATGAAAATCCAATATTTTCTACGAATGAATATGAAAAAGTACAACTAAAAAAACCTAAATAAATTTTCGTAAATCCTTGTGGAAATTTATGAATTATTACGAATAACCATGCAATGTCTTCTTGAAATTAGTCGGATAATAGTCTATCGTAGATCGTCGTAGAATACTACGAATTTTAGCCGCTGAATTACGACAAATATGCACTCGGTGCAAGTGTGAATAGTTCTTCGTAGATCGTCGTAGAATACTAGGAATTTTAACCGCTGAATGACGACAAATATACACTCGGTGCAAGTGTGAATAGTTCTTCGTAGATCGTCGTAGAATACTAATGCCCGAATTCATCAAGCTCCGTTAAACGTTTAACCGCCGTAATATTCAACGACCCGTTAAAGTGTTTTGTTTCTATCGAAATTGTTAACCAGCGTAATAGTTTTAACGGCTCGTTACAAATTACCACCGCAGTTGCTGAGCAACCGCGTGTCTTGTTAAAGAAATGCGTAAGTTGAGTTGTGTGTGTCTGTAGGATTCACGTGCATTCAACGACAACGAACTGCGATTGCAAGTATCTATCGTTGTATGTGGGTCTCCCGTACTAAGTCGCTCAGCAACCGCGGCGGTCATTTTTAACAAGCCGTTGAAACTATTACGCTGGTTAAAAATTTCGATGGAAACAAAACACTTTAACGGGGCGTTAAATATTACGGCGGTTAAACATTTAACGGAGCTTGATGAATTCCGGCATAAGAATTTTAACCGCTTAATTACGACAATTACGATAAATATTTACTCGGCGCAAGTGGAAATAGTTCTTCGTAGATCGTCGTAGAATACTACGAATCTTAGCTGCTTAATTACGACAAATATGCAGTCGGTGCAAGTGTGAATAGTTCTTCGTAGATCGTCGTAGAATACTAAGCATTTTAACCGCTTAATTACGACAAATATGTACTCGGAGCAAGTGGAAATAGTTCTTTGTAGATCCTTGTAAAATACTACAAATTTCTATTGCTGAATTACGACCAACGTGTTTCAGGCTCAAATTAAAATAGTTTTTCCGGAGATTTTCATTAAGCACAACGAATTTACTACCGTACAATATTACGAAAGTTCTGCAATCACTTAAACCGGGAATAGTTTTTCATAATTTATTGTTAAAAACGGTTTATATTCTCACAGAATATATATTTTCACGCGATTCGGCTACAGGTGAAAAAAATAATATCACTTTGTAAATTTTCTTGAACCGAACGAGGGCAGTCAAAAAGGCAACAAATCATTTGATACAGTATAATTTTACAAAATTTGTATATTAGTATAAATTATTGGCGTATAGAGTGATAGCATTGTATATCGTATTACATAGATATACATGCGTACAGAGTAATTGAGAATTGGTGACGAGTATTATATCGAATAAATCCTGGCCGAATTCGGTATCGAAATTACCATAGATACTTTTTGGCCGAAACATTTCTTTCAATTTTAGCAAGATAATTGGGATGTTTACTAATGATTTTATTTTTTGCTTTGAAACTAATTAATTTTTAATAAGTCTCAACAAAATGTGATTCATCATATTATCTGTAACGCTATTTCCTGTTTGGAATATAGTTTCAAGAAAACAGAACAAAAAAATAGCGGATTATGAAACTTTCATCCCAAGTTAATCACATGAATCGAAAATTGAAGAAAAAGTAAATGATTCGAAAAAAAATGAATTGAAGAACTTGTTATAACAAATATTTGATTTGTGTCGAAATTGTGTCGACCAATATGACGGTTTTCGAATATTCAAGGGAACTTGAAACGAGTCGAAAAAATCTGGAAAAAACCAGTGCTTATCGAAGTAGAAACAATCATATACAAAATCACAGGCTAAATCCGAGAGGTGAAGGGTAAAACGCAGGTTGGAATGGTACGGAATTCCCCATATACATGTCATATTATAGAGATATCTCTCAATCACCCAAACACCCTCTAGGAATGCGTGAGACGAAATTTCCTTGGTCCGTTTCCATTAGAATGAATGGTTCTTGCAAGGATTCCGGGCTGTGTACTTTCAGTCGACCCATACTGTGCCGACACTTTTTGATGTGGGTTACACAAACGTCGTCGGTTTCTAAAAACGGACTATCCATTACTTCTATTTCCCGACAGAAGATTAACACTTTTGAGGTTTCTGCGGCTCCCGTTATTTTACAAATATTAGTTATAGTCACAAACCTGCCTTCGCTTGTCATGACTGCAGAATTGTTAGTCTTTCTTGCACGTGTATAACTCCTACTACTGTACCCAAAGTTCTGACAGATAATCTTGTCGTACGACAGACAGCTATCGATTTCACAACCCTGCAAACACGTTTTCTCCTCCGCATTCAGGGAGTGTCGTTTTCCCGAACCTATTAAGGTGCAATCAGTCGTTTTGAACGAAAATTGAACTCTGCTCTGGGACAGCTCTTGACAAAAATGTTCAACTCGATAAGATACAGCGTGCTTGTCACTGAAAGAGTTTATTGTTTTGTACATGACAAATCGTCGACAAATTTGAAGTGCGAGATGCGTCGGGCTCTTTTTCAGTTGTAGTATGTATCTATTTTCATTTTCATAGGGATACGCTGTGTGCGTCCACAATGGACCATAATTTTCCACTCCGCGACAAATGTGGAGTAATAGGTAAATGTTATAATTCATTGCATTCTTCTTGAAGTATAATTGAAATAGCACAACAAATTTTACGATCAATTCATGCGCACACTGAAGTCTCTCGCATGGAATTGATTCCTCCATCAAAATATGAAGAGCTGTGACTAGCATCGCAAGATGAGATAGATATTTCTGCGGTAAGATTCCATGCAGACAAACGAGAGAATAAAATATTAGCCAAGAGCGCCATTCGGAGGCTTTCCATAGAGCACGGTCTTTCAGACTTCGCGGCGTTCTTGTAATACATTTGGGGGGTGTGAGTGCAGTAAGCCGTTGATTGATTAAATCTTGAACGTTTGGCGCCCCTACATAATAGTCATTACCACTGTCCTCTAGAAGCATATTCGTATATTGCTTCATTAGCCCATACAATAAGTGCATACTGTCCGGAGGTAAACCACTAGCTAGATCGAAGTATGCCAAATTCATGAGCGGAGAAGGTCCAAACACCCCTTTGACATCTATTCTCTTTTTAGGGGCACGTACTGATATTTCGTAGGCAGTTTCCATGTTACGTATAATGGATTCGTGCGTGCGATCGGGCGGAACTTGCGTGGAGACTGTGAACTTCACTGATTTTCTTCCTGCTTTGTCTTTGACTAATTCGCCAGGATGCTCGCACAAGGTACAACCTAGTATCCATTGAATCGTTTCATATTGAGCATCGCTGACCGGGCGACAGAGTCGACGCAAGAACATATCGCAAAAACTTTGCAGTTCACGATTCCTTTGCCATTTATTTTTAAATTTATCCCATTTGCGGATAACTCTTTGGCATCGTCGACGAAAGGTCTTAGGAAGGATGTCATGTTTGGCTTACGCTGACACGCCCATATGCCTACAAGAATCATATTTCTTATAGATAGAATCTCATAGATAATTTCTCATAGAATCAGTTTCTTATATCGGGAGGCAATTCGTTTATCGTGGCATATATAGGCCACAAACTCGTTGTGCTGGAATCAGTAGCCTGACAACCGTCAGTGTTGAATGTGTACGATAGGTTGTACTCGTGACTCGCGGTTCACCTTCTGCACTCAAGCTCCGATATATCTCGCCATCGTAAATGTCGCGCGAATCACCAGCCGGATTCTTCGCTCTGGTGTATTTGTAATTCAAATTTCGCATCATATCAGGTCTTTTAAGAAGGTTTCTCAACTGTTTTTCGAAACTCACTGTTGAAAAAAAGACTGCATTTCCGCGACTTTTACCTCCATACCGCACTTGCACATCATTACTTGAGTTGCGGATATTTCAGACTGCTTATCCAGCAATATGTCACAATGAGGACAAATAATATTGTAGTGGAAACATGCCGTCTCTGTCGTGAAGTATTCGAATAGTTTGTACTTAGTCGCGGGTACTACGTCTCTTGCAAATAGCAGATTTATAGTTTTCAGTGTGTCGATGATGGCAACCCACGTGAAGGAGTGCCTTATGCCCAAGGTCATCACAGCCATTATAGCTTCTCCTCGGTTTGTCGGCGTGCATGGACACAAAGGCTGAGAGAGATACGTATCGTTCTCGGCTTCATCCGCAAGATGATCGACCTACAAAAATCACGATTGAGTTTTCATATGACCTTGTTACTTGATCATGTTCGGACATGATATATCCGACTAGTAGAAATTGTTACAGATTATCGGATGGGGATGCCGCAAGATATCTTACAAAGAATTAATTCTCATTTTTGAAACGCGCAAGTAATTTGTAATTATTAGGAACTATCGTACACCAACGATTGCAGAATAACTGGTAACTATTGTAAAGTGCAAACAATCGAAGTTCGGGCCACGATCACGCGGCTGACTGGATTACAAAAAGAACACACGAACATGAAAGTAGATAAACAAGGCCGGTTCTGGACCACTATGTGTTAGTGCACACGTACACGCACACACACACGCACGCCCCTCCCGTGTCCGTGTGAGGGGGCGATAGGGGGAAGAGGATGACGTCACGCCGCCCGACCCCCTGGAGGATGACGTCACGCCGCCCACCCCCCTAAATTGACCCCTCCGTCACCCCTGACGTACCCACCCGATGCACACCCCTGAATTGGCGTCACCCACCCTCGAAGTGACCGCACCTACCCTCGAATTGACGGCACCTACCCTCGAATTGACGGCACCTACCCTCGAATTGACGGCACCCACCCTCAATTTACCGTCACACACCCTCGAATTGACAACACCCTCGAATTGACGGCACACACCCTTGATTTGCCTCGACGATGACGTCACTTAGTCGGAATGCCGCAACAAACAGTTCCTGGAATTCGCCACACGAAGGGAAGAACGTTCTACCCTTTGACGATGACGTCACTTAGTCGGAATGCGAACTTGTTGTCGATTCTTGGAATTGCACGTGTCGAATGGCTAGGGTACATGCGAAGCCCTTGACGTCTCGGAATGCGAACCGGCTCGAACTTGTTGATAACGATTCCTAGAATTTCGCCGATTGCCACAAGGGTACATGCGAACCCTTACCATAGAGCTTATACTATAGCGGGGTAAAATTAACACACAAATGTTCAAGAATTGCTTTATTCGTAGAAAACTTAATAAATAAGTACAATTGACATTTATTACACAGAATTAGTTGCTGTCAGTAGTATCGTAAGATGGCTTTTCGAGCGCACGACGCTCCAGTAACCAGTTTCGCAATAATATTACGTTCTGAGCTGCACAATTGGAATTTTTGAAATTATGATGTGTACAACTGTAGGTTGTTGATGCTTTTCTCAACTTTTCGAGTGAAGGGCAGCTTAAATCTAACAGATCGATGACGTGAGGGATTGATACAGCATACAATTTAGGCAAATGTTCTTCCAAGATACTTTTCAACCATTCCTTCTTCTGTAAACCCTTCACGTAAATTTTTGGAGAATTGAAAACAATACTGGATAACATTTTCTCTAGTTCTTCGTAAGACACATCACCCGAGTCCCAGGTCAAACCATGAAAATTTCGCTCTAACCACAAATTCTCACTCTTTAGCTTCGCTGGCAATGAATCCCAGTTGAATGCTGGTTCAAACAAGAAATTTGAAGGCTGTTCCTCTTCATCGAGTGAAATGACATTTAGCTCCTTCATCCTAAATCGAACACGCGATACCTTGAAACCTTGCAGATCAATTATAAGCTCCATCGTGACTGGTTAGTACGACTGTGGCGGATGGAGTTTTATACCAATTTCTTCACCCCACCACTAATGGGGTTGTACTCAACTATACGATCATGCAAGATCAAACAGTAGGCTGACGTATCGGCAGGAAAGTTATTCTTCGCCTCAAACTCGAGACGAATATCTACCGCTCCAAATTTGAGCGATTTGTTTTGTTTCGAACAGTCAATTACAAATAGAGGAGCATACTGTAGGAATTCACTTTTCTTCAATAACGGTTCGGGTTCCTTACCGTAATAAGTAGCTTGAAAGTTTGCGTACATATCATAGAGAAGAGCGTACTGGTTGTGACTCATGTCGAGGTTTAGATTTCCATACGGATAACATTGAGAATTCAGAAACAGTTTGACATCGGAAATGTTACAGTAATCGAAATGGCTAGCGTTTCTATTAGCTTTATTCTTTCGACTTGTCTGAAAACCTAACATAACGTATTGAGGTTTCTCCAGCTGCGTCGACGTCTTCACAGTCCACACATGTTTTGAGGTGGTGGAAAGTAGAGGATACTCGTACAATTCCCAGCTGCGGAAACTCATGGAGATTGGTGTATCTTTCTCGATGAAATTTAGCAATTGTATTTTTCGTTGATCGGAGAGTTTGACGTAGGGTAACAGCCATTCAATCTTACCAATGATGATTTTGAATTCTTCATCCGCAGCTTGCAGAATTGCGTTAGTATCGGTCTTCGATCGGGTCAGGATTAACTCGTGCTTGGCATTGACAATGATTTTGCGGTAGTCTTCGGCGAAACCCAGGATCATGCTGAGCGGTATGCACACATCAAAGTAACCAGCGGTATCGGTAATTTTCTGATTTTCCTCTACGTCAAGCCACCCAGCGTTCTCTAACAACGAATTCTGTCCAGGGTTGAGGGAAGTGTAACCCTTCATAAGACTTGTCAGACCGACGTTCTTGCTTCTGTCGATCTCTAGCATTTAATTCATATCGCACTTCTTCAAACAGATGGCAAAGAGCGTTGTTGACCAAGGTTGTGGTCGCTGGAGTTTCATCAGGCTTCGTTATCTTCCCGTATACGTGCAGCGTACTCTTGCTTGGTAGTAGGCAAAGGTCTTGGTGTTGAACAGCGATACGAATCTCGTCACTGTTATTGAAACTCGGTGAAGCATAGGGCTTGTGTGCGTGGATCTCATAGTGTGCGATGGATTCGTCAAAGACGACGGGTGTCTGGATGTTTAGGATTTCTTCCTCCATGGTACGCAGCAGATGATACAAATGCAAACGAATCGATGTTTTAGACTCTTCCAAAAGGCTTGACCTCGAGACCGAGGCTTGTCAGGAACAGTGCGTTTTGACGTGTTAGCTCTTTGAGAACCGATTGACGACTGACCCTTTTGGGGCATGGTGGTTTACTATCATAACTACCACCAGATTTCCTGTTATATACTATACCCATTATTGAGATTTGATATGCAATCTTATAGTTATAACTTCTCCGCGAAAATTAACTAAATCTCCGTCTTGATCAACGATACGGAGTTGGATATGATCCATGGTCTTGACGGTGATCGGAAGGTAAATGACGTGCGAGGGCACTTCAACGATTTTATATCCGGGTGGTACGATTGGGAAAAATTCATGAATGGTGTGAACTTTACGCTCGTTGACGTAGGCACCTGTTGTGATGCTACATTCGATTTGTAGAGAGTTCACTTTGAGAATAGTTACCGGGAGATCGGATTCGTGAACTATGTTAGCTTGTAGAATACGTGGAGTGAAGCCTAATAAGCTCGCTATAGAATCGCGAGGTTGAAAATCTACGGGGTGACTACACTTGATCTCGCTACGCAGTGTGTTGTTATTGGGCTTTATATTGATGACAATACCCTTATTCGCCAAGACACCCTGTACATAACTCTCAATGTCTTCTATTTCATAACTACCGGTAGGTATAGTTACCACTTCCTCACCCACATAGATTTTATTGTGACCAACATCTACATTGGGGATCGAATTGAAAGTTAGCAATTCAACAAGACCTAGAGCGTAATTCTTATGGGGGGAGATTCAATAGGGGGGAAGTATTGAGCCTCCAGGACAGAGGAGCCTCCCGATATAGTTAATGTTAACGAATCGTCCATGACAGCGAATACAAAACTGACTTCTAGGAATTATGACGTACGTTTATATAGCTGACAGAAACCTGAGACATAAGTGACCACAGTCAAACGTATCGTAGTTTTGATATTGTTCATGGTTGTATTTGACGCTACCAACGCCAAGGTATCTGACGAGATCCAACGGTGGTCGAAGATTACCGAAACTGTCAAAATAAACGACTTCGTCCCCGATTTTTCTGTAGGCGACCCAATGCGTACCGGGACCATCTTTATCGTCTAGATTGACGATTCCTGTTTCTCGCTCGCGTGGTCCGCTCTTCGGTAAATCATTTCGCATGAAAACTCCTCGAAAATGTGGAATTCTCAAAATCTTTGCATATTTCAACAGATCAGCGTCAGTTAGAGCTCGTTGTGGTAGCGTCACTTTCAGTTTTTTGACTGTCCATACGGTTTTAGGTGGAGACCCAAACCCTTTCTGTACGGTTTCATGTGGAGTCCTTTGCCTAGAGCGATAGCCTCCATTATCTTGTTATGTCGTTGACTTTCCTCCAATTCTCGTTTGGCTGCGTTCGCATCGTTTACAGCTTTCGCAATACCCGCTGCACCACCAGCCAACGCACCGGTAGCGCTCAATCCAGCGAGAATGGGTATGAGGAAGGGTAGGAAGCCACCGACTTTGGACGGTAGAGGTGGAATTCGCGGGGATTGCACGTTGCGTTTACCACCCGCTTTCTTAACAGCTCCGCGCGCCCCCTTCAGCGCTGACTTGATGGCAGATTTTCCAGGAACCATCGACCGTTTAGCCGCATCGATAACCTTTCGCAATGCCAACGGCTTACGAATTCCCATTCCAAGCTTTGTTTTAGCCTTCATCGCGTTCGTGACTGCCCAGGCAGCTGCTTTTTCGCCAAGATTTGCGTCTTTGGCAAGAACCCTTTGCCAAGCTCTCTCAGTCAAGACCCTATCTGCCGCGTGCCTAGCCTCAAGGTTGTCTCGATTCTGCGAGTAGGCTATATCGTGATCCTTGCAAGCTGCGTCTAAGGGATTGATACCCGGATCGCCTCGCGCGAGTCTTTTCGCTGGTTTAGTACCAGGCCCACAGTATTGATAGCCTGGTAAATGCAACTCTACAGGAAGCTCGTTGATAAATTTGTTCAACAACCCTTCGCCACGACGTTGCTTCTTCGCAGATCTTTTGCGACTAACGGCTTTGTGAACGAGCATGTCCAAGCTCTTTACGCGACTGAACGCAAATCTATATAAACGTTGTATTTATACTATCGCATCTCAGTCAAATTTAAGATGAGGTTCGAAACACAACCTGTCAAGCTATCTGTTATGAACTTTGATCAGCTCGCGCAAACAGAGACTGCGAAGCGGCACGGCGAGCTGCTACCAAACAGTGTCCGTGCGATATTTTGCGGGCCATCGAATTGCGGCAAGACCAACGCGCTACTTACCCTCATAACACACCCTAACGGTTTAAGATTCGAGAATGTCTACGTTTACTCGAAATCGCTGAATCAACCAAAGTACAAGTTTTTGCAGCAGCCACTCGAGGCTGTAGATGACGTTGAGTATTTTCCATTTGACGAACATGAACAAGTAGTTGTACCAAACGATGTACTACCTAATTCGGTAATCGAGTTCGACGATGTGGCTTGTGAGAAGCAGGATAAAATCAGAACCTTCTTCTGCATGGGAAGACACAAAAATGTAGATTGTATCTATCTTTGTCAGACCTACGCTCGTATCCCCAAGCATCTTTTGCGAGACAACGCCAATCTTTTAGTTTTGTTCAAGCAAGATGAAGTGAATTTGAGACACGTGTACGATGACCATGTGAACACCGATATGACGTACGCACAGTTTAAAGACCTCTGCTCGGCGTGTTGGAGCAACGATAAGCACGGATTCATCGTCATCGATAAAGAAAGTGAGATGAACGAAGGGAGATATAGAAAAGGGTTTGACTGTTTCGTGAGCATGAACAAGTGATAAATGCAATATTTCCATAGAGTTAGAGTCAGTAGCGTTTCAGACACAGTTGCGCCAAGATGCAAAAAATTCGTGAGCAAAAAGACGTCTTGCGTCATATCGCCAAAGCCAGCGCAGCGATTCGGCGAAAACATAGAATGATAAAGTCGGGTAGAGAGGTTGTCGAAAAGACCATGGGCGAAGTCTTCAAGCCAATGGTCACTCCGCTGCAAGAACTGGTGAAGGTTTCCCAAACGACTCTCAACCCTGTCAATGAAGAGATAAACCCGATTAAAGATGAACAGTTGCGAAAAGATGAACCACGCGAAGATGATAATGATTCATTTTTGACGGCAGACGAGGATGAGGAGGAAATGAATTCAACTGTAGTACCGACTTACGCGGATGAGGTTGTGAACGAGTATCTTGAGATGTTTGAGGATGCAAAAAGTTCTCTAGATAACGTGTATGGTGTACGCAAACTCGCCCACGACAGATTGTATGTGGGTAACTCACCAATAAGCTTTGAGCAGGATCTGATTCGTGTGGGTGATGCACGCTACACTAAGACCAAGGGTTTGTTAGAACTATTATTCAAAAAGATACCCGACGAGTCCTATGTGAGTTCAAGCGATATAGAAAACTACAAGAACATTGTATTCTCAACAAACATCCATCGAAAATACTATAAAGATGATTGACCTGTTCGAAAAGATCATACTACAAAGTTCAAGAAGTTCATCAGTCAAGCGTTTACCATTTCACCCCCGAAACGCACTGGTAAAGGTATACTACCGAAGCATGTGGTCGCCCAGGAAAGTAGAGGAACAGATTATGTTCACTGGGACGATCCCAACGAGCTGGTAGACCGTCTACGTTTGCTCCTAGCTTCTCAGGCTGCTGGGGACCCGAGTCATTCCAACGAAATTATTTCCATTGTCGAAGAATTGCGTGAAGCTGAAATCATTTATTAACCAGTCTCCATTCTCGTAACGTCATTTCCAAGATGAGCGGCGACGTGTTTGGTCATCAGTTAGATAAGAGAACAGGTACAAGCAGTCGCGGTCCTCCCGGTGTTGGATTCAAATTCACAGCTGACGGACATTATGATATAGATAACAAGAGGTTGTGCAACGTTGTCAATCCAGTACAGCAGAATGATGCTGTTACTATGAGTTTTATGCAACAGGGGATAAACGTTTTGCGAAACGAAATTTCTAACAACAATTCAATGATACATGTTTTGGAAGCTCGTGTAATGGGAGTTCTACAGAACCTGAGTGTTGACATTCAAACAGTACAAGACCTTGCAACGCGTAATGCAGAGCTCATTTCACATCTGGACGAGAGACTGAGAACATTGAAGAGCTAACGATGACGGATAGGTCAGCGAGTGTGTAAATTCATACCTACTATGCAAAATGGACTCGCAAAAGGTGTTGAACATTAAGAATCAAATATCAGATTCATTGCGATACGTCCAATCCCATCAATCAAAAGAACAAGAAATCCTTGACCTCCAAATAAAGACATTTTTCGAAGCAATTTTCGAAGCTGGAAAATTAGACCTTGAATTTGCATCAAAAGATCGTGAGGAGATTGGTTGACTTATAAAAGAATCGATTTGGGACATAGACCTTTGTCTCGCTGACATAGGCGAAGGATTTGACATCGACCAAGGGCCTACAGCTCTCGTCGTCAGATCTGGTTTCCAGTTCATGGTTGAAAACTTTAAGAATTTTCCAGACGGAAATTCAGGAACGCTCGAACAAGTCTTCCAACATTTCCAGAAGTTTGATACTATTGATATATTGGACATCTCGTTAGCTAGGTGAAAAGACAACTCGATCGGATGTGACGAAAACATTTGGCATAGTTCAGAAGCTCTGGACAGACCGAAATAAGTTCCTGTTTCTCATCATTGGTGGTTTTGAACATACTTGGAAAATGAACAAGGAAAAGCTAGAACTTGTAACGGAGTTGCATAAACCAGCGAGAAGAAATTACCAACGCAGACGTGTAGATGTTCGCGGTATAGATGAAACGTGGCAAGCTGATCTCGTTGATATGACGGCTTACGCGGGGCAAAACAAAGGCTACAAATACTTACTCATGTCACGTGAGGGTGTGTCCGAGCGGTGACTAATAAATAATCAGTCTGAGATTATGGTCTCACGTAATCAAGGGTATCAATAATAAAAGACCTACCTTTCGATAAGTCGGTATATGGGATCGTTAGTTGTACAGCCCAGTACAGGACCGCTCCAATAGATCTTACTATGAAATGAAGTTAGATCGGGGAATGGAGTTAAATAATTAATCAGTAAAGGAATAAAAGAATATTGAAATTAACTGGTAAAATCATAATATATTCTGAAAACGATTATTTTTAAGTATGATCGGTTCACAAAGATTAAACAATCATTAAAGAATTCGAAAAATTATCAATTGAAGAAAACGTTGATTTGGTTAAGATTAAATGTAAAGTCAATTGAAACAGTGAGGGATATTATCTTGTGTACTCGTATATGCAAATCTCTCTCTCTAAATGTTCTTCATATCTAAATACGTCTATGGTCTATTACACAGATTATGATGTTATACGTATGAATACATATAATAGAAGTTTAGAGAACAATAATATATGGCAAATGATATGGCACGTACAATGAATTTAGGTCTATCCTGATTAAATTGGCTATAGTGGAATATGTTTGAACTTGGATAAAATGGCTTTTATAATTATTCTCACCTGACCGGTTGGTCTCACTTTGTAATGCACTTATTTAGATTCGTTTAATTTTTTATTTATTAGGTTATTATTTATGAAACTATAGTTTGGATTTGTTTGTATTGTTTTTGTGTCTCTGCACTGACGCTACTATTTAAAATCTCTGTTAATAACTAAAATCTTTTGGGCCGTCACTATAAAAGATTTTGGGACACCAACTCTAACTTTTGTTAATTAACTTTGATTTTAAATTGAACTGAATTTAGATTTGTTTTACGAGAACTTGAGTCTTTGGGTCGTCACTATAAAAGATTTTGGAACACCAACTCTGGCTCAACAATATTAGCTCTCGGGCCCATACAACCACGCACCTCGCGACTTGACGGAAGAAAGACGCTGTTTTCATTTCGGAAAATGCGAAGAAGCGCATTTTGAACAAAATCATGTATTACTCCGCTCGACGGTTAACCAATCAGCGCTGATCTATGATTGGTCCATGAAAGAAAATAGGCCTTAAGATGCGGAAATGCGTCCTTCGGTTTCCTTCACGTCCTATAGTCTATTGCTAGTAACTCTGATAATCTACTTTCTAATCTATTGCCTTGATTTTTCATATCTATCAATTTTGGTATTATTCAATCTCTGTTCAATAATTGAATATGTCATGCTTTTAGTAATTGCTATTGTTTGTTCTTATAAAATTTTCGATATAACGAGAGGAGTTACGACGAACTGACTATACGGGTTTTGGTAAACTCTAAGGGTCAGCACACGTGTTGCTGGGGCCTGCACTGTTTCACTTGACACTCAAGGTTTATTACCTAAACTTTCCAATACTATGCCTATGCCGAATGGGCACAGGCGCGACAGTTTGGCGCCTTCTTAAGGAAGAAAATGTTTATATTCTTGTTCCTACGGACAGCGAAATAACACAGTTCTAAGCCTGTTACTCATCTTTCCACGCTTTTCTTATCATACTTCATGTTTCTTCATCTCTCATCTGTTCCATCTCTGATTATAATTGCACTCATCGACGGATATACAGGGTGACCCAAAACCAGTGCACCTCCTAGATCAGGCAGGTTCCTTATCGAATTCTAAGAAGAAAGTTCCTTTACGAAAACTCCCTAGGGCTAACGGTTTTTGAGTTATTTATGATCGCGATTGACCAATCAGAGCGTCGCCCTAAGACCATTACAGTGCCGGCTAAAGAGCGAGCCATGGGCAGTGCCCGTGGTGTCCTTGACATCAGCTCGGGCGACCGCTCTTTTTGCGTCAATTTAATGTGATTAGTGTTTTCAGTCATCCGGCTCGGTCAGAACGTAGTTTCTGATGTCCAGGTCGACGGGATAATGGTTTTCGCAGTCCAGGTCGAATTCGACGTAGTCCAGGTCAGTTTTAGCCATTCAGGTCATTCGCTGTGTAGTTCTTGGCCGTCTAGTTCGACCACTCCATAGTTGAGGCCGTCCAGGTCATTCGCTCCATAGTTTAGGCCGTTCAGGTCATTCGCTACATAGTTTACGCCGTCCAGGTCGTTCGCTCCATAGTTTTAGCCATCCAGGTCATTCACTCCATAGTTTCAGTCGTCTAGGTCATTCGCTACTAAGTTTGGGCTGTCCAGGTCGTTTGCTCCACAGTTTAGGCCGTTCAGGTCATTCGCTTGATAGTTTAGGCCGTCCAGGTAATTTCTTCCATAGTTTCAGCCATCCAGGTAATTCGCTCCATAGTTTCAGCCGTCCGGATCATTCGCTTCTTAGTTTAGGCCGTTCAGGTCATTCGCTTTATAGTTTAGGCCGTCCAGGTCGTATGCTTCATAATTTCAGTCGTCCAGGTCATTCGCTCCATAGTTTCAGCCGTCCAGGTCGTTCGCTTTCTAGTTCAGGCCGTCCAGGTCGTTGGCTCCATTGTTTTAGTCCTCTAGGTCATTGGCTGTTCAGTTTTTGGCCATCCTGGTCGACCGCTTGATAGTTTCAGCCGTTAAGGTCATTCGCTTCATAGTTTTAGCCGTCCAGGTCATTCGCTCCATAGTTTGGGCCGTTTAGGTCGTTTACTCCATAGTTTCAGTCCTCTAGGTCATTTGCTGTTTAGTTTTTGGCCGTCCAAGTCGACCGCTATGACCTGAATAGCTGAAACTATGGAGCGAATGACCTGAACGGCTGAAACTATGGAGCGAATGACCTGAACGGCTAAAACTATGGACCGAATGACCTGGACGGCTGAAACTATGAAGCGGTAGACCTAGATGGCCAAGAGCTACACTGCGAATGACCTAGAGGACTAAAACTATGGAGCAAACGACTTGGACGGCTGAAACTATGGAGCGAATGACCTGGACGGCTAAAAATATGGAGCGAATGACCTGGACGGCTAAAACTATGGAGCGAATGACCTGGACGGCCAAGAACTACTCAGCGAATGACCTGGAGGGCTAAAACTACAGAGCGGTCGACGTGGCCCACCGAGGATCACACAGCGAATGACCTACACAGCTAAAACTATGCAGCAAATGACCTGGACGGCTCAAACTATGGAGCGATTCATCTGGACGGCCAAAACTATCGAGCGAATGACCTGGACGGCTTGAACTATGAAGCGAACGACCTGGACGGCGTAAACTTAGTAGCGCATGACCTGAAGAGCAAAAACTATGGAGCGAACGACCTGGAGGGCTTGAACTATGGAGCGAACGACCTGGACAAATAAAACTATGAAGCGAAGAACCTGAACGGCTAAAACTATGCAGGAAACGACCTGGACCGCCAAAACTATAAAGCGGTCGTCTGAACGGCTAGATACTACGAGGCGGAGGACTTAGACAGCTGTAACTATCGGGTGGTTGACCTGAGCTACGTCGAATTCGACCTGGACTGCGAAAACCATTATCGCATCGACCTGGACATCAGGAACTACGTTTCGACCGAGCTGGACGACTGAAAACACCAATCACATTAAATTGACGCAAAAAGAGCGGTTGCCCGAGCTGATATCAAGGACACCACGGGCACTGCCCATGGCTCGCTCTTTAGCCGGCACTGTTACGATCTTAGGGGGAGGCTCTGATTGGTCAATCGCGATCATTAATAACTCGAAAACTATTAGCCCTAGGAAGTTTTCGTAGAGGAACTTCCTTTTCAGAATTTGATAAGGAACCTGCCTGATCCAGGAGGTGCACTGGTTTTGGGTCACCCTGTATACATAGATTATTTCTAAAACTCAACAAAAGGGCAAATATGGCCTATAAAACCAGGTAGAGAGACCTCTCCTCCGCCACCGACATTTGGCGACCAAATGTGAAACTTACAAATTTGTACCTAGGTTTATTACTCTATTGTTTCGGCCAATCTTTTTCCTTCTATTGTTCATCACGTTCCTCTGAGGCCCACAAAACGCTCCTTCAAATCCTATTCCAAGAAACCCAAAGTTTAAATAATATTAACGCCAACCCCCAATCTCCTCCTCCTTCAACTTGTATTCCTACCCTTAAATATCAGCCAATCCTAACCTTTAAACAAATCTTCTATTCCATTCATACAGCCAATCCCTGCGATTAAACAATCTCCAACCCTTGCTCAAATTCTTTGTCTACGCCCATAAGAACTAACAATTAGAATCTCTCACCACCTTCACATCAGTCTTATCCTTACTTTTGAAACTAAAACATCTAACCAAACTAAATCCAACTCTAAGTTAAATACGTTCATTTTCATCATTAAATAACTTAGAAAATAATCCACCGCTAAAGACTCACAACTAAACTCTGTCAATAATTCATTACCAATATCAAGCACTAATACAATCATCTACCGCCTCTTGGCTGCTCTATACTGAAAGAGCAAATCATAGCTCACTTGTAACACAAGCTTTTGAATTTAAATATATTCTCTAGTGTAAATAGTACAAGGTGTCTATCAATCAACTTCCTAACTACCCTCAATCTTTTAATTAATATTGTGGGAGTTCGCGTGAACGTTGTAGACCAATCTAAGAAGTCTACCGCGTAAATCGTGAACGAAACATTCAATTCTGGTTATGAATTATAGTTTATTGCATTATCTATTTAGACTGTGCGATACTGTATTTTGGAATGTATAGAAAAATAATGAAGTTGAAAACAAAAGAAATTATAATTTATAAAAAATTATATTCGTTAGGAAAAACTATAGTTGAGACGTAACACTCACAATCATTGATATATTTTCAAAGTATGTGTGGGCTGTACTGATAAAGCGCAAAACGGGTCAAGATGTTACGAAAGCTATGGAGTCGGTATTTGATCAGGGACGTGTACTTAAGAAATTACATGTGGACCGAGGAACGGAATTTTATAATACGAAATTTGAATCGTTGATGAAACGTCATCGCATCAAACTGTACTCAACGTTTAGTAATTTAAAGGCCTCAATCTGTGAACGCTTCAATCGCACGCTGAAGAATAAGATGTGGCAGCAGTTCAGTCTACAAGGGAGCTACAAGTGGATAGATATCTGCCCTGAGTTGGTGTCCGCTTACAATAACACCAAACATCGGACCATACGTATGAAGCCCAAGGACGTGTCTGCTGCAAACGAACGGTTGCTGCTACGAACCGTCTATCAAAAAGTTCGAACTATACCTGCTAAACCATCAAAATTCAAAGTTGGAGATAAAGTTCGAGTCAGCAAATACAAGAACGTATTCGAGAAAGGTTACACACCGAATTGGACAACCGAAATATTCACGATTCATCAAGTAGTGAATACTTACCCCGTCACGTTTAAGCTAAAAGACTATCAAGATCAACCCGTCGCAGGTGGTTTCTACGAACAGGAGCTCCTCAAAGTCAAGAATCCTGATATCTACCTTGTGGAAAAAGTGCTCAAAAAGCAAGGGAATAGACTATACGTAAAGTGGTTAGGTTTTGAAAATACACACAATAGTTGGATAAATAGCTCTTAAGGTTTTATTCGAATAAATACAACAATTATACGTATATGTATCTTTTATTTCACTCTACATTATATCCCCATGGAAGCGTATCCGTCGTATCAGGAAATATGATCCTCTTGTCGTCGTTCCAGCTCAGCGCCAACTTCTTTTGCGTCACAGTGTGGACTTGATGATTCCTGCTCTGAATTAAATTTTGGCTTTTCACTAGATTCCGTTTACGCAAAGCGCACTCGATGTAGTCATTGAAGGTTATGGTTTTCACCGTCGATCCCTTGACTCCTTTAGCTCTTTTATTTTCACCCTTTTCACCTAAAACCTTGAATGAATATAATTTAGCTCTCAACCCAACGAATTCTGTCATTATTTTCCCATTGTTCTCGTCTTTCATGAGACCTAGAACTTTCTTATTGACTAGGGGTATTCCATAAACATTCTCCGGAGGATAGTCGGAAGTGTCAAATCTGTCCAGATCGCGTTTCATGTGTTCGTATATGTCGGGAACGGTAAAGTGATGTGTACAGGGTGGTCTTTTTTAATCGCCCCAGGCGAATATCTCGGAAACTGAAAAAGATACGAAAAAAAGTTTGATACAAAACTTGAAGGGTTTCGAGGGGGAAAGATGATGACGGTATGTGTTGACTTGTGGATTCTGCCACTTCCGAGATTTCGCTAGTAACTTCGGATTTTAGATAGGGAACACATATTTTCGATATGAGCAGTTGATAGCCGGAACAAAGACTGATTCAAATACGTGGAGAGAAAAAAATTTGAATTTTTTTTTTGAATTTTTTTTTTTTTCTAAACTTTTTTTTGAATTTTTTTTTCTCAAATTTTGTTATTTTTTATAGCGAGGGTCGGGTGAGGGTGCACGAGTCGGAGTCGAGGGCGCCGAAGCTGCCATCACCATCATCTTACCCGAGTTAGAAATTATCCTCCCCCTTGTTGTACACCGTACTATTGATCTCACGTTTTGGAATTTGTCTCCAGGTCTGCTATTGGCTTGATTGACAGAAAATGACAAAATCAGAGAGAAAAATTCGAAAAAAAAATCAAAAAAATAAATAAAAATTCAAAAAAAAAAATTTTAATTTTTTCTTCTCCACGTATTCGAATCAGTATTTGTTCTGGCTATCAACTGCTCATATCGGAAATATGTGTTCCCTATCTAAAATCCGAGGTTACTAGCGAAATCTCAGAAGTGGCAGAATCCACAAGTCAACACATACCGTCATCATCTTTCCCCCTCAAAACCCTTCAAGTTTTGTATCAAACTTTTTTTCGTATCTTTTTCAGTTTCCGAGATATTCGCCTGGGGCGATTAAAAAAGACCACCCTGTATAAGACTGTCCGTATCTGTGTACATTAATTTTGATTGGTTCCCGAATCTCTGTTTGATGTAATTGTAATGAAAGTCGTAAATGTAGGTTTTGGAGATGTCCAGAATGCTGAACCCTACATATATGGGTTTATCAAATTTAATTTCAGTGCGATTCAATTCAATTATCACCATGTCTTTGTCAAAAGTAGTACAACTATGAAAATTGGGTTTGGCAATCAGAGCCCTTGCTCCGTACCTCCCATCCCACTTTGTGATTAGTTTAACGTCTTTGTGTTTTCGAACATTTTCCATCGTTTTGCCAAAAACGGCATTATTCATTAACTTGAAGAAGTTTTTCTCAAAATCATTATTGGACTTTTTCCTCAAGTCTGTATTCAGGTCAATATATTTCTTGAGCCACGGTGCTTGTTTGAATTTTAATGCTCGATGGATTTTCGACAACTTCATCCCGAGACTCAGACATTGCTTCAGAAATTTATAATGAACAACGTATTTCTGTTTATGAAAAAGCGTAGTCGATAATTTAGGCTGCTTACTGCCTGGAGGTACATAATGCTCCGGACACAACAGTAAGTCCTTATGCAAGTCGTGAAGTTCTCGCGGGTATTCTAAATCTACCTCTAGTATATAACCTATGGGAGATTCATCGGAAATGCTAGAAACTTCGAGTTGGCCGACATTTGACACCCACTCAAAAGAGCTGAGCGGTAAGAAATGGCTCATTGCTGCACCGTAAAGATTGTTAACATCAAAATACATTAAGTATGATTCTTCTTGTGTCGAGTCAAACGCCGACCCCATGTATCTGTTATTAGCGCTTGCGTATCTGTTCGAGCACTGGGCCACGCCACCGCGAATGCCTCTTTCTACAAACAATAACATATCGATGTCTACAAGGAGCTCGAGTTCAACACCCGTGCACTTGAGCATCGCGTCGAAAGACAGACCCGGTGCGGTGTAATAGTGTAGGGGGTCGAGATTATAAGTCGACCAGCAATTACGTCTGAAATTTTGAAAGATGTCAGCCAAAAGAAGGACGTCCGTCTGTAAATATAAGTCTGAGTATTGTCCCAACGTTTTGATTTTCAAGTCCTTCCAAACATTACACGCGTGCAGATAACATTCCTCCGATATGTCATTATCGTTTAATTTTGAATAAAATTTATCCTTGGAGGGTAACTGTGTCTCCTCGAGTCTCTCCCAACTGTCTACATACTCATGCGGGAATACCCCTTTTCTGGTCAACAATTGAAATTCCTCCAGACGTCTACAGAATTTACGCGTAATTAACTTCTGATCATCACTCAGATAGGATGTCAATTTTTCAATACTGCTAGGCATGAATCTGAACGAGTCGATGAATCTAAAATGTATAGACGTCTCTTTCACACTTTTCGTGAACGATATATATTTGTCTTTGTTAACTGGTAAGAGACTGATTGAACCTCCGAAAGATGTAGCCAAAGTCTTTATTAGAAAATGTGCGTCGTACCCTGACAAGTTGTGAAAGACCACGGGGATGACGTGAGAGTCTTGGTAATTCAAATTGCAACCTTGATGCGCTGCACCTCGAAATTTGCCTGTACAATGGCAGTGATCGCGATGTTTCGTATCCTCAGGTGTAAACGGCTTTTCGCAGATGTGGCAGTTCTCGACTGAATGAAATGATGATTTTTGATACTGATTCTGGGGTTCCATCGCTACAACTGTTTTGAAGTGAGGTTCTAATGTATGAGCCAATTTCTCCAACTCTTTGACGAACCATTCTATACAATCTTTTCCGCGGTTGGTTCTGAATTTGGAAATCGAGTCGTCGAAGGCACAATGTAAATAGTAAGCAATACTGTGCGGTACGTGCTTCTGGTAAATCATTCTATTCTGTGACGCGTCTGTGTTAACAGGTTGCAAGAGGCATTCCAAATCAGCGTACATGCAGAACGGAACATTTTCTTTATGTTTAAAGTTTTTGAATTTCTAAATTTTGTCCTTTTCGTCTGGTAATACTACTTTGCATTTATTCAAATTCATACAGTCGAATCTATGTTTTTTTAAACAATTTTCAGATTGGAAATGACTTAAACATCGGTCACATAACCAAGTATGGTGGTCATGTTTTGAAATTTGTGAGCTCAGCAATCGAGATAAATTTTTGATCCATGCAAAATGATATATTTTATCGTCTATATCGTCGAACTCGTTGTTAGTTTCTAGCATTAGCAGATGAATCGTAGGCTTGCTTGACTTCTGTTCGCTCAAATAAAACGGTACAATATCCCTCCTACCTCTATCATCAACTTCAATACCATACACGTTAATCGTTAAACCGTTCAATTTTTCGAATTTTGCAATTGTGTCTAAACGCATAGGAAAACTCAAACCTTCATATCTGAGTACCGAACTGAAATGTGGAAAAGAAGATACTCTATTAACAGGATTACCCGCTGGAGAAAGAGCTGCAACGATCGACCAGAGAAAGCAGTACGGATCATCGTTTTGAATGTTCACCACTGTCTTCTTATCTCGTATGTACTTGGGTAACTCCGTGTAGGTAGAAAGTCCCCCTTGTAGTGGTACATATCGATTGATATTCACAGACATGCTTATAATTTCCGTCAACGACCATCCCGAGTCCTTTTCTTGGAAGTCTTCAATTTTAACCAACAATTTCTCCTTTACGTTTTGATCGAACCATTGATCGAGATTTGTCGACGGTAGAACGGGGGCGTTTCTTGTGTTGAAAAACTTCATCTCCTCGATGATTTCTCCACTTTTGATGGTATTAAATTTACAATATAAAATGACATTCGCTTTCACGTTTCCCTCCGTCTGTAGAATATTCTTCAGCCTGGCGATGATTAGTTTTTTCGAGTCGTTCAGAAAATGTTCTAGATCTTTATGCTGCAAATTTGCTGTCACTCCTGTTCGTATCCTTCCGCTGAAAGCTGTCTCCAAATCATCCCAATGGACTCTGTCGCTCCTTCTTGATCTCTTCACACCTTCTCCACTCTTTCGACACTTCTCGAACTTTGCTTTTAGCGACTTCAAAATTCCTATCGTTGTTATAATTCTAGTTTTTTCTCCCACCGTTGAAGCAGTTTTTCGTAAAATTTTGTTTAAAAGTCTAATGTTTTGAGTCCCAAATCTGATCCATTTCTGTAATTCGATGATTGATGATTTCTTTTTTAAAATTTCGTAAGCATTTTCCATAATGCGGATGAGTTGAAGACATTTAGCTGAATCCATATTGTTCATGATCACACGTAACAATTGTACTGTACAACAGTTTGAACTTGAATGGTTTGCAAACACTGAGGAGGAATGATTTTATAGACCTTCGTCATCGAAAAATTCTAAGAACTCCATGAGCCTAATCATGTTTGTGCGCAATGTAACTTGATCCTGTGATTTGTATATCTTAAAATGCTACATATATATACTTTAAAGGTAAGGTGAGGTGAATGATACTCAGATGGAAATGTGCATAAAACGTTTATTTTGAAGACCACATGGAAAAATTTTAAGTACAATTAAACGTTTTTACAAATAGTTGAATTCAATTTGATTATAAGGTCCACCGAGGTAGCGCCTCTGCAGTCGATTTTCGTCACTGGCTAGCACCATTTTTTGGAACAGCTCATCGTCATCCTTCAAAACTCCCATCATGCGTGCTGGTAAGAACACAGCGAACGAGTTGCCCACATCTGCTATTATTCGAACACCAAACTTGGTCTGCACTTTCCGGAGATTGGTGATTTGATAGTTTTCGTACACCTCGAGATCTGTCAGTTTCTTCGTTGGTAGGAATTCCTCCAGACGGCCCACTTTGTTAATTTTCGCAAGATCCATTTCGCTGGAGATTTATGTTTTCGAATTTCTTAGACGGTCTGATCAACTTTTTCACTTCTTGGAGGTTTTTCAACAGCAGTTCTGTTCTCACTTTCAGTTCTTGTCACTTCTGAATGATTCTCATTAGTCGAGGAACATTCAAAAACTGATTTTTCGCATAGAATTGTTGGCTTTTTATACCTTTCAATCCCCACCATACTGTAAAGTCACAGCCCCCTCATCTCATCCTTCTAGAATCTTCGGGGGTTGAAGGTTATTCCCATTCTCGAACCGTTCGCATGTAACCCGGGCAGGTTCGTACCGCAAAAACTTACTGATAATTCCAGAAGCTTCCAGAACCGTTAGGGTGCCGCGCGTGGGGAAATTCCAGGAATCAACAACAAGTTCGCATTCCGAGAAGGGGTTCGCCCTTTGAAAGTCATTCGACACGTGCAATTCTAGGAATCAACTTCGACCGCATTCCGAGACGTCAAGGGTTCTACCCGTGAGAACCGGCGAAATTCCAGGAACGGCATTCCGACTAAGTGACGTCATCGCCAAGGGTTCGCATGTACCCTAGCCATTCGACGCGTGCAATTCCAGGAATCGACAACAAGTTCGCATTCCGACTAAGTGACGTCATCGTCAAAGGGTAGAACGTTCTTCCCTTTGTGCGGCGAATTCCAGGAACTGTTTGTCGCGGCATTCCGACTAAGTGACGTCATCGTCAAAGGGTAGAACGTTCTTCCCTTTGTGTAGCGAATTCCAGGAACTGTTTGTTGCGGCATTCCGACTAAGTGACGTCATCGTCGAGGCAAATCAAGGGTGTGTGCCGTCAATTCGAGGGTGGGTGCTGTCAATTCGAGGGTGTGTGACGGTAAATTGAGGGTGGGTGCCGTCAATTCGAGTGTAGGTGTCGTCAATTCGAGGGTGGGTGCAGTCAATTCGAGGGTGGGTGACGCCAATTCAGGGGTGTGCATCGGGTGGGTACGTCAGGGGTGACGGAGGGTGTCAATTCAGGGGGGGTGGGCGGTGTGACGTCATCCTTCAGGGATCGGACGGCGTGACGTCATCCTCCTCCCCCTATCGCCCCCTCACACGGATGCGGGAGGGGCGTGCGTGTGTGTGTGCGTGTACGTGTGCACGAACACATAGTGTTCCAGGACCGGCCTTGTTTATCTACTCATGAATATCGATATTACTCACATTTATTTCATCGTTGCATAGTTGTGAGCTGTGATTTATCACACCGTCCATCCGGGAACTGGTATAAGGGATCTGCCTCTGTATAAAATAATGTTATTAACGATGGACTACTAATGATCAATTATATCAAGTTTTCTATCGTCATTAGACAAACAGCAATGTAGAATATTCTATACCCAGATTAAATCTTTATTTTCACTACACTGTAGAAAGTGTCAATCTGCACACGAATCTGACCAGGATATGCTCTACAATTTCTCTATTTCAGAATGATAATAGATTATGTTTGTATATTAGTGCTCACAACAAATTATTTTTCGATCAATGTCTATAACAAAAGTAAAGGGGCTCTTTCCGAGGGATGTATCTACTTGTGAAATATTTATGGGACACTCATGTATGAAAATATGCTATGAAATGGTTGTGAAATTATGAAATGGTTGGGGTATCATTTTGTATAATATACATATACAGGGAATTGCTGAGGAAAGTAGCCATCCTTACTATAGGCAACCCAAAAGACGACCCGAGATTAAGTCTACGCCTTTGGCTGCTACAAAACTGAAATAGGGGATCCGTGAGAGTGGACTAGCAGACGACTCTCTGTCAAACGTCGCGGTTGAAAGTCAGGTTAGGAAGACAATAACATCGGCACCGATATTAGAGAATGAAATGTTAACTGACAAGTGAGTGAGTTGTGAGTAGATTTCGCGAGCGCGAATGGGATAATTATCTGTGAAAAAATTACCGTCAAGTGAACAGTTGATTCGGAATATCAACTTCGTGTTGTCAAGAAGCAGCTCGTTTTTGTATTTGGTAAATTGACTTTGGTAAATAAATTCGAGCAGGTAGGTCAACGAAGATTTATTTACAAAAAAATTGGAAACGGGCAAGTACTCGTTCATCGTCGTATCGTTGATTATTTTGCAGAGTTTTACGACAAGATTACGACTTCATTATCGCCTGAAACAAAGATGTTTTAGGATGGACGCGTTCTACACATCCCATAGAATGGCCCTATCAAACTCTTTTTTGCATCAGTGACGCGTAGGCTGTGATATTGGTCAACATACACGGCCGCCCACATTTCGCGATTTCCGACAACACATTTTTTTTCCGATTTCCTTGGATTTTACGGGATGAATCGAACCCATCCGTCTTGAATCATAGGATCCCCAAAGGAAAATCCATTTGGTATCACCGTTTCGAAGATATTCGCAAAAATACAAAATGTCGGTAATATCGACTATGGCATCGCCTTAACATTTCATTCTCTAATATCGGTGCCGATGTTATTGTCTTCCTAACCTGACTTTCAACCGCGACGTTTGACAGAGAGCCGTCTGCTAGTCCACTCTCACGGATCCCCTATTTCAGTTTTGTAGCAGCCAAAGGCGTAGACTCAATCTCAGGTCGTCTTTTGGGTTGCCTACAGTAATGATGGCTACTTTCCTCAGAAATTCCCTGTATACATAAGCATCATTACCACAAACATACTGTAGGTTACTTCCTCAACGTTCTCGACTTCGTCAACGTCGTTAACATCGTCAATGTTCTCAATGTCCTCCGTGTCCTCCAGATTCTCAACAGTATCAATTTCCTCGATGTTTTCATTGCTCCCGGATTTCTCATTTTCCTCGTGGTCCCCATGGTCCTCCATATCCTCCATGCTCTCAATTTCATCAATTTCGTCCATGTCCTCACTGCTCTCCACATCCTCAATAATATCAATTATTTCCTCAACATCTTCGCTACCCTCTGGGTTTTCATCGTCCTGATGATCCCTCATGTCCTCTGTGCCCTCATTGTTATGAATGTTGTCCATGTTCTCACCGCCCTCAATAAATTCAACATCAATGTCCTCCATGTTTTGACTGCCCTCGAAGTTCTCATTGTTTTCAGTGTCCACAATGAGCTGACTGTCCTGCATGCCCTCAGCGTCTTCACTGCCCTCAGAGGCAGATCCACTGTCTTCAATGTTCTCAAAATCCACCCTGTCCCCAGTGTTCTCAATTTCCTTCACGTTGTCGAGATTCTGATTTCACAAATTGTTTAAACGGAAATTATATGCAGTTTGGAAATTATGAGCGGGGGATAGGCTGCTAACCATACTCAGAATTTTCCGTGTGTGGTTTTACCGCACATGAAATTCGATCAGTAACATATCTATAATTCATCGTTTCACACAACGAATTTTATGTTACGATATTTGACGGATATGTACTTTTCACATAATTTTGGAGTTAAATCTTCCAGATATTAATTCTTGAATTCAATTTTGAGCGATTCGACCTCAAATCTGCCGGATTTGGTTACATTCTAAGTACGTATTTTGTTAGTCGATTGAAACTTCCTTCATGTGAAGCATGTGTAAGATAAATATAAGACATCATTAGGCAAAAAAAGTATTGAGGAAGTAAAATGTGAAGATTCATTCTCTGATTTGTCTTTGATTATAGATTCTTCCAATATTGAAGAGCAAAAAATTGCATCTAATCATTTAACAAAAAAACAAACAAAACGGCTTTTGAAGTTTGGAGCGATTCTTCAAATATCGCTTCCTTCAAATAAGGTCTGCCAATTTGAAGGTCTACGGTCAACGCAGGGAGTCTGTTGAATCCAATGACATGGGTAACGAAGGCTATTTCACAGTGGTGGAGAACCATTTCTGGGCATTGTCAGGCTTAAATCTGGTTGACTTACGTGGAAAAACTCTGTCCCGGCAAAAAAGTAGGATTCCATTAAGAAAAGTGAAGTTGGTTTGATATCTCGAGATTGGTGCGATCTGTGACAACGCCAACAATGGCAACTTGTGTCCCCCACCGAACCGTACAGCTATTGTCTCAAACTTTTTTATGTAAATCTTGTAGTTTGGGAGATACTTATTTATTTATTTATTTATTTATTCATTTATTTATAGATATTCGACTGGTCCCCTTAAACTGGGCCCTGTGTATCTATGGTTTGTTCAAAATTCGTTGAATTCTGGCACCCGATCCAGAGTTAGTACCATGTTGATTCAAATAAGTTTCGTATTCTTGCAAAGAACTAAGGGCGAGAATTTCACAAGAATTGATAACAGTTAACACAGTAGAAATCCCAAATTAAAGGTATTCTATGTAAAAAGCAGCGTGATCCCTAACGATTGCAACATTTTCAAAGCATAAATTCCTGTCACCTCATATTATGGACAAACTTTTACATCCGGGTGATTTTTGCGAACGACTAACAGATTTCCAAATACGCCTCTGCCTGAAAATAAATCTACTCCAAAACCAGAGATTCAAATAATCTTCAGTTTCTCATGCCCTCCCTCACATCATCCTCGAGGGCAAAAATGAATCGAAAATGGTAAGGATGATCCACAAGAGGTGACTGACTAACTGACATGAATAATGTACTACATGTATACATATAGCCACTCCAGGAAGAAAAAGAATACGATATTGTATATGTATGGGGTATTCCACGTGAACCGGACCGGTTTTTGGCCGATGGTCATGGAATTAGACGCAAATTCAGATTTGGGTTCTTTGTCACTATAGAAATCGCCACCACAAGTTGTAGATTTTTGAAAAAATTTTTACGAGAAATATGGCGCTGGTAATTATTCAGAAAAATATTTTTAACTCCATATATCGCAGCGATCCGTGAACGAAAACATGACTTGTCATAGTGCATTTTACTCGCAAAAACGAGCACTTTCCAACCATGTAACAATCAAATGGCATCTGAAATCTCCAAGAATTAAAAACTCAAAAAACGTGTATTTCGACCAGAAGGGTCTAATGGATTTTCTTGAAATTTTCACAGAAATTACTTCAAACCAAAACAAAATTATTGCGAAAGTTTCAGCTTGCCCTTATTTTTAATTTTTTTTTTTTTTTTTAATGAAATTTACAAAATGAAATTGATTAAAAAGTCTCCGGTCCATGTAGGGATTCTTTGTAAGCTAACAACGCGAGCTCCGGAGGCTCTTTCACTGTGGCGGAGGATCATTTACAGGCTCGTTGGAAGCTTAGAAGCTAGTTTAACTGCTTTAAACTTGTATAATGATCATGAATTGAGAACAATGACCACATTCTAGCCTAAAAAGATTCAATTTGATGAAGAAGAACAAAGTAATGTTACCTGCGTCAAATATTCATCTGCCGTGGATATTACTACCAAGCGGGGCTCGCCACGGGAACGAAAGCCCATTCTGTAGAGTTATATGTTACATGCTTCATATTCAGGTACAAATCGGCCTTCAAATTTTGGGCCAGATCTGTGATCCGGAGGTCTGGTCGACTCCTTGTTAGAATAAAATATATCCCGAGTGTGTGGCCGAAACACGTGTATTTCACAAGGGGACCCCGCAACTTGGTACAAATGGATTTCGATGAGACTCAGGTATGTTGTAGAGGTATCTACCCTAAGTACCAGGTTAACGGGAATTTATGCACTACTTCCTCGTTTTCGAGAAAATCGACGGTAAAGTTTCACGCGCGGCATGTCTACCAGTAACGTTGCCATTTTGTCGAGCAAGCGAGCGCAGCGCAGTGAGTAAGCATCACGGCTGGCACCCTGCTGGCCCGTGTTCAAGTACCGCCGCGCTAGATGTTTTTTTTTTTTCTAGTCATTTTTTTTTTCAATTCCGTTATTGATTATTATTTTTTTTTTTTTCTCGTTGACGTATCTAATCTTACCCAATAACAATAGTTGCATTACAAATTTGTGGGGAAACTGGTGAGGTACGGATATTGGTGAGATTTTGTACGATTTGAAAACGAGCTCTTATTGTCAAAATCAACAATCTGCCCCTTTTTCCAAATTGCAAGTACTTCGGCATTGTTCCTCCTGTACCTGCGTTGACCATTGGAATTAACAATCTGCCCCTTTTCCAAATTCCAAGTACTTCGGCATCGTTTATTCTCTACCTGCGTTTACCATTGGAATTAACGATCTGCCCCCTTTTCCGAGTTTCAAGTATTTCGGCATCGTTCGCTACCTGCGTTTTTCCGTGGAAGACCTTCCACTTCCCTTGGGGGAAACCTTACCATGGGTTTCCTCTGACAGAATTTGGGCTCCCCAGTCATTCGCAGTCTGTCTTCAGAAGAGTGTGCATGAAATAACGCAAGTCATACGGCTATAAGTGAATCTATAAAGTGAAATTTGAAAAATAAAATAAGTGCAACATGGAGAAAGCTGCTCTTCTAGGAGGAGGACCACCACAACCAGCTCCGTCACGAAAAAGCATATCGGACACAGAAGAGAGAGATGAGCAATCGAAGGGCGAATTGACAAACACCCTAAAATATTCCGAATCGTTGCTCCGAAATTTGGATCTACTCACAGACGCACCGCCAACCGTGATTTCCACTGCTTCGATTGCAATGGGAGAGATCATAGGCAAGGAAATAGTTGATTTGGTGGCTGACAGAAAAATCATCGACGTTGAGGAGCTGATCGGCATAGAGGAGTTAGACGAATTACAGGAATATTCGCCGGTAAGTTGAATTTACATGAGTACGAGTTGTTTCTCGTTTTATGCGAATTTATTAAAATATACAATAATGTATCTTGCAGTGCACGGGTGTAGCGGGAGATGATGAGGAATACGTTGCTGAAGAATTCGCACCAGAGCCTAAAAATTACGTTCCATTATCATACAAAGAAAAAACAGTTGCTCTTGCTGCAGCCAATCCAAAGTGGTCATTAAAAACTTTGCAAAAAAAAGGATGCTCTCGCTTGAAACACATGAATCATCTTTATCGATGGAGAGACGATGTGAAAAGAGGAGGAACCAACTTTGACAAATGGAAAACTATAGACAGTGACACATACGAACGATTTCTGGAAGCACGGCAAAATTTGGAACAGGTAAACATTTGTACAAAAATAAAATAACACACAGCGGAATCACATAATACGTCTGATACGCTACGATTGATCAATTTTATTCTTATTCAGGTCACAACAAGGACTTTACAGCAGTGGGCGATGAATGCTGCATTTCCTTTTTTATCGGATTCCTTCCATTTCACCGCTGACTCGACTTGGGTTGAGCAATTCAAAAAACATCACAAGATCAGACAGCGCAAGACCACCAAATTCATAAGCTCTAAAGAGTTTGCCACAATGGAGGAAGTATTGGCAGCCGCTGAAAAATTCCAGGTGCAAACAAAAAACATCATCCCTAATTTCGATCTTGATTATGTTATCAATACTGATCAAACCGGCTGCCAATACCAATCCACGTATAATAGATCGCTTGCGGAACAAGGGTCCAAAACCGTTCTTGTAAGAAAGAAAGATTTAAACAAAATAAGTCATTCCTACACGGCACAGTATGCATTAACTGCATCCGGCAAGATATTTCCCTTCGTTTTTTTGTGCATGCAAGAACCGTCTGGGAAATTCGGTCCAATTGTACAGAAAAAAGTCAACGAGCTTACCGATAACTTTAAAAATGTGATTGTGACCTGCACAAAATCCGGTAAATTCACCAAACAGATCTGGGAAGAATTTTTGAAATCTTTCATTCAACCGTACGTTCGACAAGAGAAATTTCTGTTGATAATCGATTCGTGGGGAGGGCAGACGGACCAAACACTCTACGATACTATCTTCGTAGATGACGAACAGGCATGCACCTGTACCGTCAAAGTGATTCCTCCGAAATGTACTCCGCTCTGCCAACCGTGCGACGTCTATTTTTACCGGCAGGTAAAGATTTTCATCAAAAAATTGCAAAACGCTCCTGAACTGTTACAGGCAAATCGAGAAATCGCGTCCAGAGAGGATTCCATTAAAATCCACTCCTTACTATTGCATCAATTAAGCGCACCTGAATTCCAGCCAATAATTAAATACGCGTGGTTCGCATCGAAATTAATTGACGAACGAGCCATATTTTTGAATGTAAACGAACTTTGTTTCTCGATTTCGCTCTTGAAACAGCCGTGCGTCTGCGAAGCGATAGGTTTCATAAAATGTGCATGGTGTGACACCGTGTTATGCTTTGCGTGCTTTTATGATAAATACCACCCAAACGTATGTTCTTCTGATGTAAGCATTGACAGTGAATAATTGTAACGCCTGTATATATGTATATATGTATGTGTAATAAAAAATCAATGAAATCACAACCGTACGTTGTTGGCAATATTTTCCCCCACGAATTTGTGATGCAACTATTGTTATTGGGTAAGATTAGATACGTAAACGAGAAAAAAAATAATAATAATTAATAACGGAATTGAAAAAAAAATGACTAGAAAAAAAAAACAACAAGCGCGGCGGTACTTGAACATGGGCCAGCAGGGTGCCAGCCGTGATGCTTACTCACTGCGCTGCGCTCGCTTGCTCGACAAAATGGCAACGTTACTGGTAAACATGTCGCGCGTGAAACTTTACCGTCGATTTTCTCGAAAACGAGGAAGTAGTGCATAAATTCCCGTTAACCTGGTACTTAGGGTAGATACCTCTACAACATACCTGAGTCTCATCGAAATCCATTCGTACCAAGTTGCGGGGTCCCCTTGTTAGCTATAGCGTAGCCAAGGACTATCGTGTTCCGCCAACTCCCGAACGTTCGTTATTACCCGAATTAGCATATCAAATACCAAAAAACGTCTCGCGACAACCCCGGCTTAGATTAAATGCCTGTGAAGTAGAAGAAGAGGAAGAAGGAGAAACATTCGATCTCGCGAACGCGATCAATACACCGAAACCAAAACAAAAGCCGCGTAACGGAAAACCGCCGGCGAAGAAACCTCCCGCTCCGCAGCGAAATCAAAACAATGCGTCGGCCGCCTCAGCCAACGCTGCTGATGTACACAACGTTGTCACTTCTCCCGCCGACAACACTTCAACGCGCGCGAAACCCGGCAACTCCTGGAATTGTAATCAAACCGGTCATCGCTTCCCCGAATGCACTGAACCGCGCGGAAAGTTCTGTTATAGATGCGGTTATCGCGATGTTACTAAAGCCACCTGTCCCTCCTGCTCGGGAAACAGTCAAGGGAACCGCCAATAAGGGCGATCGCGGAACCCCTATCCGAGCCCGCTATTAAAAATCCGTTTCTCCCGTCCGATATACTAATTTGCAGTGCCGCGCAAGACTCTGAACAGCTCCCGCTACTGTTTATACAATTTAAATTATTAGGTCATTCGGTAAAAGCATTATTCGATTGCGGTTCCTCTCGAACCTTTATTGGACCACGGTTGGCACCGTTAATTGAATCGTTGAATCTCCCGATTTCCGAACCGAAATCAAATGTTTTAATAACTGCAGCCCGTCAATCAACCGAGGTAGAAAGTCAAGTCACGCTTCCTATTGACATTCAAAATAAACATTGCGAACTCCGCGCTCATATTGTCCCGAACCTAAGCTTCCCGTGTATTATCGGTTCAGACTTTATCCATCGGTATGGGATAATCGCAGATTTCACGGAATTAACCTGGCATTTCAATGATAGTCCATCTGAAAAATTCGATTTCGTGGCCGGAACTTGCGAGGATTTAACTACATGTAATGGCCTAATGCTTCTCTCGGACGAACAATCTAATCAATTAAAATCTCTACTAGACAAAGAAATTCCTCCCGCGACAGATCAAATCGGTGTAACTAATCTCACGAGTCATCGTATTGATGTAGGAAATCATCCCGCGATAAGACAGCGTTCCTACCGCGTTTCACCCAAAATTCAAGAAGCAATTGACGCGGAAGTCGACAAATTATTAACCGCCGGAGTAATAGAACCTTCCCGAAGTGAATGGTCCAGTCCAATCGTAATGGTGAAAAAACCGAATGGTTCCTACCGACTTTGCATCGTTTTTTGACAGGTAAATAGCGTTTCAAAAAAGGACGCGTATCCGCTACCACGGATGGATAGTATATTAGATAAACTACGCGCCGCGCGTTACATCTCGACAATCGATCTAAGCCAGGCTTATTTCCAAATCCCGTTGACACCTGACAGCCGAGAGATTACTGCTTTCATTGTTCCCGGAAAAGGTCTTTTTCACTTTACAAGAATGCCATTCGGATTAACCGGAGCTCCCGCGACGTTTCAAAGGCTACTCGATCAGCTGATCGGTCCCGAAATGGATCCCTACGCTTTTGCATATCTCGATGATATTATTATTTCTACAAAAACGTTTGAAGAACACCTCGATTGGTTACGTCGCGTATTGAGAACGATACAAAACGCCGGTTTAACAATTAACCCGGATAAAAGCGAATTCTGCTGCTCGGAAGTAAAATACCTCGGATTTATAGTAAACGAAAACGGACTGCAAGTCGATCCCGACAAAGTAGCTCCCGTAATTAACTACCCGGCACCAACAAATATTAAACAACTTCGTCGTTTTCTCCGTATGGCTTCCTGGTATCGTCGTTTTATTCCGAATTACGCGACCGATACGGAACCTTTAAATCGTCTATTAAAGAAAACGCAACCCTGGATATGGAACGAAGATCAATCAAACGCTTTCGAAAAAGTTCGACAATGTTTAACAACTGCACCGACGCTAACTTGTCCCGATTTTACTATCCCGTTTGTAATTCAAACCGACGCTAGCGCGGTAGGTATTGGAGCCGTGCTCACGCAAACCCGAGATGACGTAGAAAACGTAATCGCGTACGCGAGCAGGACTCTGACAGAAACTAAACGCCGCTACTCTGTAACCGAACAAGAATGTCTCGCTGTAGTTTGGGCAATCGGAAAATTTCGCGCTTACGTCGAAGGTTATCATTTCACCGTAGTAACAGATCACAGTAGTTTACAATGGTTACATAAACGTAAAAATCCAACCGGACGATTAGCCAGGTGGGCTTTAGAACTACTAGGCTACGACTATACCATCGTGTATCGGAAAGGTGCTTTGAATTATGTCCCGGATGCGCTCTCCCGCATCCCGGAATCGGATAAAGAACCAGAATTTGAAATTGCCGCTGCAATAGCTCCCGTCCCAGAATCCTGGTACGACCGTCGCAAACGCGAAATACTTGAGTCACCGCGAAAGTTTCACGATTGGAGGATTGAAGAGTATAAAATATATTTCCGCCGCGTGGATCCTCTCGTAGACCGCGCTGTACGCGATCTCGACGCGTGGAAATTAGTTTTACCAACCGGTCAACAACCAGACGCGCTCACAGAAGCTCACGACACTCCGCAGGCAGGTCATCTCGGAATTGATAAAACATACCGTCGCTTAGCGAGTCAATATTACTGGCCAGGAATGTACTATGACGTTGCAGAATACGTCCGGAAATGTCACTTATGTCAACGCTGTAAAGTAAATCAAACTGCTCCCGCTGGTCTTATGGGACGCCGTATAATAGAGCAGCCATGGGTAGTTGTAGCAGCTGATATCATGGGACCTTTCCCGCCAAGCAAATCCGGATTCGCGTATATCTTAGTCATGCAGGATCTTTTTACAAAATGGATAGAATGTTGTCCGCTACGCAAAGCAACCGGTCAGAAAATTCGCGAAGCTTTCGAAGATCTCGTACTTTCCCGCTGGGGAACACCTCAGGTTTTACTCACTGACAACGGAACAGAATTTAATAATCGAACAATCAAAGATCTCGCGGAATCATATGGTATAGTCCACACGAAGACACCGCCGTATCACCCGCAAGCCAATCCCGTAGAGAGAGTAAATAGAGTTCTGAAAACAATGATAGTGGCATTTTTAAACGAAGGCCAGTCCCGCGTTTTTAAACCTCGGTCGAGTCCCGAAACCGATCAACTCAATGCGACAACCAAACAATCCCGAAATTATCCAACAATCTCCCGAAAATTGGACGAAACGAATGCGTCAGTTAACCCACGTGCGCGACTGGGTAACGAAAAATCTCGACGACGCGTTCCAGAAACAATCTCGCTACTATAACTAACGACGCCGACAACAAAAATTCGACTTAGGAGATCTAGTATTAAAAAGACAAAACGTCCTGTCTTCGGCAGAAAAACACATCTCGGCTAAACTCGCTCCAAAATTCTCTGGTCCATACCAAATATCCCGCATCCTATCTCCCACAGTTTACGAACTGTCCGATGTAGTTAGTGCACGTCTCCTGGGGATAACACATATAGAACATTTGAAACCATATCGTGACAATCACTCTTGACTTACAGACCGACTGTCTCGCTGACAATCCTCCCGAACCGCAATGCAACCAGGAGAAGAACCCAGAGGGTGGGCACGCCTCCGCGCGTGGTCACCTCTGTTTGAATGGTTACAAAACAGCAACCCGGACTTCTGGTTAGATCTGCGAGCCGCCGCGGCAGAGATAGAAGAAGATCGCGAGGAACGTCGCGGTCTGATCACGGGGAACGTCACCGTCCGCGATTTTCCGGAGACCCATGATCAGGCCACGCAAACGTTGATCTTTCTCCCGCCACCACCTCGCGAAGTCGCGACCCAGACGCCAGTTCCAGTCGCTCCACCACTATCCTGCGACGCTTCGACCCAGACACCGACTCCGACACCTATCCCGACACCTCTCCCACCTCCTAAACCTCCAACTCCTCAACCTTCCACCTCCCACGACAGACCATCAACCTCACGAGACCGACCGACGACACCCCACCGACGACCGTACCTACCCCCGACAATCAAACCCTCCACTCCTACAGACCAAACAGCTACTGAGGTAATCCCACGAGCCGCCAGACCACGACAACCGCCACCGACGATCCGACGAGAACCGCGACCGGTACCTCCGCGACAGGCTTCGCCACCGCGTATCCCGCCGCGATACCTCCCGGATGGTCCAGAGTCCTGTTGGAACTGCGGCATTATTGGCCATCGCTCCGGCCAGTGCACCGAACCTCCTGCGCTACACTGCTACCGCTGCGGTCGTTTCGGGGTCACCAAGGCCAGCTGTCCAACGTGCGCCAGGCTCTGGGCTGATGATTTGAACCAGCGGGTGCGTCAGACCTCCAGACAGCCGCGACCGAAGTCCTGGTCAGCCGCACCCGAGGACACGAAACGATCACGCCCGACGTAAATCACTACTCACCTTAATTTTTTTTAGTATTTTTTTTCTCGATCGCGCGACCTCTCGATTTTCGGCGCGTCTCTCGTAGTCGCGTTACACATCTCGTCGCGCTTCCTTCCGTTTTAGTCTCGTTTAGCGTAACAAAATTAGCTTCTTTCGGTCCGGCATTCAAAATTCAAAATTCAGGAAATTAGAGTCATCAAAATTTAGGATATTGGCCTTCTGCCATATCGTTACCTATAAGGTAATCGAACGTCTGATAAAAACCGTTACCAACACGTAGGAAAAGTCACAACAACTGACGAAACAACAAAACTATCTCTTAAAGTCTGTTCAGTCGTACAAAAATCCCAACCACGCTTCCTCTCGACAAAACCCGGTCCCGAAAACAAAACTCCTATCGAAAACAAAAACCTCTTATCTAGTCAAATGTAAGAATAAAAAGGGAAACTCTAGTCAAGTTATCACCTCAGGTATATTTCAAGGAAAAGTATCGCGTACCAGTCTAGTCAAAACAGCTGATTTCTCCCGCAAAGTAATTCGCCAGTCAACGAGTCATCTCTCGCTCTATCTTATCTAGTCAAGTACTCGTGATTTTACTGAAGCTCTACGGCCTTGTCGGCCTTTCGTAAGGAGGGAAGAGTTGTAACGTGGTATTTTGAAATTCCCGCGTTACAAACGGAATTCGATTTTAGGGCAGAAACACGTCTGGTTGCGTCGATACTCCAAGGAAAAACACTAGAAAATTAAGGATTTGGGATAAACTAACGATAGCTTTTTTTTGTGTACAATTTATGTAACCTACGGATAAATGGAGCCTCCCAGATCCCGACCGCCGTGGGAAATCTACGGATGAGCCGGAAAAAGGGAATCTACGGTCTTAGTTGCAGTCATCTCGTCCAAGGTCATCTCGTCTTTACGTCTCGACAGGCGAGCATTCCCGGTTCGCCAAGAAAGCGCAACGGATAGCGCCTACTCTCGTCAGGATCATCTCATGGAAATTCGTATCAGATTGTCGGCGTACAAGGAAGAGCGTGAAGCTCGAAAAACTCCTCCCGTCATCTGGAAAATCCCGCCTACGCATCTAAATGCCAAGAGATCGGCGTACAGGACTCTGTCGTAAAACACACAAAATAAAGTCTCCCGGATCTTGACTTATCAACCTGGAGTTGAATTAGAACCAAAATTATCTAACTGTTTTAGCGAATGTGAGCGGAGGTTGGCCAGAAAAGCCCCTCGACAACGTCAGGTCCTTCGACAACCCTTTCGTGAGCAGAAGCAGACTGTAGCTCAGCACGACGCCACTGGTGGAGGCGTCGGTGACCGGTGTATCATCGACCTCCAGCTAGAACCCTCTGGCGAGCCAGATTTCTACAATGGATCTTGCGCCAGAGACCTATCGAAGGACAGCATTTGGCTAAAGAGTACTGCAGCGGACAAGAATCCTGAGAATGATCCTACAACAACATTGCATCGTGTAACTACGTCTCGTCCGAGGCAGTCTCGACCTCGTGTAGCGAGAGCCTCTTGCTAGCTGACGTCATCGCCACGCATCGACAGCCGTTAGGACTCTTTACATCCTAATTGGCCAAAATTGCGGACGACTGGAAGAAAGAGTCAGGTGACTGCAACTAGACCAATAGACTACAGGCCCATGTCTAAAATTGATGGGTCATTTGAACCACTAGAAGACCTATATAGAATGATATAAGGGTATAAAATAATAAGATTCAGCACTATGCCGTCACTTGTAAGCTGTCCAACTGAGTACAGGTGAGATTTCAAAAGCACAGGTAGAGTGAGTATATTTTGGTCATGTATTTTTGTACGGCATTCTTACCATCAATATATCCATGGCAAATAATGAGAAAACGCGCAGTGCCGTACCAAAGTAGTACGCCACAAAGTCGGAAAATTTTTTGATTTTCCGGCAATTTTTAGGGTAAATTCGGTCATTCGATTATGTACGGGATCGGTTCTATACAGTTTCAATACCTCTTCTCATCCATAATTCCATAACGCCGTATAAAAAATCATGCGACAAGGGGAAAAAATCGAGGGTTGCAACCCCCTCCCTTTCCGTGGTCCGGGGGATGATTTGAAAAAGTACGGCATCAGTTCCAAAATATTATCCAGCACTCAAAAGTACTATTAAAATTAACGCCGTCAAAAAATTATTGTTCATTTGAATGTATATCAATAATTATCTTAATTTCCTCGTATAGTTGATTTATAAAGCTGGAAGGTCATTTGATCATGGACGGCAACTTTTTTTCCAAGATGATATTGTTAAATACAATTGTTATATAATATTGCCGTTTAAAAGAAACTGTTCTAAAAAATATTATAGAGAAATACAAAAATTGATTTTTTCAAAATTATTGCAAAAGTTTCAATAATCATAGATCAATGAAATTTCGCAATTTTGTACATATTATCGTGGTTTCAAGTAGTATTCAAGTAAGTAATTCGGAAAAAAATTATGCCGTACATTTCAATGCAAACCATATTTTCAGGTTGTTGAAAATAACTTTACCATTTCAGGGGTACTTTATGGTCATCTGATACTATACGGCGTGCACATATTTTTGAAGAGAACAATTGATTTTATGCATAAATCATTATGCCGTCTATCTGAAATGCAACGGTGTGTATATTATATTCAAGAATTGAAAATTGTGAATGTCAGTATGAACACTTTTGTGTACTATTTGATGTAATATATATTTCAAACATTAATATAACTTGTTCAATCGGATAAATAAAAAAAAAAAAAAAAAAAAAAATCTGTGAATCTGTGCGTCCACTCCGGATCGTTAGAGCTAAGCGTCCCTCACAATACTATACCACATACAAAGCACATGGATACAGTATGAACAGATATAGATATATGCCTACATATCCTAAACGCCCGGCCCAAATTTCGCTCTGTAAGATATACAGGGTGGTCCATTTTAATCGCCCCAGGCAAATATCTCGGAAACTATAAAAGATACAAAAAAAAGTTAAATACAAAACTTGAAGGGTTTCGAGGGGGAAAGATGATGACGATATGTGTTGACTTGTGGGTTCTGCTACTTCCGAGATTTCGCTAGTAACTTCGGATTTTAGATAGGGAACACATATTTTCGATATGAGCAGTTAGCGGCGAGAACAAAGACCAATTCAAATACGAAAAGCAAAAAAAATTTGATTGACAAAAAAAAAAAATTTCGTTTTTTTTTCAATTTTTTTTTTTTTTCAATTTTACTTTATTTTTTTTCCTCCAATCCAAATTTGTCATTTTCTGTCAATCAAGCTGATAACGGACCTGGAGACAAATTTCAAAATGTGAGAACAACAATATCATTTCATGAATCACAACTTTTTTTTTTATTTTGTCAACCCACCCAATATTGTTTTCAATCTCGGGTCTGTAAGGGATTCACCGTTTCGACTGCAAGGAAATTCTCCTGAGAGTGTGAGGTGTAACTTTCGTGTCGAAGTGTATTGGGACGTTTCAACAATAACCATAGAAGAATATCTGGATTGCACTAAATAATTTGTGATCCATGAAATGATATTGTTGTTCTCACGTTTTGAAATTTGTCTCCAGGTCCGCTATCAGCTTGATTGACAGAAAATGACAAATTTGGATTGGAGGAAAAAAAATAAAGTAAAATTGAAAAAAAAAAAAAAATTGAAAAAATAAAATAAAATAAAAATGAAAAAATTGTTTTTTTTTTATCGAATCAAATTTTTTTTGCTTTTCGTATTTGAATTGGTCTTTGTTTTCGCCACTAACTGCTCATATCGAAAATATGTGTTCCCTATCTAAAATCCGAAGTTACTAGCGAAATCTCGGAAGTAGTAGATGCCACAAGTCAACACATATCGTCATCATCTTTCCTCCTCGAAACCCTTCAAGTTTTGTATTTAACTTTTTTTTGTATCTTTTATAGTTTCCGAGATATTTGCCTGGGGCGATTAAAATGGACCACCCTGTATATATATATATATATATCATGCATGGGTGTGTAGATATATATATATACATATATATATATATATCTACACACACACACACAGACATTCTATGCTCCTGAGCAATATATGTATGCATTGGACATTTACATTAAAAAACAAGTATTTTAATGAATACTTATATGTATATATTACTTTTATGAACTTTAAGATTTGTATGGCATTGACTTTTATTGGACAATTGCATTAAATTCAAATGAACTATCCGAATGCCGTATACAAAAATATCGTACCAACAATCACCGTAAAGTACATTTTGTTACATGGATTTTCCTGGAGTTTTTTTCCTCCTACTGACCTTTGGACCAACAAAAATATACGGCATTCGAGAAAATGTTATCTATGCATGAAATACTTTCAAAATAAATTAATTTCATGTTGTATCAAATCATCCCCCGGACCACGGAAAGGGAGGGGGTTGCAACCCTCGATTTTTTCCCCTTGTCGCATGATTTTTTATACGGCGTTATGGAATTATGGATGAGAAGAGGTATTGAAACTGTATAGAACCGATCCCGTACATAATCGAATGACCGAATTTACCCTAAAAATTGCCGGAAAATCAAAAAATTTTCCGACTTTGTGGCGTACTACTTTTGTACGGCACTGCGCGTTTTCTCATTATTTGCCATGGATATATTGATGGTAAGAATGCCGTACAAAAATACATGACCAAAATATACTCACTCTACCTGTGCTTTTGAAATCTCACCTGTACTCAGTTGGACAGCTTACAAGTGACGGCATAGTGCTGAATCTTATTATTTTATACCCTTATATCATTCTATATAGGTCTTCTGGTGGTTCAAATGACCCATCAATTTTTGACATGGGCCTGTAGTCTACAATCATACGTCCCGTAAGAAAAAATGGGTTACGTGTCCTCGGTAAGGAGACCGAGCCGGGACACTGGCTCATCCTATTCTACGCTCATCGCTCTACACAGCTAGACGTGTTCGACGCTAAGAAGATCTCGATTCAATTTCAACCTCCATTTATCTCGTACAGTTTCTTTATATTGTGTCGCTTTTGTTTTGGAAAAAGTAAATCTCTCGTTTTGTGCTACTGAAGCCATATTAGTAAGGTAAGGTCGTATCTTTTGTAAAGTCACGAAGTCGTTCTCTATCTTTTGGATTTTGGTTTTGGCCGAGTACGTTGGACCGTGTGGTTCCGTATCTCGTGTAGTTCTCGCGAACGACCTCGTGGCTGGCTAATTACGTATTTTTTTGGTGGAGAAAATCCAGGCTTTTAGTATCTTGTCTTTTGGTCGAGTCTATCGTTAATTTTTCTTTCGGAAATTATCTTTATCTTTTGGTAGAGCCTGTCGTATAATTGAAAGATATTATTTTCTTTCGGGTAATGTTTTATTGAATATTGCATGTGTTATAAAGTGTGTCCTATATTTCCTTGGAGTATCCAGAGCGTAGATAGCCGCGGAGAGCGAAAAGCTCCGCGTTACAGCGCATTTAGGTTAGGAAAAGTAAATTAATCACCGATTAATAGTATCTTTTGGTATTAAAGTCTCGTATCTTATGTAAAATAGCGTTTATAGAGTTTGGCATAGAGTTTATAATAGTTCGGTATAATTTAGTTTAATAATAAAAATAAAAATAAATGTAAAATAGCGTTTATAGAGTTTGGCATAGAGTTTATAATAGTTCGGTATAATTTAGTCAAGTTTGGTAAAGAAAATCTGTAAAAATTTTGTGAATCTCGTTTATAACGGATTCTCTCGTAAATTCTGGCTAGGTAAAATCTCGTATAATATCTGAAGAAAAACTACGTTTTATTGTGGATTAATTGTACTGTCAAATTAAGTCGAGTATCGTATCGCTTTGTGATATCTCACTTTTTGTCTTGCTGATTTAGTTTGCTGTGTATCGAGTCTGTTAGGTGAAGTGCAATTAATCCCGTAAAACAGTAAAATCATCGCGTTCTCTCGCAAATTATACGATTGTTAATTTCTCGCGGTTAGCTCAGGTTAGCTTAGGTTAAATTAAGAATTGTTTGATTTGAAAAAGATTTGTCTTGAAAAATATTATGTTTTGTGAAAACTGAATTTGGTAAATGAATTGTTTGTAAACTATCTTTTCTGCTAATAGAAAGACCTCTCGAACTGATTATTTTCTTCGATTATTTTCTTATATTATTTGCTAATATTATTTCTCTAATGGTTGTGTCTAAAATCCAGAATATAAGGTCGAAAGATTCATTGAAGGATTAATTATCTTTCATTTCTTTTTATGGTGTACCCTGCCCTTCTACCTCAAGTTGTCGAATTGAGCTAGCGGACATTTAGCCCGTACCTTTCTCTCGTCATGTTTTAGTCAATTATCTTTTGGTTTATTATCGCGTAGGGTAAGGTGCTCTAAGAGTGCGCGGGAGATAAGAGTGCGCATTAGCGATATCTCGATATAAAATCGATTGTTTTAGCTAACTTCAGTTCACAGCTGTCACGTGGAGTGGACAAGTCACGCTCGTGAAGTTTAGCCCTAAACAAACCGTTTATGCGGCTTCCAGGTGAGTTTTCACGCAGTCACTGCGTTTGCCCAAAATATTTTCAAATCTTGAAAGTTGTATACAGATGGTATTTATGCGAATATTGCTTACAAAATATACATAACCTGTCTAGCGATAGATTCGGCCAAGCGTATATGGCGTCATAATTCCTTTTTTATAATCGAGATGGCGACACTTCGCGAATGTTTATAGAAAGTGACTATCCTGTAAGAGTGCGCAGTTTGATAGCGTGTAAGAGTGCGCGCGCACTCTTACAAACCCCGAATGAATTCCTAATATTTTTTGTTTATCTTCACAAAACATAGTGAACTCTTTCGATTTTAGTATGTCTTCACGGAAAAGAAGCTCGGAACGTACCATCTGCCCGCCAGAAGTTATTGAAGAAGCAAAAAAAAGGATAGAAAAAGGTGAAAGTCAGAGATCAGTGGCTAAATCATTTAACATGGCAGAAAGTAGTCTAAGAAAACGATTGAAACGTTCGAAAGTGGCTACTAGTCTTGGACGGTATCAGATTACACTAACAGACGAAATGGAGACAGAACTGTGTCAATACATCAAGGCACTCGACAACATGTTCTACGGATTGACAACGAAGAATGTGAGAAGCCTAGCATTTGAGTTTGCCGAGAGAAATAAACTGCCACATCGTTTTGACAAGACGGAGAGAATGGCTGGTAAAGGTTGGCTGCGTAGATTCTTGAAACGGCACCCGGATATTTCACTCAGGTCACCAACCGCCACCAGTATCGCGAGAGCCATCGGATTCAACGAACCGCAGTGCAAAAGATTTTATGACAACCTCTTCGAGCTAATGGAGAAGTATAAGTTTTCAGCACATGCAATATACAACATGGATGAATCGGGATTTTCTACCGTGCCTAGCAAACCTCCGAAAGTGCTTTCAACCAAAGGTAAAAGATGCGTAAATAAGATATCAAGTGCCGAGAGAGGAACCAATGTGACAGCAGTCTGTGCTATGAGTGCCAGTGGGCAGTTCGTTCCTCCTGCTTTCATCTACCCCAGAAAGAGAATGAAGCCCGAACTTTTGGAGGGAGCACCACCATCTTCAATAGGAATGGTTTCCGATACCAGCTTCATCAACACCGAACTTTTTCTGGATTATTGCTCCCACTTCAGAGATCACGTGAAGCCCACAAAAGAACAACCTGTCCTGCTTATCATGGATAATCACATATCACACTGCTCTCTTGCAGCCATTGATTTCTTCAGAGAAAACAATATTCAAGCACTGACACTTCCGCCCCACAGTAGACACCGTATGCAACCGTTAGACAGGTGCTTTTTCAGTCCGTTGAAGAAGTTTTATGCGAATGAGTGCGAAAAGTGGATGATCAACCATCCCGGGCGGGCAATAACTGTTTACCAAATCGCTTCAATATTTGCCCCAGCTTACTTCAAAGCAGCTACTCTGGCAAACGCTATTGAAGGATTCAAAGACACAGGAATTTGTCCATTCAACAACAATATATTCACTGAAGCAGATTTCTTAGCCAGCCAAGTCACCGAAAGAGAAGACCCTGCAACTCACGCCCCAGCCACATCTCAATCATCCATCAAAGCGCTGGAATCGCCCATTGTTGCCCCAGATTCACCTTATGCAGTACGCGAAAACGCTACTGTCGTGACACAATCGATCTCAAGACGTTCCTCGCTCTCTGCTGTGTCCGAAAACGCTGCTTCGGCCGTTGAAAATGTTCCCGGACCATCTCGCGTCCCGTTGAGCGAAATTCAGCCGTTTCCAAAATCGATCACTGTTCGATCGTCAAACCGAAAAACCAAAAAATCGGAAATTTTGACAAACTCTCCTTTCAAAAATCAGCTGCTCGAAGAAGAGGCGAAAAAAAAACCGAAGAGGAAGTTAAATTTGAATCCAAAAAAAACCCCGGAAACCACGAAGAAGAAGCCTAAAAAAATACAATCAACAAAATCAAAGGTGTGGCGTTGCTCTGGATGCCGTGAAGTGTATGAAGAACCAATCACAGAAGACTGGATCCAATGCATATCATGCACGGAATGGTGGCATGATAAATGCACTACATATACTGGGACTGGGGCATTTACCTGCGAGATATGCACCTAAAACACCATGCGCACTCTTAGAAACCAAAACGCGCACTCTTACACACCGGTATGTGTAAGAGTGCGCAAAAAAGTTTTCTTACTTTTTATTTTTTTACCGTTGATACATTATATATTACTCAAATTATCCTGTGCAATTATAAAGCCAAATAACCAGAGAGTTTGAAAATAAATTGGTGATTTTCTATTGTTGTTACTTTCCTTTTTACAGCTGATCAAACCTTAAGTGCGCACTCTTGGAGCACCTTACCCTATCTTGTGTTATGGCTTATGTTATGTTTTGGTAATTTTGTAAAACTGATACGAAGCGTATCTGGCGCCCAACCTATCGTTTGTTTAATTTTGGTAGAAAAAGTGAAAAGAGAAAGCCGAAGAGTAACCTGCGTGGTTTTTCCTCGCCATTAAAAGAGCAGCAGCGTTACAACATATATGACAGGGAGCAATATTATTATACGGTATATTTTATTACATACGTAGACTAAGAATAAGGATGCCAAGTAAGCATACCAAAGCCATGCTGAACTATAAGATTTGAAAGAAAAAAAGTATCATTTTATGTTTTCCAATATCAAAATATTTCTGATGAACAAAAGACTATAAAAGCTCAGATATATACATATAGCGAGTAACAGTATTATTATATGGTATGCTTCACCGATCATGTAGATTGAGCATACAAATGCAAGTAAAAATACCGAAGCCATGCTCAACTACTTGAAAAAAAAATTTTGTTTTGTTTCAATTACATTGGATAATATTTGTATTTTATCGAAAACTGTGTTAAATAAAATAAGATATCCAAAAAATAATCACTGAAATTAATTTGCGAGCCGTGATCTAGGCTTGACAGCGCCCGTTCAGGGCCTCATCAGAATCATAGCGCGTCAGAAGAACTGCCTGATCACGGACTGATCCGTCAGCCTGATCGCGGCCGTATAGAACTTGACGTTTCATTTTTGATCAGGGCCCAGTCAGGTTGCCTTGATGTTGCCTCAGCAGGCATTGGGGCTGAGCTAACCAAGCCCCTTTCAGGGCCACACTTGAATTTCTACTCGGGACCTCCAAAAATCTCCAGAATCACTGATCATGTAGATCGTCAGGGGATAATGCAACTTTCTTCCGAATACTTTGTTGCATCACAAATAGCAATTACATACGACCAGACCGAAGAATCAGAGGTCGATGCCTCGAATCCACGTACAGACCGCGCTTTCAAGGAAAAGCTTGCTTCTCTCAGAACAATGTCTACATTTACGAACACGACAAAATTATCAAATTATAGAGACAGAGATCATACCGAACAAGAAATTCCTATTGCACATTCTCCAGCAGAGTGGACATGTGACAAAATATCGACTTCCAATGAATCACTGCAGTCCACAATTTCAAGTAAAGGATCGGTAATGTCGACACATAGTCAAGAATGCTTCAAGCCCCAAGACGCTGATAACGACTCTTCTTCAATAATATCTTCTGCAACGGAGTTCAAGGATGACAAAAATATTTTGATCCCGCAACATTTTTGGCGGAAATTCTGGGACGAGGATCGATTGCGTTTAAAAAAAGGTTGGACCAATGACTTTAACGAATATTTCGAAAAGGTTTTCCCGATTTGTGTATTAACATTCGAGTATCACAAGTGTTATAGAGCTGACAAAAATAAGAAAAAGTATTTTGAGGCTCACGCGCGATGTAAGCATTCTACATGTACTGCGTTCATATTCTCAGCAAAAGATCCTATCGAGGAACCATTTGCTGACATCAGCGTGACTGTTTCCTGTAGCAAAAATATTGAGCATTCTAATCAGGAATTTCATCGACGATTTTATTCAGGCGGAAGAAGGAAAAAATTACGAATCGAGCTGGAGACCAGCATGCCCAGCGTAGTTGAATTGCAAAAACTCGGCTCAGTTCCCGATCATATTTTAGAAGCTGGCAATTTGAACAATGCTCTGAGTCTAATGTTACTACAAAAAATGTCATCTGCAAATAATAACGAAGGTGATTTAGACAAAGATCTTGTACAAGCCATTCAAAAACTTGTAAAGGAATACAAGTCCAGATTTCCCGGCAAAATTTGTCGCGGATACATTCAGGAGTTTTCTGTCGTCCCGTTCAAGATCATTCTCTTTGTGGAATTTGTAATGAGGCATTTACTCACTGTGAAAAAACGAACGGTGATTTGCCATTTGGACGCTACGGGTACAGTGGTTGCACACCCAAGCAATGTAGAACATAAAGACGACCAAGACAAACGCTCAATGATTTATTACTTTGCTTTAGTATTATCTGGATCCACACACTGCAGCGCGCTACCACTTGCCGAATTTATTTCAGAGGTGCACGATGTGGCAAATATTTCCCATTTTCTAATCCTATTTAGACAAAAATTGCAGCATATGACTACCCGCCGGGTAGTGATAAACCTTATAGAGACTGACTTTAGTTTACCTTTAATCCAGTCTGCACTGTGGGCATTCAATCAAATGAAACTCGAAATCTACATTGACCTGACTTACCATTTATTTCTGGATGAAAACTACAGTGCATGTGACATCCCGCCTTTTAAGGCCGGCGCACACTATACGGCGGCGAACGGCAGCGAACCGCTGCAAACGTCACAGAACGGCTACGATGGTGCGCCCACTATACCGCGGCGAACGGCGGCGCCAATGATCCGCCGTATGCAAAGCATTTGAATTGCCAATTGTTCACCTTCCATATTATTATATTTTTTTCACAGAATCCAATTACATAATTTTCCTCTGAATATGAAATATACCCCCCTCTGAATATAATATATCCCACTTTGCCCGTCTATCCCACAGTTCTTGTAAAGTACAGTTGATTTGTTGTGAAATTTGTCCCGGCGCAAGTGAATAAACGAGTTTATAATGTTTCTTCATTTCGAAAAAGTTCAATGAAATCTGAGGGGAGAAAATCATTTTCTCTATTCCTAGTCAATATTTTTATTAGGATGTGAAAAGTCTCCTGATGCAAGTGAATTAGTCAATCTGTAAAGTTTGATAATTCTGAAAAAGTATAACGAAAAATTTTGAAGGGGGCCCACTTGGCCCGATAGGGCCCACTTTGCCCGGCCCTCCCCTACATACCAATTCCGCCCATAGCATTTGGTGATTCATCTTCAGTAGAGATTTCATGTGAAACTCATCTCTGATTAAACTTGTCAAATCGCTGGCGCTCCGGAAATGTAGAAAAAATATTTCCATATATGAGTGAAGTATCTTGGAATGTATCTGAAATATAGGTACAAGTACATGGTACTTGAATGGAGAAGTACCTAGGTGCAAAATAAGGTACTCCTACAAAGGTACTTTACAACACTGCCCGAGAAGATATTATCCACCCAGGCATTTCACATGCCTAGGTATAATGGGAATGATTCTTGGTTTTTGTCCGAGCAGCGTACAGGGTGTATAAAAATTATGTGTCACCACTTCACCAGATGATTCTCCAGCTCGAGATCGCTGGAGCGCCCCAACAAGATGTCCCCGCAAAATTCATCTTGACCTTGTTGAGACTTATCGGAAATTCTTGTTATTTGCTCAAAAAAATCTTACCATCGGGATGGAAAAAAGTGTCAATGAGGTCAAGGGTCACAAATGGATCCTTCATTGCAGAAAAAAATCATGAAGTTGAAAATAATGCGGAACTAAAGTTCATTTCCGACCTATGGTTCCTCAGAGAATTTTCTTCCTCTTGACAATCAGAATTTTTTGGTCTTATAAAAAAATTTGACCTTGTATTTCAGGGTCAAGGTTAATTTTGCGGGAGCATATTGCTGGGGCGCTGCGCCGATGATGATTTGGAGAATCACCTTTCAAAGCGGTGACACGTAATTTTTATATACCCTGTACATCCATTTTTGATTTCCCAGTGGATTTTGGTGTAATTAATTAACTCCAAATTGAAAATCCAAACAGATACTTGACTGAATGATATATCCTACGGACTTTTGCTCACAATTATAGAGGCATTGTATATCAGTACGGAATATATATGGGACAGTTCATATCAACTCAGCCACCCCTTTTTTTTGTCCCTAGAACATTATTCAGTATTCATGATCATTTCAGACATCAATTTTCACATGACGTTTCGGTAAAATTTCAGCCTTTCTCGAAAAAATATGCTGTCATCGGAAAGAAGCGCATTGACTACTTTTGGGAGTAATTTTTCGATTTTTGTTTTTCTACCAAAGGGTCAGAGTAGATTCAACCCACTATTTGTTTTTCTGATAGAGGGGGGCGATACGCAACTTCGTAAGATTTTTTAAAGATGGGACAGAGCATAGGTGTAGAAGTAAAACTGAGTTAATGACAGTATTTGTTTATTTTTGGCCTTTTCAACGAGTGGAGGTACAGTTTGCAATATTACAAATGATCTCTGGAGTAGTTGAATTTCATAGAAATCTCTCTATGAAATCGCTCTGTAGTTGCATAGCAATAGCGCTACAGAGGGGTTCCTAAGTCGCTCGTGAGATAGCCGGTTATTCCAGCAACTTTTGAGATAGCTACTTTTCAAGTGAAATTAGAGATAGCTGCTTTTGCAAGCAAGTCTTGGGACAACTGCTTCTTTAAGCAACTCCTGCGATAGCTGGTTATTCCGCGGAGCCATCGGACGATATTTCGATCGGATCTGATTTTATCGGAGTCTGATAGTTTTTGTTCGTGCCCACCTGTGGATTTATATCGAGTCGCATCGATCATTGATGTGAAATCTTATGAAAAAACGACGTCATATCGCTATGGATACACGATTACAAATAAGATCGTTGTTTTCTATTGCATGTAATTATACGCGATGGATAGCTCGGAAGAGGAATTTCTGGTGTGTGTTGCTCTTTATGAGCAAACCGTTAAAAAACGAAATCGAAAACGTAAATGGGTTCACGAGATATGTCAAATAAGACAAGTCCATGGCGAATATCATACGCTTTTTCCGGAACTTTTGCGTGATCCATCAAAATTTTTCAATTATTTTCGTATGACATACGAAAAATTTCAAGAAATTCTGCATCATGTCAGAGAAGATATAATGAAAGAAGAGACGAAATTCCGACGACCAATTGATCCTGAGGAAAGACTGGCTGTTTGTCTAAGGTAAACATTTACATTTTTCTACTTAAATATCATTCATTGAATAATACCAGCACACGAAAAAAAAGACGCTTACCTACACGCCACACATATATTTCTACGTATTTTTTCCCGCTGAACTCCATTGCGAAGTCAAAATTGCACAATCACCCTCCAGTTTTTTTACTTTGCATTAGGATAAAACCCTCATTTCACACAATCGAAAATCGAAAAATCAAGCTTTGAAATCATGGCCTAAGGTGCCAAAAAATGAAGGGTGAAGCAGCAATTCTGGAACCAAGTTCGTGTTGCGCGTGCCAAAATACATTAAAAATACATGTGTGGCCTTTAGGTCTGAGACTTTTTCTTGTGTGTAGGCGTAATCAGAGGATGCTTGATTTAAAGTTCAGGCCCCCCCCCCCCCCTCCCCGTGCCGTTGACGGATCTATTATCGAATATCATCTAAACCGAAATTCTCATTCGAACAATAACAATTATGAGTAAAATAAGCCCCTCCATATTTTGAAACCAGAGGAAGCTCACCCTGTTTATATGTATGTATAATTATACGAGGTGTTTGATCTAAAGTATCTCGAACGGGAATGAGAAAAATCAACTCAAAGCCACGTTCCTTCAAGCCGCATACGAGAAGGGAAGGTACAATATCTTGGTGTTTCAAAGACGCGGCTTCGAGTCGATTTCTCTCATTTTCATCCTCGATACTTGAGATAAAAAAACCTCGAAACTTCTAGATGCTAAATTACTTTGAAATATAAAGTCATGTGTGAATGTAAATGTGTGAAACGCAGAACTTTATTTTATCATTATTTTATGAAAACCTTACAATTTTTAGTGGAAAATTCACAGGGCGGTGAATATTGGAAGCGTGTCGTCCGCAGCGTTTTCTGATTCCATGTTTGATTCTAAAACCACTCGCTTCTCGAAATTCGTAACTAGTTCGAAAACTTGTGCTTTAATATCTATTTGATAGTGCCTAGGAAAAGTTTCTACAGTTTCGGCCATAGTCAAAAAAAATTTAGATAAATTTGACATGGTTTTTTTTCGACTGTCTGCCTTCGCGTTCTGCGTTTTTTGCTCGAAATAGTCTACTAAAAAGCTCGACACTTCCAATCCGTCACTATCCATTGCAGCCGATTGTCTTGTTCGTCTGACGACTTTCTTTTTGTGAATCTCTTTTTCTGTTATGGGACCTGGGGGGCGATTCTGTAACTCTGTCCATAACTTATGGACGTCTATAAGTTTTTTCCCCGAGGCTACGCCAGTGCATTGTCCTGCTAGCACCCGCCCACCTCCGCAGCAGCCTATGCGCTTTGTTTACGGGTAGCAACCATCGGAGCCAGCCAATCAATTTATCGACAAGGAACAATTGAACCCAAGGAAAGTCCGGCTCCGTGATAGCGCTAACTTGAATTCGCGCGTTACCGAATCGAGTTTCTAGCGCCTGCCCGGTGGAAACTTATAGATGTCCATAACTTATAGACATCCATAACTGCAGCGATCGCTCGCTAGCGCTACCGATACGATAGCGCCCGCCGTAATGACAGTCTATAACCAACATATTCCGTTTTTTCACTCGATAATGCCATTTAAAATATACATGTATGACATATGAGAAATTTAACGTCGAATCGGCTGGATTTAGGTATTTTTACTCCGTATTTTTCAGCAGCTGCAACTTTTTTCGCGTGAGATACACGTCCAAAAAGTCAAGCAGTTATGGATGTCTATAGGTCTCGATACCGTTCGTTGTAGTTATGGACGTCTATAAGTTTCGATCCGGCAGGCGCTAGAAACTCGATTCGGTAACGCGCGAATTCAAGTTAGCGCTATCACGGAGCCGGACTTTCCTTGGATTCAATTGTTCCTTGTCCGTAAATTGATTGGCTAGCTCCGACGGTTGCTACCCGTAAACAAAGCGCATAGGCTGCTGCGGAGGTGGGCGGGTGCTACCGGGGCAATGCACTGGCGTAGCCTCGGGGAAAAAACTTATAGACGTCCATAAGTTATGGACAGAGTTACAGAATCGCCCCCCTGGAAATCAAATGATACGTAGCGATGTGAATTAGCAATTAAATAATGCAATATCAATCTCGCGATGTTAGTGGAAAATTTAGTTGTCGATATTATTGCGTGACAGGATGTTTAGGTATTCATTAGGGAAAAGAAGAGTGTCACGTAGTCCAAAACTATAATAGGTTGAAAGGAGCAAATGCCCATCATGTACATCAAAATCAATTCCCAGGACGAATTCAACCTCAGTTTATAGTATTCCGCACACTGACAAATTACTTTCTACCGCGATGAAAAGTTCGAGGGACGTTTCTAGTAGATAAGTCTTATCTTGGATCGAGTCATTTCAAAATTAACAAAAAAACCTTTGGATCGTTGAACAGGCTTTTATCTAGGGGATCAGTTACAAAATCATTGAAAACCCGTTGCGGCAGAAAATTGTCAATAAAACAACGAACCATAGGTCTTGAAAATGCAGCAAACGTTACGTTAGATGCTGAATTTATGCAATTTGAAGTTGCAAATCTACTCACTTGAGTCATCTTTTTCACAATCAATGACATTCATATCACGGTCTTCGTCGTTTATATCGTCAGTTGACGGCGGGGTACTGCTATCCTGACTGCCGTTTGCGGATTCCGTGGATGTACCTGGCGCGCTATCCAAGTTGGAATGCGTTTTTCTTTCAGCTATATGCGGTGCGATGAAAGCCATTTGTTTCTCAAACTTCCAAGGCCTTATCTTTTGAGCTGCTTGTCCGCTTTTCGTCTTTCGGATATTCATAGCTTTCCGATAGCTATCTCGCAGCTTCCGCCATGCATCTTTGCATTCTTCAACTGCATAAGCAGATACATGTATAGTTTAACTAATAAATTTGGCATGTCAAGATGCATTCGCGTAAATTATCATGTCAATTTCAAATTCGTTTCCAAAATTTCAAACAAGATATGTACTTCACGTGACTAATTTCATTTTATTTCAAAGTGAATGTAGATAATTTTCATTTCAAAGCGATTATTGAGCGCAATGCCATGTTTCTAGGCTCTAGCCCTGTACCTATACCTGCGACAAATTTGACGGTAAAACTATACCCACATTTTTTATCATCCGAAAGATTATCACTAATTTTATCTATTCACTCAAATATCCCGTCTTGTCCCGCTCTCTCTTGTACATACTTCAATTCATCAAAAATTTTATATTGGTTTGTCAATTCTAGGTTCCTAGCTACCGGTGATTCTTTCAGGACCATAGCCATGAATTACCGGCTGGGGCACTCCACCGTCAGAGTCATTGTACATGAGACGTGCAAATCTATTTGGACACGGCTATCTCCGCTAGTGCTGCCCCCACCAACTACAGAGATGTGGACAGCGATTGAGCAGATGTTTTATACACGCTGGAATTTTCCAAATTGTATTGGTGCACTTGATGGAAAGCACATAACCATCGAAGCGCCTACGAATTCGGGATCTTTATATTTTAATTATAAGAAAACATTCAGCGTCGTGCTAATGGCATTGGTGGATGCCGATTACAAATTTATTTCCGTGGACGTTGGCGCGTACGGAAAGAATAGTGACGGCGGAATTTTTTCAAATAGCGTACTAGGAAAAGCCATCAACGACGGTAAATTGAACCTCCCAAGCGATAAGCCTTTGCCTGGTACTGATGTATCGTTACCGCATGTGATTGTCGGCGATGAGGCCTTTCCGCTAAAAAAAAATATTATGCGTCCCTATCCGGCGTCTCAATTGCATGACGATGAATCTAAAAAGATATTTAATTACAGATTCTCTCGCGCTCGCAGAATTTCTGAAAACGCGTTCGGCATCCTGAGTCAAAGATTCAGAGTATATCAGCGACGAATCAAAATGAAAGCGGAGAACGTTGATTATGTTATATTAGCGACATGTTGCCTGCATAATTTCCTACTTGGAGATCTCCGACCTACTTCTGCCAATCACAGAGATGATTCGAACATCAGGCTGCGTGACATTTCAACTGCAGCTGGTAATGCCACGGCAGAGGCTTTCGCGGTGCGGGACGAGTTGAGAAAATACTTTGTTTCGGCGAAGGGCTCCGTGCCATGGCAAACCGAAATGGTCCGACGCGGAAGAATTGCACATTGATTGATAAAAGTCACCTGTTTATTATAGCATATAAATTTTTGATGGAATTTGTATTTTACTCTAAACATGATTAACTTTTTGTTTAAAAATCCAGTGTTCGAGTTGTAAAAGAATTTGACGCGATTTAAAAACTAAATTCGCAGCGTAAAATCAATCTATAACCGGCCGAAAAATTCGGTGACCACCACCACAGCTGACTGCAGGCGTTCACCCATTCTAACCACATGATTAATTATAATTTGTCAAATTCAACGTGAACATATGAAACCCCGCATCGATTCAATTCGACATGGTTTTTTTATTTCGTTAGTTGATCAATAATGGCCTCGTGATATGAGATTAGATTCAATTATAAGTATCTGTAAAAAATTTCTGTACAAAACTTCAAAAACTGTGTATGAAGTTTTATACATATACAGGGTAGTAAATTCAGTATACATTCACAGTACAAATATTTTACAAATTTCACAAACTTGTCATACAATTCAGCAAAATTAAAATAAAATTACGTGTTTTTGCCATGAAAGTATCGTAAAATAACGAATTTTTTCGCAATTTTGAAAAACGCGTTTGGCAATTCACTTTGATATGCCAAATTTGTAATTTTCTAATAATTTCGAACAGTAAATGTGTAGTAAATTCACAAACATTTTTTACTATACGATAGCATATTGTGATTGCATAATGTATTGTAGTTACCTGGTAGTTTCATCGCCTTTGCAATTTCTTGCCAACAATTCTCTTTCACCTGCTGGTTAGAATATCGCGGATCAGACATATCGTATAGCGGTTCGTACTTTTGTACTAGTGCAATAAAAATTTCTTCGTTCATTGTGAAAAAGTTACGAATGGAACAGTGTAAATGCCGTATGTTGTACGAGAAAAGAACTCAGCCAAGCTGCGACTTCTCAGGTTACCATGACCACGGTCAAGCAACTTCAAAAATACGTATTTTCAGTTGTCTTTTTAGAAACGTTTGCCTGCAGTTGTAATCTTCAAGTGTTGCTGTGATGAGTTGTTGATTAGGGATCGACGGTAGGTAGTGATTGCTCGATTGGAGTGATTGCTTTTATTTTTATATACGTAAAGGATTACATGCTGCGGGCGTGTGGCTTGCTTCGCCGCTGGACGACCACTGTGTGTTGTCGCTTGACATACCGGCGTACACACACCTGTGGGCCGGTCTACACTCATACTCATTCCTTTACATGCCCACTCTCATACTTCGTTTACATACATTGCAACTCCCCTCTTTTTGGTTTGAGTTTTGGCTAATCTAGCTGAACGTCGCAGAGTATCAGGCATGATACTATTCTTAATTTTACTTTTCACTTTTTCACTCGACACCATTGGTTTTTTGTTCTCACTTCGGCACTTGTCACTGTTAAGTTTATCTGAACTGTTTTCGCTTATATAACTATCGCTATTTCCCTCTGATTCCCCTCTTTTTGGTTGAGGCGCTATCCCGGTCCGTACAATTTGGTTGATGTGACGTTTTGTTATAAATCCGTCTTCAAACTTTACCTTATACATGACTGGTGATATGCGATTTACAATAGTCGCTCGCGCGTTGTCTGTAGTATATTTGCGAAAATCTCTTGCGTAAACAATGTCTCCTGAATGCAATTCTAATTGTCTATTGCCGTGCGTGAAACGCTGTTGATCGTACTGGCGTGATTCTACAACCTTTCTAGCGTCGCGTTTGAGTAAATCGAATCTGGTTTTCAATTGTCTTTTATACATCAGCTGTGCTGGTGACACGCCTGTTGTACAGTGTGGGGTAGTCCTATAGTCGGCTAGAAATCTGTTCAGAGAAAATTCTAACGAGTTACCGTCTTTCATTATTTTCTTAACCTTGTCTTTAAAGGTTTTGACGAAATTCTCCGCCGCGCCGTTAGTGGCTGGGTAGAAGGGTGCCGAAAATGTATGTTTGATTTTGTACTTTTTAAGATATGATTCGAATTCTTCGCTCGTTAGTTGCGTTCCGTTATCGCTGACTATATGGTCCGGATAACCTTTGTCTGCGAATATTGAGTCTAGTTCTCTAATCAGTTTTTTTTGCTGTGGTGTCATTTTTCATATTAACTACTATAGGCCATTTTGAGTGTGCGTCAAGTATGATTAAAAACATATTGTCACAAAATTTTGCAAAGTCTATGTGAATTCTCGACCATGGATTACTTGGCCATAACCATGAGTTTAATGGTGTTTTGTTGGGGTATGGTCTTGATTCTAGACAGTTAGGGCAAGAGTTTGCTAAGTTTTCTATATCCTGATCTATCTTAGGCCACCACACGTAGCTTCGAGCTATGTGCTTCATTTTGATTATGCCTAAATGCGATGAGTGAATCTCCTGTAAAATTCCGTTTTTCAAAGTTTCAGGTATAACTAATCTGTGCCCCCAGGATAGACATCCGTTTTCGTATTCTAATTCATGCCGTTTCATGTGAAAGCTTTTTTCTGTATCCGACTGTTCTGTGGTTTTAGGCCACTGATCTGTTTGAATAAATTTAATGATTCTCTTTAGAGTTTTATCGGTACTTGTGGCTTTCGCTACTGTAGGGAAATCAATCATTGCACATTCTTCCTGGATATAGTTAATGTTTGTGTACTCTGTTTCGAAAACTGGTGTACTATCCTCTACGGGTAATCTGGACAGCGCGTCGCAGTTTCCGTTTGATTTCGATTTAACTACTTCTATGTCGTATGTATAGCCTGACAGGAAATACGCCCATCTTTGCAAACGACTGTGTAACATTGTTGAGATGTTTTTGTTACCAAATATAAATTTCAAGGGTTCGTGGTCAGTTTTTAGTATTATATGGTTCCCATAAATATACTGGTAAAATTTTTTGAAACCAAATATGATTGCTCCCGCCTCTTTATCGATTATTGCTCTGTGCCTTTCTGATTTCGGTATTATTTTTGATGCGAATGCTATCGGTCGCTCGTCCCCGTTGGGAAAACGATGTGATAGTATAGCCGATAGCCCGTAGTTACTTGCATCACACGCTAAAACTAATTGTTGGTTAGGATCGAACAGAGTGAGTACATTTTCTGATGTTATTTGGCTTTTGATCCAATCGAATCCTCTTTGACATTCGTTGGTCCACTTGAAATCTTTACTTTTACACGATTCATAAAGTGGTTTAACGTATTCCGCTCTGCTTCTTAGGAATCTCTCATAAAAGTTGACTAATCCAAGGAATGCTTCTAATTCTTTCGCGTTTTTTGGGGTTGGAGCGCCTTGTATGGCCTCAATCTTAGCTGTGCTAGGTTTTAAACCTTCTATGTTTATAACAAATCCTAAGATTTCTATCTCGTCTTTGAAGAAATCGCATTTCTCCAGGTTTACCCTGAGACCTGCTTTGTCTAGTCTATCGAATATTTCGGTTAAGATATTTATATGTTCTTGTTCGGTTTCTCCTGTACAATAAATGTTATCAATATACACTTCTGTGTGGTTAACACCTTTGAGAATGTCTTCAATAATATCTTGGCACTCCGCGGGACTGGAGGCTATGCCTTCGCCAAGTTTCGTGTATCTGAATAAGCCATCCTGTGTGATTATTGTTAACGCTTCTCTTGATTTGTCATCTAAACTAAACTGCATAAATGCGTGTTTCAAGTCAATTTGTGACCATTTGGAGCCGATTCTGAGTGTATTGAAGATTTTCTCTTTAAGAGGTATTGGGTGTCTCTTAATTATTAATTGAGGGTTGACAGTAAGTTTGAAGTTTCCGCATATTCTTACTTCTCCGTTCTTTTTTAGTACCGGGATAATGGGTGTTGCCCATTTACTGCACGACACCTTCTCTAAGTTACCTAAATCTACTAGTCTTTGGAGCTCTTTTGATATTTTAGGCGTTAAAGCGAAAGGTGCATGGTGAGGCTTCAGTTGTATAGGCTTTACGTCGTCTTTGAAAACTAAGCTGATTTTTCTACCTGTGTAGCAACCTTGAGTATTAGAAAATAATTTTGGGAATTTCTCTAGCATCTTTTGCTTTAATTCTTCGCCTTTTATGCTGTGTATTTGCGACTCCTTTTTATTTTTATTTTCCTTTATATCTAGTAGTGATTCTATCGGCCATAGGTCAAAGGCTTTCAGCCATTGTCTACCTATCAGCATTGGGCCTTGACCCTTGATTACGTAAATATCCAAGTATTTCTGTTGGTTGTTGAATTCTACTTTCAATGCTTTGAGTTTACCTAGAGGCTGTAGGCAGTTACCTCCGTAGCTTGTTAAGTGAAAATCAACTTTTTCTAGAACACAATTCGAAAAATATTTGCGCCATTCAAATTCCGATATCGCTGTAACATAAGTCCCTGTATCAATTTCCATGTTGAGTACTTGGTTATTTACTTTTATTTCTGCAAACATGGGGTCAGCTTTGATTTTATTGCATAGCAACTCGTTGCTATCCGTTTCGCATGCTATTGGATAAAAATCTGTGTCGAAATCTGTGTGATTAACAAATTTTATTTTTGTGTCGCAACTGTGTTTGCAACTGCAAGTTGATTCTACCTGTGAAACTGAGTCCGAGTCATTATCGTCTACTAGATGCATGTTTTGATCATTTTTTCTCCACGAATTATGTTTTTTCTCGTTATAGTTCGACCAAGTTTTTTTCCCGTTTTTTGCTATACAGGCTCTTTCTAAGTGACCCGGTTTGTGACAGAATTTGCATACTGCGTTTTGTTTCAGTCTGCAGTCTCTCGTTACGTGGTTATGTAAGCCACAGCAATAACAGTATTTAGTTCTATTAGGATTTGAATTATCATTTCTATTGCTATGATTACCACCGTTCCTTGGAGTCGACTGTTGAGCGTTCCGAGCCTGCGAAGTCGTCGTCTTGTTGCCGTACTTCTGTTGTGTATTCACGTGCTGTATTGACGTGTTGTTGGGCTGCTTACTCGTTCTGTTGGCGTTCTTGACGGCTGTTTCCCTGGTCTTGGCGATATCCACAGCTTTATGAAATGTCAGATTTTTCTCGCTGAAGAATGCCACTCTTGTGTCGTGATCCGCTACGCCGCAAACGAATCTATCGCACAGGGCATCGTCTAGGTCGTTGAAATTGCAATTTATTGATAAATCTCTCAGTCTCGCCACGTAGTCGCTTATTGACTCGTTTTGCTTCTGATCAGCCTTGTTGAAGATGCAACGTTCCATCTTTTCATTTCTCTTTGGGCTGAGGTGATCTTGAATTAATTTTGTTAATTCTTCGAACGTTTTTGTGTTGGGTTTCTCTGGTGCACATAAATCGATGGCTAACTTGAAGATTTGAGTTCCCGCCAGCGTCAGAAAAAGTGCTGCTTGTCGTTCTTTCTTTATATCTTTTCCTATGAAGTATATTTCCCACTTTAATACATATTCTTCCCATGTATACAAGTTTTTGTTGAACTCCATGGATTCGAGTTTATCCATGTCTGTATCGTCCTCTCCGCCTGTGCCCGATGTAAATATATCTACCGATTCCTGCTTTTGTTGTGGCAAGGCTTCACCGTCTTTCTCTGTGGTGGTTGTGTATATATTCGTAGTCGAGGTAGTAGGTGTAGCTACACTCAGGCTGTCCTCTGCTACTCTTAATTTTCTGTCTCGTTCTGAATCAATGATATCAGTTTTCTTTGATTTGATTTTTGTTTGCAAGTCTCTTAATTTACGTAGAATTGTTCGTAAGTCTTCTACTGTTAGCGCACTTATTAACGTGTCCGTCGAGAATTGGAGTATGACTTCACTCAGTTTATCTCTCGTCAATGACTGGATATTAATATTGGTAAGATCGACTACGTCCATTTATTTCCTTCGGCTAGCGTCTGAAGTTGATTCGCTGTAGCGCGAGTCACACGGTGCGTTTTATCTTCCTGTATAACTCACTGCGCTCTTCTCTTCGGTTGTTTCACGTGCTCCTCGTCGGATGCCGTGCGCTTGATGATGAATTGCGAAGATGCTGTTGTACCCGACTTCTGCCTGCACTCTGCTGTGCTCGTCGCGTTTTCCAGCCGGCGTTATGGCGTCGGTCGCTTCCTCGTTGTATCTCAGTGCTTTCGCGTTCTCCTTTTTATCCTCGTCGCCAATGTGATGAGTTGTTGATTAGGGATCGACGGTAGGTAGTGATTGCTCGATTGGAGTGATTGCTTTTATTTTTATATACGTAAAGGATTACATGCTGCGGGCGTGTGGCTTGCTTCGCCGCTGGACGACCACTGTGTGTTGTCGCTTGACATACCGGCGTACACACACCTGTGGGCCGGTCTACACTCATACTCATTCCTTTACATGCCCACTCTCATACTTCGTTTACATACATTGCAGTTGCGATCATAGAAACCCATGGAAAATCAAAGGTCAAATTTGAAGATCATGAATTGTTCATTCATTCATACGCTACATGGTATGAATAATTTAGAATCACGCGAAACAGGATGGATGATGTTTTGTAACGCTATAGGAAGAGGCGTTAGCGAAGATTTCGTGTAGTCAGGATTCAGTTATTATTCAATAATGATGAAAATTTGTGAACTGGGTAACCCTAGTATGAAGGGTCCGTATCTGAAACGTTGTATAACGAAACGGAAAAGCGGCACTGGAGCTATGGTGTGATGTAAATTGAATTATTGATAAATATGTTACATAAATATAAACCAGCAGGTCAATGGGCTGACCACAATAGGTCAGCGCGACAATTCCCGCCCAAATCCTATAAATTCGAACAGCAAAAAACTACTCCTATACTATCAATCTATTTCAACATTTACAAGTTTATAAGTTGGCGTGAATGCTACGGATGAAGATAAAAATATGAGTATTTTTAATTGTTATTGTAAAATGTTGTTTGTTCAATTACTCAGCAACTAGCTGACTGATTGAATGAAGGCATCTAATCAGCTCTGTTACGAAAAGCCACATCGATTGAAACGGAAATCATATCAATGACTCGATTCGTCTTCCAGAGATCGTCGGACGTAAAATTGATTACAAACACACACAGGTACTTTACCAGGAAATTGTCGATTCCCGTATATTGGATCTTTAGGTAAAGCGTAACATAGCGATACCGAAGATTTGTTTGAGAATGAATTTGATTATTAATGTTAATACCGCATAAATAAACAAATTTCAATAAAAATCAAATGTCTCTTTTTAATTTGAAATGTCTCAAAATCTGTATCTTCATGCTAAGTCTGTACTTTTAAATTTGATACTTGCGTATGATTTGGGGATGTATAGAGGGTGATCCAAATTCTGATTATGGTCCAAAAATTTTGTGTGGTTTGCAAATAATATATGTGATAGACTTTCAAAAATTTTGAATTAATGAAAACTGAATCTAACGATTGGTAAGGAACTGATGTCTGAACATAAAGGTGAATATTATTATTTTTTAAACGGCTCCGACTATCGGAATATGAATTCATATCTAGAAATCGTTTAACAAAATATACAAAATGGCCCACTGGTCTTCCTGTGAAAAAATTCAACTAAAGTTGGTATATGAATGACAGTTTTCAGTAAATTTGAATTTGACTAAAAATGACTTGAACTATTTAGATCGAAATTGTTATCGAAAGACTGATTTACAAAATAAATAACCGAATCAACTGCATTGCTCTGGAAATATCCATTCGCGAGTAGTATATATATCGCGTGACTAATGGAAAAAGGGCCTATTTTGATTGTAATTCAACTAGGGAGCCTCTGAAACGGGAGAAAATTTCGACATCGAAAACTAAAAGCAAAAGTGCGTAAATGCCGGAGATATGCCCCTAGCGATTCAAAAAAATTGGATAAATTAATGCCAGAAGGGCCCATAAGCCAAAAAAATATCTTTTTTTTTTCAATAAAATTTTGGTGGATGCACCCTTCTGGCATTAACTTTATCTAAAAAATCATTCCGACTAATGCCAGAAGGGCCTATCCGACAAAAATATTTAATTCTAGGGCAATATCAAATTTCAATCCACCAACGGCGTTTATTTTGCAAAGAACATTTCATTTCTGGAGCTTTCTCCGTTAAAACGTACGCAAAATAAAATCCTGAAATTTGATTTCATTGAAATTTTTATGTCTGATTACACCCAATGAGAGGAGCTTCTGAGATTTTTTTCGATTTTTTTCTTGCAACCATTCTAGAGATATGATTTTTTTAGTGATTTTTATTTTTAAATTAATAACTTCTCGAAAAATGTACCAAATGGTGTTTTTTTTTTTTTTTTTTTAATATTCACGATTTTCCGGAAATCACTTTTTTTGTATTTTTTTTCGCTTACAGTATAGTTCAAAACAAAAATTTCAACATAAAAAAACATCTCATTCTGTCAATTTATCGAGAAGTTATGAATTTTCTCCAAAAAAAATTCACATCTCTAGAATGGTTAAACGAAGAAAATCGAAAAATATCGTGAAAGCTCCTCTCATTGAGTGTAATCACAAATAAAAATTTCGATGAAATCAAATTTTCTGATTTTTTTTTCGTACGTTTTAACGGAGAAAGCCCCTTCTAGATTTATCGAGAAATGAGTATCCTGAAACAGGCCTACCCGGCAAAAATGTTTTTCCCCCAAAGAAGATTGAATATGTATTTGAATATTTTTGGTGGATACGCCCTTCTGGCATAAGTCGGGATGCTTTTTCCGTTGAAGTTAATGCCAGAAGGGCGCGTCCACCAAAATTTTATTTCAAAAAAATATATATTTTTTCGGCGGATAGGCCCTTCTGGCATTAGTTCGAAATTTTGTTAGTGGCAGAACGGCCTACTATCGGAGGCGCTTACGCCCTTTTGCCATTTAAATCGCACTTTACATCGCTTAGGCCCTTTTCCCTTTAGTCACGCGATGTACTGTTGATTATTCTTGAAAAATTATGAATTTCCAATGAGGTACACCAATCGACGGCTGAGCGCAACAACATCGTATCTCAGAATTTGATTCAACAACATCGTATCTCATAATTTGGTTCAACAACATCGTATTTCAAAATTTTTGACAGAAACGTCGTATGTACATGTCTTATACAGAGGACTTACGATGTTTATGCCCAAAATTATGAAATATGATGTTCTTCAACCAAATTCTGAGTTACGATAATGTTGGACCAAATTCGGAGATACGATGTTGTTGCGCTGAGCCGTCGCAATGATTATCATTCGAAATTGATATTGCGATGAGATTTTCAGGATGTATGAGTAAAGTGAGTACAACGGGTACGATGCGATCGTATGTTGAACCCTTTAGCCTCGCTTTTTATTAAGGATCGTTGCAACGTTTCCATATGATACACGTTTTTGATACTTATCCCGCAATGAAATCATACATCCAAAGTATATCTAAACTCCGAATCTGAAAATCAAGTTCCGATGCATAAAAATGGCCATTTATTCACATACGGCACCTATTTGTATGCAACTTGTTCTGCAACGACAGTGAAATTCGATGCCGATTCTTTCGGTGCAGTGGGCGCACAAATTATCGCCGCTGTTCGCAGCCGTTCGCAGCCGTTCGCCGCCGTTCGCCGCCGTTCGCCGCCGAATAGTGAGTGCACTCCCATAAGAAAGCGTGTAAACAAAAAAGTTCGCTTCGGTTCGCCGCGGCTCGCCGCCGTTCGCCGCCGTGTAGTGTGCGCCGGCCTTTACGGTAATTCACACTTGTTCAAGTCACATACTGCGAGCAGTCAGAAGAAAAGGTAAGAGCATTTTTCGAAGGAAGTTACACTGGCAAGTCGTTCTTGCAATGTTAACAAAAATGATCCATTGCTCGGGCCTGGATAAAGCTAATGCGGTTTTTCGAGAATTCGCGATCCTCTTCTGTACTGAGACCAAAAAAGTAGAGTTTGATGATTGCCTGCACCACTTACACGAGCAGAAGTTGATACCGTCGACATATATAGACAGCAACGTAGATACCGATGAAGAGGACCTCGAAGAAGCCGACAACTATGAAGATAGTGTAAACGTCACGAATGAAAATAGTAGTAGAACAGTTCTAGAAGAAGACCTTGTCAACGATGCAGATTTGAGATTACGGCACGGATCTGGGTTTTGGAAATATTTTAATCAAAAGAAGGTGGATACTTTGGAAGAATTATCGAAAGAAAGTGATTCACGTGAAGAGCGAAAAAATCCTCTTTACAGGAAAGAGTTTGTCGAATACTTCATGGAATATTACATACCATTTTTTTCTCTTTGGTCAGGGGTAATAATACAACGATTTGGTTTTTTACGAAACAGTATTGCGACCGTAGAAAACTGGTTTAAGACTGTTGAATACTACGTTTTTCGAATGAAAACCCGAATACACGCACCTAAGTTCATAAACGAATTGCATCGCTTCTGCCAGGTAGAGTAAAAAAAATAAATTTCACCTTAAAAACGAAAAGACAGGAAACCGAACTGAGAGCAAAGAAGAAAACTTATCGTAAGCCGAACATTTATTTCAAAATGTCCAGACAATTTGAACCAAAAGGCGCCATCGGCTGTGAGCAACAAAATGCGGCTACGCATTGTTTCGGATTAGAATCCAAGGTAGCAAGGAACAAATGTCAAATTGGGAATCTCAGTGCTGGTTGCAGGCGTACTGCTTTAAAGAAGTCCAGCACTTCTGATAACCCGGCAAAAAAATCGAATTTCCGAAAGAAACTGAAGCGAAGACTCGCACCTGAACTGACTGTAGAGTACTGGAATCGTGAAGGGTAATGCTCACGCGATGCGAAGAATCCGGAAACGTCCGAAAATAGGATCACATTCTCTAAAAAAAAACATAAAGGGCTGTCAAAGCAGAGTTAATATGGAAAAGTCGGAAGATTCTTTACCAGGACAAAACTCCGCTGCACAGCAGCCACTAAAGGAGCCAGTCGTCGAACAAGAAATTATATTCCAGGATGCTGAAATGAACACCACTGAATCCAACACAACCCCGGTCAATGCCGAAAACATCGGAGAAATATTTTGCGGTGATGCAGCATCAAGATTTTTTGAACCTAATTTGGAATATCCCAAGGGTTTTCCAGTACTACGAAAATCTATTACTGGCATAGTTCTGACAAAGGAAGATTTCGGCACTTTAAAGCAAAACGAGTGGTTAGGAGATAATATCATTAACTCATTCTTCGCGTTATTGCAAAAAGTGGCTGAAAGAAACAACCTGAATGCGTTGGTATATTACAACGCATGCCCACTTTACAACCAAACTAAAAGACAGCGAACTGTCTTTGGGTTTCAAAAACTGGGCTTACGCTGTTCAACCGTGGAAGTACGACGTGTGGCTTATGCCTATCAATATTGGTAACGTCCACTGGGGACTTCTCATAGTTATATTTGACTACAATACTTTCTTGTATATAGACTCGATGCATCCAAACAGTCCTCCGCGGAATCTCATATCACGAGTCTGCTCTTTTATAGATGTTCACTGTACCAAAGATATGACAAAACTCATAAATTGGCGAAATTGGGAAGTTTTCGTTCCGCATGACATCCCTTTGCAGGTCCGTTCCTATGGAGTTCGTGGAAATTGCGGCGTGCATGTTTATATTTGGGCGTATTTAGTATGCAGCAGCTCCTGTATATTGTTTTCAGACGAACAACTAACACTTGCAAGGATGGAAATTGCATCGTTTCTTTGGAATGCACCTGCAAATATGACTGCACTAGAGAGGTGTTTCCGTTTGAGAGGATTATTATTTCAAGACAGCTACCACAAATTACCAAAACTGGCTAACAATATTCGCGTGTCACATAAATCTCCACAAAATCATATGACGACATTAGAGTTTTGCGGTTCGTTACAAGCTTTGCTAGCTGCGGAAAAAAGTTTAAAATCTCAACAACGGCGAGTCCCCAACAAAAAATAGTTGTCTAGTGGAACGGGGTATTCAAATTATAGTCGGAAAGTCTGATTTAATTAACTGTGATAAGAAAACGCACGATTTGTGCAATACTCGGCTGTGTTAGCTACCAAAGGTTATACCTAGAGTATACAGGGTGGCCCATTTTAACATACCCAGTCGAATAATTCCAAAACCAAAAGAGCTACGGAAAAAAGTTTCAAACAAAAGTTGTACGGTTCGAAGGGGGACACAAGTTGGCATGATCGGCGTTATTGTAGATGGCGCCACTTTCGAGAAATCGAACCAAACTCTCTTTTTTCAAATGGAAACCCATTTTTTTTTTTCACATACAAAATTGTTGTAGGGTTCAAGAAAAATTCATAGATGATGTCGTCTCATGCCTGTTTCAGGTAGTTGCCGAGTTTTCAGCATTTCTGGCGCTCAGGCCGTGCTCTTCGCTATCACCTCCACGTTAGCAAGCTTCACCGGTTTCCGTTTTTGTTTTGTTTCGAACATCATTTTGTCTGAAAAAACTCATTTGGTGCGTTCTAGGCCGGATATGTGAGGGAACTGCATGCTGAGAGAACATATTATAAGGCCCAACGGTGCAAGGAAAGAACGTATTCTACAAGAATTGAATTCTCAATTGTTGCTCAATGTCCAATCATACTCTCAAAGCAAATGTTCGAAAACATTCCCATAGACGTCGATACGTTTCTGAACCCGTTTTTCAAAGTGTTGTACTTTCATCTGCAATACATTTTTGGGGATGCGCGACAGGCCTCCCTCATCATGCAGCACCCCTACATATTCGGCCTAGAACGCGCCAAATGAGTTTTCACGGACAAAATGATGTTCGAAACAAAACAAAAACGAAAACCCGTGAAGCTTGCTAACGTGGAGGTGGTAGCGAAGAGCACGGCCTGAGCGCCAGAAATGCTGAAAACTCGGCTACTACCTGAAACAGGCATGAGACGACATCATCTATGAATTTGTCTTGAACCCCACAACAAGTTTGTATATGAAAAAAAATGGGTTCCCATTTGAAAAAAGTGAGTTCGGTTCGATTTCTCGAAAGTGGCGCCATCTACAATAACGCCGGTCATGCCAACTTGTGTCCCCCTTCGAATCGTACAACTTTTATCTGAAACTTTTTTCCGTAGCTCTTTTGGTTTCGGAGTTATTTGACTGGGTATGTTAAAATGGGCCACCCTGTATATATTTCAGATAAACCGTAATATATTCGTAAACCTAATAAGTCCGTACTATAACTGCTCAAACAACCGATTACTTACCTCCAGTTATATACCAATAGTATTATTCTTTTTATAGTTATAAGTATACTATAAGTATTGTATCGAGAGTTCTTTTTATAAAGGGAGGAAGACCTTGACTCCGTCACTCTTCGGCGATTTCTGTAGTCGACAACAACAAAACTATAAACGACAAACGATAGTGTTGGGCGCCAGACACTCCTGTGTCAGTTCGATACGAGACAATACGATAATTAATGAACAAAATACAGAAATTCGACGGTCGACAACTTAGCTAGCTCAGACTTTGAACAATAAGGTAGAGGGCAGGGTACACCAGGTAACACAACCAAAGTAAATCCTTCAATGTGCCTTTCGGCCGTATATTCTATTATAAATCACAAGATCATTTTGAGAAAATTTATAAACAACGAGAGGTGATACAAAATATCTTTAATCAATTAATGTAGCGAACTAAATCAGTACCAAAATGCAGTCAATCAAGATTATTATACAAAATACAATAAATCGATAGCTCAATTGTACGAAAGGCAGATGGTCAATAAATTCTTAAACGCAATGCAACTATTCAATAAGTCAATTAGACGAAATTCGATCACTCAATAAATCCAATAAGTCCGATACTTAATATTTTCGATAGATTCCATAAACTCAATAGATTTAACAAATTCGACAATTTCGATAAATTCGGTAGATTCAATAATTCTGGATAATCAATAGATTCGATAGATTCGATACATTCGCTAGGTTCGATATAATCAATAAATTCAGGATATCATTTACGAGAGAAAATCTTAATCAGATAGCTACCAATAATGCTCGATACGAGACAACATACGTCCGTTACGATAGAATCATTAAATTACAAAATAACGATATTAACAAGCATGTGTTTGAGCAGGCTCGATATAAGACAAAAGAAAAAGATACCAAATACGAAATAACAATATCACAAAGCGATACGATACTCAAGACTACCAAATACGCTTCAAAACACAGCCAGTAATATTTTATTTTATTCGAACGCAATATAACGCAAGGTAAACAAAGGATTTCTCCGAACGGTTACGCAACGTAGTTGCTCTTTTTCCAATTACGATACGAACGTTATAAACGCAATTAGACGAACTATATCTGATTAAATTTCACTTAAATCGGAAGCTAAATCTTTAACGGATTTCCAAAACATAATTTAACCTAAAATAACGCGAGTAACGCGGCGCATCCGCTAACCGCGGCTACCTTCGCTGGGATACTCCAGAAATGGGATTTATTTAACTACTTAATTCATGCGATCAAACTCGACTCAAAATAAGCTACGAAATGGCTGAATAGGCAAGATAATCAAATACCGAGAGCCAAAACAAAAGTTCTACAAGCTTAATTCAGATACTCGGCCAGCCACGAGGTCGTTTGCTTAACGATAGACGAGTCTCTTGACTCAAAATGCAATACGAAATTCGATAAACAGTAACTGCAAGCTACCTCGTGCCTTTACAAATAAATCAAGGCCTTACCTTAATTGGCTTCAGTTGAAAAACACAATAGACTCTACTTTTAAACAAGACTCGGTAGTGCAACGATACTATGTGCGGTAACTCGACGAGAGAACGGGACACGATGCGCTGAGGCGGTCGACGATCCAACGAAGAATAGGCAGAGCGACAGGTTTCGCTCCGCGAGGTGCTCTCATTACGATAGGACCGGTTCTTCCCGATTGGCCTAATTTGACACGTGACGATTTTTGGACATGTGATTCGCTATCGCCTGGCGGACGGTAGAACCGTCGTGCTGGGTGGTAAATTTGCGGGGAAGGACGCTGGTGTGACTCGGCCGCTGCTCTATACTACTCCTCTTGCCGCCTACCCCTCAGGAGTCCAACGACGCTGGATCCACGCAAGATCTCGCTCGCCGCGCGATTCAACGATGATTCGGTGGCCTTACATCACCGGTCAATCCTCCGGTCAACGCCAAATCGTGCCGTGCCAGGCTCACCAGGGCTTGGCTCACGGTAGGAATCCCTCGGTAGGAACGTCTCGTCGAGGGGTTTTCTGGACCAACCTCGACTGCGATAACGGCCTCGGAGACGGTAGATGTTCTCGGGTCGGTTCAGCTCCAGGCTGATAAGTCTACGGGCGGGAGGCTGTGAATACGCTCACGCGTGGCCCTGTACGCCACCCTCAGGCATCCGGATCGGTAGGCGGTAGCTTCGTCGGATGGCGGGAGGACTTCGTTGTACTTCGCGTACGTCCCTGTACGCCGTGTATCCTGCACGTGAAGTCACACCGGTCTTCCCCTCGAGAGGAACGCTATCCTGAGCGCTTTCTTGGCGAACCCAGGGCTGCACGTCACATCGGTAGTTTTTGCCAGGCGATAGGATCGTCCTTCCAGACGATCGGGAGGTTGGCGTCTCTGCGGGAGGTCCTCCCACGGCGGTAGACGTCTCGTCGCCGAGTTACATAATTACAAAATACCAAACAAAATAGCCATTAGTCTAAATCTGATATTTTTCCTAATTTTCATCCCATTTCTGAAGTATTGTCGACCTAACACATCGCTCGTGTCCCGATAATTTGACTTGTGGCGGGATTTACGAAAATACCACGTCACAGTATATCGTCTGTGATAATATGACTTCGTTATGGTATTGAGCTCAATTCGACTATATATACGAAAAATGGCCAGGCCTGACCATATACGATCCGACATGGTCGTATTAGATTATATATGAGTGAATATGACCATATCGGATCGTATATGGTCAGGCCTGGCCATTTTTCGTATATGATCAGATATGATCATGCACGGTTATATCCCATCATACATGATGTGATATGACCTGGCCATGAGCGATTATATCCCATCATACATGATGTGATATGACCTGGCCATGAGCGATTATATCCCATCATACATGATGTGATATGACCTGGCCATGAGCGATTATATCCCATCATACATGATGTGATATGACCATATCATGATCAGATCATATTCGCTACATTCAATTATACAGACAGATGAGTTTGAGGGGAGGTGAAACTGCAATGAATTAATATATGTTTATTTGATAATATGATTTATTCACTTTATAAATCATATCTTACGTTTTATATATCTTTTCATGTAATATATAATTTGTGTTTATATGTTGCTCCGAAATGAGAATTAGATCTTATATGGTTATATAGTATACGTATATAATTATATATATGTATATATCAAATATCAATATAGTTATTCTAAATATCACCTCAAATCAGTACGTTTACTACTGATCAATTACGACTATACGCGTTATGATCATCTCACCGAACCTCTGATGAATGTAATATATAATTTGTACTTATATGTTGCTTCAAAATGAGATCTTATATATCATTATAGTTATAAATATCACCTCAAATGAGTACGTTTACTATTCTAATTATTAAGAAGATGCGTTATGATCATCTTACCGAACTTCTGATATGATGTATGTATAGAAAGTATAATAATCTAAAAACACATTTGCGCTCATTTTTTTTAATTTTTTAGCACTCATAGTTTTTGAAATCATAAATAAAAAAACAAAAAAAAGAAATTGCGCCGATTTTTTCCAATTGATTTGCGAAAACATTAGATCAAGTAAACTGCCAATTATCGATTTTTATTCTTTGCATATGAATGACTAGTACGAATCTACTATGTGTACGCTTTGGTAAATCCAGCATGCCCAGCTTGACAAAAAGTCTCTCCTCTACTTTGATTATTTAGCAGCTTCATTTTTTTTCTTTTGAGTTTTCAGCTCAACTATTTTTTGCGCCATTGCCTTGATGATTTTGTCTTTTTTTGAATTTACAGACTCCCACTTTCTGTCTATAGCGATACGCATTGAGAAATCTGTAATCAGTCAGGTTTCAGTTGAAATAATTGATGTTCGAAGGAATATTTTCAATTGAGAAAATTTTTGTACGTATTACAAAAAAAAACAACAATCAATCAATTATTATAATGCACAATTTCTAAAATTACTGCAGTGAATCAAATTTGCAGTTCACAGTTCTTGTCGAATTTCCGCTGGCAATTATGATTTTTTGTTTGTTTTTTATTCGACAAAGCTGTCGAACAGCTGGGGAGGCACCAGGATTGACAGAATTTTGAAATGAACTGCATTCTCAAAATCGATAAACAAATGAGTATGAATCACATACCTATGATTGCATGTTTTGCTCGATCGTGCATACGAATCACTTTCTGTTCCTGGCGAATCTTACCCTGAGCTCGCGGAGACTGACCAGTCATTGTGCAATTAACCAGAACTTCTGGTTTAATAACCCCGAGAAGTAATTTCCGGGCCACATGCGTTGCTGCCGATGATTCTCCCAATGCCATGCGATAGACACTTTTTCTACAGTATATCTCATCTTGCAGATGTACCATCTGAAATCACATTAACAAGTAATAATCGTTGACTGCGGTTGAGACATCTAGCTGAAACTTTTAGGGATGTTTTTCCGTGCCACAAGATGAAGTACCTGCCACCTAACTCTCTGAAATGAGCTTTTGTACTCTGTAATTACTTGTAGTGTGAGGTATCAATGCACATTACCTAGCACTTGCAAATTGTCCTTGAATATAATTCAAATATGCTCGGCGTCACGAGATTTTGCCATAAGCGTGGACATCTACACATTGAATTGGGCAGTTACATCAGAGTCTCAACATGTATTAGTGTGAAAATCGAATCACTATTCTGCAACCATGGACATTTCGCTTCTCATCATTCATCAGTCGTACAAAATTAGTCTGGTGAATTTCAAGGTCTTTTTCCTCCCGAAAATGTTAAATATATTGGAGCACTCGAAATGGAACTTGAATCGAATCCGACTGTCAAATCATGATCATTTTACTAACGTGACGTAATGCAACTAGCCATTGAACTTTCGACGAGCTTGCAAATGGTCCATAATTGCCACATTCATGTTGATGCCTTCAAAAAAATTCGAAAAAATTCAAAAAAAAAAAAATTGAGTGACCAGAAGTAACAAGAAAGTGAAATTTCAAAAGAATGGTTAATAACTTCAGAAATTGTTTTTTTTTTTTTTTTGTGACATTAGATTTGATATTTTGCTTCTTATTATATTCAGAAAATATATATTCAGAAAGAAACCAGAGGGTAAATCTTTCGATTTTACTCCCACAATACCCTTGTTACCTATTTCAGAACAAGTTTTGTGAGTTTGACCGCCTTCGGTCCATATAAAGATTTTTTCAAAGTCAAGAACACAAGAACCGAAGACCATTTCACTGTGGCGGAAGACTATGAGTAGGCTCGTCAGAGGTTCAGCAGCTGGTTGAAGTACCTCGAGCTAGTGTAAAAATCATGGTTTGATAGTAAGATTAGATTTGGGTTCCATTTCGACTGCTCTAATATATTCAACATTTTCAGGAGGAAAAGCACTTCAAAATTCACCAGACACATGCGGTACAACTGATGAACGACGAAAATGAAAATGTCCATAGTTGCAGAATAATAATTTGAATTTTAAAATAATAAGTTCTAAGACTTCCAGGAATTGAAATTGGTTTGAGCACACGAACTCCAATAATCTACACTTTGTGGAGAGAAATTCCCAATTACATCTTGCCTAGTAATTCAAAAAGTATCCCAAATTCTGGTAATGTTTGAAAATCACTCATACTTTCTCATCAACAAAATCCCGTCCATAGAGCTGTTCTTCGTCATCTGAATCTAGAACAATTTTCTCGTTATGCACATCGACATGTTGCGCCTTTTTTTTGGTTTGATTCAACTTGTTGGTTCTTCAATTTAGTTGAAATTGGTTTGGTTGGTGGACTTATTGTTCGGTCTCTCGATTTGCTTTCTTCAAGTGAAGAATTCCCAGCACTTGAGGAGCTAGAGCGATTGGCTTGAGAGATCCTGTTATTCTGAAACAAAGGAATTAAAAAAATGTCTACAATAACATGAAAGATATGAAGTAAAGAAAGTGTTCAACAATTATTCGAACTACATAGAATAATGTGTATCGATTATCATTCTATTTGAGTAAAAATACTTACGTTCCCATTTTCTTTATCAGAATTTTCATAAGATGCAGTCGAAGAATCCGTATCACTTGAAATTTCTCTATTAGATTCGCTTTTGAGAGCTTTGGATTTACCTTTCTGAAAAGGACAAACAATAACCAGATAAACTAATTGATCCATGTTGAATCACAAAGGAGTATGCTATTCAGGTATATATGAATGATCTTTATATTTTTTCTTTGGAGAATCTCACAGTTTTCCCACGGTTCTCATTATCCTTAATTTTTCGTCGTTTACTTGCCTGATCTGATGGCGAAAAACTTCTAGGTTTTCTGGACTGTCTTTTGCCGAGAGGTTTGGACTCATCAGCTGTTTGCGACTTGATCAGTTTGACAGCGCTTTTTTCCTTCGCCTGAATCTTTTTCATTGCCTTTTTCAAGTATCCAGAATCATCTGAAGAGCAATACATGGAGATATACAAGATGACGCCATCATTTGTAGGCTAATATGTGATACACACGAGCATACTATACGGCACATCAATTATACAATAATCACTATGTAAGCTGGAACTAGCAGCCACAATTAGCAGCCCAACGATTCTTAATTATTGAAAATGAGACAGCAGTAATTTAAAAATCTGAATCTCGCTATGTTTTATGAAAGGTAAATGAAATTTCCAAAAAAAAGTCTTAAATCTGTACTATATCATCCTATTTGGATAACGATTATAGGTCAACGCGCACTACGCAGAAGCGAAGCGAGGCAAAGGTATTGGAAGCGCGGGCAGCGGAAGCGAAACAAAGGTATCAGAAGCGATCGGAAGCAATCGGAAGTAAAACGAAGTTTTCGTAAGCTATCTAATTTGTTGATGACTTTTGCAATTTTTTATGGGTGGGTATGAGACGTTCGCACTTTTGTATGGATGTCATCTCGAATTAAATGAGCCCTCGATCATACAGGGTTTAACAAAATTACTCGAATTTACACCAAAAACTTCGTTTTACTTCCGATGCCTTCGCTGCGCTTCCGACGCCTTCGCTTTTGATACCTTTGCTTCACTTCCGATACCTTCGCTTCGTTGCGCCTCGCTTCGCTTCCGCGTAGTGCGCGTTGACCTTAACTTGTTTGGCTGCTAGCTTCAGCTTCATATATTCACTTGGAAGAAGTTAGAGCTATTTACAAAAAAAAAAAAAGAAAAATGAATGACAAAATACACAATCGAGCCCCGAAGGAAAGAAGCCACGATCTGCAGATATGAAATTTACACACATATTGATTGTTCATTTGCATCGCGGAAAACATAATATTCCATGACTGCAGTCAATGAAATTTTCAATGGTCTAACCTGAACGCTCCATGATTTGTCCACGATATGTCTCCTTCTTGTGGAAAAAAGTTACCGTATCACCGATTGTCACAGTATCTTTATCACAAACAGTATCATTCTCACTTGAGATGATAAAAGAGTTGTCCTCATCACACTGAATGAGGAACATTTCTTTTGTGATGAATAGGAAACAGCACAAGCGGAGAATCCAAGGACCAGTTTTCAGACGAGACACAAGACCGACAAGAACACTAGTTGCATTCAACACAATACTGGCACCCCTCGCGCGACGCCATGACCTATTCGTGCTCTTCCCGCGCTTATTTTATTATTCCCAACCGCAGACATACATAAGTTATTTGTGCGTACAATTCTGTAAAAAATGAAGTTTAATTAGAAGAAAGAAAAAATTTCTGAAATTATTAGATAACTGACGAAGATTTTCCATTGAAAATTTGTACATACATATCTATATGTGAAACATGCGTCTGGTGTTGAGATTACGCTGCACCCGAGGCACCTGCACGTGGTCTCAATTCTCATCATGGCGTACTAATACAAACATAGGCCGCATCCATGTTTGTTTATATACCTATGCTACTTCGTTATTCTTTGTAATTCACAAATCATCCTTATCAGTTGATCTTCAACCGAATTTATTTGAGTCTCATCTACTGTTGTGCGGTCGAAATATTTGTTTCGTAGTGAAATATGTGTATTCAATGTAATATATACAGATAGGTATGTATAACCTACATGTGTATGTATGTTCACTGCTCTGTGCAATCTTTCAACCTAACCTAACCTAACACTTCCGACGAATTACTTTCTCGTTTTCCATTCTATTTTACCATTTCTTGTTCTTATACAAATCCTATAATTTTTTTGACTCTTCATTCTAATTTTTTTGCAGATCTATATAGAAATCCACTTTATTGCAACGATTATTTATATGCAATGGCAGAAGATGATGGCAGCTTCCAAATTGTTAAGAAAAAATACAAACTGTGGAATGAGAATCAGTCTGTCCCGGTAAGTGTACATATACTTAACGATAGATTGCACTCTGAATTTATTATACACATGTTAAGTCATCAATCAGATCTGTATACATTTCATACAGAGTATTGGACCTGTCAATATAGTAAAATGTATACAGGGTGTGCAAGAATGCGGGATTTTCCTCGCACCATTGGATTCTTTGTGAAAATGTAAGACAAAAATAATCAATGAAAAAATCTCGAGGGAATCACTGTTTTCGGGTTGAAGCTGTTTGAAGTTGACTAATGGGGGGCCAGATACGGTATCCGTAGTTGTTGTCGCCGGACGCCGGACGACGGCGAGGCTCACGATGCGCCAGCCGCCACCAGGCTCTGGTCAACTAGAAAACTACGTTTGGACCGCACGGCCAACCGATTATGTATTGGTGAACCATTTAGAATCATCGTAAAATCCCGCATCCTGGTACACTTGGGGTCCCAGATTCTGAGACGGCTAGATTATTGGACAAGTCAGTTACGTTGACAACACAGAATAAACCTACAGCGCCAGTCGGCCAAGCACGAAGCAAATTCAATCTCACTAAACATAACACAACCCATGACCGTCAAATCTATCCTAAGAATGCCGCTGGAGAAATGACTCGTTGGATCGACGTGTAAATCAGTTTTTACATAATTGTAATTCATAATAAATTAATTAATTGATAAACTATAAATAATAGGAATTATGAAAAATGAATGGAAATGATTGAAAAATTACTTGAGTAAGGGTGATTATTGTAAAAATAATTTGAAGTTAACAAATGTAGAAAACTTACGTGGAGTTTAACAATTAAATTATTAGATGTAATAATAATTATTTTGGAGTGAAGAATTCCAACTGATTTAACCGAAAAAATGACTGTGTCACTCAATTGATCTTGAGTTATTTCCCCCGCGAGGAATAAAAGTTTATTTCCAATGAAACGAACGAGTTCACGTAGAGTGCTCCGGAAAATGTGTGATTATCAAAGTTTGAAAAAGAAAAATGAGGAAGAAAGTATGAACAGATGAAAACAGAAATTGAAACCTGAAATTTTACGGTGAGATGATTTTAATAATACAATTTGATTAGGTTCTTCAAGTTACGCTACGCCTGGAAAACAAGAAGATTCTTTGTGGGTTTTTTTACTGCTTCCGCATGGAAGCAGCTAGCGACAGATGCATCGGCCGTAGCCTCTCGAGGATGAAATATTGTAACTTGGGAGCGATGGGAACTCATGGGTTCGAAGCGAGGCAGACATTGGTGCGAGGTAGGGTTCGATACGAGGCAGACTTCGGTGCGAGCCAGGCCCCGATGCGAGGCAGGCTCCGCTGGAGACAGGATTTGAGGCGAGGCAGGCTTTGACGGAGGCAGGCTTCAACGGAGGCAGGCTTCGACGAATGCAGGATTTGATGCGAGGCAGGCTTCAACAGAGGCAGGCTTAGCACAGGGCAGTATTTGATACGAGGCAGATTTCGATGCAAGCCTGAATCTTGCCTCGCATCGAATCCTGCATGCGTTCCCATCGCTCCAAAGTTACAATATTCATCGTCCTCGACAGGCTACGGCCGATGCATCTGTCGTTAGCTGCTTCCCTGCGGAAGCAGTGAAAAATCCACAAAGAATCTTGTTTTTCAGGTATAGCGTAACTTGCAGAACCCTATTAAACTGTACTAATAAAATCATCTTACCGTAAAATTTCGGGTTCCAATTTATGTTTTCATCTGTTCTTACTTTCTTCCTCATTTTTTCTTTTTCAAACTTTGATAATCACACATTTTCCGGAGCACTCTACGTGAACTCGTTCGTTTCATTGGAAATAAACTTTTATTCCTCGCGGGGGAAATAACTCAAGATCAATTGAGTGACACAGTCATTTTTTCGGTTAAATCAGTTGGAATTCTTCACTCCAAAATAATTATTATTACATCTAATAATTTAATTGTTAAACTCCACGTAAGTTTTCTACATTTGTTAACTTCAAATTATTTTCACAATAATCACCCTCACTCAAGTAATTTTTCAATCATTTCCATTCATTTTTCATAATTCCTATTATTTATAGTTTATTAATTAATTTATTTATTATGAATTACAATTATGTAAAAACTGATTTACACGTCGATCCAACGAGTTATTTCCCCAGCGGCATTCTTAGGTTAGATTTGACGGTCATGGGTTGTGTTATGTATAATATACATACATGATGTACGCGAATAATGATTATTCCATGTAGGTGCCATTGAGGACGATTCAACGGTGGGAAACGAAAACGCTAAATGACAGCTTCTTGAACAACGGTGATGTTAATGAAGTAATTACAAATGCCTCCAGCTCAAGCTCCTATCCCAATGATACCCAATATGATGAAGTTGCTCACCTTAGTGATAGCAGCAATGTTGAAGATCTTGATTCCGATAGGAGCGGAGTGCATAGCAATTCGAGCACAGAGAATGAAAGTGTATTTTCTGATATTGCACGAAATTCTAATGATCACGGAAGTGATCACAATGACTATGATTTTTTGGAAGAAGATAGCGATGACAACGAATATAATCCTTTTGATGGTCAAGATCATGTGATCAATCGATTGCTCTATGAAAATAGTTCGATGACTTTAGATGAAAGTGTTGTAACTCTTTTAGATTTATATGTACAACACAAGTGGACCAAAGCTAGTCTACGAGGTGCTTTGGCAATGTTGCAGAAAATGCTTCCCGAAGACAATAATTTGCCAAAAACTGTTTTCAAATTATTTCAGTACGTCCAAAACTTAGTACCTTCATTTAATGTCATCAAACATTTTTATTGTAAAAAATGCTTTGAATACAACGGTGTTAACAGTACCATCAACAAATGTGCTTCATGTAATGCAAACAAAACACAAATTTCTTCCTTTTTTGAAGTGGATATTCGTGAGCAGATAAAATATATGTTTGAGAATCGGAATCTTGCTGAAAAATTGAAATCACGACCGTTGTCCCATGATAAAGATGTAATCAGTGATATTACGGATGGTTCGGAGTACCTTCGAGTCAATTCACATGATCCCAACCAACACATGAAGGTGGAGAATACGTTCAATACACGTGAAAGTAGTGGAAAAGTAGTTTATGGTGGAAAAAATAAACGTATATCCACCCTTTGTTTCTAAACCAATAGTTAAAACACGTTTACAAGAAACGTTGATCTCATTTCTCCATAATTTAACACGACTATTCAGTGTTTATGGGTTTCTTATGTATAGTCTGCATCTCATCAACAATTATTAAACGTTAATTATACGTTTGCCGACATATATTTACTATGCATTTGTAACAGTTTTTCAAACGTCCCTTGAATGATGTGCAATGCACTTGTTTCGATAACGTTTCAAATACGTCGATCAGTTTGATTTTCATTACGTTCAATATACGTGGCATACACGTTTATTAACAAGTATATCTGGTATTGAGTAACACGTCGAATGATTGTTGATGCGGTCAGATATCATACACGACTCTACGAATTGTGGAAAAAACGTTCACATTTACGATGATCCGTACGTTCTGCAGGTACGTAAATATACGTTTTCGAACGTGTATAATACGTTACTTCAGAACGTACGCCATGCATAATCCAATTCTGAGTCATTTTTTTACTTTTTTCAACCTTTGAGATCCGTATGCTGACTACGTTTAACATACGTTCCGTCCACGTCTTTTGACGATTATTTCCGGCATTGAATGACTCGTCGAATGATCGTTGATGCGGTCAGATATCATACACGACTCTACGAATTGTGGAAAACACGTTCAAATTCACGATGATCCGAACGTTCTGCAGTAACGTAAATACTCGTTTTCGAACTTGTATATTACGTTACTTCACAACGTACGCCATGCATAATCCAATTCTGAGTCATTTTTTTACTTTTTTCAACCTTTGAGATCCGTATGCTGACTACGTTTAACATACGTTCCGTCCACGTCTTTTGACGATTACTTCCGGCATTGAATGACTCGTCGAATGATCGTTGATGCGGTCAGATATCATACACGACTCTACGAATTGTGGAAAACACGTTCAAATTCACGATGATCCGAACGTTCAGCAGTAACGTAAATACACGTTTTCGAACGTGTATAATACGTTACTTCACAACGTACGCCATGCATAATCCAATTCTGAGTCATTTTTTGACTTTTTTCAACCTTTGAGATCCGTATGCTGACTACGTTTGATATACGTTCTGTCCACGTCTTTTGACGATTACTTCCGGCATTGAATGACTCGTCGAATGATCGTTGATGCGGTCAGATATTGTTGTGCAAAAACGAATATCATAATTCAAACGATGTATAATTTTATAACGGTGGAGCCGCTCAAGACTCTTCTACCGGATGCGTTATCGCATGTAGCCATAATAACGCATGGGTCAGCATTTTCTGTAACGTACGCTTGAGAGCTCCGAACCGTCAGTTCACTGTAGGCTACAGACGGTCGAGCAAGGGCCGGTGTAAGCTACGATTTAAGGTATTTCGCAAGAAGTACAATAAAGGAATAATTAGTTATATCATAAATCTTCGATTCATCTGAGTAAACTTCATTGGACCGATCCCACATCCTAATCTCAAACTCACAACGCCTACGGCACGACAATATCATACACGACTCTACGAATTGTGGAAAACACGTTCAAATTCACGATGATCCGTACGTTCAGCAGGTACGTAAATATACGTTTTCGAACGTGTATAATACGTTATTTCACAACGTACGCCATGCATAATCCGATTCTGAGTCATTTTCGACTTTTTTCAACCTTCGAGATTTTAATATACATCCCGTCCACGTTGATTAACGACTATATATCTGACCTGGGGGGCGATTCTGTAACTCTGTCCATAACTTATGGACGTCTATAAGTTTTTTCCCCGAGGCTACGCCAGTGCATTGCCCCGCTAGCACCCGCCCACCTCCGCAGCAGCCTATGCGCTTTGTTTACGGGTAGCAACCGTCGGAGCTAGCCAATCAATTTACGGACAAGGAACAATTGAATCCAAGGAAAGTCCGGCTCCGTGATAGCGCTAACTTGAATTCGCGCGTTACCGAATCGAGTTTCTAGCGCCTGCCGGATCGAAACTTATAGACGTCCATAACTACAACGAACGGTATCGAGACCTATAGATATCCATAACTGCTTGACTTTTTGGACGTGTATCTCACGCGAAAAAAGTTGCAGCTGCTGAAAAATACGGAGTAAAAATACCTAAATCCGGCCGATTCGACGTTAAATTTCTCATATGTCATACATGTATATTTTAAATGGCATTATCGAGTGAAAAAACGGAATATGTTCGTTATAGACTGTCATTACGGCGGGCGCTATCGTATCGGTAGCGCTAGCGAGCGATCGCTGCAGTTATGGATGTCTATAAGTTATGGACATCTATAAGTTTCGACCGGGCAGGCGCTAGAAACTCGATTCGGTAACGCGCGAATTCAAGTTAGCGCTATCACGGAGCCGGACTTTCCTTGGGTTCAATTGTTCCTTGTCCATAAATTGATTGGCTGGCTCCGATGGTTGCTACCCGTAAACAAAGCGCATAGGCTGCTGCGGAGGTGGGCGGGTGCTAGCAGGGCAATGCACTGGCGTAGCCTCGGGGAAAAAACTTATAGACGTCCATAAGTTATGGACAGAGTTACAGAATCGCCCCCCTGGTGTAAAAGGTTAAATGATCGTTGATATTAGTAACCAGCACCGCGTTTATTGCTTGTATCAAAAAATACATTTTCTTCTTGCTTTTGAGAAGTCTTGCCATTTATTCATTGAAAATCGTGATATTCTCAGTATCTTGCCCCTATTGTGTCGTGATAAATAGTTTTTATTGATCAATATTTTTTTAGGATAGTACACAGAATTATATGTTCGAGGAGGTGCAATGCAAAAGGTCACAAGTCGCACCTAAACAAATTTTGGCAACACACAAAAAACCGATGCAGTGGAATACAAAAAAAAATTTCCTACTGAAACCTCGCGGAGTGATTTTTGTAGACATTCATCTCTTCGCATGGCACCTCCTCATTTGGAGCTAGGCGATTTTTCATGCAACGATCACGTAAAAAAACAAAAAATGTTTTTGGCGGAAGTAGCATGATTTTCCATGTATCTATACATTTACGATAGCGAAGTCATTTCAATCCGGGGCAAAGTTGAACTCTTTCTTATAGTACTTGTATTTTGTTTGATGGTTTTCAATTGCAGAAAAGAAATGAACAAATTTTTTACTAAACATTTTAATTTGAGACTGCAATTTTCGAAAGTATCTGCGAATGTAGTATTTCGGAATTTCTGAACATTCAACAATTCATTGCTGAGAAATGATTGATTATAGCATTAAAGCTCGAAAGACAATGGTAGATTTCAGTACGAGTACGGACAGGTATTTTTTGCGGAACGCAAGGCGTCGTCAGTAAGCCTTTCCGTACAAGTAACGATAATTATTTTCCCTCGTGAAAACCGCGTAATTGCAATATGAAATTAGGATTTTGAGGTTAAAGTGAGGCAAAGAATGTTAATCTGTGAGAATTATCCCACAATTTCGTTTCATAATTTTTTGTATGATAAAACGAAACGAACAACAAATAGTTCTGAAAAATGTTATCCAGATTTTCAATGTCATGGAATTTTCTATACTTTTACGAATTCATCCCCGTAAATGAAACATTTCCGAAAAATCGTAATATCGTCAAAACAAAGTCGTAGAATTCTCCACGTGCTTAAAACGCGCTTGACACGTACAGATACGTGTACAGGACGTGTATAATACGTTGATCGACGTGTATGAGGTTTGTGTTTGATACGTATACGCGTCACAATATGAGAATCCGCGGATCGATTATAGAAATACTTCGGAATTCACTTTGCGATTCGTTAAGGGGATGCTCTACTCGATTTTTACCGACTTTTGTTATTTTGTCGAATATCTCCGAAACGGCGATACTAAATTAATTTTCCTTTTGGCACTCGATGATTGGTGGGTAATGGGTTGTGTCTAAGAAATAAGCATCGTCGCAATCGCGAAAAAATTAAATCGAGAAATAAGAAATACATCGCGAACTGTCGGCGTGTCCCATATTTCGATTGATATTTCATAGTACGCAGATTTGATCCAAAAAAGGGATGCTACGCGGAATGCCACGTGCAATACCGAACACATACATGTCAAAACATCTTCATTTTATGCAATAATGAATGAATAATATCGATCCTCGTGATTTTTGACAATTGGCGAGCGTCAAATGGTCGGAATGATGGTAATATGTCGTAATGGGAGTTTGCGGCCAGGCCTCAGAGATGGCGTCGCACGCGTGTGTCGCATCAGCGTCGGTAACAAGTTTGCCTAGGCCAGTGTTGATAGCTGGATTTTTATCCAATACACCGATCGAAGCTGTCAGCTGCCAGTGGGGGATTCCCGAATATTTCGGAATTTTTATGGATTATTGTTGTCGTTGCGGCCTGTAGTGGATACGAGAAACTGGTGGAGCCTGCACATTCTATTAGTAAGTACCGAAATAAAATACAGTTTCATTGTAACTCACGTCTTTTATGTTCGCTCCGATGAGGTTAGGTTAGGTCAGGTTCGGTTGGTTCGTGCGCTTACGCCAAATTCATTGGCTAGGAAATTATTGAAAAGACATGTATCATATAGCTAAGTTTTGCAAAGAGTATTTGTCATTTAGTCGGATATTGTTCGACTTTATACAGGTCTTCAAATCACGCTAAACCACCAGAGTCGTTGGCGAAAAGCAGGACTCTGAGAAAGTCTCTGAAAACCACGTGATTGTAGTCCAGCTGCTTTCGACGAGGATGCTTACCGAAACCAGCTGTGGATAATCTACGAGATGCTGAGACGTTGAGGTACTTTCATCGTAGATCCAAACAAGTACCTAGAATCTGTCAAATTACAATTTAAACAAAGTCCAATAAAATCAACATGCATTTATGAAATTTGCTCGCTTTCAGATATTCTCGCAGGTGTTTGGGAGGATGATGATGAACCCAGCGACAGCAGATCCTTAGCATTCGAGGGATAATGCCGCCTGGACAAAGATGAAAACGAGGTCCCAGTGCGCGTCAACCAAAGGAGATGTAGCGTCTGAAGAACTTGTATTGTCGAAAAGCAAAAATAGGAACTTGCATTAGATACCACGAATTTGCATACAACAGATCGGTTGACAGAGAAAAAGGATCTCTCCACTCTATCAGTTTCAGTCAAAATAAAAACTAATTTCGTGTCAACACAATACAAAGTGAGAATTGAGTAAAGATTTCTTCAGTCCCTCGGTGGTCTAATTGGACAAGGCGCCGCAGTACAGATGCGGAGGTCCCGGTTCAAACCCGGGCTGAGGGAATTTTCACCTGATTCTCACAAAATCAATTTCTTTCAAGTTTTTTTCAATCAATCCGGAGTCTGTACGCTCTTGATAACTTTATCAAGAGGAAGAATCGTTCTCCGGATTAGATACAGTTGCATATTATATATATGTTAACTTTGGTCCGTCTCGTCTGCTAAATTCACATGGTTGTATAAAAACTAATTTCGTTCAACCATCACTAGCATGGAATTCTGAGTCACGGTCTGAATCATTTTTATTATTGAAGACATTGCTTGATAGAAAACCATCCATGATTCCCATTCAGGCTAAAACAAACCTATCTTGATGTGAACAAGAGATATGGAAACGATTCTCATGTCAGATTCGTTACTCATACTCATTTCAAATTCGGCGTTTGATAAATTGTTAAAAATTCACAACAATTGATTTGTATTTTCGTCTTTTCCAAATTTCAATCGCCCAAACTTCATTGGAATGGACAGAGAAGACAAAATGAATAAATTGCCGAATAGCTGATATTATCTTGTCGCTTATATATTCGAATGAACGTTTGATTCACTGAAAGAAAATTGCCAACGGCAAATCGATCCCAATTTTGACGAGGACTTCATGCCAAAACTTAATTCCAGTTTTTTCAACGCAAGTACCTAATTATACGCTACTGAACTGTGCAGCGAATTATGAAATCGCACTTATGCGGATACACAGTATGTCACGAGAATAACCGAATTATTGTACAATTGACTGGTTTGTGGATTGGTTAATAAAAAAAAATATCGTTGATGTGAACCGCTGTTTTTATTCAGATGATCTGTTTCTCGTTCTTACAGGCATGAAGTCACAATATTTTCATCAGTTTCTCTCACAGATGAAAGCTGTGAAATATTTGATTAACATTCTCCATTGCATAAATGAAGCATTCTTCATCAACTGGGCCATTTTTTTTACAAACTCTGCCAGTTTGGAATATTTGTCAGACGGAACGTCTGTTATGTTTTTTAGATGTTTTTAGGCGTCCGTTCAGGATTTTCAATTTTTCATTACAAACACTGTACCTGAAAAAAATATTCATCGAACAAAACAAAAAATATGAGAATAAAAACTTTTTCATTTTTTCCGCGTTATCGGAAAAAATCCAAATCATAATTTATCTCCATTAAGAAACTTGAAATTTGGCAAAAAAATGAGAATAACATTTTTTCAAACCTAATAACACACTTCCAATTTCAGCATAAATTCTACAGGATGTCCGTCATTGGGTAAAGAGTCTGCGAGAAAATTTTCAGAATGGCACCTGCAATGATAACGATGAAAAAAAATAAAAACTCGGCGAATACGCCGAGCGCGTATAGGCGGTTATGAGATTTCTCAAGGTTTTTATTTTTGTTAGACGCCTAGAAAACTAAAAAAAAAAAGAAATCACAGACGTTCTTTTTGACTAATATATCAAACTGGCAGATTTTGAGAAAAAAAAGTGGCCCAGTTGATGAGGAATGCTTCAAACGCGAACAACCTTCGATTCGTCTCCACCGTTTCGGAAACAACATGGCATAACAGCGGTGGCTGGTGAAACCCGGCACACCAAGTCGGTACGGAGTCGAAATCGTAACTCGTACAGAGACCGTTTTCTATACATATTGTAGCATCGGTAGAAACAGCTGTTGAGCTTTATTTTTAGCTTCGTAGCTCGCTTGATAGGCTACGAACTACTAAAGGACCAATCATGATCACAAATAATTTTGATCATGGTCATTATGATAATGATAACGATAACGATGATTACGATGTTCATGATCATGATGATAATAATAACAATAATATTCTCAGTGTACACATAGTAACTGGTTATATTCAATGAAATTGTAAAAATTAAGAAAACATGGAAAATTTTAACGGACATAGGCATAATGTTTTTTCTTTGTGCACCTAAATACGGACGAAACTCAACAATGCATTATCAGTTCGCAACGAAAGGAATAACATCAAAATTTCAATGAGATTACACAAATATTAGTGTGGAATATCGAGTGGCATGACAGCAAAGCAAACGTCGACCGATGGACGAGACAGGGCCTAGCTCCGGCATCTCTCAATGGCGCAGCTTTTCTGCGCGCGCATGTTGCAGGTGGCGCGCGTGCGATAAAAATTTGTTTTCATCGTGATATCAGCTTACTTCAGAGAAAAACGTGTCGCGAAATCAACGTATTCTCACAGCGCAACAAGCATCCACCTGAAGCTTCGTGTCATTGACCGAAATTCGATCAATCCCTATTGCCAGGAGCTTTGTTGATCGCTCTTTTTTCGTGCCAAGACCTTTCCGTAGCACTGTTCTTTGTGCCACGAAAATGGGAAACTCACGTGCTCTTCATTGTAAAAACCGGTCTCCATTTGCACGGCGGCTTTCTTCTAAGCAAAAAGCTAAGAAGGCAGCGCAGCAACGGTAAGTACATTCATTTTCGATTGCGTTCGTATGGTCATACCGAACGACTTCTCGCTGCCCATATTGCTGAAGTCAGTGGAACACTTCCCAAAGAGCATTGCAACAACGTATCTCTTTTATTCGTAGCCGGAAAATATAGTGTGGTACAGTGGTGAAGATCATACTCGAAATTTTCCGCGTGTGATTCCAGCACACAAGAAATTTGACCGCTGCGAACCAAAGTTTATCGATTGACACGACAAATCTCAACACAAATCAAATCACTTCTCGACGAAAGTTCAATTCACTCTCATGACAGAAAGTCTAGACGCAAATGAGCTAAATGATGTCATTGTCACTATTTGGCAGTGCTGTGAAGAGGACGACTTTTGCAATGTCCCGATCGAAAGTTTAATGGTATAAAATTTTGTATTTGTCATCCCTCCCTTCAACGGTGATGTTCCATACCCGGGAACCGATAACTTGCCGGCGCTGCAGCCTCATTATGTTCGCACGTTATACTTCCAAAGTTGAATCTAGATTTTAGAAAGCAATTGAACAGCTGTGCACGATTTTTCCCTTGTATTCGATCACGTTATCCACGTTTTATTAATTGTTGGTTTCTGTGATTTGTTTGTCGCACAGATATAATTCGATAATTTCTATCTTCTTATACATGCAAATGCGATGAATTTTCACTGGGAATATCCTACCATCTCGACTTTTTTGCTGTCAGCTGAAATTCAAACACCTAGTCCAGCAATTTAGTAATTTGTAAAAAATTGATGCGGGTCTGTAAAATTTTTAACCAAATAGTCTACCTATGACCGCAGCGATCAAACAAGAAGATACATTGCCGAATAGCACGTGTGAGTAGAAAATGGAAATGTTGTCCGATCATGTTTCATTCGACGCTCCTGCGGTATTGTTTTTGAACATTCATTGTCATTTTATTACATACATTCCATAAATTGATCTTCCGTTACATGCGTATCATGGCTAATGTGAACTTTTCTCTTTCGCTTCATTGATATTTTATATGCAACGTGAAGATAGTCGAAAGGTCATAAATCCAATTCACTGCGTGGAAATATTTTTTATTTCACTCCCGATTATATTCGCATGAGGGGGAAATAACTCAAGATTTGACTGATACATTGGGTGATGTGAAAAAAATGAAGCATTATGCTTATACTTCTATGTACATACATACATACTTTGACTGTAAAGTTGTATATAGTAAAGGCTCATAGAAGTATCAGCATAAGCATATGCTTCATTCTATATTCATACCAGTGATTAGTTTTTTGGTGAAATAATGCGAAGAATTTCATTCGTTTCAAATTTATTTTTATTTCAAATTTATTTTTCTATGTCAAATTAATTTTTTTGTTTTGAACTAATTTTTGCAAAGTTATTTCACGGAAAATTCTCATGATTTCAGTTATTCCATCGTTTATCTCTCATTACTTCATGTATTTCTCATTATTTACAATGCTTTTTATTATTTCATTTATTGCTCTTTGTTTCACTTATTTCTTACTATATTAATTATTCCGTGGGTGATTTCCCAATATTTCATGAGCTACTGACACGTTATTTCAACGAGTTGTTTCCCTCTCGTATTGGCACCAGCTATTCTTATATCCAATTCAGCATCGCATGCGGTAATTTTGTTTTCAGCATTCTAACCTGAAAATCGCAACTTCGTCGCGATTTCTCGGCTCTCATGATGAAAAATAATGTCCGAAACTTGTACGTAAAGGCTTTTTGACGGAACTCGTTACAGCATTCGCCTTCGGCTCGTGCCGTAAACCTCTCGTTTCATCAAAAAAGCCTTTCCGAACTCGTATCGAAATGTACTATGACATCTGGTTTGTGACATTTATTTTCTGCTACCAACTGAACTCCTGAGTACAATACTCATACTTCGCGATATTTCCATGAATATTTACGGCCGATAGATGATCGCTCATCATTATACTTACGATTAGCGTATGGGGAGTTCCATACGAAATGTACAATTGGTCGTCCACACCCCTTCCGATTTTTTTCAAATTCGGTCTGGTTGAGTAATGGGTTGGGAAGAAAATTCCTCTAAATAATGAAAATTCTACCTTCTACGGGTCGCGAGTAACACCGGACCCAAAAATTTCGATTTTTTCTTTTCAAATCGCGGTAGCTCCCAAACTACATGTCTGCGCCCAAAAATCAAGCAGGGCAAAAGTTTCGTAAATTCACGTACTTTTCGATGGCGCCGCGAGACAAAGTCCATTTTCAGTTTTAGGTTCAACGAACGCGAAAAACGTGATTTTGAGTTCGTTCCCCAAATATTTTTTGGCTTAAAGTTTTATCATAAAATGCGGCTCTCTCTCGCGGAAATTTCAAAACAAAAAAAGTCATGGGACTCTACGGGTTAAAAAGATATGAAGGTTTTTTCAATAAAATAATTAATCAATCCAATGAAAATGAGGATGTATCAACCGTACCTTCCCAACCAAAAGTGACTTTCCCCAACAATATTGCATACTTTATGATGAGATAAAAATCGGTGACGACAGAAAGGGGAACAGTAACATGATAATCTTTCTTTCTCTGAACCAGGACCGTAGTGGTAAATTCAGTGCCTGCGTCGGTGAATTCAGAATTTGTATTGTATTTTTTTTCGAAACAATCTTTGCCCTTTTCTCTGTTGCCTTTTCCCGTTCGCCCTGTCACAATTCAAATTGCAACGAATTCTTGAACGAAGTACAATTTAATGATAATTCATTATTATACCATTTATTAACATATTATATCATAATACCGTAATACGACAACGTTATAGCCTTATTATGCAATAAAGAAACATTTTCAATATATCTAAGTATGCAGCTATGCTTCGAGCACATAGACACAGGGCTACGCAGTATGCGGGTAATTTACTGCTTTGCACCTAGCTCTGACGTAGTCACGTGACTAGTTTCAACCGAACAATCATATTTTGCGAGAGAGAGAAAGGTTATCATGCTACTATGTCTATCCTTCCTGCGCTCACCGCTTATATGGGATCGCATGGAATGGGTTCTGTCAATGTCTATATTGATACCTGCGTGGAATAACCGGCTATCTCAAAGTCCGCTCGAAGAAGCGGCTATCTCAGAGTCCAGTTGGAAAACCAGCTCTCTCAGAGTCCGCTCGAAAAAGCGGCTATCTCAAAGCCAAAATTTTTTCGCCACGAATTAAGTTGAAATCACTCTCCAGCCAAATCCAAACCCTGATGCAGTAATCTATCATGCCATTTCTAGTTGTAGGTATGTGCGAGTATCATATTGTTGGAATGAAAACAAATAGGTGCTTAGGAGCAGGTAAAAAATATCGTTATAAATTAAATTACGAATTAGATTATGATACCATTATTTCGAAATGCTGGAGAATTGTTCTGTAACAAAGAATAACATGCAATCGTGTTATTAGATGCTAAATATAATTGATAACTATATTCTTATTAATGTAGCTCGAGAAATTTTTGCTACTTGGCGGTTATTCGGATTACCTGATAATACATTGAACATGTAGCATAACACGTAATCTAATTTATAACGATATTTTTTACCTGCTCGAAAGCGCTATTTATGTTTTCATTCCAATAATATGTTACTCGAATATACAACTAGAAATGGCATGATAGATTACTGCATCGGGGTTTGGATTTGGCTGGAGAGTGGTATCAACTTAATTCATGGCGGAAAAATTTTGGCTGTGAGATAGCCGCTTTTTCGAGTGGACTCTGAGATAGCCGCATTTTCGAGCGGACTCTGAGATAGCCGCTTTTTCGAGCAGACTCCGAGATAGCCGGTTATTCCGGTATCGATATGCTCTAAGCGCTGACCACATACTTTCATAATATTTTGAGTAGTTTACTTGTAACATATTTCCCGTCTTCATTAGTAATTGTAGTCTGTCAACAAAAAAAGAAAGTAGTATTTTTTTGTAAGTCATCGTTTACAATACGCAGATGGCAGCCAAGACCTGCAGTAATAGAGACGCAGGAAGAGGAAATGACCTCTCCTGAGGTAAGTGTCGAATCGTTTGTAGCTCCGGTCGAACAAGGGCCTGAGCTCACAGTGCGTTCCGAGCCGAACGAAATGGCCGACCTCGATTCTGAAATCGAATCAATCCCTTCGGTTTGCGAAAATTTGCAAGATCGGCTGGATTCTGCTCAAAGTGACAGCAGTCTCGATGGCAGTTTGCGCGGGGACGAGAGAGTGATTGAAGGCCGTTCCATCGTCGATATTACGTATATGCTGGAGCAGCTGCATGAGAAGTTCGATGATCACGATCCACTCTCGATGTGTACATTTAGAGACGTTGTGCAGACGAACTCGCGTCGGTATGGCTTGCAGACCCAAATCTTCTTTCGGTGCCGGGTTTGCAATTTCGAAGACAGCATTTGGACAGATCGCAAGGACGGCGAACGGATGGACATCAACCGAAGTGCTGTCGCAGGAACCTACGCTACGGGTATAGGGTTCTCACAGCTAGAGGAACTCTTGTCCTCCATGAGCATTCCATGCATGTCGCTAGCGACTTACAGAAAAAACGACGTGCAAATCATCGAAGCATTTGGCAAGGCAGCTCTCACTGAAATGCTGGAGGCCGGCGAAGAAGCAAAAACCCGAGCAATCGAAAGGGGGGATTTCATTATGCACGACGGCATAAAAATTCCTTTCATCAGCGTCGTTGCCGATTGTGGTTGGATGAAGCGGTCCTACAAAACAGGAAAGTATGATTCTTTGTCCGGTGTTGCTGCGATCGTTGACCAATATACACAAAAGGTGATCTTCATCGGCGTCCGCAACAAATATTGTTGTATTTGTGAAATGGCTGCCCGACGCGAGGTAGAACCCAGAGATCACGTCTGCTTTAAGAATTGGGGCCGCGATCAAGCATCCACCGGAATGGAGAGCGATGCACTCTTAGAAGGTTTCAAAACCAGCATTGAAATGCACGGACTCATCTACAGGACTTTGATAGCAGACGGGGATAGCAGTGTTTACAAATCAATTGTAGACAATGACCCATATGCACAGTACGGTATCATAGTCGAAAAAAAAGAGTGCGTGAATCACTTATACCGAAATTTGGCCAGGAAAATTACTGATGTATCCAAGACCAAGGGTCGCAACATATCCCGGTTAAAGACGTTGGTAGGCGGTACCGTCCTGAAATTCAGGGACACGATCGAAAAGTCAGTAGTGCACCGGAAGCAAGATACCACCGAATCTTTGACGACGCCGCAGAAAATCGAGCTTCTGAAAGTTGATGTCTTGAACGCACCGTACCATGTCTTTGGCGACCATCGGAAGTGCAACGAGACGCTAGGGTATTGTCGGCAAGGGACCTCTGCTGAAGGACTAACAGTCGTCGAGGAGCTCAAGAAAGCGGGACTCTTCCAGCAGCTGGAAGATGCTTTCACGTATTTGAGCCTACATGCTGACAGCTTGTTGTATGACGCGACTAATAATATTGCCGAATCTTTCAATGCCATCGTGTGTAAATTCACAGGCGGTAAAAGGATCAACTGGGGGCAGATGGGATCTTTCCAAGGAAGATCTCATGGAGCTGTTTTGCAACACAACACCCAACGTGTCCTATCGAAGTTACACGAAAGTGAGGGCAAACGACCACCCAGCACCACAATCGCTCTAGAAGTCCGTCGCCAGCGAAAAGTTCGCAGCAATGCTGAACGCAAGAAAGCGCGCAAGGAGTCAAGGGCTCTTCCTTGTCGGCCAAACACGAGACAACGCGGACAAGACAAGAATTACGGCCCGAATGCAGAGAAGCCAGATATGCCCAGCCATGTGTATGATGACATGGTAATGCTGCATCAGAGCAGGTTACTTGAAAGCCAACAAAATCGTATGGAGATTGAAATCAGCACGAGAGGGCAAGCCGACAGTGCACTCTGGCAATCGATGCGACGTAAGATGCTGACTGCTTCGAACTTCGGTAAAGTGTGCCGAATGCAAGTCACCACCTCGTGTTCATCTACCGTGCAATCCATATTGTATCCGACGGTGAAGACTACACCTGCAATGGTATGGGGTCGAACGAACGAAGCGAAAGCCATCGAAGAATTGCAGAAGAAATTAACGGAGGAGGGAAATCCTGTGAGTATTAAGCCATGTGGATTGTTCATTGATCCGGAATTTGAGTTTCTGGGTGCCAGTCCCGATGGTATAATCGACAGTACCATGATTGTCGAGGTAAAATGTCCGAGATCAGCCCAAAATCACCATCCAGAAGATGCGATTAAACAACGCGTCACAGAAATCCCCAAGTTCTTCGATAAAAATGACCCATCAAAGATGAACACGTCTCACCACTATTACTACCAAGTGCAAGGGCAGTTGCATGTAACACGCTCAGAAATCTGCTACTTTGCCGTGTGGTCGCCATTAGGTTTGAAGTACGTGAAGGTACCACGAGATGATGCATTTTGGAGTGATCGAATGCAGCCCTACCTCACTCGGTTTTACCGAGAATGCATGCTACCTGAAATCGTAGATAGCCGATACACTCGTAAGATGCCTATCCGGGAACCAGAATATATCTTGGAGTCAAGACGATTGCAGCGCCAAGCTGTTGAATTGTCAAAATCCGGACATCAGACTGCACAGCGCAAAACAGTGCCACCCGCACGTGACTTTCAAGCAACATCTGTGTTACAAGACGACGATAATTCCCTTGGCCAAGCGCAAGGCACAGGCAGCGAATGCGATTCTGACAATCCAAAAACGACCAGAGCGAAAAAAGTTCCACCCCTGACGCTGATCCGGAAGAATCCAAAAGATCCTAAGTCTTGGAGTGTCACATCTTCGGATGATCAATCGCGTTTTTCTGAAGAGGAATCGCGAGTAATGCCTCTCAAACTCATTAAACGTACTTCCGAAAGCGGAGTGTCGTGGGTTGTATCTTCCTCAGATGAAGGGATAGGTTTTCCGAACCACAAGTTACGAATCCCGCCAATGAAGTTGCTGAAACAGAGTTCCGAGCAAGCGAATTATTGGATTATATCGTCTGCAGACGAAAAAGAATCTGCGTATCGAGCACAACAACCATGTCGCACTGTACCCGTCCCGCCGACTCCAGCGGTGACGGAAACATGCAGTGGCATGCCGTGGGTCGCAGTAGCATCTACCCAGCACGTCACACAGAGACCAACTCAAGCAGAGATTGACTTACTGCGATCAATCAATCGGAATGTGGGTATTCACGATATCAAAAAAGATATATTGTCGGAAAATTCCCTACTCAATGATTCTTCGATTGATCAATTTCTAACAGTCATCGAGGAAACATCTCAGATTGAGACGACATCTTCGCTTTGGCTAGCCTATCAAAACTTTATAGAGCCTTCACAGACATGCCAAAATATCACCATTATTGGCGGCAACACATTCAGACATTGGCGATGTCTTTCGTTTGACGGATCTAAGCTGTTTGTGTATGACAGTCTAGGGTGTGATGGCTACCAGTCCTTGAAAGAAGAAGAACAAACGTTCATTTCTCGAAGGTATCCAAATTTGAAGACTGAAAACGTCGTATTTCCAGTGGTCCAAAAGCAGCCGGACAATTACAGCTGTGGAGTTTTTGCGGCAGCTTTCGCAACAACAATTGCCTTGGGAGGAAACCCTTCGCATGAGATATACTCCACGGACGTGATGTCATTAAGAAATCATCTGTTCAGAATGATACAGAGCAAAGAATTGTCAGCCTTTCCAGGAGCTGTTTCGGGAATCTGAAAGTTTTCTGTTATTCTGTCAACAATTCTCATCGTACCATATTTTCTGTGAGTACCGGGTAGCAAAATCATAGGTTCACAGCCTTTCAAAGCTCCTCGAATTGAGAGACATCATTTCACGTGTCTGTGTATGGCACCCGATTTGAGATCAAGAAAATGATGAACACTTTGGAGCTCTTTTGTAACTGCAACATACGGTCACGCGAGGAGGATGACCTCTTACAATAACTACCTCCGATTCGCTCTCTTCTTTGGCAGAGCATTATTAGCACTATAGACACAATTATTTCGGTGGCAAATTTTTTTCATCTCAACATCTGGTGCTTCATTAAATGTCGACGGCTAAGCGCAACAACATCGTATTTCAGAATTGGGTTCAACAACATCGTATCTCAGAATTTTGTTCAGCAACATCTTACGTCCAAATTTGGTTCAACAACATCGTATCTCACGCAAACAATTGGCCCGCGAAGTTTTCTGAGACTGCGCAACTGATGTGTACACAATTTTTGAAAGTATATAAGTCCCGCTGAACTCATTGCATAGTTATAGTATTGTTTGTCATTACTTTGATTTTTTTACGTCGAAGGTAGGTGGCTGAGCTGTTATAAATTATGGAAGAATTCATTCATAAGTAACAGTTCCGTAAAAACCACTGTTACTCATTTACTGTATAACTTATCAATGAATTCTGCCTCTGTGAACAATTGTGGTCAATGAGTATTTCATCAAAATAATTCGATATACCAAGCAATAACTTCAGTATGCTTCAGAATTGCGTTACAATGTGATGGAAAATATCAAATCTTGATCGCAATTTATAACAGCTCAGCCACCTAGCTTCGACGTGAAAAATCAAAGATATGACGAACAATAATAGGTATAACTATGCAATAATTTCAGTAGGACTTGTATACTTTCAAAAATCGTGTACCCATCAGTTGCGCAGCCTCAGAATACTTTGCGAGCAAATTGTCTGCGTAAGATACGATGTTGTGGAACCAAATTTTGACGTTCGATTTTCTTGAAGCAAATTCCGAGATACGATGTTTTTGGAGCAAATTTTGATACACGATGTTGTTGAACAGAATTCTGAGATACGATGTTGTTGCGCTCAGCCGTCGATGTATCGCAGTTTCGCATCTTTTGACCGAGATGACCGAGCTGACCGACTGGATGTCAATCCGAAGTTCGACAAGTCGCAGTTTCGCATCTCTTGACCGAGATGATCGAGTTGACCGATTGGATGTTAATCCGAAGTTCGACAAGTCGCAGTTTCGCATCTCTTGACCGAGATGACCGAGCTGACCGACTGGATATTAATCCGAAGTTCGACAAGTCGCAGTTTCGCATCTCTTGACCGAGATGATCGAGTTGACCGATTGGATGTTAATCCGAAGTTCGACAAGTCGCAGTTTCGCATCTCTTGACCGAGATGACCGAGCTGACCGACTGGATATTAATCCGAAGTTCGACAAGTCGCAGTTTCGCATCTCTTGACCGAGATGATCGAGTTGACCGATTGGATGTTAATCCGAAGTTCGACAAGTCGCAGTTTCGCATCTCTTGACCGAGATGACCGAGCTGACCGACTGGATATTAATCCGAAGTTCGACAAGTCGCAGTTTCGCATCTCTTGACCGAGATGATCGAGTTGACCGATTGGATGTTAATCCGAAGTTCGACAAGTCGCAGTTTCGCATCTCTTGACCGAGATGACCGAGCTGACCGACTGGATATTAATCCGAAGTTCGACAAGTCGCAGTTTCGCATCTCTTGACCGAGATGATCGAGTTGACCGATTGGATGTTAATCCGAAGTTCGACAGGTCGCAGTTTCGCATCTCTTGACCGAGATGACCGAGCTGACCGACTGGATATTAATCCGAAGTTCGACAAGTCGCAGTTTCGCATCTCTTGACCGAGATGATCGAGTTGACCGATTGGATGTTAATCCGAAGTTCGACAAGTCGCAGTTTCGCATCTCTTGACCGAGATGACCGAGCTGACCGACTGGATATTAATCCGAAGTTCGACAAGTCGCAGTTTCGCATCTCTTGACCGAGATGATCGAGCTGACCGACTGGATGTTAATCCGAAGTTCGACAAGTCGCAGTTTCGCATCTCTTGACCATCTATGACCGAGCTGACCGACAACTACGAAAACCTAATGGGAGACATCGTCAATTAGCCTCCGCGTGGCGTCTCCTGGAAATACTCGTGATTCCGCGAGTAGCTAATAATTGACGTTCAAATAATGTAACAACAATCCAAGCAGCACGCTTTTCATCATTAGATAGAATCTTTGACGGACAGCCGCAATTAATCAGCAGAACAAATTTCGGTAGGTAAAGAATCATAAATATAATACGTTAATATTTCATTTAATATAATAATAGTACATTGTTTACCGAGCGAGAAAACTGTCGTTTGCGCCTCGTATGAAGTTGAAAACACCTCGGCTTCGCTTCGGTGTTCAATTTCATACTCGGCGCGCAAACGACAGTTTTCTCGCTCGGTAAACAATGTACTATTCTTCAACAGCGGAGCGGAATCAGCGAGTTCCCATCCGCCAACGAGGGCCGGCAATCGACTGGTTTTCATCCTCGTTTGCGGATGGAAACTCGCTGGTTTCGCTCCGCGGTTGAAGAAATAGTTATAACTTCTGTAATCATCAGAGTAGCTTGCTAGGTTGACAGTAGTAGCAATTGTAAAGGGTAGTCAAATGACCGTATCGCCAGGCCCGTAGAAGATATGAATTGATAAAGCAACTGCTGGTATGGCAATATTTTGTGCTGGTTTTCGAAGCTAACTATGATCATGGGAATAACAATAAAGGAAAAGTTGAACATGGATTCTTTGTAATATATTTATTATTTATAATACACTATACATATATATATATATATATTTTTTTTCAGGTGTAGTACGTTTAATACAGTATAATAATATAATATCGTGAAAGGTAAGACTGAGTTACAGCCAACTCGATATACATATATATATATATATTTTTTTTCAGATGTAGTACGTATAATACAGTATAATAATATAATATCGTGAAAGTTGAGATTAAGTTACAGCCAACTCGGCACACTCCGGGTTTTTCGTCTGTTTATTGAAGACTGGCCATCTGCTTTAAAAGGTCATTCATGTAATGAACGTCATGATTCAATAAATTGAATGGTTCGAATTATCGTTACGGTTAATAATTTCGAAAATACATCAAGGCAATGATGATGTCGTAAGAAATTATTACATAGCATTCGATTCACCTGATAATAACGTTAAGGGGGGCTCCGCAGGTTTTGTAAAGGACACCACATTTTTGCTTTGGGAATCACAGAGAAACATCCAATTCAAAATTCCTGACAGCAATTTTCAGATAATAGTATAATGTGTCTTGAACAAAATTTTCATCCCTCTGCGATGGAATTGTATGCGCAGGAAACTATTCGCAATCTCTTCGCCGTCTCTTTGCTGCAAAAGGTTCCCTGCGCATACACTTTCATCGCAGAGGGTTGCAATTTTTTTCAAAACACAAAATTTCCGCCGTTATTCAAAAATTGCTGGAAAGAATTTTAGATCGGATCTTTCTCCGTGATTCAAAGAATAAAAACGTGGTGTCCTTATCAAAACTTGCGGAGTACTCCCTCAATTAGACTTGATATCTTTGACAAAGAACGGATGGCCAGCCTCCAATGAACAGACAAAAACGTGGAGTCTGCCGGGTTGGCTGTGACTGAATGTGAACTTTTACGATATTTTGATGTTCTATACTATATATACCTAGTGTATATTAATATAATATTTTCCTCCCCACTCGCCCCTACCACGCCCGTTACCCTTGCCCTTGCTACGTCCACTGCTCTTGTCCTTGCTTCCTCTGCCCCTACCACCCCCGCTGTTACGGCCACCACCTGTGCGCTGCTGACTATCAGCGCTGCTGGCGCGCTTCTCGCCAGCATGCTTTGCCCCGCCTTGGGCTGATGTTTTTGGATCCGCCGTATAGTGCCGACGATTAGACCACCTGTACCTAAGATAAATCTGATTATAAACAATAGTTTACAACAAAATTGAATAACTTGTAGTTTTTTATGAATAAAAGTTAGGAGCGAACATAAAAAGGGGAATCGACTTTATTCATACTCATAATTTGAATTGATTTGGAAAATCTAGCTATTGGTGAACTCGAACGTAACAATAAACTTGCAATGTAATTACTCGTATTCTTACATCTCATCTCGTCTCTGCTTCGCAGAACTCCTCGGCTGCTTGTCGCTTTCGCGTTTCAACATCGGTGTCTGTAAGTGAAACGTTTTCATGTAATTTTCAAACTCATCAAAATATCCCATAAATATTTACAATAATATGTTGCTCAACTCATTACGAAGCTCAGGGGTCGTATACGCAGACATAGAAAAATTTATAATTACAAATAATATACAAGAAACAATAGCAATTGAAAGTCAGTAAAGTTACGTCTTTTCCAACTCGAGTGTGACATGGACTATGAATATATGTTTACTCCAATAGACGGTTTGTGTATAAATCGTAATAATAAAGAAAGTACATAGAACAATAGGATTATTCATCAATACATGATTTTTTTATTAACAAACAATTTGAAGTAGTCAAATATTGCAGTACCTCGCGCTTGATTTCAAAGGCTGCGCTATCTCCAGACCATTTTTTCTTTTACGGACATTTGTTCGTCCAGGAGACACTGCGGTTTTGGAGCCGAGCGCAAGGTATAGCGATACTCGCAATCAAATTGTTATTTTTAGATAAACCTAATCATAGGCACAATTTTGAACTACAGGTAGGGGAGGGTAGGGCACAATGACCCCCTTAAGCTGGTAATTATTTTTTGTAGCTTTTAATCTTGGAACAACTAGCTCAAAGCTTGAGTGACTTAATGAATTCGAATAATATAGAAGAAAATCAAAATCAAAACACGATAACTGAGGAGCCAATGCCATCTACATCTACTGGCACGCCAAGTTTACGACCTCGGGTTGGTTTTTTCAGACCAAGAGTCATTGATTTAGACTCAATCGTCTCAAATTTGTTTAGTTGATTACTCTAGTAGTTCAGATGAAGAAGGTAAAGTATAATATTAAAATGATAAACTACGATTTGATACTAAAAATAGTTATTTTCGATGATATTTTATAACTAAAAATGATTGGAGGTGATTCTCTGGACCTTAAATCGTGGAGATCCAGTGAAAACTCAACTTTCGATTTTCGGGGTGATCAAAATGCTTTACTCTATTTTCAGAAGTTTTTTCAGAAGCAAATTTTTTCTAGGTGGTCTATTTTGCCCCAGATATCGCAGATTAGCTGACAACATTTTTAAAACATCAACGGCAACATGGTTTGACCAAAAATAAAGAAAAGTTTTTTTACCAAATTTTTAAGGGGGGCCGTTTTGCCCCACCCTCCCCTATATGCAATGGAATAAGTCAGGTTTGAAACTAGAGGTATGAAAAAAATAATAAGAAGAATAAAAAACTGAATGTGATAGAAATTTTCATCCGAATGATCATTTTTTGACCGACGTCACAACACCAAAATCTAGGGGATAACTAAAAGTTGTGAGGGACCATAATATCTAATCAGCACAGAGTGCCACTGTAGCAACTATAAGACAGTTACATTTCTAGTGTTACGAACAAGCTAATGTAGCAATACATCGGCTACGCTGTATAAAAAAATCCAAAGCGTGACAAGGTCGGCGGTTTCGGAATACAAGTAGAAGCTGGGGCATAAGTGAATCAAATTGCATCGGTAAGACTTGAATAACCACCGCCAAGAAGCTAAGCCAGGAATGTTCCATGCCCCATGATACATATGAGTCATTCCACATGAAGAGGGACACTTCTCTGACAGCATATTCGCAAAAATTGTTGTAATTTTTTTTTATAGATTCTATGGAACAAATTAATGTATCGAACAATTTTCAATGTTTTTTTATTCAAAATATTTTGAAGTTACACGGGTTTGAAAATTGGCCAAAACCACTGGAATTCGGAACAACGCTCTCTTTCCAACGTTCATAAGTTTGGGCCTCTTTGGCGCGTGCGACTGTTCAGTTAGCTCCCATTTGTAACAAAGTTATCAAATCGCAAAAATCAACGTCCAATTTTGATGAACTGCGTCCCGCTTGACGCGAAATGACTCATATGCATAAAATTGGTTGAATTTCAGATTTCCTGGATGTTTGGGTTGGAATTTCAAAAATCAGTGCAGTCCAATGTACTCACCGTATCTCTCTCCCGGGTCTCGCTCTCCCGCCCTTTGCTTTCACGCTCCCGCTGCTGTTTCTCTCTCTCACGCCCCGTTCTTGCCGCCTTTTCCACATCCTTCTTCCCTCTCTCTTCTCTGTCTTTTTCTCTCTCCTTCTGTTTCGCCCCATCTCGCTGCTTATCTTTCTCCTTCTCAGTTTTCTTGCTTTTCCCCTCCCTCTTTTCTCTCTCGCTCTCCTGCTTTTCTTTGTCCAGCTGCTCATCTTTCTCCTTAGTTTCTTCTCTTGTCTTCTCCCTCTCTTCTCCCTCTCTTTCCGCCGCTCTCTCCTGCTTTTCTAGGTCGAGCTGCTCATCTCTCTTCTCCTCGGTTTCCTTTCTGTCCTTCGTGCTCTTTTCTCTCTCTCTCTCCTCCGCTATCTCCTGCTTTTCTTTGTCCAGCATCTCTCTATCCTTTCTGATGTCTTCTCTCATCGTCGCTAATTCCCGCATTTGTGCAGCAAATCTCTCCTGAGCGAGCTCCTGAGCCTCCTTCAATTTCCGAAGGCCGTCCAGCAACTCTTCGGCTGACATTTTCTAATTGAGACAAATCTTTACGGCGAAAGATAATGCGATCGATCATGAGTATACATATAAATATTTCCGTTAGTAATATCAATGGAAAGAGGGAGTTGTCAAACCAAATGTAACGAAAATTTCTGAACAAAAAGGCAGACACTGTATTTTCAGCGAGGGTGTAGCAAGCCCGAAATTACAAATGCCATAATGTACGGACAGTACCGGTCAAGAATGAGAATGATACATTTCAGTACGACCACGGAAAGGCTTTTTTTTTTTGAAACGAGAGGTTTACAGCACGAGCCGGAGGTAACTGCTGTAATGAGGTTCGCCAAAAAGCCTTTACGTTTATCGATCATGAATTTTCATCTCCAGAGCCGATAATTCGTGACAAAGTTGGGATTTTGAGGTTAGGGTGATGATAAAGCCATTTTAGAACACGATCGGAAATAATAAGGGTATAAATAAGGATTTCTGGGACAACTGGTCACCCTGAAAACGTATAAAGAAGATTTTGCTATAGTTGGGCAAGTTTGAGCCTAAAAATGATCTACTTACCGTGACGTAGGTTTGGCAACGACTGAAATGTGTTCGCGGAAATCACTCGGTTTTGTACGCGTCCTCTAGCTAGTCGCGCTACCTATATGGCGCGCAAACCCGCGGAAATAAGGCGCAACTGGCTAAGTATACTCCCACATCAATACCGACTACGTATTGAACAATAGCTTAGACCATGTAGGATGGACGGAGCATTGCCTATGCCAGAGTATAGGGGAGTCTGCTGCCGAGTAATGGGAAAAGGACAGGAGATACTAAATGGTTTGTAAGAGAAGGAAAAAGTGCTCCCGTAAGGGAGTAAACGTTGCCAGGTCCAATAGCGGCGTTGCCACGCTTGTGTTCCATACCGTGTTAGCAATAACTCAACCGCATCGAAAATTCAAAACATCCTTCGGACAATCATAATTGCAGTGCAGTGATACGATTCGATGAATATTATATTATATTTGTGATGTGATCTAATTATCAACGACAATGAAATATTGCTGGGCTGCTGGTTGTAAAGAATCGGATATTAAAAAAACAAATGTTTCCTTTCACTCGTACGTAAATACAACAGTGTTCTCGTTTCGATTCTGACAAATATCTAGATCTCATTGAGGTTATGTTGATGTGACTGGGATCTACTACAATTTTTACAGATTTCCAAAAGATGTACACCAAAGACAATTATGGATTGCAGCTACTGGACGGACCTGTGAGCCCGGAAAAACAGCTGTAATTTGCTCTAAGCATTTTATCAGCGACGATTTTGAATGCAACTCAAAAAAAGCCCGATTGAAACGTGACGCTATTCCCTCACAATTTAAGGATGCAGCAGCAAACAAAGAGGATGAACAGCAAATCCAAAACTCTCAGTCTTCCACAGGTTAGTATTTATATTGTTTTGTATTGCAGACTTGATGAAATAAAGACCCAAGTGGCGGCAAGTTTTCGATTAAACTATCGAATCTTGGAACACACCATGAATCTAAAATTTACTCTGTACGATCCTATCATTCTTGAATGGAAATATTCCATAATTGATATTCTTATAGGTGATCCCACATCCACGATCATCATGGCAGAGGCGACATTTCAAAGTCAGTCCTATGACAGCGATAGTTCTTCATCACCAAATCAAAGTGAATCGGAAGAAGTGATCCCAGGTTCTAGGAAACGTATCAGGCGTCCTGCGCATTTAAAACAAGTGACCCCAGAGCACTTATCTTATCCTGGGAAACGGGCTAAGTATTGGGCTAAAGCTATGGAGGAAATCAGTGGGTTGAAGAAGAAAGTGAAGGTGCTGCAAGAGGATAAGAGACGAATGGCTAAAAAAATTAAAACGTTGAACGATATGATGAAGCACTTGGAAGACAAGCAATTGCTAACTGAGAACGCATCTGATACTATCATGGTACCATCAAGAATTCAATATTGATGAAGCTGAAGGTAGCAGTCAGAGTTAGCAGCCAAACTAGCTAATTATCTTCCAAATAGGATGATGCAGTACAGGTTCATGACTTTTCTGGTCCAATTCATTCAATTTTTATGAAATATAGCAAAATTCAGATTTTGTTGATTTTTATGCATCATTTTCACCAACTAAGAATCGTTCGGCTGCTGATTCGGGCTGCTAGCCTCAGCTTCGTTCAGTATTGTGGAATTTTCCCGAAAAATTAAATCATTCGAATCGTCGACTCATTTACTATACATTCTTTACACATGATCTTTATTTATTTATTTTTTATACAATTTCTGTAGAGTATCCTTCATTTCATTCACATTATACTTCTTTCACCTAAGTAATTATGTACGTATGTCACCATCAAATTGTAAATACTTTTTCAAATATTGAATTTCCACATGTAATTTATTTATACACATGTGATCCATTTATACATCCTTCCAGGAGTAGAAGATCAATAAATAAATATTTTCAAAGACAATCTTGATTATTATTACAGCATTCAATGTCCAAACTTCATAAGGATCTATTTGCGAGGATTCAGGAATCAAAATCAAGGAATAAATTTGAACCAGAACTACGGAGTTTTGCATTGACGCTTCAGTTTTACTCGTCAAAGGCATATGATTACGTGCGAGAAATTTTCAATGGTGTCTTGCCACATCCTGTGACTTTGAGACGGTGGTACCAACATGTCGATGGTTCGCCAGGTTTCACGAGGGAAGCATTTGAGGCATTGAAAGTCACTGTCGCAGAAAATAGCAAAAAAATATACTGCTGCTTGATGGTTGACGAAATGGCTATACGACGACATTTGCACTGGGATGGGAAAAAAATGCATGGCTATATCGATTATGGTACGGGAATGGAAGAAGGCGACTCTTTACCCGAAGCTTCAGAAGCCATGGTATTTTTATTGAATGCAGCTAATGGGCACTGGAAGATCCCAATCGGTTACTTCTTAATTAATGGTCTGAATGGTTCTGAACGGGCTAATTTAGTAACACAGTGCCTTGAATTGCTCCATGAAACCGGTGTGATCGTTATCTCGTTGACATTTGATGGTGCACCTGCCAACATTGCAATGGCCAACAAGTTAGGTGCTTCCATATCGAGAGATATTCCATCACTGAAGGCCAGTTTTGACAATCCGAATTCAGAATTACCTGTATCGGTTTTCTTAGATCCTTGTCACATGCTAAAGTTAATCCGAAACGCCCTTGCTACGTATCGGGTTCTTTACTGCGATGGCAAGGCTATCAAGTGGGAATTCTTAGAGTTTTTAGTAACCTGCAGTGAAAAGAATAAGCTACACGCTGCAATCAAGCTCAAACGCCGCCATTTGGATTGGCAGGATGAAAAAATGAATGTCCGTTTAGCGGCCCAAACATTGAGCAATAGCGTAGCCGATGCTTTAGATTGGTTAGAATTCGATTTGAAAGATCCAAAATTCCAGGGAGCTGCAGCTACTGCTACATTCTGTAGAAACGTAAATGGTATATTCGATCTTCTGAACAGTCGAAACCAATTTGTCAAGGATCCCTCGAAAGCTCCAGTGTCCAAAGAAAACATTGATTTTGTCAAAACAAAAGTGGCAGTGTATACTGAGTACATAAACAGTCTTAAGGTAATAACAGATCTTCGAAGTGGACCCGAGGCGATAACATCAAGTGGAAGACGCATCGGCTTCATTGGGATGATATTGTCAATGGCAGCGACTTTAAACATATCCAAGCATCTGATTGAAATGGAAGATACTGGCATGAAATATCTCCTGACTTATAAAATATCACAAGACCACCTCGAGACATTTTTTAGTGCAGTCCGAAGACACGGAGGATTTAACAATAATCCATCCGCATATCAACTACAAGCGATATACAAACGTCTTCTGGTGCACCATGAAATTACAGGGTCTCAATATGCAAATTGTGTTGCGATGGATTCCACCAGAATCTTACACCTTGGGTCTAGTGCTGTCAGCACGGGTCATACTGCTGAGCTTAGTACGGACATCATACAAGCAAACTTTGCACAAGACAATGAAACTGTAGATCATGACTACATAGAAGATCCGAGGTACTGTAAGAGTGAGTACGTCAATGATATTGTCGCATACATTGCTGGTTTTGTAGTACGAAGAGCAAAAAAAACAATCCAATGTCATGACTGCTATGCACTCTTGGAAGTAGATAGTCCCGATGAAAGTACATCGCTGCTACTAGAGAGAAAGAATCGAGGAAAATTAACGAGACCTCTAGCCGATATTGTGAACCTGTGCCAAATAGCGGAGCAAGTATTTCGAGGTACTGGTCCCAGTAAAAATTCGAACCACAATCTTGTGCCGCACCTGATCATTGGTACTTTACGTCGATTGCCAAGTAATATTTTTTCCGGCCTTGACAATCATATAAAAGAGCAAGAGCCACTTAATGACCATAAATATCAGCTGATTAAGTTGATATTGTCGCTCTATTTTAAAATACGCATTCACCATCACTCAACAACCGCACAAGAACCTGTGAAGCGTATCCGTAACCGACGAGTAAAAGAAGTCTTATTCAAGCATCAATAACTGCGAAGCTCTTCGGATCTGCCTTTCTTTGTTTTATTTTTGAAAAAACGGATACACAGTCTTCTATTGATTTTTGCACTCTGAATGAAAATGTTTGAAGCAAATTTATTTTTTCCTGCCATTTTCAATATAGTCTATACTACAATTTGCAATTGTAATTTTGAATTTAGAGTACACCGATCTGCCGGAAACTATACCATTCTCGTCGACACAGTAAAATCCTTGTCAGCTGCGGTCCTTCAACTATTAATATTATTTTCATGTTCTTTAAAAGTCAAGTCTTAAGTTTAGTATGACCTTAATTTTCTATGGTATTGTAGGTCAGAAAACTATTCTACCAGCTGCTACCACTTCGCCGCATTTCAAAAATGCCGCGCCTTACACAGCCTACTCGGGTACAAGCGTTAGCATGAACAGGGCTTATTCGTGTTGATATATATACCGCTAAGGCTATCCTTGTCTCATTACTCGGCAGCACCCCCACCACTCGAATGCTCCGTCCATCCTACATGGTCTAAGGAACAATAGCGTGTAGTGTGAGGTATACTCTAGCAGCCGTCGGGACCACGGGACACGACCGAGTCAATCCGAGGACGCCCGAACTCGTAGCGAGAGAGTCAGTGTCAGGGCGACCGCGGGGCAATGCAGATCTACTGTACACTCATATCTAGCTGGGCAATTCCACGCGAACTCGACCTATCCCCAAACCTCGACTTTTTTAATGTAACTGTTTTTTTTTTCAATGGATTGTATTAATAAAAAAAACCCACCTCTATTTCGCGGTTCGCCGTTCCGTCTCACCGTTTGGATTGAATAAAATTGCGAAATCTTACGATTTTGATACTTTGCGCAGCTATCGACGTGTTTTCGTCGATTTTACGGCGATTCAGAAAAAAAAAAATTTCGGGCGCATACGACCTTCTGGCTTTATTTTTCATGATTGTTTCCCAAAACTAAAGCCGTTTTTTTTCTCTCAAATTTCAGTAGATCTACCCGTTTTCATCGATTTCATGATGAATTCGAGGAGAGAAAAAATATGTGTATACGACCTTTTGGTTTTAATTATAGAACCAGAAGATCGTATACTATCGCTTATGGTCGCTTACGACCTTATGGCATTAGTAACGCGATATAAGAGTAGATAACCGTAGTTATCCAGTTACTATGTGTACACTGAGAATATTATTGTTATTATTATCATCATGATCATGAACATCGTAATCATCGTTATCGTTATCATTATCATAATGACCATGATCAAAATTATTTGTGATCATGATTGGTCCTTTAGTAGTTCGTAGCCTATCAAGCGAGCTACGAAGCTAAAAATAAAGCTCAACAGCTGTTTCTACCGATGCTACAATATGTATAGAAAACGGTCTCTGTACGAGTTACGATTTCGACTCCGTACCGACTTGGTGTGCCGGGTTTCACCAGCCACCGCTGTTATGCCATGTTGTTTCCGAAACGGTGGAGACGAATCGAAGGTTGTTCGCGTTTGAAGCATTCCTCATCAACTGGGCCACTTTTTTTTCTCAAAATCTGCCAGTTTGATATATTAGTCAAAAAGAACGTCTGTGATTTCTTTTTTTTTTTAGTTTTCTAGGCGTCTAACAAAAATAAAAACCTTGAGAAATCTCATAACCGCCTATACGCGCTCGGCGTATTCGCCGAGTTTTTATTTTTTTTCATCGTTATCATTGCAGGTGCCATTCTGAAAATTTTCTCGCAGACTCTTTACCCAATGACGGACATCCTGTAGAATTTATGCTGAAATTGGAAGTGTGTTATTAGGTTTGAAAAAATGTTATTCTCATTTTTTTGCCAAATTTCAAGTTTCTTAATGGAGATAAATTATGATTTGGATTTTTTCCGATAACGCGGAAAAAATGAAAAAGTTTTTATTCTCATATTTTTTGTTTTGTTCGATGAATATTTTTTTCAGGTACAGTGTTTGTAATGAAAAATTGAAAATCCTGAACGGACGCCTAAAAACATCTAAAAAACATAACAGACGTTCCGTCTGACAAATATTCCAAACTGGCAGAGTTTGTAAAAAAAATGGCCCAGTTGATGAAGAATGCTTCATTTATGCAATGGAGAATGTTAATCAAATATTTCACAGCTTTCATCTGTGAGAGAAACTGATGAAAATATTGTGACTTCATGCCTGTAAGAACGAGAAACAGATCATCTGAATAAAAACAGCGGTTCACATCAACGATATTTTTTTTTATTAACCAATCCACAAACCAGTCAATTGTACAATAATTCGGTTATTCTCGTGACATACTGTGTATCCGCATAAGTGCGATTTCATAATTCGCTGCACAGTTCAGTAGCGTATAATTAGGTACTTGCGTTGAAAAAACTGGAATTAAGTTTTGGCATGAAGTCCTCGTCAAAATTGGGATCGATTTGCCGTTGGCAATTTTCTTTCAGTGAATCAAACGTTCATTCGAATATATAAGCGACAAGATAATATCAGCTATTCGGCAATTTATTCATTTTGTCTTCTCTGTCCATTCCAATGAAGTTTGGGCGATTGAAATTTGGAAAAGACGAAAATACAAATCAATTGTTGTGAATTTTTAACAATTTATCAAACGCCGAATTTGAAATGAGTATGAGTAACGAATCTGACATGAGAATCGTTTCCATATCTCTTGTTCACATCAAGATAGGTTTGTTTTAGCCTGAATGGGAATCATGGATGGTTTTCTATCAAGCAATGTCTTCAATAATAAAAATGATTCAGACCGTGACTCAGAATTCCATGCTAGTGATGGTTGAACGAAATTAGTTTTTATACAACCATGTGAATTTAGCAGACGAGACGGACCAAAGTTAACATATATATAATATGCAACTGTATCTAATCCGGAGAACGATTCTTCCTCTTGATAAAGTTATCAAGAGCGTACAGACTCCGGATTGATTGAAAAAAACTTGAAAGAAATTGATTTTGTGAGAATCAGGTGAAAATTCCCTCAGCCCGGGTTTGAACCGGGACCTCCGCATCTGTACTGCGGCGCCTTGTCCAATTAGACCACCGAGGGACTGAAGAAATCTTTACTCAATTCTCACTTTGTATTGTGTTGACACGAAATTAGTTTTTATTTTGACTGAAACTGATAGAGTGGAGAGATCCTTTTTCTCTGTCAACCGATCTGTTGTATGCAAATTCGTGGTATCTAATGCAAGTTCCTATTTTTGCTTTTCGACAATACAAGTTCTTCAGACGCTACATCTCCTTTGGTTGACGCGCACTGGGACCTCGTTTTCATCTTTGTCCAGGCGGCATTATCCCTCGAATGCTAAGGATCTGCTGTCGCTGGGTTCATCATCATCCTCCCAAACACCTGCGAGAATATCTGAAAGCGAGCAAATTTCATAAATGCATGTTGATTTTATTGGACTTTGTTTAAATTGTAATTTGACAGATTCTAGGTACTTGTTTGGATCTACGATGAAAGTACCTCAACGTCTCAGCATCTCGTAGATTATCCACAGCTGGTTTCGGTAAGCATCCTCGTCGAAAGCAGCTGGACTACAATCACGTGGTTTTCAGAGACTTTCTCAGAGTCCTGCTTTTCGCCAACGACTCTGGTGGTTTAGCGTGATTTGAAGACCTGTATAAAGTCGAACAATATCCGACTAAATGACAAATACTCTTTGCAAAACTTAGCTATATGATACATGTCTTTTCAATAATTTCCTAGCCAATGAATTTGGCGTAAGCGCACGAACCAACCGAACCTGACCTAACCTAACCTCATCGGAGCGAACATAAAAGACGTGAGTTACAATGAAACTGTATTTTATTTCGGTACTTACTAATAGAATGTGCAGGCTCCACCAGTTTCTCGTATCCACTACAGGCCGCAACGACAACAATAATCCATAAAAATTCCGAAATATTCGGGAATCCCCCACTGGCAGCTGACAGCTTCGATCGGTGTATTGGATAAAAATCCAGCTATCAACACTGGCCTAGGCAAACTTGTTACCGACGCTGATGCGACACACGCGTGCGACGCCATCTCTGAGGCCTGGCCGCAAACTCCCATTACGACATATTACCATCATTCCGACCATTTGACGCTCGCCAATTGTCAAAAATCACGAGGATCGATATTATTCATTCATTATTGCATAAAATGAAGATGTTTTGACATGTATGTGTTCGGTATTGCACGTGGCATTCCGCGTAGCATCCCTTTTTTGGATCAAATCTGCGTACTATGAAATATCAATCGAAATATGGGACACGCCGACAGTTCGCGATGTATTTCTTATTTCTCGATTTAATTTTTTCGCGATTGCGACGATGCTTATTTCTTAGACACAACCCATTACCCACCAATCATCGAGTGCCAAAAGGAAAATTAATTTAGTATCGCCGTTTCGGAGATATTCGACAAAATAACAAAAGTCGGTAAAAATCGAGTAGAGCATCCCCTTAATCGAACTATATGGTCAAGATTCATTCGGGACGTAGGATATACAATATTTTTCCAGCATTCTAACCTCAAAATTGCAACTTCGTCGCGATTCCTGGACTTTCATGATGAAAAATAATGTCCGAAACTTGTACGTAAAGGCTTTTTGACGAAACTCGTTAGACCTCTGGTTTCGTCAAAAAAGCCTTTCCGAACTCGTATCGAAATGTACTATTTCAGATCAGTCATCGTGTTCGGTATAGGTACAAAGAGATACGTCCACACGCTTGTGTACCTACGCCGCGTATAACGCGTTCATGTCGGATAATAGAAATACCCAATAATAGAAAGGATATAAGGAAAGATCAAAAAATTGAGTGTACTATTTTGAAACTGACACATTGTCATGAATTCATGATTCACTTAGTGAATATCAAATATGAATATCTTACATATGAGATATCGTGTTCATAGTTACACAAAGTCGCAAAGTTGGTCACGTGCTTACAATGTGCCTGGCGCGTATTTACGATGCATACGCATATTTACATACGTGCTAGACACGAGGCTATATGGTGATTCAATAGTTGTGGAAATACAATTTTCCGACCAATGCAATGGTATGAGCAAGTTCTTAGATCAGTGAATATTCACTCGATCGCTTCTGTAACGCTATTTACCATTATCTCGTAAAATAACAGAGGAATTACAAAATGTGGTCATGACCATTCTTGATGTACATAAAGGTAGAAATAATTTATTGTTCATAAATTTTCGGGTTCTCTTCTATCGTTTTGGCCACTTCTCGTCAGGGTTATACATATATGGAATTTGGACACAAAAGGTAAAAGACATTTCAATCCCACTTTTCGCGAGGAATCACCGTGAGATGATTTAAGGGCGGGGTAGAGTATTAAAATTTTGTTTTCCATTTTTTTTTTAATTTAAAAATTGACGAAGTTATGAGTATTTGAGCGTCTATTGCTCCATGCCGGGTTTCATACCTGGGCGGCAGCTGCGCGACGCGCTACTGTATATTTCGATCCTGAATAACATTTTTGAATTATTATTATGCAAAACTAATCTTTTGAGTACCTTCAATATGCATGAATTTTCTCAGATTTTTATGCAATCGAGAAGTGTTCTGAAACTTATGTGCAATGAGCGCTAAGTGACCAAACTCTTCTGCAGCGTTTTTCAAACCGTTTTTCTGAGACTTGTCATATTTGAAGTCCGTGTACACGATAACTCAAAATCTACTGAATCAATTGCTTTGAAATTTTACACAGTACTTTTTCACATCATTTACCAGGTACTGTCAAGAGCTTTTTTGTTTTTTTTTGATAATTACTACGTTTTCAACAACAAGTTAGTCGATTTTTTTTAGCAAAAATCGGGTTTTTGGCTCCCAAGTGCTACAAAAAATCGAAAAATCGAACAAAAAAAAAATCCTCCCGTCATTACCTCGAGAAACATCTCCTTTAACAAATGCATTTTGATTTTTTCGTTTCACATGATTCTGTTGCGAGTTATGGTGTACACCGCAAACCAACTTTTTTTCGAGGCGCCTCCGGGGTTTAATTTTCACTCACTCAATTTTGAATATTTTGCAATGCAAATTTAGGAGAATGTTGTTCAAATGTTACTTTATTATATGTAAATTTTTCAATACACGAACACTATCCGTTACGCCAAAAAAAATTTAAAAAACATGCTTTTTTTTCGCCGAATTAACTTCACTCCGCCTTTAATCACCAATTCTGAAACACTCATAACAATAATATACTGCGAAATTGAATACAGAGGACGTCAGGCAATTATTGACTAATTTTATAACGCATTTGAATTGATGGCTGTATGTTCTGTTAAAATGTAGAAATTAATTCAAAATATAATGATACGCCAAAAATCGTTTTTGCCAATTTGTTATTAGAAATAACATTTCAAAAATGAGGCAAATATTATGAAATAATCACCACTGTGTAGCGCAAAAAATTCCATTTGAGAACACATCCGGTTTATTTGTCTAACGATCAGCCTAACAATTGTTGATCAAACAAATTGAATATTGACGATATTCAATGTTAATACGTCCTTTTCGGGAATTTCTTGATTCATAGGTATAAATATGGGAAATTCCATACCGTTTCGACCTGAGTTTACCCTTGACTTCTCGGATTACGCCCGCGATTTTTTATACGATTGTTTCTACTTGGCGAATAACTCGTTTCTTTTTTCCAGATTTTTCCGACTCGCTTTCAATTTTTTCGGATTTTCAAAAACCGTCATATTGATCGACACAATTAAAAATTCTAAAAAAAATTCTGAAAAATCTTGTGCCAGATATCGAAATTTGTGAGCTCACAGCCAGAGTGGGGAGATTTTCCCTTCTCACTGTTTCCAAGCTTTTGTCAGCGAAAAACGTTGAAAAACCTAGAAGCGAGAGTTATTTTACTATGGATGGTTGCTGAAACATTTTTATATGCCACACCGCATTTTTTAGACCTGAAAAAAAAATTCTCAATGAACAAAAAATTCTTGAGAATAAAAAAAAAAAAAAGTCGAAAAAATTCTCGTGAAAAATCTGTAAATTCTTCCGAAAAATCCGGTGTGACATTTGGAAATATTTCAGTAGCCATCCGCAGTGAAATGACTCCCGGTGTTGATTTTTCATACATTTTTTTTCGGAAAAAGCTTGAAAACAGTAAGGAGGAAACATCTGCCCACTTCGGCTTGACGCTTGAAAATTTAGAAATTTGACACTTGATTTTTGAGAATTTTTTCAGAATTTTAAATTGTGTCGATCTATATGACGGTTTTTAAAAACTCTAGAAATTTCGTATCAAGTCGCGCAAATCTAGAAAAAACAAGCGGGTTTGGCTGACTATAAGCCAGCCTTCGAACTTCCCGTTTTCCAACTCAATTCGAGATGAAAGAATAAAAAATTTTGTTAAAAAAAAAAAAAAAAATTTGATTTGAAAAAAAAAAATACTGCCTTGATGTATTTCAGAATTTAGTCAATATCAAGATGGAGCAAATGCTATCGATGAAGACCAAGATGATCGAAATCCGTTGATCGGTTCTCGAGATATAGGCAATTGAAATTTTTTTCTTCAAAATTTTGATTTCAAATAACTCGAAAACCACTCGACCGATCAAATCCAAAATCTAATCAGTTCTAAGTTGAGAAAAGCCGCGTCGTTTGAGACCAAGTTCATCAAAATCCGACCACGCGTTCTCGAGATATCGTCGACCAAAAATTTGACCACGTACATACATACATACACACACACACACACACATACATACATACACACACACAGACGTCCATTTAAAAATGATTGGAGGTGATTCTCTGGACCTTAAATCGTGGAGATCCAGTGAAAACTCAACTTTCGATTTTCGGGGTGATCACAATAACTTCCTATTTTCTCTGAAATCAGAGAAACGGGAAGTTAAAAATTAGTGCTTCTCGAAGTAGGAACAATCATATAAAAAATTACGAGCGAAATCCGTGAGGTGAGGGGTCACACTCAGGTCGAAACGGCATGGGATTTCCTGTATGTTTTCGGTGAATTTTTTTGTTGGAAATTTTGTACTCGGTATACAATTTTTCGCCGCACGGCATGGTTTTCGCAGCGTCCCCGGTGTACAGCGAAGGCGCGCGAAATTTTTGTCATTCTTTACGAATTCTTATTTATTTAATTTTTTTTTTTTTCAAATATTGTAAACTGATTTTTTTTCCGAAATCTCAGATCCAAAATCTCTGGACCATCCCCTAGATGCTCATATTTTTCTTGTCCAGAATTTGCATTCAAGGCCAAAATTTGGTCTTATTCGGCAGACGCACTCGGCATTCTTTTCGGGGCTAGCTGAAATTGGAGAGCTGCCTTCCCCGTCTTCCCCTCCCGCAAGGTGGAGGCTCATCGCGTTCTTTTCCCTCTCCTGCAAGGGTGGAGGCTCGTCGCGTTCTGATACTCTCTTTGACTCCTCGCATTTCGATTCATAGAGGCGTACTGGTATCAGTCGCATACTAATCAGTGTTTCGTTTCGGAAGGACCGATATTGCTGATGAAAGTTTCTCGTTGGGCAGTGAGTGTTATATTGGTAAGTGAATTCAAATTTCTGGTATTTCTAGATTGTTCGAGTTCGAATGTGAAATTCATTATGTACACGATGCAATATTCTATTATATGTATTCATTGAATGAGAATGAGGCAGCGTCAAATATTATGTCCAATCATTACCGGAAAATCATCCGACATTTTGACGGAAACGTACTATAGACGTCGTATTTACATATATATTCGTACTAAACACGTCTAATACACGTATCTGTACGTGTCAAGCGCGTTTTAAGCACGTGGCGAATTCTACGACTTTGTCTAACTAAGAACACGGTATCTCGTATAAATAATAATCGTATTCTATATTCGCTGATTGAATCCTGACTAGTTTTTGATTTCGAAATAGTGCACTCGATTTTTTAATGTTTCCTTACCCCATCTCCTATTAAGTGTTTTCATTTCCATTTCACGACGAGAACGCAATATTCGCCGCGTACAAAGACTTTGTATACCTAAAATGGTAACTGATCTGAAAAAATTATTGTATATCCTACGTCCTGAATAAATTTTGACCATATAGTTCGGTTAACAAATCGCAAAGTGAATTCCGAGGTATTTCTATAATTGATTCGCGGATTCTCATATTGTGACGCGTAGGTATACGTATCAAATACAGGACTTACACGTTGATCAACGTAATATACACGTCCCATACATGCACGATATAACCACGATGCCAAATTTTTCGCCCTTTTGTAACCAATAAAACAATTTATACGAAAATAAAATCATCCCAATTGTTCTTCCGAATCATAAAATAGTACTTCGCTTGGACAAACTTCGTTTTACAAACTACGTATGGGGCTTTCGCAAATAAAATCCACAATCTTAATTCCGTCTTAATTTCAACGGGTGATTGCACCCAATGAGAGGAGCTTCCACGATTTCTCTCGATTTTTTTCGTTTGCCCATTCTTGAGGTATGAATTTTTGAATGTTGTTCTTTCGAAAATTCATAAGTTTACGAAAAATTGACTGAATGGGGTGTTTTATTTGTTATTTTTTTTTTTCACCCGTGCTTCAAGAAAATAAATACAATACAAGTGATTATCATCAATTCCGGCATGATTTCTTCATTTATAACTAAAAATTCACGATTTCGAGAGGTTGGACACTTTTTTTGTTTTTGGAAAGAATTCTCATAAAAAACATGATTTTTTTGACAAATTGTTCCGTTGAAATTATTATAGGGTCATATCTCTTTTAATTTTTCTTCTGATGCAAAGTCTTTTTGCGGGAATTTAATCGTACTACATTTCTGAAAAGATTCAAAATAATAAGTCCATTGATTTTGGAAGCCCATGGCTTCACTTCAAATATAGGAATTCGATCATTGTGGGGCATCATTTAATGAATGATATTCCTGATTACAGATGTAGGATAATTCCAAGTCAAACGATAATAATTACAGGTTCAGGATGTGTTCATTGATTTTAACAATTATACTGCATTTTTCAATCCCGTATGGCTATAATAAATTGCCAGGAGACAGCTGGTGACCTGAAGAACATGATTCGTAAATCACCGGCATCCTCGGAAAGATGAATTTTATTGACCCAAATAGAAAACTAGATGCGACATTTCGGAAATACTCGTAACTCTATTTTTCGCATATTATTATTTAAAATTTCCTGCCGCCTCATTCTTGTTGATGAAATAAACCACGTGGTGTTTGTGATTAATTACTTGACGTTATGCATGAAATATATGTTTATTTCAAGAGATCATACTTCACCATCGCGGATTGGTAAATATATTAGACAAGCTTCGAAACGCTGCAGAGCCATTGCACGTACCAATACGAAGTTCGAGATTCGGCCATTCACATTTAGCCAAATCTTGCAATATTTCACGCAGATCCGGTAAGTCACGACTCAAATATTCCGTGAATTTTGCATGATTAATAAACTTAGGAAATGAGATTCTTATAAAAACGATGAAAACATACTTACTGCGATCTGTTATATAATTCGATACATTCCAGTACGTATGTGATTACTCGCGATGGAAAATTTCAATACTTCCTAAAATTACACTGAATATATGCATATGTTTAAATGATCTGCAAAGGATTTCAATAGCGGTGGTACTTTTAAATGATCAATGTTTTGACATTCTTCTCTAAATCATCAAAGTGTGTCACATTTCACTTCGATTATCATTTTCCCTCTGAAATCATGTCTCAATTCGCATTTTCCAACATTTCTCAGTATCTGGTATGGAAATGGAATTTCTGAACCCATTTAATCACATTATCTTATCTAACAGATAACATTCGAAAAAGGCGGCGAACTTTTCCACTGTGTGGATACGTACACTTGGGGTCTTGGATTCTGAGACGGCTAGATTATTGGACAAGTCAGTTATGTTGGCAATACAAAATAGACCTACAGCGCCAGTCGGCCAAGCGCGAAGCAAACTCAATCTCACTAAACATAACACAACCCATGATCGTCGAATCTAACCTAAGAATACCGCGGGGGAAATAACTGGTTGGATTGACGTGTAAATCAGTTTTTACATAATTGTAATTCATAATAAATTAATGAAGAAATACATACTTGAGTAGGGGTGATTATTGTAAAAATAAATTGGAGTTGACAAATGTCGAAAACTTTCTTGGAGTTTAACACATTATTGGATACAATAATAATTAATTTAAAGTGAAAGATTCCAACTGATTTAATCGAAAAAATGACTGTCACACAAGTAATCTCAATAGCTTAAGATTACTTGTTCCCTCTCGAAGAACAAGAACGAGCGAAAGTTTATTTCCAACGAAACGAACGAGTTTGGGTAGAACGTTCACGGAAAATGTGTGATTCTAAAAGTTGAAAAAAAAAAATCAGGAAGAAAGTCGGAAGGGATGAAGACAGAAATTGGAACCTGAAATATTACGGTAAGATTATTTTATTAATACAATTTAATTAGGTTCTGCAAGTGACACTATGCCTGAAAAACAAGATTCTTTGTGGATTTTTTACTCCGTTTGCAGGGAAACAGCTAACGCAGATGCATCCACCGCAGCCTGTCGAGGATGATAAACATTGTAACTTTGGAGCGATGGGAACGCATGGATTCGATGGGAGGCGAGGCAGGATTCGATGCGAAGCAGGATTCGATGCAAGGCAGGCTTTGATGAAAAGTCTTTCTCGCCTCAAAGCCTACGTCGCCTCGAAGCATGCATTGTCTCCAAGTCTACGTTGCACCTAAAAGTCTTCCTCGCCTCGAAGCCTACGTCGCCTCAAAGTCTACGTCGCACCTAAAGTCTTTCTCGCCTTGAAGCCTGTGTCGCCTCGAAGCCTGCGTCACACTCAAGTCTTCCTCGCCTCCAAGTCTGCGTCACCTCCAAGTTTGCGTCGCCTCCAAGCCTGCCTCGCCTCCAAGCCTACGTCGCCTCAAAGCCTGCGTCGCCTCAAAGTCTACGTCGCACCTAAAGTCTGTCTCGCCTTGAAGCCTGCGTCGCCTCGAAGCCTGCGTCGCCTCGGAGCCTGCGTCGCACCCAAAAGTCTTCCTCGCCTTCAAGTCTGCGTCGCCTCCAAGCCTGCCTCGCCTCCAAGCCTACGTCGCCTGGAAGCCTGCGTCGTCTCTAAGTCTACGTAGCACCTAAAAGTCTTTCTCGCCTCGAAGCTTGCGTCGCCTCGGAGCCTGCGTTGCACCCAAAAGTCTTCCTCGCCTCGAAGCCTACGTCGCCTCAAAGTCTACGTCGCACCTAAAGTCTTTCTCGCCTTGAAGCCTGCGTCGCCTCAAAGCCTGCGTCGCACCCAAAAGTCTTTCTCGCCTCCAAGTATGCGTCGCCTCCGAGCCTGCCTAGCCTCCAAGCCTACGTCGCCTGGAAGCCTGCGTCGTCTCTAAGTCTACGTAGCACCTAAAAGTCTTTCTCGCCTCGAAGCTTGCGTCGCCTCGGAGCCTGCGTCGCACCCAAAAGTCTTCCTCGCCTTTAAGTCTGCGTCGCCTCCAAGCCTGCCTCGCCTCCAAGCCTACGTCGCCTGGAAGCCTGCGTCGTCTCTAAGTCTACGTAGCACCTAAAAGTCTTGCTCGCCTCGAAGCTTGCGTCGCCTCGGAGCCTGCGTTGCACCCAAAAGCCTTTCTCGCCTCGAAGCTTGCGTCGCCTCAAAGCCTGCGACGCACCCAAAAGTCTTTCTCTTTCGAGGCGAGAAAGACTTTTAGGTGCAACGTAGACTTGGAGACAATGCATGCTTCGAGGCGACGTAGGCTTTGAGGCGAGAAAGACTTTTCATCAAAGCCTGCCTTGCATCGAATCCTGCTTCGCATCGAATCCTGCCTCGCCTCCCATCGAATCCATGCGTTCCCATCGCTCCAAAGTTACAATGTTTATCATCCTCGACAGGCTGCGGTGGATGCATCTGCGTTAGCTGTTTCCCTGCGAACGGAGTAAAAAATCCACAAAGAATCTTGTTTTTCAGGCATAGTGTCACTTGCAGAACCTAATTAAATTGTATTAATAAAATAATCTTACCGTAATATTTCAGGTTCCAATTTCTGTCTTCATCCCTTCCGACTTTCTTCCTGATTTTTTTTTTTCAACTTTTAGAATCACACATTTTCCGTGAACGTTCTACCCAAACTCGTTCGTTTCGTTGGAAATAAACTTTCGCTCGTTTTTGTTCTTCGAGAGGGAACAAGTAATCTTAAGCTATTGAGATTACTTGTGTGACAGTCATTTTTTCGATCAAATCAGTTGGAATCTTTCACTTTAAATTAATTATTATTGTATCCAATAATGTGTTAAACTCCAAGAAAGTTTTCGACATTTGTCAACTCCAATTTATTTTTACAATAATCACCCCTACTCAAGTATGTATTTCTTCATTAATTTATTATGAATTACAATTATGTAAAAACTGATTTACACGTCAATCCAACCAGTTATTTCCCCCGCGGTATTCTTAGGTTAGATTCGACGATCATGGGTTGTGTTATGTTTAGTGAGATTGAGTTTGCTTCGCGCTTGGCCGACTGGCGCTGTAGGTCTATTTTGTGTTGCCAACATAACTGACTTGTCCAATAATCTAGCCGTCTCAGAATCCAAGACCCCAAGTGTACTTATGTGACACATACATACACGCATATTTTTTCAAGACAGAGTCTATGTGACATAATTGCAATTTATAATTAATTTCAAGTTTACTTGTTAGTATCCCAAATCATCAACGCTCCAATGCCTAAAGGAAAAGTCTTGATCAGCAGAAGACATGCTCGCCGTAAACGACAGCATGCTATTTCTCAGCTCACGGTCAATATGAATGCCGATAACGAGACTCATGTATCAAATGAAATCGATAGCAAGATATTCAATTTTCAGAGTCCAATTGGGGATAGTTCGCGTAGAAATATCGATGGCGATAATTTTGAGATACTACCGAATATACACCAGAATGATTCTGATAGTTGCTCAGTAGCTGATTACGCGAGCGGGTCTCACAGTAACCATTTATCAGAATCAGACTCCACACATGAAATGAACACACGTCTCCCATGTTCGAAAAATGACGATTCTCAGGACAGTGATGATTCCTCGCAGAATCGTAAAACTCAAAGTAGGATTAGTATTAGGTCAGACGTGTGTGAGACTAGTGAATACGAAATATGTAGTTCTGGTGACAGTATGTATGGCAGCGATATCAATGACAGTGACGAGAGTAACGACGTTACATACACTTTTACAGTAGACCCAACTGTCTTCACGGAAAGTCTGAAAAATATTATCGTCAAACATAACGCGACTTTATCCCTCAGTACTGATATATTACATCTACTTCATCCGATACTACCTTTCTTGCCACTAGATAGTAGAACTCTTCTGCAAACTCCAAAACATACTGAAATTACGCAACTCGGTAATGGAGAATTATGTTACTTTGGCCTCGAGCGTGGCATTCAGAATAAATTGAAAGGATGCGTATTGCCAGCCAGCCATACAATTCAGTTAGACTTTAATATTGATGGCTTGCCTCTTTTTAAAAGTAGTTCTACTGAATTTTGGCCAATTTTGGGAAGAATATCTTCGTTAGATAATCAAGAGCCGTTTGCCGTTGCAATATTTTGTGGTAGAGGCAAACCAGATCCTCAAGAACTATTTCTCAGCCAATTCATTGATGCGGTTCAAGCTCTACAGAAAAATGGAATCCGACATCAAAATGCAGTGCACAAAGTCACGATCAGGGATGGGATTCTGTAACTCTCCGCTAACTCCGCAAAGTCCGCTAACTCCGCTAACTCAGCGGAGACCGTTGGTTGGCTAAGAAGCCAACCGACCGTCCAATCAGAGACCACTTCGGGCCTCGATGGTGCCTATACGGTGGCGCTGTGTACGGTGGTACCCTGTACGGTGGTGCCGTGGGCTTTGTCCGGCCGCTAATTGCAACAAATAAACAAACGCAAGAGCTCCTGTCACTTGATACATATGCATAAATTTCACATGAATAAAGTGAGGAGATAAAAAGGTGGAAAGAAAACGAATAAATGAATCAAAATATTGGACTGTGGGCTACAGGAAATAGGACTATAGGAAAAAGGTAATGAGAAACAAGCGATAAGAAATGGGCACCACCGAAATCCGAAGCGGTCTCTGATTGGACGGACCGTTGGCTTCTTAGCCAACCAACGGTCTCCGTTGAGTTAGCGGAGTTAGCGGACTTTGCGGAGTTAGCGGAGTTAGCGGAGAGTTACAGAATCCCATCCCAGATGTTTTTCTTGTGACGCACCAGCGCGATCTTGGCTAAAGTGTATAAAGGCTCACTCTGCGATAGCTGCATGCGAAAGGTGTTCTATTCTCGCGACAGTTCAAAATAAAAATTTATTTTTTCCTACGACAAATACCGATCATCCCAAAAGAAAAAATGAAGATTTTCGACAAGTTGAAAAAGTACAAAATACAAGCCAATCGAGATACACGAAATACGACGAACGGGAAGCGAAGCAAAGGGAACATATAACTGGGAAATCTTTATTACTGAAAATACTCTGTTTAGGGCTTGTGACGCAATTCGTATTAGATTCAATGCATCTTATCTATCTTGGGGTGGTAAAAAGATTATTTTTGAAGTATTGGGTAGATGGTAAACGGCCTTTCAAACGGTCGATACAAAATCTTAAGACTGCGGACAAAACAATACGCGCCATACGGCCTTATATACCTTTAGACTTCGCTAGGAAAGGTCGGAGTTTATTGGAAATTCGAAGATTCAAGGCTACTGAATTAAGACTAGTTTTGCTCTATACAGGGCCGATATTTTTACATGACGTTCTTTCCCAAGATAAGTATGTCAATTTTATGCGTCTCCACGCTGCTATAACTATTCTTCCAAGTAAAACTCATATTTCTAATCACCTAGACATCGCTAAAAAAGCTTTGAAAAGATTTGTAAGCGAAGCTTCTGAAATCTACGGAAATGAATTTGTAGTGTATAATGTTCACTCTCTTATTCATATAGCTGACGACGCTGAAAATTATGGACCACTAGACAATTACAGTTGTTTTACATTTGAAAATTATTTGAAGACCTTAAAGTCTCGGATCCGCAGTAAAACTTGTCCACTTCAACAAATCTCCAATCGAATCCTTGAATTGAATACTATCAGCGAGGCTAAAGATGGCGATGTATTAGCAGAATATTGTCCTTTAGGAGTAACGCACCCTATAGAAGGCCGTGCGGACGAGCATTATTTTGAATGTAAGTCATTAAAATATCGTAGGATGAAAATATCATCGAACCGTCCAGATAACGTTGCTTTTGTGAGTGGTAAAGTGTATGTTGTACAAAAAATTGTCTGTATTCACGGAGAATACAAATGCATAGGTACGCCTTCCAGATACACAGAGGATCTTTACAAATATCCGCTCCCTTCGTCCAGACTGAACATTTTCTATGGTAGGAGCCTTGGTGATTTGCATACATTCTCTGTCAATGAAATATCGTTCAAAGGTGTCATGATGCCATTTAGGGAAGGCTTTGCGATATTTCCTATTCTACACCAATTGTAATTTTATCAGAGGAAGCATGTAACTTATTCGGTCGAATTGGCCGTATTGATTATTATGAAGTCTTCTAAATATTAATGATAAAAATCCACTACTATATTTCTCACGTTCGATTCTATTTGTATATTGTGCACATATACGTACAGAAATGTTCGCTGCCGTCGAATTTCTCGGAAAGAATAAAGGAAGAGAGCTTACGATTGTACCGCTCATTTGGCTCACCGACAACAGAACCTTCTGCTATTGGCCAAAAACGGTCAAGAGCGAAACAGATTTTATACGACTAGTCAAGTCAGGCGCAGTGTACCAAAAATCTTGGCAAAAATATTCAGTCAATAGAGTACTGCTCACTTCAGGTAATTGAAGTTCCACCTAATTATGTATGCAGATATCCAATTATGCATCATGGGGATGAAGCTGAAGCTAGCAGCCAAAATTAGCAGCCTAACGATCCTTCGTTAGTAAAAATGAAGCAGTAAAAGTCAAAAAATAGCAATGTCGCTATGTTTCATGAAAAGTTACTGAATTCGACCGAAAAAAGTCATGAGTCTGTACTGCATCATTCCATTTGGAAGACGATTAGCTTGTTTGGCTGCTGACTCCGGCTGCTAGCTTCAGCTTCATATCATGGGGAACAGAATTTTGTTTGTTTAATAATTTTTTAGCTCTCAAACTAATTAACAGATTTTTATGCGCGATATATATTTTTGTAGGAAATCGGACGCTCTAAAAAAATGTCTTGTCATTTTTCGATAAACCAACGAGTTCATTAAAATTCTGTTGAAAATAGAAAGCAGTCGAGGCCCACGATCAGCTATAGCTCTAAATTTTTGTCTTTTCTTCAAGTATTTTTGAGAATTTTTTAAAAATTTTGAATTATGTCATACTTTGAGAAAAATCGATTTTTCATGTTTGAACGAAGATTTCACTATGAAGGACGAGGCACAATTATCCAGAAATATTTTTTTCGAAAAGTACACTTCTTTCCGATGAATTTCATATACTCACATTTTGTAATCCGGCTGATAGATTCAGAAATACAGGCGTTTAAACGTTTGACGATCATCGGGAATTGCGAAATTTCAAAAATATGTAAATCGAAAACGAATTGAGCTAAAAATTCGAAATAAATCACAAGCACTTCTTTCAGTCTACTGAATATCAGAAAAAAATTGAAAAAAATCGAGAGGGGTGAGGGTCAAAAGCTGTCCCGGTTGAGCTGGAATTCCCCATATATATGGGGCGTTCCATGCCAAATCGACCTACCCGTGACCCTCGACCTCTCAGATTTGGTTCCTGATTTTTTGTGTCATTCTGCCGACTTTGAATAGCAACTACAATTTTTTTCAGATTTTTTAAAATATCTTTGCGCCCGTGGTGAATTTTCAAAGTTTTTTTTTCAACACCTCGATGGCCGTAACTGCAAAATCTGAAACAATTCTAAAAAATTCTCTGTCAAAAATAAAAATTTTTGACCCATATTACATTATGTCTAGACTTTTCCTTCAACCTGATTTTTCGATTTTTCGATCGAAAAATTTGAGAAAATATAAGAGGAGATCAATTGAGACCGTTCAAATCACGCGCTCCCGTGTTATGCTTAGAGTCCAAAGTATAGCAAATCGTCTAACCGGCCACTATAGCACGCGTTCCTCAACCCAAAACTTCTATTAATTTCGATTGCATTTATTACCGTACCTATAATGATGATTTATTCGGGATCTGCGGTAATCGATGCATAATAGTAGTACAATACCTGGCCTATTAAGTAGTCCATACAAAAGTGCTTAATAATCGTGGCAAACGCATTATGACGTAATAAATAAGGATGTATTGCTCTCGTTCCATGACGTTCGATGAAAAATTACTTAGAATATAAACATTATACTAATACGGGGACCAGCCCCAATTATAGTCGAAAGACTATTCAACACCTCTGGGTGCATGAACAATTGTTATCATGATTAGTAGTACCAATATCTTAAATAATCACATTGTAATACGCTATACGAACGAAGATGTTCTAGAAGGAATCGGACACGCATGGAGCAACGAGGACCCCCACTCCTGGAAATTGGACGACATAAGAGGCTGCGAGGACCAGCAACGAGAGGCATTTGACGGTCAGGCACTCAGGCACGCCAAACGATTCTCGATCTAAATTAATCTACTTCTATTGTCAAACTCAACACACGTATTTACTTTCCATTCTTTCCTTTTGATAATAAATATTACTGTTTAAACATTATAAAGCAATTTATAAGAGCCTGAGGCCGGCTGGCTTACCTCACCATCACCTCACCATCACCTCATCATCATCCCAGTAAGCTATTCACTACCTGTGATTATTACAATCACAGGAGTCGTAATACTTGCGTCATCCCATCATCACCAGACACATCTTCCATATCAGAGATATACGTTTCGTATCCTTATTGCAAGGTTGCGGGCGTTATATCCTCATACATCTCACATCTCCATCATTTCACGTAAGTCATCCGGTACCTGTGATTATTGCAATCGCAGGAGCTGTAATACTTACACCATCCCATTTTCATTCATAACATCGATTCATAAAATATACGTTACGCGCACTTAGTGCAAGGGCGCGGGCGCCTATATTTCACACACCTCACCTCACCATCATTTCACGTAAGTCGTTCACCACCTGTAATTATTGCAATTGCAGGGGTAGTAAGACTTACATCACCACCACCATCATCCATTTCATCTCGCCTCCATTTCACATAGGTCATTCGCTATCTGTGGCTAGTGCAGTCGCAGGAGTCGTAATACCTAATCATCCACCCACCATCCATTATTAGTTGTAAGAATAGAAAGCTTGGATACAAGATTCACCGACCGCGGGCCTCGAATTCTATATAATTCGACAAAGAACCCCGACTATCTCCGTTTTGCAGGGACAAAATAAAACGAGAGGGTCACACAATATACCGTAGACTGCTACTTGAATATTTTTAGCGATAGCCAAAAATTTTTGGAAATTTTTTCCCCCATGGCGAACTGCTATGCGAGGCGCGTGGTTGAATACAACCCGAGATACAGTCACAGCTTCGCGGGGCGCTTGGGACACGTTGAGTCCACAGTACGCTTCATGAGCTGTCTAGTAAACGTAAACATAAACATTGGCCGACCCTGACCGAGAGTGACCGAAGAGCCGAGTGCTGCAAGAGGGTAGCAAAACAATTCATTGGCAATTTTATATGATATTGTTCGGATGGGCGACGGCAGATAAGTTGGTGAAGTGTGTGTGCTTCTAATCACAACAGGTCACGTCCGTTGATGCAGTACAATTTTAGGTTAGTCACATTTCTCGATTCTTGTGCAAGTACGGAAATCTGATAGTAAGTTTGTTCACGTTGACTGTAAATTTCTGAATTCAGAGTTTGCTGTACTCTTTGCTGCGCTTAAGGTGTTTACGTATTTTTTGAAATGGATGAATATAAATTTATATTATATAATATAATATTATATATAAAATTATACATATATATTATGACGAGATTTTCACCGGCCGCGAGGATCAGCCGGCGAAATATAACTCGACTACAAACAAGATCCCAACGTATGAAATTCAATAAAAATGCGGAAAGTTAAATAACAACAAATGACTCGATAGCAAAAAGTAATAAACTGGGCGCCAGGCACGTGAAGCGTGCCACGGTACGAAAAAGACTTTGAAAGCAAGAGAAAAACTAGAAATAGAGAAAGATAGCAACAGACGAAAGCAAAAAGAGATAAACCCTGACCAACAGAAAGGACTCGACTAACTAAGTATTTGGTAGAGGGGAACGTGGGGGCGGCGAGAAAAAGAAAACACCTGCGAAATACGGGAATTAACAAGGAAAAGATAATTTATTCACAAAATAGTAGAGAAAAAGCCAGATAAAGATACAAAAAAAAAGAAAAACAGGAAAAGAGAGAGTGACAATAATAGGTAGCAAAAATAGAGAAAAGCCAGAACAGGAAAAATTCACAATTATGCACAGCGTTAAGAAGTTAGCCCCACAGGTCGGGGTTGACCAGAATATTACAAAAAGCAGATGCAGAAGGCAAAAGCGCGAAAAAGCGTGAAATAGATAAAGATAGTAGGTAGAAATAGGTAAATCGGCGTAACCTATATAGACGGCACTGACGGCAGGGGAAAGACGGGAGGAGTTCGCACATACACACACGCTCACGGGTGGCCTACGACGCAGCGTAGCCGTTACCCGACGCACACACACTCTGGCGCGGCGATTACAAAAGCGCGGCGCGCACACTCACACACTCACACACACCGGGCAAACTAAGTAGGCAAAAAGGTACAAGGTAAAAGGGAGCGGGGGTCTCAACCCAAGGCACAATAAATTACCAAGTATCAAAAATACAAAATAGCCAAATAGTCGAGAAGCGATAGAATTAGAAACCGTCGACAACCCGTCACAAGACAGTTAAGGCAGCAAAACAGCCCATAGATTCGCGGAAGGCGAATCGGCAGTAATGGCGGTCGTGATGACGGAGGGTCGAGGTTTGAAAGCGGAAAGTCTACCTTTGTAGATTCGGCTCCACACAAAAGTTAGCAAAACAGAGCACTAAAATAAGCGGTACTAAACCAAATGCGAAACAGCAAACTCAAGCGTTACTAGAAAAGCGATACAGGAAAGCAAAACTACACTAGATTAGACTAAGCGTTAAAGGCACAGCGCGAAGCGTGGCGATCGGTTGCGGTATCTCCAGAGAAGAGTCGAAGGTAGAGTGATCAAGAAGGCGGAAGACGGCGAGTCACGTGTGTTTCCAGGGGTTTCGCTACTAGCCTGGTGGTTTCGCCGTGTCTCGCTGGATGGGGCTGGTAATTAGCCTATTTGGCAGTTGTCATTGCAGGACACCGGTGGACCAGGCCGGTGGAGCGGGTTGCGTAGGTTGAGGCGTTACGTAAGCGAGGCAGGCGGCAGGCGTAGCACAGCCGAGACACGACTACTAACACCAGGTTTTCGATACTTCCCCTGGAGTAGATCGCCGGGTCATCCCACGATGTCCCACGATGTCCCTCGGTGCGGAAACCTGTTAGATACAGCGAAAAAAACTTACGGCAGACAAATGCTCTACAATATTTAAAAACTAGTTGCCTTGGGGAGACGCCACCGGTACGGGAAAAGACGGCAGGAAAGGGAAGGGAAAAGGTAGATCGCGAACGGATCGCCACGCGATAAATTAGGTCGCTCACGTTGTTGAGAGGAGGCGATGGTCTGTGGCGGATTAAAAATCCGCCGCGTTACAATATATAATATAAATTATAATATAATAAATAAAATAAATAAAATTATGTATATATAATATAAAATTATATAAATTTATATTCATTCATTTCAAAAAATACGTCAACACCTTAAGCGCAGCAAAGAGTACAGCAAACTCTGAATTCAGAAATTTACAGTCAACGTGAACAAACTTACTATCAGATTTCCGTACTTGCACAAAAATCGAGAAATGTGACTAACCTAAAATTGTACTGCATCAACGGACGTGACCTGTTGTGATTAGAAGCACACACACTTCACCAACTTATCTGCCGTCGCCCATCCGAACAATATCATGTAAAATTGCCAATTAATTGTTTTGCTACCCTCTTGCAGCACTCGGCTCTTCGGTCACTCTCGGTCAGTGTCGGCCAATGTTTATGTTTACGTTTACTAGACAGCTCATGAAGCGTACTGTGGACTCGACGTGTCCCAAGCGAAGACACTCGTTCTCTTATTTATAAAAATTCCACAAATTGTGAATAATGAAAAATAATTTTTTGTATCTATTGTATTATGGGATTTCGCAACACTGTGAAGTTACATCAATTTTTTTTTTGATGATTTTTTTTTTTCAACTCATTGCTGTGACTTCACGGTGTTTAGGAATCCCATAATATAACCAAAAAAAAGTAGGCTCTAGTATTCACAATTCGGAGAAATTGGAAAAAGAAAATACGAGTGTCTTTCCTTGATAACATTGTTTTTTGTTTAATATTTTGCCCTGAAACGTACTCTCGACTTGCTGAATAGAATCTCAATTAATTTTTTTCAGGAAGGCCATAAAATAATGCACATTTTCGTTATTTACTAATGTAAATACGTCAAATCCCGTCAAAGACATAGCAGCCATCAGCATGAATAAATGTTACAAATTGGTAACCAACTGAAAAACGTCAGAAAATATAATAGTAAATCTGGCGCGGCACACAGTCTCCGTACAGAAACCGACACCATCGGACGCTCTAAGGATGTTTAGGCTGTGCCTTCCCAACCAAAAGTGACTTTCGTCGACAATATTGCATGCTTCATGATAAGATGAAAATCGGAAAAAATTCAACCACGATGAAGACGACGCTAAAATTAATTTCAAATAATAATAATGTCCACAAGTCATCAATAAATTGTTTAAACAGATCATTGTTCAACAAATTTCAAGATTTTTTTTCCATGTGAAATGAATTCGTTGAATTTTCTGACTACACACGAATTTCACAAAAATTTTCTCATTTTTTGGAAATTTCGGTTCTCGGAAATTTGTGAGGGTTGTATTTACGAAAATATTCGTTCAATGTTCAAACTTATGAATTGTGATACACAACGCGTGTTCTCAAAAATATATATGTCGGAGAAGAAGGAGCAGGATAATAACCTGGTTCGCCAGGTTCGTCCATATTGTCGTGAGGGATGGTCCGTTCTGGGATGTCCCTTACGGGAGGCGTGAGGAACTTGTGAGCGGGTATTCGGAGGTCCGATTGAAACACGTACAGTTCGTCAGAAGAATCCTTTCATTACCACGCGTACGGAAGCTAGGGGTAGGTATGACCAGTTCCGAGTTTAGATCCAGACTGCCGGTCTAATCACTCGGCTCTGATAAGGTAAGCTCTCCGATCTTAGAGAGGGGGAATACCTTGCCTATCCCTTGCTTCGTATCGCCGTCAAAAGAAATCAAAACAAAGTTCGGGCTCGCTACACAAGCTATAAACTAGGCATAGTAGTTTTAAAGTAATGTCGTGCCGTAGGCGTTGTGAGTTTGAGATTAGGATGTGGGATCGGTCCAATGAAGTTTACTCAGATGGATCGAAGATTTATGATATAACTAATTATTCCTTTATTGTACTTCTTGCGAAATACCTTAAATCGTAGCTTACATCGGCCCTTGCTCGACCGTCTGTAGCCTACAGTGAACTGACGGTTCGGAGCTCTCAAGCGAACGTTACAGAAAATGCTGACCCATGCGTTATTATGGCTACATGCGATAACGCATCCGGTAGAAGAGTCTTGAGCGGCTCCACCGTTATAAAGTTATACATCGTTAGAATTATGATATTCGTTTTTGCACAACACCCCCCCAAGTGGAGGTAAGTTAAGTTGACAAAGTTCGATATAGGTATATATATAGTATTAATTTTTAAACTGAACTTATCAATAATTAATCCCTTTCGGGAGAGTAGCTTCGACCTCCTAGGTCCAGAGGTTTGCTCTGCCTCTCTTTCGTCAATGGCCCTTTGGATCTTGAGCTTATCTTTGGCATATTAACCATAACTTCGTGCGGATCGTTAACAGTCCCTTCGTTACTAAATAAAACTGCTTCTGGTTCTGCAGTGTCGTATGCCAAGTTTGGTGGATTTGATTCTCGCTTTTCTGGCCTATTTTTACTGAACAGATTGATATTCATTTTATTTCCGCAACATAAATTGATGTTAATCAGTAGTCCTCTGACAAAATTCATTATTCCGAATAAATGCAAAATGTATCCTAATCCTAGAATTCCCAGACCAATAAACAAGTACTTGATCCAATTAGTTGTTTTTTCTTCGTATGTCAAGGTTCGTTTATGAGACTCTAGTAGTTTTGCTTTTGAGTTTATCTTATTGAGAGTATTGAGAGTGGTCTTCTGATCAATTTTACTTTCTGGTAATTTAATTTCTTCTATGATGCTGTCATTGAATTTCAAGAAGGTAGTTAATTTTTCTTCAAATGATCTGAAGTTGTAAGGCAATATCTGAATTTTATCGGAAAGCTTCAAAGTTTTTTTGGTTGTATCATAACTGTAAATGACTTCGTCGTCGGTTACGATCGTTGTTTCGGGTAACAGTGTTAGCAATTTCACTCCGTAGAGTTCTACATTTTGATGTTTATTTTTGCCATAAAGTACCGAAATCGTCATCACTTTGTTATTATAACTAATCATCTTATTTTTATTATACAGAGGGACGAAATGTGTTCCTGATACAGGCGTAACCTTTCTTTCACACTTGCAATCGGTTACCGCCGAAGGATTAAATACATTATACAAGCAACTGTCACGTGCAGATTGCCGTTCCGTATAACTCGATCGCAGCCATATAATTTCACTTTTGACTTCTCTCCAACTTCATTGTATTTTTCAAAATTCTTTCCTTTTTGTTAACGTTTCTTTCAGTATCTACTCCTTATTATGTTGCCTCTTTCCTTTCGGACCAGCCTCGTGTTTTCCGAGAAGGAACGTATATAACAAATAACGAGACCGTAACTTAAAACTCATAAGTGGAGCTGCAATATTGTATTTGTCAGTCACGTATGGACCGATAACGGCCCACCCAGCGTTCCTGCTGTCGTCAGCCTCTCCTCGGCGAGTAGGGCCAGGCGATGTAGGGATGTCCAGCATAGACACCCCCTCCTACTTGAAACTTAGTATGACCTAGTATGTAGGTGTTGGGACCCTCTCTCTCTAGAGCATGCAAGTTTGTAACCAACGCATTTCCAATAAGGAGGTGTGGGTGAGATGCGTACCATTGTGGGGATTTATGAGCTGCGTAAGGAAATTTCCAAAGGCCTCGGCCAATCAAAACGGTTGCTTGCAACTAAGCAAACCGCTAATTGGTCGAAACGCGGGCGTAGGGGTGCGAATAATTCAAAACGCGGGGGTCTTGCGACCTCCGGACCCAAAAGAAGCGTCTTTCTTCCGTCAAATCGCGAGGTGCGTGGTTGTTTGGATCCGTGCACTTTATAGAGCCAAGAGTTGTATTCAATCATCTCAACGTGCGATACAAAGGACTCAGTGCCCGTTAATAGTGATTAAAATCAGTGCAAGAGACACATCCTTAAAATTACTATTCGATATAAATTCTTTCTATTAAACCATTACTTTCCGCCACGGAACCGAGACCCGGTCCCGTGTAGTGTAATTACTCTAAATTTAATTCAACAACCCTAAAACTCTTATTTCATAAACACTTGACTTTCTCGAACTTTTGACTTTCCTTTATAATCAGTGATATAAGACAGTAATTAGCGAAAACCAACATCCAATCTCTGAACCAAGATCCAGGGTCTAATATTCGGCATCGGTTATTACGAAGGTGAGCAGGATTCAACAACCCAAATTCACAGACGCACTTCTCACCCCCCCCCCCCCCCCCCCCCCTTACGCAACCTCAACAAAAGCTAAGTCTACGCAGTAGTTCAATTACAAACTTGCATACCTTGTTGTTCTCCGGTTCTCATTCTTATTATATTTAATTATTGTGTTTTCTTCCTACACTCTATCCTCCTGTACTACCATATATATCTATACTGTATATTATATCGGGCTTCACCCTCTTTGAATTGGCTGCACTAGTATCCTCCATAAGATATCCAGGAGGAGGTTAATCGAGGCAAGTCCACCTCACATTGTCATAGGGAACTCGGCTCGATTAACGGGCTAACCACCTCTCTTTTATAGATCACAGATCAGTAGTTCTTAATAATTCCACTAGTGCATCCAATTATACATATCGATTTAGCAATAGCATTCTAGCGTTAAGTACACGTTTTAATCATGAGTATATACATGTATATGTGTATATACATATTTGCATGCGTATTTATCCGTATCTGAGAACAAGAGAGAGTTCCGACCTAGTATTACGTTATATCCATATTCACACATTAGTCTTCTTTCAATTTCATATCATTTTACTCTCACTGTTTTACGTAGTACAGAATAGTATTCAGAACAGTATTTGTAGCGGAGGCCAATCTCCAAGAACCCACGTTCAGGTGGTAATTGATTTGGTAGCAAGCTTTAATTCATTGTATCCATTTATATGACCCATGTGGCATATATTGTAAGCCCTTGGGTAATTATCGTTTCATTTATCTAATCGCTTTCAGAATATAGTCTCCTTTTGCCTATTAATCATTTCATATTATTTCTGGACATTACCCTTCACATCCCTTCAGTATCGAGACCTGTATAGGACTATTTGGCAACGATCCCATTTACCGATCTATTGAGCTTTGCAAGATAGGTCTAGCCTGGTTATCAGGCAATTTTATTATTCAGCTGTGACGAGGGGAATCATCCTCTCACTTGCATTTCATTTGCTCAGGGAATCCACACTACCAACCCCCCACGTCACAAGCGAATTGGTGGCAGCGGTGGGATTTAAGCCAATTAACGATATTGAAATAATTCCAAATCTTGAAATAAAAAAAAAAAAAAAAAAAAAAAAAAAAAAAAAAAAAATTTTTAAATTTTATGTTAAATATTTTGTGATTAATATTTTACGATTTTTGAAAGAAGGATCGTAGCTCTCTCTCTCTCTCTCTCGCGAAAATATTTTTATATGTGCATGATCATTTAGTTATTAAGAATCTTGATATTTCGACCAAACATATACAATGCCTAGCGGCCAGGGCGACTCAAACGCTAGCCTCAACGCGACCATGAATGCTAGTAATGCTATGATGACCTCTATGCCGGAGTGCTTCGCACTCCAACATAGTACACTAAATATCCCCTACTTTGACGGGAAATGCATTCCGCTGAAAGACTTTCTCCAAGACGTACATAACGGTGCGGTCTATGTGCCACCCACGTCCGAGGGAGCCTACGTCAAAGCAATCCTTGGAAAACTGCAGGGTGCAGCACGAGACAGTACCTACGGGAAAACCTTCCGCACCGTTAACGACCTAACGAAACACTTAAAGACACGATTTGCGCCAGGGAAAACCTACCCGTATTACCAGCACGAAATAGAAAATATCCGAATGAGGCGTAGCGAAACCGTTAGCGATTATTACGATCGGTTGCAGATCCTGATTAGCGGCGCGCGTATTTGCCTGGAGGATAGATATCAGGACGGCGCGGCGGAGATGATAAAACCCATAATTGACGGTGCAGTCGAAGCATTTATACGCGGACTCCCGGACGACCTAGCCAAGGCAGTAGACGCACGAAATCCAAAAGATCTCGAAACGGCTATCCAAGACGCGGTCCAGGTAGAAACTCGCATAAGAACCGGAGTTTTACCACCGGACGAAATGCACAGGCGCGCATTTACGCGGGCACCGTCGCCGACGGGCTTCAGATATACAGACCGACAATCGCCTGTCCGCGAATTTTCAAACTATTACGTCAACGACACCAACGAAGTTGACAGATCACGGCAAAGAAGTCCGTCACCGACGGCCGGGAATCGTTTGCCCCCGCCGACGGGCATCTTACGTAGATCGGAACCTCGGGAGTACCACTCGCATCAATCACGAGAGATGTTGAATTGCGAACGGTGCGCGCAACCAATACCGACTCGCCCTTACGCGTACCCTCCAGCCTACCCATACCAGTATCCACCCTTCCCGTATCCATACTATCCACCATATGGGTACCCACCACCGTTGACGGGAAACACGCCGGGGTACAATAACTATCCTAGACCCAGATCAGTATCACCAAATATAAATCCGTCAACTAGCGGATATAGGTCAGGGTCGCCAGGTCCAACAACACGAGGACCTGAGACGAGTAGGCGAAGTAACGAAACACCTGCACCGAGATCGCGGTCACCGTCTCCATATAATAACAGGCCGTCGGAAGCTTTAAACGCGAATGGACCCCGACGCACGGACGCGACGGCGGGGCACGCGACACACGAGCGTCAACCGGCAGTAAGATTCACGGAGCCGGGTCCCGAGTACTTACGTGCGGGGCAAACAGAGAATCGCCGATAATACAAATCGGAATACCCGAACTTAAAACCCGGTTTGGAACGTTTCTAATTGATAGCGGTGCTGACATAAGCTTAATAAAAGTAAATACATTACATCCGGACGTGTTAATCGCGTGTCGGGAATCCGCAATAATCACCGGCATAACAACTGATAAAATAGAAACGTTCGGGACCGCGGAACTGACATTACAGGGAGTAATAAATAAAATACATGTAGTAAGCTCGGATTTTCCAATTTCGTGCGACGGTATATTAGGCAAAGATTATTTACGACGGGAAAAAGCAGAAATTTCATTTACGCATAACATGCTCGTCACAAAAACGGAACCCATTAAACCTTTTAGATTCATAAATGAACCAAATTCAGGGACAGACAGCGAACCCGAAAACCGAATTTGGAAAATAAAAGCGCGATCGAGACAAATTATAGCTGTACCAGTATTAGGATCCGATTTGGCAGAGGGATATTTACCGAAGATCCCTACTAGCGAGGGGCTATACATCGGCGAGGCTGCCGTGACCATATCAAATGGCGCCTGCCATGTATTAGCTATAAATACGCTGGAGGAGGATATGGAAGTGGAAATCCCTCCCCAAGAAATTACACCGTTCGAGTTGCACAGCTTCCCGGAAGAATTTGATTACGATTCAGACACGACGGACCCTGACATTGAGCCAGTTACGACAGACAGACTCGAACAGATAGAATCGCAGCTTAGACTCGACCATTTAAATGACGAGGAAAAGATACACGTGTTGGACTTAGTCGGAGAATACCCGGACATTTTTCACTTACCCGGAGACAAACTACAATTTACACCCGTAATCAAACATCGTATACCGACTGTAAATGACGTACCGATAAACACGCGTCAATATCGATTTCCCCCGATTCATAAGACTGAAATTGACAGACAAATGAAAGCTAAATTAGATCAAGATATTATAATACCTTCAAATTCACCGTACAATTCGCCACTCTGGATTGTCCCAAAGAAACCGGATTCGGAAGGAAATCCGAGGTGGAGAATCGTGATGGATTTCCGAGCGCTAAACGACAAAACCATAGGCGATGCGTACCCACTACCCAACATTACAGATACATTAGATCACCTAGGTGGAGCCGTATATTTTTCAACCTTCGATCTTGCAAGTGGCTTCCAACAAATAGAAATGGACCCGCGAGATCGTGCGAAAACCGCGTTCACTACGCCAAACGGGCATTATGAGTTTTTAAGAATGCCCGAAGGATTGAAAAATGCGCCTGCCACTTTCCAGCGACTAATGGACCAAGTCCTACGGGGCTTGCAAGGGGTAGAAGTATTTGTCTATTTGGATGATATAGTAGTATTCGCCAAGGACTTAGAAGAACATGAGCGAAAAATTCGAAGATTATTTAAAAAACTAGCTGACGCAAAATTAACATTACAGCCTGACAAGTGTGAATTTTTGAAAACAGAAGTGTCCTACTTAGGTCACGTGATTACTAAGACGGGAGTAAGACCCGATCCGAAAAAGATATCGGCAGTTAGGAAATTCCCACGACCCAAGAATCAGAAAAATGTTAGGCAATTCATAGGATTGGTAGGCTATTACCGTAGATTCATTAAAGACTTCGCAGTTAAGGCCAAACCATTAAACGATTTATTGAAGAAAAACACGCCGTTCGTTTGGAAGAAAGAACAGCGCGACAGTTTCAAAATTTTACGAAAAGCTCTATGTCAAAAGCCAATACTACAATATCCAGATTTTGAAAAGCCATTTACATTGACCACCGACGCATCCGATTACGCGATCGGGGCAGTGCTAAGTCAGGAGGTAGACGGCCACGATATGCCCGTCGCTTATTTATCTCGAGCCTTGATAAGCGCGGAACAAAATTATTTCACCACAGAAAAGGAATGCTTGGCTGTACTATATGCAGTATTGCATTTTCGACCCTATCTATACGGACGTAAATTCACATTGTTCAGCGATCATGAACCACTACGGTGGATCAGTTCCATTAAAGATCCGGGACAGCGACTTGTGAGATGGAGGTTGAAATTACAAAATTACGAATATACTTTTGTACATAAACCGGGTAAACTGAACACCAACGCGGACGCGTTGTCTAGAAACCCAGTACTAAGCGATCAGTCGTCAGATACCTCAAGTGACTCGAGTTCGGAATTCTCGGATATCGAAATTAATAAATCCAAAGACGAAATATTGGAATATTCAGGTTATCTTAAATTAGCGAAACTAAAAATAACAAACCCAGACGTTGTAGAGGTACACGAGAAACTTTTCGACAAAATAGACAATTACGGACACACAGTTTCGGTAGATCTAGAAATGGCAGCCGGAATAGCAGCAGAATTTAAACAAAAGTATGGTGTGCCGGAGAAATTAAAACAACAAGCGAAATTGCACGCAGTAGGTAGCATACAGTTACCAGAACAAAACATTTATTACATTATGACCAAATTAAATTATTGGGACAAACCGACCTGTGAGGATATGTATAAAGGATTAGTAAAATTCAGAGAAAAATTGCTAGAGGATCAGGTAAAGTCTGTTAGGATTCCGATAGTCGGGTGCGGATTAGACAAATTACCATGGGGAAAGGTTAGAACCATGCTCAGGTACATCTTTAGGGACACAGGTATCAAAATTTACGTTTGTACCAATATTCGAACAATAGATGAGACGGACGATACATCAAAATTATACATGATGACTAGGAGTGGGAAAAACCCAACTAAACCTTCCAAATTACAACAACCCGTTTCGCATAAAGGACTGACTAGATCGACTTCCATAGACAATGACCAACCAAGCGGCATCAAGCCTAGACAGAGACTCAAAACGACTCCGACGTTAGACAAAAGCGCAATATCAATGAGAACGCGTTCTAAGGTAGCGTTACAACCAGCTAAGAAACCAGAAGTATTAGAACCGATAGTGGAACAGACACTTGAAGATTCCTCAGATGATGAATCTTCAGAGCCACCTGCGTATAGGAAACGGAGAAGCGTATTACCGAGTTTAGGGTTTGATTTACCTCCCGCACAACAACAGACGTCTTCGGAACACGTGGAAGCAACAGACGTAGACTCAGACTCCGAAAACGATCTTGACGACGACAGAATAGCCGTGGAGATAAAACCACCGGCTCAAACGACTGATAGCGACGTGGACGACGACGTATTTACTTTCGAAGCACCGACAATTTTGGACAGCCCACCGAACGAACAGAACAAATCCCAACGACGGGACCAATTGATTTTCAAACCTCCTATAGATTTGAGAAGTTTACACGAATCATTTAAGGCCTGCGCGCACTAGACGGCAGCGGACGGCAGCGGACGGAAGAAAACAGTGGCTATCATTAAATTCGTTATTTCAGAAGTATGATTACAACAATACTTTGTTGATGCATTGAGTGATAGCTACTGTTTTCTTCCGTCCGCTGCCGTCCGCTGCCGTCTAGTGCGCGCAGGCCTTTAATCGTTTCGATAAATCCATACATGAGAGAAGCCTATTGGAACAGGAAATTGAGGATACAGAATTAGTCACTCTACCGAGAGCAATTTCCGTGGATAGGGACCTAGATCAAGTAACTCAAAAAGCAATTGAGGAACAGGACCCCTATAATACCGAAACGGAGGACGAAGAACTTAACTCTAGGATAGAAAGGCTATTAAGGGACACGGAAAAGAAACAAATCGGAGCTAGTGAGGAAACGAGTCGAGACAGTACAATTAGTACTTCGGGGACACCCTATGTCTTAACTACCGCCGGCGCGAGCCCAGATATGTCCGTTATCAACCGACCAGCTGTTAGAATAGGTCTCCCGACACCTAAGGTAGCGCCTCGACCTATAGCTCTCTCCACGCCGTATCCGCATACAAGCGTACAGTCCGGTCCAAGCACCCAGTTTTGCAACAATGTAAGGCCTATTAAACCACCGAGACGACTAGAACCAAATTTAGGACCAACGGGTAGCTCAGGTATAAAAATAACTGAAAGCATACTTCCAGACGTAGAGCCTACCTCACCATTAAATTTACCTAGAACAACCGAACGCTCGACAGGACAAATAGAAACGACAAGAGGAAATTTGACATATTTAAAAGACAATTACGTGTACTTTACCTCAACTGATTCGGAAATTGCGACATCCATTACAAAATTACTGACAGATCTGGAAATAATAAGCATGGACGAGCAGCGCAAGACAAGACCCAAAATTGGTCAGATCCTTGTTACCAAGCGCGGAAAGTATCGAGCGCTGGGCATAACGGTCAAATCAAAATATTTCGACGAAATTTCAATAGAAAATATAAGGTTGGGACTAGTTAATCTCAAATTGACCCTAGAAGATTTAGAGATAACCAAATTCAGAATCTCAAAGACAGGAGACTTTACAGACGAATTACCGGCTGGAGTATGGTTCAAATTATTGCAAGAAACTTTTGAAAACAGTAACATCAATGTAGTACTTTGCACAGGCATTACCCAAGTCCCGCCACAAGAAATTCGTGACGCAATAATATCTGAGATGCATGGTAGTTTGGTAGGAGGACACAAAGGTGTGACGAAGACCTACCACCGAGTACGCGAAAGGTTCTATTGGCCAAAAATGCGCGATGATATTAGCCATTTCATTCGGAAATGCAGTAGCTGCCAGGAACATAAACTAGTTCGCGTGAAGACCAGAGAGCCTATGATAATTACAGATACGTGCACGGAACCATTCGAGAAGATTGCATTAGATACAGTAGGACCGCTACCGACGACACCCCGAAACAACAAACATATATTGACGATACAAGACAACTTGACGAAGTATTGTGTAGCGGTACCGGTACCAGATATCAAAGCTGAAACAATAGCTCACGCGTTAGTAAAGAATTTCATTCTGAAATTTGGCGCCCCTCGAGTAATCCTCACTGATAGAGGGACCAGCTTTGTAAACAAACTTTTTGCCGAATTAGAAAGAATTTTCAAAATTAAACACATCACGACCTCAAGTTATAGACCTCAGTCGAATGGAGCGTTAGAAAGGAGTCATATGGTACTGGCAGACTATATTAAACACTACCTTGAGGAATTTGATGACTGGGACGAATTGGTGCCGTTTGCAATGTTCTCCTATAATACGTCAGTGCATGAGGGAACGAATTTTACACCCTATGAGTTGGTGTTCGGTAAATTAGCGCGTACGCCAACCTCGTTCCCGACGGACGAAGAGTTGCCGACTTATAACTCCTACCTGGGTGATCTAATAGTTAGGCTTACCGAAATGCAGGATCTGGCGGCGAAACAACTGAACCTGTCTAAGCTCAAATCAAAAGAATATTACGACAGGAAGATGCGGCCATTCCCCGGAAAACTTGGGGATATGGCGCGAGTATTAATAGATGTGAAAAAGGGTAAGTTTGGTAAGAGATATCAAGGACCTTATCGAATTGTAGGCATACTGGAGAACAACAATGTAATTTTGCAGGCAGAAGACGGTAAACGTTTTGTAAAGCATATGGACAAGGTTGAGTTGGCGTATTGACAGAGACACAGACATTACACACACTTACACACGACACTGACGCCAGACGATAGCATGCAAATGCTTTGGGTTACCCCTAGTCGTCAGGAAAGGAGCAAAACACGAACTTATACACCTAAGACAAGCTCACCAAACCAGGAAAATGCCAGAAATCGGGATAAGCTTTGTGGCTGTCACGAACAATTCAACTCCTTTTAACGACGTCACAACAAGACACAATTACCATCTTTCAATTTAATAAAAGGAAATTGCCTAAAAAGGATCAATACGGAGAACAGACGGACCACTGGGAAGGAACAGGCGATGGAGATATTCCAGTTGCCCCAGACACAAGAAGGAACTCCGCGTGCGGAAACATCGAAGTCAATAACATCCGCAGGAATAGTTATACATTCTCGACCACCATTACCCAATCAAACGGTTCGGACCGACTAGGTGGTTCCTAAAGTACAAAATTAGAGAAACGACCGGACTGACCACTATACACCCTTGATTTTTCTTTTGGTTGCTTGCATTTCGTTTATTACTAACCAAATTTTTATGACGAAGAATTTTTACCATGGAATACGACGTTAAGGCCTCGCCGCGACTATTCGTGTCGAGACTGGCACCTTACACCAAGAAAGAGGACGTATTAAAGGCATTCGAATACTATCAGCCAACGGGGGCTGTGGTGCTCAGGGTACCAGGGGGACCAACCTCGGCTTTCGTGACGTTTAGGGAACTCAAAACGGCCACGGAAGCCTTGCTAAACTCAACCGGTTTAGTGATAAAGAAGAGGAAGGTGAAGGTGGCCTACGCCGACGTGTGGAACGAGCGCCACGGAGTCCAAAGGCCTCCAAGACAACCAACCCCGCCAGAAATACCTTGGGAGGATCAGGCGCTGCCATACTTTGAACCAGTCTGGTCACCTGAATTACCACCGGACTGCGTTTACAAGATAGCCAGCTATCTAAGATACAAGGAAAGAGCACGGATGGAGCAAGTCTCGAGATCCTGGAGGCAGGGAAGCCAGTTGTCCCACATCGGGACTAAGGTTTTAAGCGCGGAGATGTGGGAGTGGAACGGCTACGGGAGAAGAATAAAGACGGTAATGTACTACTGGGCCCTGCAGAGAAGCGGCGCATCCCTGAGAACGGTGGACTTCTCCAAAACCGAAGAAATAGAACTGCGACCGCAACTTGCGACGATAGCCATAAAGGCTTGTCCATTCATAGAATATCTCAACCTAACGACTATCGAGATATACGAGTCTGCGCTTCGTGAGCTACGAATGAATACCGAATTGAAAGGGCTAAAGCTCGGGAAAGTTGTGGGTCCTGTAGATTCGGACTTGGCTCCAGTATTGTACCGGATTCCGAATCTAAAATTAGAACTGACGGGAACACCACTGCTGGGAAGGTGCTTGATACATGGGACATTCATCGAACTATCGTTGGTGAGATGCGTGAAAGTATCAGGTGATGAACTGGCGACATGCATCTTAGAACAGCTGAATCTGCGGAGCCTGGAGATTGAAGATTGCCACTGGACTGGCAACCTAGAGGTGCTGCACGCGCTTACAACACAGCCATGGATCCCTGAAACCTTATCGAGGTTAAGGATAGTGGGTCGAAGACCTCGAACAGGTGCCCGAAGCTGGGAGGAGGGATACGGACACAACTACGACGAGCGAATAGGTGGGTGAACCAGGCTCTGGTTGAGCGGATGGTACACCAGATGCCCCGCATCACATCATTAAATCTTTTTGGATGTGAAAACATCCAGGGGGCATTTGCGTTGGAACCCCTCGCCTGGCTCAGGGAATGTTCGAAGCTAATTGTATCGAATATGCATCCCACCCTCGAATGGAGATTCCTGAAGCGGATGAGAGCCTTAAAACACCTGGAATGCAGAAACAACCCTGAGTTGTTGGACGAAGACATCTGCACCCTTGTACTGACCAGCACCATAATCGAGGTCATTGATGTGGAAGGAAGTACGAAGGTGGGGGATATAACGGAGACCTGCGTGAGGAACTCGCCGCGCGGAAGGAACCACGAGCTACGCCTATATTGCGAAAGTAACAAAATCCGTCCGTTCCGGCTCGGCAACTACTGGTACAAGTACAACAGAAGGCACCTGATCAGAACCGAAGCAGCATACGACCATGACGTCTAAATTTTCTTTTGTTTTTTTTTCTAAAACCACATTGCCGGCATATTATTTGGTCAGGCAGAATGTTTACATTCTTCGGGTAATCCCTTGCCTGACCACATATGCATATTCATAACACAAAATATATATATTCATTAGTATAACAAATAATTTACCTTGTTTTAGGCAATTACTTATATATTTAGTAAAAATTATTATAGCACGCTAGTGAACGAGGGCGTTGACAACTTTAAGTAGGGAGGGATGTCACGTGCAGATTGCCGTTCCGTATAACTCGATCGCAGCCATATAATTTCACTTTTGACTTCTCTCCAACTTCATTGTATTTTTCAAAATTCTTTCCTTTTTGTTAACGTTTCTTTCAGTATCTACTCCTTATTATGTTGCCTCTTTCCTTTCGGACCAGCCTCGTGTTTTCCGAGAAGGAACGTATATAACAAATAACGAGACCGTAACTTAAAACTCATAAGTGGAGCTGCAATATTGTATTTGTCAGTCACGTATGGACCGATAACGGCCCACCCAGCGTTCCTGCTGTCGTCAGCCTCTCCTCGGCGAGTAGGGCCAGGCGATGTAGGGATGTCCAGCATAGACACCCCCTCCTACTTGAAACTTAGTATGACCTAGTATGTAGGTGTTGGGACCCTCTCTCTCTAGAGCATGCAAGTTTGTAACCAACGCATTTCCAATAAGGAGGTGTGGGTGAGATGCGTACCATTGTGGGGATTTATGAGCTGCGTAAGGAAATTTCCAAAGGCCTCGGCCAATCAAAACGGTTGCTTGCAACTAAGCAAACCGCTAATTGGTCGAAACGCGGGCGTAGGGGTGCGAATAATTCAAAACGCGGGGGTCTTGCGACCTCCGGACCCAAAAGAAGCGTCTTTCTTCCGTCAAATCGCGAGGTGCGTGGTTGTTTGGATCCGTGCACTTTATAGAGCCAAGAGTTGTATTCAATCATCTCAACGTGCGATACAAAGGACTCAGTGCCCGTTAATAGTGATTAAAATCAGTGCAAGAGACACATCCTTAAAATTACTATTCGATATAAATTCTTTCTATTAAACCATTACTTTCCGCCACGGAACCGAGACCCGGTCCCGTGTAGTGTAATTACTCTAAATTTAATTCAACAACCCTAAAACTCTTATTTCATAAACACTTGACTTTCTCGAACTTTTGACTTTCCTTTATAATCAGTGATATAAGACAGTAATTAGCGAAAACCAACATCCAATCTCTGAACCAAGATCCAGGGTCTAATATTCGGCATCGGTTATTACGAAGGTGAGCAGGATTCAACAACCCAAATTCACAGACGCACTTCTCACCCCCCCCCCCCCCCCCCCCCCTTACGCAACCTCAACAAAAGCTAAGTCTACGCAGTAGTTCAATTACAAACTTGCATACCTTGTTGTTCTCCGGTTCTCATTCTTATTATATTTAATTATTGTGTTTTCTTCCTACACTCTATCCTCCTGTACTACCATATATATCTATACTGTATATTATATCGGGCTTCACCCTCTTTGAATTGGCTGCACTAGTATCCTCCATAAGATATCCAGGAGGAGGTTAATCGAGGCAAGTCCACCTCACATTGTCATAGGGAACTCGGCTCGATTAACGGGCTAACCACCTCTCTTTTATAGATCACAGATCAGTAGTTCTTAATAATTCCACTAGTGCATCCAATTATACATATCGATTTAGCAATAGCATTCTAGCGTTAAGTACACGTTTTAATCATGAGTATATACATGTATATGTGTATATACATATTTGCATGCGTATTTATCCGTATCTGAGAACAAGAGAGAGTTCCGACCTAGTATTACGTTATATCCATATTCACACATTAGTCTTCTTTCAATTTCATATCATTTTACTCTCACTGTTTTACGTAGTACAGAATAGTATTCAGAACAGTATTTGTAGCGGAGGCCAATCTCCAAGAACCCACGTTCAGGTGGTAATTGATTTGGTAGCAAGCTTTAATTCATTGTATCCATTTATATGACCCATGTGGCATATATTGTAAGCCCTTGGGTAATTATCGTTTCATTTATCTAATCGCTTTCAGAATATAGTCTCCTTTTGCCTATTAATCATTTCATATTATTTCTGGACATTACCCTTCACATCCCTTCAGTATCGAGACCTGTATAGGACTATTTGGCAACGATCCCATTTACCGATCTATTGAGCTTTGCAAGATAGGTCTAGCCTGGTTATCAGGCAATTTTATTATTCAGCTGTGACGAGGGGAATCATCCTCTCACTTGCATTTCATTTGCTCAGGGAATCCACACTACCAACCCCCCACGTCACACAACCATCTGAAGGCGTGATCCGTCGGGACCCTGCATGCCTTTTACAAATCTTATGCCCTCTCAATATTATACATTCGCTCATTTCGGTTTCGCTAGTTAACATAATTGACTGGTCCCTTATATTCTGAATTACATAATCTGCTGGGGCTTGCCAATAATAAGCATAACCATGCTCATCGATTTCTGGAATTGATGTGATTTTAACTATTCTAAATGGGATTGATTCCAGTTCGGGTACTCTTATTTCATAAATGAATTTCCCGTTCAAAGTATATATGTTGATTTGTGAGACTTGCAAAAGTGTTGCTAAGTCAGATAGTCCAAAAGTCTCGAATTTCGGCATAGACGCACATATTTGTGTTATAACATCGTCATTGAGGAACATGTGAGACACGTGTCCTTGATAGGCTGTTTCGATTGCTCTCAACAATTCTCTCAAAATATCATCTAAAGTTTCTTCTGCTCTATACAAATCTAAAAGGTCTAATATGGCGTAGTCTGCTGCTTTTAATGCCATCACTTCCTTGGCAATTATTTGGAAGTCTTTAGCCTGCCTCTCGCTTATTTGTGCCGTTACACTTCTCAATCCTGCGTTATCAAATACTAGGCTTTTAATGATAGTTGTCTGGTTAGCGATTAAGTTACTGTACTCTTGGTTCGTTCGATATAATTTATCAATTTCGGCGTTGTAATATTCCGAGTCTTCGGATGACAAAGTTCCAAAAAGTGTTTTACTGATCTGTCCTACAAAGTCGAATAAGCCTCTTTTTTGTCTAGTCTTTGGCAACCCTATCAGCTGATATATATCGTTAAGCAGTTTTCTCGAGTCTCGAAGGAGGGATCTTCTTTTCATAACGTGTCCATAGATGAATGGGAATACTCGCGTACTATAATCGATCCCGTCTGATCCCGTCCATCTTCCGACATCTACCATGAGTTGGTTTCTCAAATTGTCGTAGAGTTTTTCGATCGTATCGATTTCTTTCTCCAGCTCCGCGAGGTGAAGCACATTTACGAACGTCCACTCGTTATTGTATATGAAAGCCGTGGACACCTCCTCCAGCAGGAAACCTGGTTTGTTTCTGATCTCCTCCTGAGTTAGTTGCGTCAGTCCGAATGGTAAAAGGAGCAACAGAACTATTCTGCAATGAGGTTTACATTAGCGTACTTCAAGCGATTGACATGTACTAAGATTTCTTTATTATTCCTAAGTATTGTATAATTAACGTCTGATAGTTTATTGATTATTTGATAGGGCCCTTCGTAGGGTTTATCTAAACCGACCGTTTTCTCTTTCTTAAACCACACAAGGTCGCCGATTTTGAATTCTTTTGGTTTTGATACTCTATCGAATTTTTTCTTTACTTTATTTTTTGCTATCATGAGATTTTCTTTTGCTTCTTTATTTAGAATGTTAATTCGGTTTCTTATTTCCGTTGCGTAATCGTCGTAAGTGTAGTGTTCTGGCGGGTCATTGATGATTTTTGCGTTTTGTCCAAAAACTAATCTATAAGGGGTGAAATCTGTTGATTCGTGCTTGTTCGTATTGTACGTAAGGCAATAGAGATGTAATATTTCATCCCAATCCTTGTTCCTTTTGAGGTTACTTTTCAAATATGATTTTAGTACTGCATGACTCCTTTCAATATTACCGTTACTTTCGGGATGGTATATTGTTGTTACGCTTCGTTTGATTCCTAATAATTTCTCTGCGGCTTTATTGAATTTACTTGTAAAGTTACTTCCGTTATCCGTGAGGATGATTTCCGGGACACCGAAAACTGAAATATAATGTTTGAACAATTTGTCAATAATCGTTTTTGAGTCTGTATCTTTCAATGGTACTGCCGTCATGTATTTGGTCAGGTTATCCTGAATGGTGAGTATGTGCGTATGGTGTTTGGAAGTCATGGGTAGGGGTCCTACTATGTCCATACTGATCTTTTTATTGAATCTGTCGGGAGTGTCGGTGATAACTAATGGAGCTTTCGTTGTTTTACTTTTCTTACTCTGTTGGCATATAGCGCATTCACTAATGAATTGAGTTATGTCCTGTAACATGCGTCTCCAATAATAATTCTCGCTGATTCTATAGAAAGTCTTCTTAATACCTTGATGGCCGCCAATCGTACCGTTATGATTTTCTTCAATTATCTGTCTTTTCTCACTAGGAGTGGTTATCAACTTCCGATTTATATTATGCAGATAAATCTTTACTTTCTTAGTTCGGATTTCTTGAAGCTCTTCTATTAATTTTGATATTGATATTTCGAAATGGTAGGCTATGAGTTTAGCATCCAAGTGAATTTCGTTTTCTTCAGAAGCGATCAGGTAATAAGTAAGTTCTTCAATAGGCAGTGGAAGTTTCAAAATCTTATGTCTTAGTAACTGTATTTCTAGTATTTTGTCCTTGTGCTCGATTATTTTTATTTTATCCTGATTCTGGGTACAACGAGATGTTACGTGCAACTTGTTTTCTGGTAGAGGTTCGTCAGAAAAAAATATATTCTTAGTTTTGCTCAAAGTTAATATAATTGCTTCAAAAGACCGGTTTGATAAAACCTTTTGATAAATGCTCTGTTCGTCGCGTAATTTGATTGTCTTCACAGGATTCCTAGACAGCGCGTCCGCGTTCTGGTTTTTAATACCTGCTTCATATTTGATGGTGTATTCGTACTCTTCTGACTTGATTCTCCATCTCATTATCCGTGACGTCGGGTCTTTAGTTTTTGTTATAAACTCTAAGGGCTTGTGGTCTGTCTCTATGTTGAATTTGCGTCCGTACAAATATGAGCGGGTCCATGTCATTTCACTCAAAAAAAAACACTCAAATCGCGGATCTTTGCGCCCTTCGAGGAATCTTCAGTACTGTGGAAAAAAAAAATAGAAGTTCACGGATTTCGAAAAATTTTCAAAAATGGCGGAGTTAAGGGTGTTTGAATTTTTTTGCACTACTTGGTTTGAAAATTCATATCTCCGGAACCATTAATCGCAGCCAAATGATCTTGGACTCATTTTATTCACAAAAAAAAGAGCTACTGTGAAAAAAATATGTTCGAAAAAAAAAATGAATTCCTTCAAGTTTTTTTCGTCATTTTTTTCCGAAATTCGGCCGCCATTCCCAAGGGGTACGGTAGATTTCATGGAGACAATTTTTTTTAGATAGCTGGATCCTTTCCCTTCAAATTCGTGAAAAAAAATTTATGGAGACCATACTAGGTCCGGAGAAAAAAATTAAAACGTCCGGGCGTGCGTCGCTGCGCGTGCCGTTCCACGGTGGCGCTGCTCCGGTAGGCTCGCTGTTTCACGTAGCCGTTGAATTTCATTTAATGTTTCACTATTTTCTAGGGCTATTCTCTCTTGGAAAATAGTGATTCAACTACTTTAGGCTTCCAGAATACGTCTACTGGTTATTTTCGCTTGGAATTATACTTGTTCCGAAAATTCCAGCATGGTTATTAATTTCCAGCACATGATTTCATAGCAAAGCAGCAAATCAGTTATTGGCAGGAGATGAAAAAAAACCGTGAAAGTTGGTGAATTTCTAGTCGTGTGCGATTTCGCTGACAATCATGCGTTTATTGTACAAGATTCCGTTCAAGGGTTTACCTAGAGATGAATCCAATCGTAGTTTATCATGAAAGTCAAAGCGAGAGAGAGTTGAACCATTTTAGTTTTGTAATAATTCCATAGTGTCTGAAACATAATACGATCGCAGTTGATTTATTACAAACAAAAAATTGATCGACTTTATAAACGAGAAGTTTCAAGGTTCAATTACAATTAAAAAATAAGTTTTTCTCAAATGGAGCAGCTTTCCAGTATAAAAATGAAAAGAATTTCATTAACATAACGCATTATTTTGAACTGTTCGGATGTCAAGCTGAGTGGCATTCTTTTGGCTACATCACATGGCAAAGGGCCATGTGATGGGGTAGATGAAACTGTCTGGCGAGTTTACAATTGATTGGCAATTCAGATCCTATTTAAACACCGCTGCATTTGTATAATCGGGCATGCTCTTATTTCAGGAGCGTATCTTTTACCTGCTGCAGAACATACCGCAGAAGAATAGCTATTTCTACAAAATCGATTCGATGAAGCTTTGATGGTTCGTGGCATTCTGAAATTACATGTAGTCATTCCGATTTCTGATGAATTTATAAAAACGAAATTATTTTCCGCATCAGAAAATATTGATCATGTAAAAGTTATGAATTAATATTCAACTTGCGTGTCCAACTAAGCGCTATCGAGCGCAATTTCACTCAAAACATTGGCCCTTTTCAGAGTCACCAAAATTTTGCAGAAATCGATAATTAGCTCTTCTATGCAAAGTTACGAGGGAATTACAAAAGAGCCACAGTCATAAAATTGCACAAACCTATTGCAATAGAACCAGAACGTTGATTGCAGCACAGGTGTGTTCAACTTAACAATAACCGTGCTGGAATTTTCGGAACAAGTATAATTCCAAGCGAAAATAACCAGTGGACGTATTCTGGAAGTCTAAAGTAGTTGAATACCTATTTTTCAAGAGAGGATAGCCCCAGAAAATAGCGAAACATTGAATGAAATTCAACGGCTACGTGAAACAGCGAGCCTACCGGAGCAGCGCCACCGTGGAACGGCACGCGCGGCGACGCACGTCCGGACGTTTTAATTTTTTTCTCCGGACCTAGTATGGTCTCCATAAATTTTTTTTTACGAATTTGAAGGGGAAGGATCCAGCTATCTAAAGAATATTGTCTCCATGAAATTTACCCCACCCTTTGGGAATGGCGGCCGAATTTTGGAAAAAAATTTCGAAAAATACTTGAAGAGATTCATTTTTTTTTAGAACATATTTTTTTAATAGTAGCTCTTTCTTTTGTGAATAAAATGAGTCTAAGATCATTCGGCTGCGATTAATGGTTCCGGAGATATGAATTTTCAAACGAAGCAGTGCAAAAAAATTCAAACACCCGTAACTCCGCCATTTTTGGAAATTTTTCGAAATCCGTGAACTTCTATTTTTTTTTTCCATAGTACTAAAGATTCCTCGAAGGGCGCAAAAATCCGCGATTTGAGTGTTTTTTTTTGAGTGAAATGACATGGACCCGCTCATATGGTCTATAATGGTCTAACGCTCCATACTATTGCCAATGCTTCCTTTTCAGTCGTGCTGTAGTTTTGTTCAGCTTTGTTTAAGGTTCTACTGGCGTATGAAATGAGTAGATCGTTCCCCTTTTCATCTTTCTGCGAAAGTACCGCGCCTATAGCTATGTCTGAAGCATCTGTCGTTAATGTAAATTCTTTCCTGAAGTTAGGATAAGCTAGTATCGGTTCTTTGCAAAGTTCCTCTTTCAGGATTTGAAATGACCTTTGTTGTTCCATTCCGAATTCAAAAGGGACGTCCTTGGTTAACAGTTGGTTTAACGGTTTTGCCTTTTTACTGAAGTCTTTGATAAACTATCGATAATATCCTGCTAACCCTATAAACTGCTTGATATTTTTAGCGTTTTTAGGTGTTGGAAAGTTCTTTACTGCATTTATTGTCTCGGGATTGGGCCTAACGCCTTCTTCCGTTATAACATGTCCTAGATACTTTAAACTATCCTTAATGTATTCGCAATTGTCAGGTTGTAATTTCAATCCTACTTTTCTTGTTTGATCGAAAAATGCTCGTAATTTTGAAAGATGTTCTTCGAACGTTACAGAGTAAACTACTACGTCATCTATGTACGTGAAACACGTGTTCCCGTTCAGATTTCTATATGCGTTATCCATCATACGTTGGAACGTAGCTGGAGCATTTTTTAATCCGAAGGGCATTCTTTTATATTCATAGTGACCTCGAGGGGTCGAAAAAGCTGTTTTTTGTCGATGGTCTTTTTCCAAAGGAATCTAATGGAATCCCTTGGCCATATCAAAGGCGCTAAAATATCTACTCTTTCCCAGCTGATCTAGAATTTCCTCAATGTTAGGCAAAGGGTAAGAATCTTGTTTGCTCTTCTTATTCAATTCGCGATAGTCTATCACGATACGCCATTTCTTTTTGCCACTGGCGTCTAATTTTTTTGGTACAACCCATAAGGGTGCGTTATAGGGCGAACTAGATTCTTGGATAATTTCTTGGTCTAACATTTCTTTAACCTGCGTTTCGATTTCTAATTGGTGAATAGGTGGAAATCTATACTGTTTTACATTAACCGGTATGTGATCGGTGGTGTCTATTCTGTGGGTTGTTAAATTAGTCTCTGGTAGCGGATCTCCAGGTAAATGGAAGATGTCTTGGTATTCATCTATCAACTTCCAGAGCTCTTCTTGTTCTCGTCTATCTGATACATGATGTAATCTCGTATTTTCCAGCAGTAAATCACTTCTTTCTTAACAATACGGTTGGTCGATTGAATTAACGTTGAACACCTTAGCTATCTTGTTTTCGAGTTTGAAAATTATTTTCTTTTTACTAACGTCTATTACGGCTTTTTCCTTTTTCAAAAATGGTATTCCGATTATACCGTCTTCTTTCAATGCAAAATCGTCCTTAACTACTACGAACACGTGAAACCGATCTCCGACGGGTATTAAACATTCACGATCACAATGAACTGCGCCGGATATTCCTTCGAGGATATTCAATTTGTTTCTGTATCGGAATTCTCCTGCCAATCGCTGTTTGATGAGGTTGACGTTTGCTCCGGTATCAACCAAGAATTCTCCTCTTCGGTTTCCGATTCTGAGTCCGACTGATGCTGAGTCTCGTCCGATTCGATAAACTTTACTTGAGGTGGTTTGTGTCTGTTCGGGTGTTTGTCGGATGTGTGAAAATCCTGTTTCTTCGGGCAATTACTTGAATAATGTCCTTTTTCTTTGCATAGGAAGCAAATTGGTTCTGGTTTTTGACTATTGTGACGTTCCGAAACATGACTTTCCCGTTTAACGAATTGTTTATTAGTTTTCCGTTCCTCTAGTCGTTTACTGTTATCGTATTGTTTCCGGTTTTTATTTTCTTCTCTCTCTTCCTTGAGAGCTACTTTAATAGCCATGTTCAACGTATCCGGTTTTTCGGTTTTTACTAGTAATTTTAATTCACGATTTAGCCCGCGAACGAACTGGTCGACACTAGTTTCCGCGTCGTCTCTGATTATTTCTTTCTTTATTTTTGGGCGGTTATTAAATCTGTCGGTTATACTTCGCACGATAATGTCTTGGTATTTTGTAAACTGATGAGCGTATTCGGTTACGCTACGCGATCCTTGTTTGCACTGCGCTCTTTCCGTCAAAGCACTTTGATAGTCTAATTTGTCTCCGAAATGAAGTCTCAGAGCTTCAAAGAGTTCTTCTTCATCGCGAACTTCTTCTGAATCGATCATTCTTCTAACGCGACCCTTTAGTTTCATAGTTTTTACTTGTTTTATAAAAAACTCGCGCTCTAGTTCTGTCGTTAGGGTTTCGATTCCGTATTTTATCTCTTGAATGAAACTCTCAATCGAGATATTCGATCCGTCAAATTCTGTCACTAACTTGACCATTGTGTCTATTAATTTATAGTCTACCGGAGGTATTACGCGTTGATTTGATCTCCGCGATGTATTAGTTGTTTCATTTCTTGTATCCTCGGATATATTGTCCGCGGATTGTTCTCTCATTTCATTCACTTCACTTTTAAGTGCGTTAATGTCTTTATTCATATCGTTTATAGTTGTTGTCAGTCTTGTGAGCGCTTCTGTAAGCGGGACCAATTGGTCGTCTGACATTTTTCTTCTAGGAATCGTTTTACGGAGTTCAATGACGTAAAACTTGTGTGCAGAAAGCACTTAGAATAAAATTCTAACTGTCCTGAGCGTTTGTAATACAAAAGAAATTTGTACTTACAATTTCTGCTCCATGACAGGGTTCCTGTTGTTATATTCACTTTATTTATCCTTTCTTCTTCTTGGCGATAAAATCCCTTTTCGCTGCCACCAATTTGTCGTGCCGTAGGCGTTGTGAGTTTGAGATTAGGATGTGGGATCGGTCCAATGAAGTTTACTCAGATGAATCGAAGATTTATGATATAACTAATTATTCCTTTATTGTACTTCTTGCGAAATACCTTGAATCGTAGCTTACATCGGCCCTTGCTCGACCGTCTGTAGCCTACAGTGAACTGACGGTTCGGAGCTCTCAAGCGAACGTTACAGAAAATGCTGACCCATGCGTTATTATGGCTACATGCGATAACGCATCCGGTAGAAGAGTCTTGAGCGGCTCCACCGTTATAAAGTTATACATCGTTAGAATTATGATATTCGTTTTTGCACAACAGTAAATAAAATTAATAACTGTCGTGTTGACCGGTCGATTCTGACGACGCGCCGACACGGCCTTCCTGACTTTCACACATCCTGGTGTGATGTTATCCTGACCTATCTTTATCTGCAAAATAGTGTAACCAGTATTACTGCTCGATCATCCTGACCTCAGCGAAACATAAAAGTTATAAAAGTGAACTGCCATGTTCCCAACTATACGTGCCTCAAGTTATGCACAATCAATGACTTGAGTCTACTGAAACAAATTAAACGCCACTGCATCGTTGCTTATACAACACAATTTCAACTACCTCTTGCAGTTACCGATCGTCTATGCGATCATCAACTGCCTCTTGCAGTTACCGATCGCCTATGCGATCATCACACACCACCACTGCCCATGCAGTTATTCATCATCAACATGACCACTTCACCAAAAGTGTGATCATTCCACCCATCGCTTGCCGTTACATCGCACAGTCTCCGTCCGCAAAGCGGGGTAGGATTTTTTTTTTTTTTGACCTACGACTAATAAGCAAAGCGAATGGGCTCAAGGAGTTCACGTGATTCAACAATCACCTATGCCGGCACTGTCACATTCTGACAGCCTTTCTACATTTTCTTCTATCAGGCAAGGATTAAGTTCGTTGTGAACATCGCATTCAGGTACAGGTCGCAAACGATCACGAGCGTACTTGTACGTTCTGTTACTGTCTAATGCTTTCAAGCAATATCTGTCGCCAGGCAACACTTCGATAACTTTAAACGGTCCTTTGAACTTGGGGTCTAACTTAGTTTGGTTGCGCTCGTGGTTTTCCAGTAGGACGAAATTGCCAACCGAAAGCTTAGAAACTTTAGCTTCCGTACCGTCGAATCTTTCTTTGTCTTTTTCAGCGTTATTTTTGATTGACCTTACTGCTTGTTGTCTAACTTCCGGAATGTCTACTACTTCTGAGTTATCACACAGCGTCATCAACTCGAGTGGTCTAGCGACTTTACCGACCATCAGCTCTAGGGGGCTAGCTTTGGTAACGCGACTTGTAGTGCAGTTGAGCGCCAATTGTACGTCACCTAGTGCGTCCTACCAAGACCTATCTTTCCCTGTCTCAACGGAGGTGAGCATGTTTTTCAAGACGTTCATTACGCGTTCAACTTGCCCATTAGCGCGACAACTACCCGTTGCTATCAAATGAAGATTGACGTTATGCGAATTGCAGAAGTCTTTGAAATCTTTGCTAGCGAAACACCTGCCCTGATCAGCGATGACTCGAGTAGGAGCGCCAAACAAAGTCACGGCGGACTTAAGGGCTTTGATAGCACTATTTGAGTCTATGCGTAAGGTATGACGAAGAAGAACAAACTTTGTGAAGGCGTCGATAATGACGAAAACGTATTCCTTCGTATCGTTTTTTCCGCTTAGTTTCCCCGTTGCGTCAATGTGTATGGTATGCCACGGAATGGCAACTTTTTGTATGGGGTGAAGCTCAGCTTGTACCTTACCAGAGTTAGACTTGGATATTTTACAAGTGATGCAGTTATCGACAAATTTTCTAAGGTATTTCGCCATGTTTGGAAACCAATAGTGCTGGTAAGCTTTTTCCAAGGTCTTATCCGCGCCTAAATGGACAATGGACTCATGAACGTGGTTTATGACCGACCATTGGAACGCCCTAGGCACGATTGGCAGACATCTATCACGACCATTGCGCTGGATTTTTCTGTAGAGTATACCGGCTCTAGTCTCATAGGTCTGCTCGATATCTGGCCGGAGTTCGCCCTTCTCAAGTTTGGAGACTAGGTCTCGAATCTCGCTGTCAAGCTGTTGTTCGGCTAGGAGCCAGTTATTGGATATTTCCGTTAAATTGACCTGTTTTCGTGCTACTGTTTCGCGAGGATTTGGTACGGGTAACAGGTTTCGGGACAAAAAGTCTGCGTGTGCCATGCGTTTACCTTCGCGATAGATCACGTCAAAGTCGAACGCTTGTAGGAACGCCCACCATCGGTGAACACGCGGCGTTAGGTCCTTTTTTGTACGGGAAGCCTTAAGGGAATTACAATCTGTAAAAACGACGAATTTTCTTCCTTGCAAAAAGTAACGAAAATGCTTGATGGCGTTCACTACAGCAAGTGATTCGAGTTCATAAGAATGATACCGTGACTCCGCGCTTGTTGTTCTTTTGCTGTAGTGAGCAATAACGCGAGGCTTATTGCTAGTATCGAGCTTTTGCATTAAGATGGCCCCGTAGCCGTCCGCGCTCGCGTCTGTGTGCAACTCTATAGGAAAGTTAGGATCAAAGATCATTAAGACTGGAGCTTTAGTCAGATACGAGATTATTTCTTGGCGAATTCTTTCGTGGCGTTCTGTCCACTCGACGTTACCTTTACCGGATTGTAATCTATAAAGCGGACTGCAAATTTGAGAAAAGCGAGGAATAAATTGTCGAAAATAAGAGGCAAGACCGGTAAGCTGTCTCACTTGGGTCACTGTTTTAGGTGGAGGTAGCTGTGTTAGAGCCGCGATCTTGCTCGGGTTTGGTTTTATTTCTCCGGAGGTTACCACGTAACCGAGGTACTCGACCTCCGATTTGAGGAAAGAGCACTTAGCCAGTCTAAGAGAGAATCCGGCTTCAGTAAGCGCTTGTAGGACCGAACGCAGCCGTTCTATGCCTTCGGACTCAGTGTGTGCTGGGATAATGATATCATCTAGATAACAGACGGCAATAGTATTCGTTAATTCGCCGAGAGCTTTGTTGATTGCGCGCTGAAAAACGGAAGGCGCGTTTCTTAATCCGAACGGCATGGACAGGTATTCGTACTGTCCGTCTGGAGTGACGAGGACAGTACGTTCGATAGAGTCCTCGCGTATAGGGATCTGGTGGAATCCGGAAGCCATATCAAGCGTAGTATAGCAACTTGCACCGCTTAGTCTTTGAATTTGATCATCTATAAGTGGCAGAGGATATCGGTCGGGTACCGTGTTGCTGTTAAGCTCGCGGTAGTCGACACACAGTCGATCGGTACCATCTTTCTTTTTTACTAAAAGCACCGGACTAGCGAAGGGGGAGCAACTCGGTCTGATGACGCCCGCAGTCAAAAGTTCGTTGACTCGATCGCGGACTACTTGTCTTTCATCAGGACATAGGCGATATGGTCGTCTTTGTACCGTACGATTCGGGTCTATCAACCTGATTTCTAAGTCACCTGTAGTCACCTTTCCGGTAGGTGTGCCCTCAACGAACGACTTCGCGAACCCATTCAGAACAGCAAGAAGTTCGATTTTACTCTTAACCGTGGTATCGGTGTTAATATTTCCGAAATCAGGGACTTTCGAGACTATCTCGCATTTCTTTGCAACGACCCTTCGCGTAAGGGTAAAGGTATCTGAAGAAAGCTCTGCGGCAAAACCTAAAGCTAACAAGTCTCGACCGACTAAAATGTCGCTGCCCAAATAAAAATCAGGTAGCACGTGAAGTAATAACTCAACCGTGTGTCCATTGATAGTTAACTCGGCTAAAATTTGGACTGTACTATGCACGCTTGTCTTGCCGATTCCTGATAAAGTAACTAGCGTTTGAATTCGTCTACCTGCAAATCTAGCGGCTACTGTTTCCTTAATTAGGGAGCATTCCGCGCCTGAGTCAAATGTAAATGGAAACGACTCACCAGAGTGTGTCAACTGAGCGGGTATAGGTGTGATATTACACACATCGACCCGACGCTCTGTCTGGGACGAGTTACCATTAGCTCTGGGTTTGTTGCTGGTGCAGTCCGGAGCAATATGGCCAACCTCATTGCATCTGTAGCAAGTAACTGGGGTCCTCTTCCTGAACGGCTGCACTTGTCCGGCGTTGTTGGGCTGGGGCTTCGTTGGTTGCTGGGGGTGACTCTTCTTGTTGCGACATTCTCGAGCTTTGTGTCCCATTTTCCCGCAGGAGTAACATTTCGCTGTAGAGTTTATTCTAGGTCGCTTGGCGTCGGAAGGACCATCTCTGTTATTCTTATTCGGTGTGTCTGTTGCCTTCCTTTTTCGGTGAGCGAAAGCCATAAGTTCTCTCTGCATTTCGTGACGGGAACTTAAGTTACTGCTGAAAGCCAAACGTTGTAGATCTGGTTCGATTTTAACGCAATGGGCCATCACGGTTGCAACTGCGATTTGTTCGATGGGCATCGATTGCCAGCGAGTCGTTAGGGTAGTCATGAGTCTACTTGCATATGCCGCTAAACACTCGCCTTCTTTTGGGCGACTATTGTGGATGCGGACGAGAGTTGCAGTGGGTGTTTCTACTGACTCATAACGGGCGAGAAAATTTTCCTTGAATTGAGACCAAGTCATACCGGAGTAACTGATCTGGGCAAACCAAGCGGCGGCGGAACCTTTTAATGCCCGACTCATGGCCATCACAAGCGCGCTGCCCTGGAGCGGTTGCTCTCGCATACAGAGGTCCGCGGTATCGCACCAAGCTCGCGCGTCTGCTTCTTCAGCTTCCGGGTTAAATTCGGGTAGCGTGACCTTAGCAGGTGTAGGAGTCTTCAGTGTTTTTATTAATTCCACCATGTTACGATTCTGCTGTTCGAATAGCACTCGCCAGCGCTGTTCAGATCCGACTTCGTTCCCTCGGAAATTGTCATGTTCCACCGGTGGCACTCGCAAGTATCCCACTTCTGATGTCGGAGAAGAAGGAGCAGGATAATAACCTGGTTCGCCAGGTTCGTCCATATTGTCGTGAGGGATGGTCCGTTATGGGATGTCCCTTACGGGAGGCTTGAGGAACTTGTGAGCGGGTATTCGGAGGTCCGATTGAAACACGTACAGTTCGTCAGAAGAATCCTTTTATTACCACGCGTACGGAAGCTAGGGGTAGGTATGACCAGTTCCGAGTTTAGATCCAGACTGCCGGTCTATTCGCTCGGCTCTGATAAGGTAAACTCTCCGATCTTAGGGAGGGGGAATACCTTGCCTATCCCTTGCTTCGTATCGCCGTCAAAAGAAATCAAAACAAAGTTCGGGCTCGCTACACAAGCTATAAACTAGGCATAGTAGTTTTAAAGTAAATAAAATTAATAACTGTCGTGTTGACCGGTCGATTCTGACGACGCGCCGACATATACAAAATTCAAGATTTTTCATTCACTTTTGGAAATCGAGAAATGTTCGAAAACCGAATTTTCAGAACAATGATACAATTTGGAAAAAATGCAAGTTGTCAGAAAAATGAACGAATTCATTTCACGTGACAAAAAAAAAAAAAAAAAAACACATTCCATGGAAGTTTATTTAATAATGTTTTGTTCAAACAATGTATTGATAATTTTCGGGTACTATCGTTAATCTGAATTGATTTTATTATCGTCTTCATTGCGGTCGAATTTTTTCGGATTTTATCTCATCATTACAAGCATGCAATATTGTCGGCAAAAGTCACTTTCAGATGGAAAGGTACATTCGGTACATCCTAAGATGTCATAATAAACTATGTAGGCGTAAAATAGAGGTGAATCCGCGAGCGATTATCTGAACTGAATGCCCCGGTTACACTGCGCGTGGCACCGATTATACCAACTCGTCACACACAATGTTTCTCTCACTCTCTCTCTCTCTCTCTCTTCCGTTGCGTTGGTGCATGCTGACTTAGCGGCGGAGTAGTAGTGAATGGTGCTTCCTATATTCCGCAGAGCACGAGCAAGAAATCCAAGGGCGAACCGGGACGAGCCGAAGCGAGCCGAAGCGAGCCGAGGCCGCAGAGCGATGCAGCGGCTGTAACCGGCGAGCGTTCTTACCTACGGGCCCTCGGCTGAGTCACACACACACACATATCCACCAACTTTTCACATTTGCAGTTGCGCGCCTTTATTCAATGTTTTATCAATATTTCTTATTTTATATATCTACAATTATCTTATTTTATATATGGGGTATTCCACGTCAACCGGACCGGTTTTTGGCCGAAGGTCATGGAATTGGACGCAAATGCAGATTTGGGTTCTTTGTCACTATAGAAATCGCCACCGCAAGTTGTAGATTTTTGAAAGAATTTTTACGAGAAATATGGCGCTGGTAATTATTCAGAAAAATATTTTCAACTCCATATATCGCAGCGATTCGTGAACGGAAACATGACTTGTCATAGTGCATTTTACTCGTAAAAACGAGCACTTTCCAACCATGTAACAATCAAATTGCATCTGAAATTTCCAAGAATTAAAAGCTCAAAAAACGTGTATTTCCACCAGAAGGGTCGAATGGATTTTCTTGAAATTTTCACAGAAATTACTTCAAACCAAAACAAAATTATCGCGAAAGTTTCAGCTTGCCCTTATTTTTTGTTTTTTTCAAATCGAATTTACTAACTGAAATTAATTCAGAAAAAACGAATTAAAATTTCGAAAAACCTGTACATCCTAATAAAATAAAAAAGGGCGAACTGAAACTTTCGCGGTAATTTTGTTTTGGTTTGAAGTAATATCTGTGAAAATTTCAAGAAAATCCATTCTACCCTTCTGGTGGAAATACACGTTTTTTGGGCTTTTAATTCTTGGAAATTTCAGATGCAATTTGATTGTTACATGGTTGAAAAGTGCTCGTTTTTGCGAGTAAAATGCACTATGACAAGTCATGTTTTCGTTCACGAATCGCTGCGATATATGGAGTTGAAAATATTTTTCTGAATAATTACCAGCGCCCATATTTCTCGTAAAAATTTTTTCAAAAATCTACAACTTGCGGTGGCGATTTCTATAGTGACAAAGAACCCAAATCTGCATTTGCGTCAAATTCCATGACCATCGGCCAAAAACCGGTCCGGTTGACGTGGAATACCCCATATATAAAATAAGATGATTATAGATATATAAAATAAGAAATATTGATAAAAAATTGAATAAAGGCGCGAAACTACAAATGTGAAAAGTCGGTGGATATGTGTGTGTGTGACTCAGCCGAGGGCCCGTAGGTAAGAACGCTCGGCGGTTACAGCCGCTGCATCGCTCTGCGGCCTCGGCTCGCTTCGGCTCGTCCCGGTTCGTCCTTGGGTTTCTTGCTCGTGCTCTGCGAAATATAGGAAGCACCATTCGCTACTACTCCGCCGCTGAGTCAGCATGCACCAACGCAACGGAAGAGAGAGAGAGAGAGAGAGAGTGAGAGAAACATTGTGTGTGACGAGTTGGTATAATCGGTGCCACGCGCAGTGTAACCGGGGCATTCAGTTCAGATAATCGCTCGCGGATTCACCTCTATTTTACGCTTACATAGTTTATTATGACATTTTAGGATGTACCGAATGTACCTTTCCATCTGAAAGTGACTTTTGCCGACAATATTGCATGCTTGTAATGATGAGATAAAATCCGAAAAAATTCGACCGCAATGAAGACGATAATAAAATCAATTCAGATTAACGATAATACCCGAAAATTATCAATACATTGTTTGAACAAAACATTATTGAATAAACTTCCATAGAATGTTTTTTTTTTTTTTTTTTGTCACGTGAAATGAATTCGTTCATTTTTCTGACAACTTGCATTTTTTCCAAATTGTGTCATTGTTCTGAATATTCGGTTTTCGAACATTTCTCAATATAAGTTTGAACGAATATTTCCGTAAATACAACCCTCACAAATTTCCGAGAACCGAAATTTCCAAAAAATGAGAAAATTTTTGTGAAATTCGTGTGTAGTCAGAAAATTCAACGAATTCATTTCACATGGAAAAAAAATCTTGAAATTTGTTGAACAATGATCTGTTTAAACAATTTATTGATGACTTGTGGACATTATTATTATTTGAAATTAATTTTAGCGTCGTCTTCATCGTGGTTGAATTTTTTCCGATTTTTATCTTATCATGAAGCATGCAATATTGTCGACGAAAGTCACTTTTGGTTGGGAAGGCACAGCCTAAACATCCTTAGAGCGTCCGATGGTGTCGGTTTCTGTACGGAGACTGTGTGCCGCGCCAGATTTACTATTATATTTTCTGACGTTTTTTAGTTGGTTACCAATTTGTAACATTTATTCATGCTGATGGCTGCTATGTCTTTGACGGGATTTGACGTATTTACATTAGTAAATAACGAAAATGTGCATTATTTTATGGCCTTCCTGAAAAAAATTAATTGAGATTTTATTCAGCAAGTCGAGAGTACGTTTCAGGGCAAAATATTAAACAAAAAACAATTTTATCAAGGAAAGACACTCGTATTTTCTTTTTCCAATTTCTCCGAATTGTGAATACTAAAGCCTACTTTTTTTTGGTTATATTATGGGATTCCTAAACACCGTGAAGTCACAGCAATGAGTTGAAAAAAAAAAATCATCAAAAAAAAAATTGATGTAACTTCACAGTGTTGCGAAATCCCATAATACAATAGATACAAAAAATTATTTTTCATTATTCACAATTTGTGGAATTTTTATAAATAAGAGAACGAGTGTCTTCGCTGGAGAAACAAAAAAATTTATAATCTTTTGCCCTGAAACGGACGTTCGACTTGCGCAATAAAATCTGCAGTATTCATGTTTTTCTTGCAAGGTCATAAAAAGACGCACATTTGCGTGTTTCACTAATGTAAATACGTCAAGTCCGGCCAGAGATACAGCCATTTCAATGGAAGAATGTTAAAAAATTGTTATCAACGAAAAAAAAAGGCTGAAAATTTGTTGCAAATTTAGACACTCCATGAATAGTTTTCACGACGAGTCGAGTGAGTGTGAGTGCCTGCGCAAACGTTACGCGCAGCCAGCGGTCCTCTCCGCTACCCGCGTTCCGGCGTTCGCTCATGCAACAGGCCGGCTCTCGAGACAAGACGAGAGACGGGAGTGCGGCTCAGTCTGGCTACTCCCCCCAGCGTGTAAACGCGCATGGATCAACGCACGCACTTCAAAGATCCGCTTGGACTCGTGTTCAACGGAATCGCAAAAAACAGAAATCGTAACCAGAAAAAGAGGATCGAGGAGAAGAAGAATAAGAAGACGAATTACGGTGAGGAGCGTGGAGGGTGAGTGTAATGCTGCCATCCGATACAACGCCGGATCGCCGGAATCGAAAATGGCGGAACGGAACGTTGGATATACGACACACCGATAGTTTCTCGATTCCGTTCCGTAGTTCCGTTCCGTTGTTCCATTCCGGCTCTTCATGTGATGGCGAAGCAGGCACAGGATCGCTTAGTGGCGGACCGGCTAGAATAACATCAAAGTGTCTTGATCGCAAAGTGATATATAAACGAATGGAAGCCCTGATGTGACGTCGGTGTTGAAGTTGATGCGAGTGTTGAGGTCCCGTAGGAAACCTGCACGAGACCCCGGACGTATTACACGTTGTTGCAGCACGTCGAAACTTGAGTTTTCATCGACGCCATTTTCCTTCCCGGTGTGGCTGGAACGATCGCGTCGTCATTCGGCTGTAAAGCGCAATAATTGGTACGTACGTGATAATTAATCAGTCCTACTTGTAATCGGGTTTTTGCAAATTGTAATGGTAAACATGTCCGAACATGTTGGAAGGGATGCAACTAAATTTCGCCGAGTAAGTATTGTCCACCTCTTGTATCGTGTCTTGTTCGTATTTTCAATACCATACCGGACAAAGCTTACTAGGCGAAAATTCATTATATCCAGTGTCCGTAAATGTTTTATCACTCTTTCAATTAGCTTATGGGTTTCTTGTTCTTCAATTTTCTTTTTGGATTATTTTTTTTTTTTAGTTTTCCCTGTTTCCATGTATATTTTTTTTATCGAGGGCGATAGCGTCGTAGCATGCTATCAGGTGGGTTGTAACGGTCGGAACGGGCAGGGACGGTATACAAATGTATGTCTATTGAAAAATTTTCTCATTAAGGGCTGACCTTTCATGGCACCATATTCATAGTGTTTCATTTGCAATATCTGCAATATATGAATTCGTGTAGGCCAGAGAAATCTATTCGTGCAATTGTCTGTATAAATATAACTAAAATGATTTTTTTTTTTTTTTAATAATGTGATTTCAATTGTGCTGAAAAACAAAAAAATCAACAATTTTGGTGTGTTTTTATGAGATTGCTGGGGATTGTACTTACAAATGGTAATGAGCGATGCATTTTATTGCCCTTCACATTTTAACAATCCTGCATTGTACACAGATTGCGAGCGTCTCGAACATGGAGCGACGTAGGATCAAAAGGTACAACAGGTATCTGGAGCGCGGGGGCGGTACTCCAATCTCTGCTTCGACGTGGTATGCGTTCAAGAAGCGTCTACGCGAGGTTAGTAGTGCATCGTCTCGTAGACGTGTTGTTCTACATTTGGATGAAGGTTTATCAATGTATACATTACAATTACTTCACACGTTCTGAGAGTAATTTTCAAAATCAATATTTTTACCATTTTTCAATTAATTATCATTGAATGTTGACTCTTTCTCACATTATGAACATGATGTATTTCTTCAATTTTTTTGTCTTGTTTTTCGCTGTAGTCTTCGGGTGCCGCGAACGCATATAATAACCCTCCAAGAGGTGATGTAGTCTGTGTCGTTCGCCAACGCTCGCCGGACCGTGGAATTGTGGAACGCAGAACGATTAATACGCCCGATCGAGAAGTGGGAGATGCTCCGTGTACCCCCGCGTCGACATTTTGATGAAAAAACGGTGAAAAGACTTCTGCGATGAGTTCGAGCAGTTTGAAACTTGGCTTCGAAGAACTGATGTGTAAATGTTAAATTTCAGTATTATTATCATATTTATTATTGTGATTCTACTAATTGGATTCAGGATGAAACGAGCAAATGTTTGAAATTTTGACAAACAAACATGTATTAAATATTCCAACTATAAGCATTTGGAATCTCATGATATCAAAGATACGTTAATTATAGTATGATGTATTGTCGAGACGAAGGAGTTGGAAAGTATGTTTCAATTTTGTGCAATGATCAATATTCCGTAGACGTGGTAATTTTTTTTTCTATAAAGACAGCCTCGCCTGTGAATTTATAAAGAAGGACGAAGGCCGTGGTTTATTGGAATTAGTTCTTCATTGATATTTTATCTACTTTTATGATTATATGCGCATCGTAAATGTTTCGAATTTGAAAAAGCTGTGTTATCGTTATTGGATACGAGATAGGGACTTGCTAATCGATTGAAATTGATTGAAAAAGAAGAAGCTGACGAGTGAATGTTGTTTTTCCGTTTAGGAATTGTGTGAAGATTGAAATATCTAATCTGTATTCGTCAAATTTTTTTATTCGAAACACTCGGAATCTCATAAGAACAAAGATACGTTATTTATATTATGAAGTATTGGCGAGACGAAAGAGTTGAAAAGTATGTTTCAATTTTGTGCAATGATCAATATTCCGTAGACGTGGTATTTTTTTTTCTATAAAGACAGCCTCGCCTGTGAATTTATAAAGAAGGACGACGGCCGTGGTTTATTGGAATTAGTTCTTCATTGATATTTTATCTACTTTTATGATTATATGCGCATTGTAAATGTTTCGAATTTGAAAAAGCTGTGTTATCGTTATTGGATACGAGATAGAGACTCGCTAATCGATTGAAATTAACTGAAAAAGAAGAAGCTGACGAGTAAATGTTATTTTTTCGTTTAGGAATTGTGTGAAGATTGAAATATCTGATCTGTATTAGTCAGATTTTCAAATTCGAAATATTTGGAATCTCATGAGAACAAAGATACGTTAATTATAGTATGATGTATTGTCGAGACGAAGGAGTTGAAAAGTATGTTTCAATTTTGTGCAATGATCAATATCCAGTAGACGTATTTTTTTTCCATCGAGGCAGCCTCGCCTGGGAATTAATGAAGAAGGACGGAGGCGGTGTTTTTTTTTTTTTTTATGTGTTTTTTATTGAGATTTTATCTAATTGTATGATTATATGCGCCTTGTAAGTGTTTCGAATTTGAAAGAGCTGTGTTATCGTGATTGGAGACGAGATAAAGACTTGTTATTCGATTTGAATGAACTGAAGAAGAAAAAGCTGACGAGTAAATGTTGCTTTCCGTTTTGGAATTGTGTAAAGATTGAAATATTTAATCTGTATTAGTCAGATTTTTAAATTCGAAACATTTGGAATATCATGAGATCAAGGATACGTTATTTGCAGTTTGATGTATTGTTGAGACGAAGGAGTTGTAAAGTATGTTTCAATTTTGTGCAATGATCAATACCCAGTAGACGTGGTATTTGTTTTTTTTTCCCATCAAGACAGCCTCGCCTGAGAATTCATAAACAGGGACGAAGGCGGTGGTTTTTTAGAATTCGGCTTTCATTGAGATTTTATCTAACCTGGCAGGATTGTTGTATTTTGTATGTTTCGGAGTTGAACGTGTTGTATCAATACTAGCAGTTAAAAACTTGACTTCGAAGAACTGATGTGTGAATATGTGATATATTTTTGTTAATATTTCAATTTATGAATAATAAATCGATAATAAAATTTCCGTTACCTACCTTTTTAAAAACGACTTTTTACCGCCCACCCTTCCAGGACGCGTCGGGGCGGGCGCTGCAGCCCTGCCACGGGCATCGTTTTTGAAGTACTCTTAGTTGTAGTTTTTGACATAATTAAGGACGAGTAATTTCATCCGAAATAATGGGGACATTTTTGACGCGTTATTTCCCGTCTTTAACATCGAAAAGTACGTAATTCGACAGACTTTTGTACATGCTTTTGTACGTCAAAAACATCCTTTTGTACATCCTTTCGGATGCGCTTTTTGATCCCCATTCTGACGGAAACTTTTTTAACTGGGCGTGGCTAACTTCTTTTTTCCGAGTTTTGTTTCCTTTCTATTCGTGTGTCATGTACCTATGGCGCGCAGAGCAGTTGATAGGAGCAGCTTGATGAACAATTGCTGCAATCGCCGGCCGCTGTCATCTGCTAACCTACCGTTGACTGCTTCTCCGGTCATGGTCACACAAAATATCAGTAGAAAGGAAGCAAAACTCGGAAAAAAGAAGTTAGCCACGAAGCATGCATCGATGAACATTACTGTACCTATACAATCGAACGTGACATCATCGTTAATGTTACAGCCACATCTCAATAAAATGACCACCTAGCTTTTAGGGTGGTCGAAATTTCGTGTCCCTTATAATGATCGATGCTGATCAATACTCCGTGGGTGTTTGCGACTTTACATCATTGGATCATGTCATATGCTGGTAAGAATTCAATATTATACTTTAGAATAAATGAATTTACGCATACGTAAATATTCACAAAATTACGCTGACAAGCTATGCGGAAACTTCGTGCAGAATTCGATCGAGGAGCATTATTGCATTAATGAAGGGCTTCTATTTTCCTCCAGATCATGCTTTATATAATCGTATAGATATGCATATAACTATACCGATCTTATTGTTTGATATTGAAGTAATATGTTGTTCCATAATGATACACATATGGATTCGTTCATTGTTTATTTCGTTATTCATCATAAAGCTTGATAGGTATTAAATTTCTCATTAGTTTCACAAGGAGAGTATCAGGGTTCCGAATCACAAATTCTGCTCTAACGAGGAAATGAAAGACGATGAGGTGCGACGCGGGCACCATCTATTGATGAATAGAGTGGTTACACCAAACCACTCTACTTTACCCTCCGTGAGTCATATCGATATTTCGTTTCAGTCGATAACGTCGATACCATCGATCCTCTTTTTCTCTCACAATGTTTTCACATTTCCGAGAAATAGACTGACAACTTTACGATTTTTTCTCTTGTATGTATGTATGTACAATAGAAATAATTGTAGAAGGCAACGTGATTTTCATTACTGTAACCTCAAAATCGTAACTTCGTCGCGATTTCCCGGCTTTCGTGATGAAAAATATTGATACTCATACGTGACGGCTTTTTGGCTCAGGTCGTTACAGCACTCGCCTTTGGCTCGTGCCGTAAACCTCTCGTTTCGCAACAAAAAAAGCATTTTCGTAGTCGTGACGAAATGTACTATCAATTATCGTGAATATTACTAGGACTAGCCAAACGCTGCACTATGAGTAAAGTGAATTTGCCAAATCAATCATTTCATCAATACATATAATCGTATGTATCGTAATAATTATCAATCACGTCGCCAAACCATAATAGATATCACGTTCAAATTACGAGTTTTGTTTTCTGTAACTACTCATTCATCGAAATCATGGGACTACGAAGTGATGTAAAGCTTTACGGAAAAGGTGTTTCAACTTCAATGCAACATAATAAAATAACTTTCGACGAGCGAAGTTTTTGCACATACTATTTGACGTGATGATCACGAAAAAAAATTACATAAGTTGTAATTAGTTTTACGTGCGTGTACCTACAAACACTGAAAAAGAGAGTATACAGGGTGATTTTTTTTAATCGCCCCAGGCGAATATCTCGGAAACTAGAGGAGATAGAAGAAAAAGTTTCATACAAAATTTGAAGGGTTTCGAGGGAGAAAGAACATGGTGCGGTCATATTTTTTGTAGGTGGAGGCGCTGAGCTGCGGTGAAGGTCACCTTGGTTTTTTTAAATGGAATGGTATTTTTTTTTTCAAGAATCTGAAAGAGCATCAACTTCCGCGTCAAAAACACCCCAACACATATGGTCCAAAGTTGGTGGTTTATGAGATAAGACCCGGGCAAGTTCGGTCCAAGGAGGACGTCCAAATTACGTAAATACTATTCTTACGTCTTCTCGAAAGTGTCTGAGATACTTTTCGACTTCGAGTTGTCAAGATAAGGTATTAGGGTCGAATAAGTTGATTTCGGGTGAGGTAAATACAATCAATTTGATTAATAACGTTATTAGCGTAACTGTCATTACCGGGTTCAATCATTCTGTACCCGCTTCAAATTCTTATTTACCACGTACATTTTACTCTGTGATACATTCTTCCCCGGCTACATCTCATAGTAGCTCCTGTCTGTTTATCATTCACTCTTTACTCGGTATGTTTTGATCCGCTAATCATACCCGACACGAGTCCGCCGAAGAATGTATCACAGAGTAAAATGTACGTGGTAAATATGAATCAAAAGCGGGTACAGAATGATTGAACCCGGTAATGACAATTACGCTAATAACGTTATCAATCAAATTGATTGATTTTGCCTCACCCGAAATCAACTTATTCGACCCTAATACCTTATCTTGACAACTCGAAGTCGAAAAGTATCTCAGACACTTTCGAGATGACGTAGGAATAGTATTTACGTAATTTGGACGTCCTCCTTGGACCGAACTTGCCCGGGTCTTATCTCATAAACCACCAACTTTGGGCCATATGTGTTGGGGTGTTTTTAACGCGGAATTTGATGCTCTTTCAGATTCTTGAAAAAAAAAAAATACCATTGCATCAAAAAAAACCAAGGTGACCTTCACCGTAGCTCAGCGCCTCCACCTACAAAAAATATGACCGTACCATGTTCTTTCCCCCTCGAAACCCTTCAAGTTTTGTATGAAACTTTTTCTTCTATCTCCTCTGGTTTTCGAGGTATTCGCCTGGGGCGATTAAAAAAAATCACCCTGTACAACTCCACTACAAACCACTTTTTGTTTTATTTCTGTAAATCGAAGGTATAATTCAGTTGTCCCCGGTATCTATTTTTGGAGAAACTCTAAGTCGAACCAACACGATATAGGACAATCTCGACTGTTATTAGTTTCTTGAACAGATATCTATGGTAAGCGGCTCATTTATTATGCATAAGTTCTACGGCTGCAATCGGCGCATTTCTACCATCTATACTCATACTGTGACACGTACTATTTCTAGTACGTTTCGCTTATGTTTTGTGCAGTATCTCAACTGCTTGTACAATATCAAGATCGCCATAATACGTTTTATTTCCACTGTAATGATAAATGTGGTCTGACGCGTGTCAAATTAATATATGGCATTGAGGCAAACATAAACACCTACCAGCGTACTTGAAAAGTAAAAGCTAACAAGTCTCACAATACACAGTAAATTCATGTTTGCCATCAAATCGATCTACTAAATTCATGATAGATGTGCAAATTTACCATAGTAATACATAAATGAACATTACCTGGGATGGGATTCTGTAACTCTCCGCTAACTCCGCTAACTCCGCAAAGTCCGCTAACTCCGCTAACTCAATGGAGACCGTTGATTGGCTAAGAAGCCAACCGACCGTCCAATCAGAGACCACTTCGGGCCTCGGTGGTGCCTATACGGTGGCGCTGTGTACGGTGGTACCCTGTACGGTGGTGCCGTGGGCTTTGTCCGGCCGCCAATTACAACAAATAAACAAACGCAAGAGCAGCTGTCACTTGATACATATGCATGAATTTCACAAGAATAAAGTGAGGAGATGAAAAGATGGAAAGAAAACGAATAAATGGATCAAAATATTGGACTATGGGCTACAGGAAATAGGACTATAGGAAAAAGGTAATGGGAAATAAGCGATAAGAAATAGGCACCACCGAAATCCGAAACGGTCTCTGATTGGACGGACCGTTGGTTTCTTAGCCAACCAACGGTCTCCGCTGAGTTAGCGGAGTTAGCGGACTTTGCGGAATTAGCGGAGTTAGCGGAGAGTTACAGAATCCCATCCCTGGTACTCAGTTAAGTAAATCATTTACAACGAAAAATTTACTCTCATTCAAACAGTTGCTTATACTGAAATTGTCATCAAATAAACGGTATTTTTACCACATTTGCAGTACATCTACCATCAAAGGTATTCATCATGTTTCTACTGTAAAGTTACACCACTTGACATGATTGCTGTGTACAATATTTATACAACTATTATTCGTAGTATCTCTACTACTGTGTTTCGTAGTATCGCTACTGCTAGTGCAATGTTGAAATTGCTATGGTTCGTAGTATCTCTACTACTGTGTGCCGCAGTATCGCTACTGCTAGTGCAATATTAAAATTGCTATGGTTCGTAGTATCTCTACTACTGTGTTCCGCAGTATTGCTACTGCGTTTGCAATATTATAATAAAATTCCCATGGTTCGTAGCATCTCGACTACTATGTTCGGCAATACGGGAAAATGGAGCACATTCGGACCGAATGATTTGATCAATTTGTAGATTGCCTATGGCGGAACCATTTTTCTGCACATATACATTACACACACCAAAAAAGAACATCGTGCAGCGTCTGTCGCACATGTAAGAAGTAGATCTCGTGCAACAATAAAATCAAATATTTGACGCTCAATGATCAATATTATTCATATTGATCCAGAAAACTTGAATCATCGACAAACAAGGCTACAAGCGGGGAACATGTTCAGTTTTGAAATTAACATAATAGCATGACAAGTTTTAAAAAAAGTTTGTTTTCTGAACTACTCCGCAACGACAAATGAATATAATTCTCGTGAAGAGTACCTGGAATTCACTTTCGCTCGAGAAATTTAACACGATGTATGAATGAAACCTCACAAAACGAAATGGAAAACGATGTGTCCGAGTGCGCCCGCCTTCCCTTATGCCTACTGCTAGTGCAATATTGAAACTGCCATCTTACGTAGTATTTCTACTAGATTTTCATAGCTGTCAATCTTAATGCAACTAAGCACCACAAATGATTGTATTGTTCTGAATATAGATCGATACTGGGCATTGATCAGGCCCTAGTTCTGACAATGCATTTCAGATTTGTTGATAGAATTTATTAAAGCGTGCCACTTAATACTGGTAAGCATCAATGCACAGTACTGTAGTATATTGCTGTAGCACCTCTAGCAGAAGGCTACTCAGCATATAAATCGAAGTCGATTTTCGCGAGTGAAAATATCAACGCTATTAGCTATCTGAATATAGCCTAAAGCTATATTCAGAACGATCCCAGGGCATGTATTACAATTGGGAGACAAAGACGTTTTATTGATGGCAAAATTCGACCAACGAATTCCCTGCTGCCGCTGCGGGCTTTATTTCCGAGACATCGAAAATTCGAATTTCTGTTTCTTTAGCTTCATGTCGGTATATTATTCACAAATTGCAAACGAAAATACATGAAATCGGTAAAAATTATAGTAGCATTTCATATTTTAAGTATGGATCGAGTTAAATCTAGAATTTCATAGAAAAATCAGCGAAAAGCACAAATAACTGTAGAGCCGCGGCCAAATTCGGCATCTTACATGAAAGTATGTTAAGAAAACTGCAATTCATGAATTTAGATGTATTTGTTAATATTCTCTTTTGACCGCAATTTGTTATGAAATTCGACCAATATTCAGTACCTCAGAAAGTCCTGACTCCAAGTCCAAAAACTAGGGTCGACTTATATTCGGAACAATACGTACTTCTTATAAATAGTGTTCAGACAGATCGTGACTGCTCCGAGTTACAGAATTGCCGAACTTTTCTCGGTATTCTGGGTTTATAACAACCCTGATGTCGAGATATCAAAAAAATTCGGAATAGGCACTTTGTTTTACATATTACAAGGTTCAATGCGATCGCAAAAATCAGTGCAACTTTTGGTTCTATACCATTTCGGAAAATTGGTTTTGGAAACATTTATAGCGAATGAATTTCATCAACCACGCTCCATAATTTCTGAAAAGCGAAGACCATGCTTTGCTCTGCATGATGCTTGTAGCAATTTCAAAAGATGTTGAATCGTAGCAAATTAAACGCTCTCAAGATATAATTGAATTTTTAATGTTCGTATAAAGAAGAAAAATCGACTCCATTTCTACCATATCATCATCTTTCAGTGGAATTTGCTTTCGCATTCAGCACTAATAAGAAGAGTATCGGGCTTGCGAATCACGGATTTTGCTCAAACTTCTAGGGGTGTTTTCTTGGCCTGGAAGATGCAGCCTCCCATCATCCAAACTCTCCATTGGGCCCTTAGTCGCTCAACTTACGATTGAATGTGAATCTTTTCTTCTATTTTGAATTTTTTCTTTCGATAAGCTCGTGAATAATTTCCAAAGATACATTTGAACGACAAATATTGCATAAATAAAGTTATAAAGTTATGCATAAATAAACAATATCATATAACTTCTTGGTCCTTCGCTTTGGCTCTGGGATCAACTAACCCAAGCTGAATACAGTGAAACTTCTCCCAACAGACACCTCTTTACAGCGGATACCTCTTTATACCGAGCAGTACAAAAATCCACAGCAAAATAGTATAGCCTCTTATGGAAAATACATTTCCTAACAGCGAACATTTTCAATAACGGACACGGACACTTGCCAAGAATGTTGAAATTAAAATATAATATAACTCATCCAAAAATGTTGCCTCTTTGGTGACTCACATGAAATGTTTGCGAAATACACGGCGACGACACTGTACTCGTATTTTTCTATCAAAATGAGAAATTATGCCACGTACAAAATATTTGTTAGAAACGATTTCGGGAACTGTTCGGATTTTTATCAACGGTGAGCGGTTTACAAAGAAATTGCAGAAAAGAATGATAGGAAAAGAATACTTGGAAAACTTTCGTGTCTCCCGAATTCTGTGGTCATTTGCTCTTCATTGACTCAAATCAAAAAGGTTCCCGAAATCACAATGCGTTCTGATAAATATCGTTTTCGTGGTACAGTTTGTCAATTAGAATGTTAGTGCAATAGAAATGCGTAATTTCTGAACAGTGGACACTTCGTCGTAGCGGACGATATTTTTGGACCAAAAGGTGTCCGTTATTGGGAAAATTCACTGTACACGACATCCCATTGTTGGACCTTTTTCAGCTCAAAATACATTATTCTTTGGTACAAGCTACCAAACTTAATGACATCATACGAGGGTAATAAAAAAGAAAATCTGAACAGTCCAGTTCGAGGTAGTTCAATTAGCTTCTAAGCCGGCAGAGCTTATTCAAAATTAGGTGACAAATACCTCGAACCGGTATAACCATCTTGAATTGATGGTAACATTCTATCCAGAGACTCCATTAGGACTGCTCCGACTTGATTTTTCATCAACCTCATATGAATTCATTAATTTTGCTAAGGTGTACCCAGAAATCATGTGTTTGAACTGAAGAAGGTCCGATGATGGGATGTTGTGTATTTAGCTTGGGTTAGTTGATCTCAGAGCCGTTGCGGAGGACCCAGAAGTTGCATAATATTGTTTTTGGACTTTGTACATGCAATCTTTACCATTCACATTCATCTTTGAAAATTATTCACAAGCTTTGGATCATATCATGTGTTTTTATACAATTTGGGTTCGGCAAATATGAAAAAAAATTTATTCTTGACTGAAAAAATTCACATTCAATGTAATGTAAGTTGAGCAACTAAGGGCTCAATGAAAAGTTTCTGAAGATGGGAGGTTGCATATTCTGGGCAAAGAAAACACCCTCAGAAATTCAAGCAAAATCCGTGATCCGCCAGACGGATACTCCCTCTGTGAGAGGAATACTTTCAATTTCTGATGTTGTTGAGATTATTAGGATTTATAGCGTTTCTCCAAATTTTCTGAATGAATGCGACCAAAAAGTACATGTGATTTTGATCAATTAAATTCACTCTCGATTTTAATTCGACACGTTACGTAATTCGACTTCGTAAATCGGATTGTAATTGGCAAATTCAATTGTTATCAAAGGAACTGATGGAAAAATAATCAAACTTGCTAATTATTTGTCCCAACCTCTCGCCGTCCATTTAAGTGAATGCACCAGGTTTCTTAGCAGTTCAGGAAATGAATAAAATCTACCTAACACCTCCACCAAGAAATGTACTGTGTGACATATTTTGATATTCCACCCCAGCCCCGCACACTTCTTCTCTCGCTGTATTCGGTGATACGTGAGCACAAGCGGACGCCGGCGTAGCAACGCTCGCTTGGTTGGTTGCCTTCAGACGCGTTCCAACATATAATGCCCCATATATACCTCTTGGACCCAAAGTCGTTCATCTCTTTCCAACTCATGTATAGCAGCCTCGCCATGGAGTCATGGGTACGCGTACGAAGTAGCAACGACAGATAGAATCACAGCTGTTCACGTTGTATGCTGAACAATAGTTGGTGTCGTGTCAGACCAGAGGTTTCATCTGTGAGAAAGGATCACGTTTATGGAGAAAATATTTTAAACAAAAGTAAGTATTCAGAACACAGTCGCATCATATAATGATATTCGTAATTCAGGCAATTGGCAATTATTGTGATAATAAAAGGAATTTTGTCGACAAAATATTTTTTTCAAACTTTAGTATGTGTCGAAGGTATTGTTCTTGGGTCCCTGCAAACGCAGGTCTGACTCAAAGACTGCAACTGCTGCGACGTCTGCCACGAACTTGTGCGAGGCATTCTCTTCGGGTTCGATTCGTGCAGCGCTGCGGAATCCATCGTTTGTACTTGGCTAAGCAGAATGCGCCATAATCAGGGCTGGTAGCGGCATAGGGCTTGAAAAAAGTCAGAAAAGGTACTTTCTTACTGGAAATAAGTAATTAAATAGTGATTAGTAAGAACTACTTCTAATACATTTTAATTACAATTAATTAGTATACAAAACAACTTTTTATGGAGTACTGTGGCTACTCCATTGAGCGACATAAGGGTGGTTCTACGAAACTCAGGTAACTCCCTGTGTTCATGTGTAATTCAGACAAATATTAGGTATATTCAATAACTCTTACTCATAATAATGCACAAGAACAAGTTCTATAAGGACGTGAGGAACAATATTGTCAATTAAATTAAAATTCGCAAAAAAAAGAACCGCTGTTACTTGTCTAAAATGTCAGTCTCTTGTCGTGTCACTGTTACATATTCTTACCTTCAAATGATCATATTTTTCAAACTATCAGGTTCACACAGTTACTTTCAGTTTCAATATATTCATACTTCACGAAGTACAGAGAAACCAAGGAATTTAAATCCAAATAAACGAATAACCATATTTTTCTAGTTAAAGTAGCGTACTCACAATCAGTATCGGGCATCAGCCCCTTGTCGCGTGTAAAATTTGAAAAAAGCATGGTATTTTACGAGGTTTGAAACCTATACATCTGTTCAACATTAACTAGCCACTTAAAGCTAGCGGTAGACCCTTACAAGGAGTCGACCAGACCTCCGGAACATAGATTTGGCCCAAACTTTGCGAGATGTTTTCTTGTACCTAAATATGGATCTTGTAACATATAACTCTCCGAAATGGGCTTTCGTTCTCCTGGTGAGCCCCGCTTGATAGTAATATCCAGCGGCAGATTAATGTTTGAGGCAGGTGACAATACTTTATTCTTCTTCATCAAATTGGGTCGTCTGAGGCTAGAATCTGGTCATTATTGTCAAATCATGATCATTATACTAGTTTGAAGCAGTTCAACCAGCCTATGAGCTTCCGACGAGCCTGTCAATGGTCCTTTGCCACAGTGAAATAGCCTTCGGAGCTCACGACGTTGGCTTCTAAAGAATCCCTACATGGATCGGAGACATTCGAACTGACAGAATCTGTTTGAAATTAGGTGATAAAAGTAACAAAGGACTAAAATTAGTAGACTGGCTTTCAACTTAAAAAATTGTTTTCTTTTTTCGTTTTTTGTTACGTATTAGATTATTTATGTATATTCACAAAGGAATCATAATAGTACATTACGCAACGAGTGCGCAAAATAGGTGATTCCCGCACGAGTCGATTTTGTCGCCCTCGCTACACTCGGGCGACAAACAAGACGAGTGCGGGAATCGCCTTGCGCACGAGTTACGTATACTATTTTTTCTGACAAGTGTGAAAAATTCGATCCTAATGATTATTATAAAAGGTTGTAATGTATAGAAGTTGGGCGTGATTCACATCACGGGCGGAGCCGGCCCGAGGGTCCCGCCGATCACACGAGGGGGTGAATCATTATTGCCCGTGGTGCATACGCTATTTATCGCAACAGTGTGTGTAAAATTCGGTTGCATGTATATATATAAGTAATCTAGTCCCAGTAGGAATGTAATGCAATCAAGTCACAAATCAAAAAAACTCGTGTGTGTCCAAAAATCTTGGAAAAACCGACTTTTGAGAAATCACTGTGCGTGACGGCAGGGTCGAGGGGCGAAGCCCCCGCGGGGGGTCCGGGGGGCCAGAGGCCCCCCGACCCAAAACATAAAAGGCAAGTTTTTATTGCAAAAAAAAAAAAACGCAAATAAATAATTTATTTTTATTTTAAACATTTTTCAAATCGATACAATGATAATCTGTGATGATCTTGCCACAATTTCATAATTTTCACAAATAACGGTTCGGATTGTTTACACATGAAAACTAAAAATTAACAAATTCATATCGAATGATGTTTGGTTATGAAATTGATACGGGAATATGAAATTGATTTAAAAACCATATGTCTTCAGTGCAAAATATGAATTTTAGAAATATTCAAGTCGGTAAGGTAGGATTCGAGGCGTCCAATCGATTATTAATCAAATTTTAAAATGCGGGCGTAAAAATGTTCAATCAATATTTTACGCCCGCATTTCGGGGCCCTCTATTTTCTTTCCTTCGTATCAGTAGAACATTTGAACGTTAAAGAACTAATTTCATATTTTACGCCTACGTGGTGTAGAATTGATTTTTACGCACAGTGTTGAGAAAAGTAGTATTTTACACCCTGAAAATCGAGTCGTAAAATTGAATTTTACACTCACTGTTGCGAAAAATAATTTCAAGCATTTATTCAAATATAAATATTTTTTCAGCATTCTAACCTCAAAATCGCAACTTCGTCGCGATTTCTCGGCTCTCATGATGAAAAATAATGTCCGAAACTTGTACGTAAAGGCTTTTTGACGAAACTCCTCACAGCACTCGCCTTCGGCTCGTGCCGTGAACCTCTCGTTTCATCAAAAAAGCCTTTCCGAACTCGTATCGAAATGTACTATTCTCAACAACTTCGTCGTGATTTTTCGGCTCTCGTGATGGAGACTATTTTTGTGCCTACAATAGTATATTCTTGTCACTTCTACAGTATTTTGCGTACTGGAATGTTATTTTGCACCCGCAAATCTCATTTTGCGCACGCTCACAAAATGCGTTTGGAAATCTAACATTTTGCGCCCTCGAATTAGTACGCGAAATCGAATTTTGCACACATAGTTAGGAAATAGTACATTACGATACGAGTACGGAAAGGCTTTTTCATCATTCTAACCTCAAAATCGCAACTTCGTCGCGATTTCACGGCTCTCACGATGAAAAATAATGATCGTCACTCGTACGTAAAGGCTTTTTGACGAAACTCGTTACAGCACTCGCCTTCGGCTCGTGCCGTAAACCTCTCGTTTCGTCAAAAAAGCCTTTCCGTACTCGTATCGTAATGTACTATTTTGACGAAACGAGAGGTTACTGCTGTAACGAGTTTCGTCAAAAAGCTTTTACCTACAAGTGACGATCATTATTTTTCATCGTGAGAGCCGTGAAATCGCGACGAAGTTGCGATTTTGAGGTTAGAATGATGAGAAATAAATAGACTCATTTCAAACAAGTTCTGTGAGTCTGAAGGTCTCTTGTCGGTGTAGGGATTCTTTGAAAGCCGACGACATGAGCTCCGAAGGCTATTTCACTGTGGCGAAGGACCATTGACAGGCTCGTCGGAAGCTTAAAAACTGGTTGAACTGCCTCAAACTAGTAACATGATCATGGTTTGACAATAATGACCAGACTCTAGCCTGAGACGACCCAATTTGATGGAGAAGAACAAAGTATTGTCACCTACGTCAAATAATAATCTGCCGCTGGATATTACTATCAAGCGGGGCTCACCAAGAGAACGAAAGCCTATTTCGGAGAGTTATATGTTACATGCTTCATATTCAAGTACAAGAAAACATTCCTCGAAGTTTGGGCCAGATCTGTGATTTGGAGGTGTGGTCGACTCCTTGTTAGTCCCTTGTCGAGTAGTTTTGTTGTAATTTATTGACAGTTGTTTGTAATGACCTTTTATTTCAATGTCTTTTGTCTGACGTCATTTTCTCTGGAAAATAGATGAATGGAGTCTCGTTTGGGTAAAAAGATAATCTTTGTTTTATACAAAATTCATCAGTCCGTTGTCGCAAGTCCCTTGATCGTAAAACACTGATAAACTAATGTCAAGCTAATGTTTTATCATGTCAAACAATGTTGTTGTTCTAGAACAATATATTCATCAATATAGGACAAGATGCCACCTAGAAGGATAACAAATTGACAAGAGCAGGAATTTTGCAAAAGAAGTGAGAAGCTGCAACGGCTCGTTTGATTGAAATAAAAAAGTAGAAAGTTGAAGCCAAATTTGATAAAGACCTCTATTTCTCCTGAAATACTTAATACAGTGACTGTTCCTCTCACACCCAGTATAATCAACCCGTGGGCCAGCAAAAGCGTTATAAAAGAATTTGATTCGAGCTGAATAACATGTGATTCTAATTCACCTGTAAATAGTAAGCCGAGTTTTGTAGAACTACCCATAATCAGTCGATACACAATCGAGTTCCTTGAATCAATTACAAATTATCTCGCATCGGAGAAAATGAAATTGAAACAATATCAGTTTGAATGAAAAAAGTGACCAAAGTGACCATTTTGCCAGAATAAGTGACAAAAAGTGGCTTTGATATAAAAAAGTGACTTGTAGTGAGAAAAGCAACTAGTTACCAGCCCTGCATAATTGAAGGACAGGAAAGTGGACAAATACATAATTCGGCTCCACTTCAGCTCCCACTACATCTGCTCCCGCTACATCAGCATACATCGCATTTACCTGAAAAAATGTTCAACTCGTCGAGACATTTCATTCAGCAGAAATATGGATCCGATGGCCGTGCAGTCTCACGTAATGGGCATTCTGTCACTACATCGGCAATTGAAACAAAAACAAACATTTTTAACTAACAACAAACTACGGAGTTCGTAAGAAGAAATGAAATTATCGTTTGTAAAATATTACGCGAAGCGTGCCGCAGAAACAACCTAACCTAACCTCCAACCGCGTACACGATTCAGCCTACGGTAAAACATATAGTCTATAATTAGCATAGAATCGTCTACGAAGGCCACTGCACAATGCTGATATGAATGAAAAGCAATTTAGGTTTGATTACCTTGCAAAAATCACCTAGACACACGTTGCAATGACGGTTATCACGCCGCACACTCAGCCCTAACCAACAAACTTCAGCCGGCTCTGCGTGTTCGACGCTGCGCGTACGGAATCACGGGAATCCCCGGACTGTGTAATATAAAGAATTCCGCGAGCCGTACAAGTCGGCCCGTCGCACCCCCATGAAGTTATTTAGTAAAACAATACGTTTTAAGTTTGTATCCAAGTTTGAGGATCTCCTACGTATTTGCAAAACACACATATTTATTGTCGGATCTACCGATTTCAGTCTTTTTTACTTCAATCGGCGATACAGTAGCCAGTTTTTGTAATTCACTGAGAAAAGCTGTATAGTCAGTCGATGATAACATTGCTCTGTTTCTTATGATTTTCAAACACATGCCGAAGATTCTTCAATAATTTTTCGAGTGACGGGTGAATTCCGTGGCAGCAACGACTCGCTGCGCGAAAGTTGTTCACAATTATTCCAACAAGTTTTCGGGGTAATTTTCATGACGACTGAAAGATATAAAAACGGTGAATATTTTACTCCCGTGGTGAAGATTTTCTCTCGCGCGGAATCACCGATTTATTCAAAATAGTACTGCAAGAAGTTGCTTTTTCAGAATTCGCCAGACACCTGAACTGCTTGAAGTAACAGACGCATGATTTTTGCAAGGTGTCGGCCGAAGTTATATATTTATTTATTTATTTTATTTATGTTGATGTATCTTCGATATCGTCCCACGTCCAAAGGACGTCTGTCTATAACAAAACATGACTTTCAGACGTCGAAAACCTGGATCTGAGACAGCCATAGGATGTTTAATAGACAAATTTTCGCCAAACATACGACCTTCTCGTTGTCTCGTGACTGCGAGGAAACCGAACGCTGACCGAACTATAGTTTGACCAACACACGCTCGCGTTGCGTGCGTCAGCTTCTGCTCGCTGCCAGTGACTGCCAACTCGAATGAAATTAAATAAATTGACGAACGTAAACTCTTACGTTAGTGAATTATGAGTCGAAGGTCAAGTATTGAAAATTGTTCACTCAAACAAGAATATTAATTTATTCGATGAAACTATTGAATCGTAGGAATTATTATCGCGGATTCAGGCCATTTGGAAATGGTGAGTGGAATAAAGATTATTTCAGCCATTTTGCATAAGTAAATCCCTATAAATATTATCCCAACTGAATAAAGGCCCTAGGGGTATAAGCAAGGTCAATCCATTTTGTTTTTTTTTTTCTTCAATTATTAAACTCAACTTTTTCGACGACTGACGAAAAAAAAAATTGAAAAAAAAAAAAATTTTCAAAACAGATTGTTGTTATTTTGAATATGAAATAATACTTTTAATAGATACGAATGATTTGGATGTCCGTTGAAATGAAAAAATCTAATCTCAAAACATATAAATGTATTCATTATTTGGGCCAAAAAGTGGTTTTTATTTTTTTCTACTACGGCGTTCCGATTTTTTTTTTTATTTTCAAAAATTCATAGTGTTGTAGGGTAATATGAAAGGTTTGAGAAAAAAAAAGTTTCATAATTGTGCCAAAATTGGTTCATGGTCAAAAATTGAAATTAAAAGAAAAAGAATTTTTTTAACAAGGATCTTGTGAAGCCATTTAGCTGTTAATTTTTTTGCTAGGAGTTATTGTCAGCCCCAAAAACATATCCAAAATTCAGATCAATCGGTTACGTCAATCCTGAGAAAAAAATGTTTTTCTGTTTTTGACATATTTTGCTTCTCCTCGAAAACCAATTGAGTTAGAGATCTGAATCTTTCTGAATCTTAGTATTTTATTAGTATCTACTGCAACGTTTAGGTCAGTTCTTGACCTTGAGGTCGTGGAACTGACCGTCGGTTGAGGGTTTTTTGTTCTGTAATTGAGAAGGTAGTTTTGAAGGTGTTAATTTTTTTAATAAAATTGAACTGCATCTAAAATCAATTATGGAACGAATCAGTGTAGGTGACTTTAGCAGATCCGGGCGTATAGGACGTCAGGACTGCAATTAGTCGAGGAGGAAAAATCACAGACTCGGGTGCATAGAACACCAGAGCTGCCTTTCAGAAAGGAAGCGCAAATCCGGGCGTATAGAACGTCAGGACTGCCTAAAAAAGGAATCGCAGATCCGGGCGTATAAAGCGTCAGGACTGCCTTCTGATGGAGTCGCAGATCCGGACATATAAAGCGTCAGGACTGCCTTCTAGGTTATGGTGTAAGGTAGTGAGTTTTTCAGATCCGGGCGCATAGAGCGTCAGGACTGACTTTGGAAAATTGGAAATTAACAATACAAACGAATATGATTTGATAAAGAACCAGATAACATGAAATAGTTAACAAGAGAATAACCTTTTAATAAATTGGTTATTTCGATACAAAAGAAAATGACCAAAAATTAAAGGTGAATGTTATTTTTACAAAAATAAGATTAAATTATAACCTACCAATTAATTCTAGATCGTGAAATTACGATTTTAAATTCTAACGTCTATGCTTCGAGTGACTAGACTCTATCGTTTATGACCTCTCAGGCGAATATTGTTTGCTTTAAATCTATCTAGCGCTTTGCTAAGACGATTGCTGGATTTTAGGTCAAGTTGAATTCACGGCACTTTGCCGATAAATGAAATATTTGACTCTAGTTTGCTTCTATTTACTGGATTTGAAGACTTTGAAATTTTACTGAGCTTTCCAGACCGCTCTGGCACTGGAAGCGAATTTTTCTATTTGATTATCTGACTCTAAATTAGGCTGCACGACCCAAGGCGGATCGCCGCTTTACAAATTTTAATGATCTTAATAACCGGGAAAGGGAGACAGTGCGCGCTTTGCGACATCTGCTGGCGAGCGGTGATTTGACGTCCTTTTTATACTACTCGACCATGGTCACGTGGCCGCTTTCCTGCTTGTGACGTCAGTCGTCACCTGTCTCGCTTGAGTGATGAGTGGTGCTGCTGGTGTTCTGCGCATGCGCACCGCGAGATATGTTACGCTACATATCCTCCAAGTATCATCAAAATATCTTTCCGAGGCCGATTCACCATACTTATACCCCTAGGGCTTTTCATAATCTTATAATTAATCTTACAATTCATTTTTTCCATTCATTTTCAGATTTTTTCAGACGAAGCTAAAGATAAATGATCATTTCTTAAGGGAAGACCCGACTGAAATCTCGGTAAAAAGCAGTTTCTCATTTTTACGATTGCCAGAAAAAGTCAAATCAAAAAACTATCACACAAAATTTCAGATCATGGTAAGATATGTTTTTAAAAAAAGTTTCAATTTCCTGCGACGAAATTTCCTGCATAGGGTATCTTTCGCAGCCCTGCCGAGGAGAGATTCTGCAAAAGGTACCCTGCGCAAGAGCCCTGCGAAGGAGAGATTCTGCGAAAGGTTCCCTGCGCAGGAACTTTCATCGCAGGAAATTGAAACTTTCTTCAAAACATATCCTACCGTGATCTGAAATTTTATGTGACAGATTTTTGATTGATTGGACTTTTTCTGGCCCTTGTAAAATTGAGGAACTGCTTCTCATCGAAATTTCAGTATTATGGTCTTCCCTTAAAAGTTAGTCATCAGTCTTCATGTTCATCTAAGAAAAATAAAAAAATGAGTGGAAATAAATCCGTAGTGAGATTAATCATAAGATTGTTTTAGTCAAGATACTAATTATACTGATCTACTATTATGCTGAAATGGCTAGAATACCTAATCTTCATTCGACAGTTCGACTCACCTTTTCCGAGTGGCCTGAGTCCCCGTTCATTTCTGCGATTCGGTAGATGTATCATAAATAAATAATCATCCGCGTTTGAGTGATCCATTTTCAATACTCAACCCTTTACTCATAATTCGAAGGCAAATGAGACCCGAGAGTTTACGTTCGTGAATTTATTTAGTTTTACTTGCACTCCAAAGATTGTGTGTAACCGAATTCTGACCGGAGGATTATTTTATGGAAGAAACAAACTCGAGTTATCTTCGACACACGTGGGGGCGACAGGCGCCGATCGATCGAGTTGGCAGTCACTGGCGGGGAACACTAGCTTAGAATCAGGTACGCAACGCGAGCGCGTGTTGGTCGAACTATAGTTCGGTCAGCGTTCGGTTTCCTCGCGATCGCGATGGCACGGTATATCCGCGATGCTCGCTGTAAGGTTTCACCTCTTATGGTTACTGCATGCACAGGCAGCACGCACACGTAGGTATTATTTGGCTACTTCCCGAAAGGGTATAAGCCCAAGTAATGGATCTGACACGTATAAGGTATTACACATTTTCCTGAATCATGTTTCTGTTGAAATATAATGAAGTTTGAGTAAATTTATATCGTTTCATACACACCTCTCTAGTCTATGTATGTACTACCTGTCTATTGTATCTATTGTAAATGTATATCGCCAATAGAGCGAGCGGTCACCTGATGTGTGTATTCGCAAAGACACAAACACACGTCAGCGATTTGAAGCAAAACAGTTCTGTCCGAGTCAGTCGTCGTCAGTAGATCGTAACCGTCACGTCTATATGTATTTTCGATGTATTTGAAAACTAGAGAAGAAACGGAGCACGCCATGTGCTACGTGTATGTATAATCCCAGACAGCACGCGATGTTGCAGCAATGCTTCAGCAATATTGCAATATTACGGATTCATTACGCAATATTGCTGCAATGCTGCAATAGTATGTATTCATTACGCATTATTGCTGCAACGTTGCATTATTATGTATTTATTACGCAACATTGCTGCAATATTGAATCAATATGTAATTGCATTATATTTATATTATGACGTATTTATATTTTTTCACCATTTTGATGACATGTCGAAATTTAAAAAAATCTTACATCTTCATGTGTTTCATTGGTAATTTTTTCCAAATATATGCAATCAGAAGTATAGCGAAGAAATGAATATGTTTATAATAATATATTCACTTGGAAGTATTTAAAAATTTTTAGAAATTCAAAAACTTGTCGACGTAGATTTTTGACGTGGATGGTCGGACGTAGCGTAGAACATGGAGTCACAAATTTTTAAAGTTGTCCAAAAAATCTTGTTGAAAAATGTTTCACTTTCGCGCCAAACATAATACGACGATTTCATAATTATGTATTGTGTTCCGATCTTACTGCGGAAAGCAAACACCGTGCGCGCGCATAAACCGACTGCCTGGTCTCCCGCGTATTTCTACATAAAACGTGGTAAAACTTGTCTGTGATTGAGTGCGTCGGTTTGAACCAGAAAAACAACGCGACGTAAGTATATTCTGGGGATTATTTGATTGTTTCGTGACCATGTGGAATACGAGGAAAATGATTCGTCGGAAAAGGTCAATTCTGACTGTTTTTATCCATATTTTATTGTTGAACAACGTTTCAGCCGGGCCCGGCCGGCCATCTTCAGGCTACAATAATGATTAATTACAATTAGGTTAGTCAACCATGTGTTAGTTGACTTTAAGGTTATGTCCCTATTGGGTTATGTTGGTAAGATCACATTTAATGAGATGTATCTCTACTATTTATATAAAATAAATCTACTAGAAGAATCAAATAATTTTTCTGAAGAATTTGACAATTATATTACTTATAGCGAACTATATGTTAATTAACTTACTTAAAACAGACTTTCCTTAAGTTTTAGGTGTTCATCGTGTTAAGTTCAGAGAGAAAGTGAAAATTTTTTAGGTTGGAGATATATCGATCAATGGAGTCAGAATCATCGATACCGAATCCACCATGTTGTGAAAGCGCCAATTTCAAATTTTCTGATTTGTATTTAACAGGTTTTTATATAAATGACTTAAATTCGCGATGTCAGTGCGTTTGTTCACAGTGTTGTTTTTCGTGATGTGGATCATTTCTTTCATCAATCTTTTATGGTAGTTTTTTTCCGTGTCGATGATCCTAACTCCATCGAAATCGAATTTATGTCCTAAGACAAGAGCATGTGAGGCAAGTGCAGATCTGTCTGGATCCAACTTGCCAATGTCATTCTTATGGTTGGTCATCCGTTTTTTTAAATGTTGGGAGGATTGTCCGATGTAGCACTTTTCACAATTTAGGCAGTCAATCTTATAAACTGTGTTGACTTGATCATCCTTAGGAGTAAGTATATTCTGTATACACATATATTATGATATAGCTATGATGTTTATTTTTACAATGAGAATTGTTCCCTATCATTTTAAAAACATATCAAATCAGTCTTTATTTAGTATTAACCGTGTACACAATAAATATTACGGCTTTGAGGTTATGGCCAACGAACCATTTTTTCACAGAAGATTATACTCTTACGATTTAAATCGTATTTCTCGCTTCAAAGTTTGTCTTTTTCACTTATAGTATGTGGAAACTATACTGCTCAAGTGTTTTGCATCTAAATTCTGTTCCAGTTATGTAGGTCTGGTTAATCAAAATTTCTGTGCCTTGTCATGCGACTATTTGAAACCTGGGTCACGGTAGGATCGCCAGTGCCTGAGAGAGCAGTCACCACTCGATGAAGGCTTGCGAGACTTTAATAAAATAGGTTTAATTAACGTAAAGGCAACTAAGAACACTTTTATTGAATTTCAGAGCTCCGCCTGTTGTCAGGTGGGTGATTACAAAATAGACTGACTCTACACTCTCCACATCGTCTTCTTATATATTATTATGAAAATGGAGAATATGTATATAAAGACATGTTTTTCTCTATTTGTGTTAGACATAAGTAGATGTTTTGGTTCGAGGGATTTCCCTTAGACTATATTGACGAGAGAGATAGTACATAGAGAAAGCTATATATATATATATTGGTAGCAGATTCGGTGACGGGTGTGACAACCCCCTGGCGGGATTAAGAAACGTCCTCGTTTCGATCATCTAGCTCTATAGCTAATTGAAATTTGATTCCTTCCTTCTTTTGGCTTAGTAATGCAATCCCTTCGAAGTTAAACCGTTCATTATTGACGAGTAATTGAGCGTTATTATTTTCCGGATTCCTCTATTGATCTTCAGATTGAACGTAAAGTCCATTCTCTCCTTTCTTTATTTTCAACTTTGGTACCGGTGGGTTAGCATTCTCGTAGTGGACGTAGGGCTTCGTGTGAGAAGTATGGATCCATTTGGGTTCATTGTTGTATAAAATCATTACGTTGTTTTTAACGATATTAATGGCTTCAATCGTATATGGCCCTTGCCATTCCTTGTCGAGTGAGTGTTTTCTTGCGTTGTTATAGATTAATATTTCGTCTCCTTGATTGTAGATAGGCAATTGTCGGACTATGCCAGCATCTACTTTCTTTTTATGTTTCATTGTTGCTTCTTGAAGTCGTAGGTGGGCTTGATAAATTTTCTTCTCAAGCTCTGTAGCCCATGCTAATGCTCTGGATTTTATCTTTTCGGGCTCTGGCTTCGTGAAGTTGTTAGGTGTATTTGGTGCGTGTGGGAACATGAGACTGTGAGGTGTCATCTTTAATGTCGAGTGGATGGTGGTATTCCATATCTTGTACATTATTGGTAAAACGGTATCCCAAGTATTCGGTCTATCTTGAATCGTTGTTCGAATGTTATTTTTAAGAACACCATGCATTCTTTCGATGGCTCCATTACCTTGTGGGTGATAAGCAGTAGTTGTTATATGTTTAATTCTATAGAGTTTCTCGAACTTAGTCATTAATTCATTGTTGAATTCTGTACCCATGTCGCTAAGAATCTGTTTTGGGAATCCTATTAAACAGAACCATGTGTCGTGTAATGCTCTGAACACCTGTGTAGCGGATTTCTTTTTCAAAGGTGCGAGTAAAATGAATTTTGTCAATGTATCTTGCATTGTTAAAATGTAGCTGTTGTTTGAGTTCGTCGTTGGGAGAGGTCCAACTAAATTTATCGCTACCTTTTCGTTCGGTTTAGTCACATATTCCATTTCCCTCCCTTCCGGTTTCTGTCGGATGCTTTCCCTTTTGTAATGTTGACAAATATCGCACTTTGCGGCGAAATCCGCGATATCCTGATCCATGCCTTTCCATCGAGCAATTTGGCTGATAATTCCTTTCATCTTTAGTGTTCCGTTATGCCCTGCAGCATTACTGTGAGCTGATCTCAATATATCCGCTCGTTGTTCTTGCGTGGGTGCGTCTTGGGTGGTACGGCAAAATTGTACTAGTGTTGGATTATTTTTGACAAATTCTCGAAGTATTCTTTCAATCTTTTCAATTCCTAAGGGTGTGAACTCTTTTGGATTGACGTATAGCCGGATCTTCTGTTCGTTTTCTCGTTGTTCGTGTAACCATTTTAATAATTTGTTGTCAAAATCTTCTTTGTTGACAAACACCATTCCTTCTTTGTCTTTATTCCTGACCCGCGCCGTTAAGCGTTTCCATTCCGGACGTTCGGTTCTATTAGGAAAGAGTTTAATATCTTGATATTTTATCTCTTTTTCCAATAGCTCGGCTACGTCTTCTAGTTTATTGATACGACTCAATAATTGCAATCCGTTGTTTTTGCTGACTTTTTCATTTCGTATCTTCGAATAGTGGGGGAATGTGTTGCCCCATTGTTGCTTCGAGTATTGTTTTCTTTCCTTGGAATCCCAAATCCTGTTGATAGTGTCATCCCATTCTCTCGGAGGCTGCTTCATGATGTTGAAAACTCGTGAAAGTGCGTCAGCAACTACATTATCTTTGCCTTTAACATATTCAATGTCATAATAATACTCTTCCATTCGTAGTCTCCAACGGAGAAGTCTTTGACTTGGGTCTTTACAATTCTTTAGCCATACCATTGCTCGGTGGTCAGTTTTGATGATAAACGGCTTGTCTTTTGTTGTTAAAAGATATTGTCGTAGTTTCTTTACACACCATACAACTGCCAATAGTTCTTTCTCAGTTGTGTTATAATTTCTTTCTGCATCTTTTAGAACTCGGGAAAGAAAGTATACAGGATGTCCATCTTGTGATAGCACCCCTCCAATTCCGACATTTGAGGCGTCTGTTGTCAGGACGTATTGTTTTGTCGGATCCGGTGGTCGTAATACTGGTGGATCCATCATTGCCTTTTTTAGTGTATCAAATGCGGCTTGACATTTCTCGTTCCATTTATAGACGACATCCTTTTTTGTTAATTCCGTTAGTGGTCTCCCAATCGTAGAGTAATTCTTGATAAATCTCCGATAATATCCGGTCAATCCCAAGAAGGCTTTCACTTCCGTTGGATTTCGTGGCATCGGGAACTTTTGCACTGCTTCCAACTTTGCGGGGTTCGGTTTGATTCCTTCTGGTGTTATCAAGTGTCCCAGGTATTCCAATTCGTCTTTGAGGTAGTGACATTTTTCTGGTTGTAGTTTTAGGCCTCTTTCTCGTAGACGCGTGAATACGGTTCTTACGTTCTGGTTTTGTTTTTCGAGAGTATTTCCAAAGATAACTATGTCGTCGATGTATACATAGCATATTTTGTGATTGAGTCCCACTAGTGCCATATCCATCATCCGTTGGAACGTAGCCGGTGCGTTTTTTAATCCGAAGGGCATCCGTTGGTATTCAAAATGTCCTTCTGTTGTCGAAAAAGCAGTATATTTCATATTTTCTGGATCCATGCCTATCTGGTGGAAGCCGGATGATAGATCGAAAGCGCTGAAATATCTTGCGTCATGTAATGCGTCAAATATATCTTCGATAATCGGCATGGGATAAGCATCCTGCGTTGAATATTCATTCAGTTTTCGAAAATCAATAACAATCCTCCACTTTGGTTTACCGTCAGGTCCCGGTTTCTTGGGAACCACCCATACTGGTGAGTTGTAAGGTGAATCAGATGGTTTGATTATTTGTTTTGACAGCATGTCTTCGACGCCGTCGCTGATGACTTTTTGATGTATCTCTGGGGCTCTGAAGTTTCGAATGTTGATGATTTTCTGCTCGGTCAATTTAATTACGTGTTTCGCACATGGTGCCATAGGGAGAGGGTCTCCTTTTACGGTGAAGAGATCGTTGAATTCTTCGATAATTTTCCAAATTTGAGCTTTTGATTCTTGATCCAAGTGTTCAAGATTTGTAATATTTCGCAGCTCTTCGATTCGTTCCTTATTGTAATGTGAGAGATTGTTAATCGCATTTTTTTCTTCGAAAGTTACCTCTCGGGCGGTGAACATTCCTTCGGTGATAATCTTTTCTTTGTCGTAATTAACGTATGCCCCTCTGGCATAACCGTTGCCATTAGTTTTTACAATCTGCACCGGTGAATAAGTTCCTTGATCAGTTTCTTCTCTCGTGTAAAGTAAATATTCGCAGTCTGGTTTCGGGAGTTGAAATTCGAATGGTGTTATGTAGTTGACCCGGGCTTTAATGGTAGAGTCTCGAAGATCATGATCAATTCCTGATAGTGTCATGTTGTCGGTTGACAACGTGTAGTTTCGATTAATCATGAACGATAATCCCATTATTCCATCCTCATCTGGTCGAAGAGGAAAGTTATCAGGTACTATGATGAATTCGTCTGTAGATCCCAAGTAGGCGATATTTAGTTTTTCTTTCATTGTATAGGAGGCGTCACCCATATTAAATGATGTGTTACCCTTGATTATGGATTGTCCTACTGGCACTTTGTTTTTCTTAATGAGGTTCAAGGTGCTTCCGGTGTCAATCAATAATCGCAAAGGTTCCTGGAATCCTTCTGGTTTAATAGTTATTCTTCTGAGTCGCTGCTGTTGTACCTGTAGTATTCTGGGTCCTCCATTCCTTTCGATTCTTCGTAATTTTCGGAGTTTGCGGGTTCTCCTTCGTTCTTTTCTTCGGAGTGCTCGTTCATTCTGTATTCTGACTGTTGATATTCTATGCCCGTTTCTTCTGATGTTAGGTTGTTTATTCGTCGTTGTTGATACGGTGGTTTTCGTTGAAGGCCGGTGTTGTGAAAATTTTGGTTCTGGAAGGTCTGTCCAGGTAGTGGTGGTTCTTTGCATTCTTTAGCAAAGTGTCCCTTTTTTCCACACCTAAAACATCCTCTTTCTTGTTGGATATTATTCACTGTGTTGTTGACCGCTTCCTCCAGTAAACTATCGAGCTCTTCCTGCGTCAGGTTATGAATCTTGTGTGAGTGTGGTGGCTGTAGTTTGCGATAAGGTTTCAGCAAGTAATTTATTTTTTCAGAAAACCGTTGTGGTGGCTTAGGTTGTTCCGTCGTCTGAAACGACGGGGGATTACGGTTGAACTGCCGATATTGTTTTTCTGCGTTTGCCGACGAAATTGCGCATCGTTGTACATCTGCAAGACTTGGATAATCGGCATTCCGAAGTACTCTATTGAGCTCTATATCCAGGCCAAGGAGAAAGTAGCTGATGGCTGTTGCCTCGATATGCCTCGTATCTTCTCCAGCATATCCTTTGCTCAATTCTTCGTTTTGAAAAGCGATGATAGCAGTGTCATACTTTTGATTAAATCGGTTGATGTATTCCATAATATCTCTTCCTCTTTGTTTGATGTTAACGAGTTCGGCCATGAGATTTGAACTTCGTGCTCCAGCGAGTTGTATTTTCTGGATAGTTGTGAGGAGATCGTCGATATTTTGTGCGGTTACGATTTCTTTACGCATCGAGAGGGATCCTCCTATCTTTTGTGATTTCAAGAGGTAAAAGAAGAATTGTTGTTCCGATGGCTTACAATATTTATACCCAAGGGCAGCGTGTTCCGTCCAAAGTTTATAATTATCAGTATTGTGTCCCGTGATGGTGCTGGAAACAAGTTTGATAGCATCGATGGCCTTTTGTCCTTCTTCCGGTCTTACGATTCCCGTGCTTCGATATTCTCCTGGATAAAATCCATTCGGATTGGGTGGTTGTAGTCTTCCTTGCAGTGAGGGTGGGTGATTCGTCTCTACCTGCAATTCTGTTCGATAGGGCGTTTGGTATGCTTGCAATGAAGGTTGTCGGGTTTCTGCTTGTCTCCGTGCCGTTTGGTTATACTCTGCGAGTAGTCGGGCCTGTTCGGCAATGATTTCAGTGTTTTGTTGAATTTGTTGTCCCGATCTCAGTTCTTGTCTCCTTGGTAGAACAGGTGATGGGTCAACTGATGTTAACCCTTGGTGCCAACAGGTAGCTCTCTCTTGTTCTAGGCTGAGACGAACCGCTTCCTGAATCATAGCTCTTAGTTCTGGATCGTTGTGGCTCAGAACAGATGGTGGCCTCTGTGGTGATGCCGTTGGTAAACCTTGATTTTCCATTTCGTGTAGGAGTGATCGCGATCCTTGTTGTAGTCTTGTAGCTTCCGTTTGCTGTTGACTATCGGATTGGTAATTAGAGCGTTGTAACTGTGGTCTCGGTATCGCTCCTCGAGTTGATTGAACTGCAGTTGACAGCCTTTCTCCTGTCATAAGAGCGGTGGCGTCTAATTGTTGAGCGAGGTCGTCGATCAGTGGGTTGTTGATTGCAATTGCCAAACCTGTGTCTTCTTCATCTTCGGCAGTTGATACGTGTTGTCTCGCTGACATGTGTTGTCGAAGGGCTTGAGGTTCTTGCCAAACCATCCATGCTGGGTGATTTTCTCTCTGTGGCGGTAATCCAGTTCTCGTCATGACGGTTCCGGTTGTTCGGACTGATGCTTCGTCAGAGCTTTCCCTGTCGAGAAGGCCAGCTGTTTGTGCGGGCGCTATGCCAGCTTCGATGTAATTTGTCGCTAACCTTCGGCCAGCGTTATCTTCAGCTAACACTTGTTCATAGGTAGGTGGTGGTGGTAGAATTTGATACGGATCGGAAGGATCCGCTTCGTGAATTTCGTTATCGGTCATTGTGGCCAAATATATTATAATGGAGACTGGAACAGGTGTCTGTTGAAATTGTGCGTAATGCCTCGATCGTTCGATGTCGAGAGCGTCGAAGCGATCGCTGAGTTCTCTTAATTTTTGAGACGCGATTACGTTCGCCGGTGGCAGCGATGATCTTATGGTTTCTGATTTTCGAATAATTGCGATCATTTGTTTCACAATTTCGCGAATTCTTTCTTGGGCTGAGCCCCATGACGTAATTGAATTAGGCATGATTAATTTGAAGTTGATTCATTAATTAAATAATTATTTAATTATGAAATTTGAAATGGGGTTACTTCACGTAAAGCTTCCTTTACGGTTTCCTCAATTGTAGCGATCTTCCGTAAATATAGCTCCGCGTATCTTTTGTTTTTCTCAAAAATGTTGATCTCAAGAGGATTTCCCGTATAAGCAAGAATTTCAAATTCTTTACTTACGTTATTACGGAGAGCAGGAGCAGGCCAATCGCTGGTGCCATTGGGTGCGGTTGGAGGGGAATCTCGTTCTCCTCGGTAACTTCAAGAGTCAGGAGTCTATTTCCTTGTCCTCACGATTCTACTAGGCGTGGCTCGACCTTTATTTTCGGGCAGCTTACTAGGAGATGTACCTTCCGATAGATTTCTATGTCACTTCAACTGCGCGTCAAGTGATGGTTCAAGTTACTGTGTCTGCTTACTGGGAGATATACTTTCCGGCGGATTTCTATGTCACTTCAACAGAGGGTTCACTTTACTAGCAACACTCGTCAATTATGTCCTATTCGCGTCAAGCAACATTCCGATTGTTGTTGTTGTTGTTTTTTTTTTTTTTTTTTTTTTTTGCTTTGTCCAGAACTGCGTGAAAAGTGATTCGTCACGGAAATATACGTAGTGAGAAACTTTGCAACTTCGCTAGCGTATATCCTGGCAGGATCGCCAAATTGTCATGCGACTATTTGAAACCTGGGTCACGGTAGGATCGCCAGTGCCTGAGAGAGCAGTCACCACTCGATGAAGGCTTGCGAGACTTTAATAAAATAGGTTTAATTAACGTAAAGGCAACTAAGAACACTTTTATTGAATTTCAGAGCTCCGCCTGTTGTCAGGTGGGTGATTACAAAATAGACTGACTCTACACTCTCCACATCGTCTTCTTATATATTATTATGAAAATGGAGAATATGTATATAAAGACATGTTTTTCTCTATTTGTGTTAGACATAAGTAGATGTTTTGGTTCGAGGGATTTCCCTTAGACTATATTGACGAGAGAGATAGTACATAGAGAAAGCTATATATATATATATATTGGTAGCAGATTCGGTGACGGGTGTGACAGCCTGCTATTTGTCGTGGCATTTCGTATTATGGTAATCGGTTCTCAAAACTGATGTCAATATATCAAATAACTTATTCAAGCTTCTATTCGTTCCTACCGAATCTCTACACATAGAATTTTTATATGAAATTTTACCGGCGTTCCATATAACGCTGCTGGATCAGTTCGATAAATACGTAAAAAGAATAAATTGTTGTGAATTAATTCAAAACTTGGAAGGCATGCTATTATATCTGGGCTCTACTCGTAAGCTGTTGATCGAACGTCGAGCCACCTTAACCTTGAGATTCAAGTAATTGTATACATATATGCGACAATTATTTTCATTATTGATAATACGGTTATACATGAACTATAAGTAATGTAGTAGTAAACATGGCAACAAACAAATGTGTATAGAAATTTTCGTCGAAGGTAATTATATTTTCGTCATTTAGCCAAACATTTCACAAGGAGATATCAGGCTTCTGAATCACAGATTTTGATCGAATTTGCAGCAGTCTTTCTTCGGTCCAGAATATTGAGCCCCTGATGCATAGCTCCATTCATTGAGCCCTCATTCTCTTGGTGAGCCCCAGCCAATAGTAATATCCAGCGGTAGATGAATATTTGAAGGTGGTGACAATATTTTGTTCGTCTTCATCGGATTGACTTCGCTTTACTAGAATATGCTGGAGGAGTACAGAAATGTGAGTAAGCACGCTGAAAAACATCTATGACATAGGCACAGACAGCTAAAAATAGAATACTTTTGAGTACGCGCCATCAATATTAATGAAACTGTATGAGAATGTAAAAAAGCAAATCGGAGCTGTCCCAATAGAGCCTCTGGATAGAATCTTTCTATCAAATCAAGATTATATTTCCCGCCCCGTCCTCTAGATCACCAGGTAGTTTCCCATCTCATGGGCTACGTGACACCACTTTTAAAGTCATTAACGCAAAAAACAATTGCAGCCACCACATATGCGGGAGCGTTGGCTGTAGACTTCATTCCTTTTCTTGGTGCGTAGCTGAACGCCACGAATTTTGTGAGAACGTACGGAAAACGTTAATACACATCCGTTATGTCGCGATTGCGTGTTCGTGATAGTGATTCGGGAGATTCAAGATCACAAGTGAGTGGAAGAGAAGATCTTCGAACCGAGGACCTCGTCAAACGTCTGGAGAAACTGGAGAGGAAATTAGAAAAGAAAAAGAGACACAAACGCCACCGCCATCATCGGTCCCGAGAAGCGAGCGAACATTCAATGAACGATCGTAAGTTGTTTGTTTCGACAAAACAACGTTCAGATCCTTCAAATCCGATGCAGATGCTATCTGTATGAATTCAATCACGAGTTGATTGGGTTCTGTACGAATTAAATCACGAGATGATTAAAATTTGTATGAATTGAATCACGAGTTGATTCTTTTCTGGGCACATCAAAATTGGTCTCTCCCTAGACGAGTTCTTTGGAGTGTATAGTCACGAGTTGACTATACGGCCTACCCTATTCTCAGACGAGTTCTAGTGAATCTGAATTTTTATTCAATCGCCTTTTTTCCTCTCATAGGATACGAAAATGTATCGCCTCATTCCTCACGGCGGGGTCGGTCCAGGTCAACATCACGCCGGGTCAGGTCGAGATCACCCTCTCGTAGCATCCTGGATAATGATCCAGTTCAGAATGATGCCCTGGCCGCAGTATCGGTAGTTCCAGAAAATCTTCCGGAACAACCAGGTGTACCCGCGGGTGACCAAACTTTGTCTGTATGTGAAAACATATTAAACATCTTGGGTGACAAGGTTAGTGAAGAAAAAATTCTGAGTAAGGAAATTCTCCCGGATATTGCCTGCCGATGGCAAATGATCTTAACAAAGGGTCTTTCCTTGGACACAAAATCGGAGCTAATCAAAAAATATCCGGTCCCGAGTAACTGTACTCTTATGGAGGCTCCGTTACTGAATCCAGAGGCCAAGGCGGCGATGCAACCCAATATCATACAGAGAGATGCAAGACTTGCATCAATGCAAACTCAAATGGGTTCTTGTCTATCAGCTTTGGGCCAAACGTTAACCCACCTTATTCAGGGGGACCAAACGGGAGACAATGTACAGCTGATCGAATGGGTCAGTGACGCAGGCCGCTTATTGTCAGATTTACACCATACTGACTCCGAAACTCGTAGGTTGTTCATAACTTCGAGTGTTAATTCGTCAGCCAAAGAAACAATGGCAGGGGCTCCGATCGGAGAGCTTTTGTTTGGTGATAATTTGGAAGAGCGGGTGAATTCAGCAAAATCACTCGAAAAAATCTCCTCTGGTCTGAAAAATAACAAAATTGACTACAAGAAATCGGACAATAACAAGAAATTGCCTTTAAACTCCAAGAGTCTGCCTTACTTCCGTCGTCAGAATCAGTCAGCGACCAAAACCCCCAAGTTCGGCAGACAACAGTCGTACTCCAATCAGCACGACACTCGCAGGAGTTGGAAAACTCAGGGGGGGCAAGCACAAGGGGGGCAAAGGTACTACAACAATGCCCGGACAGGACAGTCACAGAGTCATCGCCGGAAATAATACCCAACGTAAGTCGTCCAGCAGGAAGACTCAGGTTTTTCAAATCAGCCTGGGAAACAATTTCGAACGATACCAAACTGTTATCATGGATTGACGGGTATAAAATCCCTTTTCATACCCCACCAGTTCAGAGAACTCCACCTGCTGAACAACGTTGGTCTCTAAATGAAAAACAGAATTTCATAATCTCTATTAAAAAGTTGTTAGATTCAGGAGCCATTATTCGATGCACCTCAATTACTACACAATTTTTATCAGGTGTCTTTCTTGTCCCAAAACCAAATGGTTCGTATAGGTTTATACTCAACCTAAAGAAACTGAATAAGTTTGTTGCTACTCAGCATTTCAAAATGGAAGATTTTAGAACTGCTAAGAGGCTCGTATCTCATAAATGCTATACGAGTACGATAGACCTACAGGATGCCTATTCTTTAATTTCGATTCACCCAGATCACAGGAAATATTTGAGATTTGTCTTCGATAATCAGATATACGAGTTCACCTGTTTACCCTTTGGCATTTCTACAGCACCCTATGTGTTCACGAAAATACTAAAACCGGTTCTGAATGAATTAAGGGAAAGAGGCCTCATGTCAGTTGCGTACATTGATGATTTTTTGTTGATCGGTAACACTTATCAATCCTGTCAACACAATGTATCTCAGACTGTTGATTTACTACTCAATCTAGGTTTCCTGATTAACGAAGAGAAAAGTCAGCTAATTCCGTCTTTCAGTAAAAAATTTTTGGGCTTTATTTTCGATTCTGATAATATGACTATTGAAATTACTGCAGATAAAAGACTAGATTTGTTTAAACGAATCAAACGAATCAGTACTCTAACAACCTGTAAGATTAGAGATTTTGCCTGTTTTTTGGGAAAAATTACAGCAGCATGTCCAGCGTTGACCTATGGCTGGGCATATACAAAATCTTTTGAAAAAGCTAAATTATTAGCTCTCAATCACACTAATGGAAATTATGATTCCACAATGAAAATCCCTTTTCATCTTAGAGAGGACTTCAATTGGTGGAAAACCAATATCCGCGTTGCTAAAAATTCATTAAACAGTTTCAATAATTTTGAGCTTGAAATTTTTACTGACGCATCGTTGTCTGGCTGGGGAGCTGTGTGTAAAGACAACAAGACCCATGGTTATTGGAATGATTTAGAAAAGCAGAAACACATCAATATTTTAGAACTTTTAGCAGCATCTTTTGGCTTAAAGTGTTTTGCTGCTAACAAGTCAAACTGTGATATTCTTCTAAGAATAGATAATACAACTGCGATCTCATACATTAATCGTATGGGGGGCATACAGTGTTCTGAGCTCAGTCAGATAGCTAAGCAAATATGGCAGTGGTGCGCGAAAAGAAACGTCCTAATATTCGCATCATACATAAGCACATCAGACAATTTTGAAGCAGACACAGAATCGAGAAAATTAGAGAAAGAGACAGAATGGGAATTATGTGATTCCGCATTCAAACTAATCGTGCACAAGTTCGGCGAACCAGATATAGATCTTTTTGCTAGCAGAAACAATACGAAATGTAAGATCTATATTTCCTGGTTTCGAGATCCAGATTCTCTGACCGCCGACGCATTCACCCTGTCTTGGGAGAATGATTTCTTTTACGCTTTTCCGCCCTTCTCAATAATTCTAAGGGCTCTACGAAAGATACAAAACAGTAATTGTAGAGGCATTGTTGTTGTCCCTTTCTGGCCATCGCAACCATGGTTTCCTCTGTTCAAACTATTACTGGTTTCTGAACTCATTATTCTAAAACCTGATATAAGTTTACTTTCCTCTTCCGACAGAGAGCCACATCCCCTGCATCGAAAACTTACCCTGGTGGCAGGTATATTATCAACCAAGCATATAAACTAAGAGGTATTCCGGAAGAGGCAGCCAAGATCTTTGTCGCATCAATATGTTCATCAACTCTAAGACAATACGATTCTGGACTTAGACAGTGGTTTATGTTTTGCAATGCTCAGAACATAGATATTTATAATAGCTCTGTACCCGATATTATCAAATTTCTGACCTGTCAATTTGAGTTGGGATTGTCGTATGGCTCTTTAAACTCCATTCGTTCAGCTATTTCTCTGATTAGAAATGGAGATTTAGGCCAACACCCGCTCATTACGAGATTTTTCAAGGGGTTACATAACATTAAACCCAGTCAACCTAGATATGAAGTAACTTGGGACCCCAGTATTGTATTGGCATACATCGCTTCTCTATACCCAAACGAAAACCTAACTTTGGAAAATTTGTCCCTGAAACTAATTTCTTTACTTGCATTAGTTACCGGTCATAGAATGCAAACCTTTGCCCAAATAGATTTGAACAATATAAAGATACTTACTGACATGATTGAGATCAGAATTACAGACAGAATAAAGACATCTGGTCTTAACAGAGTACAACCAGTACTAAAATTACCAAACTTTGATGAAAACCAAAAGATCTGTGTCGCATCTGTATTAAAAACCTATATTTCAAAGACTAAGAATATCCGAGGTAACATCGGTAGATTATTCATTAGCACTAGAAAACCGCACAATAAAGCGGTAACAACACAAACCCTCAGTAGATGGGTAAAAACTGTATTGGACAAAAGTGGCTTAGATACAAGTGTCTTTAAGGCACACAGCACAAGGCATGCTTCCACATCTGCCGCTTACAGAAAAGGGTTAGATTTAGCGGAAATTAGAAAAACCGTAGGATGGACTCAGAAATCCGAGGTTTTTGCTAAATTCTATAATAGACCCATTACAGATGCGTGTTCATTCGCCAAATCGATACTTTCGAGTTAACCTTGTTCACGGCCAAATGTTTACGGCCCGGTATTATATTATGTTTTGGTCTACATCAAATAAAATGAAAATACATACGTTTATGTTCTCACAACCGTTGTCGTAAGATGCTTTAAACATCTACCTGGTGATCTAGAGGACGGGGCGGGAAATATAATTGAATGATCGGGAGAGCGGGAAGTCGTGGAACACAAAATTGGACCAAACTTTGAAAAGCATGGGATTTACACAGTCGAAAGCAGACCCGTGCATTTACCAACGTAAAGAAGGAAGAAATGTGGTCATTGTCGCCATCTACGTCGATGATATGTTCGTCTTATCGAACAGCCAACAACTGAAGAACGCAACGAAGCAAATGTTAAAGGAGAACTTCAGGATGAAGGACCTGGGAGAAGCAAAGAACTTCCTGGGGATGAGGATCACGAGAGACCGACGACAAGGAAAACTCCGACTGGACCAAGAGACTTACATCAGGGATATATTGAAGAGATTCAACATGTCTGATTGTAAGCCGGTAGCGACCCCGCTAGATGTGAACCAAAAACTCACCAAAGAGATGGAACCAAAGAACAAAAAGGAAATAGACGAGATGCGGAGCATCCCATACAGAGAGGCCGTGGGAAGTTTAATGTACGTCTGTCAAGGCACGAGACCAGACGTCGCTCACGCAGTTTCACTGGTTAGCAGATTTAACCAGAACCCCGGCAGAGCTCACTGGACGGCCGTGAAAAGAATATTTAGATACCTAAAAGGCACAGCCAACGCAACACTGGAATTCAGCAAAAGAGGAAACCAATCGATCGAAGGATACAGCGACGCAGATTGGGCGAACGACGAAACCGATCGACACTCCGTAACAGGCAGCGTTTTCAGATTACTGGGCGGACCAGTCTCATGGCAAAGCAAAAAACAGAAGACAGTGGCCCTCTCGACAACCGAAGCCGAATATATGGCTCTAGCAGCAACATGCCAAGAAGCATTGTGGCTAAGAACGTTGGCAAGAGAGCTAGACCCGCAGTCTGTAGAGAATCCAACGAAGATCCTATGTGACAACAAGGGCAGCGTCGACTTAGCGAACACTGCTGGATTCCGCCAGCGAACGAAACACATAGACATCCGTCATCATTTTATAAGAGAGCACTTAGCTAACAAGGAAATTGTTGTAAACTATATACCTACTGAAGAAATGTTAGCTGACGCACTAACCAAAGCATTATCCAGTCCAAAGCTGAAACACTGTAGTAATAATTTGGGGGTGCAATACTAACAAAAGCGTAGATATTCGTTTATGGGGGGGTGTAGAATAAGGTAAACGAATCATTCTAGTTTTGAAATTCACCGCTCTAGATCCCACCAATCATATTGTAGCGGCACAAAGCCGCCCGCCATGTTATATTCAATAAACCTACTTCCGCTTGCGGCTCTGAAATAAACACGCGCATCAACTATTATCTATTCTTTAATCCGCCTATAAAACCTCGATCCCAACAGGGTTCATTTCGTACATATCTTGTTAGAATACGAAATTTAAAGAATTGAGCTTCCACAACACTGTAAATTCATATTATGAATAAATAAATTATACCGCCATATTTACAGGATTTGTTGAAAATCATCAACTCCACTCCAGGAGGTGCCGAAATTATAGAAGAATATGAAAAGACGAAGACTCTTAAAGCTCAAACACGGAGGAAGCTTGTGAACGTGGTCGTGAATTCTTTAGTGGACAGATTTGGGGATCACCCATCCACCGCAGAAAAAGAAGCTTATGCGGAGAGCATAATTCTGACTTTTCCCACTTTAAAAGATCCAGGTTCTACGAAAGGTTATGTAAGTATACTAGCGTTAAAAATATGTTTGGATGTCGTTCATTATAGTGGAAAGTGGATTGTCGATGCGCAAATATAATGAGGTTGAAGTTCGTAACGTTAACGTAACAAAATGATGGGAAAAATGTTTTATTTTGTAACTTGAACGGTTCAAAAACACCAAAATACACTTGACTATTTTCTGAAGTTAGTAAAAAAAAATCTAACTCGTCAATTTTATAAATCTAACAACATTTGAGTCCTGAAATAGTGAACTTCTTCCAAAAATTCTGTTACATTAACGTTACGAACTTCAACTTCATCAAAAATAAAGTTCATTGGCATGGGAAATATTATGATGAGATAGGACTGTTGAGTTGATTCAGGGCTATGACGAATTTCTAGAACATGAATAATCAAAATGATCACCGAATCCGTCATTGTATTGAATTCACGTTTTACTCAATGCAATATGAAATCAGTTGCAAAAAAATCAGATGAGCATAATAATTTTGGTGGATTCCGAAAGATGGTGTAGTAATTTTCAGTAAAAATTGACATGTCAAATATTTTTTTCATCATAATTTTTTTCAAGACTTCACCCCACTCTCCCCTCCAACAGCCTTTGAACCATATTCAGCAGTCATTAACCTTACTGCTGAAGTCCTCTACCCAAAAGCAAACCCAGCCTTCGCGTCCACCCATATTTAGTAGTCATTTTTGCGTTTCCTCTAGCTAATAGTAGTCGACAAGAATAAAAAGTTGCATCTTTAGTACATCTGCTGTGTTGGAATGACCCATACTGGTTTCATGACTAGACTTGTCGGTGCCGAGGAAGCTCAATAGCAACTGCTGAAAACGCTGCCCTTTGTATTTTGAATAGCATCTCTTCAATTTTTTAAGGGAACACCCTACTGAAATTGTGGTAAAGAGCAGTTTCTAATTTTTGAACCAGCCAAAGAAAGTCGACTCAAAGCTGCAGAGCTGCGAAAGTTTCCTTGTGCTGGAACTTGCATCGCATAAAATTGGAACATTTTATCAAAACATATCTCACCATAATCCGAAAAAGTATGCAACAGTATTTTGATTGAACTTTTTTTGGCCATATTGAGAATTGAAACCTGCTTTTCACTATAAGTTCAGTAGGGTATGAATATTAAGTTCCCTTAATATTACCTGTTTGTCATGATCACATTTGAAGTGCTAAAATTAATAACATATAGAACTCTGCAACATATAGTTTATATTATTATTCTATCTGCATCTGTACTTCAGGAGGCATTTTACGACTCTGCAACGAGAAGTGGATTTATTTCCTGGAGATTAAGAACCGTCAATAGAAATCAACGACATAACCTGAAATTGAACAAAAAATTGAAAACTGAGGATAAAGAGCCGGAACAGAAAACTACTCAATTGGAGGAACTTCCCATAATCTCTGATGAAGAGTATGCCGAACGTATGCTCTTCCTCAAACACGCGTGTCCAATAACTCAGAAAGATGAGATAAAATCTGCGATGAAACTGACTTTTTCAAAGAGAAGAACGACTCCTGCAAATATTTTAGAGCACTACCCTAAATTTGCCTATGCTTCGTATCTGGTGAGCATCCATTATTTAATGTCTCCAAAATGAACTCGAACCGATTGAATCTCTTATTTGCCATGATCTCCAACTTTTTCTTCTTACAGATAAACTACGAGTTCTCGTTGTTGCATCCCACTATAAAGTTGGAAAACTTTGCACACTCGAATATTTTCAAAGCAGCATCCTTACGTATTGCTCAGCCAAACGATACGCAGCAGGATGATGAACCAGGTTATAATGTCAAACATTCTAAATGAACTAGGGTTTTCTCAACAATGTTTACCAAAATTTCAATCAGTCGTACTGTAGATTCGGTTGGTTGTGAGAAAACCTAATCCAATAGATATATTTCCTGAGAAATTTATAGAATTGCTTCATCACATTGAATCCTTCTTTTGTTGTATCGAGTTTTTGTAGCACGTTTGCTTGAACTGCTTTAGATTGGGATCCTGATACTCGAGCTTTTATTACACTACTGAGGATGTTACCTCCTACAGCAAAAGGAAGAAAGCGAACGGACCGTGATAAGATCTCAACAGCAATAGATAAACTGATTTTATTTTTGCAGGTATGTGGCCATGAAACCATTTGTATACTATGAGAGAAAGGTGTCAGGGGTCTTGTCAAAATGTTTTTGTGAATCGTTTATTTAGGTAGCATTGAAACTACGATTCGAATTTACTTCCATGTTTAGGAATAACTTTGTCTAGTATCTGTTCTCCAACCATACTGGGCTTCTCACTCTCGTTCAAACGAACTCAATATTGGTCATGGAATCTTAAAATTGTCAAGAAACCACTAGACTTCTTCATCAAATATTAATCAAAACATTTTGAGCACTGTACAGAAAGAAGATATTGTTAGTGATGTTCTGATATGTACCTATAATTTTTTGCAGCTCGGAACTCCCTTGGAGAATGCAAACGTTAAAACTACGCAGCCGTGTCTATTGGCCATTGGTGCAAATAAAAGTGCAATCAGCTCATATTTTATTGCCGTAGATGGGCAATATTTGCCAACTGATGAAAACACTGCATTGGAAGCATTCGATCAGTTATTCAAGAGTCACTCTGTTCTGGATACAAAATACGATGACAATTTAATGAGCTTCTACCAGTTCATCCAGGTATTTTATTACAAGTTGAATGTGGATGAAGTCAAGTTTACTCCCCGTATGAGAGAAGTTCGCACGTGGTTAACTCACAGTGGTTCATAGTCTTCTCCATATACACCTCACACTCGGTTGATAATCCAATTATAGAACATGTAGCAAGAGATGTATTATATAATGAACTAAGCCAATTATTCTTCAAATTATCAGAAAAATGATCCCAATACGTTGTTACATTTGTTCAGTCAGTTCATCATCGGTGACTGAAATAGTTAAGCATCTTCGAAGAAACCATGCGTTATTGTCCGGATCACAATTACGCTTAGAGTGCTGTTTTCCCCCATGTTCACTAATTTTTAAAACATACTCGGGCTTCCGCAAACACTTGATCAAACACCTTGAGCTCGATGAAACCAGTACTAGCCTTAGTGTTGCCTCGAAAAAAACAGATTCCTTAGCTCCAGTTACTCATTCTGTTGATCAAACATGTGGTGTTGATCACTCACCAGCCACTGGCGATTTAGCCACCACATCTTATCATCTCAGTGACTTTGAACACTCAACTGTGTCAGATCATAATGGTTCTTTGACGAACCATGATGATTCTTGGCTTTATGAAGATGATCTTAGTAGCGATTCACCCGAAACTTCATTACTAAATAACTTCTTTTTGAAACTGGAGTCTTCTGGAACTCCAAAGAAAACAATACAAACCGTTATGGAATGTACTGCGAATTTATTAGGAGATGTGATGGATGATATTTTAAACATAACCACCAGAGAAACTGAAGCTACAAATAGCGTGTTGGAAACCTACATAAATAGCCAAAAAATGGAGATTGAGAAAGTCAAGAGTACTTATAAAAGGCATAAAATTTATTCCGATTCAAAACATTTCGTTCAGCCAGTTCAGTTATCAATAGGAGTGCGCCATGATCAAGTGTACGACAAGTCTTTAAATATCTATAAAACTGTCGCCGTACCCTGTACTATGACGTATGTACCAATATTGGAGACACTCAAGTCTATCTTGTCTAATAAATGCGTGCGAGAACAAGTGAGAGCTGTGAAACCAGGCAGCTCACAAATACTAGAATGTATAACCAATGGCACATGTTATCAAACTAACTCTCTGTTCGGAATATCTCAGTACGGGCTGCAATTGCAACTGTATTATGACGATTTTGAAACTGTCAACCCTCTGGGAAGTAAAACTGGTGCTCATAAACTGGGTGGCATTTATCTAGTTCTTGGCAATCTTCCACCTCATCTTAACGCTAATTTGCAATACATTCATTTGGTATCATTGTTTTATACTATTGACATGAAAGTCTTTGGCATGAACGCAGTCTTGAAACCCATTGTCGAAGATATAAAAATATTAGAATCTGCAGGTATCCAAATAGGAAATAAAGTCATACGTGGTACAATTTCAGTACTAAGTTTCGATAACTTGAGTGCGACCATGCTGTATGGAATGGTGGAATCGTTCTCTGCGACACACTATTGTAGGATTTGCATAGCGAACAAAGAAGAAGCTCGAATAATGACAAAACCGAATCCGAATTATCTTCGCTCATCTACTAAATATGGAACCTATACGGAGCAGACTCCGCAAACTTCCCATGTACTGGGAATTAAACATACCACTGTGCTCAATGAATTGAAGTATTTCAATGTATTTGATAATCCCTCTGTGGATATAGGGCACGATATATTAGAAGGTGTAGTTCAACTTGAAGTGAAACTTTTTGTTAGTGAGATTACAAACAATCTGAAATTGATCACCATCTCTGACTTAAATAGCAGAATCAAGACCTTTAACTATGGTATCATCGAAATGAGGAACAAGCCTAGTCCGTTGGTATTAGAGAAGCCTGGTTCATTGATTGGACAACGAGCAGTGCAAAGTTGGTGTCTTATCCGGTATTTGCCTCTTATTATAAGTGATATCATAAAAGAAGATGAAGTGCGAAAAAAGTGGCACGTCATAGAATTGCTGTTGGGCATTATTCAAATAATATTTTCTCCAAAAATTAGCAGAGGTATGATATATGAATTGGAGTCTTTGATAGATGAACATCACTATGAATTTCCAGCACAATTTCATAGATCTTTGATACCTAAACACCATTTTATGATCCATTATCCTCAAGTGATCGAATGTATGGGACCTCTGATATTCATATGGTCCATGAGATTTGAAGCCAAGCACAGTTATTTCAAAGACTTAGCGCACAAGTATTGCAATTTCAAACATATCACCAAAACGCTGGCTAATCAGCATCAACGCTACATGTTCTATAATTGGATTATCGATAGAAAAAATCTGGAACCGAAGATCCAGGCAGGCCCAGGAAACTTTGTTAAATACTCAGAAGTAGTTGAGGACTTATTTCTAGAGTCTGTGGATGTGAATATAAGTAGTAATATATCAGTATTATTAGTAAATAAACTGGATTTTATATTTTCCTATAGAGTAGGATTTTTCATCACAACACATATAGACAACACCGAGTTGTCTGTTTTTAAAAAAATACTTAAATTATTCGTCAATAACAATACTCCGATGTGTTTATGTAAAAAGTGGAAGACTACTCATTTTGATGAAACCTTATGCGCTTATCAAGTCGAGGAAGACTCGTCGAATTGTTATAGCATTGTAGATATTTCATTGCTCAGTCATAAAGTTGCATATAACCTTCATCAAGCATGTGATAGTATTAAGACTTATATAGTACCTAAGTATGCCATAATTTTTTAAAATGGTCCCAGTATTTTTGAAGATTTGTTGAATGCGCTTATTGAAACCCCTATTTTATGATTATGATTTTGTTCAATACGACTTTCAATCTCGTCTCATTGTCAGTTATCCGATTTGATAATCGGAGCTCCGGAAATATACTCCGTACATTTGTTCGCCTGATAATAAGTCACTATTCTATAAATATGTAGTTGATAGATTGTAGATGTGATACGAGTTTGAGATTCCAAAGACTTACATATATAGTTTGTAACTGAACCTGTGTGATACTGAATAGTACTATTTTGTTATTTAAGCCTGACAATTGTACAGGAACTTTGCCCTACAAATTTTATATACGTGTGTGACATACGTGGGGTATTTCATCTCAACGCACTGAACGATTGGTTGAGACATTTTTTATTTTCACTAAGGATTTTCCAGTGATAGTGTGACTCCAGAAAACCATAACAACGAATTGTTTTCCAGCAACCGGTTTTGGCCTATGCTGTTTTAAACCTACTTTGAAAACTTTCTGATAAATTTTTAAAAAACATGTGATAAAATTCAGTTTCCAGTTCAGAAATGCTCACCCAAATTTCAGAGTGGAAGTAGAGCTTTTTTTATTAGTATTCATGATAAATATCGTTTTGCTTTAATTGATCTACAGTTTTCTAGTCAGCTGATTAGATCAGGTATATGTCACAGTAATATATTCTGCGCTGTATCATGTAAAAAATCTATAGAAAAATAGAAACAGATAATTTTTCAATGGGGAAGGAATGAAAGTTCGCTCTGAACTTTTGGCGAGCATTTCTGGGTTGGAAATTAAATATTTCCACGTATGTTCTTTAAGGGGACCAGTATGTCGCGGTTGTAAAAATGAAAAGTGGTCGAGAATCAATTTATTTCTTCACCAAAGTTCATTTAACATCATTATATAATCATGTCACTGAAAATCAGACGCTACACGAATTGACGCACACCACCGTAGGTCCGATTTCACTTTCTCAGGATCTGAATTTTTCGGAAGATGCGCCGTCATAAATTGAACGAGGGAAATTGAATTGAAAAAATTATTATAGAAGATATGGCCAATTTTCCGAAAATTGAACATTTCTTTTTCACTTATTTGCAAATATTTCAGCCTACAAATTGAATTTTCCAATATCCCCCGTTCAATTCGTGACGGCCTGTATTTCGAACAATCTTGGACATGGATAAGTCGAATCGGGCCTACGGTGTGCCCGAATTCGTGCAGCAACCGTTTTTAAAGTGAGATGATTATAACGATGCAAAATGAACTTCGGTGATGAAACGAATTGATTTTGGAACATGTTCAATTTTTCCAACCGCGACATACTGTTCCCCTTGAAGATCAGTGTTGACAAGTTTAAGATTTTAAAAATTAAAAATTTATTCTGAAGGTTTTCAGGGACCATCACTGGGAATCCTTGGTGATAGTAAAGATGCCATGGTCAACCGTTTACTAAGTTGACATGGAATACCCCACATTCAGATGTCAAAGTCACTATCTTTAAGTCTATAATTATATATTATATATGTAATATTATGATACATAGTACATATGTATACGAAAATATAAAGAGAAGAAACAAAAGACTGGAATGTAGTTCCTAATCAGAGAATGTTTGCAAATGATCTACGCCGATTCACCGAAATCTATAAAATGGGAATAACTTTACCAAATTTTCCACAACTATAAAAAATATATTCCAAAATGTATGTGTTATTTTTCGTCATTTTATGAAAGGATACTGATCCTCATCATGTCTTCCTTCATGTGATTGTTATATGAGGGTTCCTTCGTCAAGCGGGCCACCCATCTAATTCGAGGTCTCCGAAAATTCTCGAAAATTTTATATGTGTTATCGGAAATGGAAAAAATTTTGACATTTTTTCAGATTTCTTGGGAATTGCATTACAGAAATCACTTTATCCAATCATTCTTACGTAGCGCGATAAATTAGGGTAGGAGAGAAAAATTGTTGGGATGAGATTTTTTTTTTTTTTTTTTTATCAACTTTCCAGTGAAATTGGAGAGAAAAAAATTCCGACCCGATTAAACCCTCTTTATCCAAAAATCGTTTGAAAATGTGCCTTTTGCAAATGTGGACAGTTTTTATTGGTGGAAAAAAATGTCGAAATTTGGAACAGGCACATTTCCAAACGTTTTCCGGATAAAAAGGGCTTGAATGGATCGAAGTTTTTCTTCCTCTAATTCTACTGAAAAGCTGAGACAGAAAACAGACAAATTTCATTCCAACAATTTTTCACTCCTTTCCCAATTTATCTCGCTACGTGAGAATGATTGGATAAAATGATTTCTGAAATGCAATGCCCGAAAAATCTAAAAATTTCCAAAAGGGCCTAGCCGGGTAAGCATGTGAAAATTGCCCCCAAAGCTATCAAATTCGTATTTCGATTCAAAGTTTTCACATCACTAGAAAATATTTTCCACCAAGTTTCAAATCTGCATCTTCATTCTCTGCTCATATACATCGAATAACGTGTTTTTCGGTTTTTATTTTGTTTCCCGTCTTGTGTTAAAGATATCCTAATAACCCGGATCAACCATCAAACAGTTTTCAAAATACGTACAAAAATATTTTTTGCGTCCATTGTGGCGGGAAATTGTATCCATACGAAAGCTTAGAATATTTGAAATCGGCTTTTTCCTATGATCCCATCATTTCGCAAACACCGAAATATTCTGCAAAGCGTACCTTTACGCGGTACTCCTCCCCAAATTTTTACAGAATTTTCGCAGTGGTGGGCCATACTGAAAACAAATGAAAACTCCTTTTTTTGTGCATTTTGAAGGCTCGAGAGGGACCTCAATGTTTCGGAACATATTTCATCACCTGAAATTACCTGATTATCTGAAAATGTATTCGAATTTCAGAAATTTTTTCACTCAATTTCAAACCCGGATGATAACATGTAATTTGAACCATTACACTTTGGAGGCAAAAATACTGGAGTACTTTTTTTTTCATTCAAATTTGATTGTGTTGATATGTTGTAGCTAATAGAATAATAATAGAGATCGAAGACTCATTCAAATACAAGAAGCACAAAATATTGTAATCCAATTTTTAATTTGCAATTTATTGTTATAATTTTTGAAATTCATTTTTTATAATTCAATTTTTTTTTTCCTCTCAATTTTTTCATTCTCTGTAGATCGGAATAATAGCGGACTTTGAGATAACTTCAAAACCCTAGCAAAAAAACAATTTGAATTTGAAATAAAAACGAAACAAAAATTATTAAAAAAATAAAAATTAAATAAAAATCAACATCGCTTTGGCTTTCCGTATTTGAATCAGTCGTTGATCTTGCTATTAGCTGCTCATATCCAAAACGTGTGTTCGCTATCTAAAATCTGGAGTTACTAGCAAAATCTCGGAAGAGATAAAATTCACAAGTCAACATATATCATCATTATATTTCCCCCGTGAATGCCTTTAACTTTTGTAGCCGAATTTTTTTAGTATCTTTCCTATGTTCTGAGATATTCGCCTGGAGCGATTAAAATGGACCACCCTGTATAATCTATGTGGAAGAAGAACTCACAAAATTCTGAGATGCGTATATGTAATTTGTTTGTGTTGAACACAACTAATGCATCGATAGATCGATTCAATAATGGATATTAAAGGATCCCTCCACTCAATATAGTCGATAAACACAGAAATTAATTGAAAATAAGAAATTACTTACTCGATGCAGAACTGAAAAATGCTGAATAGAAGTAACCGACATGTGCACGCCTATCTTTTCTGATCGTTTCATTATAACGTAGTGCTACCTACTATTGTAACGGCTTGTTGAAAATAACCCATACAACCGCTTGATTTTTGAGTAAGTTCTGTATTTATCGACTATTGAGTAGGCACAATCAGATTTGAATAAAAGAAACAAAAAATTCTCCAGTATTTATGCCTCTAACGTGTAATGGTTAAAATAAAATATTATCATCCGGGTTCGAAATTGAGTGAAAAAATTTCTGAAATTCGAATACATTTTCAGATAATCAGGTGATTTCAGGTGATGAAATATGTTCCGAAACATTGAGGTCCCTCTCGAGCCTTCAAAATACACAAAAAAAGGAGTTTTCATTTGTTTTCAGTATGGCCCACCACTGCGAAAATTCTGTAAAAATTTGGGGAGGAGTACCGCGTAAAGGTACGCTTTGCAGAATATTTCGGTGTTTGCGAAATGATGGGATCATAGGAAAAAGCCGATTTGAAATATTCTAAGCTTTCGTATGGATACAATTTCCCGCCAAAATGGACGCAAAAAATATTTTTGTACGTATTTTGAAAACTGTTTGATGGTTGATCCGGGTTATTAGGATATCTTTAACACAAGACGGGAAACGAAATAAAAACCGAAAAACACGTTATTCGATGTATATGAGCAGAGAATGAAGATGCAGATTTGAAACTTGGTGGAAAATATTTTCTAGTGATGTGAAAACTTTAGGTCGAAACGCGAATTCGATAGCTTTGGGGGCAATTTTAATATGCTTACCCGGCTAGGCCCTTTGTTTTCCATTCCCAATAACACGTACGTACAAATTTTTCCGGAATTCCCGGAGACCTCGAGTTAGATGGGTGGCCCGTTTGACGAGAGAACCCATATTTTCATATTTTATCACTTCATTTGGTTACTGAGATCCAAAGAAACCAGTGTCATCATTTGCAAAGTTCCCACGTGGTATAATGTTGAGAAGTTGAGAATTAGTACAAAAACTTTGCGCTGTGAATATGTTGCTCTGCTGAAATCATAGCTGCAAATTGTTAGAGTTATCACTTAAGTCCTTTATATCTAGAGTGGAGACCATGGTGAAATTTTAGAAGAAATCGATTGTTTTTTGTTTTGTTTTTTAATCACTAAAACGAACTTTCAACAGGTTTCCACAGTTTTGCAAAGTTTAAATACGAGAGCTGTAAAAAATTTTGAGAAGAATATATATATATATATATGTATGTATAAGATTTTGTATAGAATATGTTCATGCATTGAATGTGCAATATATCATTTTTATATAACGTGTTCACTCTGTTGAATAAAATGATGCCTTATATCTTCCATAATATACATATTGTTTTTATTACAACTATTGTTTTCAGACAATAACACCTCCCATGTGTTGCATTCAACACCATGGGGGTAATAAAGTTGTGTATTAACACCAATCTCTGTGTGAATGATGTACACCGTACTATTGGTGTGAACTGTAAACACCGATCAATGTGAATATTATCATAGTATGGTGTGAATTATCCACACAGCAATGGGTGTTATTCGTACACACACACACACACACTGACTACAGTGTGAACACCATTTGGTGTTTTCGATTCATTCCGATAATGGTTATTACCTGACACTGTCAATGACACCCTCCATGTGTTAATTCTGACACCGAATAATTATTCAAGCCTACGAATAACACCCATTGCTGTGTGGATAATCTACACTGTTCTATGATGATATTCACATTCATCGGTGTATACAGTTCACACCAATAGCGGTTATCACTCGCAAGAAAGTAATACCGCCTTTGTGTTGATTCCGACACCACCAGAGTGTTACAGCTGACCACTAACACTCATATCTGTGTACGCGATCTACACCGTACTGTGTCAGTATCAACCTAATTTGGTGACAATCGTTGACACTTTTAGGCGGTATGATTTGACACTAGCAATAACACCTCCCATGTTCTGACTTTTACACCGGAGCGGTGATACAGCTGTAGATTGACACCTATGTTCATGTGAAAAATGTACACCTTGTTGTGACAGTCACCGACACCATTGAAAGTTACAAGTTCACACCATTAAGTGTTATTACTCCATACTGCCATGAACACCTCTTGTGTGTGAATTTGAATAACACTTTTGGTATCAATTGACGCGGTGTTAATTAAGAACACCGTTTGTACACCGCACATCTTACACCAGCAATTTACACCGTTGGTTTACACCGAAGTAATGGACCTATATAGACCACGCTGTGGTGTTGAAACGGTGTTAAATTTAACACCGCATTTTTTACAGTGTGTGTGTATTTCAAATATAGTCGAAACAACGGACGGCCGTATGTATATCGTAGGCAGAATGCTCGAGATTTTGACTAATTTTTACACATCTCCATGTGATTCAAATGAATTTAACATTTGCGTTGTCAGAGAAAAACAAAATTTATCTTCATGGCTAGTTAGCAAAATACGATCCAAACTATTCCGCATGTCATATCAAAACAATTTTGCTGTCTTTCCCATTCTACACACTGGATAATCTAATATGTCTTGAAGCTAGCAGTCACAGTAAGTGAAGCTGATTGTGCTGAACCTATCCCAAATTTGGAAAAATAATACAGTCTAATCTCTTGACTCAATAAAAATATTATTAGTTCACGAGATTCAAAAATACGTTGATGATTAGTCTTTGGCCGCCAGCTGTTACAATAAGTGTATTTGTCAACATTCGACTCCTAACTGTTACTGCTAGCTTTAGTTTCATCATCCATGTATGTTGTGCCCTATTCGCGTTTGAGGAGTCAAATCTATTACTTGTTTTATTTTGGTAGTTACAATTTTAATAGCGTCGAAGATAAACGTATCGGTCAATTGAAAAAATACAATTCAACCGTTGAGCAAATCTGAACGACGTCTACTTCGGCCATTGAACATGCAGCAGTATTCAATAGTACAGTTCGCCGATGGGCTTCAATTGGTACTATCAGGTTGGCTGAAAAGCAACAACAAAGAATGCATGTGGCCTAGTAAGAATACCAGTTCATCACGTGTAATCTCCGCTGTGATACATGGGGCAGATCCAGATGAGAATTGGCAGTGTTTGAGCGTGGAACGAATTTTTGGTTCAGCTGGTACCTACTTATAATTCTCAAATTGGATATTATTTTCAGGACATCTTCATCAATGCTCGATGTTGTTGAAGTTACAAAAAGTAGGAGTAATATCTCTTCGAAGTTATAAAAAATATGCATTACAGAATACGCTTATCGACAAATTGTTCACATTCTTCAATATCAATATACTTCAATAATCTAGATTTATAGGATAATTGTATGTTCAACAATAATAATTTATAGCCACCTATGAAGGAGGAATCTATAAATTGAAATTGGCCCAGAAAATATCAGACATAGATTCTGAACCCGATGGAGACCTAGAGCACTCCAGCAAGAGAACTCGGCACCAACGTGCAAAGCGAGTTATTACTTCTGATGATGAGGAAGAACTTGTATCAAAAACCGGCACGAGAGCCAGAATTCTACCCCCTCTTCCGAAGTTACCAAAGAACTTTTCATCATTGAGAGAACATGAAGCTCCGCAACAAACTAATGTTGATGGTACATATTCAACACTTAATATCGTAATTGAAACTTGAGTTCGCAGCGATTAGTTTTGAAGACGATACAGCTATACAGGTCTCAGAATGAAGCATACATTGAAACATAGGGCTACAAGTGAATTTTTTTTTCCGTTTTTTTCCAGATACTGATGATTATCCTTATCCCTCGCAAATGGTGAGTCGACAGGCGACAGCCAAAAACCAAAGCGCAAGACGCTCACCAATCAATAAGTAGAGAAAAAGATAGTTCATCATGCACGTCCAATACTAATTCTGACTGTGGCAGCCGTTCATCTCATTCAGAAATTTCTGATCTAAAAAGTCACAAATCAAACATCTCACTGGGCCAAGACGCAGAACCAATTAAATCAAAGAGAACTACCGGTATGGGAATAGGCAAGGATATTTGTATATTATGTATACGAATTTTCACAACAACTCTCAACAATCGTGGTTTTATTTTGTATATTCCAGACTGGAATAGAGAAATTTAAAAAAAACTGAGTGGTATATCGTACCAGTTGGATATTCTGGAAGAAAAATTTGACCGTACCTTTACCAAGCGCAGTGATAATACTCCTAAAGATGATGATACGCTTGTCGAAGATGACCACCAATCAATAAGTAGAGAAAAAGATAGTTCATCATGCACGTCCAATACTAATTCTGACTGTGGCAGCCGTTCATCTCATTCAGAAATTTCTGATCTAAAAAGTCACAAATCAAACATCTCACTGGGCCAAGACGCAGAACCAATTAAATCAAAGAGAACTACCGGTATGGGAATAGGCAAGGATATTTGTATATTATGTATACGAATTTTCACAACAACTCTCAACAATCGTGGTTTTATTTTGTATATTCCAGACTGGAATAGAGAAATTTAAAAAAAACTGAGTGGTATATCGTACCAGTTGGATATTCTGGAAGAAAAATTTGACCGTACCTTTACCAAGCGCAGTGATAATACTCCTAAAGATGATGATACGCTTGTCGAAGATGATATTGCTCACGACATTCAATTCCCATTGAAATCTGAAGACGAAGTGCAAAAAATGGAAAGGTCTTGGCAAAATTGTACCTCATTTAAAAAAGCTGTATGTAATCTATCATTATATTACTACGTGTATCGTCGTTGATTGACAAGCTGATATATATGTTAAAAAATTTTAATTTACATGTTGGTACCATGGAACTGGTCGCTGTTATATGCTGCCAGCTGCAGGTTATAGAAACATTTATGGATAGCACACAGGAACATAATTATTTTACAAGTTTCTCTGATGAAAAAGCTGTGTTAATAATTTTCGTCTATTGAAAAACTATCAAATATTATATTTATTTCATTGCCAATAGATTACATTGCCTATAGTATACTGGAATCATGAGAGCAGAGTTAAAATTAGCCCATAACAAAGAGAATGACTTGAAATTCAGCGATATCAGCGACCAGTCTTGCGGTACCGACATAACTGGTTTGGACAAGGAATACTAGCATTTGTAGATTGAATACATGCCCTGTTTTCATGTTTTGATCTAGATATATTTTTATATAGGTGGAATATTTTGAAAAAATAGGCGGCACTGATATAAATGGAATTATACTAAATATTATGAAGCGTCTACTCACCGATGAGGTGGCTGTTAAGTATAGCTGGGCAGGCTTCAGAGGAAACAAAAAGGCCTTCCGCAACACAAAAATGGCGAAGCTGCTGATGAGTACGTTCATATAATGATTATTATCTTTCAATGAATTGTTATACTGCAACGTTTCACAATGAATACAGCTGTCTGCTGAATGTTTTGGATTCTCATGTTCCAACTTATTTTATAAATAAATTGGAACATGAAAATCTGCTAAGATTTTACTGTATCTGCAATTCAATTGCATGCATAACGAGTATTTTTTTTATCAAAGTCTCATGTAGTTGGGATTTCAGGAACAGTGCGTAAGCGCTACGGTGATGCCACTGAGAAAAGTATTGAAGAGTCAGCTGCAAAGTGGCTAACGCAGGCCCGTGTGCGTCTAGATAGATCAAGGTAAGATTATTTCGTATTTCATGTTTGAAACCTACTATTTTGATGATTCTAGTACATACGTCGTACGATATTCTTCTATTTCCAGCAAACGAAAGGACCGAGTCACAGATGATGTGGAAAAACAGAATGACCCGACTGCTGATAACGATGACAACGATGATTAAATATCGTATCAATAATAATACATGCTTTTTGCCAAAAGTTCCTATTCCGTATTTTAAGTTTATCATACGAATGATATTCGTATTTGATTCTCCGTCTACACTTATCATAATTATATTTTTCATGTAGCTAAACTGTGGTATGAAAACTCAACAGTTAGATATAGTATTTTTTAAACCCAAGAATATAGATATAGTATTTTTTAGAGCCAAGAATATAGATATAGATATAGTATATACAACACTATATACTGATGAAGATTGTTTGGAGCGTGATACACCTTTGTAAACTATATACTGTGATAAAAGAAACCATTCGTACAAAGTTATATGTATGTAGTCAAAAATGATAGAATATAAAAAGATCATTGATATATTACACTTAAAAGGATAACCGAGTGCATCTATATAACACTCTATTGAAGTTATAAAATAATTGACATTGAAAAAAGACTTGATTTTAATTTAAGTCACAGGGCTTTGTCCAAGTATTTGAGTTCAAGTCAAAATATTATGTATGCCATAGAAGTTATACGTATAGTACATAGTACCGAATATGTATATATGTATATATATATGCCTATATATAAGCATTACATTACATAATACATTACATATCACATAATACATAATACATATCACATAATACATACATTACATCAAACAATAATCTGCCGCTATAACTGCATATTCTGTCAGCTATATATGTTATTTGCAAGCATATTATGAAACTTATATAATTCACATAATTCAATAAATAATATACCGAATTTTCAGGACTATATGAGAAGTTATAATAACCCGTTATTTGTTTTCTGCCGAATCTTCTTTAATTATGTGTCGTAGGGGTATTTGCGAGCAATATTGCAGTACTCTACAAAAAGCAATATTGCTGCAATATTGCTAAATTATGTAATAAAGGCAGACACAGCAATACTGTGGCAATATTGCAGAAATATTGCAGCAACATTTTGCGATATTTCTGCAACATTGCCAATCTTTCACTGTGACACTGCAGCAATATTGCAGCAATGATGCGGTGCTGTCTGGGATAACATTTCTATATTAAATACCCTCTCTTTTAGAGAAATATTACTGAGTACGCTTATTTCCCGTCATATATAATCAACATGGTAGCAGAGCGTGGTTAGAAAAGGGAAAATAAGTGCGATGCCAACGGATTTAAAAACGAGCCCCGGCGATTTACTCCACACCTACTGCGGTCTGTCTCCGGTCTCTATGATCTTGGAAGGCGCAGAGGTAGTGCACGAAAGTTATAGACAATAGTTTCAAGTACGTAGGAAAGCTTGAAACTAAGTGAGAAAGAAAGAAAAAAAAAGGAAAAAAAACGGTGAGCTCGCGAAAAATAATGAGTGATGGTGCAAACGGTGAAAAACTAAAGGTTAAAAGTGAAAAAGAAATAGAAATAGTCAACGCACGAAAAACATTTGTGAAAATCGCCAGAGAAGTGATTATGGTACTGAAATTCGTTGAAAGTGTACAAAAGCAAATAAGAAGAAAAGAAATGGAGAAAAGCGACGTAAAAATACCAGTATTCGACGGCGAGGACTACGACACGTGGAAACAGAGAATAAAAATGTATCTAAAGATGAAAAAATGCGATGCAGTGGTAACTCGGAAAAAGGTACCAACAACGGACAAAGAAGACTGGGACGAGAAAGACGTTATGGCGATCAATTATATATACAGTGCGCTGTCGAACAGACAAATGGAGTACGTGAAAAATTTCGAAATGGCCTATGAAATCATAGAAGAATTAGAAAAAAGGTACACAAAGGAATCGACAGCACTCCAAATCATCTGCAGGAACAAGATAGAAAAAATGAAATTAATTAAATACAGCAACACCGCAACATTCATGAACGAGTTTGAAAAGAGCATCAACGAGTTAATAGCAGCAGGCGCAAAAATTACGGAGCAAGAAAAGTTAAACTATGTGTTAAATACGCTGCCAAACTCATACAGCTACATAGGTGATTTAATCGACGCGCTGCCAAAGGAGGATCAAACATTAGCGTATGTTAGAAGTAGACCAAATTGGAGATTGCTGAAAAAAAAAACATGAAGGCGAAAATGAAGCGAGAGGCACAAATGCCTTCACGGCGCAAAAATCGCAACAAGATGGCTGCTTCCGGTGCGGAAAAGCAGGTCATTATGCCCGAGACTGCCGAGGATCACGGCGCGGGTCAGCACGAGGCAGAGGTCGAGGAGAAAGCGGAAACGGCAGAGGCAATGGTGCTCAACGCGGTAGTTTCAACGGAACCAGCAGAGGTCGCGGCAATTTTTGGAACGCGCGCGGCAGAGGAAGAAGAGGCGGAACAACAGCAGCAGCAGCAGCAAAGTACGACAAACGAGACACCTCTGGAGCTGAGGCATGGGTCGCAACGACAAAGATAGCGGCTCTTCACAGCGAGGTAGACCGGTTAGATAATAGTTGCGAAATAAATTGGATTTTATATAGCGGCTGCACTGATCACATTATTAATAATGCGGATTATTATGAAAATTGTATTGATTTAAAAGAACCGATTAATGTCTATTTAGGGGATAAAAGGTCAGTCAAAGCAACCAAAATAGGCAATGTGGTTAGCTTCTTCGAAGCGGCTGGAAAGTTGAATAAAGTTGATATTCAAAATGTCTATTACGCAAAAGATATGAGTCATAATTTAACAAGTTATGGGAAAATCACGAACAATAGTACCATTATTTCTAAAGGTGATGAATCGAGAATTTTAAATGAATTTGGTAATCTAACCACAACAGCTTATAAAGAGAACAATACGTATCCAATGAAAAGTTTTTTGAAAATTGAACACTTATCTAATAATACTGAAATCCCTGATAATGAAATGAGCGAGAAAGAGAAATATCATAGAATTTGAGGACATGTTTCAATGTTAACTACATAGATATTCTATGTGAACATCAGCTAGTAACAGGTTTGCCGAAAGAAATAGAAAAGGAGTTCATGAAATGCCAAATATGAGCGGGTCCATGTCATTTCACTCCAAAAAAAAAACACTCAAATCGCGGATCTTTGCGCCCTTCGAGGAATCTTCAGTACTATGGAAAAAAAAATAGAAGTTCACGGATTTTGAAAAATTTCCAAAAATGGCGGAGTTACGGGTGTTTGAATTTTTTTGCACTGCTTAGTTTGAAAATTCATATCTCCGTAACCATTAATCGCAGCGCAATGGTCCTGGACCCATTCACTGACAAAAGAAAGGGCTACCGTTAAAAAAATACATTGAAAACAAAAATTAATTTTTTCAAGTTTTTTTCGCCACTTTTTTCCAAAATTTGACCGCCATTCCCAAAGGGTACGGTGAATTTCATGGAGACCATTTTTTTTAGATAGCTGGTTCTTTCCCCTTTAATTTCGTCAAAAAAATGTATGGAGACCATACCAGGTCCGGAGAAAAAAATTATAACGTCCGGCCGTGCGTCGCCGCGCGCGCCGTTCCACGGTAGCCGCGCTACTCCGGTAGGCTCGCTGTTTCACGTAGCTGTTGAATTTCATTCAATGTTTCGCTATTCACCAGGGTTATCCTTTCTAGGAAAATAGTTATTCAACTACTTTAGACTCCCAGAATATGTTCACTGGTTATTTCCGCTCGGAATTGTACCTGTTCCGAAAATTTCTCCGCGGTTATGGTTCCTTGAACACACCTGTGCTGCAGTGGTTCTGGTTCTTAGAAATCTGAATAAATTCATCCCCTTCACCTGGGTCAGGACATAGTTCTTGAAATTCTGAGGTCAGTCGGAAAAGGCAAATTAATGAAACTTAATTGTCTATTGCAGGAAAGATTAAATGGGTTCTGCGGATCTATTGTTTTGCATAGCTCAAGCGAACCGGAAAAGTCGATTGGGTCGATTTGGTCCCTTATGCATGACCCGTGCGAAAATCAAGTAAATCCCTTTACCTGTCGTATACGCCAAGTGCAATGATACCACGAAATTGCCCGCCTCTGCTGTAGGGCATTTGATGCACTGATTTTCAATAAAAGGCTCCCTAATTCCGTGATTACCTCAGTCTTACGACAAACTTGCAATTGAACAGTCAACAACTCTCTCGCTATAAAAATGCCAAGGGCGTACTGTTGTAATCCATTCAGGCTGGAAAAGCATTCGCGAACTTTGCGCCCCGTAACACAGTGGATGTGCGATAAAGTGACTTCGATCACCCACGATTGTGTGATTTGTGATACGTGCCGTCTGAATTTGAAGAACTTTCCGGTGCCAGGTTCATCAAAAGAAACTATTCCAGAAATCGGTTCAACATCGTCATCAAGTGAATGTACATCCGGAACTTCGTGTGTGAATTTTCCTGAGATTGATAGAGAAAATATTCTTTCTGATATCAATTCAGCATTACCCAGTTTCGGCGAAACCCCAATACCCTTAAAAAAAATGAGAACATCCTCGGAAAAAGTACAGGCATTCCAAAAAATTTCAACTGCAGTTGAACTACATTTTTCAGATTCTATATCTATGGACAAGAAGAGTGCTGATTACAACGAGTGGTTAACTCAGTTGAAAGAGAGATTCAACCAAACAGATGATAAGGCATTCAAATTGACCATTCTCACTGCTCTTCGAAAGAGTTGGAGCGTGCGTCAAATTGAGGAAGAGTTTGAGGTCACGAATCATATGGCTCGCACAGCAAAAAAGTTGGCTCAAGACAAAGGAATATTATCTTCACCAAATCCGAAGCCTGGCAAGGTGATATCATCAGAAGTTGTGTCATTTGTCGAAGACTTTTACCGAAACGAAGAGGTCAGTCGCATAACCTCGGGTGAAAGGAGTTGCGTGACCGTTGACAGAGATGGTGAAAAAGTATCTGATCAAAAGTTCAAAAGAAAAGTTCAAAAGCATCTGATGTTGAATAATTTGAGAGAATTGTACCGATTGTTCCGTGATCGTTATCCAGATAAAAAGTGCGGTTTTTCTAAATTTGCTGAAGTGCGCCCGAAAGAATGTATTCTAGCAGGACCAAGTGGTACTCATACTGTGTGTGTTTGCACCTATCACCAGAATGTGAAGCTGATGATGATGGGTGCAAATATGAGTGATTTAGTTAAAAAAGGAGCTGTGACTTTTCCGACCTACCAGCATTGTTTGGCTCAAATGGTTTGCAATCCATCACAGCCACAGTGTTACTTAGGAGCATGCCCGTATTGTCCCGGGGCGAATATCATCAAAATATCGTTGCAAGAAGCCTTCGCCGATAATTTCATCAACGACGTGACTTATAAACAGTGGGTATCAGTAGATCGAACGGCTCTAGAGACACTCATCAAAGCGTCCGACGATTTCATGGATAATTTTTGTGATCAATTATCGAAATTGGTGACACATGATTTAATTGCAAAGCAGCAAAGCAGTTATTAGCAGGAAATGAAAGAAACCGTGAAAGTTGGTGAATTTCTAGTCGTGTGCGATTTTGCTGAGAATTATGCGTTCGTTGTACAAGATTCCACTCAAGGGTTCCACTGGAGTAATAATCAGGCGAATCCATACAATCGTAGTTTATTATAAAAGTCACAGCGAGGGAGAGTTGAACCATTTTAGTTTTGTAATAATTTCAGAGTGTCTGAAACATAATATAATCGCAGTTCATTTATTCCAAAAAAAATTGATTGACTTTATGAAAGAGAAGTTTCAAGGTTCGATTCCCATAAACAAAATAATTCATTTCTCAGATGGAGCAGCTTTCCAGTGTAAAAATAAAAAGAATTTGATTAATATAACACATCACTCCGAAGACTTTGGATGTCAAGCTGAGTGGCATTTTTTTGCGACATCACATGGCAAAGGGCCATGTGATGGGGTAGGTGGAACTGTTAAAAGATTAGCTTCACGGGCGAGTTTACAATTGATTGGTAATTCAGATCCCATTCAAACACCGCTGGATTTGTATAGTTGGGCATGCTCTTATTTCAAAAGCATATCTTTTGCCTACTGCACGCCTGCAGAACATACAGCAGAAGAGGCTATTTTACAGAATCGATTTGATAAAGCTTTGACGGTTCGCGGTACTCTGAAATTTCATGCAGTCATTCCAATTTCTGATAAATTCATCAAAACGAAATTATTTTCCGCATCAGAAAATTTTGGACATGTGAAAGTTAGGAATTAATATTCAACAGGCGTGTCCAACTAAGCGCCATCGAGCGCAATTTCACGCAAAACATCGGCCCTTTTCATTGCATTGCAGCACAGGTGTGTTCAAGGAATCATAACCGCGGAGAAATTTTCGGAACAGGTATAATTCCGAGCGGAAATAACCAGTGAACATATTCTGGGAGTCTGAAGTAGTTGAATAACTATTTTCCTAGTAAGGATAACCCTGGTGAATAGCGAAACATTGAATGAAATTCAACAGCTACGTGAAACAGCGAGCCTACCGGAGTAGCGCGGCTACCGTGGAACGGCGCGCGCGGCGACGCACGGCCGGACGTTTTAATTTTTTTCTCCGGACCTGGTATGGTCCCCATGAATTTTTTTTTGACGAAATTAAAGGGGAAAGGACCAGCTATCTAAAAAAAATGGTCTCCATGAAATTCACCGTACCCTTTGGGAATGGCGGCCAAATTTTGGAAAAAAGTGGCGAAAAAAACTTGGAACAATTAATTTTTGTTTTCAATGTATTTTTTTAACGGTAGCCCTTTTTTTTGTCAGTGAAATGAGTCCAGGACCATTGCGCTGCAATTAATGGTTTTGGAGATATGAATTTTCGAACTAAGCAGTGCAAAAAAATTCAAACACCCGTAACTCCGCCATTTTTGAAAATTTTTTAAAATCCGTGAACTTCTATTTTTTTTTTCCATAGTACTGAAGATTTCTCGAAGGACGCAAAGATCCGCGATTTGAGTGTTTTTGTTGGAGTGAAATGACGTGGACCCGCTCATATATACAGTCGGGTGAAACAGGATAGCTATAGGATGGGTCGATAAGGAGGGTCGATAGGAAGAATGTTAGGGTCGGTCGATAAGTCGGGGTTTCGATACGAGATGGAAACTTTTGGGGAGTCGGTAAGGTAGGAATCGATTGGATAACGGTCCGGGGATTCACACAATTCGTTACAACGCAATAGGTGTTCAAACAAAGAAATGACCGTTATTCGATAGAAATTACAACCAAATGATAGTTCAAATATTACTAATTAATTATTGAAAGATAATTAAAGCTCAAATTCTTATGAAAATGATATCAGAAATAATTAGGTATCAAAGTATTGCAATCAGGGTTACAAATATTCGTTTTCTATACGATATTTCTCAATAATCAAACCAAATATTTATTAAATAACAGTTTTCGTCAGCTATTTGGGACAAGGGTTAATTAATCTCAAGAAAAATCTCAAGAATAATTCTCAAAACACACAACAAAGACGCAAATGGGAAGACAAAACGACAAACACAAAGGGTTATCCCAATAACTGAGGATAATGTCACACAAATAATTATAAATTAATCAAAACGGGACAAAGACAAACGAAATATTCTTCAGAAACAATAATATTGACTCAAGCTAAGAATCAAATCACGAAATCCCGTTAAAGAGCTAATTACGTCGTATGACGCAATATCGACGATAGAGAATTTTGATGTTTCTAATAACGGAAAGTCGAGTGAGATTCGAAAGCTCACCTAGAATAAATCCAATCCAAAAGATACAGATTCACAAACACAAAATAATGTTGAACAAAAGGCTCGATACAAATCAAAACGCAATACGCAATAACAAAAGGTCTCAAATCACAAAACGATAAAGTACGTCTACACGCAAAGAATCTCTGACGAGAAGTGACGCAGAATCGATTTACTCTGCGTAGATCATTTTTGGGGGTATCTTAGGGGAAAAGATGACATGGGAAGATGCGTCGAAGGGGAATGCAATTGCGCGGGGAGCCGTTGTTATCCTGGCGAAATTTCTAGGCTGATGAAGTTATTTAGACTTCACATAGGTGGCAGGTGACGAATTGTCATTCGCCTGGCAATTAGGGGCAGGAGACCATTGACTCGTAGACGTTTTGAGGATTGCAGCCTTCTTGGAGTTGTAGTTAAGATTTCTCTTAACTTTCAGGATCGTTTCACGTAGAAATGGGGTGATTATATTGGGATTGAGTTGCGTCCTAATAGGTGATTTGCCTTTTTATTCACTTTCCGTCCGTAATTGTTTATTATTGTTGGTAGATGACGGAAAGCTTCGGCTTCATTTGTTGACGTTGATAATTTCAGTTCAACCCCATTTGTAGATCATTATTGTGGGTCGGGCAATCCAAGAATAACTGATCTCGTCTCAGGTCTTTCGTAGAATTCCAGCTCATCGGCTCACAAATTCTGGGGTTTCAGGAGGGAGTTTGCCAGGGTTATTTAGGGATGTAGTAGGAAGTTTTCTCAATTTCCCCTCGATGCGATGTTTGCAGGATTTTTAACAGAAAAATAGAAACAAAGAATATGAGAAAACAGATCTTAAAATTAACTAACGTAACCCTTTGAATTTGAGCTTGTTTGTTTGTTGGACTTCTCGTCAGGATATTATTTTACTTTAATTTTATGGTCACTCTCGACTGGGGAAAGAAGGAACGAGATGGTCAAAGACGGGGCTAAAAGTTGCCACGTCACAACGTATATCAGACGTCGTAGCTTAGACTTTATACGTCTGATGTACGTATTTTGGAGATATTCGTTTAGGATAGAAATAGGCTAAATGACCGGCTATAATATGTATACGAAACGAATATGAGATGTCACCACTGACGTATAATATCCGCTTTATATACGTAGCAGATACCAGTCCTGGACGTATATTTTGTAACAGGAAACTAGAATAATACCATTCAACGTCAATCGTCAAAATCCATCTTTGGAGCATAAGTCAATCGTCCTATACGATAATTCGAATATTACCGCCGTTAACACTCTTATCCATCTCGAACACAACAGCGTATAGACTATAGACGGTTGAAATCCAAAAGTGGTCGAACACAAACTTTTGTTTCGTCCTTCGCACGTAACAGATGTGTCAAATTTAGCTAGAACTCTCACGTCGCTCAAGCATCGAGCTCGCGTTCTTGCACGTGTTTTCGACTACTTTTGTTCTAATTGTAATAATTATTGAAACCATTTAGTTTATATTTGTCAATTGATATAATTGTGTGCGTATTCGTCAACCCAATTGAACAATATGTGCAGTGAACCTCACTGAGGATTATTTTCGACAACAATTTGTAAGTAACAATAAACTTGTATATTCTGTTCAATTCTTTCTTGCTTTGCTCTAGGAAATTTAGTTCTCCCATCCTTCGGGTCTCCCAATTATTCCCATCCTTGAGAAAGTCTTACTAATTCATAGGAGCTAGTCGACAGTTTGTTTTGTCAATTTTGATAATTAACTGGCGCCCAAAATATTAGTTTATCGTATCTGAGCCTCGACAGCTCTGACCCAAGCCGCGTCGAGTGGAATAGCTGCTGAAATCGTCAAAACTTGTCGAATATTCATTATTCATTAACATTTGTCAAGGGAGAAAAAGCTATTCCGTCTCAATACAGCGTAACATTTTTATCATCTCATGTCAGACATACCAAATGTATACGTATATCAGGCGTATTCTCTGAGATGCGGTACGTGTTGTAACGTTGCAAATAGATTTGGACGTTACAAGCGTTTCCCGAACCCTTGGGGGGCGTAATTACGCAGGGAAAACTGGTAAAAATCCCCGCAGGGACGATTTAGCTAGCCCCCGGGCTTATTTGACTCCGAGAGGTGACCGTGGTCGACTCTGAGCTGAGACCAAATTTCTTATCCGCTTTGTTTCTTTTCCAAATACATTCTCTTATGTGGGAGATTCGGCCTACGACCCTACCTGAGCGGGGGCATTCTTGACCAATCTACGAGGCCCTGACGGTCAAAACTGATAGAAAGTTTGGAAAGACGACTACCGACGGACGCTACGCTTCGCCAAGGACTCTGGGTCCAGCCAGGAGGACGTGGGGGAGTGCCGAGGACACTTTGCAGCGGGGGAATAGCCGGTGGATGCGATTCCCGCCGGCGAGAAGAGTCCACGAACCACGTCCTGCCGTACTACGAACCCGGAGGGCCAATTTGAATAGTCCCGCTACCAGGAGCGGCTCGATCCTAGTTCCAGGCAACCGGACTAGCAAAGAGATTGCGAAATCGACCATCGATAAGAAAGCGCCCTGAGCGCACCGATACTGTTTGCTAAGCACTCTGCGTTAGGCTAGCGCCTAGAGTACGTGGCTCTAGTTTGGCAATAATTTTGAATTTGAATTTAGATACCCTGCGGGGCTAAGTGTAGTTAGTTTTGTGGTCCCTGGTGATCCCTGGAGGGTCTGAGAAACACCCTGAGTCTTTTTGAGGAGACTGAGTCCGGTAAGCGTCCGTTTATTTAGCCCTTTTTGGAATTTGGAACCCGTTAGCGGCGGTTTGCCATTTTGGTTTGTCCGTGCGGCCACGAGGCCGGTCTTTCGAGTCTGTTGGGTCAATTCCTGCCGAATCCCGAGTCGGTAGGCCGTGGCCAGTGTCCCTAATTTGAGTTAGTCTGAGTCGTGTTTCATATGAGCCGTTTTTGAAGCTGGTTGAAGTTTGGAACGTTCTTCGAACGGTTTTTTAAAATCGATTTTTATGCATGTTTCAATTTTTTTTATTTTGGAATACAAAAAGGCTCGTGTGTCTGAACAACTTTTTCACCCCCGAAGCACCCCTACAGTCAAAAGAATCAATGAAATGGCAAAATAGATACGAAAATAAATTCCTAAGCCTGAACGGAGTGGATGTGCCCTCGAATACAAAAAGGCTCGTGTGTCTGAACAACTTTTTCACCCCCGAAGCACCCCTACAGTCGAAAGAATCAATGAAATGGCAAAATAGATACGAAAATAAATTCCTAAGCCTGAACGGAGTGGATGTGCCCTCTAATATTGACAGGGTGGACTTCTGGGTCGAAGATTAGTTCGATGAAGAATTAGCAAAAATTAGAAAAAATGGCGCGGGTATATCCGGTACCAAAAACGTGAAATAAATGGGCAAATAAATTCCTACGCCCGAACGAAGTGAATGTGCCCTCTAATATTGACAGGGTGGACTTCTAGGTCGAAGATTAGTCCGATGAAAAATTAGCAAAAATTAGAAAAAATGGCGCGGGTATATCCGGTACCAAAAACGTGAAATAAATGGGCAAATAAATTCCTACGCCCGAACGAAGTGAATGTGCCCTCTAATATTGACAGGGTGGACTCCTGGGTCGAAGATTAGTTCGATGAAAAATTAGCAAAAATTAGAAAAAATGGCGCGGGTATATCCGGTACCAAAAACGTGAAATAAATGGGCAAATAAATTCCTACGCCCGAACGAAGTGAATGTGCCCTCTAACATTGACAGGGTGGACTCCTGGGTCGAAGATTAGTTCGATGAAAAATTAGCAAAAATTAGAAAAAAAGGCGCGGGTATATCCGGTACCAAAAACGTGAAATAAATGGGCAAATAAATTCCTACGCCCGAACGAAGTGAATGTGCCCTCTAATATTGACAGGGTGGACTTCTAGGTCGAAGATTAGTTCGATGAAAAATTAGCAAATATTAGAAAAAATGGCGCGGGTACATCGTATCCCCCCCTTCCCACTTCGTCGCCGAGCCAGCTATGCGGGAGTATCAACGAAAGATAGAATCTACGTTTGCTTATTGTCTTGCGGTTGCCGGTGTATGAACTACTTTGCATTTTTCATCGTTGAATTGGCAACGCAACGTTTGCCAATAACTCGAATTATTCGTCACATTCACCAATAATTCTCTTCACATTAAGATGGAGTGGTATCTCTGAATAATGAATAGTTCTGTTACGGTGCGATTTTTATTTATCTTCCGGCTTCTGGGTATAATAATTATAATTGTACGTGATTTGATTGTTCAAGTATCTCGGGGCCGCGTAGGGCTGGTACCTGTACCCCCGTCCTTGCCTATAGCCCCCACGTTTTCCTCTTCCGCCTGTTTCACCTTCTCCTTCTTGTCCACCTTGCCCACCCGCGTTCTCTCCGACATCTCCGCCGTTTTTCCAACCTCTGCTATTTCTCCAACCTCCGTTTCGTCTTCCATATCTGCCGTTTCTCCAACCTCCACGCCCTTTTCCACGTCCGCCGCCTCTCTGACTTCCCCCGCCTCTTCCACCACGTCCACCGTCGTCACCTTTTACACTTTCTCCGCCTCTACCACGTCCACCGCCTCTTCCACCTCGTTCACCTTTCTCATGCGTCACGCTTTCACCGCCTCTCCCACGTCCGCTGCCTCTCTCACCTCCGCCGCCTCTTCCACCACCGCGGTTAGGAGGGCTTGTTTCGGTCTCTGCGAATAGACAATATGTCAACATCACCAAAAATTTTTACTTCCTCTCGTCACGGTATGGTTTCAAATTCTGTTAAACATATAGAACTTCAAAATCTCATAATTTTCAGAACGCGAATATACTTTACATCTATTCGAGGTATTCTCGCTCATCCGGGACACTTTCTTACGCATGGGTAACTGATAGCGGTGTCATCGGGATTTTAGTCCTTGGCTAACCCCTTCAAGCAAATCCAGGGTCATACACCCTCAAATCGAACGGTTAAGAAGTTATTCGCGTTACAGTATTAAAAAAAAAAAAAAAAAAACTTTCAAGCGCACCGGGTGATCTTCAGGCGTGTGTACCTCAATTTTTAGTGATCAGAAGAATATTCTTCAAAAGTGTCCCGAAATCAGAAAACCATCGTCTTTGAAGCTAAGAGCAACGAAAAAATTCTGGAACGAAACTTTTGCCATCGAAATTCGCATAACATTTTTGTGTTTTGTCCTGCGACCAAAGATCGTAATTTTGTTAAATGAACATTTCACTGCATGTAGATTCCCATCCACTGAAGAAACCGTGAGATTTTCAGGAGAGCGTTTCGCCTCGCTTGTTGTAAATTTTTTATAATTCTTTGTTCAAACCGGTTTTTTTTTCGATATGAATATCAAAGACTTCTACTAGAATACATCTTCCTTTCCTTCGTCAATAAAACATAGGTATATTAAACATTCAAAAACGTAATGGTTGTGACCCAGCCGATGTTGGGCAAAAATTGAAAAATTGTTCACCATTTGTATTCTCGAATGTCATACAATATTCATGAGATGATTTAATGATTTACATATCGTCAAACATCTCATTCAAAGTTTGAATCATCTCGTCAAATGATATACAGGGTGTCACAAAATTCGCCTACTTCGCGCAGAGTTCCGCGTGGTTCGTAAAGAGCTCAGACAAAAGTTGCTTTCGTAAAAAAGCTCGCAGGTTCTTAGTTTCTGCTTTCGAGCAAGGAAAGTATGCGCCAATCATTGCTCTGCGTTGAAATTCAGTGCAGAAAAGACATAGTCATCCGATTATAGAAACGAGACCGGCAACCATGCATCGTGTTCCATTTGCCACACGGGCTGGACCAAACGAGATTCATTCGTTCATTCATTTCCTTTAGCCCAACAGGCTGATGCCGGGATTATGATGAACTTAACGTATTGGAACGGAACGGAACGCGACGAAATATAGCAATAGTTTGTCCAGTTATTCTATTTTGTTTCTGATTTTCATCGTATATTTCGACTCCGATTGGTTGGTGCAGTCTTCTCCGTACCATTCTGTTCCGTTACGTTACGTTAAGGGGGTCAGGTACCGAAAATTTCGTATTCAGAGTCGCTAACGGTGGGGACTCGCTGATTTTTGTCTCAATAACATTTTGCATGTATCAAAATACCTGACATTGATGAAATTTTGGAAAATTAATTTTTCCTCCGTTTTCAAAATTATTTCATTTCGAATCCGTTGAGATATCGAAAATTGCATCTACTGGATTGTTCATTGTGACCCAAAGAACTCGAAGTTCAAAATTGTCGGAGAAAATAGGATTCGAAGTCACAAAGATCGTGCAGATGTGTGAAACGTGTATCATATTGCCTTCTAATCTCATATTCTCGTCACTCTATACTTCCTTGTCGCTATGAAAGAATGAACTAGATCAACTGGTAGATAGTATATAATAATGGAAAATACATTCCACGACCTTAATAAATGAAATATGATCAAGTGAAACTTTACTAGGACGAAATTATACAACACTTATCATCATCATACCTATAATTTGATCAGGAAGCACCTTTTTCTCGAGGAATATGAAACCTAGATTACGTATGAATATTTGAGAAATAGAAGGCGATTTTACACATTCATCATACATTTGTATGATTTTTGTGACTTTAGATGGTATCTCCTCTTACAATTTTGAACTTCGAGGGTCGGGGATTGTTTTACAAATTTTTTGTGTCACAATCAAGAATATAGCAGATAGGATTTTCGATATCTCAACGGATTCGAAAACAATGATTTTGGGAACGGGGAAAAAATAAAAATTAATTTTTTCAAAATTTTATCAATGTGAGATATTTTGATATGACGAATTATATCAAGGCAAAAATCAGCGAGTCTACCGTTAGTGGGGCTGGATGTCAAATTTTCGGTACCTGAACCCCTTAAGTTCATCGCAATCCGAGACTTACCCAATAGGAAAAAAAGATTCTTGCTGGGCCAAAAAAATTGACTTTTTTTTTAATGATATATCGAGAATATCATTCAGAATGACGAATAACAAAAATCGTGAAAGTTTGAGCCCTTAATATTAATTTTGAGAGGTCTATCACCGCTGTTTTTCATTTTTAGTCATAATTTGATGTTTTACGTCAGAACTGTCAAAACATTGAAGTGAAAAAATTCGTTGCCGCTTATTCCTATGTAAAATTGAATTCGCTACAAAAAAGGTCTGATTAGCAATTTTCGTCTGACAAGCCGTTTCCTAGTAATTAAGCTCAAGAAAATTGATATGTTTTTTCGATTTGACTTTTTCAATTTGGAATTTTGTAACTAACGAATCAATGAATATCTGAAAACGACCACGACGGATTTTTGCAGGAAATTTAATGTTCTACAAAAAAGGTCTCGTAATATTTTTATCTGAATTTAATTCTTTAAAAGTTATTTTGAAGAGAAAAAATTGAAATTTCAAGTTTTTCTTCGATTTTAAGTGTTGATAACTTTTGAAGAATTAAATTTAGACAAAAATACTAAGAGACCTTTTTTGTAGAACATTGGATTTCATTTAAAAATCCGTCGTGGTCGTTTTTAGATATTCATTGATTCGTTAGTTACAAAATTCCAAATTAAAAATGTCAAATCAAAAAAACATATCAATTTCTTGAGCTCAATTACTAGAAAACGGCTTGTCTGACGAAAATTTCCAATCAGACCTTTTTTGTAGCGAATTCAATTTTACATAGGAATAAGCGGCAACGAATTTTTTCACTTCAATGTTTTGACAGTTCTGACGTAAAACATCAAATTATGACTAAAAATGAAAAACAGCGGTGATAGACCTCTCAAAATTAATATTAAGGGCTCAAACTTTCACGAAATTTTTTTTTTGTCATTCTGAATCATATTCTCGATATATCATTCAAAAAAAAAAAAAAAATGGTCAATTTTTTTGGCCCAGCCTAATTGTATAATTAATTAAAAATTACAAATAACAATTGTAATTTGTAATTGGTAGTCAAATCAATTACAAATGTAATTGACACCTTTTTTCCGAATCAATTACGGATTACAAAAGTAATTGACACCTTTTTTCAAATCAATCACAAAGTAAAAGAGTAATTAATAGTTTTTTTTCGAAACCATTACAAATTGAAAAAGTAATTAACACCGCGTTTCGAATCAATTACAAATTACAAAAGTAATTGGCAACTTTTTTCAAATCAATTACAAATTATAAATGTAATTGAAACGTTTTTTTCGACTCAATTTCAAATTGAAAATGTAATTGGAACGTTGTTTCGGATCAATTACAATTTCCAAATGTAATGAGAATGTTTCCTCAAATCAATTACAATTTCCTAATGTAATTACATTGTTTTTCCAAATCGATCACAATTCTGGAACGATATCTATGCATAATTCCGATAATGTGTGGATCATTTTCAGGAGGTTGGTTAGATTCGATCATGAATGGATGGTTTCGAGTGTGTATTACTGTGTATAGACTGTAGATACAAGTATAGATGAATATTAATTGTAATTTACTGAGCATAAGGGAAGGATACACCCAACTTCTCAGCTACATAATGTCATGAAACCCATCAATAAAAGATTAAGAAGTGTAATTTTACATTTTGTAAAAAACCGATGATCTGACAGATTAATTTTCAAGGTTCCTGGAGCATATTCATGGGTGCAAGACAATCGTTTTTTGCCAGATCAAAAATAAGTAATGTTAATTTTAAGGCCCGGCTTCACTCAATTTTTACCGACATTTGTTATTTTGTCAAATATCTGCGAAACAGCATCACCAAACGGATTTTCCTTTGCGGATTCCATGATTTGTAAGGAATAGGTTCGATCTATCACGCGAGAGTCGGTTTTCATCGATAAAAATTTATTTATTGTTCATCGCGATGTGTAGGCGTGCGACATATTTTGACTAATATTGAAGTCTACGCATCACTGAGGCCAAAAAAAGGTTAACTGCGGTGGCCTTTATGTAACGCCGAAGACATCGATCGTGAAACATTATCGTTTCAGGCATCAATAGGGTTGTATTTTGCAAAACAGAGACGGGTGACAATTCGCAATTGTCAATCGTTCAGACGCCATGGAAATTCGATGGTAATCTTCAGTTCTGGACAGGGTTCGGGTAGCGCCCGGGAGATGGAGGTTGGAATCATCACGTTGTAGGGATTTAAGAAGGATTTTGCTGACTGAATGAATTTTGAGTCACATGAGATTTTAATATGAATAATATAAAGTTTATTTTAAAGTTTGATAATCAGTCTTTCTTATTTCATGACTCATGGAGGACTAAAATCCGATAAATACAAATTTCACCGGTTGTACATACATAGATTACATAAATATTACACAGACGTCACAACTCGTGTGGCGAGAAGCGCCAACGACTATTTTGTCCAATCTTAAGACTAACTTTCAGCACTGCCGCGCCACACTACCCCCCTCCAAGCAACCGAGCTAGGTTGTGAAACTAACTTTTTTATTAATTTTCTTAGTATTAACATAAGTGCGCGGAGGAGCATCGGGACGGGAAGTTAGAGTAGGAGGAGCTGAAGGAACAGTTATGATTTTCTTTGGAATTTCTTGTAGTACATTTGGGTTTTTTGGTAGGATCGATGTTTGATTTTTCTTCAAGAGCGTTGGTTGAACGGTAATTTGAATTTGTTTATCTTCAGGTTGATGAAGTTCCAATCTTCCTTGAGGTTCTTCAGAAGTAACGAAATTCATTTTCTCGAAGAATGCAGGTTTTAATCTTTCGGTGGAAATGGTAACAGATTCTCCATTGACTAGTACTTTAAAAACTACGTCAGAAATACGATCCAACACTTCGTACGGTCCTTGAAACGGTTGTTCCAAAGATTTTTTGGCATCATTTTTTACAAACACATGAGTGCAGTCGAATAAAGTTTTATGTACGAACGGTTTTTTTCTGTTGTGATGCGCTGTCGGAACTGGGCGAATATTACGCATGAATGTTCGTAATTTCTGAACGTAAATTTGTTGGTTGTCATTCTCTTCGTAGTCTACAAGAAATTCTCCAGGGAGACGTAGAGTTGTACCGAATACAAGTTCTGCGGACGTAGTTTTAATATCCTCCTTAAAACTTGTTCTCAGACCCAGAAGAACGATTGGAAGAGTGTTGACCCAGTCAGTAGTTTCATGGCACATTATTGCTGATTTAAGTGATCGATGCCATCTCTCCACCATGCCATTAGACGCTGGATGATAAGCTGTGGTTCTGATGCGTTCACATCCGATGAATTTGGTAATAGCTGTGAATAAAGCAGATTCAAATTGTGAACCACGATCTGTTGTAATTGTAACAGGAGTTCCATAGCGAGAGATCCAACACGAGACGAAAGCGTTTACAACAGATTCAGCAGTAATGTCGAATAAAGGAATGGCTTCGGGCCACCTCGTAAATCGGTCGATGATTGTCAAGCAGTATCTGTAGTTCCTTGAAGGCGGTAGAGGTCCAACGATGTCAATATGAACATGACCAAAACGATCATCCGGTATCGGGATGTGTTCTGGTATGTTTTTATTGTACCGAGACACCTTACTTCGTTGACAAGGTAGACAGGTGCGAGCCCATTCGGTGATGTCTTTATTCATTGCTGGCCAGACGAAACTTCTTTTAATTAGATTTCTTGTTGCTCTGCCACTGGGATGTGATAAACCATGAACTGTAGTGAAGAGCCGTCTTCTAAGCGTCTGCGGAATGTACGGACGGGCACATCCACTAGAAAAGTCACAAAAAACGGTTTTATCAGAGTTATCAACTCGTACAGGACGCAACACAAGAGCGGTATTAGAGTTTAATAAGTCTTGGAGTTCTTCATCTGTTGCTTGAGCTTCAGCGAGATCATCAGTCGAGAAGAGAGTTGGCATGTTGATAGTTTCAATCCTTGAGAGAGCATCTGCTACGACGTTCTCGATACCGTTTACGTGAACAATATTGGTTGTGAATTGTCCGATGTAATCCAAATGCCGGTGTTGCCGTGGTGAAGCTTTATCACTGCGTTGTTTGAAAGCGAAGATAAGCGGCTTGTGATCCGTCTTAATAAGCAAAGAACGTCCTTCAATCATGAACTGAAAAAATTTGAGGCTGAAATAAATAGCAAGTAGTTCACGATCATATGTGCTATACTTCATCTGTGCAGGAGAAAGTTTTTTAGAATAAAACCCGAGCGGTTCCCATTTTCCATTGCTATACTGCTCAAGAACAGCACCCATTGACGTGTCGGACGCGTCCGTCCGCAGAGCCAGCGAGGCATTCTCGAGAGGATGAGCAAGAAGAGATGCGTTTGCGAGCTGAGTTTTACAATTCATAAAATCTTTCTCGGTTTCCGGAGTCCAGATGACGGGACGTTTATCTTTCTTTTTCGCGCCAACAAGATAAGCATTCAGTGAAGCTTGAGAATTAGCAGCATTACGAATAAATCGTCGGTAGAAATTCACGATACCAAGAAAACGACGAAGCTGCGAAATATTTTCAGGTTTCTTATAGTCAAGGATTGCCGCAACCCGATCGGGGAGAGGACGAGTTCCGAACTCATCGATCTCGTACCCTAGATAGCGAACAGATTGTTTACCGAAAACACACTTCGCGACATTAATCGAGAGCCCGTATTCCTTAAGTCGTTCAAAAAGAATACGTAAATGTTGTTCATGTTCTTTTGAATCCCCCGATGCAACTAAGATATCGTCGATATAACAAAAAACAAAGTCTAAATCACGAAGCACTGTGTCCATAAATCTTTGAAACGATTGAGCGGCATTACAAAGTCCAAAAGTCATTACACGAAATTCAAATAATCCGAATGGTGTTATTACAGCAGTCTTTGGTCGATCTTCCGGTGCAACAGGTACTTGATGATAAGCGCGAGTGAGGTCGATCGTTGAAAAAACTGTACAATCCCGAAGACGATACGAAAAATCATGTAGATGCGGTATAGGATATTTATCAGGTACAGTTACAGAATTTAGGCGTCGATAATCTCCACACGCCCTCCACTCTCCAGACTTCTTTGGAACGAGATGAAGAGGACTGGCCCACTGACTGTCAGAACGGTAGCAGATTCCTCGCGACATGATATCTTCGAAGTCCAACTTTGCAGCTTTCAGCTTCTCTCCAGTCAAGCGTCGAGCACGTTCAGCGATAGGAGGTCCTTTCGTGATTATGTGATGCTGCACATTATGCGCTGGAACTTCAGTGAATTTGAATGGCCTTGTGATGGCTGTAAATTCACTGAGAAGCTCGCGGAAAGGAATATCGTCTGAAACAGTTGAAATAGAAGAGTATGCCTCAAAGGCGACAGTACCAATGGAAAACAGGTTTGTTTCAACATCGATGAGCCGTTTTTCTTTCAAGTCCACTAGCAGACCATAGTGCGAAAGAAAGTCTGCACCAAGAATTGCACGAGAGACATCTGCAACTGTAAAATTCCATGTAAATTTACGACGCAGTCTCAAATTTAATGATAAAAGTTTTTGTCCGTAGGTATCTATCACAGAATTGTTCGCGGCATACAGTTTAAAAGACGACGGAGTCGAACTAGCACTGTTAGCACGCGCACGCGGTATCACAGAAATATCGGCTCCTGTATCAACGAGAAATGGTTGTCCGGATTCCTCGTCACGTATTATCAGGCGGTATTGTCTAGGAGCGTCGTTGCTTACCGCCGCGATGTGCAACGACGTTGCTAGTTTCCCGAATTGTTCTCACGAGAAAACCACGCACAAGGACGATGACACTTTCTAGCTTTATCACCATATCGATGATGATAAAAACACATCTTATCATGAGCACTGTTGTTATCACTATTATTATTGTTATTGTTGTTGTTGTTGTTACGCCATGGAGATTTCGATCGCGATCTATTTTTTCCGTTACCACGGGACTGGTTATTGCTCGATTTGACAAACTGATCGAAACGAGTCGTCAATGCGTCTACACGTTCAATGAGTTCGTTGTGGTAACTTATATCTGCTGCAGGAAGACTGAGAGCGCTGATGTGAGCAGGACGTTGTAAATCTAGAATTTTGTCTGCTAAAAGAGCTAATTTAGTCAAATCCTCATCTGAAGATGCCGATAGAATCGCACTCACTTGTTGTGGTAGTTGCTCCAAAAATAAAGATCTAAGTAGTGCATCTTCACATTGGTTAGCAGCTAGATTTCGCATGTTCTGCAAGAAATGCGATGGTTTTTGATCTCCCAACAACTGTCCCTTTAATAATTTTCGAATTTTGCTTTCCTTGGTTTCAGCGAATGAATTTAAAATTCGAGCCTTTATCGACTTATACTTGTCGGCCGTTGGTGGGTTTTGAATTATGTCAGTCACAAACGGTAACACCGTGGGGTCAAGGTTGGCAAGTAAATATTGATACTTGGTTTCATCCGTTGTAATCCGAGCGATCGCAAAGGCTGCTTCGACTTGAAAAAACCAAACTGCTGGTTCCTGTTGCCAAAATGGCGGTAACTTTGCGATGCGAGACATATGAACCTCTGTGGCTGGCTCAGTCATGTTCACGATACGAAAACCAAATATGTCACAAAAATATTGAACGAGAGGTAATCGAACTAGTCTTCGTAATATCCGAGTGCAAGAAAAAGCGATAATTACACTCGGAATAACGAGATGTTTAAAGATACGCACACGAAAAGATTTTGCACGTTGTGTTCAGTATCGATACCTCACGTAGTCAAAAATGTTAAAAATTCAGCAGCGAAAGATTACTTTGTTTATCCCGAGCACTAATTTCACGGACACTGTCCGAGTGAAATGTGTTGACTGATTAAATGATACACGTGAGGATAAGTTACGAAAAAGAGTACGAGGTGTAGAAGACACTAATGGTAGCTGTTAGCACACACGTGGTCGCACACTGCTCGCTAATTAAAAACGCGTCGTTTGTTAATTTATTCGCACTTTCTGATCACGTCGGGGTCACCAGATAAATGCTGTAGGGATTTAAGAAGGATTTTGCTGACTGAATGAATTTCGAGTCACATGAGATTTTAATATGAATAATATAAAGTTTATTTTAAAGTTTGATAATCAGTCTTTCTTATTTCATGACTCATGGAGGACTAAAATCCGATAAATACAAATTTCACCGGTTGTACATACATAGATTACATAAATATTACACAGACGTCACAACTCATGTGGCGAGAAGCGCCAACGACTATTTTGTCCAATCTTAAGACTAACTTTCAGCGCTGCCGCGCCACAACGTAGAACTGACGAATCGGGCCGATTTCAGTCGCGCGCTTACCTCCATCTTGCGGGCACTGCCCGAACCCCGACTAGAACTGAAGATTACCATCGGATTTCCATGGCGTCTGAACGATCAACAATTGCGAATTGTCACCCGTCCCTGCTTTGCAAAATACAACCCTATTGATGCCTGAAACAATTATGTTTCACGATCGATGTCTTCGTTGTTACATGAAGGCCACCGCAGTTAAACTTTTTTTGGCCTCAGTGATGCGTAGACTTCAATATTAGACAAAATATGTCGCACGCCTACACATCGCGATGAACAATAAATAAATTTTTATCGATGAAAACTGACTCTCGCGTGATAAATCGAACCTATTCCTTACAAATCATGGAATCCCCAAAGGAAAATCCGTTTGGTAATACTGCTTCGCAGATATTTGACAAAATAACAAATGTCGGTAAAAATTGAGTGAAGCTGGGCCTTAACTACTAAGTCTACACATTCTCGGAACCATCCACTCATAATCGAATGTAATCGACCTCCTCGAAATGACCCATGCATCATCGGAATTATGCACAGATATCGTTTTAGAATTGTAATTGATTCGAAAAAACGTTTCAATTACATTTCGAAATTGTAATTGACCCGAAAAAGGTGTGAATTACATTTGTAATTGATTCGGAAAAAGCTGTCAATTACTTCTGTAATTTGTAATTGATTCGGAAAAAGAGTGTCAGTTAGATTTGTAATTTGTAATTGATTTGACTTTCAATTAATTTAAGTGCAATTAATTACAAATGTAATTGAATGATGCCCAACACTGATTCCAGTCAAAATTTGTGATATTCAGAAAGCAAAACTACGTAACAAATCATCTATGAACTGCAGACATACTCAGCAGAGGAAGTTCCAATCCTATTTTTCACGAAGAATAATACCGATAACTCTATCTTCATGTATGCTAATTCTGTTACACCCTGTAGGCGACGGCCGTTAATGCATAAACTACTTTGTTGTATGGCAGGCCGTAAATATTTCCCGATCAACATTTTCCAACCAAATATCTGGCATTGATAATAAAACATGCAAGGGTAGAATACGCTTACTTCGAGTTATATCTCCATTTTAATGGTACTCATCGAACGTATAATAGTATTTGATTAATAACCAACTTACCGCAGGTACTCGTCTCTGCCACTTTATCGGGGAACCCCGATTCCTAGGAGTAGCTTGTTAGTTCTGAAAAAAAGGTTTTGCGAAAAATGATGACAATAGTATGATGAACCATTCGTTCCTCGATATCATCCATAACTCATAGCCGGAGTGCGAGAACCTAAAATCGTGTTATATACTTACGTGCGTGTTCCTCGCTCGACATCGTTTGGCGCTTGCTCGAATGATTGTGATTATGCACGCGCGGCTGCAGACTTGCATATGTGTAGACTGCGCGCGCACATCGACACTCTAGATACAGCGAGAGGCATCGGGAGACGAAATTCCTTGATTTCGGTGAATTCAGACGGTTATGTCCATTTCGACGTCCATGTCCACAAGAATGGAAAGCTCTCAGAAAATCGGTAAGATCCATCACACGCACAGTTCTCAAAACAACTCAATAATTTATATCGCTGATTGCCTGATTTGTCGTGGATCCTGACTTGAATTCCCAATTCATCATATGGTCATTATAACGAACATATTCATGGGAAGATGGTAGATGATCGTTGTTAATAAATTGAGGATCAATCTGACCGCAGTAATTAACAGCGAAATTCGGAATTATGTATCCGTTTCATTGCTATCACTGAGAAAAAAAAGTTATTGGATTTACTATATTTAGTTTTATTTGTTTTAACGAAATTTCGTACCCTCAATTACATTTTATTTAAATTGATTAAATTAGTTTTCGTTCAAAGAAATAATTTATAACCAAGCACACCGTTGTCAATCCAACAAAATATTTTTTTCCATAGTCCGGCGGAATATTCTTTTCAAAAAATTTTGTGCATTATATTAAATCAATCAAAATATGTTTGTTTCGAAAAAAAGTTTATAGTTCGAGTTAAATATTTATTTGGAATGAATAAATTCCAGCAAGAAAATTGAATAAATATTTCGTCGGGACTATGGAAAAAAATATTTTGTTGGATTAACAACGGTGTGCTTGGTTATAAATTATTTCTTTGAACGAAAACTAATTTAATCAATTCAAATAAAATTTAATTGAAAGTACCAAATTTCGTAAAAACAAATAAAACTAAATATAGTAAATCCAATAACGTTTTTTTCTCAGTGATATACGAATGAAAATACACAGAAATGCGATTTCGAGAACGTGCATAGGTACAGGAGTTTAGTAAAGCTCAAAATATTGTGAATCGGAAACTGCGGTAAATGCATTTCAAAAACTGTATCCCTGCTGCCTGATGAGGAATAATTGAAGGTTCTCATTTATTGGTGAATGAGGCCGGAGCCCAGCGCGGCTCGGTTCGTCAGTGTGTGTCAATGATCTGTAGACTGCCGCAGCTCCGTAGCGCGGAGCACGCCACACATACGCAAGCTTGAGACGCATAATTTACCCTCAATTATTTCTCATCGGGCAGTAGGGATACAATTTCTGAAAAATGCATTCACCGCAGTTTTCGATTCACAACATTTTGAGCTTTACTAAACTCCTGTACCTATACGCGTTCTCGAAATCACGTTTCTGTGTATTATCAATTATCATTGGTAGTAATGAAACCAATACATAATTCCGAATTTCGCCTTCACAACATGACAGAGAATACTCTGCAGATGCTGCGTGAATTATTTCAGATGTGTGAAATGTTCTTCCAATGCATGCCGACAGGTTGAAGTTAGCTTTAGTACCTACGAAAGTCCCGAAATATTGCATTTTCCGACATTTATCGCATTATAAGTTCTCAATCAGTTTTTGTAGGCAGGTCTTGTTATACACATTCTACGCGGAATTTTCGAGGCTTTCTAATGGTTGTAATTTCAAGTCTCTGCGATTTTTTCTGGTAGAGTTATTTGCATTGTAACCATTTCACAGACGACGCTCCGCCTCCGTCTAATTCTACGCCATCCGACGGAGTAGCGGACGAGAAAGCGGACAAAGTAGAAGAGGTGTCCAGCGATCAGAAGAGTAAGTCTAATGGCAATTGTTTGGACTTGCGACGTACAACTTCGTATCCGTCGCTTCATAATTTAACGTTACTTCTGTAAAATTTTGAATGGCATCACGGTGCTCCTTGCGGGATGAGTACATATCGTGAGTCCCGGAGGAAGCAGGTCGTTGCCTTACCTACAGCTCTACCAACACGCGTTTACATTGTGTGCGTGAGCCACAGCCAGCCTCTTCCCGTAGCTGCTAGTTGAAGCTCACATACATACACTATTTGAGCGTGTGTTGGCCGAGCTGAACTCTCGGCAACGGTCCGCTTCCTCCGGGACTTACGGAACTCGAAATTTGAGTTGACACTTTTTTCGCTAATGCTTGGGTTCGATACGGGAAGAAACTCGCACTCCTATTTTTTGATCGAAGTAAACATAATTTCGTGACAATATATTTTCCAATCTATACCGGCACTCCGCAGCCGAGTGATATTGTAAATGTTCTTTCTATCCGAAAATCCCGTCTCTGCTGGATAATTAAATCCTGTTGCATCGCAGGCGCGAATCCACATAATTACACCTCATCTTCATATCTCATACCAGGACGAACTGTTAAATTGGAAAATTATACTGATCAACATACAGTTTCGTATGGCACGCCGTTTTACTTTTTGAGAGCAAGAATTTCAATCGTAAAATAGAATAAACATTTCTATTTGATGAAAAATATGAAAATATTCGGGAACATTTTCATTATGTCACGGCATGGAGAAAATTAATAAAAATTATGTGTAAGCAATCATTGGAATAATTTTTTTTCTGTTGTGGCATAATATTAGAGTATTCAAATTATGTCACGACATGATAATAATGGAATGAATTGGAATTACGTTGCTCCCAATAATAATTCAATCAATTTCAATTATGTCGCAGCATAATAAAAATTTTATGAATTAAAATTATGTCGCGACATAATAATAATCGAATGAATTAAAATTCTGTCGCGAAATAATTCTAATTCAATCAATTATTATTATGTCATGACATAATTTTAATTCATTCAATTATTATCATTATCAATATATCGCGACCTAATTGATTGTCACAAGAATGGCGGATGCGAAGACTTTTTTGAGTTATCCAAAACACGCGTGCGAATCATATGTATATCGTATACGACCGAGCTTGAACGGTGTTCTTTCACGCCTATTGTTGTTACTCACGATCAGTGTTGCCACAATTTCGTAACTCTGTAATCGAAATCGAATAGATCGCAAAACGACGGATTCAAATTAGGTCGCGATATATTAACAATGGTAATAATCGAATAAATTAAAGTTATGTCGCGACATAATAATAATTGAATGAATTAACATTATGTCGTGACACAATAATAATTGGATGAATTAAAATTATGTCACAACATAATAATAATTCAATGAATCAAAATTATGCTATAACATAATAATAATGCTAATAAAAATTATGTACATAAAAAATTACCCACAGCTGGTTCATATATTTAAAGCAACAAAACAAAAACAGAAACTTCAGAGTCGAATTATTAATCGACGTATAAATTCTTTCATTTGACAGTATAGTTATACAGTTATCTCGTATCTCCAAAACTAGAGTCGCTGAGGGAAATGTGATACAATTTTCAGACTGTGTCCTGAGTTTACTCAAAATCAAGTTTGGTTTCCATGGCACCGAAAAAAATTTTGATTTTGGCGTTCTGTCTTATTTTCATTGTTAGAGCGAGATCCAACAACACGGGGGGCTCCAGGAAAGGGTGCGTTGGCACGTTCACGCCGTCGCTGCCGTATCCGAAAGAGGGCGGCAGTTAAGGCAGCCAAGGCGGCGCAAAAAGCACTCGGCGACCCACGCACGATTATTACAAATTGTAATATAACTTACAATTATAACTGCAATAAATGAATAAATAAATAAATAGAGATGATCGGCGGCAAATGGAGCTAAATTAATATGGGTTCTTGAATGTCATCCACTAGTCTTCGTCCGCGATAAAATTTTATGAAACAGCATCCACTAATACAGCCTCTGTACCTTACGCAATGTGATAAGGCCTTCGAAGTATGAAGAAGACAAGCATGCTTTATAACCCGTTATGTACAGGTGCAGGTAATCAGTGACTCAGCCTTTGATTGCTCTACATACATGTTATATTGTAGTATGTACGTATATGTATACAGAACAGCGCCGCAGGCTGTAGCGTACAGCGATCTTGAACAATCGAGAGATTCAATTTCCGTGTATGGACTTATTTATGGAGGATAAAAATAACCGAACGGATCTCGAACAATTCTGAGATTGGCAGCGTCAGGGAGTATTGGAGAGGTGTCGATAGGGTAATTGGTACAGCAGATCGTCAACTGAAAATGATAATATACACCAGGGATGGGATTCTGTAACTCTCCGCTAACTCCGCTAACTCCGCAAAGTCCGCTAACTCCGCTAACTCAACGGAGACCGTTGGTTGGCTAAGAAGCCAACGGTTCGTCCAATCAGAGACCGCTTCGGATTTCGGTGGTGCCTATTCCTTATCGCTTATTTCCCATTACCTTTTTCCTATAGTCCTATTTCCTGTAGCCCACAGTCCAATATTTTGATTGATTTATTCGTTTTCTTTCCACCTTTTTATCTCCTTACTTTATTCTTGTGAAATTTATGCATATGTATCAAGTGACAGGAGCTCTTGCGATTGTTTATTTGTTGCAATTAGCGGCCGGACAAAGCCCACGGCACCACCGTACAGGGTACCACCGTACACAGCGCCACCGTATAGGCACCACCGAGGCCCGAAGTGGTCTCTGATTGGACGGTCGGTTGGCTTCTTAGCCAACCAACAGTCTCCGCTGAGTTAGCGGAGTTAGCGGACTTTGCAGAGTTAGCGGAGTTAGCGGAGAGTTACAGAATCCCATCCCAGGAATTCCGTGTTTAATCGGCCGGATTTATCGATTTTTTTTCACCTCGTATCTTACAAATCAAATGAAACTGATACGTGTTATATACATTAATTATATTAATATAATAAATTGACACGTATGTTGGTGTTCGGTGAAAATATTTCTTTTCGTAAGTTACAAAACAATCAATTCTGATGCAAAACGGGTGCACAGTCAATTTCATAAATTGACATCTCTGGTTTTGTCTGTCTTGGAGATGTTAGTGCTATCCGAAAGCTGAATGAATAAGCTTCCACACAATTATTGTGGAGTTTGAGAGTTATTTGACATTCTAATTTGTACCAATGTTTGAATTGTTTATCGAGTCTATCCTCGGATAGTACTATTGTTACAGTTCTGATCTTTTTTTGTTAGAGTCCTCATTTAAATCTGTACAACGAAATTTTTGTTATGGAATCTCAAAGGAGTCTATCTTCTCAAAATCATTTGGATATCAGCGGGGTACCTGGTCGGCTGAAACGTAAGTGTGATGTGCAGCCTGTTCTCGAGCTGAACCGAGTTGAGTCGACTGCAGTGCTGTCCCACGTAGCGCGAGATTCAAAATTTATGGGAATAAAATAGTTATAGCCTGAAAATTTCTCAAAACGATTCGTTGTTACAAATGACATGGCAACAATACTGAAAAATTTTTGCAAAAATCAGTACTCTCAGCGTATAGATATAAACCATATGGGGATATACTTTCTAAATTGCTATAACAATAGTAGTTGAATAATTGTCGATTGAACAATTCGGATGTTGACAATAATACGATTGTTTGAGATATTTTGTTTCGTCGGCCTAATGTGGGAAAATATAGAGAATTTTTCAGAATAACGGGAATTGTTATCACGTTGTATGGGGCACCTTGATTATTGATATTATTGGTCGAAAAAATCTATCAAAAACTCTCTATGGACTCTTTCATTCTTTTTTACGTGCTGTTTTCAAAATTTTCTTTTCTCTGCAATGACCATGGATTCCGTAAATAATAATCATTCACCGTGCCGGTATGTTCATCGAATTATTACTGGATAACGGTCGCACGAACGTTACAATGTCTTACAAAATTCAGTGCAAACTGGTAGAGGAAAACACCAAACAGTTAACTTCCAGTCAACAAAGATTTGTCAGTTTGTCGGTATTGGAATTTTTTTTCACAAAATTCCGGTCTGACAGGTTCTTCTATAGTATACAGATGCATTACGAATTCCTTCAGTTTTTTCATTCAACCTGTAGAGTTCGAAATTTCATTTGTTATTGCCCCAGGACGCACCGGTAGACGACTACGAACTCGAAGAGCTGCAGCAATTTCAGAGTGAAGATACAAGCGCTTCCCACGCCTACAATATTGACTTTAGACACATGCCGTCGCGGACTTTATGCTTGTAAATTTTGCGCTCTACAAAATTCCTTCAATAAAATTTTCTCCATCTAGCACGGTTTTCGCAGCGTGCGAAGTGGAAGCTAGCGGCGCGCAGGGAATCGGCCACTAGTGACGGTTTATAATTTCATTTTTGCATACTTTGCGAAATGATTTTTTTCCACAATCTTGGATATGAGCGGGTCCATGTCATTTCACTCGAAAAAAAACACTCAAATCGCGGATCTTTGCGCCCTTAGAGGAATCTTTAGTACTATGGAAAAAAAAAATAGAAGTTCACGGATTTCGAAAAATTTTCAAAAATGGCGGAGTTACGGGTGTTTGAATTTTTTTGCACTGCTTGGTTTGAAAATTCATATCTCCGGAACCATTAATCGCAGCCGAATGATCTTGGACTCATTTTATTCACAAAAGGAAGAGCTACTGTTAAAAAAATATGTTTGAAAAAAAAATGAATTTCTTCAAGTTTTTTTCGTCATTTTTTTCCGAAATTCGGCCGCCATTTCCAAAGGGTACGGTGAATTTCATGGAGACAATTTTTTTAGATAGCTGGATCCTTCCCCTTCAAATTCGTAAAAAAAAATTTATGGAGACCTCACTAGGTCCGGAGAAAAAAATGAAAACGTCCGGACGTGCGTCGCCGCACGTGCCGTTCCACGGTGGCGCTGCTCCGGTAGGCTCGCTGTTTCACGTAGCCGTTGAATTTCATTCAATGTTTCGCTATTTTCTAGGGCTATCCTCTCTTGGAAAATAGTTATTCAACTACTTTAGACTTCCAGAATACGTCTACTGGTTATTTTCGCTTGGAATTATACTTGTTCCGAAAATTCCAGCACGGTTGTTGTTAAGTTGAACACACCTGTGCTGCAATCAACGTTCTGGTTCCATTGCAATAGGTTTGTGCAATTTAATGACTGTGGCTCTTTTGTGATTCTCTCGTAACTTTGCAGAGAAGAGCTAGTAGTTGTGCTCCGTGGAATGGAAATGATCGATTTCTGCAAAATTTTGGTGACTCTGAAAAGGGCCAATGTTTTGAGTAAAATTGCGCTCGATAGCGCTTAGTTGGACACGCAAGTTCAATATTGATTCCTAACTTTTACATGATCAAATTTTCTGATGCGGAAAATAATTTCGTTTTTATAAATCCATCAGAAATCGGAATGACTACATGTAATTCCAGAATGCCACTAACCATCAAAGCTTCATCGAATCGATTTTTGTAAAATAGCTTTTGCTGCTGTATGTTCTGCAGCAGGCAAAAGATACACGGAAAAAAATACTATTGCTACAGTTACAAAACAAGATTTGTAAAAAAATTTACTCGACTATTTGTTATCTTGACCGAAGAGAAAGTCATTTTGACTATGTTACCATGTAATTCCACACACCGGTATTGTAACAATGACATGGGTATTTTAGTAAGAATGTTTAGTAAGCGTCACATTGGAAGCTTGTACAATTAACAAAAGGCATCTGTTGCTTTAACATGGCACTTCGACACTACTTAAAGAGTCATATTAACAAGTGTAGGACAGTAATTTGAGACTTGGAGAATAGTAATTGCTACATGGCACCTTTGCCAATTCCAGTCACCGAGCATTGGTTGTAATACAAGAGTGCTCACGTACGACTGACCCAGGTGCGCCAGTAACTTGAGACTTGGAGAATAGTCATTGTTACATGGCACCTTTGCCAATTCCAATCACCAAGCATTGGCTGTGGTACTAGAGTGCATCTGTGCGACTGACTCAGGTGCGCCAGTAACTTGAGACTCAGAGAATAGTCATTGTTACATGGCACCTTTGCCAATTCCAGTCACCGAGCATTGGTTGCAGTACAAGAGTGCTCACGCACAACTGACCCAGGTGCGCCAGTAGCTTGAGACTCAGAGAATAGTCATTGTTACATGGCACCTTTGCCAATTCCAATCACCAAGCATTGGCTGTGGTACTAGAGTGCATATGTGCAACTGACTCAGGTGCGCCAGTAACTTGAGACTCAGAGAATAGTAATTGTTACATGGCACCTTTGCCAATTCCAGTCACCGAGCATTGGTTGTAGTACAAGAGTGCTCACGCACAACTGACCCGGGTGCGCCAGTAGCTTGAGACTTGGAGAATAGTCATTGTTACATGGCACCTTTGCCAATTCCAATCACCAAGCATTGGCTGTGGTACTAGAGTGCACATGTGCAACTGACTCAGGTGCGCCAGTAATTTGAGACTTGGAGAATAGTCACTGTTACATGGCACCTTTCCCAACTCCAGTCACCGAGCGTTGATTGTAATAAAAGAGTGCTCCCGTACAATCTACTCATATGGGCAGTAATTTGGGACTTGGAGAGTGGTTACTGTTAAATAAAATTAAAGTTCACATACAGTGAAATCTCGTTTATGCGGCCTTTGATCAACCGAGTCTCCGTGTTATCCGAGGCAACGGACTTATCCGAGAACTCCGCATAAATCGAGGTGTATGCTCGGACAATACGGAAAAACTCGGATAAAACGGATATAATAGAGCCGCTATAGCGCCTATATGCTGTATACAGTATACGCGTGAAGTATTTTGCGATTGCATACTTTGTTGCTTATAGTATTACATGCGTAGTGAATGATTTAAATTTTGGAATTTCTCAATAATTCCGTGTTATCCAAGTTTTTGCTTATCCGAGGTACCTCATCCCCACATTATATACCTCGGATGATAATTCCGTGTTATCCAAGTTTTTGCTCATCCGAGGTACCTCATCCCCACATTATATACCTCGGATGAACGAGGTTTTACTGTACAACCAAATTACCGAAATCCGTTGACGTCAATCGACACGTTGAGCGGAATAAACAGTAGACGAATCAGGCGAAGGAGAATTTCTATTAAACCTCTGAGCGACCTTCGAGATTTACGAGGGATCTCCGCGGTTTTCGAGCGATATCCTCAGGTTTTTCGGGAAAATTTTTAATGTTAGATCGTTTTTCTGACTTTGATATTTCAATAATTTTGAAACTCAAACACGAAACTGCCAACGGAGTCATCGGATTCACCTAAAACTTTACTGCACCTTCGTTCCGTGATGCGTAATCAAGAATTCAGGGCTAGCTTCGCTACGATTCATCTCGGGCAAAAGATCATTGTATCCAATGAAATGAAATTAGAAATTAGAAAGAAAGCATTTTAGGAAGATTTCTTTTGAATTATAGTGTCATCAGATATTCTCACTACACAATACAATTTTTTTTGTAATCAAGACTGCATCATCTCTGAAAATTGAAAATAATAAGACGGCTGTATCTATAAAGTGATTCAATACTGGTTTAATTTTTTTTCAATGACTTGACTACACACTGATTATTTTGAAATGAAAAAAATTGTTTGTGAAAAATAGTGAAATAGTTTGTGACCATCTTTTCGAGATAAGATCTTACATGACCCAAACATTGCAACAATGTCGTATTACCGCTAGTGTTGATACATTTTAACAGTAGCTCTAACGGAGGCAATGCTGTTTACGCTACGTACACATATCCATATTCATCGACGGACGACCATGCTGTATGATACAAAGACCATAATAGTGACTCTGTGAAAACCCGCATCCAAAATTCAACAGAAGAATATAGAACTGGAAAAAAACAACTTTTTTTTCGGTTTACAAGCGTGTTTGTAGTGAATCCGACGAGGCTGCAGTTCAAAATAGAAAATACATTCGAAAATCTTAGTTTCAATACGAATACAACTCGTATTGCAAATATACGCAAGGCGTGAAACACTGTTGCCTCCAGGGTACACAATAGTATATTTCGATACAAGTGCGAAAGGTTTGTTTTTGCACGAGTGGGAGGTTTGTCGCCCGAGCAAAGCGAGGGTGACAATCTCACGAGTCGAAAAACAACTTTCGCACATGTATCGAACCAAATTTTATATCACAAACGCGGGCAAAGTCCGCACGGAGTGAAATAAAGTTTTTTTTATATAACGCGAGTATGATTCACGCGTTTTTCGATGGTAGTTTTCGGGACAGAAAGTGGCCGTTTCGATGACAGTGGGAGTTAGCTGTGAATGCGCGCACGAGTACAGAAAAGTATAACTTTGACTCCTATAGGACTGAAGAAGTGAATGTCCTAACTCCTAGGAATGAAAAGTGGTGGTCATCGTACTCATTCACAGTCGAATGTCAGATTCTTTGACGGTTCCACCTAACCTCAAAACGCGTAGATCATACTCTTGTTATACATATACAGTATAGTGTGCAACGAGGAGGCAGCGGTCTTTTCGCCTCACGTATTTGCAATACTCGTCTACGACTTGTATTGCAAACTTACGCTCGGCATAAAAAGACTAAGTTTGCCTCCTTGTTACTCAATATACTATTTTTCTTCTCTTGTGATGGTTAAGGTACAATAAAACTTATATTGAATCCGCAGTTGGATCGAGATGATTAAGTACAGCTTGATTCAAAAATTCTACATACTCCAAAAATTATTTATATCTTGACCAAAGTTCTTTACGCATGAAAAAAAATCACTTCTTTCGAAATCACTTATCGTAAGGTTTCAGGCGCACGGTTAATCCGATTATGTCTCTCGGCGTCTCATTTTCTTCGGAGAGCATATTCTTCATCGTGTGACCGAGGGAAATGGAGAAAAAAATTCTGTGATAAGTTATGGTCAGTTATCGAAATTTAGCGCAAATCAGGTCACTTTGCTGATAACTTAGTCCAATTTTTTTTCCTCAATTTTCCTCGTTCACACGATGAAGTATCGATCTCCGAAGAAAATAGGACGTCGCGTCGAGAGACATAATCGGATCAACCGTGTGACTGGAACCCTACAACAAGTGATTTGAAAAAAAAGTGATTTTTTTTATGTGTAATGAACTTTGGTTAGGATAGTGTCTCTCAGTTCGGAAGAAGTCCGATTTGCCTCAAACTGGATTTTCATCAGACAATACACTATACGCCGCGTCACTAAGCACTGGCTTTATTGTGCACAGTTTTATCGGCGGAATAAGCTGATTGGAAATTAACCTCAGAAAAACGTGACATCCTGCCAAAACACGCGACTAGGTGATAGACAACTTCGGTAATGCATAGATAAGTTTCTGCCTATGAGGTTAGAATAAGTTAGGACAGCAAATCATACGACACACATGACCGGCAGTAACAACGCAGACGATGTTCGATCGCCTCGAGGAAGGTTGAAAACAGTTCAAATATAAGAATCGCAAGAGGTAGAGTAAATTTCATCGATGGCGTACGACAATAAGCCCGTGCACAATAACGCTGTGTAAAATAAAAACCGGTGTACAATAATACCGTGTAAAATGATCGGAACGTAAAATCAAGACATTTGCGTTTGACACGCTATATCTAAGTGTAAAAAAATCGGACGACCTTCGGATACAGATCATTCTCAAGCTTGTTCTATTCCCCGTTAGATCAGCCATAGATAATTGTCGTACGACAATCAAGAGGGAACTTATCGTTCAATGTATGTAAAAAAACGTAGTTTTGCACACTGTTTTCCGTAGCTTAACTTCAACTCATCGCCACTCTTCCAAAATAGCCGGGAAAAATATTTCAAAAATCACGCTCAATCTTTGAAGCTTTTTGAGTGCAATGCTTTTTGAATTTTTGATGAATTCCCAAAATTATGGTCACGGCAGTGGAAGATAGCTCGAGTTGTGATCTCGGAGATGGGTAACAATAGGAGGTTCATTATTGGCTGAAAATTGAGGAAAAAATTATGGTAAGCAATTGTCATTGCGATTCAATTTGTCCGAGGTATTGCTTAATAGTTATTGCGACGTATTCCGCGTTGAGTTTTCGGGGCTAAATCTCGCGCGCGGCGCCTATGACTGCAGGAGCGCTGGCTCGGGACCCGGGAGCTCCCTTCTGCCATCGCGTCATAGGCGCCGCGCGCGAGATTTAGCCCCGAAAGCTCAACGCGGAATACCTCGCAATAACTATTAGGCAATACCTCGGACAAATTGAATCGCAATGACAATTGCTTACCATGATTTTTTCCTCAATTTTCAGCCATTAATGAACCTCCTATTGTTACCCATCTCCGAGATCACAACTCGAGCTATCTTCCACTGCCGTGACCATAATTTTGGGAATTCATCAAAAATTCAAAAAGCGTTGCACTCAAAAAGCTTCAAAGATTAAGCGTGATTTTTGAAATATTTTTCCCGGCTATTTTGGGAGAGTGGCGATGAGTTGAAGTTAAGCTACGGAAAACAGTGTGCAAAAACTACGTTTTTTTACATACATTGAACGATAAATTCCCTCTTGATTGTCATACGACAATTATCTATGGCTGATCTAACGGGGAATAGAACAAGCATGAGAATGATCTGTATCCGAAGGTCGTCCGATTTTTTCACACTTAGATATAGCGTGTCAAACGCAAATGTCTTGATTTTACGTTCCGATAGTAGAATATTGTCTGGGGCAAGTCCAATTGAGCTATGTTGAATTCAAAGTAACCAATAAATCAATTTTTGAAAAAACAATGCAATATGCGCAGTGAGAACATATTTTTCTACATGTTCCGTAGTGAGCCTGTCCCGCAGCGTGAAAACAAATATTTTGAATCGACTTGAGCTGGCGTGAGGCAGGGTTTTCGCCAATCATGGCCTTAGCAGTATGGATACTGTGCTACGATTGGTTTAGCGGTGGGAATTCATTTCACGGCCTTGCCGGTAGAGGCTCTGTACCTCAGTTCGTTCATTTCATTGCGGGTTGTTGGGACGCGCGGACGGTGCTGGTCACGGACGAAACCTGCGTAGTGCGTAGTTGGGCCAGGCTGCCCACGAGGTGATTAGTGTATCTGCATTACTTACACTGTGACTTGCGAGTCCTTGTTGACATGGACGAATTCGTTCGAACGAAGCTCGAAGAGTGGAACTTACAGGTTCTAGTGAAAACATTCCAAGGTAAGTAAATCGTGAATATTCCATCGATTTATTTTTATCATTGTAGAAAAAAATCTACGGTCTCATCCTCCGAAGCTCTGCACTTATTATAATGCTAAATGTTTCGATTTTCCGCAACATCGTAATAAAATGTGTAAGAACCTAAAAATTTACCTTTCGGTGGGACGTTGTGTGGACAATGCCGTGTACGGCGTCGTTTCTAATGCCGTAAAATTCTCGTGAGAATTCTTTAAAGTAAAACTGTCCTAACCAAAATTGGAATAATGGCCGTGACGCGATTTGACGCTATCAGGACAGTCTCGAATCATTTCCACCTCTCATCGTCTAACAATAAAAGAATATACCTATGATATTTGACCTTGTAGCACCCCGAATCTTCTCGAAAACCAATCTCTACATTGTTTACAACACGTGGTCTAGGACGAATATTGTTAGTCGAGCGCGAAGTCACGTAGTTATAGTTTCGAATTACGTATTACTTATGTTCAATGAATTATTTTACGTAGCAAATCGGCAAATGCAATATATAAGTATATTAAAAAACTACGACTCTCCGTTGAAACGCAGCGTACACTGTTAAAAATTTCTGTGGACAAATTCCAAAACTGTGTTGGAAGTTTTATCCGCACACAGGGTAGTAAATTCACTATACATTCATCGTACAATTAATTTATAAATTCCACAAACTTGCCATATAATTTAGTAAATTCAAAAATAATCACGTGTTTTTGCCATGAAAGTTTCGGAAAATGACGTATTTCTTCGCAATTTTAAGAAACATGTTTGGCAATTATTTAATTACTATACGCCAAGTTTGTAATTTTCCGAAAATTTTGAACAGTAAATGTGTAGTAAATTCACAAACACTTTTAACAGTGATAATTCATCTCGTGCAAATTCGTCGAGCTTTGGTAGTGTAAATAAGAGTGAAAGTAGGCATATTCAGGTAGTAGATATTTAATCGCATAGCACCAAATTCTCCCGCAGAACCAATCTTTTCAGTGTCTTCAACACGTGGCCTGAAACGAACGTCTTTGATCAAGCACGAGGTCGAGAATCTGAAATTTTTCGATTTTTCTATCACTTTTCTTGATTTTACAAAGCCAATATACACAAATTTCAATGAATATTCCGCGTGAGATTAGGTGTAGTACGTGTGCATGTACGTATGGGGAATTCCATACCGTTTCGACCTGAGATCTACCCTTACCCTCTCGAATTTGGCCCGCAATTTTTTATATGATTGATCCTACTTCAAAAAGCCATTTTTTTTTTTTCAAAATTTTTCGACTCGTCTCGAATTTTCTAGAATTTTTGAAAACCGTCATATTGATCGACACAATTTAAAATTCTGAAAAAATTCTGAAAAATCAAGTTTCAGATATCAAAATTTTTGAGCCTACAACCAAAGTGGGGAGATTCTTCCTTCTCACTGTTTTCAAGCTTTTTTCGAAAAAAAATATTGAAAAAATCGGAAGCGGGAGTTATTTCACCACGGATGGTTGTTGAAATATTTCCACATGGTACACCGGATTTTTTAGGCCCAGAAAATAAAAAAAAAATTTTTTTGTAAAATTGAAAAAAATAAAATAAAAATAAAAATATTAAAAAAATAATAATAATTGAAAAAACTTCTTGCAAAAAATCTGAAAATTTTTCGAAAAATCCGGTGTGACTTATCGAAATATTTCAGCAACCATCCATGATACAATGACTCCCGCTTCTGATTTTTTGGATATTTTTACTTACTGTTACTTACTGTTTTCAAGTCTTTTTCGGAAAAAAAATATTTAAAAAATTGGAAGCGGGAGTCATTTTATCATGGATGGTTGCTGAAATATTTCGATACGTCACACCGGATTTTTCGAAAAATTTTCAGATTTTTTGCAAGAAGTTTTTTCAATTATTATTATTTTTTAAATATTTTTATTTCAATTTTATTTTTTTCAATTTTACAAAAAAATTTTTTTTTTTTTTCTGGGCCTAAAAAATCCGGTGTACCATGTGGAAATATTTCAACAACCATCCGTGGTGAAATAACTCCCGCTTCCGATTTTTTCAATATTTTTTTTCGAAAAAAGCTTGAAAACAGTGAGAAGGAAGAATCTCCCCACTTTGGTTGTAGGCTCAAAAATTTTGATATCTGAAACTTGATTTTTCAGAATTTTTTCAGAATTTTAAATTGTGTCGATCAATATGACGATTTTCAAAACTTCTAGAAAATTCGAGACGAGTCGAAAAATTTTGAAAAAAAAAAAATGGCTTTTTGAAGTAGGATCAATCATATAAAAAATTGCGGGCCAAATCCGAGAGGGTAAGGGTAGATCTCAGGTCGAAACGGTATGGAATTCCCTGTATACATATTATAGAGAGTATTATGGAAGGCGTCGCCCGAGGGGCTATTCACTGAGAGTCAATGAGACTGAGACGACGCTGTCACTATTGAATCTTTGGCCGTCTTTCACGTCGTCTTTGGTTGCCTCTGGGAATCCCTCGTCGTCTTGCTCGCAATCTCTTGCCTCTTCGTTGTCTCAGACGAGGGTTTGGCGCATGTGCTAGAGATTGCGAGCAAAACGACAAGGGATTCCCAGCGATGACCAAGGACGACGCGAAAGACGGCCAAAGATTCAACACGGATTGCATTGTCTCGCAGTCTCATCGAGTCTCACCGAATGCGGCCTAGTATCATCAAGAGCGAACGATTGAGGGATAGTCCGTTGACCTACGCGGCGTATTCCCTTGCAATCTTTTATGTCGTCTCCGTGTAGTCTTATGTCGTCTCTAACAATCTCCCTGGGAGAATCCGTGAATCGCAGTATATAGCCCCTTGGCATTACCATACTGGTGTAGGGCTCTACTAAGTAGTGACTGCGGGGTCGGTCAGTAAATTCTAGTAAACACCAGGTGCTCTGCCATGACAAAAGAATCACATCCAAGATCCGAGCCCTCATATTTCAAATAACCATCACCACAATTTTGGAAACAGTAACCACGATCCTTATAGTCTCTTGGCAGAGATGCTGGTTCTTGTGTCGTAACGTAGCTCCGGTACTGACCAGTCGGCGACTTAGTTCACAGTCTTCGATTGGTAGCACTCAGTCGCTGACTAGTTAATTCTAGGCGTTACCTTTTGACAATAGAACCAGAATCCCAATCCTGGCCTTGAATGTTTACGATAAGTTTACCTCCCCTGCTCAAAATGTCGGATACGTTCCGGATAGAATCCGGAATCGTACTGATTTTATCCGGACTTTAGGCGGTTTTTGATTCCGGCTTTGTATCCGGCCCTATCCCCTAGGTGGTATAGCCGGTTTCTATCTGGCCTGATTCGGGATTCTATGTGGCCAGCGTACGTGGGAGATATTCGGCCCTATGCGGAATCGTATCCGGATGCGTATACTTTCCATAGCCGGCTCCTATCCGGTTGCATCTGGATTAGTTTCGGCGTATTTCTGCAATACGCTTTTATCCGGAATCAGATACGGTCATCTTACGCGGTACGTGTCCGGACCTTTGCGGAATTATGCGTATTCTGTAGCCGGTTCTTATCCAGTCCGACCCGGTATGATTACTAATTACAGCGCACACACGCGCCTCGAATCAGGCTGGAGTGAAAAAGGTCAATTTCCGCGAATCGCATTCCAATAACGCGGAAAATTTGTATCTTGGCATCATTGAAAAGTTTGCCAAAGGACTTTGTCATCATCTTGTTCCCGCGAACACCTCAAGGTTTTAAATGATTTTACTTGGCCCGAACAGACTATAAGTCGGCACTAAAAAATTAATGAGAACTTACCAGATTTACTTACTCGATTTCAGCTTTTTCAGGCTTATTTGAAGCAGAAATAATGTAGTTTCTATATGACGTATAGTGAAATTGAAAATATCTGGCTCAGTTTTAAAGATTCAACCGTTTAGAAAATGGAGTTTTTCCGAAAAAAACTAAATGCTTCCGAAAAAACACATTTTTCAAACGCTTGCATCACTGAAACTGAGTAAGAAATATTTGATTTTGGTACGTCATATAAAAGCTACATTGTTTGGGCCTCAAGTCAGCCTAAGCAGGCTGAATTCGACTGATCCCGTGAGATTTCATGAATTTTTTGATACCAACTGATCTTTTCGGGCTTTTCCTCAATTCTTCACCTTATGACAAATAATTCAAAACCGAGAGGTTTGCCGGAACAGAAGAGTCAACGGTACATTTTTTGTTTGGGCAGACTTTTTAGTGATGCCAAGGCGTAACTTTTCCGCGCTATTAGAATACGATCCACAAAAATGGACCTTTTTCATTCTGGCCTAATGTGTAACATACGTATCCGGAGCAGGATATAGATCTCATAACACGGCCCAACGAAAAAAAAAAAAAATATAGAAAATTGTATTGATTTTAAGCTGCCAACTATGAAACTATAGATAACTTCGCAAGATTGGCTGTAGTTTTTAGATAATCGCTAGATATACGTCTATCATATTTGACACTGTTAACAGAATTATTTAGTAGAAGAATTCTATTTCATTTTCAAAGATAAAAAGTTTATTGAAGAACATTGGTAGTTTGTTAACAAACTATAATTGCGTGTTCTTCAATAAAGGTTTCATATTTGAAGATGAAATGGGATTTTTCAACTAAATAATTCTGTTAACTGTGTTACACATATATCTAGCGATTGTTTCAGAAATCGGAGCCAATATTGCAAAATCATTCGTATATCCATAATTGTGAGCACGAAATCTTCTCAGAATCAGACTGGTGGTGGTCTAATGTCAAAGGTAACAAACTAACAATGTCACTGGTGTAAAAAGATCAATGATTCTATCAATCATTATGATAAGCACTAACGGTAAAAGTTGAATCCTATCCACAGATATTACTTTTCACGAGATATGTTATGTTATGATCGTCTTTAGTCTCTGGCACCGCAGACTCGTCCAGTTTGGTGTCACGTCATTGAAATTTAATATTCGGCAAATTTTTTGTATATAACAATATGATGTTTTCTGAATGTTCTATTTATTCTTTATGCGTGAGACCGACATTCAATGCCAATCAAACTTGACAATGCACTATATTGATGCATGACGAGTACAAATTCACGTTACGTTATAAACCATTGGAACCACGAGTTGTTCAGTAACTGCAATACAAAGCATTTTCGTATGCGAGTACATTTTGGCTTTCGAGTGAAGCTATTATAAGACAAAGTTTAACTTTTATTGAGGTATACCATTGGCTTACAAAGTAAATTGATACTGGTCACTCCAGTAAAAGCTTATCTATCTAAAATATCACATACGGTATTGAATATCACTGTTTAATAATCCGTGAGTAAGTTAAAGTTAAGAAGTACGTTTCGGCTCGTTATATAGTTGAGTTCAAGGTAAGTGTCCCATTCGACGTGCCAAGGCAAAGTTGAACCATCGGCGAGGTATACCATTATCCCACAAAGTATATTAATACTGATCACTATAGTGGAATCTTATCTATCTAAAATATCACATACGGTATTTTTGTACTTTAATATCACAGTTCATTAATCTGTAAGTAAGTCAAAGTTAAGAAGTACGTTTCGGCTCGTTATGTAGTCAAGGTCCAGGTAAGTGTCCCACTCCACGTGGGATTTTGAACGAAACATAGAGAATAATCATGATTCTGAATGATAATCTGTACTGCCCGTGGGGTATCAAATATCATTCCGACAGATATCATGCACTGGAAAGGAACTAGCAGGTCAAGCCATAGGTTAAAGGTCTGTATAGTAATGGTCGATGAATGACAAAAGATGCAAGATGCCTCTACGTTGCACTGCCAGCAGGTCAGACGTTCTTGCCTTTGAATATCTGTAATCCACAAATAGATCAACCATTATATTAATGCAATGGGGAATACATTGACAGCACCCATATTCTGATAGACGAAATTCTAGGATGAAATAATTTTGTATATGAAATTTTAACTGATGCAGAACGTCATACTCGTTGAAATTTTGCAATTCATGAACGTGTGTTTTGTAATCGAATATACAGTATCTGTGAATTTGGTATGCTTGCAGCGATAACAAAGATTGTTATTGGATTATACGTATACAAAAAGTGTTGAAGTGTGATTGATCCCAATTACCCAATCATCGAGGTCTTCGATACTTCTTTCAACCGGATGAGGATGCTCACTCCCATCCTCTTTTTCATCGTCATTGTCTCTGTGTTTTGTAATAGCTGCATCCTCAGCGCCACGAGCTACAACAAGTAATATATCTTTCTGTACTTCTCATGATTGTTGAAAAAATTACTGACAGCATTAATTTTCCACGTACGCTATTTACTTTATCTTATGAGTTATTTAGCGCATATATAATCCTGCATGATTGACGCTATTTGCAATTGCTTTATCTGACCTCTTATCACTGGACTGGCAGGAGACTGATCTCGACGAATTTGGCGTTGTGTCCTTTCGTCGTCTTTTACATTATGAGTTTCGCAGCAATCAGACTCGGTTTCCTTCCTACTTATTTCCTTCGTGTACTCTTCATCTCTTTCACAGCTGCGTACCATAACAGGATCATTGGACTGTATTTTCCGTATTTTTTGGGTCTGAGTTTGGGGCTCAGGCCCTCCATCACTTTCTGCACCGTCGTTGTCTTTCTCGCCTCGTGTTTCATTTTTCTTTTCTGTCCCGGAGATTCTTTTCCTTTTACTAATGCTACCACTTGGCAGGGGGTCATCATCGTCATCATGATCTGTCTGCGATGTCTCAGTGTCATTTTCTTCTTCACTTGCTTCTATGACCTCTCGAGATACAATTCTTTTGCCTTTGTGAGAAGTTTTTGGCTGTTTGCGATCCAGTCTTGGAGGCCGAGTCATGTCAGATATTTTTTTGGCAATATAAGCAGTCATTAGACTCAGATGATTGGCAATATCTTTTTCAGCCATTTTCTGTTCGTTCATCCAAAACTTGGAGATAGCTTGAAAAGGATTTACACATAATCAATTGCTAGACGATCAAATTACAAAACCAATGGCTTACCACGCACAGCTTCCAAACCCGTCACGCTAAGAGCAGGCTTAGCCATCATCTTCGATCGACCCTGTCTCTTGAAGGCATTGCTTATGGTGCCAGTGACACTGGAACTTCGCATCACTTTGTCAGTGAAGATAAGCCTAGCTACATTTGCGATAAACATTGATGGTGTAATCTTTCGTTTCAATCGTAACCGGTCGTACCCCGTTTTGTCAATCCAAATTCCGTATCCTGCATGGATCTGTAACAGGTAACAGTATGCAATGGTTAAGAATATGTGAACTGTATGTTGTATACGTGTAGGGTGTATGAAATAGATCAGGCGCCGGTTCAGCACGGAATTCTCCCCTCACAGATTAGCTGCACTTTACAGAGATTGAAAAACTTTGACCTATTCTCAAAATCAATGGTGTGGGATGAAGTTTTTAAAGATCATCACCGAATCCGAGCTGGAAATTCACTTGACGGGGGGTCGAGCAAACCTTTTCATGCACTTCCTACAGGTAGTTGAACTATTCCTACGACATGAGTCTAAACAATGTACACGGACAAACAATTGTATGTGATCCGACGAACTTCTGTGCTATAGTCAATGTACTGTGTATGCAAAGCGTTTTTATACAAAGGAAGTTTGCAGTTAATCATATAGCTAACTCACCGCTTCCTAAGTGTTTCATATGTTTTCTGTAGTCTGGCCATCAACTTCTCAAGTTTAAACTGCAGCTATCAAAATTATAAGGTAACTGCGTAGAATTTTTAAACTAAAAGTGGATGGCCAGCTGGCGAAAAACATCATAAAAACTTGGGGAGTGACGAAATGGCTGTGACTGATTGCTAACTTTTAAGAATATACTGAACCTTGTTATTTGGAGTATCGATGAAGCCAACGGGCATGTCCTTTCCATGTGCGATCCTTTCACGTATAGTCACTTGAACCGTTTCATCAACGTTTGCAAGAGTTGCTTCAAGTATAGATTTTATCGAAGAATTCGAGCAAAAATAATACAAGACCATTATTAACTTGCCATGAAACAAGAAGTACAAGTGAGATGTTCATATCTAAACATACATTCGTGGCAAAAAATTGTATCCCACTTTCACACGTGTCACGACAAACGTCGTTAAATATTATAAATTGCCTATACCTTCTACTTTTTCGCAGTTGCAGAGCAACTTCATCTGCAGTTGAACATTGAGTACTCTTAGCGCACGATTTTCTCTTTCCGTATCAAGCAGTCTACGTTTCAACTGAGTGACGTCGTCGTCGTTGTCTGAATTGAGCGAGCCTTCCCATTCAGATCCCCGTTTCAACACATCCAATAGCTATGGTTATGGAATTGTTCATAAATTATGAAGTATTTATCAACGAATTTGGAATAGTTAGGAGTCGATCTATACTGATTGTCACGTGGTCCATGATAAAAACTACCACAGCCACAGATTTTTAGCAGCTCACGATGTGTAAAATGCATTGCGTACAGAGAAGACTGGGGCAAAATGCGGGCTTGGGAGAAGAGTATTCGCACCTTAAGTGATAACGGAGCAAACTGATTTCTATATAATCTCTTTTTAATTCTTTCAAGACATTTCTTTTCATAGTAAGATACAGTACGCTGTCAACGGTTCAATTATATGCTCGAATTGGCACAATTAGATAAGACTTGAAATATATTTCATCAGTTTTAATTGTAAAGTGCCCGATGCTCCCCAGTCTGTTCTGTAAATGACGAACCTCTTCCAACACGTGATTCGTTTCTTGGTTTGTTGTTCCAATCCTACCATCTGCTTTTGATGTGCTGGGCAAGTGTGAATCAGATTGACTTGTATGCTTTTTGGTCTCATATGTTCGTAGTTCTGTTCGTCGCACTTTCGACACATCTTTTACATGCACTTCTGAATCTGTAGTTGTAGTCGTAGAAGAGTTCTTCATTTCACTTTTGTTTGTCACACGGGCCATCTGTTTAGTGCGAGCTGCGTCTCGCTTGGCGACGGTATAACCTCCGCTCAACTTTTTTATGTCTTGACGTTTATCCATTATCATCATTCTATCTGATTCTGCCATGCTTACTAATCCTGATGAATCTGATTCACTTTCATTATCCTCGGCCTTGAACGGTTGTGACTGTGTTCTTCGAGTCTTCGACACGTGTTTTGCTTGCACTTCTGAATCTGTAGTTGTAGTCGTAGAAGAGTTCTTCGTTTCACTTCTCTTTGTGGCACGGGCCATCTGTTTAGTGCCAGCTACGTCGTGCGCTGCTGCTTCGCTCCCAGTGCTCAACGTTTTCTTGTCTTGACGTTCATTAATCATCATCGTTTTATCTGATTCTGCCATGCTTACTAATCCTGATGAATCTGATTCACTTCCATTATCCTTGGTCTCGAATGGTTGTGACTGTGTTCTGCGAGTCTTTGACACATGTTTTACGTGCACTTCTGAATCTGTCTCTGCAGATTTATGTTTATCCGTTTGCCTTCTCTTTGTAAACGCTATGTTGCGCTCTGTTCTATTACCTCCAGTGCTTAGTTTCTTCGTCTCTTGTTCGAATTCAGGAACTAGCAATGTTCCATTGGATCCTTTTGTACACAGCGATTCAGAATCAGATTCGCTTGTATGCTTTCTGGTCTCATATGTTGGTAGTTCTTTTCGTCGCGCTTTTGACACACCTTTTACGTGCACTCCTGAATCTGAATTGGGGGGAGAATTTTCCATTTCACTTTTCTTCGTGGCGCAGGCCGTCTGTCTAGTGCGAGCTGTGTCTTGCTTGGCTACGGTATAACCTCCGCTGCTCACCTTCTCCCAGTGTCGATCGCGAGGTACTGTTTCGATTTTCATGACACGTAATTTATTAGCGACAAGGTTTTGCTTTTTCTCCATAACCTGTCGATCCCCTTTGTGTCGTGAATCCTACCGACAATTGATAAATATCGAATTAGCAATTTTGTTTCCTGAAAAGTTCTATTTCTTGAACCTTTCAGCTGATGAAATGGCTATCTACAATTAATTAGGGCGAAATCGGTGTCATACGATTATAAATTTCTTCCCGTTACGGAATCACTTCTGTGTACGAAAATCGCACAGTAAGTTATATTATCATGGTCTAGTATTTTCTTCTGAGTCATGGAATTTCGTTATGCTAAGCAGCGATCATTAAAACTATGAACTTACTCCCTGCAGATATATATTTCTCATATCACCGTTATGCTGACATTCACACGACTTTCAAAAATATTCGTCGGCCAACATAGCAGGGATTTCTGGCAAGCCCATTAGGCAGGCTTTTTTTATCTGATGTAAACATTCATACGTATACCTTCTGTTGAAGTTCACTGTCGCATGAGGACGTCAGATCGGAGGGAGGCCTGGATAGTTGGGAGCTTACGAACTTCACCCTTGTAGCTTCAATTTTCTGCTGGACGTCTAGTAGGCTCTCTGTAGAATTGTATTTGACAATGATTATATACATATATACCATTATGCCGCATGCATTCCGAAATTGTTAATACAGTCTGAAATGACATTGAAGTTTACATCGTTGGAACGCAACGAAATTTGACGAAAATTAAGAATAAAAATATCATCGACCAAAAATGATCCTGCTAGGTTTAACAGATAAAAACCACTAAAAATAACTTGGAAATATTATCCTGGCAGCTGCATCATTTTCAGTGAATATAGATGTATTTTTTTAATTTTCGTCGGATTTCGTTGCGTTCCAACGATGCAAACTTCAATGTCATAGTCTGAATCACTTCGTGGCAACTAATCGTCATTCTCATTTACATAATGACGTGTCGTCCACTTCGACTGTCTGATTTAGATGTAAAATTTTCTGCATGCAACTGTATTGCTGTTCACACATTCGAATATGTTAAGTCACACAATCATCTGTGTTCATATATAACCCTTATCAAGACTGCAGGAGCATTGGCATTTTACAATCGAGGCGATATGGAATGTAATAATATCATATATGTCTTTTGATACTAAATGTCTCGCACTAAATACTTACCGCCAACGAGCCCTATCGTTGCAATACAGATGCCCTGCCCACAAATGATCTGGTATTCGCGTCCCACAGCATTGTCCGCGCGGAACTTTTTTATCAAGTTTACGGGAACGACTTCTTTGCCAGGATGTTTGGCACCGGGGTTTCCACATGGCTGCTTGTACATAACATACGCATATTTCACCGACGTCTCAGCGGTTGATTTGCACTTCCCACGTGCAACACTTTGTGACGACATTGCAAACCACGGACGCGAATTTTCAATAGTACATATATGTTTGTTTCGCTGCTTCAGCTGTATTCCGATCCATACACGGGGTTGAAGTATCCCGAATGTCTAGTAGGATCACCACGCAAAAGAAAATAATAATTATTGCAAGCACACACTTCCTTCGTACGTTCACTTGTCGCAATTTCGGGAGGACTAGCCGGCACGAACACGTTGTCCGAACCGTTGTGGATTGACGCGATGCGCAAGGCCGCTATTGTCTGCGCGAGATTCAAAAAGGTACAATATAGGTATACTATTCTCCGTGCGCTACAGCACAGGCAATACAGGCATGCGTCTTCTTTCCAACATAAGCTTGCGCCGTTCCATCGCAACGAGCAGCATAGCGTGCGGTTGCCGCGGGATTCTACATTCCGTTGTATCCGTAGACAGATTCAACGGAAAGCAGCCTATACAGTATATTGGTTGACGTTTGTGTTTGATGGCGCATATTGAACCCAAGGCGAGGGAGCTAGGGAAAAACGTATAAATAGTGACACCACTACGTCCTAACGAACATGTAATTATCCGACAAAAAGTGACTAGCAATAACATCACAATTATTGTTATCTGCGAGCGAAGAAGAAATAATATAAACGGTAAGTACGACTGTCTTAATACGTATCTAATTTACCCGTAGTTTGAGGTTAGGTTCGATATCTTTTGCGTCATAAAAAATGCCAGGCTTTGATGATGGTAAAAATAACACCGGAATTACACAAAAACAACTGGTGACTAAAAATATGCTATGTATACGTCTATTAAATTAACAAAGCCGCAATGGATTTTCTTACCGTAGGAATATGATAACGCCAAAGTCAACTAATGAAACACCATATTGGTAAACACAGACAGAAAGTGACAGATACGAATACATGTGGATTGGAAACGGTAGCAAAGCCAAATGGAACGCTTCGAATGTATCACTTATTATCTGGCATTTTGAGTAGGAATTTTCGGACGACGAAAATCATTAAAACTCAAGACAAATAGATTTTTATTCGACGAATACGAGTTAATCATCGTTGGTGAAACGGGACAAATAATTAGTAGTAGTCAACCGACCACTTTTTGCTTATACTATCATTGGTATTATCGACACTGTTGGCAAATCGATTGTTTTTCATTTTCAGAAATGGCAGAGGCACCGACAAAACGACGAAAGTACAGCTATGACGCAGATGGTAGAAGAATCCTGAGTGTGCAAACACTTCGACGACATACAACAGAACTAAAACGTGCCCGGCATGCAGGTGAGCCGTGTTTCAAAAAATTTGTTCGAATGTGTTCAACTTGACTTGTGTAAGCACTGTGCGATGCGTAAACTACAACGAAGAACATTTTTATTACAGAATTGTTGGCTTACGTTAACAAGGGTTTCAATGAATTACAAAAGCACCCAAGTATTGTTGGCGACAATCCACCGCAGCCAACAGGTTCCTTACCGCAGCTAGCAGTTTCCTCACCGCAGCCAGCGGTTTCCTCACCGCAGCCAAGAGGTACTTCCCGTGCGCCATCAGGCTCCTCTCCGGAGTCAGTACGTGTCTGTCTAAAGCGATGTAGTACTGAAGAGCAAGCAGTGCCTTCGTTTGGTAATATTGGTGAGTGATAAATGTTGCATTTTTACAATACAAACACATACACGATGAAGTGGCTTTTGAAACCGTACTATTACCTGAGATCTATATGTCAGATCAGCAAGTATTCGTTTGTCCGAAATGAACAGTATGTAGTATTTTTCATATAGTGTGGCTTCATGAATGTGGTTTTCATTTTTAGAAGAATTGCTCACTTCAACGAGAAATGAGATGAATGCTGATTCTTCATCAGAAGAGCTATATGATGAGACGATACAATTTCGCGATGATGTATCGTATGACAATCTTGTTGAATATTTGGACTCATCGGATCAAGAAAGTATTGGTTTCAGTATTGAAGATGCAACCTTGCAGGAAAATTTGCGATCTACTTCTGCTGGACCAGCGTCAGCATCGATATCGTCTCACACTGTTACCGACTCCGATTCCCCGAGTTTCAACGTTCAGAATATAAAAGATTATATTCTAAGCGATGGCGACACTGTCATGTTCAAAGAATCTAATTTAAAGACATGGCAGGTGATCCTTGTAATACTCGGCTTCTGTACTAGGTTCTCATTAAGTATGAAAGCTAGGCGTGCCCTAATAGAAGTAACTAAATTATTTGCTGGTCCTGAGTTCAGTAGTTGGGATATCAGCGACTACTACTTGTCCAAAATATTCGATGCACCTGACGAGGTCATTCTATATCATTTTTACTGCCAAATATGTTGTCGGGCATTAGAAAAGCCTGTAACGAAACGCGAATTAAAGAACTACGAGGCAGTTTGTGAGCACTGCTTACGTACGTATACGATAAGCGCGAATTCACCAAATTATTTTGTATCTCTGGATTTGAAATATCAAATCACATCCCTACTGAATTCGACAGTTATTAGAGAAGGTCTCGCGAGCAATTTAAATAATACTCGAACCGAAGTTCGAGGTAGTGGGATAATTCGCGACGTTTACGACGGCCTACTGTATAAAAAGTTAGTTTCAGAAACACACAAAGATTCGCAACTGCTGACCTATACATTTAACACAGATGGGGCACCTCTGTTCCACAGTTCCAAACGCGCTTTCTGGCCAATTCTTGTGATCCTTAATGAACTGCCTCCAGGTATTCGCTTTCGATATCCCTTATTAGCAGGTTTGTGTATAGTTCGAAAGGAACCATCAGCGGATTTAATGAACACCTACATGGAATCTTTCGTACGACAAGCAAACAAATTGAATATTGAAGGCTTTCATGCACGCATTGGAGAAAAAGAGGTACATTTTGTGCTAAAACCTTTATTATGCAGTGTCGATAGTGTAGCTCGACCACTTCTTCAAAATAGACTGCAGTTCAATGGATACTACGGGTGTTCTTGGTGCTATTGTATGGGCGTACATAAGCATGGCTGCATGCGCTTTTTATTGGAGGAAAATGATTCGGCAGATAGAACACATGACGATTACCTGAAAGATGTTGAAGCTGCTACGGAAAAAGTTCGGTCGGCAGTTAACCCACAAACTAAAAAACAAAGCAACGTGAGAGGTGTCAAGGGTTATGCCATTTTAACTGAATTACTTGGGTTTGACATGATATGGGGATTTGTGAGAGATTACTTACATGGAGATTTAATCGGTGTAGTGTCTCAATTGTGGTCTATGTGGTGTGATCCGCAATGTCCTATCCACCTTACTAAGGCACAACAAGATAAGGTCAATGCACGCCTCATGAAAATGACTCCTCCGCATGAAATACATAGACTTGTGAGACCATTGAAATCGGAAAAATGTAAATGGAAAGCATCAGAATGGCGCAGTTGGCTGCTGTTTTACGCGATTCCCTGTTTAACGGAGATTATAGATAATTACGCCTTGCAACATTTCACTTTATATGTGAACAGTGTACATACACTACTCCAGACGCGTATCACTGAAGAAGAATTGGACCGAGTACAATACGCTTTGTATGAATTTGTCGTGATATTCGAAGTACTTTACGGAGAAAAATACCTAACATTCAATGTTCATTCACTGAAGCACTTAGTACGTTGTGTTAGATATTGTGGTCCACTTTGGGCGACCTCAACTTTTCCCTTTGAAAGTACAATATACGATCTGAAACAGTACGTGCATGGACCTAAAGGTGTATACGAGCAAATGTCCATGAAAGCTGTACAGGTTAACGTGCTTCACAGTCTAGTGTCTGAATTAGAACAAACTCCCGCCTGCATACAATTTCATCAATCATTATTTGGGAGGTCTGAAGTCGCGTCTTTCCGGAGAAGTGAGGGAGTTGTACTGATCGGTAAGGGGCAGCCGCAATCCCGAGATGAAGGAAAAGAAATTTTGACCTTTCGTCGCTGTATTTTTTCAGGCATGATAGTCCATTCTGTTGCGTATAATAGGCCAACAAAATCTAACGATACGATGTTTTTCATCAAAGGCGGAAAGTTAGGGCAAGTATTAAATTTACTCTACTTCAATGGCATCGCGTTCGCTCAAATTTCATTCTACAAAGTTCGAAAAGTCAAGTTGCTTTGTGTATCGAATGAACAATGTAGAAAGCACTGCCCGATAATTGAAAATGTCGTTGTCAATCGCTTGTACAAAATTTACGCGCATGAATGCGATGGAATAGTACGTGTTACAGATATACGTGAGAAATGTATAGTTATTGACATTGATGCAAAAGCGTACATCTCAAGATTACCAAATACATATGAAATCCAGTGAAATATCAGTTCCGCAGGCATCCAGTGTGCCACTCTTTTTGTTCCCCTCCTATTCAAGATCATCGTATTCTTGTCAGTGTCAAATTTTGTAATGTTTCGTAGTTCAATACCACTTCATAATTGTCAAGTATAAGTGGGTATATTGTTCATATATGTGACTACATGATGTCGAGAGTATATGCCAAATAAAATAAGAATTTGGAGAGATCATTGTGTTATAATTTACAAATCCCGTTGTTGAACGTCCAAAGTAGCTTCGTCGATAATTGTTATGATAATAGTGCTGCGCCACCACCATTGATAGCAAATTATTAGCATCATTATATCGTCCCAGGCGTTTGAGTGAATCCCGGGCAGGACCGGGTAGCGTTCCATGGCTGAACTTGAGAATTGAGGACTCACGCCGAGACCCGGACAGGGTCGCACAGCTACCCGTTGCCGGACCTTGCATCATGATCGAGTTCGGGGCGTTTAAATGGATGCCGGGCAGGACCGGGGAGCGTTCCGTGGCTGAACTTGAGAATTTAGGACTCACGCCGAGACCCGGACAGGGCCGCACAGCTACCCGTTGCCGGACTTTGCATCATGATCGAGTTCGGGGCGTTTGAATGGATGCCGGGCAGGACCGGGTAGCGTTCCGTGGGTGAACTTTGAGAATTTAGGACTCACGCCGAGATCCCGGACAGGGTCGCACAGCTACCCGTTGCCGGACTTTGCATTATGATCGAGTTCGGGGCGTTTGAATGGATGCCGGGCAGGACCGGGTAGCGTTCCGTGGGTGAACTTTGAGAATTTAGGACTCACGCCGAGATCCCGGACAGGGCCGCACAGCTACCCGTTGCCGGACTTTGCATTATGATCGAGTTCGGGGCGTTTGAATGGATGCCGGGCAGGACCGGGTAGCGTTCCGTGGGTGAACTTTGAGAATTTAGGACTCACGCCGAGATCCCGGACAGGGCCGCACAGCTACCCGTTGCCGGACTTTGCATTATGATCGAGTTCGGGGCGTTTGAATGGATGCCGGGCAGGACCGGGTAGCGTTCCGTGGGTGAACTTTGAGAATTTAGGACTCACGCCGAGATCCCGGACAGGGCCGCACAGCTACCCGTTGCCGGACTTTGCATCATAATCGAGTTCGGAGCGTTTGAATGGATGCCGGGCAGGACCGGGTAGCATTCCGGATCAGGCCCAGGTGTGATTCCGATAGGTCCGGATAGTACCCAGATTGAACTTGGTGACCGAATAAAGTCCAGTTCAAGACGCATAGAAACTCTATCCGGAATTCTATCCGAAATTGTATCCGATTTTATCAGTACCTATCCGACATTTTGAGCAGGGTCTGTATCCCAGTATGATTTTCATAAAAGTCCCTCTGTGTGCTTAATTATAAAATACACTTCTTTCATTATAATCTATCAACTTCTCCAAAATTATATTAACATTGAGCATCGAAACAGCTTTTCATGAAATCATTTGATTATTATCGAATAACACAGCCTACTGATTACATCGAATTCACCATAAAAATTCAAATTCTGATTCAACATACTTTAACTTTTTTTATTTTGACGTAGCAGTGTATCTGTTTCAAAGCTGCAAGTGCTGAGCCCAGGCCAATTTATTTTATATATCTCCCGAGGGGCGACTCACTCTCGAGTATTATCAAAGACTCGCTAGTATTCGTTTCGTACTCTGCGATACTCGAAAGGACTCGTCTAGTACCCTCTGATTCTCGGATTTCGAAGATCACTAAGTACTAGACAAGTCCTTCCGAATCACACGGAGCACGAAACGAGTACTACCGAGTCTTCGTTTGTACTCGAGAGTGGGTCGCCCCTCGATATCTCCTACGTATTCATACCAAGAGAACGATATCAATCTTGATCTCTTTCATTTCCAGAGAATGTAGTAGATGAAGAAGTATTTAACGGATTGGAAGACTCTGTGATCAAAGACTTGGTGCCACAAGTTGGGTATCGAATTAAGTTTGTACGGAAGTACAAAGATTACTTAGCGTCGATAGCTACTGGCGAAGAGAAGGTAGACTTGCCATCCACAGATGTAAACTTGCCATCCACAGATGTAAGTCCGACAGAGAGTCAAGAAGGTCAGACAGAAAGTCAAGGCTCCGTAAACTCCATTGACAATAGTGAACCGGCAGTCTCAACAACAAAACCATGTCTCGATCAACCGTCATCAACATCAAACACTGGTAAGATTGCAGTTTTGCTGATGTTGAGATATGATCTGCACGAAACTTGGAATTTTTTTTCACATTTTCATATGCCTTAAGCACCGTGGACTCTTAAAATTTCAATTGAAGGAATATAGCTGCGTATTGATGGTTCAATTCAATCGCACAAAATATTATTTACAAATATAATATAGATTTGATCTGTTGACGTGGGTTACATTGAAGTTAGGTTTAGGAAAAGGTATTGACGAAAGTATGAGTTAAAAGTTGTCTGAAATACTTCTGGAGTCTAAACATCCGTTTTTATCTTAAGCTTAGAAACCTCGGTGCAACTGTGTACAACCGGAAAGATGATCGTGTTTAATTGACTCTAGTTTTGTTAGATATTTTGAATGTGGACGGTAATGAAAGTGGAGAGGAGATTTTGAGTGAAGATAGGAGTTTGATGATTAGTAGTGATTGGCTGAGAAATTGAATTACACCATGCCGAGTGATAGAGTCCCAGACGATAATGATATTTTAGCTTAATCAGCATGCGTCGCAACACAAAAATCATCCCCGAAGATGAGCAACCCAAAAAACAAGAATAAGATTGAGCTACATTTGGTTCATACTAATATGTTTCTGTATAAATTCACTCATGTTGCAGGTAACAAACAATCTACTTTGGAAGCACAATTAAATGCTTCAACGAAAGGGAAAGCAATTCTGGCTGAGTACCGTTTGACGGGGGAGTTGAATAGGTCAAAAATTGCCGATTTTCTCATAAACAGAGAAACAGAATTAGACCCAGATGCTAGGTATGTATGTTACCAATTTTGATTAAACCAAATTCAGTTTAAATGGGATACTCAATATTCACTCATTTTTGTGTAGGATATCTGCAACGAGGTTCACCGAATTGTCTGAACAAATCGCAGCGACCTTTAACAATGAAAGTAAGTTGACCTTCTACACGCCCTGGAGAAAGAATGCAAGCGGTCTGGGCGAAGGACCTTCCGGTGTATTGTATACCAGATACACTAACCGACGACGAGTTTTCCGAGACATTGGGCTGATCAAAAACCCTCGCACAAAATTAACAAGTGAGTTGAAGTTACATAATACCTGCTTAAGGCTTTCTTGGTCCTGCAAGTTAGGGAAATCAGTAAGAACTCTGAAGCAGGCCCGGCGATTTAGGTATGGATGGTATGGAGCACGAACGTATATTAAAAGGACTGGCTACTAGCCTCCGCTGCATGTCTCCGAAACTGACCGAAAGCGCAAGCTAAATCCAGGCGGCGCCACGGGTATTAATTCGGTAGCAATGGCCGAGCATTACTGATATATATCTATATATGCATACAACAATATAGATATACAGCAATGTGCACTGGGTGCAGCCATGACAGTTTGCCGCCATTACGACCGAATTATTACCCGTAGCGCCGCCTGGATTTAGCTTGCGCTTTCGGTCAGTTTCGGAGACACTCTCGCCTACAGCCTTACATAGGAAGTCGCCAGTCCTTTTAATATACGTTCGTGGTATGGAGTAAACCATACCTGGAAATTTCCCAGGTATGGAATTCCACACCTGGAAATCCGAGATAAAACTAAACCTGAACTGAAATATTAATAAATTACCGTATTTAATCTGTATATCAATTTAGAGTAGCTCTCATTGGGGGGTCAGTAATCATACAGGTTCACAATAAATAAATCAAAATCTGAGTGAATGTTGAACTCTCAAGCTCACTCAGAAAGGGTGCCTGTAAGGTCCTCACATTTCCCCATCTGAATAACATGATTTTTCACTGATGGAATTCATATTAAATGTTTCTTTCAAGCTCATCGTGCGCTGGAAAATCGGTTACTGTGTCATATCATAGTATTGTAGTGTGTAACGATGTACAAATTCTCTGAACCGTCTGAAATGGCATTTCACACAGTAGCTGCGGCAAACAAATCTTGATTTCCCAAAATTATTGTTTCATTCATCCTAAAAGACTCTCATCGTCCTTCGATCAGGGTTTCACACAATTTCTACTGCGTTTAATTTAAAATCATAGTTTTTACATGATTTTATTCATCACACGTATGAAGCTTGACTTAGTTTTGAGTGAAAATTTGTTTATGAAAATCATGTGAAAATCATGATTCCTAATTACGTTTAGTAGACATCGTGTAAAACCCTAACCAGAAGATGATGAGTCTTTGAGGATAGATGAAACAGTAATTTCAAGAAATCAGTCCCCGTCAGCCGTATAAGCTACTGTGTGAAATGCCACTTCATTTCGGATTCCATACCTTGGAAATTTCCAAGTCGCCGGTCCTGCTCTGAGGCGAGGGGGAAATAACTCGTTGAAAGAACGTGTCAATAGCTCGTGAAATATTGAGAAATAACCGAGGAAATAACTGGAATAATAAGAAATAACTGAAATAATGAGAAATGAATGGAATAATCGTGAATAACTGAGAAAATGAACGAAACAATGAGATATAATTGAAGTAATGAGAAATAAATGAAATAATAAGAAATAACTGAGAAAAAAAAATGAAATGATAAGAAATAACTGAGAAAAGGAATGAAGTATTGAGAAAAAAGTTGATCAGAAATAAAAAAATTAATTTGAAATAAAAGAATACATTGAAATGAAGGAAATGTTTTGAATCATTTCACTAAAAAAAAAATGTGTCACTCAATCTTGAGTTATTTTCCCCTCGCTCTGAGGTGCCCCCGGTGACTAAAATAGTCAGAGAAGAGATCGACAGGTCCTAATGAAAAAGAGCCAACTCCTTGGGCCAGTTAGAAAAGAGCCAACTCGCGGAATTCTATAGAAATTTCCATTGTGTTTCGGCGAGTTGGCTCTTTTCTAACCGTACGGCGAATTGGCTCTTTTCTAACTGGCCCGGCGGGTTGGCTCTTTTTCATTAGGACCCGTCGAGATGTGGAATTCAAAAATTGAGACTATATAATTGGGGAAATTGCCAGAAATTCCCACTCCGTAATGTATCAGTACATGTCTTGAAAAGCATAATGGCCATCTGATTTTTTTTTTCATCTATTTTATGGTTGTAGAATAGTCGATAAAAATATCAATTTTGACCTCGCAAGGTTGTAAAAAGTGATGAAAATTCATTTTTGAGCTGTGATATAGATCCTGATTGTTTTATGAGAACAATAATTATTTATTCAAAAACCAGACAGCTTTTATGTGGACATTCTGCTTGGTTATGCCTGGAGAACGTTTCACCATTGCTATTGTAGTGTACATGCAAAATGAAATCTGGCAATTAAATTTGTTATATCCAGGTCACACCGTTTCCCAATTGTAGAAAATGAGAAATTGTTTGAGTTAGAATGTAGAATATATTCCAAGTACAGGTTTTTGAATTCACATCATCAATTTGAGCGACATTCGTATCTTGAAATCACAAATCTGTAGGAGTCGCCTTGAAATTGATTTACTATGTCTGCCCTGTAGCGACCGACGAACAGGACGATCCTGAGGTAGATGACGCCATTGCATGGTTGAAAAATAATCTAGAGCCCCTAAATGAAGTCCAGGATAAGTGGAAATTGACTTGTCGGAGGAGGATAAAACAAGTAAAAGATTTATCAGTGGAAGAATACTATGAGACTTACAAGTGTCTCAAGTCCCCTACAGGATATGTATTGGTGAGTGCTGTGAAGAGTTTCTAGAAAACCTTTATAATCACTGTTTGTTGTTGCTCGCCAATAAACTAAAAGTAGCTTCGTTACTCTACTTACTAATACTCTTCTCCAGTAATTGATATATAAGTTTACGATGCTCATACTCCACATGATATCTGTATTCCAATTAGATTCACACACTATTTTTCGGGAACATACAAAAATTTGAATTAACGTGATCTCTGATAACCGAATAAGTGGAAAGTAGTTTTTGTTTATGTCACAAATTATTATTGCTTGTTGGCTACCAGCTCTGAAACTTTTAAGAACCATATTCTTGTGCTAGTTGTGCTATTCTATAGATATTGTTTTTTCAGCTGGATCTTGACTTCGAAACATTGCATGAAGGCTACTCCAACAAATTGTTTACTGACTGGCCAACATTAGCGAGAAGACTTATCATAATTGCGAGTAAACGTAAAGAGCAATTGGTGAAGGATTTTTTAAATACACACAAAGATCTTGTCTCAAAAGGTAAGATCTCGAAAATATATAGCTACTGAATGATAACTTACCTGGAAAATCGAATGGAATTCGAGTATTTCACATCAAAAACTGATTACAACCGTATGAATTAGGAAGACTGAAAAGTAATTTTCAACAATTCCAAATTTATACTTGGCAAGTGGTTACATCAAACTTTTTCCCTCATCTGTAGGAACAATCGATGTTTTGGCATTGCTGATCTTACCTCTTCTTCTCGGAACAGCCTGTATTAAAAATCAGAGGGCTGGTGGACATTGGAGACCATCAAAAATCGAAGTCCAACAATCATTCATGTTGCATATTGAAGTAAGTAAAGTATATTACTGATTTTATTGGTGGCACCAGAGTAGTTAGGTTGATTTAGCTCACATGAAGAGAATTTCCCAAATGTATTTAACGTAGATATGAACTAGCGGACATTGACAGCTCTCATTGAAAGTTTCACGTCGCGTTGGCTTTTCATAACAAAATTACCTTCGGAACCTAATTTTAGATAGAAGTAGAATTCTGATTTCTCTATAACGTAATTGAGACACTGAGGAGGCAGAAATATTTTCCTACCTGGTCAGTTAGCAGCTGCTTCGGAGCTTCGTAACCAGTATCGAATATCCTTGATATGATTTACATAATGACTCATAAAAGTAAAATAATTTGTTTTTCCTGATTTCAATAATCATTCCCATTCAAAATATTCACCTCGCAATTGATTCTCGTCGAGGAAAATTCAATTTTGTTTTTTCTAGTTGTCATGCACCAGGGTTGAAATATTACTTGACTGCAGGATATATTTCGACCTAATTCAAATTATCTAAATATCAATGCTGTTTTTTTTTTTGTTGGTTAGTGTTCAATTGGTAAATTCATGTTATTTTCAAATTTTACCTGTTCCCAAGAGAAAATTTAAAACGTAGCTCACCAGGTCTATACTCCACTATGTTTGAAAGAGGGATATAACCAGAAATAAAAGGAATAATTACCTGAGGAGGTCAATCTTCAATCTCAATTGAAGGTTCAAGACAAGAACATCAAATTGATTCGTCTAGGTTTCCTAACTTATGAATAGTTTAAATGATTAAAATACGACATTTGCATTACAGAATTGTAATGTCAGACTTTTAAATGTTCAGAGATTTCTTATTCAATTTTCATTTATTTTTTTTTTTTTTGCATTCTTTCATAGGTCGCTTTCACCTTCAATTGGAATTGAAGGAAATTGACCACCTGAAGGAATTATCCCTCCTCACCATTTTCATATCCCTCTTTTGAACCCAATGGACTAATGTCATGAAAAAATTGCGTTTCAGGTCCTGGAAAACCTGGAAATGTCGTGGATTTTTTTTACTAGAAATTTGTAGCCACGCTGCTATAGCAGTCGAGAGCTGAGTGCTTACTAGCGGCCCTCGTGGGCTATGTGCCAACTCTTAGGAGCGATCCATTTATTATTTTATTCAAAATTTCTTGAACTCCAAATATATGACGAGTTTCTTTGTCATTTCATTAATTATCGAATCAATGGCATGGCATATTCGGTATCAAATAAAGGAATGATCATGTTTCGAATTGGAGTTGAACTATTCTCGCCGCGTATGGCTTCTCATATTGCTAGACATTCATTAGTATTCACCCATTGACAACCTGTTTCCTGTAATCACATGTGATCATCGACGATTATGCTGAAATTTCATGTTATGTTCACTTTTTCCTGTTTAGACTATTGACGAACTGCAGCCGAAATTGGAAGAGCGAATCAAGAAGTATGAGAAGTATAGCCTGACGAACCAACCATTACCGGTTATATGTGGACCACTAGACAAAATCGCCAGCTCACTACTCTTGATTAATGAGACAAGGTATGCGTTACCCTCTCCGTTGAAAGCATTAGATGCCTGCTTCAAGTCGTTCTTCGCATTGCGTGGGAAATATCCTGTTGAGTCCAATCACGTGTGGATTTTCATAGAGAAGTACGTCTATGGAATCAAAGAGTCAACCAAGTGTTATACTGCAGTTAACACATTGGTGACTCAGATAGAGGCTTTAAAAAAAAGCGAAGATGGAATGCTTTAAATGTCAAAACTTATTCGATTATAGCAGCAGAAATCTACTTGTTCATTTGAAATTGAGTCATGACTTAGCATATAATGATTTGTATAAGTGCGTGACAGCTGGGTGTAGCAGACTGTATTCGACCTTAAATTCCTTTAGAAAACATCTCTATAAGGCACATCCGACTACATCGACCAACGATTATCACAAGACTGATACACAGCTATGTGTTATAGATAAAAAGACTGTTGAAATAGAAAGTCATACTCAATGTGAGTCGACAATTGTGAACGGACATTCTCCCAGAAGCTGCGATCATAGTAAATGTAACATTATTCAAGTTGATTTAGAAACGGAAATTTTGAAATTTGTTTCTACTTTATACAATAATTCTCTTGTTCCTCGAAATGTTGTCCAACTTGTAGTAGATCAAACGGCAAGTTTTCTGCGCGATGCTTATTTACCACATTTGAGGAGTAGAATACATTCGAAATTAAACGAGGCAGCCATTGATGGTACTGAACGTCTACGGTCCGAAATTGACAAAGTATTGGAAGATATCACAGACCCATTCAAAGAATTAGCTACAGAACATTTACGATTCAATTTTTTCAAAAAGTCTGGCACTTTCCACGTTCCCACTGAATATATCATAGGACAAAGATGTGTCGAAAAGCTTCGAGGTGAATTAGTAGTTGATGAACCACATAACGTTACAGGTCAATGGGTTCCTCTCAAATACACATTGAAGTCAGTTCTTGAAGTGCCAGGCTTTCTAGATGAAATCACTGAATATGTAGAGTCTTGAATGGCTGAAAAGAATACCATGTCTAACTTTGTACAGGGCGAGTACTGGCGTAGAGTCGCACGCTCTCATGAAACTCGTTTAGTATTGCCCCTGTTCCTTTATTTTGACGACTACGAAACAGGTAATCCCTTAGGCTCTCACGCAGGTAGCAATAAGTTAGGAGCTGCATATGTTACGATACCCTGCATTCCACCACAATATTTGTCTCGTTTGAATCATATTTACCTGGCTTTGCTGTTCTATTCCAATGACCGCAAAGAATTCGGAAATCACGCAGTTTTCAAAGTATTGATCGATGAATTGAATTATTTGCAAGAACATGGTATAAAGATTCATAATGGTACGAGGGAACAAGTTGTCTATTTCAAATGTCCTCTAATAACTGGTGATAATTTAGGGTTACATTCTATTCTTGGGTTTGTAGAGAGTTTTTCGGCCAACTTCTGTTGTCGATTTTGCAAAATCCCTAAAGCCTTATCACGAACTTCGTGTATAGAAGATGAAACACTTCTTAGAACAAGAGAAAGTTATGTTGCTGATCTACAATTAGATACAATCTCTGCCACAGGCATTAAAGAACGATGCATATGGCATGACCTGATAGGCTATCATGTGGCCACTAACCCATGTGTAGATTGTTAGAATTATAAAACAATGATACATCTCTTTTCTTTCCGATTTAAATATTGCCGCCTAAAACAAGGAACGCCATTCTTAAGATGGCTCGTTACCCAAAAAAAAAAAACCGCGCGTTACTTCCGCCCAAGAGTTTACACGTTTTAAGAATGTGATCTGTAAACCGGCATAAAACCAATAAATAATCCAATCTTATTACTGCAATCTTTTCGTCATTTATTAAAATATCACCTGAAAAACCCAACAGGTTATGGGCCCAGGACACTGGAAGTGATATTTATGGTATTTGTCTCACGATTTCTCGTTAAAAAGTGAAAATAAATTTGAGGTTATCCGGCCGCGTGCAAGAGCGGATTTCTCAAAATGGAACACGAACTGTTGAAAGTAATAAAGTTGAAAGGAATTGAGAACTGGTCGGTCTGGAAATTTCAAACGTCTGTTCTACTGAAGTCACAAGGAGCTTTTGATATAGCAACCGGGATTACTGAAAAACCAGAAGCTGCCCAGGAAGCAGCACTAAAAGCATGGAATAAAACAGACATTGCCGCACAGAAGATCATCGTAACAAGCATAGATGAGGCTCAATTGCTACATATAATGAACTGTAATTTTTCGCATGAAATGTGGGAGAAATTACACAACGTTTACGAACAAAAGAATCAAACAGGCATCCACATGTTGCAACAGAAATGGTACCAAATGTCGAAAATATCCTCAGACAATTTGGCAACACACATAGCCAAAATACAGGATCTAGCTCATAAACTGAGATCTCTTGGAGAAAACATGTCCGACTCAATGGTGATAACAAAGATTTTGCTAACTCTCCCCGCCTCGTATAATCATTTCATCACCGCGTGGGAATCAACGTCTGAAGGACAGCGGACACTGGGAAACCTAACTGAGAGATTGCTCACTGAAGAAACGAGAATGAACAGTCAAGAAGATGAAAACGAAGCCCTCGCTGCCTTAAGAATCTCAGATAAATCAGGGAAGAAAAAGCCCGATTGGAAGAAAACTGGTAAGGATGATAAACAGCATGGTACGTCGAATGCAAAACGCAGACCAGGTACGTGCAACTATTGTAAAAAACCAGGACACTGGAAAGAAGACTGCTACCACTTGAAAAAGCTAAATGATAAAAATAAAGATAAAGGCGAAGCACTTATTGGTGTCTCTCTGTCCACCCTTGACTCGAAATCCGCAGACAATAGCGCATGGTACATCGACTCAGGCGCAACTGATCATATGTGCAATAGAAGAGACTGGTTCTATATCTTTGAAACTTTTCGAACACCCAGATCTATAAGATTAGGGAACGGACAAACCATTGAAGCCATTGGAAAAAGATCAATCAGCGTCGAAGCCTACGATGGAGAACGATGGAACCAGAAACATTTAACCGATGTATTACTCATTCCAGAACTACAGTTTAATCTTTTCTCCGCTGGTGCAGCTCTCGACAAAGGAATGCTACAGGTCTCGCAAGCAGATGGATGTAAGTTCATACGCTCCGACAGAACTGAAGTCTTAGGAATACGCCGGAACAAACTGTGCGAAGCCCAACTTCGAGTCAAAGTCCCAGACGAAAGATCCGAGGACAAACCCAAGGCAATGACAACAATTGCTGAACCGTCCGACTTGAAGATATGGCACGAAAGGATGGCGCATCAAAACACAAAAAGTGTACAGGACTTTCTGAAGCTGAAAGAGATCAAGGTCAGTACAACAGAAGATTTCAACTGTATAGCCTGCATTCAAGGAAAAATACATAGAACGCCATTTCCCAAAAATCGTTGTAGAGAAATCAAATCCTCACAACCAGGAGAACTAATACACTCTGACTTATGCGGCCCAATGCCGGAAAACTCAATTGGAGGATCTAGATACTTCCTACTCTGTAAAGATGATTTCACCTGCCACAGAACGATATACTTAATAAAGAGCAAAGATGAAGTAACTCGTTGTCTTTTGAATTACGTCAGGACAGTCAAAAATGAAACAGGAAACCACGTGAAATGCATCAGAACTGACAATGGTTTAGAATTTATTAATCAAGATATTAAGACAATTACAGATAAATATAATATAACTCACCAAAGAACAGTGGCATACACCCCGGAACAGAACGGTGTTGCTGAGCGCGAAAATAGAACCATAATGGAAGCTGTACGTTCGATGCTATATGGAAGAAACCTACCAAAAAAACTTTGGGCAGAAGCTGCAAACACAGCTGTTCACATAATCAATTGGACTGGAAAAAGCAGGACCCCTGGGAAAACTCCACAGGAGGCATGGTCTAAGAAGGGATACCAGCTTAGCAAATTCATCGTCTTTGGAGCCAGAGCCTTCGTTCACGTCCCAAAACAAAAACGCAAGAAATTGGACAGTAAGGCTGAAGAAGGAGTATTCGTAGGATACGGTGAAACTGTTAAAGGCTACAAAATCTGGTACCCCTCGACAGACAGAATCAAATACGCCAGAGATGTCATTTTCATCGAAAAACCAGAGCAAGACTCAGAGAATAAGACTGAAACAAAACAAGAAGCAATTCTAGACTTACCAAAGAAGACTGAAGAACTAGATCAAGAGGAAGAAGAAGAATTAGAACAGCAACAAGAACAAGACTCAGAAAATGAAACTAACACCACGGTTAGCCCAACCTCGTCAGACAACTCCGAAGAAGATGAACAATTTGGAGACGCTGAAGAAATGGTGGAACAAGAAGAACCGCAGAGGACTCTGAGAGACAGGAGAACAATTCAGAAACCAAGAAAATATGACGAGTTCGTAGACATTGATGATCTACTCGCTTTTACTATAAATGAAGAACCTCGAACCTACCGTGAAGCTATCTCCGCCCCTGACTCAAAGAAATGGATAGAAGCCATGAAGGACGAGATACGATCACTGAACAAAAACAAGACTTGGATTCTACAACCGGATCCAGATGAACAGAAAACAATTGATTGTCGCTGGGTATACAAGATTAAAAGACGCCCAGACGGAACTGTGGATAGATACAAGGCCAGATTGGTCGCCAAAGGTTATGAACAGAAGTACATGATAAACTACGAAGAGACATTTAGTCCTGTTGTAAAATTCGACTCGTTGAGGATGATGATGGCTATAACAGTGGCAAATGACATGAAATTAATACAGTTTGATATCAAGACTGCTTTTCTGTATGGCAAACTAGAAGAAGAAATTAAAATGAAGCAACCAGAAGGATTCGACGATGGAACGAAGCGTATCTGCATCTTGAAGAAAAGCTTGTACGGCCTAAAACAAGCCTCCAGGTGTTGGAACGAACGCTTCACCGACTTCCTCAGGGATAATAACTTCAAAGTGACTGACTCGGATCCCTGTATATTTACTAATAATGAAAGAGGAAAATTAACAATACTAGCGATCTACATCGATGATGGAATGTTAGCTACTAATGACAATGACTTTTCCGACAGACTTCTTAAAAGATTAGGTAAGGAATTTGACATAGTTTTGAGTAATGCAGAATGCTTTTTAGGCTTTCAGTTTGACAGACAGGACGACGGATCTATAATTATGCATCAATCAAGCTACGCCAAAAGACTGGTAGATAAATTCAATATGAGTGAGGCTAATCCAGTATGTATCCCAATGGACAAAAATCACGAGCTCAACCCAGCTCTACACAAGGACGCACAGCTAGCTGAAAATGTACCCTATAGACAGGCTGTAGGAAGCTTAATGTATTTAGCGACTGGCACTCGACCGGATCTAGCATACGCTCTAAGTACTGTGAGTCAATATTTGCAAAGTCCTTATAAGATTCACTGGGAAGCTGTCAAAAGAATTCTTAAGTATCTGAAAGGAACAGTCAATTATGGTATAAAATTTGTTAAGCAAAATAATTTAAAGATAATTGGGTATAGCGACGCAGACTATGCTGGAGATTCAAAAACAAGAAGATCAACCAGTGGTTATATTTTTAAGTTAGGCGAAAGTCCAATAGCTTGGAACACACAAAAACAAAAGACAGTTGCCTTATCGACTACAGAAGCAGAATTCGTCGCTTCAGCTCAAGCAATAAAAGAGCTAATTTGGCTCAACCGTCTTAAAACTGAGATAATACATAACAATGACTGGACAACAAAACTTTTCCTTGATAATCAAAGTGCAATCCGTTTATTAAAGAATCCCGAATTCCATAAGAGAAGTAAACATATTGACATCAAATACCACTTTGCCCGAGAAAAATTTCAAGAAAAGCTTTTTGACTTAGAATACATAAAGACCTCAGAACAGCAGGCAGATATATTTACAAAGCCGTTACCTAGAGAACGTTTCTGGTACCTGATTAAACTAATAGGATTAAGTAAAAATGAAAAGAATAAGTATTAAACAAACCAAAGCAAAACAAAAGATATATATGGGGAATTCCAGCCCAACCTGGACAGCTTTTGACCCTCACCCCTCTCGATTTTTTTCATTTTTTTTTCTGATATTCGGTAGACTGAAAGGAGTGCTTGTGATTTATTTCAAATTTTTATCTCAATCCGTTTTCGATTTACATATTTTTGAAAATTCGCAATTCCCGATGATCGTCAAACGTTTAAACGCCTGTATCTCTGAATCTATCAGTCGGATTACAAAATGTGAGTATATGAAATTCATCGGAAAGAAGTGTACTTTTCGAAAAAAATATTTCTGGATAATTGTACCTCGTCCTTCATAGTGAAATCTTCGTTTAAACATGAAAAATCAATTTTTCTCAAAGTATGACATAATTCAAAATTCTCAAAAAATTCTCAAAAATACTTCGAGAAAAGACAAAATTTTTGAGCTATGGCTGATCGTGGGCCTCGGCTGCTTTCTATTTTTAACAGAATTTCAATCGATTATTTTGAATTTTTTCTCAAATTTTTGATAGAATTTTAATTGATTCAATTTAAAATTTATTTTGAAAGATAAAGAAAATTGAGAAAAAATTGAGAAATCAATTTTCAACGGGATTTTGATTAATTTAATTAAATTTGTTTTTCAATTTTCAATAGAATTTTAATTAATTCAATTGAAATTTCGATTAAAATTCTGTTAAAAATAGAAAGCAGCCGAGGCCCACGATCAGCCATAGCTCAAAAATTTTGTCTTTTCTCGAAGTATTTTTGAGAATTTTTTGAAAATTTTGAATCATGTCATACTTTGAGAAAAATCGATTTTTCATGTTTAAACGAAGATTTCACTATGAAGAACGAGGCTCAATTATCCAAAAATATTTTTTTCGAAAAGTACACTTCTTTCCGATGAATTTCATATACTCACATTTTGTAATCCGACTGATAGATTCAGAGATACAGGCGTTTAAACGTTTGACGATCATCGGGAATTGCGAATTTTCAAAAATATGTAAATCGAAAACGGATTGAGATAAAAATTTGAAATAAATCACAAGCACTCCTTTCAGTCTACCGAATATCAGAAAAAAAAATGAAAAAAATCGAGAGGGGTGAGGGTCAAAAGCTGTCCAGGTTGGGCTGGAATTCCCCATATATATTATTATAAGGAAACCGTGTTCATATGAATAAGGAATAGAATTAAGAAAATCATAGAAAGAGATAATACATTGAGAAGGAGTGTTAGAATTATAAAACAATGATACATCTCTTTTCTTTCCGATTTAAATATTGCCGCCTAAAACAAGGAACGCCATTCTTAAGATGGCTCGTTACCCAAAAAAAAAAAAACGCGCGTTACTTCCGCCCAAGAGTTTACACGTTTTAAGAATGTGATCTGTAAACCGGCATAAAACCAATAAATAATCCAATCTTATTACTGCAATCTTTTCGTCATTTATTAAAATATCACCTGAAAAACCCAACATAGATATTATGCACGACTGGTGGGAAGGTGTTTGTAACTATGTTATGTTGGAAATTGTGAATTTTTACATCTATAAAGCAAAGTATTTTACCCTGGAGACACTAAATTCTCGACGACGGACTTTCAAGTATGGCGCGTCAGAAAAATCCAACAAACCTCCAAAAATCACAGCCGAACATCTTAAACGTAAACTGAAAATGTCTGCCTCAGAAATGGCATGTTTTCATCGGTATTTTGGTTTAATAGTTGGAGATCTAGTCCCGCATGACGATTTGCACTGGCAACTATATTTAAAATCCAGACAAATAACAGATATTATCACTGCGCCCAAATTAGATCGTAGTCACGCGGATCATCTAGAAACTCTAATAGCAGATCACCATGCGTTATACATGAAACTTTCTAACGAACTTTTGAAACCAAAATTCCATCACATGGTTCATTATCCTAGAATTATGGATTTAATGGGTCCGCTAGTTCATTGTTGGTCGATGCGATTTGAATCTTTCCATCGACGCTCTAAGATGACTGCAAACGTATCTGGTAATACCAAGAATGTTGCTCACACTCTGGCTTTGAAAAACCAATTGAAAATGTGCCACTTCATTAACAGTAAAGATCAGTCACGAAATATTGTTATTGGTCCTTCGTTTGAAGTAGAATTTGCAGATTATGCAGAATACTTTCCAAATATCGTGTCTAAAGATTTTGTAGCGTCTGCTAATTGGGTTGAGATATGTGGCACGCGATATAAAAAAGGTACTATAATAGTTCTTGGCAATCAAAGTACTGATCTTCCTACCTTCGGTGAAATTTCTATGGTATTCACTGTGAAAAACGTTGTTTATTTTATGACACGCCCGTTGCATTCCATATACTTTGACAAGCACTACCATGCATATGAAGTAGACAATAAAGATACTCTTCCAAAAGTCGTCAGAAGTTATGACTCATTGTCGACCACAATTCCTTGCTTGCTTGTACAAAAACGATCCAAGTTTTATGTAGCAACACGCCACTTACTTTAAAAATATGTCAAAGACTGTTAGTCTGTTGTGTTGCATATTTTTACTATTATTGTAAGTAGAGTCAATGATAGGTCGATTACCAAAGGTGCGATTTATGTATCTCCTGGACTTCTGCATTAGCAAATAAATTGTTCTAGCCGAGCCCAGTACAGATAGCGGAGAAACAAAATAATAATGTGAATAATTAGTAACGATAGCTGCAGGTCTGGTATCGAGGGAGGGACAACCCGTCTGGTTGTATCCCCATGCCCAGAAATTTGTTTCGGCTAACAAACTCCAAAATTTTCAGGTTTCGAGACTCACCTAGCAGAGGTTGAAAAATCGATTAAAATAGACCATTGCGCAATCGATTGGTGAAAAATTGGAATTTTTGAATAAACAACTCGATGATGATTCGATTCTTTGATCTCATGACTTTCGATTCCTTATTATTCACATTCTTGATTCCACAATGGTTTATCCGCACCGAATCTCAGATTGCGAAGAAAGTAGCATTGGGGTGCGATAGAATAGAACCATACATACCATGCTGGAGGATTATTCATAACTGAACCGTCCACTAAACATATAGTTGAACAGGAAAATTGAAATTCATTGAAAAAAAAAACTTGTCCAGTGTCTAATTGATACGGATGAAAAAAAACGTAAAGATGAATCGAAACGGAAGATGATTAAATATGTATTATATGTGTGAAAGTTATACATGGAAGTTATCAATACTGCTTTTAAGTCATGATTCATTAATAATGATATGTACTACATTATGTGATAAGAAGTAACGTCGCGTCCCGTGCGATTTCAGTCAATACTTATCGAGTTCATTTGACATTGAAGAAAAATGAATGAAAACGTAATATGTATGAAGATATGTAGACACGTAAAAGTGATACATGGGAATTAGCAATACTGCTTTTAGGATTATTCATTTAATAATATACTAGTTTTAAGAAGAACCTCCGAGGAATGAGTAAAGACATTAAGTATGGATGTTTGAGGTGAAAAAAAGTTGATCTTTGTACGCCATTATTGTTCATGATTTATTGATAATGATATGTACTACATTATGTGATAAGAAGTAACGTTGCGTCCCGTGCGATTCCAGTCAATACTTTTTTAGTTTGTTTGACATTTAGGAAAAAAGAATGAAAACCTAAGATGTATGAAGTTGTATACGCGTAAAAGTTATACATTGAAGTTATCAAAGTACTGCTGATAAGATTATTTATGTAACGATGTTTTAGTTTTAAGAAGAACCTTTTATGAACGAAAAAGTTGAACTTTATATGCCATTAATTGTTCATGTTATATTATTAATGATACGTACATTAGACTGTGCCAAAAAAAACAATTACTTTTTTTTTTTTCGGTCCCATGTGAAAATTTTGTTGAGAGTCACGAAAAAAAAATTGTGTCAAAACTTGAACCCTCTATCTTCATTTTTCAGTTAGCGCTCGCAAAAATAAGAATTTTCGCGAAAAAAAGTTTTTTTTGGCTTATTTTTTTATTATAGACAATTAATTATACTAAATATGAAAAATCCCATGGTATGGTTTTGTAGGAAATTGAATTCTCTACAAAGATTACTCTTTGCCAAATTTCAAAAGTCAACACCGTTCTCTTGAGAGCCAATTGAATTTCAATTTGTTCTATAATTTTTATTTTTATTTATTCATGATCACTTATTAAACAACTTTTTAACCAAAAGAACTCACTAATTTGATTTTTCTAGGAATATTTATGATTCAAAAAATAGTTTTTATGCTTAGTTGATCTTCATATGAGACGTTAAGTGATAAAAATAATTCTAGTAACAAGAATAATTTAGATAAAAAAATTAACCTTTTTATAATTTTTCTATTTATAAGTCTCATCGGGTTATTGATTCATAACTTGGTAAAAGTAGTGTTAATGTTTAAAAAAATTTACGTAAAATAAAAAAATCATATGCTGAATATATAACAATTTTTATTCAGACTCTTTACAAATTTTCAAGAGCTTACGTCTTATATTACGCACATAAATTTCGTTTGCTACAATTGGGATATTTTTTACGATGTTCAGCAACAACTTGTAATAAAAACTGCCTTTGTTCTTCATCATAAGTGAGGGTATCATTATATTTATTAAATTTATTTAATTAAATTTATTATATATATATTATATATAAATTAATTAAATTTATTTAATTAAATTTATTATATATATATTATATATAAATTAATTAAATTTATTAAATATAATGATACCCTCACTTATGATGAAGAACAAAGGCAGTTTTTATTACAAGTTGTTGCTGAACATCGTAAAAAATATCCCAATTGTAGCAAACGAAATTTATGTGCGTAATATAAGACGTAAGCTCTTGAAAATTTGTAAAGAGTCTGAATAAAAATTGTTATATATTCAGCATATGATTTTTTTATTTTACGTAAATTTTTTTAAACATTAACACTACTTTTACCAAGTTATGAATCAATAACCCGATGAGACTTATAAATAGAAAAATTATAAAAAGGTTAATTTTTTTATCTAAATTATTCTTGTTACTAGAATTATTTTTATCACTTAACGTCTCATATGAAGATCAACTAAGCATAAAAACTATTTTTTGAATCATAAATATTCCTAGAAAAATCAAATTAGTGAGTTCTTTTGGTTAAAAAGTTGTTTAATAAGTGATCATGAATAAATAAAAATGAAAATTATAGAACAAATTGAAATTCAATTGGCTCTCAAGAGAACGGTGTTGACTTTTGAAATTTGGCAAAGAGTAATCTTTGTAGAGAATTCAATTTCCTACAAAACCATACCATGGGATTTTTCATATTTAGTATAATTAATTGTCTATAATAAAAAAATAAGCCAAAAAAAACTTTTTTTCGCGAAAATTCTTATTTTTGCGAGCGCTAACTGAAAAATGAAGATAGAGGGTTCAAGTTTTGACACAATTTTTTTTTCGTGACTCTCAACAAAATTTTCACATGGGACCGAAAAAAAAAAAATAATTGTTTTTTTTGGCACAGTCTAACGTACATATTATACGTGATGAGAAGTGACGTTACGTCCTGTATGATTTTAGTTTATTACTACGTAAGTGGAAATGTAGTAGCGAATGAAGTTTTTATAACATATAAATATATATGGTGATATGCTCAGTAACAGATTCTTTTTTCTTGACAAACCCACTGTAGGTATTCCATTATGATCTTTTATGTTGTTATATTTGAGTGGATTGCACTTGTAATTATAGCAATTGTATATCGTCGTAACAGCTTGTGACTATAGTACGGCTCACCCCTACAGCATTTCATTTTCAATAATGTTGTCTTGTAAAAATAACAAATTTGAATACTGAAGTCAGCTTTCAGCCCTTGTATTCAAGACAATCGCTTAGTGCTATGTTCACAAGGGAAAACAGTAATTTTTACTACATGGCTTTTACTATTTTACTATCAAATTTTGTGAACGTAACATACGACTATAGTAGGTCTAATCGGGTAGCTTTATTCGTTTCTACTACTGGTTCTTGTGGAAATGACAACCCCGAGTACTAAGGCCAGCAGTAAAGTTCTTGTCATTCTAACTTTAGTCTAGTGCTATGGTCACAACATACAACACTTATTTCAGATCCGTTCTCTTGTGAATATTACCGACTAATGTTGTCAGTGTAACAGGCAAGCATAGCCAGTCGAACCTAATAACATACTCCAATTTACTTTTGTATCTTGTAAAAGCAGCAACCGCTAAGACTCAGGCCAGCAGTACAGCTCTTGTCATTTGAACCACAGTGTAGAGCTACCGTTACAAGAGACAACAGTTATTTCAGATCTGTTCTCTTGTTAATATTACCGACTAATGTTGTCGTTGTAACAGGCGAGCATAGCAAGTCGAACCTAATAACATACTCCAATTCACTCTTGTATCTTGTTAAAGCAACAACCGCAAACACCTCGGCAAGCAAGACAGCTCTTGTCATTCGAACTACAGTTTAGTGCTACCATCACAACATACAACAGTTATTTCAGATCCGTTCTCTTGTAAATATTACAATTCCATGTTTTCAGAACAACAGGTGACAACAGTTGTGACGAATGTACGACATATGTTCATTTGACAAAACACTTTTGTCATCCCAACTGAACTCGGTTAACAAGTTTACCCTTGTTGACGTGACAAAAGAGTTCGCTTGTCCCCTATTTAGCACAGGACTTTTGTAAAATTTACACTACATTTTGTAACTTTAACAGTTCTTTTTTTTCCGTGTATGCTCCTGAAATAAGAGCATGCCCGATTATACAAATCCAGCGGTGTTCAAATAGGATCTGAATTGCCAATCAATTGTAAACTCGCCAGACAGTTTCATCTACCCCATCGCATGGCCATTTGCATGTGATGTAGCCAAAAAAATGCCACTCAGCTTGACATCCGAACGGTTCAAAATAATGCGTTATGTTAATGAAATTCTTTTCATTTTTATACTGGGAAGCTGCTCCATCTGAGAAAAACTTCTTTTTTAATTGTAATTGAACCTTGAAACTTCTCCTTCATAAAGTCGATCAATTTTTCGTTTGTATTAAATCAACTGCGATCGTATTATGTTTCAGACACTATGGAATTATTACAAAACTAAAATGGTTCAATTCTCCCTCGCTGTGACTTTCATAATAAATCACGATTGGATGGATCTCTGGTTGAACCCTTGAGTAGAATCTTGTACAATGAACGCATGATTGTCAGCGAAATCGCACACGACTAGAAATTCACCAACTTTCACGGTTTTTTTTATCTCCTGCCAATAACTGATTTGCTGCTTTGCAATGAAATCATGTGCTGGAAATTAATAACCGTGCTGGGATTTTCGGAACAAGTATAATTTCAAGCGAAAATAACCAGTAGACGTAATCTGGAAGTCTAAAGTAGTTGAATAACTATTTTCCAAGAGAGAATAGCCCTAGAAAATAGCGAAACATTGAATGAAATTCAACGGCTACGTGAAACAGCGAGCCTAACGGAGCAGCGCCACCGTGGAACGGCACGCGCGGCGACGCACGTCCGGACGTTTTCATTTTTTTCTCCGGACCTAGTGAGGTCTCCATAAATTTTTTTTTACGAATTTGAAGGGGAAGGATCCAGCTATCTAAAAAAAATTGTCTCCATGAAATTCACCGTACCCTTTGGGAATGGCGGCCGAATTTCGGAAAAAAATGACGAAAAAAACTTGAAGAAATTTATTTTTTTTTCGAACATATTTTTTTAACAGTAGCTCTTTCTTTCGTGAATGAAATGAGTCCAAGATCATTCGGCTGCGATTAATGGTTTCGGAGATATGAATTTTCAAACCAAGCAGTGCAAAAAAATTCAAACACCCGTAACTCCGCCATTTTTGAAAATTTTTCGAAATCCGTGAACTTCTATTTTTTTTTTCTATAGTACTAAAGATTCCTCGAAGGGCGCAAAGATCCGCGATTTGAGTGTTTTTTTTTGAGTGAGATGACATGGACCCGCTCTTATACCCGGTAGAACTGAGCAAGAGGCTTTAGACCGGTTGAAAATTGTGATGGCGAAACTGGCTGAGAATGGATTCTCGTTCAATTTGAAGAAATGTAAATTCTTGAAAACTGAAATTGATTACCTGGGGTACACTGTGTCGCATGGAGAGCTGAGGCCCAACCTTCGAAAAATCGAAGCCCTGGTGCAATCGCCCATCCCCCGAACACAGACCCAGGTAAGGCAATTGTTGGGGTTAGCTTTATATTTTCGCAGATTCATACCAAAATTTTCACAGATAGCAGCACCTCTGTACAAACTCACTGCAGGTAGTACAAAAACGATATCATGGACAGACGAACACACCGACGCTAGAGACGAGATCATTAGACGTTTGACATCAGAACCATTACTTCGGATTTTTGACCCTAATCTACCAATCGAACTGCATACTGACGCTAGTGCCCTCGGGTATGGCGCTGTATTGCTTCAACGTGTTGATAAGGAGAAGCATCCGATCGCTTATTTCAGCAAACGTACCGTGGATGCTGAAACTCGCTACCATTCCTACGAACTTGAGACTCTTGCCGTTGTAAATGCAATAAAACACTTCAGACAATACTTAGTGGGACGTAAATTTCTAGTTGTGACAGATTGTAACTCCTTAAAAGCCGCGAGTCTTAAAAAAGATCTAACGCCACGAGTTTATCGGTGGTGGGCATTTTTGCAGTCGTTCGAATTCGAAATAGAATATCGCGCGGGTGAACGAATGAAACACGCGGATTTTCTCTCAAGAAATCCAGTTCGGGACAAAAATGTATTGAAGATAGTCAAAGACGACGCGAATAAAATAGTTGAATTAACTGACGACTGGTTGATTGTAGCTCAGCAAAAAGATGAAGAAATAAAAACGTTGTACCGTGAAGTACTGGATGGATCAGAGACAGCAAAGACATATTCGATAAAAGATAAAATCTTGATGCGGCCGATAGAAAGGAAATCGAAACAAATAACACTCCCTGTAGTGCCAAGACTGATGGTATGGTCACTCATACACCACGTACACGCGAACATCTGCCATTTGGGCTGGGAAAAGACTTTGGACAAGTTGTACGAACTGTATTGGTTTCCTCAGATGTCGAAGCGAGTTAAGAAATTTGTAGAGAATTGTATCTTGTGCCAAACCTGTAAATCAGTATCAAGGCCGATGCAAGCACAGCTGCATCCTATAGACAAAGACGATACACCGTGGTATACGATTCACATAGACATATCGGGAAAGTTATCAGGTCCCTCCGACAAGAAAGAATACGTTTTGGTAATTATCGATGGGTTTACGAAATTTGTAACGTTGAATTGGATAAACCGTTTGGACACGGAAACAGCAATCAATCAGATAGAGAAACACTCGTTTACTTTTGGGGTTCCGAGAAGGATCATTTGTGACCAAGGTGCAGGGTTTACAAATGCGCGATTTAAGAAATTCTGTGAGGAAAAGAATATTATGATTCATCTGATAGCTTCGGGGACGCCGAGAGCGAACGGTCAAGTTGAGAGGGTCATGTCGACCATGAGAAATATGTTGTCAATAAGCAAGGCTCAGGGAAAGCAATGGCAGAACGAGTTAGGCAAAGTGCAGCTTGCGATAAATTCGACCGTTCAGAAAACGATAGGGAAAAGTCCCGCTGGGGTTTTATTTGGCACCAAAATAAATTTAATAGAGATTGAGCGTGTGAAGCATAATAGTGTCAAGACTGATAGTGTTGATTTGAATGAGCTCAGGGCAGAGGCTGTAAGTAGCATAACAGCAGAAGCAGCAAAAGAAAAGGAAAGGTTCGATCGAAAAAACAAACCGGTTAAACCATTCAAAATTGGAGATTTTGTAATGATTAGGAATAACGATAGAATAAAGACAAAGTTGGACGCGAAGTATCGTGGTCCTGTAGAAGTCGTTGCGGTGCTACCGAACGATAGGTATTTAGTCAAGAAAGTAGGCTCTGGAGTGAGAGGCCGAAATAGCATAAAGGTGTCTCATGATAAACTGATCGCAGCTCCAGGGGACGATGCGAGTCAGGATAGCTGTGTCGCAGCAAGTGACGATGGTGAGAATTATATCGCGTAGCGATTCATATGTGATTGGGTTTGATAAAAAGAAACTGTAGTGATACCAAAAATGTTGGTCATGAGGGCAAACATGGGCTTTTGCCGAGAGATTGTGCCCACTTGGGTTGGGACAAGAGTTTAGTTGATCAGACGCAGTCTGATTCTGTTGGTTTCCGAATTTTGTTGAGAATTCGCAGAAAACATGTGATTCTGGTTCAGCCGGATTTATGCGTAGAAATCCGAAGAGAGCATGAGACTCTGTCGATTGGTTTAGCCGGATTTATTTATAGAAATCCGAAGAGAGCATGGGACTCTATTGGTAATCGTTGTTTCATTTAAGAGCGCGACTTTGGCTCTCGAGGATGGACTTGATCACCCTCAATCCTCGAACCCAAAGCCTAGGTGTAACTCGAGAATGATTCAGCATGTCACAATAGTTAGAACATGTACGGATGCGAAAGGCATGCCTGCAGAGCTACTGTGAGTGAGACAATAGTTAGAACATGTATGGATGCAAAGGGGCATGCCTGCAGAGCTATTGTGAAGCCAATAGTTAGAACATGCATGTGTGGTGTATGAGAATACAAGGGATTACCAGCCAAGTAGTGTGTGTGACTTGCTAGTTGTATGAGCGTGAGCGTGTACAAGAGTATGTTGCTAGGTATAAGCTTTTATTGTATTCTTCTTTCTTAGACCTTCTCAAGATGAATGTAGACACTCTTTTTAGGTATCGTAGGTCAAAAAAACAACTCTCTTTTACGTTTCGGCCCGGAAGAGGGCCCTCTTCAGAACTATAATATATTTTTATTATATAAGACCAACAAATTCAATTGAAAAAACTAGAATACAAAATCGTAACATTTATACTTACAGTTAGCGTACTCGAAACATTTTTTTGTTAAAAAACTTTGGAAAAAAACCGTAAACGATTCCAGGGGTCGAATCTATAACAATCGATGAGACGGATTATAGGTTAGAACGCCACAAGACGTGAACTTTGCAAATTTAAAGAATAAAAGCTTACAAGAAGGACACCAGCAATGCTAAAAGCATTTATCAGGTTCTTTGGTTGCCATATTAAAGGCCGATTAAGAAACTAAACCGTGAGATCAATTGATTAAAGATCGAGCAAACGTGGACATCAGCTGGTGCGATTCGTTGACGACCGGAAAAGACCGAAGTCGGACGACGTCACTTGCGTTAAAGTCAATTAGCTCCAATTAGATGTAAGATCCACATGGCCAATAAGCAATCAATATAGGAACCGTGGCAGTTATGATTTGAACCTGGAGTCCATCTCATCGACTGGTTGGAATTCAGATTACAATTCGTTTTGAAATCCAACATATATTTATTGGAATAAACTGTAGTAAGTAGCACAGAGATTATCCACATCTGTTCGCAGATTTATACTCGTCTTGTCTCTAACAATGTGGCACATTTCAAGGACAAGTCTTTTTCGTAGATTCTTTTCTTTAGTTAAAATCATAGTGTCACTGAAATTAAACTGGTGGTCTTTATCTATTTTATGTTTTGTTAAAGCCGTGTGCTCATTCGATTTGCGTTGTATGTTTTTATCATGTTCTGTAATCCTGGTTTTGAGCCATCTACCTGTTTGGCCGATATATGACGAATCACAGCCACCACAGGGGATCTTGTAAACGACATTCGAAGTTAAAGACAACGGAGTTTTGTCTTTTAGGGGATTATAAAGATGCGACAAATCATTGACATTTTTGAAGACACAGCCCACATTAAACGGTTTTAACACCCTTGAAACAGCTTGTGACACACCCTTCACGTAAGGGAAACAAAATTTGAACGGGTTCCTATTCAGTAACGCTTCATTGAGCTCCGCAGACTCGTTAGATCTGTCAGTTAATGTTTTTAAACGTTTCAAAACATGTGTATCAATAAATTCAGCAGGGTAACTGTTTTCAAGGAGTACTTCGCGAACGAGGCTTAAGTTTTTTAGATGGAAAGAAGAGTCAGATAATAAGACACTACGATCAACTAATCCATAGATAATGCCGATTTTTTGTTTTATTGGGTGGTGTGAGTTGAAATTTAGGTATTTTCTGGACCAAGTCGGCTTGTGGTACCAGTCAGTGAGTAATCCCTCTGTACTATTAATGACTGTGACATCCAGAAAACTAATCTTATTGTCTATAGAGCATTCCATTGTGAACTGGAGCCGATGATGAAAACTATTAAAAGTCGTTAAGACCAACTCTAGACAATCCGTAGGAACAGCTATTAAAATATCATCTACGTATCTGATGTACAACGGAACCACGAAGGGCAATCTAGCTAGACAATCTTTTTCTAAATCTTCCATTACAAAATTCGACAGAATTGGTGAGAGAGGGGAACCCATTGGTAAACCAAACGTTTGTGAATATGAGGTATTATTGTAATTAAAACAGGCGGCCTGAAAACACAACCTTAAAGCTTCTGAAAACTGGTTCAGGGAAATCTTTATCCCTTCCTCTATAAAATGCCAACGGTTGGCTACGGCCGAAAGCGCCAGATCTAGAGGTACGTTAGTGAAAAGAGAGACCACATCAAGAGAGACTAGGATGTGGTTATCAGGAATCTGGAAATTCCTAATTTTCTCAATGAATTGGAAACTATCTTTGACATTTGATATCGGCACGGGACAGTTTTTAAGTTCTGAGTTAATAAATTTAGCCAAGGCGTACGTAGGACTATCTATAAAGGATACTATAAGTCTCAGAGGAACATTATTTTTGTGTATCTTAGGTAACCCATAAGCTTTAGCAGTTACACTATTATATGAACATAACCTGCGTTTAATATGGTCTTCAATCAGTTTATCCTTAGCCCAACTTCCAACTAGTTTACAGGGCTACACTGCATCTCAGCTGACTGCTCAACTTCGCTAGGTGTCGCAGACCAGATGATAAAACGCGAACTCATACAACGAAAAAGGTTACGGTCAATGAACCCCAGAGTAACAGATATCATTATGGTTCAATACGCACGCCGTACAATCTACAACCTCGTAACCAAAGAACACTATTCTGACAAACCAAGGTACGAAGCACTGTATAACACTTTAACGACATTAAAAACGACATTAGTGAAAGACAAAGTGAAATCCCTATCAATACCGAGGCTAGGCTGCGGACTGGACAGACTTGACTGAGACATGGTGAACCGCATGATCCACTACATCTTCGAAGACTCGGATATGAAAATTACAATTTGCAAATTTACAAACCCGATAACAGATGGATGGTCTTCTGAAACGAACAAAAAAATACCGAAGACGGAAACATGCAGTCGCACGCCCACCATACCCTCTCCATGTATGACACCTGATTCTCCCTCAGCCAACCTTACAGCATCAGATGACGACTCTGATACCCTAGTCCAGCGCCAGCCTTTTCCTAAGTCATGTAAACCTAAACCTCCTTCTCCAACGGACGCTGAAACGAGCAATCTCGATATTATCACTCACGTAGACAAACCCTCGAATCATAGCTCCTCAGGAAACGAACTGAAGGAACTCCCACCACAAGACGCAATATCCTGCCACGACGCTACAGATACCGACAGTATTCACATCACTGACGATTCCAATACGGAAATTCAAATCCAGGAAGTCACCGGAGATATATTTCAGGCACCCGAAAACTACGCTTCAGTACACTGTGCAGCGAAAGATTACGTAATGAAAAAAGGCGTAGGGAAACAATTTGAACAAAGATTTGGGCAATAGATAGACTGAGATCTTGCAACACACAGATAGGTGAAACGGGAGTCCTATTTCATAAGAGAAGATTTGTGTTTTACCTAATAACAAGGGAAAAAGACGAACAGAAAACAACGTACCGCGCGTTACAAAAATGCCTTGAAACGTTACGAGACGTGTGTAGAAAAAACTGTAAGTACAACATAGCTTTGACGAGACTTGGCAGCGAAGGAGATAACCTAGACTGGAAAAAATCAAACAAATGATAGAAAAGACGTTCGTACCTCCCTTTCGAGTGCTTGTATACGATCAACAACAACCTTCATGCACCCCAGATCCAGCCCGAAAAGAAAATGGGAATACCTACAACTTCGACGAATTCATAGATAATTTAGACAGTATAACACCACCAACGAACGTGACAGAATCTCAAGACGGAATATTCATGAAAAGCACCAACATTGTACAGGGTGGAAAGGAATTATGTGTGGCGACTTCGCCAGATGAATCTGCAGTTCGAGATCGGTGGAGCGCCCCAACAATATATCCCCGCAAAATCCATTTTGACTTTGTTGAGACTTATTGTAAATTTTTATTATGGGCTTAAAAAAATCTTCTCATCAAGAGGGAAAAAAGTGTCGATGGGACCATAGGTCAAAAATGGATCCTTCATTGCGAAAAAAAATCATACAGTCGAAAAAAATGCGGAACTAAAGTTCATTTCCGACCTATGGTTCCTCAGAGACTTTTCTTCCTACTGACAATCGGAATTTCCTAAGCTCACAAAAAATGTTGACCTTAAGTTTTAGGATCAAGGTCAATTCTGCGGGGGCATGTTATTGGGGCGCTCCACCGATCTCGAGTCGAAGAATCATCCGACAAACCAGCGACACATAATTTCTTTTCACCCTGTACACTGCGTACCTGCTGAATGCGCATGGAACGATAATCTGGCAAAACAATTGATAGACAAAGAAATGTTACGAAAAGAAACTTTCACTATTAATAAACTTGGAATACGCGGAATAACTTTAACAAAATTTGGAAACAAATACATTCTAAGTCTTCTAGTTAGGACGAAACACGCAGATAAAACTGATTTGGCAGACCTATTCCACACGTTAATTAGATTAAAAGACCTGATAAATCTTTGTAAAATCGATGGATTTTCGTTCCCGAAGACTAACCTCGGATTGGAACACCTTCAGTGGACCACGGTCAAAAAACTATTCTACTACATTTTCAAAGACGTCAATATAAAAATTACACTTTGCACGGATGAAACAGTCGTACCTGACGAATCGTTACGCGAGGAAATGATTAAAGAATACCATGAGTCGGATGGAAGGTCTTAATCAATCCAGCCGAGTCAAAAATGTGTTTCAGTTGCCTGACGTTTCGGCAGTGATATTCTGCCCTCATCGGAGGCTATTTATCAAAAAACCAAAGAACAGTGTTACAAATTGAACTTAATAATAATGACTAGTATGCTAAAAATCATAAGATCTGTTACTCAGCAGATCCATAATTGTCAAATTGATACATTTTAGAAGTGTCAAAATATATGAAAAATAAGTTAATATAACTAACAATGGGTAGAGAGTATATCACAAATTGACAAGAGAGTGTAAAAAACTATACCTTAGGTAGCTGGGTGTTACGTGTGTATAAAATTTTCGACTGGCATATTGGCCGAAGGACCAGTGTTCGCCAGTGATAAAAGAACGCTAATGAGGAGACAAGTGTCACTCGGTCATTATATGAGTTTCCATCTGCAGTGTGGTAGTGCATGTCCACGTCACAGTATTGTCAATACTAAGTGACCGGGCTATGACGTCAAAGGAAGTAGAAGAAAAGGTAGAAAAACTTCCAAAACAAAACGTGACGTCAATTAGCTGGGATGTTTTGAAAACACAAGAGTGAACACATAGTCATAGTATTAAGCATGGAGATTAGAGACAAGGAGCACGAACTGCCATGCTGGATGGCAAGTGAATACGTCATTGAAATTTAGTCCTCAGATGGCGCTGGAGGGCACAAGAGTCTGCAGTCGAATGTGTCGTCCCGGCGGCGTCTGAACATTGTACTCTATAGAGTTCAGTGGCGCTCAGACAGTTCCCCCCTCCTGGCTTTGTGAATTGTGCCTCGTCGCGGCGGCTCGAAGTGCAGACTATTGGAGCCTACTAGCGCCGCCTGGGGACCATGTGGCTATGTTCGTTCAGCTGAACCGCAGTTCGTGCTCCTTGTCTCTAGTCTCCATGGTATTAAGTATTACATACACACGCATTCCCTTACAATGTGGTCAATTTAAAGATCGGAGCAACTTCTAGATCTAAGTCGCGTCAGCATATTCGAATAGGGTAAATGCAGTTTTTTTGTGTCTTCTTTTTTGTTAAGACTGTTAGATTGTAACTTTATATGCAACATTTCAGATGTGATCCTTTTGGACCACACTGTTTCTTTATCAAGTATCACTACATTATCCCAATCCAATGTGAATTGGTATCTTTCTGTAATGTATTTGTATGTATGTATTTCTCAAATGTATTGATTTGACAATCATGGATCTGCTAAGTAACAGATCTTATGATTTTCAGCATACTCGTCATTATTATTAAGTTGAATTTGTAACACTGTTCTTTCGTTTTTCAATAAATAGCCTCCGATGAGGGCAGAATATCACTGCCGAAACGTCAGGCAACTTGAACACATTTTTGACTCGGCTGGATTGATTAAGACCTTCCATCCAATTATACAACTCCGAGTGACAAATTCACCGTGAAGTATATCATGAGTCATTACTAGGCGGCCACCGAGGCGTCACAAAAATTCATAACAAAATCAGAGAACAATACTATTGGCCTAATTTAAAAACTCAAATCCAAAACTTTATCAAGTCCTGTGACAGTTGTCAGGGGAAAAAACTAATCCGAGTCAAAACGAAATGACCTATGATAATCACGGATACCCCAGCAGATGCTTTCGATAAGGTCGCACTTGATATAATAGGACCACTTCCTACCACAGAATCAAATAATCAATATTTACTGACAATTCAATGCAATCTGAGAAAATTCTTAGAAGCTATACCTCTCCCTAACGCAACCGCTCAGGCAATAGGCACGGCGTTCACGAAAGAATACATCACGCGAGATGGAGCACCACGCGTAATATTAACGGATCAAGGACAAAATTTCATGGGCACAGCGATCGAGCAAATTTGTAAACTTTTCAAAATTAAACAAGTAAGAACGACGGCATACCGACCACAATCAAACGGTTCCCTAGAACGTAGCCATCTCGTACTCATCGAGCATATCAAACACTATACGAGAACAGATAAAGATTGGGACAAATACATACGTTTCGCGATTTTTTGCTATCACACCGCGAAACACGAAGGCACGAACTTTACACCACACCAGCTGATTTTCGGCAACGAAGCCCAACTACCATCGGACCTGAGAGCGACAGTCGCGATGACTAACACTTATAACACGTTTATCCTTGACTTACTGACGAATTTGACTGACATCCGCCAGAGAGCAGTACAGAACCTAAAAGATGCAAAACTCAAATAAAACAACTACTACGATAGGAAAATCAATTAATACCTTTTTGAGGCTGGCCAAAAAGTCTTTTTAATCAACGAAACGTGTACAAAACTTCAGGACCATTATAAAAGCCCTCACGTAATTTAAAGAATAATTGACGGTATAAACGCGGAAATCTACATTACGCCCCACAGAACGAAAATCGTACACTTGAATAAGCTGAAACTAGCACACATGCGGGATACATACAATAGATACGAGTTATAATTTGGACGAACTGAAATCAGAAACTAATGTCATTTCCAGGGCTGGGCTAATCAAATCAGACGTGACCAATAAACCGTACGATATCTCAAAACTTGAGGAAAATCCAGGAATCTATTACGAGCCAATGGAAAACCTGCGAACGTTCGGCGACAGATGGAAGTTAGTAAATTTCTTAAATAGCAGGAAATTCATCCAGGAACATGGCAAGCGCCAAAAATATTGGGATCTCATTCAAAAACACTGTATTGCAGTGGGAAATAGTCACAAGTGCGAGGTCCAAGATACCATTGATTTGGGGAAAAATCGATTAATCACCATAACAAAATATGAGGACCAAATCGAAAACTTGTTACGGTACCAGGAGAAAGACCAAAAACACGAAAAACTAACAGAATTAGCGCACACGCGAGTTAAGCGAGGCTGGTACGACTTTACCGGCACAATTCAGAAAACGCTCTACGGAACTTCAACCTCCGAAGACGGCGAATACTTCAACGAACAAATCGACAGACTATCCAACGATACAAACCACATGGCGACATTACTGACAAACCAAACTCATATAGTGCAGTCAATGCTAGATGTACAACAAAAACAAATCGACAACATTAACAATCAGATAGAAGAAATAGACAAACGAATAACATTTTTCACTCATTCGTCAGGAATAATTCAAAAACAGGTGGACCGAAACTGAGTAACAATAGAATTGCTAGAACATCTCAACAAACTAGACAACATGCTGAACAAATACGAATTGGACCTAAACAATATAATAGACGCGATACTATTCGCAAAACAGGGCATATTGCATCCAAAACTATTGACACCATAACAAATCATGACCAGCCTACAATACATCCAATCCTTAGAACCGCTCCTACAATTTCCCACCCCTCTGAGAAACGATTACGCAGAAAAATTGGTTAGAATTTCTAAACTGAGTATCATGTATAATGAACCGAACATAATTTACGTACTATCGATACCACTACTGAACGACGAAACATTTCATTTCTATCACTTACTACCAATACCCGTTAAACAGAACTACGATCATTCACAGAATAAATTCGCACACATAACTCCGACTGAAGACTATATCGCGGTGAGCTCCGACCGTAGCTCTTACTTCCAAGTAGGCGCACTAGAATTTTCCCGATGTAAGAAATCGCCAGGCACGTATACTGGGTGTCCAGAACCCGGGGACCACCGGGCACCGACGGATTCCTTGACGAAATCTAAGACGAAAATTATTCTTACGAATTTTTTTTCAAAGCAACCGTATTCGAGTTATAGCCGATTTAAGTCGTCCAATACCGGCGCAGATGGGAGACCTGCACAGGAGCGTATTGTCGGTTCGGCTCGCTAGCACAAGCCGTATAGCTCGAGCGGCGAGCGCGTGACCCCACGGAGTGACAAAACGACATTCGTTTGGCTGGCTGTTACTCATATATTTTTTTCTGATGTGACGCTCCTGTGCCGGTCTCCTATCTGCGCGGGTATTGGACGACTTGAATCGGCTATAACTCGAATACGGTTGGTTTAACAGAAAATTTGCAAGAATAAATTTCGTCTTAGATTTCGTCAAGGAATCCACTGGTGCCCGGTGGTCCCCGGTTTCTGGGACACCCTGTATATGCGAACAACACCAACCGTTACACCATATCAGTAATCACCGAATTTGCGAAATCTCAATATTGTTGAACAACCCACCTCTCGACCTCTAAGCCTGTGATATTAGAATGACGTCATTCGATGGACCATACTGGTCGACATTACAAAAGCCAAATACATGGATCTACTCCTTACCGAGACCCGAGACCCTACATATAACATGCAATGGCTCGGAATCAGACGGCGTCACACTATCAGACAGGTATACTACGCCTAGATAATCAGTGCAAAGCATTCACACAATCGATATCGCTTTCAACAACAAACGCATTCATATCTTCAGAGTACCGTGCATACATACCGGATTTTAGGCTGAATCTCACCGAAATATACAATGATCTAATCAAAAATCATTCAACCAATTTGTCAGCTATCCCAATATTTCATATCTTCAAACCCTTGCACTTAAGCCCGAATGACCTGAACGCGAACGGAATAACACTGAAAGAAATTATTAAAGAAGCAAACGAGATAAGCGCGCACCACTGCGACAAACAGGAGACTAGCAGCCGAAAAGTGCGTTCACATTCGCCGGAATAGGGATATTATCAATAGGAATCTTATATTTCATGTATCGATTCTCAGCATTCAACGTAATCTTCAAAATTTTTGGGATCTGCTCATGCAAGAAAAGACAGAACAACGCACGTTCCAAACCCACGACATACGAACAGCCGATTGAACTCGAAATAGTACACCCACACCTCGAAGCCAAGACCTACGACAACAAACAGAAACACTTTCCCCCAAAGACACTCCCACCTGCTCTTCCGACTACGGAACCCGTAAACAAAAGAACTAAGATGGAGAAAACACCAAAACCCATGTTGACCACAGCAACAACGCACCCATTAGAATCCAGGGAAATCACTGAATTCTATTAAAGATGTTAAGCCGAAATCAATGGTATCGCCCTAGATAGATAGTAAGTTCTTCTTCTTATGACTATATAGATAGTAAGTTAACTGTAAGCAGAGTACATGTATCAAAATACCTATAAGCATTGCATACTTTGTATAGTTACCAATTACCCATCATTTTACTTTTACTTTACCTAACAATACGGTATTATATAATTACTATGTGATTACACTACACAATTACTAACTATCACCATAAACGACAATCAGCCTGACGCAACGAGCTAGACAAGACACAGTTACGATTAATTAGAAATATACAATAAATAATGCCAGTTCAAACCTTCTACTTACAGATAAGTCTCCAGTAAGCAACCGCGACAAGAGTAGCTCCGATTACCGGTATCAAAATAACAAAATAACTATAGAAATGGTGCAAGTAGAAATCGTGTTCAGATACAACCTTAACGGATTACCAACTCTCATTGATAAGAGAGACGAATATCTATCTATCATAATAGAGTGTAACAAACGACTAACCCCGCCAGAAAAAACAATGTTGTTATACAGGGTGGAAAGAAATTATGTGTCGCTGGTTTGTCCGATGATTCTCCAACTCGAGATCGGTGGAGCGCCCCAATAACATGCCCCCGCAAAATTGACCTTGATCCTAAAACTCAAGGTTCAAATTTTTTGTGAGCTTAGAAAATTCCGACTGTCAGTAGAAAGAAAAGTCTCTGAGGAACCATAAGTCGGAAATGAACTTTAGTTCCGCATTTTTTTCAACTGTATGATTTTTTTTCGCAATGAAGGATCCATTTTTGACCTATGGTCCCATTGACACTCTTTTCCCTCTTGATGAGAAGATTTTTTTAAGCCCATAATAAAAATTTCCACCAAGTCTCAACAAGGTCAAGATGGAGTTTGCGGGGATATATTGTTGGGGCGCTCCACCGATCTCGAGCTGGAGATTCATCTGGCGAAGCCGCGACACATAATCCTTTCTACCATGTACATGTTGGGTAGTGGGTACGCATCACCTATCGTTTTGTCATTTAGCGCTCGGAAATCCATCACGATTCTCCACCTCGGATTTCCTTTCGAATCTGGTTTCTTTGGGACAATCCAGAGTGGCGAATTGTATGGTGAATTCGAAGGTATTATAATGTCTTGATCTAATTTACTTTTCATCTGTCTGTCAATTTCAGTCTTATGAATCGGAGGAAATCGATATTGACGCGTGTTTATCGGTACGTCGTTTACAGTCGGTATACGATGTTTGATTACAGGTGTAAATTGCAATTTGTCTCCGGGTAAGTGAAAAATGTCCGGATATTCTCCGACTAAATCCAACACGTGTATCTTTTCCTCGTCATTTAAATGGTCAAGTCTAAGCTGCGATTCTATTTGTTCGAGTCTGTCTGTCGTAACTGGCTCAATGTCTGGGTCCGTCGTGTCCGAATCATAATCAAATTCTTCCGGGAAGCTATGCAACTCGAACGGTGTATTTCTTGGGGAGGGATTTCTACTTCCATATCTTCCTCCAGTGTATTAATGGCTAATACATGGCAGGCGCCATTCGATATAGTCACGGCAGCCTCGCCGATGTATAGCCCCTCGCTAGTAGGGATCTTCGGTAAATATCCCTCTGTCAAATCGGATCCTAATACTGGTACAGCTATAATTTGTCTCGATCGCGCTTTTATTTTCCAAATTCGGTTTTCGGTTTCGCTGTCTGTCCCTGAATTTGGTTCATTTATGAATCTAAAGGGTTTAATGGGTTCTGTTTTCGTAACGAGTGTATTATGTGTTACGTCCTATCATTCATTCAGTCGATAACATTAGTAACATTAGTTACCATTGTGCAATTACCACCGGACTAATGTTAACGTCATTATCATTATAATTTCATATATAATTTTTTCATTTTTACTTATTAGAAGCATACATCTTTTACTTCAAACAATTTCTATAGTTTCTCACGACCACATCTGGCAATTCTCAAAACTAGAATTTACAAATCTTTAGGTTAAAATAAACAACTTTATTGAGGAAACCATAAATCTTAGGACTCTTGAAAAGCTATAACCAAACACTGAGAATCAGAGAGAGAAGAACTACCCTATTAGAAAAAGACAGACAGCAAGCGCGCGATTTTTCCCGCCCTTACAGCATCTCGACGCTTGGGACTTTAGACCCAATCGTCTCGTGTATAGATTTTTCCGACCAACCATAGTTTTAGCGTTTTACGGAAATGACCTTTTTTCCAATGGGAAAAAACCACGCTTTCCCTCCAAAAATCGAAGACTCCTCCCTCGCGAAGCCGGGAGAAGAGATCTTCCTCCCTTCAAATCTTTCACTTCATTACTAACTCTCAGACTACTAAGATCGTTCTAATATTCAGACATCGAATTCAATTTCTCAAGATTTAAAAGTGTTTGGTGATAATTTCATAGTGAATGGAACAACTTCCATTTTCTACTCAATTCCAATTTCCAATATTATACAATAGTGAATAACTACTCAGTTCTAATTACCAATACTGTGCAATAGTGAATAATTACGATATAAACAATACCTGTAAAACTATCATCAACAAACTGTGCTAAATAAATTACTGTTAATGTTATGAAAATAACATCACAGAGTGTTTAATTATTTCACCTGCTATTAGCGGTGGCTGGAAAAGAACCTACGGGTAAACTACCTTTATAGACTCTTACGTCGTTACAAGGAGTTGGTTAAATAAGACTCACCAGGAGTATTGGCTTAGGTCGTACTCAATTCTAACTCGACCAACAAATTGTTAAGCAAACTTAATTCTTTACTCAAGACGTAACATATGCGTGAATGAAATTTCAGCTTTTACCCGTCGTAAATAATCTTTTCCTAATATACCGTCGCATGAAATTGGAAAATCCGAGTTTACTACATGTATTTTATTTATCACTCCCTGTAGTGTTAATTCCGTGGTCCCGAACGTTTCTATTTTATCAGTAGTTATACCGGTTATTATTGCGGATTCCCGACGTGCAACTAACACGTCCGGATGTAATGTATTTACTTTTATTAAGCTTATGTCAGCTCCGCTATCAATTAAAAACGTTCCGAACCGGGTTTTAAGTTCTGGTATTCCGATTCGTATTATCGGCGATTCTCTATTTGCCCCGCACGTGAGTACTCGGGACCCGGCTCCGTGAATCTCACTGCCGGCTGACGCTCGTGTGTCGCGTGCCCCGCCGTCGCGTCCGTGCGTCGGGGTCCGTTCGCGTTTAAAGCTTCCGTCGGCCTGTTATTGTATGGAGACGGCGACCGCGATCTCGGTGCAGGTATTTCGTTGGTTCGCCTACCTGTTTCAGGTCCCCGTGTTGCTGGACCTGGCGACCCTGACCTATATCCGCTAGTTGACGGATTTATATTTGGTGATGCTGATCTGGGTCTTGGGTAGTTATTGTATCCCGGCGTATTTCCCGTTAATGGTGGTGGATACCCATATGGTGGATAATATGGATACGGGAAGGGTGGATACTGGTATGGGTAGGCTGGAGGGTACGCATAGGGGTGAGTCGACATTGGTTGCGCGTACCGTTCGTAATTCGACATATCTCGTGATTGATGCGAGTTGTACTCCCGAGGTTCCGATCTACGCAAGATGCCCGTCGGCGGGGGCAATCGATTCCCGGCCGTCGGTGACGGACTCCTCAGTCGCGATCTATCAACTTCGTTGGTGTCGTTGACGTAATAATTTGAAAATTCGCGGACTGGCGATTGTCGATCTGTATACCTAAGTCCCGTCGGCGACGGCGCCCGCGTAAATGCGCGCCTGTGCATGTCGTCCGGTGGTAAAATTCCGGTTTTCATGCGAGTTTCTATCTGGACCGCGTGTTTGATTGCCGTTTCGAGATCTTTTGGATCTCGTGCGTCTACTGCTTTGGCTAATTCGTCCGGGAGTCCTCGTAGAAACGCTTCGAGTGCACAGTCTATTACGGGTTTCATCATGTCCGCCGCGCCGTTCTGATATTTATCCTCCAAACAAATACGCGCGCCGCTAATCAGGATATTCAACCGATCGTAAAAATCGCCAACGGATTCGCTACGCCTCATTCGGATATTCTCTATTTCATGATGATAATACGGGTAGGTTTTCCCTGGCGCAAAACGTGTCTTTAAATGCTTAGTAAGGTCGTTAACGGTGCGAAAGGTCTTCCCGTAGGTACTGTCTCGCGCTGCACCCTGCAGTTTTCCAAGGATTGCTTTAACGTAAGCTCCCTCGGACGTGGGTGGCACATAGACCGCACCGTTATGTACGTCTTGGAGAAAATCTTTCAACGGTATGCATTTCCCGTCGAAGTAGGGGATATTTAATGTACTATGTTGAAGTGCAAAGCACTCCGCCATAGAGGTCATCATCGCATTACTGGCATTCATGGTTGCGCTGAGGCTAGCGTTTGAATCGTCCTGGCCGCTAGGCATTGTATATGTTTGGTTGAAATATCAAGGTTCTTAATAACTAAATGGTCATGCAAACATAAGAATGTTTTCGAGAGAGAGAGAGCTACGATCCTTCTTTTCGAATCGTAAAATAGTTATCGCAATTACCTGAACAGAACACAAAATGAAATTTTTAGATTTAAAATTTTTTTTTTTTTTTTTTTTTTTTTGTGACGTGGGGGGGGGGGGGGGGGTTGGTAGTGTGAATTCCCTGAGCAGATTATAATGCAAGTGAGAGGATGATTCCCCTCGTCACAGCTGAATAACAAAATTGCCTGAGATCCAGGCTAGACCTATCTTGCAAAGCTAAATAGATCGGTAAATGGGATCGTTGCCAAATAGTCCTATACAGGTCTCGATACTGAAGGGATGTGAAGGGTAATGTCCAGAAATAATATGAAATGATTAATAGGCAAAAGGAGACTATATTCTGAAAGCGATTAGATAAATGAAACGATAGTTACCCAAGGGCTTACAATATATGCCACATGAGTCAAATAAATGGTTACAATGAATTAAAGCTCGTTACCAAATCGACTACCACCTGAACGTGGGTTCTTGGAGATTGACCTCCGCTACAATTATTTCTGTGCTACGTAAAAGCAATAAGAATGAAATGATATGAACTTGAAAGAAAGCTAATGCGTGAATATCTATAACGTAATTCTAGGTCGGAACTCTCTCTTGTTCTCAGATACGGATAAATACGCATGCAAGTATATATATACACATATACATGTATATATTCATGATTATGTGCGAGTGCTTAATTCTAGAATGCTATGGCTAAATCAGGTATGAATATAATTGGATACACTAGTAGAGTTGACTAAGAAAACTATTGATCCGTGATCTATAGGGCAAGGGATTACCCGTGGTACGTGAGTATCGCCCTATCGGTCCGGTCTAAAGGAAAAATGGTTAGACCGTTAATCGAGCCGAGTTCACTATAACAATATAGGGTGGACTTGCCTCGATTTACCTCCGCCTGGAAATCTTATGGAGGATACTAGTGCAGCCAATGCAAAGAGGGTTAGGCCCGATATAATATGTAAAATATATATAATACAGGAGGGATAGAGTGAAGGAAGAAGACACAATAATTAAATATAATAAAAATGAGAACCGAAGAACAACAAGGTATGCAAGTTTGTAATTGAGCTATTGCTGTGGACTTAGCTTTGTTGAGGTTGCGTAAACGGGTGAGGAGTGCGTCTGTAAATTTGGGTTGAAGATCCTGCTCACCTTCGTAATAACCGATGCCGAATATCAGGCCTTGGGTCTTGGTTCAAAGATTAAATGTTTGTTTTCACTAATTAATGTCTTATGTCACTGAATATAAAGGAAAGTCAAAAGTACGAGAAAGTCAAATGTTTATGAAATAAGAGTTTTAGGGTGGTTGAATTAAATTTAGAGTAATTACACTACACGGGACCGGGTCTCGGCTCCGTGGCGGAAAGTAATGATTTAATAGAAAGAAATTATATTGAATGGTAAATTTAAGGATGCGTCTCTTGCACTGATTCTAATCACTATTATCGGGCACTGAGTCCTTTGTGTTCGCACGTTGAGATGATTTGAACACAACTCTTGGCTCTATAAAGCGCACGGATCCAAACAACCACGCACCTCGCGATTTGACGGAAGAAAGACGCTTCTTTTGGGTTCGGAGGTGGCAAGACCCCCGCGTTTTGAATGATTCGCACCCCTACGCCCGCGTCTCGACCAATTAGCAGCTTACTTAGTTGCAAGCAACCGTTTTGATTGGCCGAGGCCTTTGGAAATTTCATTACGCAGCTCATAAATCCCCACGACGCTACGCATCTCACCCACACCTCCTTATTGGAAATGCGTCGGTTACAAACTTGCATGCCCTAGAGAGAGAGGGTCCCAACACCTACATACTAAGTTGCAGCTAATCCTCAAGTAGGAGGGGGTGTCAATGCTTAATGTTTCTTCATGGTCTGGCCATACTCCCCGTGGAGAGGCTGACGACAGCAGGAACGCCGGTGGTCGCTATCGGTCCCTACGTGACTGACAAATACAATACTCCAGCTCTATTTATGAGTTTTAAGTTACAATATCGCTGTTGCTGTATACAGTCCTTCTAAGAAGGCTTGAGCCATAATTTTGAAAAAGGCAACATGATCGTTGGTGTCGATGAAGGAACGTTAGTATAGGAAAGATGAATAAAATGAAATTAATCACAAGCGAATTGTATAGCCGAAATAAAATTATATAGGAACGGCAATCTGCACGTGACAATATTGCTGACAGGTGAGTATGCAATTGAAATCAAAGAAAATGGAAATTATTACTAGAATAGTCGGTTGATCATAGCTTGACTGAAAAATGAAATTGAGAGTAATTTTCCGAAATATTTTCGGAATTGAACTCACAGGCATCAATCACTCTTTATTTTTCCAAGTTTTTGTATCACTACTGACTATCGGAACGTAAAATCAAGGCATTTGCGTTTTACACGCTATATCTAAGTAGGAAAAAATCGGACGGCCTTCGGATACGGATCATTTTTAAGCTTGTTCTATTCCCCGTTAGATTAGCCATGGATCATTGTTGTATAAAAATCAAGAGGAAAGTTATCGTTCAATGTATTTGAAAAGCGTAGTTTTCGCACACTTTTTCCCGTAGCTTAACTTCAACTCATCGGCACTCCTCCAAAATAGCCAGGAAAAATATTTAAAAAATCACGCTCAATCTTTGAAGCTTTCTGAGCGCAACGATGCTTGAATTTTTGATGAATTCCCAAAATTATGGTCATGGCAGTAGAAGATAGCTCGAGTTGTGATCTCGGAGATGGATACCAATAGGAGGTTCATTGATGGCTAAAAATCGAGGAAAAAATTAGGGTAAGCAATTGTTATTGCGATTTAATTTATCCGAGGTATTGTTTAATAGATAGTTATTGCGAGGTATTCCGCGTTGAGTCTTCGGGCTAAATCTCGCGTGCGGCGCCTCGCAATAACCTCGCAATAACTATTAAACAATACCTCGGAGAAATTCAATCACAATGACAATTGCTTACCATAATGTTTTCCTCAATTTCCAGCCAATAATGAACCTCTTATTGTTACCCATCTTCGAGATCACAACTCACGCTATCCTCCGCTGCCGCGACCATAATTTTGGGAATTCATCAAAAATTCAAAAGGCGTTGAACTCAGAAAGCTTCAAAGATTGAGCGTGATTTTTTAAATATTTTTCCCGGCTATGTTGGAAGAGTGGCGATGAGTTGAAGTAAGGCTACGGAAAAAAGTGTGCAAAAACTACGTTTTTTCAAATACATTGAACGATAACTTCCCTCTTGATTTTTATATAATAATGATCCATGGCTGATCTAACGGGGAATAGAACAAGCTTGACAATGATCCGTATCCAAAGGTCGTCCGATTTTTTGTCACTCATAGACATAGCGAATCAAACGCGAATGTCTTAATTTGACGTTCCCATAGTAGTGAGTCTAACAAATTTCAACTCGAAATTCGCTTGCAACAACTTTTCCGAGCAGTCAAAGTGCTACCGGCCGTATATAATCGTTAGTTAACAATTTTTAGTTAATCAACAAACGCCGTCCCCCGGGTTTTGAATTTTGTCCCAAGTTTCTGTATGACTATCAAGTAAGTCTACCGAATTTCAACGCGAAATTCGCTTGCAACAACTTTTCCGAGCAGTCAAAGTGCTACTGGCCGTATATAATCGTTAGCTAACAATTTTTGGTTAATTAACAAACGCCGTCCCCCGGGTTTTGAATTTTTTTCCAAGTTTCTGTATGACTATCAAGTAAGTCTACCAAATTTCAACGCGAAATTCGCTTGCAACAACTTTTCCGAGCAGTCAAAGTGCTACTGGCCGTATATAATCGTTAGTTAACAATTTTTGGTTAATTAACAAACGCCGTCCTCCGGGTTTTGAATTTTTTTCCAAGTTTCTGTATGACTATCAAGTAAATCTACCAAATTTCAACTCGAAATTCGCTTGCAACAACTTTTCCGAGCAGTCAAAGTGCTACCGGCCGTATATAATCGTTAGTTAACAATTTTTGGTTAATCAACAAACGCCGTCCCCCGGGTTTTGAATTTTTTTCCAAGTTTCTGTATGACTATCAAGTAAGTCTACCAAATTTCAACTCGAAATTCGCATGCGACAATTTTTACGAGCGATTTTAGAGCATCTAACCGCCTACATCGGTCGAGCGACAGTTTGCCGTAGAAGCTGCAGCGGTTCTCAATCGCGCGCTCCGGCCGGCCGCTAGCTCCGGCCGCTAGTTTCAGCCTCATGTGGGAGGTAGTTCAACTGACCCCCCGCGACGCTTATGGTGTTATTGGAGTAAGGATTCGGGACACGGTTGTTCCAATACCAGCCAGATCCTTCGGTGAGGCAAGCCTCAGGTGGGTGGACAACCGAAGTGCACTTCTACATCGACGAAAACCTGGAGAGTAACCTGAAAGTATTGTACCATGCCGTCTCGCTTTGAGAATACGAGGGAATTCGGATTCAAAATCTTGGACAAGCGCGCCGAGCGTAGTGATACGCCAAAATCCGCTACAGGAGAAAGACGGTTGCCACCCAACACCCCAGCGACCGAGCGGAATCGCCGCTCGACGACAGGAGAGCTGGGAGTTCCGCGCTCGCAGAAAACTTCACACCCGATCGCACCACTAAATCGGCGGTACGAGGGGAATTGGGCCAATCAACGGACACCTTGACAACTATTCGTCAAAATATCACCTTATATGACGTCACGAGATGCCCAGCGGCCGAGTGAACTTCCAGGACTCCATCTCTTCTGCGTTCGACTGCCGACCAAGACACATCGTCGTTATCGTTCCGCTTTTATATTGCTTTTGTAGTATTCTGTAGTTGAGTAAATTTAGAGTTTTTCAGTCAGTTGAGTCATAAGAAAAGAAAAGAAAAGTGCTCAGAAGCTGGTCTGTTTTAGTAAGGTAAGCCTGAATCTTTTTGTGAAGCCACGAACTAATCTGTAAAGTTCCGTATCGTATCGATTACGATATTTGAGTAAGTTCGTAGATCGTCGCGTGGCGGGTAGCCGAGAAAGCTCCGTTCCACCGACGTTCTTTTGAGTTATTGTTTCGTATCGAGTTTGTTTAGTAAATTGGGCTTCACGCTTTAAGATCTGTTGTTTGATGCAAATTAATTCGTGACTGGCTGTACTGATTTTCGCATAATAATAATTTGGAAACTAAGTTTCCCGTAAATTTTGATGTAGTTAGTATTTTGCTTAGCTTGATTATTTGAGTACGTTGAGTATTTTGAGAATTTTGATTACTTGAGTAGGTTGAGTATTTTGAGATTAGTGAGATTTCATTATTAAGGGGGGGGGGGGGGGGGGGGGGGGGAGGTATGGTCTTGAAACTTTTTTCTTTCCATTTCTTTTCAAATTTTTTTATGATCACACAATATCTCAAGAATGTAGTATCAAATTTATAGAGCAATTAGAGGAAAAATAACGGAGATATGGAATTTTAACCATCCGCGGCTCCAGGTCGTTCCGCGAACCTCAGTGAACCACCGAACAGCGTAAGTATATAGCGAGAAAAATGAGAAAATTCGGATTTTTTCATGTAAAAATCTTCAAAGTGATTTTCCCGCACTTCACGTTTTCAAAGTCGGTGACGGCTGTAGTTTGAAATGTATTGCACCAATTCTTTTCAAATTTGGTACACTCTTTCTTTGTATAATTCATGAGGTAACACTGTGGAGTGATTTTTAAATCTGTTGTTGTTTTTTATTTTACAGTAACAAATCTGCCGATTTTTTAAGCAAAAATCGCGTTTTTGACTTTCCAGTCTCACCAAAAATTAGAAAAATAAAAAAAAATGAAAACTTGACAGCATTACCTAGGGAAACTCATAAACTAATCAAATCAATTCGGTTTTTCGATATCAGATGATCGAGTGATCAGTTACAACCGTCACCGCAAAACAATTTTTTCGGAGGCGTCTCTGTAGTTTTGCCGCCAAAGGCTTAGTTTTTGATATTTTTCGCTGAAATTTTCAGAAAATATCCTTGAAAGGTTACTCTTCAATACTGTAATAACTAAATTTGAAATATATTGCCCGTATCTTGTAAAAAAATGTTAGAAAAAGTCTTTTTTTCGCCGAATTAACCGTACCCCCCCCCCCCCCCCCCCCCCCCTTAACCTGTTATCGGCTCTGGAGAATTGCGAACGCAGTTGTAGCCGGAGAAAATTAGTATAGTGCTGCGTTATGCGAATAGGTTAGAATTTAACCAGAGACTGCGCCGTAGGGTAACGCGTGGAGTTAATCCCTTCCTCGCCTAAATGTGCGTTACAGTATATACTGTGACGAGATTTTCACCGGCCGCGAGGATCAGCCGGCGAAATATAACTCGACTACAAACAAGAACCCAACGTATAAAATTCAATAAAAATGCGGAAAGTTAAATAACAACAAATGACTCGATAGCAAAAAGTAATAAATTGGGCGCCAGGCACATGAAGCGTGCCACGGTACGAAAAAGACTTTCAAAGCGAGAGAAAAACTAGAAATAGAGAAAGATAGCAACAAAAGAAAGCAAAAATAGATAAACTCGACCAAAGGAAAAGACTCGACTAAGTATTTGGTAGAGGGGAACGTGGGGGCGGCGAGAAAAAGAAAACACCTGCGAAATACGGGAATTAACAAGGAAAAGATAATTTATCAACAAAATAGTAGAGAAAAACCCAGAGAAAGATACAAAAAAAAGAGAAAGAGCGGAACTAATCAAAAGAAGAAGATGTACAATTAAGCGAAAAAGTTAATTCTAGCCCCACAGGTCGGGGTTGACCGAAATATTACAAAAAGCAAATGCAGAAGGCAAAAGCGCGAAAAAGCGTGAAATAGATAGAGATAGTAGGTAGAAATAGGTAAATCGGCGTAACCTATACAGGGTGATTCACTTCTACCGGGCCACTTTAGGTAGTCAGATTCCTTATGAAATTCTGAGACTAAAAGTCCTTTACGAAAAATTCGATAGACCCCTAGTTTCGGAGCTAGGGAGGATCTTGTTCAACCAATCACAGTGCTCATACGTGACTCGGGCAGGGCCGTCTGAATCGAATGAAATGCATTTTTCATTTCGTTGTGAATAAGTCCGGCATACTTCGTAACTGAAACGTTAACGACATCCGAAAATTGCGTCAGGCATTGGTATCGTCGTCCAGGTCACGCGCTTGATAGTTTGCGTCGTCCAGGTCGTAGGCTTCGTAGTTTGCGTCGTCCAGGTTGTGCGCTTCGTAATTTAGGTCGTCTAGGCTGTACGCACCGTAGTATGTGTCATCCAGGTCGAGCTTTTCAAAGTTTGCTTGGTCCAGGTCGCGAGCATCGTAGTTTTTGTCGTCCAGGTCGCGAGCATCGTAGTTTTCGTCGTCCAGGTCGTAAGCTTCGTAGTTTCCGTTATCCAGGTTGCGAGCATTGTAGTTTTCGTTGTCCAGGTCATAAGCTTCGTAGTTTTCATTGTCCAGGTCGCAAGCTACGTAGTTCACGTCGTCCAGGTTGTACGCTCCGTAATTCACTTTACCCAGGTCTTCTTCTTCTTCCTTGCGACCTGGACGACCTAAACTACGAAGCGCACAACCTGGACGACGCAAACTACGAAGCCTACGACCTGGACGACGCAAACTACCAAGCGCGTAACCTGGACGACGAGACCGACGCCTGGAGCAATTTTCGGTTGTCGTTAACGTTTCAGTTACGACGTATGCCAGACTTATTCACAACGAAATAAAATATACATTTTATTCGATTCAGACGGCCCTGTCCGAGACACGTATGAGCGCTGCGATTGGTTGAACAAGATCCTCCCTAGCTCCGAAACTAGGGGTCTATCGAATTTTTCGTAAAGGACTTTTAGTCTCAGAATTTCATAAGGAATCTGACTACCTAAAGTGGCCCGGTAGAAGTGAATCACCCTGTATAGACGCCACTGACGGCAGGGGAAAGACGGGAGGAGTTCGCACACACACACACGCTCACGGGTGGCCTACGACGCAGCGTAGCCGTTACCCGACGCACACACACACTCCGGCGCGGCGATTACAAAAGCGTGGCGCGCACACTCACACACTCACACACACAGGGCAAACTAAGTAGGCAAAAAGGTACAAGGGAGCGGGGGTCTCAACCCAAGGCATAGGCGAAATTGCAAAATACCAAGTTTAACAGATAAGGCACAGAGATAAAAAGAGTGACCGTCGACAACCCGTCACATGTAATTCAGAGAAATCCTGGCCCATCCGACTGCGGAAGACAGCGTGGCCGTTTGACTCAAGATGGACGGAGGGTCGTGGTCGAAATGAGCGGAAAGCCTACCTCTATAAATTCGGCTCCACACGAACAGAGAAAAAAGAAAGGCACTTAAAACAAAGCGTTATTCAAAACTAGCGTTAAATCAAAAGCGTTACTCCAGAAAAGCGGTACTCAAGGAAAAGCTCAACTACACGATACTAAACTAAATTAGACTAAGCGTTAGAGGCACAGCGCGAAGCGTGGCGATCGGTTGCGGTATATCCAGAGAAGAGTTGAAGGTAGAGTGATCAAGAAGGCGGAAGACGGCGGGTCACGTGTGTTTCCAGAGGTTTCGCTACTAGCCTAGTGGTTTCGCCGTGTCTCGCTGGATGGGGCTGGTAATTAGCCTATTTGGCAGTTGTTATTGCAGGACACCGGTGGACCAGGCCGGTGGAGCGGGTTTCGTATGTTGAGGCGTTACGTAAGCGAGGCAGGCGGCAGGCGTAGCAAAGCCGAGACACGACTACTAACACCAGGTTTTCGATACTTCCCCTGGAGTAGATCGCCGGATCATCCCACGACGTCCCTCGACGAATCGTGATGCGGAAACCTGCTTGATACAATAAAAAAGCTTACGGCAGACAAATATTCTATGGAATTTAAAAACGAGTTGCCTTGGGGAGACGCCACCGGTACGGGAAAAGACGGCAGGAAAGGGAAGGGAAAAGGTAGATCGCGAACGGATCGCCACGCGATAGATTAGGTCACTCACGTTGTTGGGAGGAGGCGATGGTCTGTGGCGGATTAAAAATCCGCCACGTTACAATACATATAACATAATGAAGCTAAATATACAAATTGCAACACGTCTGGAAAAACAATTCATTAATCACTGTTTATTCAAGCGCCATCCAAATATCTTGCAAGTAACAAACAATATAGGTATGCGCTAACACTTATACATATGGGGTAGTCCACCTCAACTCGGCAAGTCGAAAAACCTCGACCATTTCGATCCGGCTGATTTTTTTTTCATGCACTGTATCATCAAAAAAAACCTACCCCTGTAACACAGTTTATTTTTTTGTCGCACCGTTCCAATGATACAGAATTTTGAAATTCTCAAGTTTTTCTCCCTAGTTATATTTTGAGCTCCGATAGCTCAGAATTGGTTACTCCTATCGAAAAAATGTATTCACATGACTTCTTGGTTTTGAAATTTTCTACTCAAAAATAATTTTCTAAAAATTTCTCCATCAACTCGTAACGGTTTTTCATGCGAATAAACATCAAAAACCTGTTTTTTGAAAAAAGGCCACCATTTTTTATTTTCAAAAAAATATCGTAAATTCTACCCAAAATTACGAAACTTTTGGGACCTCGGCCATGATGAAGACTTTTTTGGTTCAACAGTTACAGCTATTCAAACATCTACAAGACCGAATTCAATGCACCAAAAAAATTTGATGACAAGCGTTTTTATAGGAAATCATGAAAAGTAGAGGGCGAGAAGATAAAAAATTACGCCAAAAAGTACAAGAATGCTCAACGCGTTTTCGAGAATTATTTCAAATTTTTTGCGACTTTTTCATCAAATGGTAAATTACTCGAGCCGTCGTAGACGAATATCTTTTCAGCTGCAGCCCCACATTTTCGAATCTAACATTGCAAACATACACACATCATGAAGAAACAGAAAAAAAAAAAAATGCAAATCCTGACTGTGAGAAAGGTCCTGTACAGTTTTATTATATCTTCTGATTACCCACTCAATTACGTTCACTTTATTCGTTTCCGTTACAAATAATGATTTTTTTTGCCAACGCGCATAGTATTTATTCACTTGCCAGCAATGATGACTCGAGTTACCAAAAAGTCAAGCGTGAGATTGAAAATGAATCTCAAAAACGCGTTAAGTATTCTTGTAGTTTCATTGTGGTTATTTTTTATTTTGTCGCCCCCTATGCCGGTGATTTCTCATAAAGCCGCTTGTCGGCAAATTTTTTCGCGGCTGAAGTTGGTTTTGTAGCTGTTTGAAACGCTGTAACTCTGGAACCAGAAAAGTCTCCATCATGGTCAAGGTCCTAAAGGTTTTGTAATTTTGGGTAGAATTCATGATATTTTTTTGAAAATAAAAAATGGTGGTCTTTTTTCAAAAAACCGGTTTTTGATGTTTATTCTCATAAAAAACCGTTACGAGTTGATGGAGAAATTTTAGGTTTAGGAAATTATAGGTTTTTTTTGATGATACAGGGCATGAAAAAAAAATCGGCCGGATCGAAATGGTCGAGGTTTTTGGGCTTGCCGAATTGAGGTGGACTACCCCATATACAGGGCTGGGCATAATACAGTTGAAATTGTATTTAAATACAAAAAACAAGATACCTTCCGAGACAGTATTTAACTACAAGATACAAAATACATTCGCGGACGAGTATTTAGCTACAAAATACAAAATAGTATTTCGAAATAGTACATTCCGATACCGGTACGGAAGGGCTTTTTTGGCGAAGCGAGAGGTTTACGGCCCGAGCCGAAGGCGAAGGCTGTAACGAAATCCGTCAAAAAGCCCTTACGTACGAGTGACGATCATTATTTTTCATCATGAGAGCCGAGAAATCGCGACGAAGTTGCGATTTTGAGGTTAGAATAGTGAAAATACATTTCAGACCAAGAAATACTATATTAAAAAATGTGTTGACTCTCAATTTAGCAAATGCGACGCGTGTATTGGCTACTGATTATGATCTATCCTTTTTTTCGTGAATGTCATAAGCTAATCATTCGATTGAAGTTCTGTCTAGGAATTATGCAATTGAATGTCTATTCACCCTGTGTAGATCATCTCAAAATCTATGTCTATGAATGTCATATCTTTCCTACGGATAAATGATTAAATTGACCGATTTGTCTATTATTCGTCGATACAAATCAAGATTGAATTCATCTTTGAAAACCAAAAATCCCATTCGCAAGGAATGCCCATTGCCAAATTGGGGCAAGATTCAGATAAAAATAATTTCGCATTACTTATAGATATAGCTATGATATAGCTAGATAAAGTATGATCGGCCGTTTTGCTTAGGTACTATTACTTTATTCAACAGCGGAACAATAAATAATGATACGAGTTTTATAAATTTTCATCATGTACGAGATGATTGTCGATTTATAATTTCTCATTTCAGTATTCGGAAAAAATCGCTGCATGCTCGTATTTAGTAACTCCGACGACTTTCAGCTGAAGTTACAAAATACATTCATTTGATGTATTCAAATAAAAAATACAAAATACTTCCATTCGACGGTATTTAAATACAAAATACTAAATACAAAATGTATTGAGATACGTATGTCAAATATTTGTAGCTTAGATACTGCCCTGCCCTGCTATACTAAAACGAAAAAAGAAATGTGGGAGGAAATCGACGAAAATTTGGAAAAAAAAATCGACGCCTGATGAAAACCGCTATTCAAGCACACAACCGGTAAAAAATTGTCAGGCTGAAAAAAGTTCGCGGTCAAGAATAACAATAAACCTGGGATCTCGAGAATGAAGATAGAATTTATGGGAGAGCTGGAGGACATTACTGGAATTGGTGAGAGATTGTATAATACATAGATATTAGGGTGTGTCGAAAATTGACTTTGATTTTTTTTTTCGCTCCTACCACTCAAAACTTTAGGTTTGGACATTAAAGAGCTCCTCGTTCAAGGAGGGCGCTGTAGCTTGAAGTTTAGAGGTCGCTCAACGAGGCTTTAGGATTCCCAACTTATTAGCGCGTGAAAAATATTGTTTCTCGTTCAAAATGATGTCAAGCAACCGAAAGATGTCCGATGCCTGTCTTTCTCGGCTCATTTGAAAGCGAGACTCATCCCCTAAACGATTATAGGTCGTTTTTGTCCGCTCTAATTTTTCTGAGTTTTTTTTATACTTTGTTGATTTCATAATTTTCTATCGTTTTTTTACCATTTTCACTTCCGTATTTCCGTATCGTAAAAGATCATGTCCATTTTGAGAAGTTTTTCATGTTTCATCAATTTTTCTAATTGGTTCTTCACATTCTAATCAAGAATCAATACTTGTAGCAATTTATTTGAGACTCATTGATACCCTGGAAACGTTTCAAACTTCAAAAAGGTGACTATTGTGGTCAAAAAATGCAATGAAAAAAAATTGGACCGAGCGAAAAAAAAAATCAAAGTCGATTTTCGACACACCCTAATAGATATATCCTCTTATTCTTCGCCCGACTTCCTCCCACTCTTCTTCAATGACAACCCATTCTAAAAAGTTCCATTTTCTCGTTGCGTCGCTGTTGACGACTAGCTTCCGATCTTCTGTGCAATTCTTCTAATTTTTCTGTCACTGAAAGCTGAAATAATAACCAAAATTAATAATATTATATAATTAATAGATTAACTTCTGAAACACAGGAACTTTACTGGAAACAGTTTACTGCACAGGCATATACTATACTATCAAGTATATGGAGTGGCCCATTTCGATCACCACACGCGAATATACAAGAAAATCAGGGAGATACTAAAAATCGTGTAATACCTCACTTGAAGGGTTTTGAGGGAAACATGATAGGGATATGGATTTTTCCCCCTCTCCCCCCGCCCCGTCAAAAAAAAAACTTTTCAAGTTTGGTATCAAACTTTTTTAGTTTTTCATTATGGAACTCACAGATAGCTTTCTCTTTTCGCTTGATACAGCTCCACCGCTGTCATGTGACCCTCCTGTTCCCTGGTTGTTACAGTTGAATGAGGAAGCATCATTTTTTTTTTTTTTAATATCTCACAGTTTTTGCGCTTCGAATTACTTCCGACTCGATACTGTCATCAATCGCAGCGATGTCCTCCAGCTCTTTATGTCCAGCGATGTCCATTCTTGAGCTTTCAGATTCATTGTTATTATCCACCGCTATTTTTTTCCGCATTACAGTTTTGTATTGGTTTTGGACCTAAAGCGGAGTTTTCACGACCCGTTGCTTATTTTGCAGATCTTTGGCAATTTGCTCCCACATTACTCTCTTCGTTTTGAATTTCTTCATCGGCCCAACTTCAGTGAAATAGGCGCTGAACTGTGCCAGCATGTATCCGGTTTGAGCTGCAGTCTAATTATCTATACACAAAAAAGTTGAAATAAATAGAGGTAGTGCCTTCTGTATCAGTACACAATTAATCGGCAAAGTCGAACTTGATGTTTGACTTTTAGTTCATTATCTACTAGATGAAAGAGATACTTCAATCGTAAAGTTTTCGAAATAGAGATTATCCCGGGGCTTGGCATCTCATGTGCGGAAGAACTCCAAAAAGTAGATTTCAGGGTTCCGCCTGCATCTGCCTATCTGTATCTGAAGCTGAAGCCAATACATTTCAACGAATTTACTTGAAGTTTGATTTTTGTGCAGGTCTGGGCGATGAAATGACGAAAATCGAAGTTTGCATTCTATCCGAAAAATTAAGGATAGTTCACCGATGATAAATTTTCAGACATACGAAATTTCTACAAAATGACTATAATTAGTAGTTCTGTTCAAGATTGATATCCGAAAATCGTTTTACACTATGTCGAAGATAGTACAAGGGTTTTCCCAGAGAAGAATGGATCGAGAGCAGATTACTGATGACGTTATTTGAAAATTATACATTTCTCCGACACGGTTTTACAAGAAAAACAAGATCTATCTATCTACTTGATTTTTTCGGTAAAAATTCATTCGAGAGTAGTTTGAAGCAGACCGCTGTTCGAGAATGCGGCATTTCTGGATAATTACTTCAACTTCTTTGTTCGGAATGGATACTTCTAGAAATATTTTCGATTAGGTGAATCCGATTCAATATGTGTGATAAAAAAATGAAACAAGTTGAATTAATTTTTTTTTTTGTTCTCATTTGTTTATGAAGTTACACGATGAAAAAGTTCGCGCGACACTGTCAAACCATTTATTCCAGTAACATTACCATTGTTCGACTCATCCGCCATTGATTCCACCACCGTAGGAATGTGTTGATCGGTTTCGGTTTCATCTTCACTCCGATCTATATGAATTTCGCGATAGTTTGAATAAATCAATGTAGTGTATTCTTCAGCAGTGGAAAATTGAACGTTATACAAAACTCCAAATGTTGATTTTTCAGATAATATATTACCATTGTGCAACCCCGATGGCTCTTGCGACGACGTAGCACAAGTTTGGTTAGCATTTGCAGCCTCTTCCTGGGGGGGGGGGGGGGGGGGGGGGGGGTGCTGAGAAAATTTGCCTTCTCTGCGGCATTTAAATGAGACACGACGTCTTCTATCATTCGCGCCTGATTCCCGATGTCGTCGGTGCGTGCGTCGTACAAAATGACCATTTGGCTATGATAGACAACACAAAAAACAAAAAAATTAATCATGTTATGGAATGTGAGTTCGTTCTTGTATCACACCTAGATGAGGTAACTTGTATGAGAATTCTTAATAATTGTGAACGCACAGATATATACAGGGTGATTCAGAACTCCGGTGACAGCAGGAACTGGCGAGTTCCTCATTAAATTACGAATCGAAAGTTCCTTTACGAAAATTCTCTGAGACCAACGGTTCTCAAGTTATTAAGGATCGCGATTGACCAATCAGAGCGTCTCTCCGCGACAGTAATAGTGCCGGCTGGAGCGAGACGGAGAGCGAAGAGGAAGACGAAAGAACGCAGAGACGCTCTGATTGGTCAAGCGCGATCTTGAATAACTCGAGAACCGTTGTTCTCAGAGAATTTTCGTAAAGGAACTTTCGTTTCGTAATTCGATAAGGAACCCGCCAGTTCCCGCTGTCACCGGAGTTCTGAATCACCCTGTTCAGTTCTGGTTCTGGTTCTGGGTTCTGGTTCTGGTATAATTCGTAGAACAGAGTTTGTTTATTGGTAGGTGCGAGTACCAACAGAGTTAATGTTAAGGAGTTGAAGGGTGACGATTAAAGAGAAGTGATTGAAGGAAAGCGATTGAAAAGGAATGATTGGAGAAAAGCGATTGAAAAGAAATGATTGGAGGAAAGCGATTGAAAAGGAGTGGTTGAAGGAAAGCGATACGCATCTGAAGAAGGTTGAATAGTACATTTCGATACAAGAGCGACATGATGGGCGTTAGTGACGAGTGCGATGTTTTCAGCACGAACCGTAGTCGAGGCGGAGGCGCAGCGAGGCGCCGAAGGAATCTACATAACGGAATACCAGCTAGAATGAATATTTGACTTTATTTACTTTAGAAAAATACATGAAGATTTATTTCTTCATTCAGCCTTATGACTAGGAATCAGCAATCATTCTGAGTTTCATCTTTGAACTTAACAGGTTATATTAAATATGCAAACAAATAACAAGGATAAATATTTTGAATTATTAACTTATAAAAATACGACATAAAGATTTTTTTCTTTTTTCAGTTTTATCACAAGGAATCGTCAATCCTCCTTTTAAATTTTCCTGTTAAACTTACAACTAGCCTGTTACATCCATTATTCTTCTTTTTGGGGAAGAAATTTGAAAGTACAATTCGAGCAATGACTTATTTGAATTGTTAGCCCTCCGTTGGGCGAAACAATCTCGGTTGGTGCTTCTCTATTTTTTATCGCATCAAGATTTAGGTTCATTGACGCCGATGTTGAAGCTAATGTTGGAGCTGGTGTTGGAACTGGTGTTGGAACTGCTGTTGGAACTGGTGTTGCTGCTGTGAATGACGATGTCAACGAGTCAGATATTGATGTTGCCGATGTAGATGTCGATGAAGGTTTCAGAGAAATTGAGTTTGTGATACGACTGTATATTTTTCTTTTTTCGTTTCTTGAGCTTTCAACATAACCTTCAGCTACTGTGTCGGAACGCCAACCTCCATGGCGCTTCAGTGTAGTCATGTCGGCTCCACCCTCGACCAACAAAGTCGCTGACGTGCGACGCCAGGTGTGACCTGTGTACTTATTCGGCTCATTCAAACCTAGGAATTTGGCAACTTTTTTCGGCATTTCACCGAATGAATTGATGCCGATGACCTGGTTGACACACTTGCCGTTTTGGAATTGCAGAAAAAAGTCTTTGCGTCCCTTTGTTGCTTTTGAACGTAGATCATAGTATTTTTTAAAAATCTTGAAATATTCGCCTTCAATCGTGAATGATCTTGGTTTATTTGTCTTTGTTTTTTGGGATTCTCACGTGGAGCATAGGATATCTCTTCTCTTTGTCACTGTCCGCATAAAAAGTTTCTAGGTCATCGGTAGTCACGTTTCTTAACTCTGCTCTTCGGCATGCCCCCAGAAATCCGAAAATTGCAGCCACCTGAAAGTTACATTATACATACATATATTGTTATTGAAATTTGAATTCTATTCATTCATTTATTTACTTCTTTATTTACCTATTTATTTATTTATTTTAAACTTTGTAGAGCTAATACCAATGTATAGTTGAATATGTTTACCTTTATTGCCAACCATTCATTGTCTGGTGCTGTATTCAAAAACCGTTCGACATCATCCGATGAAAACGTACCGGCCTTCTTCGTTTCGCTAGTAGCATCTTTTTCTACCCGTTTTAAATAACGTCTCAAGTCCACGTAGTTGATATCAATTTTGTGTTTATGTTGTATCATCGTTTTTAACCTTGAAAATTCGCTCCAAAGAGTTGTAGGCTTATATTTTTTCGCTAAATCGTTGAAATAAGCAAGGAGCACTCGTTCCGAGAAAGATTCTGCTTTTCTAACCTCTTTCCAAGTCATGAAGTCGTTGTAGCTTTTTTCGTAACATTTCGTCGATTTAGCTGGCAATAATTTTTGTGCCACTTCCTCATTTTCTTCAATGAGATCGGGTGGAGTTGCGGGATCTCGATAATCATCGTTATAGCTCATTTTTTCTTGTTTGAAAATGACAAAACACTTCACGTTCACGGTCGCTGGACGGTATGCCACGAATCACGATGTAAACAATGAAAATGGCTGAACCACCCGGCGCGCGGGAAACGAATTGTACGGTCCGTACCGAAAACATCGCATCATTTTGAAATACGCTCGCAGATGGCGCAAGAATCTTGTTACGCACGCTAGACATGCGCAGCACGTTGTGCGCACGTCTAGCGTGTTATATTGACAGTGATCCCGCAAACGTCAGAAAAGTGCCACAATATGACCGCTCCAGAGGCCCACACAAGCAACTTTTTCATGCATGCGTTATGAAAATAATAGGAGTGAAGAGTGACTTTGGAATGAGCGTACTCAGGGGCGGTGGAGAGGTGTAGGACCTGTCGGTAGGGATGTGCGAAGATCAGAGGTCAGCACATCCTCTGATAAGGAACCGTGCGACTGCAGCTGTAGGCGCACGGCTTGGATTGTTATGACTGGGATGAAATAATAGGTGGGCGAGTGCGAGGGTCCGAGCACGTAACACGCGGCCATCCCCGGGAAAAAAAATGTTGCTCCTGTGAAGCAGGAGGAATATATACATTTTTTTCGAAGCAGGACAATGACAATCGAATACATTGTTTCAGGTATAAAGGTCTTATGTTTACGTTAGTAAATATAAGCTATAGTTGTGTATACAGGGTGATTCAGAACTCTGGTAACAGCGGGAACTGGCAGGTTCCTTATGAAATTACGAAACGAAAGTTCCTTTACGAAAATTCTCTAAAACCAACGGCTCTCGAGTTATTGAAGATTGCAATTGACCAATCAGAGCGCCTCTCCGCGACAGTAATAGTGCTGGCTGAAGCGAGACGGAGAAAGAAGAGAAAGACAGAGAGACGGAGAGACGCTCTGATTGGTCAATCGCGATCTTTAATAACTCGAATACCGTTGGTCTCAGAGAATTCTTGTGAAGGAACTTTCGTTTCGTAATTTGATAAGGAACCTGCCAGTTCCCGCTGTCACCGGAGTTCTGAATCACCCTATCTACCCTTGTTCTTATTGTCCCAGAACCCGGGGACGACCGGGCACCAGTGGATTCCTTGACGAAATCTAAGACGGAAGTTATTCTTGCAATTTTTCTGTCAAACCAACCGTATTCGAGTTATAACTGATTTAAGTCGTCCAATACCGGCGCAGATAGGAGACCGGCACAGGAGCGTCACATCAGAAAAAAATACGATGGATTCAGCTCAGAGAACAGTCTGTGCAACGGAGTACAGTAGGTGAATCGGTCTATCTTTACTGCGGGAATCAAATTATCAGAATAAATTCAATCACAAAAGCAGAAACTACCCATCATTCGTGAAGTTGAAAAGTGGAAGAAATCACGCTGCAATCAAAAATCTCGTTCGATTGCCACGGCAAAATTTCTACATAAAAAATATGAGTAACAGCTGGCCAAGCGATCGTCGTTTCGTCACTCGGTGGGGTCACGCGCTCGCCGCTCGAGCTATACGGCTTGCGCTAGCGAGCCGCACCGACAATACGGTCCTGTGCAGGTCTCCTATCTGCACCGGTATTGGCCGACTTGAATCGGCTATAACTCAAAACGGTTGGTTTGAAAGAAAATTTGCGAAAATAATTTTCGTCTTAGATTTCGTCAAGGAATCCGTCGGTGCCCGGTGGTCCCCGGGTTCTGGGACACCCAGTATGTGGAATGATTTCGATGTCGAATTCATTTTACAATCGGTGTAACTTAAGCCCTCGGCACACGGTGCTTGTTTCCTTGCTAGATTTCCCGCATGCTGCTGTACTGGCTGCGCTGCATGATGCAGGGCCTGCTGGTTGCCGCATCACACGGCGCGTGCCGCGAAACTGAACATTCATTTATTTTCGTCAATTCCAATCTTTCACGCGTTAAACCTGCAGGATTGTCAATATGGAGGTTATAGAGTCATTACGTCGCAAACGATCGGTAGCATTAGCACTTATATTCGGTGTAATGAGAGATATACGAGAACGAAAAACGAATAAGGAACGAATGTGGAGCAGAAAATGGTTACTTCGCCGAAATAGTGGTTTTAGTGTATTGCATATGCTGCATAAAGAGTTAAGGTAAGCATAACTAGCTATATCTCATTCTATCTCTAGAGTAATGTAAAGATACACTTTTCATGAACAATATCTATTCACGCATATTTTCGAGTACTGATTAAAGATGTGTGCTATCAATTGTTGATCTAAAGATCCCGAATCTTTCCGCAACTACATGCGGATGAACGAAGGCGTTTTCGAAGATCTGCTGGCACTTATTACACCTCTTATCCAGAAGCAGGATACGGTCATGAGAAAAGCCATTTCCCCGCGCTAAAGATTGTGTGCTACGTTGCGGTATCTTGCTACAGGCGAATCATTCGCAGACCTGTCGTACTCAATCCGAATCGCGCCGAATACGCTGTCCAAACTGATACCTGAGACATTGAGTGCAATAGTAACAGTTCTGAAGGACCAGGGATGGGATTCTGTAACTCTCCGCTAACTCCGCTAACTCCGCAAAGTCCGCTAACTCCGCTAACTCAACGGAGACCGTTGGTTGGCTAAGAAGCCAACGGTCCGTCCAATCAGAGACCGCTTCGGATTTCGGTGGTGCCTATTTCTTATCGCTTATTTCTCATTACCTTTTCCCTATAGTCCTATTTCCTGTAGCCCACAGTCCAATATTTTGATTCATTTATTCGTTTTCTTTCCATCTTTTTATCTCCTCAGTTTATTCGTGTGAAATTCATGCATATGTATCAAGTGACAGGAGCTCTTTCGTTTGTTTATTTGTTGCAATTAGCGGCCGGACAAAGCCCACGGCACCACCGTACAGGGTACCACCGTACACAGCGCCACCGTATAGGCACCACCGAGGCCCGAAGCGGTCTCTGATTGGGCGGTCTCCGCTGAGTTAGCGGAGTTAGCGGACTTTGCGGAGTTAGCGGAGTTAGCGGAGAGTTACAGAATCCCATCCCAGGTCTTCAATTGCCCATCAAGTCCAGCCGAATGGGAGATTGTTGCAAGCCAATACCAAGCTCTGTGGCAATTTCCTCACTGTATAGGTGCGCTAGACGGCAAGCACATCAATTTCCGGCCTTTGCGCAAAGATGGATCCGAATATAGAAATTACAAAGGTAGAAACAGTATTGTGCTACTAGGTTTAGTAGATGCGGAGTACCAGTTTTCGTTCGTGGATATAGGAAAAAGCGGCCGTATGCACGATGCATCGGTGTTTAGGGAAAGTCCTCTGTCTGAAAATTTGAATTCAGGATCACTCAATCTGCCATTGCCCAGCCCGTTACCTGAATACGATGTCAGCCTCCTCTTCGTGATTGTGGCAGATGATGCTTTTCCGCTAAAGAGCAACATCATGAAGCCATATCCTGGGCGTGCACTCACTCCGAAGCATAGAATATTCAACTATAGATTGAGCAGGGCACGTAGAACTGTTGAGAATGCATTCGGTATATTGGCGAATAGGTTTCGCATTCTTTTGACTGACATACCTCTTTCGGTAGAAAAAGTTGAACTTATTACGTGGACCTGCTGTATCTTGCATAATTTTATCCTCCAAAAAAAGGAGCGGGCCGTATTCCAGATGAATTTAGGGGCGGTAACAGGGTAAATGCACGTTCAAACCTTGACAGTGTATCACAGCAAGGCGGCAATCGTTGTGATGACAGAAACACTTCAGTCCGAGATCATTTCTCAATATATTCTAATACGGTTGGTTCAGTGCCTAGGCAAAATACTGCTGTTGAGCAGGGCCGTTATTAACGTTTTCAAATGTAACTGATAAACGAAATCTACAAATCATTTAACAACACATATGTTCTTGAATATTTATGAACACGGAAGAACGTATATATGACAAATAAAATATCCCTGATACCAAAAAGGTGCATGCCTCAGGCTTCATGACTTTTTGCTTTCATACGATATTTGGTGTGCGTTACAATTTGTAAAATATACTTTTTCACTGACGAGAATTGAACCATTAAAAAGACCTGTTAATTACCCACTAACTTATATATTTCTTTTCAAATCCATATTCGTTATCAGTTTGACTTTTACCGTAATTGAGAATATAAAACTATCATACATTGAGTATATAATATTGGGATTATTTATAATATCATATGTGCGCATGATGTACTTCCAGTCAAATATATAATTGAACCTGTACTTATCAACGAATCCACAATTTATGACTACGTAAGTTATGTGTGTCTTCGTCAAATTATAAAACATTCGTGGATACCGTCGTCCACAGTGTGTTGGAAATATTATTTTCAGCATTCTAACCTCAAAATCGCAACTTCGTCGCGATTTCTCGGCTCTCATGATGAAAAATAATGTCCGAAACTTGTACGTAAAGGCTTTTTGACGAAACTCGTTACAGCACTCGCCTTCGGCTCGAGCCGTAAACCTCTCATTTCGCCATAAAAGCCTTTCCGAACTCGTATCGAAATGTACTATCACATCCTCCAGCTACGCAATAATAAAGACAAATATGCTCAAATAATGTGCTTAATGTGCTTGTGCTATGTGTTCGTCGCCATTGATGCTGTGCTCTTTCGATGAATTAAAGGTTCTTTCATAATCTTTCAAACGAATATTGAACGATAATATTATTAGAAGAATTTAAAGTATTCAATATTGAGCCAGTAATGTAGATATACCGGATGTTGAATATACAACCTGCGCTATTGATGGGTGTGAATGTTTTTTAGATATTTAGGGATGGATTATAAACAACCGTATAGTGAGTACCTATTCCACTCTTCAACGAAGCTTCCAGTTTGAGATTTTCAGTATTGAACTGATTCCGTAAAGCATTTAATTTCAATGAGCACTTTTTACGCTCGTATGTGCGATCGTCCCGCGGATTGAGACATTACACGATCGGTTGTCACGGTGAATGTTGTTGATAGTGTCATGATTGCCGTCGTTGTTGCTGTCATTGAAAGTTCGTGCGCGTAAATGAATATAATCGTGATAATGGCCCCTCGAAAAAATGATAATACGCAAAAAAATCAGTGGGAGCAATCGCACATACGAGTAATAATAGATGCGTAAAAATTGTAAACACGTTTGTATGCTGTAAAAAGCGTAAACTGCCATAATAAACATCTGCGGGCACAAGCGCTTCAACGCATCGCAAACCTCGTTTCAGCTGTTCGTCCCGGCACCACCGAGAAAGACTGCTCATTGAAATTCCATGCTTTACGGAATCGGTTCAATACTGAAAATACCAAAGAAAAAGCTTCGTTAAAGAGTGGAATAGGTACTGAAGATGTGAGTACCTATAATCCATCCCCAAATATACCAAAAAGCATTTACATCTATTAAAATTCGCAGCAGCCAATCGCCGCCCTGCCCAGTACTGTAGGCTGGCGAGCGCGAGTTGTATATTATAGACTCGGTATACCTATTAGTACTATCATTCTGCTTTACAGGTGTATGTTCCTAGCTTGTGGTACTTCGAATCATTAAGATTTCTAGAAGAACATGTAATTCCTAGAAACAGCACAGCATCAATGACGACAAACACAAGAAATTCTAACGTATCACAGGTAAACATTTATACTCACGGGTCTGACCAACTCAATTCATCTAGCCTTCGGACATCACGATCTCCGATTCATTTTGCCACTCGAGCTACGGCCTGCCGCCGAGCCGAACCGACAATCCTTATCCGTCTCGATGCCGGTTTTCTAATCTGCACCTGTATTATACGGGTTGGTTGAAAAAAAAATTCGGGAGAATAATTTTCGTGAAAGATTATACAACGGAATTCGCTGTTGCCTGCAGGTCGCCGGGTTCTGGGACACCCGGTATTGCAAGATGTATGATTATTTAAGCCTATTTGTATTTTTTATTGAATAGGTGGAGGATGCACAGAATATTTCCAACACACCGTCAACGACGGTATCGACGAATATTTTCGAGTTTTCCGAAGACAGACATTCCTATTTGGATGACCTGGTAAACTACGTAGATGAACCTGACGATACAGAATTTTCAGCTTCTACTGATACTCTCGCCAAAAGCACTGATACGGCGAGGTCAACCTTGGAGCGCGCACACTATTCAGAACTATCAGCCATCCCAAGTACACTTCATCCATCTACGAGTACAAGCCAGGATGATTCTCATTCAAGTCTTCGCACATCACGACCAGCATCTTCTAGCCTAAATCCATCACGAAGTTCTTCAGGCATAAATCTCATGCGACCCTCATCAAGTTCGAGTGCAACAACTTCCACGTCATCAAATGTAGTCGACGTATCGTACCCTCAAACAAATTCGCGTAATCCAAAAAAACGTAAGAATCACAGTGAAGACGATTACTTAAGCATTATGTCATCGATTGCAGATTCTCTGAAGCAACCTATTACAATTCCAGCTAATAGTGTTTCAAATTCTGCAGATTCTGTCGAAGCATGTGTGGCTTTTTTGGGGTCTGTACTCCGGGGTTTCGCTTCAGAAAGACTGAAACTCGACGTAATGCATACTTTGATACAAACGGTAATAAATGCTAGATCAACCGAGTTGGAAAGACATCCCATGTAACAGAACCAACGCAACTCTAAGTTATCCAGTATTATGCAGTAGTATCACAAATATCAAATCATTTTACTGCCACGATGTATAGGGTGAGTTAATTGAAACTCCGAGAATAGGAAGAGCTCAGTTGGTCAATTAGATGCTACCTCTTAGTCAATTGACGAACGTTTAGTGTATTATTACCTTATCCTGCAATAGCTCTGATAAAATCAATTTATCCGATAATGCATACTGAATAGATTGTTCATTAAACAATTAACTTATGATGTCAGTTTGATCGCAAAAATAATTACTCCTCTACGCTAAATATATGGCCTACTTCATAATCCAAGCTACGCCTATTTTCTGAGTTCGAATTAACTCATTGTGTACAACGTACGTAGTCATAAATTGTGTATTCGTCAATAAGTACAGGTTCAATTATATATTTGACTGGTAGTACATGATGCACACATATAATATTATGAATAATCCCAATATCATGTACCTGATGTATGATAATTCAATATTCCTAACTACAGTAAAAGTTTAACTGCTAACAAATATGAATCTCTCTACAATACAGGGTGATTTTTTTTAATCGCCCCAGGCGAATATCTCGAAAACTAGAGGAGATAGAAAAAAAAATTTGATACAAAACTTGAAGGGTTTCGAGGGGAAAGAACATGGTGCGGTCATTTTTTTTGTAGGTGGAGGCGCTGAGCTGCGGTGAAGGTCACCTTGGTTTTTTTAAATGGAATGTTTTTTTTTTTCAAGAATCTGAAAGAGCATCAAATTCCGCGTCAAAAACACCCCAACACATATGGCCCAAAGTTGGTGGTTTATGAGATAAGACCCGGGCAAGTTCGGTCCAAGGAGGACGTCCAAATTACGTGAATACTATTCTTACGTCTTCTCGAAAGTGTCTGAGATACTTTTCGACTTCGAATTGTCAAGATAAGGTATTTGAGTCGAATAAGTTGATTTCGGGTGAGGTAAAATCAATCAATTTGATTAATAACGTTATTAGCGTGTAACGATTCAATTGCTTATTGGGCAACGAGTCGGTATTTTTACATATATGGCAAGGAGAAAATGTATTATAATTAAAAAAAAATAAACACAGCAGAATAGTAAATCAAGAACGTTGCGTTTTCTTTATTATACGTTTTCAGATTATCAAGCGAAATAGATATTCAAATAGCTTCAATAGAGGTGATATAGAGAATTTTAATTAGATTCAGATTTCAAATTTGAGCGACATGAACAATAGGTTATACATTGTCGGAACACGTCTCGTAGTAATGAAAATGTCGTCAAATGCAATTTTAAACGTCAAAAGTACAATTTTTGATATAAGATAATGGACAAACACAGGACATCACACCACTCTATAATAAATGCAACTGCATTCATGGAAAATGAGAAATAATGCTATCACGAATGGCGAGTGGGACAAAACATGTGATAACATGAAATTTACATTGAATTTACATAATTTAAATAAGTAAAACCACACACGCTTGATCGCATGATCGGGACTTTGAGTAATATAAAATGCACGTGGCGATACTTAATATTTAAGGTTAGTTCATATTTCCTCGTCGTATTTTGGTATCCACTGGATTTCGAAGTAGCGTCAAAGCAATAGTATTGGAAAAAATGAGACTAACCAAGTGCAATGGTATGAATTAAGGTGGTGCCTCAGTCGATTTGGCCCCGCCCTCCCTCCCCCTCCCCTGTTGTTGATTGTCAAGTGTGGACATGGCTCACTATTTCGACTATTATCAAAGCCTACGCTTTACTGACACAAATATGATAGGGCATGCGCCGTGTAATATAAAATACCGAACATATGTACGCGAAAATATGTTGATTTTAGGCAACGATGAAGTCTCAATTTGTATTCTCGCAAAACGTTGACACTAGCGATTTCGAGAGTCGCGCGTTGCCATCTTTAATTCCGCCATCCCGTCACTGTCTGCGAGGCTGCGTTCATTCAGCGAGCGTTCACGTCGCAGTTGGTGGCGATAAACTGAACTTATTTATCGCCACCAATCACGACGTGAGTTTCGCGAGCTGAGCTCCGTCTCGCGGAGAATGACGAACTAAGAGAAATAATAATGGCCTCGCGCTATTCTCGAAATCGCTAGTTGTCAAAGCTTCACGAGAATACAAATTGGGACTTCATCGTTGCCTAAAATCAACATATTTTCGCATTCATGTGTTCGGTATTTCATATTACACGGCGCATGCCCTATCATATTTGTGTCAGTGAACCGTAGGCTTTGATAATAGTCGAAATAGTGAGCCATGTCCACACTTGACAATGAACAACAGGGGAGGGGGAGGGAGGGCGGGGACAAATCGACTGAGGCACCACCTTAATCCAACATGCTATTTTGAAGAAGGGAAGTTGAATCAGAACAACGGACAGACACGTCCTCTTTCTTCCACGATCCACGAGTCAAGGAGGAATCCTTTTCCGTTGTCTACATGGGAGTTACTATTGTTACGTCCTGAGTAAAGAATTAAGTTTGCTTAACAATTTGTTGGTCGAGTTAGAATTGAGTACGACCTAAGCCAATACTCCTGGTGAGTCTTAATTAACCAACTCCTTGTAACGACGTAAAACTCTATAAGGTAGTTTACCCGTAGGTTCTTTTCCAGCCACCGCTAATAGCAGGTGAAATAATTAAACACTCTGTGATGTTATTTTCATAACATTAACGGTAATTTATTTAGCACAGTTTGTTGATGATAGTTTTACAGGTATTGTTTATATCGTAATTATTCACTATTGCACAGAATTTGTGATTAGAACTGAGTAGTTATTCACTATTGTATAATATTGGAAATTGGAATTGAGTAGAGAATGGAACTTGTTCCATTCACTATGAAATTATCACCAAACACTTTTAAATCTTGAGTTCGAAGTCTGAATATTATAACGATCTTAGTAGTCTGAGAGTTAGTAATGAAGTGAAAGATTTGAAGGGAGGAAGATCTCTTCTCCCGGCTTCGCGAGGGAGGAGTCTTCGATTTTTGGAGGGAAAGCGTGGTTTTTTCCCATTGGAAAAAAGGTCATTTCCGTAAAACGCTAAAACTATGGTTGGTCGGAAAAATCTATACACGAGACGATTGGGTCTAAAGTCCCAAGCGTCGAGATGCTGTAAGGGCGGGAAAAATCGCGCGCTTGCTGTCTGTCTTTTTCTAATAGGGTAGTTCTTCTCTCTCTGATTCTCAGTGTTTGGTTACAGCTTTTCAAGAGTCCTAAGATTTATGGTTTCCTCAATAAAGTTGTTTATTTTAACCTAAAGATTTCTAAATTCTAGTTTTGAGAATTGCCAGATGTGGTCGTGAGAAACTATAGAAATTGTTTGAAGTAAAAGATGTATGCTTCTAATAAGTAAAAATGAAAAAATTATATATGAAATTATAATGATAATGACGTTAACATTACTCCGGTGGTAATTGCACAATGGTAACTAATGTTACTAATGTTATCGACTGAATGAATGATAGGACGTAACACCTCCCCCCTTATTTTTCGAGCGTCCCCGCTCGGTACGGTAGGTTTCGGTGTGTTCGATGTGAAATTACCATGTTTCATGTGTAACGTTTGAATTAGAATAAAAGTTTCTTAAAATTATTAAATTCTTACATAATATTTATGGATAAAACATATAAGTGATACAAAATTTTTAAATTCTAGAAAAAGTATAAATGGTATTCAAAAACATAAAATTTGAGTAATGATTCTATAATTAAAACAATAAAAATCAAGGTATATAATTGATGATTATCAATAATTATTTCTATGATTATAAATTCAAATTGTGGATATAATTGAGATAAAAGAAATGTATGATCTCAAAAGGTAAGTGCTTAATATCTAAAACATTGTTCTATTTGTTTCAAAATTCTTATTCTAGGTAAGTATTACAAAAGTGATATAAAATGAACTTAATTCTAAAATTTATCAATATGAATGTTCAAAAGTAAAAGATTCCAATGATTTCTGATCATTTTCTAATTAATATTTTAAAATTGTTGAAATCGTTTCTAAAATTTTCCGATTTCTAAAACTTTAGGCTGAAGTGGAAGTGGAATTTTATTGTCTCTGAGGTACTACTTGTAATAAAGAAAAGGATCTGGCTGGACATTGGTAATAGGGTTTGTCCTTAAATTTCCTTATTTGTGACTGGTCAATTTCAGTTTGTGGGTGTGTCTTACTGTTTATAAAAGTTTCGAATTTGGCTAATTTGGTCATTCTGCATTTTGAATTCGTTCAGTACAGTAATTGAGAAAAAAAAATTTTAACAACAAGGAAAAATCATGATTTCTAAACATGTGGAATACTTTTTTACCATCCTCCACGGAGGATTTGGTGTAAGTGATTTATTTCGAGATTTACATTTAATTATTCCGATTATTGATCTATAATGTTGTTTATTAATTATTTTGAATTCTGAGTTTTAATAGTGTTTATTTAATTGGTGATTAATAAGTGTGTGATCTATGTGTGATTTTAATTTCATTTTTAAATGATTTGTTATAGATAAACGTTCGATCGCAAGTGCATGGAAAATGCATACCTCTTGAAAGGGCGGATGAGATGAGAGAAATTAGGCGGGATATCCGACGTCATAATGAATCGTTCGATCTGGAAGTGGATTACCTCGCAGGCGAAGAGGCCTTCGACCTGTTCGGTATCCGGTGGATGCTGGAGGGACGCTGGGGGGATTTCCACCCAATTGCCGACTGGTTCCACCCGGCGTGGAATTCGCCAAATGGCTTTCTATCTGTTTATGATGAAGATTAGGTGTTTGTTTGTTTTATTTGATATCAATAAAAATTATTTTGTTTAAATTTTTAAATGTTTGTGTGGTGTTTTAATTTCCCTGTTATCTTACATAAATTGTCATTGGTGGTTAGGTAGATTCGGCATTGTTGGGTATATTAAATACGTGAGTGTTAGTAAGCTATCTTTGCTCTGTCACAATGAATTATTTTTCGTTTGTTTTTAGCTAGTTCGATTTCTATATCGTTTTTGTCTGGAAATATTTCAGTTATCTTATACGGTCCTTTGTAATTGTCGTCTAATTTTCCTGTTTTTTGATTTTTGATCAGATAGATTTCTTGTCCTACTTTAAATTCAACTGGGTTTAATTTTCTGTCGTAATATTCTTTTGATCTTTGTTTTGCTTTTTCTAAATTTTCTCTAGCGTTTCTTCTAGTTTCAATTAAACGTAATGCAAGATTTTTTACATGATCGTCGTAAGTAAGGATTTCATCTAGGTACGGAAATTCTGAGGGTATACGAGCATCTTTGCCGTAAATTAAGTGATACGGGCTATATTTGGTTCCTTCATGTACACTAGTATTATATGCAAAAGTTGCTTGTGGGAGCCATTCATCCCAATTTCTCTTGTTCGTATAATGCTTTAAATAGTCTGCTAATACTTGATGACTTCTTTCTAAAGAACCATTCGATTGAGGGTGAAATGCTGTAGTTTTGATCTGAGTGATTTTAAAAACTTTAGCTAGTCTTTTCATAACTTGACCAATGAAAGCTGCGCCTTGATCCGTCAAGATTACTTTTGGGCATCCGTATTTACAGATAAAATTAGTTACTAATGCGTCTGCTATATCGTTTGCTGTTGCGTTAACTAACGGAACTGCTAAACAGAATTTTGAGAGATCATCTTGCATTGTAAGGATGAATCTATAACCTTTATCTGAGGCATTATTAATTGGTCCTACGATGTCTAAGGCTAATTTATCAAACACGTCGGCTGAGGTGTCTGTAATTATCATGGGTTGTTTTGTTTTGACTCGTACTAATTTCTTTTTCTGACAGCTTGTACATTTTCTTACAAAGTCTTCTACCTGTTTCTTAATATTATCCCAAAAATACTTTTGTCTGATTCTATTGTATGTCTTAGTAACGCCTTTATGACCTGCGACTGGTGATTCGTGGTTTTCCCTAATTATACCTTGTCTCTGTTCTACGGGTGGTATAATAATTTTCTCTTTACAAATTGTGATTTGAATATCTGTTCCTTCAAAAGTTTTACGAATTATATCTTTAATTTTAATCCAAGCCAAATCATTTAGATTACTTTTTCCTTGGGATACTCTAGCAGTTTTAATATTGAATTTGTTCATTTCTGTCTTGAGGTTGTTAATTGCTTTGATAAAACTTGTTGCTCTTGGAATAGTTTGATCGTTTTCTTGCGTAACGAGTGCAAATACTTTTTTCTTCGAGGTACCTGATGTTAAAACTTGTCCTATTTCGAATCTATTCAAAGGATTTATTTTCAATAGACCTAATTCTAACAATCTTTTGCTTGTTTCGTTCGTTACGGTGCCGTCTGCACATATAAAGCATATATAGTTGTCTTTTTTCATCTCTAAGTTATCTCTTGTCTCGATGATATTATTTGAATTTCCTATGTCTTGATTTTCAATTATTATTTCGCTTTCTGGATCTGTATTTTCGTGAGAACTATTTTGTTGTGATAGTGAGTTATTTTGTACCGTTACATTTTCATTTATAGCTTGATTTTCTTCTTGCGATTCGTGAGAATGGTATGAGTTTATTTCATCTAAGTCTGTATTAGTTTGATGTATTTGTGAGTTTACTTCACTAAGTGTCGGTAAGATTCTATTTCCTTTCGGAATTATTTTCGTGTAAGAGGGTTTAGGTACGTTTCGTGTCTTAATCCCTTCAGTATGTGTCCCTGAGTGAGTACAACATGGGCATTTAGCTTTTTCTTTCTTTTGTCTAGTAGACTTACGTACGAGTTGCTGAGGTTGAAAGGTACTTCTTTTTTGCAAGGGTTTGACCGTAGGGTTGGCTATTTGTATTCCACCTGGGGCTTTACTATGCTGTTGCGAACTTTCGATTCTTTTATTTTCTTGCACATGTGCGCTAACGGTTGCTTTAGGTAGTTCTTCAACGTTCGAACCATTGATCATGGATAGAGTTTCGTTTGGGTCTACAAGTGATTTGTTTACTGCTAAATCTTCGTCTATTTCCATCACATTATCAAGATTCGCGTTAGTTGGTTGAATTATCTCATCTGAGGAACTATTATCCGTTAGATAAGTTTGTCGTGACATATCTACATTCATTGTTTCATTAATATCTGAGTCTGCTGCATTTTCTATTTCCGAATGATTTTCAGATATATCAACTCTAGGTATTTGAATTTTAGTGCGATCTAATTTACGTCTCGAACGTAATGCTGGAGAAGGGGTAAAATCAGTTAATTTTACTGTCCTTTTATTTACTACTTCTTTGGCTAAGTTGCGCTGGAAATTATTTTGTCTATCAAGTAAATTAGTTCTTTGAGCTATTGTTGGTGTTCCATCATTAGGAATTTCCAAAGGGATAGGGGTTAACCTTTTTTCTTCTCTTTGTTCCGATGTACCTGGTTTTGGGGTTGTCGGAAAAGGTTGATTAGACGTATTGTCTAAATCAATATGTTCTGTCAGTGAAGTTTGTATTTGTATTGGTGTTTGATTTTCTTTACCTGAATTTCTTTCTTGAGTATTCGAATTATTTTCTTCTACGTTGTCGCTATATTGAGTTTCAGTTTCGGATTTATAAGAAGATAAAACTGTAGATTCTAGTTTTTGAATGTTCTGAGATTTTCTTTCATTTGATTCTTTGATTATATTGGAAGTCATGATCTTCCCATATATTTCTGATTCATCATCGGATGATGTTAAGTTTTTATTTACTGGAATTCGAAAAGGAGTATACCTTCTGGTATCAGATTTCTTTTTCATGGCTGATTTAGACTTTTTTCTACGACTCATGCAAAGATTAATTGGTTGATCAGACCTATTATCATCGCTTATAATTTGTTCTATGACATTGTCGTCTAAACACATTTGTGAGTCTCTCGGATTTATCACATTATTGGGTTCTAACGTTACAATGTTAGTTTTATCATCTTGTCTAGGAAATCCTCTAAAATCTTCTTCACTTGTTTTATTTTTGGTTTCATTGTCTTGTCTAGGAAAACCTTTAAAATCTTCTTCGCTTGATTCTGTTCTAGATTTGGTAACCTGTTTAGGAAAACCTCTAAAATCTTCTTCACTTGAACTCGACTTTTTACAGAATTTAGCTTTTTTAATGATTAAGTCGGAAGTTGTGTCTGAGGATGATCTGAGTCTAGCTACACCTGGTTGACCTAATACCGGTCTTGGGCTTTCTATATTGTGTGCTGTTCTCCATTTGAATTTAATTGGTAATACGACAGGATTTCTTGATAACGCATCCGCGTTTGTATTAGCTTTACCTGCCTTGTATTGGATTGTGTAATCGAATTCTTACAGACGTTCTCTCCATCTCATTACACGCGATGTTGGATCATTCATAGAATTTACCCAAACAAGCGGTCTGTGATCGGTGATCAGAGTGAACTGTCTACCATAGAGATACGGTCTGAAAGTTTTCAACGCGAAGACTGTAGCTACCATTTCTTTTTCGGTCGTGGAGTAATTCTTTTCGTGTTTTCCAAGAACACGTGAAGCATATGCAACTGCAGTATCTTTCCCAATTTCGCCTTGAGAAAGAATAGCTCCGACTGCATAGCCTGATGCGTCCGTCGTGACAATAAAACGTTTTGAAAAATCCGGATATTGTAATATTGGTGCTGTACAAAGTTGATCGCGTAAAGTCTCGAAAGCTACTTGTTGTGCGGAAGTCCATTCGAACTTTACGTTTTTACTTGTAAGATCCGATAACGGTTTCGCGATTTTTGCAAAATCTTTTATAAAACGGCGGTAATATCCGGCGAGTCCTATAAACTCCTGGATATTCTTTCTAGTTTTCGGGATTGGAAAGGATTTTACTGCTTCAATTTTCTTTGGGTCTGGCTTAACTCCATCTGCTGAAATTAAGTGTCCTAAATATTTAACTTCTGTTCTAAGGAATTCGCATTTATCTGATTGTAAAGTTAAATTAGCTTTTCTTAACCGTTCGGCTAATTTTCTGAATTTAATCGCATGTTCTTCGAGTGAACGTGAATATATCACAATATCGTCTAAATAAACGAACATGTCAGCTCCTTGTAAACCTCTTAAGACTGTGTCCATTAATCGTTGGAAAGTTGCTGGTGCGTTTTTCAAACCAAATGGCATTCTGTTAAATTCATAATGACCGTGAGGAGTTGTAAAGGCTGTTTTATGTTTATCCTCTGGATGCATTTTAATTTGATGAAAACCCGATGCTAAGTCAAATATTGAAAAATATTTCGCTCCACCGAGTTGGTCAAGAATATCCGATATTAAAGGTAAAGGATAAGCATCTCCTATTGTTTTGTCATTTAATTTGCGATAGTCAATTACTAAACGCCATCTTTTATTGCCCTTAGAGTCTTCTTTTTTAGGTACGATCCAAAGAGGTGAGTTGAATGGAGAATTTGATGGTTCTATTGTATTCATTTTCAAAAGATCGTTAATTTGTTTTTCTATTTCTTCTTTTTGATGTGGCGGATGTCTATATTGTCTAGTATTTACGGGTATATTGTCATTAGTTAAAATCCGATGTGTCGAAGTATCTGTTGCACGCAAAGGTTCGCCTGGGATATGAAAAAGGTCAGAGTATTCCTCGATTAAAGAAATTACTGCTTTACGCTCTTCTGAGTTAAGATGATCTAGTCGCAAAAGGTTTATGACCTCACTAGCGCGGTTTCCTCGCGTCCGAGTACTATTTTCTCGCTCTAAGGTATCATCTTTTGCTAAACTAGTGTCCTCGTCTTCGCTCATATCGAAAGGATATAGAGGAATTACGGGCACTTCAATCCTAACATCATTATCCGTTGTGTTGATAGCATATAAATACGCTATTCCGTCTGTATTTGTGACTAATGCTTCACCTGCAAAGATACCGTCATGCATATCTAAACGTGGAACGTAACCCTTTTCGAAATCGTTACTAACTCGAATAAACATAAGAGATTTTTGTCTGGCCTGCAGAACAATACTCTCTTTATCTGAAAAAGGAATCTTATCGTTTTTAAGAGTAACGTGTTTCGTTTCGTAGTCAATTTTTCCTCCATTGACATGCATGAATTCTGAACCTATGATACCGACAAAGTTTATTGGAAAATCATCTGGAACTACGTTAAACTGTCCAATCATGTTGCTAATACGTAATTGTACCTGTCCTAGCGTAGTGGGTTTATCTTCTTTGGATATTCCATTTAATTCGTATGTTATTGATTTATTAATTGAATTTTTGTTTAACAATTCGCCTATTTTTATTAAATTTAATTGTGATCCAGTGTCAATTAAAAATTTAGCTTCTTTTGATTTGAGATCTTTTGAATGAATTATTACAGAAGGAGAATGATAAATTGTAGATACTAAAGTTAAATTACATTCTGCTGAAAGGGTTTTATGGTTGGGTTTGAATGTAGGTATAGGTTTGGGTATAAGCGCTGGGTTTATGACTGCCCCGTCGCTGCGCCTTGTCGAGGGGACGACGATTCGTTTCCCGCGGGTGTTTCCGAATTTGCGTTCCCGTTATTACTTTGAGCTTGCTTTTTATTGTCATTATAGATTCTCTTTTTACAGTCGCGGATTATGTGACCCTGTTTCTTACAATAGTTGCACGTTAATTTTGCATGGGGATTTGATCCAGTTTGATTATTGCTTCCATTATTTTTCTTCTGCAAGATTTTACAGTCGCTAATTACGTGATTATTCTTTTTACAATAATTACAAAATTTTGCAGTTTGTTCACCCGGATTATTTCCCGTCTTAGGTTTATTTTGGTTATTCTGAAATGATCCCGAGTTATTTCCTTGATTTGTTTGAATTGGGAGACATTCTTCCGAATCTTTATCTTTTGGTTTGAAATAGTTTTGTACGCTTACTCTGACTTCTTGAACTTGCTCAAATTTAATAGCTTCTTCCGTTACTTCTAACAAGGTTTTGTAATTACGGATGGGTAAGAACATAGCAATGTGAGGTTTTAATCCGGCAATGAATTGTTCTACTGCTCTTTCGGTTGCTGAAATTATTTTTCCTTCTATATTGTCTTCACCGCTTACTTTAATTTCTAAAAGCGTTTGTGTTAGATGTCTGCCAATTCTGTAATTGAAGTCTATAACTCTTTCGTCTGGATTTTGAGTGAAATTTTGAAATTCTCTAAGCCATACGCCTATTAGTCTTCTTGGTCTAAAATGTAAGTTTAAGAATTTGATAAGTTCGTCTACTGTATTTACATTTGCGTCGCAAACACGTTTTAATGGTTCACCTATACATTTTGAACTAAGTAATTTTACAATGAAACGTTCTCCGAGACTAGGGATGTATTCTTTTGCAAATTCGCAATCGTTTATAAAGTGTGTTAGTGAGTAACCTTCAGATGTACCATTGAATTCTTTTACTGTTTTGAAAAATTCCTTATAGTCTAATCTAGAATTATTTGGAACGTTTGTACTTGAAGTATCCATGGGTGGATCCATTGTGATTAGAAATTATAAATTACTTTACCGAAATCTTGATGGATTCGTGTTCTTTGATGAAGATTTGCTGTTCTGATGAGTTAGTAGTAGAGATGTCTTCTGATGAGCGATATGATGGGGTCTTGAATTGATGATCTTGAAGTTCTGCTTTTCCGTCGCTTCCCGTCGCTTCCGTTGCTTCCGTTGGATGTCTTTCAATTGTAGGTAGTCTGGAGATTTGTTGTTTTTCGTCTTCGAATTGGTATTGATTCACGTTTTTTCTTTAAATCTTTGATGTAGATGATACTAGATCGTTTTAAGTTGATGATTTATATAACGAAGTTTTTTGGTGATATTTATGATATTTATGAATTTCCAATGTTTTCTTTTCGTAGATCTTCTTTAATTTTCTGTTATCTTCGATGATTTTTAATTATTTCCGACTGGAAACGTCCGCTGCCACCAAATTTATTGTTAATAGAGCTGTTACGTCCTGAGTAAAGAATTAAGTTTGCTTAACAATTTGTTGGTCGAGTTAGAATTGAGTACGACCTAAGCCAATACTCCTGGTGAGTCTTAATTAACCAACTCCTTGTAACGACGTAAAACTCTATAAGGTAGTTTACCCGTAGGTTCTTTTCCAGCCACCGCTAATAGCAGGTGAAATAATTAAACACTCTGTGATGTTATTTTCATAACATTAACGGTAATTTATTTAGCACAGTTTGTTGATGATAGTTTTACAGGTATTGTTTATATCGTAATTATTCACTATTGCACAGAATTTGTGATTAGAACTGAGTAGTTATTCACTATTGTATAATATTGGAAATTGGAATTGAGTAGAGAATGGAACTTGTTCCATTCACTATGAAATTATCACCAAACACTTTTAAATCTTGAGTTCGAAGTCTGAATATTATAACGATCTTAGTAGTCTGAGAGTTAGTAATGAAGTGAAAGATTTGAAGGGAGGAAGATCTCTTCTCCCGGCTTCGCGAGGGAGGAGTCTTCGATTTTTGGAGGGAAAGCGTGGTTTTTTCCCATTGGAAAAAAGGTCATTTCCGTAAAACGCTAAAACTATGGTTGGTCGGAAAAATCTATACACGAGACGATTGGGTCTAAAGTCCCAAGCGTCGAGATGCTGTAAGGGCGGGAAAAATCGCGCGCTTGCTGTCTGTCTTTTTCTAATAGGGTAGTTCTTCTCTCTCTGATTCTCAGTGTTTGGTTACAGCTTTTCAAGAGTCCTAAGATTTATGGTTTCCTCAATAAAGTTGTTTATTTTAACCTAAAGATTTCTAAATTCTAGTTTTGAGAATTGCCAGATGTGGTCGTGAGAAACTATAGAAATTGTTTGAAGTAAAAGATGTATGCTTCTAATAAGTAAAAATGAAAAAATTATATATGAAATTATAATGATAATGACGTTAACATTACTCCGGTGGTAATTGCACAATGGTAACTAATGTTACTAATGTTATCGACTGAATGAATGATAGGACGTAACACTATATTGGTCCAATATGTGCTTATTTCGTCTCTTACTGTGTACTACGCTGTTCAATACTTTGCGCGCCTTATTTGAATAGATAGATCACTACAAGCGTAATTGTCATTACCGGGTTCAATCATTCTGTACCCGCTTTTAATTCTTATTCAACACGTACATTTTACTCTGTGATACATTCTTCGGCGGACTCGTGTCGGGTATGATTAGCGGATCAAAATATTCCGAGTAAAGAGTGAATGATAAACAAACAGGAGCTACTATGAGATGTAGCCGGGGAAAAATGTATCACAGAGTAAAATGTACGTGGTAAATAAGAATTAAAAGCGGGTACAGAATGATTGAACCCGGTAATGACAATTACGCTAATAACGTTATTAATCAAATTGATTGATTTTACCTCACCCGAAATCAACTTATTCGACCCTAATACCTTATCTTGACAACTCGAAGTCGAAAAGTATCTCAGACACTTTCGAGAAGACGTAAGAATAGTATTTACGTCATTTGGACGTCCTCCTCGGACTAAACTTGCCCGGGTCTTATCTCATAAACCACCAACTTTGGACCATATGTGTTGGGGTATTTTTGACGTGGAATTTGATGCTCTTTCAGATTCTTGAAAAAAAAAATACCATTCCATTTAAAAAAACCAAGGTGACCTTCACCGCAGCTCAGCGCCTCCACCTACAAAAAATATGACCGCACCATGTTCTTTCCCCCTCGAAACCCTTCAAGTTTTGTATGAAACTTTTTCTTCTATCTCCTCTAGTTTTCGAGATATTCGCCTGGGGCGATTAAAAAAAATCACCCTGTATATAAAATAATCTCTATCCCCGTAACTATGTATTTTCACGAGCCGGTAACAATGCCCGGTAACTATGTATTTTTTGGTCAAAAAAGTTGAACGCTACGTGCCGGCAGGCGCGAAAAATGAGTATCATAATGCAACTGGGATTGCATGGCGGCAGGCGCGCAAATCAGTATCATAATGCGATTATCGCTAGGTGAGAGATCATCATCATCTCTCTCCAACGTAGTAAAAATGGAACCGAACGGAACAGGGTTGGAGTGGGTTAGGCTTCCCGAATTCACAACAGGGTTGGAATAGGTTAGGCTTTCTCAATTCACAGCAGGGTTGGAATAGGTTCGATCTCCAGTGATCCGTCAGAAAAAGCTATGGATCAACGGAGCGAGGCGCGAAGCGCCGAGTGCCTCGGGAACTCGCGAAGCGCGCGACGAGGCGGGGTCGGCGCGCGGAGCGCGCAGGGGCGGAGCCCCTAGTTTAAAATAAAATAAGCCCTACAGTAGAAATGATGTATCGAATATGCAATACTGTTCGGATAGAACACAATATTTTCACGAAGAATTGTATGTTTAAATAAATTATCGATGAACACGAATTATTATTGATTATCAAATATGAGGAAACTTTTTGACGAAACTCGTTACAGCACTCGCCTTCGGCTCGTGCCGTGAACCTCTCGTTTCGTCAAAAAAGCCTTTCCGTACTCGTATTGTAATGTACTATTTCCCGACAGAGTGTGCAAAATTCGATTTTGCGTACTAATTCGAGGGCGCAAAATGTTAGATTTCCTAACGCATTTTGTGAGCGTGCGCAAAATGAAATTCGCGGGTGCAAAATGAAATTTGCGGGTGCAAAATGAGATTTGCGTACGCAAAATGAGATTCACGGGTGCAAAATAAGATTTGCGTGCGCAAAATGAGATTCGCGGGTGCAAAATAAAATTCCAGTACGCAAAATACTGTAGAAGTGACAAGAATATACTATTGTAGGTACAAAAATAGTCTCCATCACGAGAGCCGAAAAATCACGACGAAGTTGTTGAGAAAAATATTTATATTCAAATAAATGCTTGAAATCATTTTTCGCAACTGTGAGTGTAAAATTCAATTTCACGACTCGATTTTCAGGGTGTAAAATACTACTTTTTTCAACACTGTGCGTAAAAATCAATTCTACACCTAGTAGGCGTAAAATATGAAATTAGTTTTTTAACGTTTGAATGTTCTACTGATACGAAGGAAAGAAAATAGAGGGGCCCGAAATGCGGGCGTAAAATATCCATTGAACATTTTTACGCCCGCAATTTAAAATTTGAATAATAATCGATTGGACGCCTCGAATCCTGCCTTACCGACTTGAATATTTATTAAATTTATATTTTGCACTGAAGACATATGGTTTTTGAATCAATTTCATATTACCGTATCAATTTCATAACCAAACATCATTCGATATGAATTTGTTAATTTTCAGTTTTCATGTGTAAACAATCCGAACCGTTATTTGTGAAAATTATGAAATTGTGGCAAGATCATCACAGATCATCATTGTATCGATTTGAAAAATATTCGGAATAAACATGAATTATTTATTTGCGTTTTTTTTTTCGCAATAAAAACTTGCCTCTTATGTTTTGGGTCCCCCGCGGGGGCTTCGCCCCTGGACCCCGCCGTCACGCACAGTGATTTGTCAAAAGTCGGTTTTTCCAAGATTTTTGGACTCACCCGAGTTTTTTTAATTTGTGACATGATTGCATTACATTCCTACTGGGACTAGATTACTTATATACAGGGTGGGTGGTTTTAATCGATCCAGGCTGATATCTCGAAAACTAGAGGAGATACGAGAAAAAGTTGCATACGAAACTTGAAGGGTTCCGAGAGGGAAAGATAATGCTGATATGCGTTGATTCGTAGATTGCGCCACTTTCGAGATTTTTCAACTACTTCGTGATTTTTGATAGGGAACACGTATTTTCACCATGACTGGCTGATAGCAGGTTCAAAGACGAACTCAAAGACGGTAACTTCAAAATTCTCGAATAATGTTCAAAAATTTTAAAAATTTTTCCAAACACTCCCACATTTTTAGAAAGCCTTTAGAATATCTCAAAAATGTCCAGAAAGTGCAATACTCAACCACTTTTTGCCAAAATAAAGCATCAATCCCGAAAATGTAAAGTTGACGCTTGATCGCCTCGACAATGTGATTCGTGGTTTCCTCAAACTTTGGGGATTAATGCTTCATTTCGAAAGAAACTGCTTCAGTATTGCACATTTGAAGCTCTTTGAGCAATTTTATGAGCCTTTTGAACATGTTGCAGTTTTTACACGAATTTTCGAAATTTTTGCAATTTTTGAAAAATTTTTGGAATTTTCATATTTTCCGTTTTTGAGTTCGTCGTTGAACTTGCTATTAACCAGTCATGATGAAAATACGTGTTCCCTATCAAAAATCACGAAGTAGTTGCAAAATCTCGGAAGTGGGGCAATCCAAAAATCAACGTATGTCAGCATTATCTTTCCCCCTCGGAACCCTTCAAGTTTTGTATCAAACTTTTTCTTGTATCTCCTCTAGTTTTCGAGATATCAGCCTGGATCGATTAAAACCACCCACCCTGTATAAGTCGGGTCTTGTGATATTTCTCGTGAAGAATGTGAACTAGAGGCCTTCTTTGTGGGCTTCATAATATTTATTCTCGAGTAAAACAATAAAAGGGGTTCAACAAGCGAATTGAATTGAAATCACAACTCAAACTATTTCAGAAAGTGAACAAACAATTTTATCTTTTATAGAAGAAGGGAGAGACAAGCTGATTCCGCGGGATCTCTTTCAAAACTGAAAATAATTATCGAATTTCAAATATTCTAAACAAATATTCCCAGCAACGATAGTCCTTTTCGGGAGAAGCGACTATCGTTGCTTTAACGGCTTCAAGCGAGCGTATCTCATCGATAGAGATCGATCGAGATCGCTCTGTCTTTCCCTACATATCCGGCTGCTAAACTTTCCTCTTCTCTTGGTTTTCCGGAATATATTTTCACTAACGTCGCCGCTGGAGTTTCTTGATCATCATATTGAGAAATAAGTAGTTCCCTGAACTCTTCCCAAGTCATTCCAGAAAAACTTACACGGGGAAACCAAGAGGCTGCTGAACCTTTCATTGCCCTATTCATAGCATTAATCAAATCACTTCCCTTTAACTTGTCCCTTTGCATACAAAGATCTGCAGTTAAACACCAAGCTTTTGCATCTACGTCTCCGGAATCAGGGTCAAACTTCGGTAATGTAACGAGGGATGACGTGCTCTCCGGTTTTCTTATGGCCTGGATTAATTCCATCATAGTTTGGCTTTGTATTTCCATCAGTCTCTCCCATCGTTCTTCTGTAACATCCTCTGTTCTAATCGGCACAACTGATGTCGATTCAGTTGATCCTTGTGGTCGAACTTCTTCTAAAATCGCTTGCGATCCCACTTCTGAAGTCGGGTCTTGTGATATTTCTCGTGAAGAATGTGAACTAGAGGCTTTCTTTGTGGGCTTCATAATATTTATTCTCGAGTAAAACAATAAAAGGGGTTCAACAAGCGAATTAAATTGAAATCACAACTCAAACTATTTTAGAAAGTGAACAAACAATTTTATTTTTTATAGAAGAAGGGAGAGACAAGCTGATTCCGCGGGATCTCTTTCAAAACTGAAAATAATTATCGAATTTCAAATATTCTAAACAAATATCCCCAGCAACGATAGTCCTTTTCGGGAGAAGCGACTATCGTTGCTTTAACGGCTTCAAGCGAGCGTATCTCATCGATAGAGATTGATCGAGATCGCTCTGTCTCTCCCTACATATCCGGTGACATGTCTTTTATCATGTCCTACGACAGTCGGACTCGAGAGTCAAATCCGAAGAAGATGACAGCGAAGAAGCCAGTAATTTGTTTCAACTGTGGGGAACCTGGACACATTGCTCCTTTTTGTACAAAGGCTGGACCGAGTTCGAGTTCTGCATCAAAGGAGCGGAGAATAAATACTTGTTCGATACAGCCGATAGGTGGACAATTGCTACATTCTGGTGAGCAGTACCCGTTTTGTTTTGATTTGGGGGCTGAATGTTTTCTGATGAAGGAAAGTTTGGGAAATGTGTTTGCGGGGAAAAGGATGTTTGCGCTTGTTACCTTATTAGGAATTGGGAAAGACAATGTTTACAGTACGACGCAAATTTTGTCTGTAGTGATTATTAATAATCATTGTATAGAAATCCTGTTCCATTTAGTTCCTGATACTTACCTTAGTAGTGATATTTTGATAGGTCGCGAAATTTTGACTCATGGGTATTCTGTCAAATTATCGTCAGAAGGGATAGTTTTAGAAAGAACAATGGTGATGAATTTTTGTGAAGTAGGAATAAAATCACCGAATTTTGAAAAGATTGTCACAGATGTTTCTTTGGCCGGAAGGAATCTTTTGATTTCAATTTTGAATGATTTTGCTTTCTGGTTTGTAGAAGGAACGCCGAGTAGCAATGTAACCACGGGACAGTTACAAATTCGTCTTATTGATCCCAATCGTACTGTTCAGAGACGACCTTATCGTCTCAGTCCTACTGAAAGACAGATAGTTCGGGATGAAATCAAAGAATTAATAGAAGCTGGGACTATAAGAGCTAGTTGTTCGCCATTTGCGAGTCCGATTTTATTGGTCAAAAAGAAAGATGGTTCAGATCGCATGTGTGTAGATTATCGAGAACTTAATAGTAACACTGTCCCAGATAGATATCCTTTGCCTCTCATTGCCGATCAGATTGAGAGATTAGGCGGTGCCAATTATTTTTCGTCGCTTGATATGGCTAGAGGTTTTCATCAAATTCCGATACATGAGGATTCTATTGAAAAGACCGCTTTCGTAACTCCTGATGGGCAATACGAATACCTTTCTATGCCATTTGGGCTTCAGAATGCTCCGTCGGTTTTCCAACGAGCAATAAATAAAGCTTTAGGGGATCTTGTTTATACATATAGCATCGGAGTTTGATCAGTAATTCAGAGATTATTCGAACCGAAGTTGGATTCATGCGGAAGCTACGCTCTTTGGTTAACCACAGATCTATTAGTTTTTCAACAATTCCAAGCAAATGCATATAATCGAGCGGAATTTGCGTCACTGCCCCGAAATGAGGTATATTCAACAGTATAGTAGTACCGGTGTGATATTCTTCTTGTGTTTGCCACTTAAAACTATCGTCAGTCCTTTTTTCACATTCAAGTCTCGGAAAACATATTCGAGTTCCAATACGTTCACCGCGTATGACACATTTCGTGCAACTGTAGTAACCAGTGTGATTCTTGGTAGCCGTGAAAAACGATTTTGCTGGCGTATCTCCGATAATACTGTGAATCCGGAAACTGATGTTTCTTCCGTGATGCTCGATTCCACAACTAACTAAATGTGCTGCTTCCTCGACGAATTCTTCCAAGTATTCATTACAGCATGCAGGCTTTTTCATTCCGAAGTAACAGCCTATTAAAAATACTTCATAATCTGGCCTATTTACGATACTTCCTAGAATCGGCCACAACTGGTTGCCGGAAGATTTTGATAGAGGTAATCCATCGATTCCGATTTGTAATTCAATTGATGGTAACTCGATGCAGAAAGTTCGACTCCAAAATCTGTCAATATATTCCGCAATACCGAAATGGCAGTACTTTCCTAGAATCGGCCACAACTGGTTGCCGGAAGATTTTGATAGAGGTAATCCATCGATTCCGATTTGTAATTCAATTGATGGTAACTCGATGCAGAAAGTTCGACTCCAAAATCTGTCAATATATTCCGCAATACCGAAATGGCAGTACTTTCCTAGAATCGGCCACAACTGGTTGCCGGAAGATTTTGATAGAGGTAATCCATCGATTCCGATTTGTAATTCAATTGATGGTAACTTGATGCAGAAAGTTCGACTCCAAAATCTGTCAATATATTCCGCAATACCGAAATGGCAGTACTTTCCAGGTCAAAGACAGTTCTTATTCTAGTTGTTCGTGGAGTCTTCAACAAAGTTTTGGCGGTTTTGGGAATATTTTCGGCCAAATTTTGTAGCCTTAGAATCGACAATAATTCTGTGAGGGCGACGTGTGTGATTTGGTTTTGTACTGCCCAGTCCGCAATCTCGGTCAAAAGTGGTCTACTTTCGGCGATATCATTGTTGTTGGAATTGTTATCGCCGTTTGAATGGCTGATTGGCAAATTTATTTCCACAGAATCAAGACTTGTTTCAGATGTGTCGGCAGGATTTGGCTGCGTTGCGTCATCAGGAGGAACATCTACTTCCGGAGCTAGACTCGATTCGGTCTTATTCATATCTGATGATGCGTCCAAATCAATCAACGTTTGTTCAAAATCACAGCTATTTTCCGGAGAATTACTGGAAATACTGTGAACGGTTCATACTTTTTGCGGTGAGATATCTTCGTTTACGTTGCGTTATCCTACATCACCATTCAAACCACTCCTCAGTAGGCGACGATAACGACGTTCAGAAACATGGGATAAATTTTTACGTCGTCTCATGGTCTCGGCAAAAGAACGAAAATTCTAAACGATTTTCACCGCCTGCAAAAAGAAAAAAAAAAAAAAATGGAGTGCTATAATTAGGCTCAGCCGAACCCATTTGTAACTATTCCACCTAGTTTTGTTGAAAAATGCAATTCTGTGGAACCACTCAAAAATTGCACTTTAAACTATAATCTTGTATTTTAGCAACGATTTCATAAAATCAATACCGATTACCGCCGAGTATCTATTATTATTCAAGAAGCCAGCCTGCTTCGCATTTAACGAATGATCTCGTATTAGTTTTCGAGATTTCGATGGCTGAGCGGAATAACCAACTATCTCAGAAGTTGCTTGAAAAAGCAGCTGACTCAGGAGCCGCTCGATTAACCGGCTATCTCACGAGCAATTTCGAAACCGCTCTGTAGTTGCATGGCAAGTCAACAGCGTTACAGAGCGGTTTCAGAGTCGCTCGCGAGATAGCCGGTTATTCGAGCGACTTTTGAGATAGCTGTTTTTTTCATGCAAAATTTGAGATAGCTGCTGTTTTCAAGCAAAACTTCAGATAGCTGCTTCGTCAAGCAACTTCTGAGATAGTTGGTTATTTCGCGGAGCCATCGATTTGTGAAAAATAGCAAGGTCAAAAATAAACAGGAATAGGTATTAGGCTGGTTCAAAAAAATCGACTTTATCTATTCTTCCAAATTTCGCACTGACAATGAAATATCTTCAGGGTGCCAAAAAAAGTCGCCTGTGGAAATTGGAGCTCTCAATTTCAATATTTAGAGGTCGCGCATCGAGAATTTCTATTTCCCATTTGAATAACACGGGAAAATTTTTTTGTTTGTTCCATAATTTTATAGCTCACAAACTAATCAACAGATTCTTATGCGTGATACATATCTTTGTAGGAAATTGAACGCTCCAAATAAAAGGTCTTTGTAATTTTCCGATGAACCAACGGGTTCAAAAGTTATTCAAAGTCAAAGTTCAATTTATATTGCGTGACTGAAAGCAAAGGGCGGAAGCACCAAAGAAAAATTTCCGTTTTTTTACTGCCAAAATCTTTTTCATGCAACATAAGACCTTTTGGGGATAGTCGCAAAAAAATTTTTTTTGCATCGTCATAGAAATTTCGTACAAAAATATGTATCGCGCATAAGAATCTGTTGATTAGTTTGTGAGCTAGAAAATTATGAAAAAAAAACAAAAAAATTTTCCCGTGTTATTTAAATGGGCAATAGAAATTCTGATGCGCGACCTCTAAATATCAAAATCAAGAGCTCCAATTTTCACAGGCGTCTTATTTGGTACCCTGAAGATCTTTCAGTGAGAAATTTGAAAAAATAAAAATAGTCGATTTTTTTGAACCTGCCTAATAGGTATACAGTGATTCAGAATTCGTGACGAATATTTTACAGGTTGAATCGTTCTCAAAATTGAAGTCCAAAGTTCCTCAGTCATTTTTCCGAAAAACGACTTATTTCATTGTAAAAAAAATATTTTCAATTATTTTTTTTTATTTATTCTATTTATTTTCCTTATATCTTGTATTATTTTTATATTTTTCATGTCTGCGGAGAGGCTCGAGAAAGGCACTTTCAGCAGCTGCCGTAAGCTCGGAGTACAGTGTATAATCGAATATAATGATAAATTATATTAAAAAATGTTATTTCTGAAAATGAGTATCAACTTTTTATCCAAATTTCCATTGAGTGCCATGAAAATCGTTACATTGAATTCATAACAATAACATCATTTTTCCACAATTTGTGCTGAATAAGAAACTTTCGCCAAACGATTTCTCTAATACTCAAAAGTGACATCGCTCAGAATTCTGCGAAATCAACCAATGATGAAAAAAAAGCAAATAAAAGAAAATAAAACGAACTGAAGACAATGATTGTTCTCGAGAATTATAAATGAATTAATAGGACAATTTATACTCCCATTGCGATCCAAAGGTTGAATGCAAAAAGTCGTTCTTCAACAAATTTTGCTGTGGTAATTTCGACTCAGATTTTGACGAGAATACATCCAATAAAATATCCGTGACGGATTCTGAATCTCCCCGTAACTCGACTCGAATAACGTACTATTATTTCGCCCATCCCATCAACTATATGAAAATATTTGAGAAATAATTGTTCCTGGGAATTAAAAAAAAATTACCAGGGAATTTTGATCGTAATTCTGATGAGGATTTAGAAAATTGAAGAAGAAGATTTGCCGTCGCGGCTGGCCGGCAAAACACGTACCTAACGTAACCTGCAGCCGCGATGGCTGACGCAAGGCTGACGCTCCGACGAAAACCCACCTTCCTACAGACACGTTCTATTCGTTCGCGACCACGATTGGACTTTTGTAATTCACGGCCGCAAAGTAATAGGGTGTATACTGGGATCTGAAATCAAATTGTCAGACCTTTGAAAATTGAATGTATAATTTGTGAAGAATCGCCGCCAATTCCGCATTACATAGTGACCACTTTTTTTTTTGAAAAGAGATTCCCTGACTTTCCCTGACTTTCCCTGACAAGTTGTTCAATTTTCCCTGACCAAAGTCCTTACTGTCTTCATTAGTGCTACGTATCAATATCCCCAATTCTTCATTCCATCCCAATGTACATTCATTAGGGAATTCAACAATAGCTGAAAAAAACTTCAGCAAACACATATGAATATACATGGAGAATTTCACGCGAACTCGACCAGTCCCCGAACGTCGACTTTTTCAAAATGACTGATTTTTTTTTTTTCTTCAAATTTTCGATCCATCTGAAATAGTTTATCATACGAATGAACACCAAAAACCCATTTTCTCATGAGAAGTACCCGTTTGATTTTTTTCGAAAAATTTCACAAAATTCCTGACTGGAAGACAAAATTTTCAAGACTTTTAAAAACTTGAGCTGATTTTTTCTTCAGAAGTTATGAATTATATTGTGGCTAAGATATCGGTACGGCGAAGAGGCAGCTGCGCAGCCTGATATTTTGGCCACGAAATAATTCATAACTTCTGAAGAAAAAATCGGCCCGAGTTCCAAAAAGTCTTGAAAATGTTGTCTTCCGGTCAGGAATTTTGTAAAATTTTTCGAAATAAATCAAACGGGTCCTACTCATGAAAAAATGGATTTTTGGTGTTCATTCGCATAAAAAACCATTTTAGGCGGATCGAAAATTTGAAGAAAAAAAATATCATTTCCAAATAGTTCACTTGAATACCAAGGAATTTTGTTCAATAAACTTTCTTGATTCGGCTAACAGATTTGCAGTTATACAGCTGCCCAAAATATCAAAATTGTCCAAAAACCGTGATATTTCCAAATTTCGTTCCATCGAAACGGTGAGACAGAAAGAAAACCGCCAAACAGGGGTAGGTTTTTTTGAGTAGTATAACCCATAAAAAAATAAATCAGTCATTTTGAAAAAGTCGACGTTCGGGGACTGGTCGATTTCGCGTGGAATTCCCCATGTACTTTTTCTTTAAATTATGTACTTTATTTTGCTGCAAAATATGTATAACCCATTGAGAAAAATATGAAGTTTTGAATTTCTTTTCAGTCATTTATCAAATGCTTGATCTTCTCCTTTTTTCCCTGACCAAGTTCAAAATTCCCTGACATTTCCCTGATTCCCTGACCAATTTTTTTCCCCTGACATTTCCCGGTTTTCCCTGACCGTGGCCACCATACGCAATTTTATAGATTTTGATCGATTTTTGGTCGATGTACATAGGGCTTTGTACTTCATCCATATGAAAAAAATTCAATTTTAGAAATAGCCGAATTTATCGGAATGATTTTCTCAGAAACTTTTTCTTTTTTTCTCTACAAATTAAGCATGTTTTGAGGTCTATTTACTCTTTATTTCTGAATTATCTCAAGTGGGGTCTCCCATTAGTTTCCGAAATATCAATTTTAGGGCAACCATACACGTATCTCTCATCTTACCTAAGGAACAATATATTTCGGCGCCAACTACCTAATTCTAGATCACGAGCACTGACAGTCTGCATGATTTAAAATGGATTCAGTCTATACATTTTCACATTTCTATCGACTCGAGCTACATTGTGGCCAACTACCGCGCGCTCGAGTTTTTAAGGCCCGGCTACACTCAATTTTTAACGACATTTGTATTTTGTAAAAATATCTCCGAAACGGCAACACCAAACGGATTTTCCTTCGGGGATTCGATGATTAGTGAAGAATAGGTTCGATCCATGATGCGAGAGTCAATTTTCATCGACAACAATTTATTTGTTGTTTATCGCGATGTGTGGGCGTGCCACATATTTTGACTAACATCGAAGTCTACGCGTCACTGAAGCCAAAAAGAGTTTAACTGCGGTGGCCTTTATGAACCGTCGAAGACATCGATCGTGAAACATTATCATCTTAGGTATTGATAGGGTTGTATTTTGCAAAACAGGGACGAGTGACAATTCGCAATTGTCAATCGTTCAGACGCCATGGTAATCTGACGGTAATCCCCAGTTTCGACCGAGGTTCCGGCAATACCTGGGAGATGGAGCTTAGCGCGCCTATCATCGCGTGGAGACGATGAACTGGGTCTTTTTCGTTCACGTGGTCGGCACAGCACTATGGTGGCGCTCGCAGACTTTTCGCGACGGCGTAACCGGTTATCAGGGGGGTATCTTTGATTCACGGAATTCGTAAGCTCAGTTATTATTGTATATTATAATAAGATTCTCGGGACAGTCGGAGAAAATAATACGTGCATTTGTAGGTATTTGACGCAACTTGGAAATGTCCATACTCTTATGTTTCAAGGTCTGAGCTAGCGCGAAAGAGACGCGGTACGGATTATAAAAGATTTCCAAAGCGAAAAAATGAAGTTGTATTCTGAATATAATTTCAACCAGTTTTGTGAACCTGTGCCGTAACGAGAAACGAATTGGCGATCTGAATTCGAGAAGGAATTGAAATGACTTTATCTTGCGACATTTTATGCTTTTGCTTACTCTGAATCACAATTTTGGGATTGTTTCTTTCAAATCTAGCAACGGCTGATCCGTGTTTGCTAAAAGGAATATAGTCAATACAGTTGCTTCCATATAGGTACTACTAAAGGTCGCTGGGTTATTATAAATTACGTGACAGTACAGCATACTTGTGAAATTTTTATTATACAAGCAAATATCGGAGGTAATGAGAAACACAACAAATGAAAACGGATCATAGGTACGACCAGAATTTAATATAGATATTGCACCTCACCCACGATACGATATATGATTCATCATAGACGAATTCTGTATGAAATACATATTTGACGTTATTGTTTCCAAGTTGAATGGTTCAAAATGACCCTGACGAAAATTGTTTTCGTGATCCGTCAAGGATTTACACATCATTTATGCAAAATTTGTCAGAAATAATTTATGATAATAATCATTCCGTCTTCGTGAATTATGCAAAATCTCGTTGTGCTTGTGAACATTTCGAGTGAAGAATGCGTGAAAAAATATCCCAGAATTTTTTAACTTCAATGCCACGGTATCGAGCCACGCACTTTTGAAATCTGGTGTTTACCTCTGCGTGGAATCTGTGAAAACTTTTCGAATCTTTTGGATTCATGTGAAATCATTTGGAATTACTCGAAATCTCTGGAATCTTAGAAATCTTTTGAAAACACGTTCAGACGAGAACTCATGGGAGTTCGAACCCTTGCGCCGCATCGATCAAAGAAGCCTCGGTAGTTTCCTCTAGGGTTGAAATGATATTTTTTCTACAGGCGCTGATTTATGCGCTGTGCTCTATGTGTTATTTTGAGCAAAATTATTCAAATATGACCATGGATAACTACACATAATTACAAATTCGAAAAATGCTTTAATTTGGTAGTTCTACCAGAAAGATATCATATCACAATATACTGTAACGTGGCGGATTTTTAATCCGCCACAGACCATCGCCTCCTCCCAACAACGTGAGCGACCTAATTTATCGCGTGGCGATCCGTTCGCGATCTACCTTTTCCCTTCCCTTTCCTGCCGTCTTTTCCCGTACCGGTGACGTCTCCCCAAGGCAACTAGTTTTAATTATTGTAGAGCATTTGTCTGCCGTAAGTTTTTTTCACTGTATCTACCAGGTTTCCGCACCGAGGGACATCGTGGGACGTCGTGGGATGATCCGGCGATCTACTCCAGGGGAAGTATCGAAAACCTGGTGTTAGTAGTCGTGTCTCGGCTGTGCTGCGCCTGCCGCCTGCCTCGCTTACGTAACGCCTCAACATACGCAACCCGCTCCACCGGCCTGGTCCACCGGTGTCCTGCCATGACAACTGCCAAATAGGCTAATTACCAGCCTCATCCAGCGAGACACGGCGAAACCACCAGGCTAGTAGCGAAACCCCTGGAAACACACGTGACCCGCCGTCTTCCGCCTTCTTCTTCACTCTACCTTCGACTCTCCTCTGGATGTACCGCAACTAGTCGCCACGCTTCGCGCTGAGCTTTATCGCATAGTTTTTAGTTTTTGAGTATCGTATCGCATAAGTTTGAGTTTGTTTTGAGTAACGCTTTGAAATTTTGGATTTCGCTTTGTAGTTCAGTACCGCATATTGTAGTGCTTCGTTAACACGAGGGAGGCCGAATTTATAAAGGTAGGCTTTCCGCCGTTAAACCACGACCCTCCGTCCATTTTTGATTCAACGGCCACGCTGCCTTCCGCAGTCGCATGGGCCAGATTTTATCTTCCTTACCTGTGACGGGTTGTCGATGGTCATAGTACACTAATTTTGATACTTGGCTTTATATTTTTGATATATTGCATTACTTGTGCCTTGGGTTGAGACCCCCGCTCCCTTGTACCTTTTTGCCTACTTAGTTTGTCCTGTGTGTTTGCGAGTGTGAGTGTGCGCGCCGCGCTTTTGTAATCGCCGCGCCAGAGTGTATGTGTGTGCGTCGGGTAACGGCTACGCTGCGTCGTAGGCCACCCGTGAGCGTGTGTGTGTGTGCGAACTCCTCCCGTCTTCCCCTGCCGTCAGTGCCGTCTCTCTAGGTTACGCCGATTTACCTATTTCTACCTATCTCTATCTCTTTCACGCTTTTTCTTGCTTATGGCCTTCTGCCTTTAACTTTTGAACATTTTGGTCAACCCCGACCTGTGGGGCTAGAGTTAACTTTTTCGCTTAATTGTACATCTTCTTCTTTTGATTAGTTCCGCTCTTTCTCTTTGTTTTGTATCTTTCTCTGGCTTTTTCTCTACTATTTTGTTAATAAACTACCTTATTTGTTACTTCCTATACTATTTCGCAGGTGTTTTCTTTTTCTCGCCGCCCCCACGTTCCCCTCTACCATATACTTAGTTAAGTCGAGTCTTTTCTTTTCGCCTTTACCTATCCTTTTTCTCGCTATTTTTGTTGTTCATTTAGTTTTCTTGCTTTTCGTATCGCAGCACGCTTCACGTGCCTGGCTCCCAACATATTATCTTTTTCTATCGAGTCATTTGTTGTTATTTAACTTTCCGCATTTTTATTGAGTTTTTATACGTTGGGTTCTTGTTTGTAGTCGAGTTATAATCCACCAGCTGATCCTCGCGGCCGGTGAAAATCTCATCACAATACGTATGAAACATTCTGAAGGAACCTCCGGGATGTTGATTTTGCTACATTCAAAAAAAATGAAAGAATAACTTCACAGTTATGAGGCCTGGCATAAAGCGAGAACTATGTTGGATACGGTGGATGCATTTACTGTGCTCGCGTCTGAATAATAACGTGAACATTTTCTACTCGAATACGGTAGTTACTTTCGTATTTGTTATCTATGAGTTCAGTGTTCAGAACCAATGTACTAGAATTGACCGTGTTTCTAATCGTGTTCAAAATGTCGAAAAATCATGCGTTTTATTACATAAAGTGGCGTTTTTGTGATAAAATTTCCTTCGGGCTGCCAAGCCTCATCAGCAGGAAATTATTTATTTCGAATCTAAAAAATCGAACAGTTTGTTTTCCCAGAATTTCTCGTATATGGTTAATAATATGATACTTTTTCAACGTAACCAGGACATCTTTAGCAGCGGTTTAAATGTATCTAACCATTTTTCACAACATTTCTTCTCCGTCTCTCTGAGGAACTAGGACGTGCAGCTGATTGGGTGGTCACCTGGAAAACTACGTATAGTTAGGCCAGCCTGTGGAGAAAAATATCGATCCCATTCTTCTTTCGGCAAGCCGTCGCATGATTACCTTGTCAAGTTCTTTCATGATTTCAATCATATGCACTTGGCCTAGCGTGTCCAATTTCTCGCACTTTAATATGCCTGGCCCAATGAAGCAAAAAAATGCAACTCGTTACAGGCATCGCTATCTCAAATAAATAAATACCTTACACAACACTTTTTCGGAACCTAGAAAACACGAATGGATACTGGGTAATTACATCAGGGTATCACCGGGGCAAGGATTCTTCTTTGTGGTTCAAATCGTTTTGATGAGCCGCCAGCTCGACGGTTCAGAAAACCCTACAATGAAATAGTCTTCGGAAACCATGAATTTAACTACGAGAAGTTCCCTGCTCGTCCCATGATCTAACCAAAACGATGGAAAATTCAAAGAATAACTTTTTCATCTCTTTCGAATTGTTCGATTGCAGATATAGAGCAATAGTGGAATTAGAAAAAATTATGTACGACAATAATATCCTGAAACTTGGAGCTCTTCTTTGAATCTCACGCTACGTGTACAATATCGTTTTCAAAGAGTTTTTCAAGTTCGACTGTTCTTTCGTTACCGTTGGAAAGTTGGGAACCTTGCGAAACTGAAATTATTGTCTCCGAAAGACTATTGAATCGCAGAGTTTTCAGCATCGTCCTAGGCTCAAAAGCTGATGAAAATGAATTGAACTTTATGGTACAACGAATGCGATATCAAGAGTCTATTCCGATCTCTCTGATGCTTCCAATTTCATCTTTCATCGTTAGCATACGCTTTCAGTAATGTTGCTCGAAGTGTCGATACCCGTCACCTTGGTTCCTCGAGGCGCTAACTTGCACTACAATGACAGCCTGTGATATTCTAATGTGAAAGACTCGTTATTCGAAAGTATATTTGCAATCATTATCTAAGATTTATCAATTGCTCCAACAATACTCTAACTTCGGGCTCCAAAAAAGATCAAAGGTTTGTTAGAATGACCCGGGAGTCTGACATTCGGCTCATGCGACTTTCATAGTACAGCTATAATGCAAAACCTCTTCAACGAAACCTCGCCCACCATCAATCACACCTTTTTTCAGTCACTATCTGATTCTATCAATCTGTTTTGCGATGATATCATTTGCAGGTTTATCATCTCTTCATTGTTATTGCGAATATTGAAATCCTATTACATAACTTATCATGTATATTGACTTCGGCTCATTTACCTCTGAATAATTGGCCTCCCTTCGCGCCCGTTTCTTCTGTAAAGCGGTTTGTCTCACCGGTAACCGGTGCTGGTTCAACGCGTCGGATATGGCCCCGGAAGCGCTTGTGACTGGTAAATGGTTCCTGCCGCAATTCGTCGCCTCTCCGTAGCTGCCTCATTCCGACGAACAAAGAGCGCCGAGCACCCTGTACTGTAACGGCATCGTACCCAATGTTGCGCAAGAGTGATGAGCGAATGCACGACTGCAATTGTGTGGCATGCCGAGGCGCGATTCAACCTGTAATACATCTCAAAACATATCGCCAATCACGTTATGCGAACACAATTCACCACATGTCGGAACTAGAGTGAATTGAATTTACAATGATCCCTCCCTCGCTGTCTTTCAGCTATCTATGTGACGCATCTACAGTAAACCGTCGATTATCCGAACTCATTGGGACCGGGCGCCGTTCGGATAATCGAAAATTCGGATAACCAAACCTGCAACTGCCGTGCACGTGACACGTTCCCGTACGACGGCTGTTAGTGCTTTCCGCGCGCCTCGTAGTCTGGCGCAGAAATGATACGACCACGCCGACTTGTAGACGCTATGTTTACTTGCACGTCGTCCGGACCAATCAGCTGCTCCACAGCACTGATGCGCGTGCACGCACAGCTTATGCGTCACGTCCCGAAACGATGTCGTGACTCGTGCCGCGTCGTCACTCGACGGAGAAAGAGAATGAGGCTAAGGCGGAGCGTAGGTCTCTGTCCAACTAGCGGTGACGGGAGAAAAAGAGAGCGAAAGCATCACAAGTCTACCGCTCCCTGACTCGTGTTGTATTTTGATGGAAGCATTCGAAACTGAGAAGCAGAACATTATTTTCATCACTCTAATCTCAAAATCGCAACTTCGTCGCGATTTCTCGGTTCTTGTGATCAAAAATAATTGTCGTTGCTCGTACGTAAAGACTTTTTGACGGAACTCGTTACAGCCCTCGCTTTCGGCTCGTGCCGTAAACCTCTCGTTTCATCAAAAAAGCCTTTTCATACTTGAACTGTGATGTACTATTTTCTACTGCTATACGATGTGAAATCGATGTTTACTGAATTTACGATTAGATTCATTTTTACATCACTAGAGTAATGAAATGACCAAGTACAACTTATAACTGCAGTTATCTACTTTCATATTCTTCTCGACACACTTTTCATTGTAGACAACAGAACAGCATTCTTCTTTGATAGCAAGTACAAATTCTGAAATGCATAAGAAGATTGATGGAAAAAAACCTGACGTGAAAAATTTCGTCGACCACGTATACATGTATTGGCAAGATGGGGCTTCTTGCATTGCAGTACGAGTTGCGGATCTTCACACAATCAATCAGAGTTGAATATACAAGTTTCATGACTATGATAATTGAACGAATACAAAGATATGCGTGTAAAGTATAGATCCACGTCGTCCTGCGGTCGCCTCGACACTGACTCTCTCGCTTCGAGTTCGGGCATCCTCGGCTCGACTCGGCCGGCCTCATGGCCCCGAGGCGACCGTTGCTAGAGTCCTACCTCACACCACGCGCTATTGTACAATAAGTAACACACGTCCCCAATATTCTCCTTCCATCTCGTGTGAGAGAAAAGTACAACCTGAGCTTTTTTCCATCGATTACCAATGGTCCGAAGATCCAATTATCTACCAGAATGTAACAATAAATTATTCGTTCAGTCATGTATCCGTTCATATAACATTCTCTCAATGACTGATTCACAAGTTATGATTTGGAGCAACCAAGTGTTTCAAACTTTGACGCCCCTTTCGCGTAATGAGTACACGACTGAAAGAGCATGAATGACTGTTCGATGCACTCTAGCACGACGCTCGCATTTTTTATTTTCATTCCTCACGCCATTTCTTCGTTCATAGAAGTATTGGCTTCGTCTCAAAAACGGCTTACGCGAATTTTAGCAATTCTGGAATTTTAGATGGCCTATTAATGCCGTCAATTATGACATCAAACATGCGTTGATCTGTTCGCCCGCTCGTCCGTCCTCAATATAAATTAACGCGGTGTTCTGGAAAACGTCTGGACGGAAAAATTTGGAAATTTACAGGATCAAATATTGTGCTCTGACGATGAAAAAATTTTCACGTCCCATTACGATCGATCCACTGGTTAGGCCGGAGACGTTCTCCACTTCGGAAATCGAATGTGATGTAAACTCTGGGTCAACCCAAGGGATCAATTTACTTTCAATCCTTATAAAAATGTGACAAAGAAACGCACGATAATCTGAAACCCGATTATCGCTAGTAATTGATTTCTGAAAATGCGAGGTTCCGAACACATTTGTGTGCCGTAATTCCATCGCTACGTCGATCCACCACAATCTCGCGGACATCAACGTTCACACCTCCGACAATCCCTCGCTCCGTGTCGCCCCACTGCCACGGTCGGCCCATTCGAATTTCTCCGAACGAGGCTCAGCGGTGAGCGGAAGCTGCTCGTCGCGATACGCGACGGCCCTGGTAACTACTAGCCGGTTGAGCCGTATTTCGAGGGTGCGCGCGCCACATGTTTTCCAACATCACGGTGCTGAAGAACATTTGTGTCGCGGACAGTATTCTCGGACGCAATAATATTTTGTGCAACACTGCTTCTACTGTGGGGAAGGTTAAAAAATTTTACCAAGACGAACTTTGTGAATCGCTCGTGACGTTTGTGATACATATCCCTGCATTCACATCGTTGAGCCGCTAAAATGGGATTATTTTGTGCTCGAAAATAAAAACTATACCCCTTCCGTATGGTGGCTGTCTTCCAAGAAATTGGCCAAGAAACGGTAAGTACATGCGTAGTGTAACATATTCGATTTTGTGAACCATTCCTCAGAGCGGACGGCATCGGATGTAATCACACCGTGTCCGAGGGCCAAAGCTAGGCTTCGAGTCTGGTTACCCAGGTAGCACACCACTCGCATTGGCATATCTAGGTCTTGAAGTCGACTGAAAAATGACCAATAGACGTCGAGTGTCCGCTTTGCTGCCAATCTGAAGTCTCGACCAAAGGACGACTAAAAGACACCAAAGACGTCATTTAGTCGTCTTTTGGTCAAGACTTCAGATTGGCAGAAGAGCGGACACTCGGCGTCTATTGGTCATTTCTCAGTCGACTTCAAGACCTAGATATGCTAATGCGAGTAGTGTGCTACTTGGGTTAGCAGTCATGGAACGTCAGTTTCCGGATCTGAAATATGGGTAATTCCACGCAAAATCACCTCGTGGCCGACTACTTCTTATTACGCTTTATTGTTCGACCGTACAACTCCAAAAACATTTTTCCTACCTTACTACAATCCGGGGTGAATATGGGGCATTCCACGCCAAATCGACCTGCCGTTGACCCTCACCCTCTTTGATTTTGATACCAAGTTAGAATGTTGTGAGGTACGTCAACAGACTGACTTTTACAAGATTTCGGTGTTGGCGATGGTTTTTCAAATGGGACTACCTATTTTTTTGTTCACTACAAGAAAGCTGACATCAAAACGCGTCCAACCATGTGCAACAACATGACTTTCGGATAACCTTCGGCTCCAAAATTCATGATTGAGTTACTCCAGAAATGATGAGCAAAGCCAGGGAATCCTTCATTATGCGTATTGACAAGTGTATTCAGGTTGATGGACAACATTTTGAGCATTTAATAGAATGAATTACGTGGAAAAAGTATTGAATGTGCCGATACAATTCATTATCCTTGAATTTCCACCGCCATTACTTACATGAATTTCGGTGCAAAAGGTTATCCGAAGGTTATGTTGTTGCACATGGTTGGACGCGTTTCGATGTCAGCTTTCTTGTAGTGAAGAAAAAAATAGGTAGTCCCATTTAAAAAACCATCGCAAACACCGAAAACTCATAAGATATGACCTTCAGATGACATTCACTTCCAAAACTCATTTTCCCCCTTCAAATGCAACAACTTTCTCCCATGACACTTTCCAGTACAATCAATAATAGCCAAGTTATTCGCGGTGGCAGAGTTAAATGGACCACCCTGTGTACTTCAAATTTTTCCGGTTACTCCACATGTTGTTTTTGTGCGAAATAGTGCGAAAATCGTAATTTTGACACCGATGGCCGTTATCGTTTTTTTTTTTCAATTTTTTTTCACAAATTCCGTGACAAAAAAGGAAAATTTCGAGCCCTTTTCGAAAGTGGCTGGATATTATACATTCATGTTTCGCGTAATTCGCGTTTTTCAGGCTTCATTTGCTTCTAGCGACTAAACCCGAGCTGCCGCCACTTTCGAAAAAAGCTTGAAATTTTCTTTTTTTGACACGGAATTTGTGAAAAAAATTTGAAAAAAAAAAGATAACGGCCATCGGTGTCAAAATTACGATTTTCGCACTATTTCGCACAAAAACAACATGTAGAGTAACCGGAAAAATTTGAAATATATGTGACTGAATACTTCGTGTCGATGTACAACTTTTTCGTATTGGTCATTTTTTCGTAAAAGTGATAGGTGTTGAACTATGAACGTCCAATGACAAAAAGGCCTTCTGAGTAACAAGGGCTATAAATGTTGAGCCGGTCATCGAAGAAGTTTCAAAATTTGTAAAAGTCTGTGTTTTGACATACCCCACAACATTCTAATTTGGTATCAAAATCAAAGAGGGTGAGGGTCAACGGCAGGTCGATTTGGCGTAATGCCCCATGTACACTCCACGCGTTTCTTGATTGTAAAATCGTTCTGAAAGCAGTAATGAGACTTACAAGTACATGAATCTTTCCGTTTTTTTATGCAGAACACAATGGTAAAAAGCAAATTCTATTACATCCAAGTTTAGTCAGTGAAAAATCGATCTGAATACCTGAAAGTGCTAAAAAAAGGCGGAACGTCATTTTGCAAACAAAAATTCATATCTGTTGTACTAATCAACCGATTTTCAAATTCCTAACTTGGTTGTAAGGAGGACATATCAGACTTCTAGAAATTGAATATCATTTCGATGTTTTGCCAAAAAAGTCTATTTATTTGGGACTCTGAAAGTGCAAAAAATTGGGGACCTGATCTATGGAAAAAGTGAATGAAAATGCCATGAAGTTTTGGTTTCCAGGTACAAGTATATTTCTTTGGTTTCTGCTATGCAAAATGTGAAAAAAAAGAGATATTTCATACTTGCGAAAAAAATGAAACACAAACAAAAAAGGACATATACATAAATAAATCAACTTACCTACACGAAACACTAACGGGAACTATAAATCGGGGTAGCTATCAACCCCTGACGCGTTTCACGTCCTCACTCCGTCGCAATAAACAAGAAATTCTGTGTGCTCGTGATCTGTCCCCACTGTGAGAACGTTGAATTGAATTATGGTGCAGATCCGCAGTCTAGAATGTCACTCAATGACTTATTGTAGCAGCGTAGTTCAAAGTTCACCTGGAGCAGATATCTACCCCAATTTGTAGTTCTAGCGTTAATTACAAATGCGTTACTGTACATACAATAGAAGGTAATCCCCCCCTCTGTACATACATACACATTTTTCAACACGTGCATGAAATAGGCCCTTTTCCTCGCATGTAAAGTTGATGGGAAGTTACGCGTTTCTAGCATGGACTACATTACCTACCTAGGGAGGTATTAGTGCTATATTAATATTATAGGGATATATTAATATTATCCCTGGGGAGGGAATGAATATTACCTCCCTAGGAAGGTGATGGATCCATTTCCTTGGGTCCATTCGGGCGAAAAGTTTTTAACAATTTTTTAATATTTTCAAAATTTTTCAAAATCAATGTCTTCTTTCTTTCGCTCTGAATGCTCTAAAAAGGGCCTGTACCCGCACTTGTTGAAAAAAGCACGGTGTACAACAAGGGGGGAGGGCAATTTTCAGCTCGGGTAAGATGATGGTGCACTCGACTTCGTCTCGGGCGCCTTCGGCGACCTCGACTCTGACTCGTGCACCATCATCTAACCCTCGCTGAAAATCGCCTATCCCCCCCCCCCCCCCCCCCCCCCCCGTTGTACAATATACTATTATCTCATCCTTGGCACTTGTGGAAAATTCCATCTCCCGACCTGCGCGGCCTACAATTCCGTGAAAAAAAGCATTCCGTTGGGAAATCGTATACATATACACATACATACTAACTTCTTTTTTTTTCTTCCAAATGAAAAGGTAATAATGTTCAAATAATGAAACAGACGAAGGGGATGTTATAGGATTATGAGGCTAGACTTCGTCACGGTACAAAATTTGTGATCTTATGAAAATTTAACAATCCTATACATTCTTGTACACGATCCATTTTAATTGTCAGTACGTTTGTCATGCGACCAATCGCTCATCTCATGATAGTTAACCATGTAGTTCTATTGAGATTATCGAGAGGAAGAAGGACGATAGGGCGAATGAGAAAGATAACCTGTTTGATATAAGTACAATTTATTTTGTAAAGACAAAGGACTTCTTATTGCTCACGTCTCGTGGGCAACGATCACGGACCAACTAACTAGATTTTACCGGCGACGCAAGTAGTGCGCTCCGGCGCCTGAATACTAAACTTTGCTCACGCATGCGCGGTGAGCCTTTCGACGTGCGAAAACTTCACTTCTCAACACTCCCGCCGTTTGAGTGCGTCGAGAACCCTATGCCTAATTTTTTACATAGATTCTGAAACTGTCTCTTTGGAAGTGCTTTGGTAAATATATCAGCCAGCTGCTGATCCGTAGGAACATATTCTACTGAAATTTCTCCACTCTCCACAGTTTCACGAACATAGTGATACTTAATTTCTATATGCTTTGTTCGCTTGTGGAACTCCGGATTTTTTATTAATCGGATTGCACTTTGATTGTCTACTCGCAGAACCGTCGCAGTTACCGGTAGACACCCGAGATCGTTTAACAACTTCCTCAGCCAAATGGCCTCTTTCGCAGCCGCTGCTGCCGCGACGTACTCAGCCTCCGTTGTGCTGAGTGTGACTAGCTTTTGTCGTTGGGACGACCACGTGACAATCCCGTTCGATAGACAAAACGCATATCCCGTGGTAGATCTACGCGTCTCCACGTCACTTGCGAAATCCGAGTCTGAAAACCCCTGTAACTCCGAGTTACTCCCGCCGCTTGTATACATTACCCCGACTTTCATTGTTCCGACCAAGTACCGGTAGATTCGTTTCACCGCTCGCCAGTGGCTCTCGTTGTGATTACTGAGATATTTACTGACTGAATTCACCGAATATGCAATATCCGGTCGTGTCACGACTGCAAGAAACATTAACGAACCCACTGCTTCTCGAAACGGTACTGTGCTTGGGTTTTCGTCGTCGCGATCATTTGGAACCAGTCGCGCGTGCGGGTCAGCAGGAACACTTGCTGCTTTTGCATCGATCATCTTGAATTTATTAAGGATTTTCTTTACGTACGCTTCTTGATGCAAGAACATGGTTTCCTCTACTCGATTTCTTTCAATTTGTACCCCCACAAATAATTTTCCATCCCCTATCGTAATTTCAAACGCGTCTCTAAGTGATTTTATTACCGACTCGAGGGCTTTACTCGTTTTTGCTGCGATGAGTCCGTCATCTACAAAAAGCGCTAAAAATATATCTACACCGTCTGCTCGTCTTCGAAAAATACACTTGTCTGCTTCCGTTTCACGAAACTCATATTTTTCTAGGAACTCGCGAAGCTTTTTGTTCCAGCACCTGGGTGCTTGTTTCAAGCCATACAACGACTCGTTCAGTTTACACACGAAACCACGTTTGTCTTCTTTCTTGACGTTGAGTTCTTCCGGTATCTCCATGTAGATCTCTTCCTTCAGCTCGCCGTGAAGGAAGGCCGTTCTCACATCGAACTGTGTGAGCTCCAAGTCCTGTTCAGCCACCATGGCCAGTAGAACTCTTGACGAGTCGTATCTCACGACTGGCGAGAAGGTCTCCGTGTAGTCGAGTCCCTCTTTTTGTTGAAATCCTCGTGCACAAAGTCTCGCTTTGTACCGGTATACGTTGCCCGACGTGTCTTGTATGACCTTTGTTGGGTCAGCGTGTCGGGCATGACCGAGGCGCGAACATGTACGCGCTACGCGAGCCGCCGAGCAGGGGATGAGCTGCGCAGTCGCGAGCGCAGAGATGGTATGGCAGTTGACTGAGTGTGTGTGTGCGAGCGCAGCGGCCGTTACGAGCGGAATGTCCAGAAATGTATAATTTGTTTAAATAAACTCTCTACGATAGACATTACATCCATGATCTTCTTATTCTGGAACTCACCTGACTGCATACACAACAAGTTGGCGACGAGGACGGTGAATTAAGGTAGATTTTGGAGTTGAAAGTTTGTGCTCGTGGTGCGACGAAAATTGCAAGTAGTCGTGCGTAGAATCGTCAGTACACGCGATATCTCATACGTACAGTTTTGCCGCTATACGGATTCGAAAATTACAAGTAGAATGAAGTGCTCACGCGAATTTAGTGCAAAATTTCGCTGAGTCAAGTTACACATAACCTCGATTGTGAACACGTCCCGGTCTCTACAGAGACGGGTTACAGCATATACAGTATACTTTCGTTCGCATAATACCTACCTTGTTGTTTACGGGACACATCACTACAGTGTCGTGTGCTTATGTTTACGTATGAGCGACGGCGGCAAAATCAAAACAGAAGGAAGCAGCCCAGCAGCGGGAAGCGACGACGAATCGAAGGAGCCTGGCGTGGGTAATTCTCTCGCCGCCCGAAGCACTGAAGCAGTTACAGCGGTTATTACCTAACATTACCGATACATTAGATCACCTAGGTGGAGCCGTGTATTTTTCAACCTTCGATCTCGCAAGTGGATTCCAACAAATAGAAATGGACCCGCGAGATCGTGCGAAAACCGCGTTCACTACGCCGAACGGGCATCACGAATTTTTAAGAATGCCCGAAGGATTGAAAAACGCGCCTGCCACTTTCCAACGACTAATGGACCAAGTCCTACGGGGGTTGCAAGGGGTAGAAGTATTTGTCTATTTAGATGATATAGTAGTATTTGCCAAAGACGAAGACTTAGAAGAACATGAGCGAAACATTCGAAGATTATTCAAAAGATTAGCTGACGCAAAATTGACGTTAGAACCTGACAAGTGCGAATTTCTGAAAACAGAAGTGTCCTACTTAGGTCACGTGATTACTAAAACGGGAGTAAGACCCGACCCGAAAAAGATATCGGCAGTTAGGAAATTTCCACGACCTAAGAATCAGAAAAATGTTAGGCAATTTATAGGATTGGTAGGCTATTACCGTAGATTCATGAAAGACTTCGCAGTTAAGGCCAAACCATTAAACGATTTATTAAAGAAAAACACGCCGTTCGTTTGGAAGAAAGAACAGCGCGACAGTTTCAAAATTTTACGAAAAGCTCTATGTCAAAAGCCAATACTACAATATCCAGATTTTGAAAAGCCATTTACATTGACCACCGACGCATCCGACTACGCGATCGGGGCAGTGCTAAGTCAGGAGGTAGACGGCCACGATATGCCCGTCGCTTATTTATCTCGAGCCTTGATAAGCGCGGAACAAAACTATTTCACCACAGAAAAGGAATGCTTGGCTGTACTATACGCGGTGTTGCATTTTCGACCCTATCTATACGGACGTAAATTCACATTGTTCAGCGATCACGAACCACTACGGTGGATCAGTTCTATTAAAGATCCGGGACAGCGGCTTGTGAGATGGAGGTTGAAATTACAAAACTACGAGTATACTTTTGTACATAAACCGGGTAAACTGAACACCAACGCGGACGCGCTGTCTAGAAATCCAGTAGTAAGCGACCAGTCGTCAGATACCTCAAGTGACTCGAGCTCGGAATGTTCAGATATCGAAATTAATAAATGCAACGAGAAAATATTGGAATATTCAGATTATCATAAATTAGCGAAATTAAAAATAACAAACCCAGACGTTGTAGAAGTACACGAGAAACTTTCCGACAAAACAGACAATTATGGACACACGGTTTCAGTAGATCTAGAAATGGCCGCCGGAATAGCCGCAGAATTTAAACAAAAGTATGGTGTGCCAGAGAAATTAAAACAACAAGCGAAATTGCACGCAGTAGGTAGCATACAGTTACCAGGACAAAATATTTATTACATCATGACCAAAATAAATTATTGGGACAAACCGACCTGTGAGGATATGTATAAAGGTTTAATAAAATTCAGAGAAAAATTACTAGAGGACCAGGTAAAGTCTGTTAGGATTCCGATAGTCGGGTGCGGATTAGACAAATTACCGTGGGGAAAGGTTCGAACCATGCTTAGGTACATCTTTAGGAATACAGGTATCAAAATTTACGTTTGCACCAATATCCGAACAATAGATGAGACGGACGATACATCAAAATTATACATGATGACTAGGAGTGGGAAAAACCCAACCAAACCTTCCAAATTACAACAACCCGCATCGCATAAAGGACTGACTAGATCGACTTCCACAGACAATGACAGACCAAGCGGCATCAAGCCTAGACAGAGACTCAAAACGATTCCGACGCTGGACAAAAGCGCAATATCAATGAGAACGCGTTCTAAAGTAGCATTACAACCAGCTAAGAAGCCAGAGGTTTTAGAACCGATAGTGGAACAGACACTTGAAGATTCTTCGGACGATGAATCCTCAGAGCCACCAGCGTATAGGAAACGGAAAAGCGTATTACCAAGTTTAGGGTTTGATTTACCTCCCGTGCAACAACAAACGTCTTCGGAACACGTAGAAGCAACAGACGTAGACTCAGACTCAGAAAAAGATCTTGACGACGACAGAATAGCCGTGGAAATAAAACCACCGGCTCAGACGACTGATAGTGACGTGGACGACGACGTATTTACTTTCGGAGCACCGACGATTTTAGACAGCCCACCTAACAAACAAAGCGAACCCCAACGACAGGACCAACTGATTTTCAAACCTCGTATAGATTTGAGAAGTTTACACGAATCATTTAATCGTTTCGATAAATCACTACATGAGAGAAGCCTATTGGAACAGGAAACTGAGGATGTAGAATTAGTCACTCTACCGAGAGCAATTTCCGTAGATAGGGATCTAGATCAGGTAACCCAAAAGGTAATAGAGGAACAGGATCCCTACAATTCCGAAACGGAAGACGAAGAACTTAACTCCAGGATAGAGAGGCTGTTAAAGGACACGGAAAAGAAAAGAATAGGAGCTAGCGAGAAAATGAGTCGAGACAGTATACTTAACAACTCGGGGACACCCTATGACTCGACCGTCGCCGGCGCGAGCCAAGATATGTCCGTTATCAACCGACCAGCTGTTAGAATAGGTCTCCCGACACCTAAGGTAGCACCTCGACCGATAGCTCTCTCCACGCCGTTATCCGTATACCAGCGTACAGTCTGGTCCAAGCACCCAGTTTTGCAACAATGTAAAGCCTATAAAGCCACCGAGACGATTAGAACCAAATTTAGGACCAACGGATAGCTCAGGTATAAAAATAACTGAAAGCATACTTCCAGACGTAGAGCCTACCTCACCATTAAATTTACCCAGAACGACCGAACGCTCGACAGGACGAATAGAAACGACAAGAGGAAATTTGACATATCTAAAAGACAATTACGTGTACTTTACCTCAACCGATTCGGAAATTGCGACATCCATTACAAAATTACTGACAGACCTGGAAATAATAAGCATGGACGAGCAGCGCAAGACAAGACCCAAAATCGGTCAGATCCTTGTTACCAAGCGCGGAAAGTATCGAGCACTGGGTATAACGGTCAAATCAAAATATTTTGACGAAATTTCAATAGAAAATATAAGGTTGGGACTAGCTAATCTCAAATTGACCCTAGAAGATTTAGAAATAACCAAACTCAGAATCTCAAGGACAGGAGACTTTACGGACGAATTACCGGCCGGAGTATGGTTCAAATTATTGCAGGAAGCTTTTGAAAACAGTAACATCAATGTAGTACTCTGCACAGGCATCACCCAAGTCCCGCCAAAAGAAATTCGCGACGCAATAATATCTGAGATGCATGGTAGTCTGGTAGGAGGACACAAAGGTGTGACGAAGACCTACCACCGAGTACGTGAAAGGTTTTATTGGCCTAAAATGCGCGATGACATTAGCCATCTCATTCGGAAATGTGGTAGCTGCCAAGAACACAAGCTAGTTCGCGTAAAGACCAGAGAACCTATGATAATTACGGATACGTGTTCGGAACCATTTGAGAAAATCGCATTAGATACAGTAGGACCGCTACCGACGACACCTCAAAACAACAAACATATACTGATGATACAAGACAACTTGACGAAATATTGCGTAGCGGTACCGGTACCAGATATCAAAGCTGAAACAATAGCTCACGCGCTAGTGAAGAATTTCATTTTGAAATTTGGCGCCCCTCGGGTAATCCTCACTGACCGAGGGACCAGCTTTGTAAACAAACTTTTTGCTGAATTAGAAAGAATTTCCAAAATTAAACATATCGCGACCTCAAGTTATAGGCCTCAGTCGAACGGAGCGTTAGAAAGAAGTCACATGGTACTTGCAGACTACATTAAACATTACCTTGAGGAATTTGATGACTGGGACGAATTAGTGCCATTTGCAATGTTCTCCTATAATACGTCAGTGCATGAGGGAACGAATTTTACACCCTATGAGTTGGTGTTCGGTAAAATAGCGCGTACGCCAACCTCGTTTCCGACGGACGAAGAGTTGCCGACTTATAACTCTTACCTGGGTGATCTAATAGTTAGGCTTACCGAAATGCAGGACCTGGCGGCGGAACAACTAAACCTGTCTAAGCTTAAATCAAAAGAATACTACGACAGAAAGATGCGGCCATTTCCCGGAGAACTTGGGGATATGGCGCGAGTACTAATAGATGTGAAAAAGGGCAAGTTTGGTAAGAGATATCAAGGACCTTATCGAATTGTAGGCATACTGGAGAACAACAATGTAATTTTGCAGGCAGAAGACGGTAAACGTTTTGTAAACCATATGGACAAGGTTGAGTTGGCGTATTGACAGAGACACAAACATTACAGACACCTACACACGACACTGACACCAGACGACAGCATGCAAATGCTTTGGGATACCCCTAATCGTCCGGAAAAGCGCAAAAACACAAACTATTACACCTAAGACAAGCTCACTCTACCAGGAATATGCCAGGAATCGGGATGAGCTTTGTGGCCGTCACGCATGACTCAATGCCATTTATCGACATCACACTCACGAGCCAATGCATACTAATAAAACACAACCACCAACTCACACTGTGGCAAAAGGAAATCATCGGACAAATTATGAGAAATCAGAGACTAATCGTTGGCCGATATGCTTACTCGACACAGGTGAGCCGGGGAATAGTATCGCACGGAACCAGTCGCCACGTAGGAGAAAACGTGATCCTCGAGCAGAGCTTCCAAAATTATGTAAAGCTGACAATACTGACCAACGGCCTGCTGAGACAACGTATGACAATCGACGGACCAATTTCCACTAAACCAGCCTTTTAAGAAAAAAAATGAATAAATAAAAAAAAAAAAAAATTTGAGGAACCTAATCCACCTTTTATACGTGCTAAACATCTGGACCAGCGTGACCGCCGATGATAACTACGCGATTACACCCTTAAATTCAAGCCCGGGACTTTATTATGAAAAGCTGCATAACATCAGATTCAAGAGAGCAGAATGGCGGGTAATATTACACATACCTAAAGAGTTTGCCCGTCGACCAAGGGAACTGAATTCTTATTGTCAGTGGAAAGCAACAGAATTCCGCCAGCTCTTGTTGTATACAGGTCCGTTTGTGCTCCGAAAACAATTGACTCAAAAAATATACTGTAATTTTATGGTCTTTCATGTAGCAGTCCGAATACTGTCTAGCTCCGAACTTCTGAAATACGTGAATTATGCCGAAGGTTTACTTCTATATTTTATAAGAACCTTTGCTGAAACATACGGTCCACAATATGTATCTCATAACGTGCATACCCTTTCTCACTTGCCTGACGATGTCATGAAATTCGGAACTTTAGATTCCTTCAGCGCGTTTCGTTTCGAAAACTACATGAAAACTTTAAAAAAATTCGTACGGATATCGGACCGCCTGCTTGAACAATTGCACCGTCGGTACGCTGAAGTTCAGAAATGCTTCATCAGTAGAGCCAAAAAGGATACAAACATTGCGAAGAAACACGAACACAGTGATGGACCGCTGGTTAATTTATGTGCCAGTCCCCAGTTCAGGACGATAGTTACAAAAAATTTTGTCCTGTCCACAACGCGGCCCGACAACTGTTGCGCTATTACCTACAACAATCAAATTGTATGCATCGAAAATTTCGCCACATCGTCAGAATATCGGAAGAGCATTCACCAAAGTTGGACCAGCATATACGAAGCCATGTTCATCAACCTTAGTCGGTATCTACAAAGTTGACGAACTAGGTCACTTGAAAAGTTGGCCATTAGATTCAATAAAATGCAAGTACCTGCTGCTACCATATGATCGGGCCAGTACAGCAGCTGTTTCATTTTTACACTGATACACAAGAACGAATATTCTGTATGTGGGGTGAGTATCTATATAGTGATCCAGAATACCCCTTTAATTCCTAATTCTTCGCAGTCTCGTTGATTCTTTTCTCGTTCAATTTTTGGGATTCGCATAAATCGTCGCCACGCAAAATATTAGATATCGTCAACAGTAGATATAATAGGGGTGTTCTGGATCAAACTCCCTACTTTACCGGCCGTTCAAAGGTAACTGAGTTCTACCTTACCGACAGTGGGTAAGATGCTGGCGATCCCTACCCTACCGGCTGGGTATAGCTTTGGTCGATAATCATTACCGACGGTGTTCGCCGATGATCGGTAGTGGACATCTTTACCGATCGATGATAAATGTTTTCATATCAATTGAGATTTTCTCACTTGATCAACCCCCGTCCCTCACCGATCCGAGATCTCTTACCGATCATCCTTACCGATCTTCCTTACCGATCTTCCTTACCGGTCTCCTCTCACCGATCTTCCTTACCGCTCTCTCCTCACCGATCATCCTCACCGATCTTTCTTACCGATCTCCCCTCACCGATCATCCTCACCGATCTTCCTCATCGATCTCTCTCACCGATCATCCTCACCGACCTTCTTTATCGATCTATCTCACCGATCCTTCTCGCTGATATTTCTTCCGTGCAACTTTACCGATCGTCGGGGTCTTGCCGATCACCCGTACCGGTCATTCTCACAGGTCATTCTTCAACGGCCTGATCTCTACTGTAATGATTTACCCATATCATTGATTATGAACATGTAAATTAGCCAAATGTAGCATGTTTGTTGAAAAAATAAATGATTCAATGGAACGTATGTGTCTCGTGTTTTTATTTACGAATATTCCCCAAAAATATATCTCATCCCATAGGGGCGAATTCGCACCAATCACGTTGTAACGTGTTCAGACCTGCAGAGATATCGAGGGGTCGTGTTTTGAGTCTTATGGGTGTAGGTGGCTCCCCTCCACACCACCCTGTTGAATGGGGTGTATGATTCGTTTCTTGGTTCTAAACATGCTCGAACCTGCAAATTGTGGGAGTCAACCCTCGTAGATATGTATCAACCCAAAAGTCGAGGGGTGGGATGTCATTGGCTTATAAGGCCCCGAGTTTGCTCCAGTGACCGTATTCGTGCGTCTTTTGACTTCCCATCGAGTTCTCTGCATCCACTCATATATCGGCGTGCGCCTCCGCAGGAGGGTTGAGTTGATACCTATCCGCAGTAGAGAATATACAGTTTGCGAGAATCCACCCCAGACAAAATATCATGAACAAATATGTATATGCAAATCTCATCGAGTCGATGAATAACGCTTACGACTTGCTACGTACACTTGGTCCGGAGGAGGCAAACGATTCCATTATCACCCGCTGGCATGATATTGGACTTCGGAATATCAGATCTCTGCGGAGGATTTTGATGCGCCCACGTTTGAGTGTGGGTGAAAAACAGCAAATCCAACATACAATTTCACTTCTCCAATCGTGGCTTGTGAAATTTCAGCAACAACGCCGGCAGACAAGCATCGTCGGTGGTGATATTAGTGGCACTGGGGGTAATATTACCACAGGTGTTCAATGGGATGATTTGGATAGTGCATTCGACTGCAGAATCCGCACAGGTGTCATTACAAATCTTATACACAAGGATTTGGGAGGGTTTTTGACCGATGCTGGCGTGATGATAATTGATCGTCTGAAAAATATTCAACGAAACGATGGAAATGTCAAAGTGAACGTCATAGTTTCCTGTAAATTTGAAAATGCCAAGAGCGACAACGTCAGCACCGAAGTGAAGCATTTCAATACACGTAATGCAACAATCCTCGTCTCAACTGATCTGAAAACCTGGTTTGTGAACAATGTGGAGGAGCCTGTGCTGAAGATGGTTGAAGATTTCGAACAACGTGATTCCGGATGGAGTATGGTTGAGATTGTCAATGCTGTGATCTGCATTAATCGCTACGAGCCTCTTCGCGGTGGGCTGTCTACGTTCGCACCAATGCCCAGGAATATTCAGATGAAGAAGGCTGTGGTTAACGTGGAAAACAAGGATGATCGCTGTTTTTTGTGGGCTGTTACTGCCGCACTTCATCCTGTGGACACTAACGCAAACAGAACGCAAAGCTATGTGCCATACATCTCGGAGCTGAACTGTACGGGTATAAGGTTTCCCACAACCCTGCGGTGTGTTGAAAAATTTGAGAAATTGAATAATTTGCGGATTAATGTGTATGGCATTGAATCTGAAACTTTTTCACGCCAGTCAGAGTCCAAGGAAAGTGTCATCGTTCCTCTTTATTTGAGTAAAAATTTGACAAATACATCAGATGATACGATTCACTTACTCATGATTGAAAGTAATCAGAATACCGATTCCGATGACGATGATGTCGATGTTGATAATGCTGTAGATGTTGATAATGAAAACGGTGAATTAGGCGACTCTAAATCAAGATTTCACTTTGCATGGATTAAGAATCTCTCACGTTTGGTGACTAAACAATTGTCGGCTCATAAGAGTACACAATTCCTATGTGATAGGTGTCTGTGCCACTTTAGCATGAAGAGCACCTATGCAAATCATAGACAAGATTGCATTCGGTTGAATAAAGTACGAATGGTTTTTCCAGAGAAGAAAAATTTGGAGTTTTCAAATTTCAGAAATATGGGGACTGTACCATTTGTAGTTTACGCGGATCTTGAATGCATATTGAAACCCTCTGCAAACGAATCACAAGAGCATATCGCACACAGTGCAGCGTACTATGTGCATTGCTCCTACGATGAAACATTGTCTGAATATAAGAGCAAACGTGGGTCTGAATGCATTAAATGGTTCATTGAGCAGCTTCGCGAGTTATCGTCCAAAGTCGAATCATGCATAAAAGATATAATTCCAATGGAGCAGCTCAATCAGACGCAACGCGATCGCCATATGCGCGCCAAGAATTGTTATATCTGCGAAAAGCCATTTTTGTCTGGGGAAAAAAAATGTTACGATCATTGTCATTTCACCGGCAAATATCGAGGAGCCGCGCATAATCCATGTAATTTGAATTTCCAAAAGTCACACACGATCCCTATTGTGTTTCACAATTTATCGGGCTACGATGCACACTTTTTGATCAAAGCTCTAGCCACAACTTTTCCCGGCGAGATCTCACTCCTACCCGTTAATAAGGAAAAATATATATCATTCACAAAGCGGGTCCCCGGTACTATGATGAACTTGCGATTCATAGATTCCGTGCGATTCATGGCTAGTAGCATAGAGAAATTAGCATCGTACATCGATTGTGCAAACAAAAAAATAACCCGGAAATTCTATGACAATCGGGAAAAATTTGATCTGATGGTCCGTAAAGGTGTATTTCCATATGAGTACATCGATTCATGGGCGAAGCTCGATGAGCCAAGGTTGCCGGCTAAAAAAGATTTTTATTCACAATTGACTGATTCTAACATCACCGATGATGATTATCGGCATGCAAAAAATGTTTGGGCTACATTCGGCTTAACCACGTTGGGGGAGTATTCAGACCTATATTTGAAAACTGACGTGCTATTATTGGCCGATATATTTGAAAATTTTCGCGGCAGCTGCTTCAAAACATACAATTTAGACCCCTTGCACTATTACACTGCGCCGGGGCTTGCTTTTGATGCGATGCTCAAGCACACCAAAGCGAAACTTCAACTTTTAGACAACCCCGAAATGATATTGTTCATCGAGAAAAGCATCAGAGGCGGTGTGGCGCAGTGTTCGAATCGTTATGCTGAAGCAAACAATCGATTTATGGGGAGCGATTATGATCCATGCAAAGAGGAATCATATCTGATGTATTTCGATGTTAACAATCTCTATGGTGCAGCTATGAGCGAGCATTTACCGAGTGGTTCATTCGAGTGGGAACATGACCCTGTCGATGTGATTTCCCATCCGGATGACTCATCGATTGGGTATATTCTCGAGGTAGATTTGGATTATCCTGTGGACCTCCACGAACGGCACAAGGACTTACCACTTTGCCCCGAGCATTTTATACCACCGGGGAGTAAAATAGCGAAACTTGCAACAACGCTCTTGCCCAAAAAGAAATATGTGCTTCACTATCGTAACCTTAAGCAGTGTTTGAATTTGGGTTTGAAGTTAGTGAAAGTGCATAGAGTTCTCAAGTTCGCGCAATCTCCATGGCTCAAACCATACATCGAGCTGAATACCAACATGAGAAAACAATCAAAGAATGAATTTGAGAAAAATTTTTATAAATTAATGAACAATGCGGTGTTCGGCAAGACAATGGAGAATGTGCGGAACCATAAGGAGATCAAACTGATCACGAAGTGGGGCGGTAGAGGTGGCGCGAGAGCTTTGATCGCAAGACCAAATTTCCATAGCTGCACCATATTTGAACGTGATATGGTAATTATTGAATTAAATCGCGTCAAAGTCCATTTCAATAAACCCATATACATTGGTGCCGTGATTCTTGATCTATCTAAAATTATTCTCTACAATTTTCACTATGATTACATTAAGAAAAATTTCCCGGACAACCAGGCGAAATTATTATACACCGACACCGATAGTCTGATCTATAATTTCAACGTTCCGAATATTTATGACATAATCAAACGTGATGTTGAAACATTGTTTGACACATCTGACTATCCACCTGACAACGTGTATGGAATTCCATTGAGGAATAAGAAGCGTTTAGGTTTGATGAAAGATGAAAATAATGGGAGAATAATGACTGAATTCATAGGGTTGCGAGCTAAGCTGTACACATTCAGAACCATGGATGAAAGCGATACAAAACGTGCAAAGGGTATAAAAGGATCCTCACTGAAATCCATCACGTTCGATGATTACAAACAATGTCTCACTCGCTATAAGAATTTGACTGTGACACAATGTATGATAAGGAGTAGGCGTCATGCGGTAAGCACCATTTTACAGAATAAGCTAGCCCTAAGTTGGTATGACGATAAACGGAAAATGTTGCCAGGTAAAACCGACACATTACCCTGGGGTTTCCATGGGGATTAAGCTGTTATAGTAGTAGGATTACTTGTAGGTCCATGAAATGAAAAACACTGTAAATACGAGTATGATTTTTTATTTATTTCAATAAAGATACATTTCCAAAAAATTTCACAAGTCTGTTTTATTTATCCAACTGTTGTGTGAACTGTCGAATCCCAACCATTTCACATAAAGCTGATCCCCACGTTTGCGTAACACCTTTTCCACGAGATAGCCATCGGCGTATTGCACCATGCTGAGCTCCTCCTCGTAAAAGCCGCCTTCGATGGGTTGTTGCAGGTAGTCCATGAGTTTGTACGTCGGTGGGTTGGTGTTTCTCACCTCATCAATGGTAAATATCTCCGTCGTCCAGTTCGGTGTATAGCCCTTCTCGAAAACATTTTTATACTTGCTAACTCGAACTTTGTCGCCAACTTTGAATTTTCGCTTCCGTCCGCTTCTCTTGATCTGACGCGGCTTATACACACTTCGATATATCTCTTTTTCATTAGATGTAGTGACATCTTTCGGTTTCATCCTAATCGTGCGATGCTTACTGTTATTATACGATGCCATCAAATCTCGGAGAATGTTGATCCACTTATAAGAACCTTGAAGTGTAAATTGCTTCCACATTTTATTTTTCAGTGTACGATTGAAGCGTTCGCATATCGATGCCTTCAAGTTGCTAAATGTCGAGTACATGTTGATCCCGTAATGTCTCATGAGAGTTTTGAATTCTTTGTTGTAGAATTCCTTGCCCCGATCAACGTGTAGATGTTTCGGTATGCGACCCTGAGTTAGCACGGATTTCATTGCAACTGTTACGTCTTTGGCATTCTTACTCTTGATCGGTACGGCCCACGCAAATTTGGAAAATATATCAATTACTGTAAGCAAAAATTTTGAATCCTTGTTGACGGTTGAATATGCAGACATATCGACAAGATCGGCTTGCCAGGTCTCATCCAAACCGCGTATATCAACGTAACGTCGTGGATAATTACGTCGAGCGGGTCTATGCAGTTCGCTTGCTATCACCGCCTTCATGTTCCTGCGTTTGCAACCAATTTTTAATGTATTTGTTGTTCAAACAGTCTGTTGGAATCGGAATTCCTGGAATGTATTGCCGGCTAAGTTTTTCAACGCTATCCTTCACTATTGCCAACCGTTTCTCTAGAGATTCATTTTCCACCTTCAGCGTCTCAATCCTTTCCTTTGCCTGGGCCCAAATACGTTGACCTTCTTCAAAACTTTCGTTGTGTTCCCGATCTATGCGAGCATTAAGTTTGGATTCAAGAGCTTCGAGGGCCTGTCGCATGGATTGTTTGAATGTTTCTATTATAGTACGCTCAAGAGCAACATATGATCGCTCTGTAATATCCTCAAGACTTTTCAGAGAAACGGCGTCGGTTGGTTCCTGTGGATGTGCGATATTGCACAACCGCTTATTGTCTATGTTATACTGATTATCAGTGGTGGTTTTGAATCCAACACCTGGAGGTCCACGACTACCCACACCTTTGATTTTTCTGCTAGTCAATCGGCGACCGAATATGTCTATGCTCATTGTTGAATGCTCTAGCTCGATTCGGGGTGAATTCTGTGAAGTAGTCTGTTATGGTTGAACTTTTCAAGGCTAGATTCTACAGCGGTTAATAGCTTCTTCAAAACCTCAGTTTTCGCCGTTAAAGCGTCAATCTCTACCACCATAAGAGTCTGAATATGCTGATTCTCGGTGTAATTCTTGGTATGCTCTCGATCTAGCCGTGGCGTAATTTGAGCTTCAAACTTGTGGATTGCTTGTAGAGTAGAGTTCGCAAATTTTTTTTCCATAGAACGTTCGAGAACACTTAAGGCTCGACGCGTAAAATCCTCAAGACTTTTCAGAGAAACAGCATCGTTTGACTTCTGCGGATCAGCGATATTACATAATCGTTTACCGTCTAGATCATACTGCTCGTCATCGGTGAATTTGAATCCATCACCCTGAGGACCTCGAATAACACTTTGTTCGCTATCGTTGCTTGCCAGTTGTCGTCCGAATATGTCTATGCTCATTGTTCGACGATCTATGAGCGACTGATCATCTTATGATTAATCTCATGCTAATAAATGATTTTCGCCTCGCGTAACTCCTCAATAATAGAGGATATTTCATTAGTGTGACTAGTATTACCAGCCGCCTGCGATGCCATAAGTAGTCGAAGTCTATCAATAATTTCATTAGGATCATCCCAGTAAACATAATCCATACTTTGCCCCTCTTTTCGCGCGATTTTATAGCTAGGTAGACCTTTACCGGATCGATTCCTCATCTGTGGCGAGGCGACGTGTGGCGCGATGTAATTTTTATACTTTGCACTCTTTTCATCCTCACGGAGGCTTCTTTCGGCGTTGTAGCGTTTCCTATGTGCATTCGTCATCGTTACAATTTGAATATAATTTTTCCTATCCTCGCCATCGATAACGGTGGGATCAGGCAGCTTTTTGAACAATAATTCGAGCAATCCGTGCGTTCTAGGGTAAATTTTATCCCCGACATATATCAAATTATCAACAAAGTTTATTCGTGTATCACCAATCATCGTGCCACTTTGCAAATTTCGAACACCATACCTGGTGTCTAAATCTTTCCGGTTCTTCGAGCTGAACATTTTCAAATATCGGGACGCTAGACCCCCCTTTGCCCCAATAGGTGTGCTTGTATGTTTAATATCACGCGCTAAAATCGTATCATCCGCATCCTCGTAATCATCATCATTATCATCATCACTCGCATCATCCACATTCCCACCACTATCATCTTTCTCATCATCACCTTCCCCATCGCTCGAATTTTCATTGATATCCCCATCATCTTGACTTTCATTATTGTCATCATTAGATTTTTTTTCAAATTTCACCAAATTGTCTAACGGTTCCACCTTCATTTCCTGCTTTATATTCAGCTGCTGCTGCTTCGATGTATCCACCAATTCCCGCAATGGTGTCACTAAAGGTTTGAACATCTCCCCCATAACCTGTTCGGTGGTGTCTTTGTTCAATTTAATCATCTTGTGCTTGCGTCTTATTGCATCACTAGCTCTCACTATTTCCAGCAAAGCACCATTGCGCTTACGAATCTTGCCACTTTCCATTTTGTTCTTAACACTCTGATCGTTGAGAACTAACTGTGAAAATTCGTCGAGTGTTATCTAATTTATACCAATAAAGCAATCAAAACCTTTTCTATACCGCCCATCATTGATTTCACTGTCTTTGTCAATCACGACAAAACTGTATCTATCCCCATTCCAGCATGCCATGCACAAATCTTTAAATTGCTGATAGGTCATGTCAGTGTTGACATGATCGGCGTAAATATGTTTCAAATTCATTTCATCTTGACGGAAGAGCACCAATAAATTTGCATTGTCTCGCACGAGATGCTTTGGAATACGCGTATACGTTTGCGAGAGGTAGAAACTATCGACATCTCTGTGTCGACCCATGCAGAAGTATGCTCTGATGTTATCCTGCTTCTCACAGGCCACATCATCGAAAATCATAATCGAATTGGGGCGCGCTTCTTCAGGTTTTACAACCTCCTGATGTTCACCGAATGGGAAATAGCCCACACCCTCTACCGGTTCTAGTAATTTCCTCAAAAATTCATACTTTGGTTGGATGAGGGATTTTGAATATACATAAACATTTTCAAATCGCAATCCATTGTCATGAGTTATGAGTGTGAGAAGGACATTCGTTTTCCCACAATTCGATGGGCCGCAAAATATGGCCCTCACACTGTTTGGCAGTAGTTTTCCATGGCGCCGCGCCCCTTTTTTCTCTCTTCGCTGAACCAAATTATCAAAATTCATAACGGGTAGTTTGAGTGCCTGACTTTGGAATTTCATGATGCCCGTTTGACAATTCCGGAAGAACTAATGTCCTCGAGTTTAAATACATGCTTTTATACGAGTTCGATCAGTTGTCCCCCGACCATGGTGAGGCGCGTATCTAAGAAGTGTGGCAACGGTCTCGTCAATAAGATCATTAACCATCTGCCGCTCGAATTGCATGTGCCCGGATACCAGTACTGCGGACCAGGCACGAAATTGGTGAAGAGGTTAGCTCGTGGTGATCCTGGAATCAATCCACTAGACGTTGCGTGTAAAGAACACGACGTTGCGTACTCGCGGAATCAAGAACTTGCAGCAAGAAACACGGCGGATAAAGTGCTCGCGGAGAAGGCTTGGAATCGAGTTTTGGCTAAAGATGCAAGTATAGGCGAGAAAGCTGTAGCCTGGGCTGTTACCAACACCATGAAAGCCAAATCCAAACTTGGTATGGGATTGATTGGCGACATGAAAAAAAAGTTGCGGACGAAGAAGAAGACTTTGATCAAATCCAAAAGTGGTGGGGGTGTCAAACCGAAGAGTATGACAAACAAGAAGAAAAAGAAGTTGACCCTGAAATCTATTATTCGGGCAGCAAAGAAATCTATGAAACCAGGTCCCAGGGCTATCGAGTCGGCGTTGGATGGAGCTCGCATGGCTGCAGCTCAAGGGAGCGTGCGTGTACCGCGTATTATGCCTGTCCCTCGAAAGATTGGCGGTATCTTACCATTTCTGATTCCTATCTTAGGGGCTTTGAGTGCCACCGGAGCCCTAGCAGGCGGTGCCGCAGGTATAGCGAAGGCTGTCAACGCTGCTAGTGCTAACAAGCGTCAATTAGAGGAGGCTAAACGCCATAACACAACAATGGAGGCTATCGCGTTGGGAAAGGGATTATACCTGAAACCCTACAAGAGGGGTATGGGGTTGTATTTGAGACCATCAAAAAACTAATAAAGCTACCACACCGAGCTCTCACCAACACTGATCTACTCGACTATGCCAAAGTCATGAAAATCCCACATTTTCGTGGTGTATTCATGCGAAATGCGCTACCGAGGACTGGCCCGAGAAAGCGAGAATCGGCAATTATCAATCTTGACGATAGAAATGGTCCTGGGACGCATTGGGTTGCGTACAAGAAAAATGGTGATGATATAATCTATTTCGATAGTTTTGGCGATTTACAACCGCCGAGGGATCTTATGAAATATTTTGGTGTTGGTAGCGTGAAATACAATCACGAGAGGTACCAGGAATATAACACGGTGGTTTGCGGGCATTTGTGTCTCAAGTTTCTCACCGGACAGCTATAAAATAGGGGCGCGTGCAACGATGGAGCATTAGTCATGGATGATTCGTTCATGTTGACGTTATCCGGAGCATCCTCCACGTTGGAGGCGCAGTATTTTCCACCCATTGAGTTGTCACCGACAAAAAATTATGTTCTCGGACTCGTCGAGCTGCTTACATTCAATTCAATTCCGAATATTGACCAGGGTTGTAATAAATTCTACATAAGGCGACGGGGCGAATCGACGAATGAAATCATCACAATACCCACAGGTAGCTATGAACTTGAAGATATCGAAACTTATTTGAAGAAGACAGTACCCAAGGATATCACCATCAGTCTGAAAGCGAATAATAATGAGCTACACAGTGAAATAATGTGCAATCAAATTGTGAACTTTCATCCGAAAGATTCCATCGGTCGTCTGCTTGGTTTCAAGCCAAATCTTCTCTCGCGCGATGTTATCCACAAATCTGAATTACCAGTGGCTATCCTCAAAATCAATGCTCTACGAGTTGAGTGCAATATAACCGCGGGTGCATACATGAACGGACATCGCGCACACACCATTCATGAATTTTTCCCCACCGTTCCGCCGGGATATAAGATCGTTGAGGTGCCCGCCAATGTCATTTACCTTCCAACCACGGTGAAGACAATACATAACTTACAATTGAAAATAGTCGATCAAGACGGACGACGGGTGAATTTTCGAGGAGAGATCATAACTATACGAGTGCATGTTAAATCCCTGAGATAATGGGAATCGTATTTGAATCGGTAAAAAGATCTGGTGGCGGATATAAAAGCGTGATACCATGTCCAAGCGCCATCAGTCATCGGGCACCTCCGATTCGAGTGACACATCTGAACGCTCAGTTCCTTCGAAGCCTAGGACTTCGACTTCGTGGAAATTTTGGAAAATAAAGATTCATTGTATTTTCTGCATAATACCATGGCGAAAATGATTAAAATACAAAATCCTGTGACGTTTGATGAATCGATCGCCCACTGTGAGATACACGCACATCAACCATTTGCATCATCATCGTTTAAAAATAACGACGAAATTCGAATTGTTGTTCAGAATCAAGACTCGTATGTATTACCAAGCAAGAGTGCCCTCCATATTTATGGAAGGATTACCAAAGATGACAACACCCCAGTATCTAAAACCACACATCTGGTTAATATGGCGGTTTGTCACATGTTTGGCGCGATACGCTATGAGTTGAATGGCCATGAGATCGATCAAAATACGAATGTCGCCATCACCAGCCTCATGAAGGGGTACCTCTCATTAACCCCGGGACAACAGCATCTCCTGGACAGCGCCGGCTGGTTGGATAATGGCAATGTGATGACTGATGCCGCCGGGTACTTTGATGTCATCATACCGATGAATTTTTTGCTGGGATTTGCTGAGGATTACAATCGGATCATCGTCAATGCTAAACACGAGTTGATTTTAACACGATCAAACAGTGATCTAAACGCCATCGTGCAAACAGCCACGGAGAATGTGAAAATATCACTCGAGCGGATCGAATGGTTATTACCCTACGTTAAATTAGCCGACAATGCAAAAATCAAACTGTTGAATTACATCGCTAAGGATCCAGCCATCTCTATGAGTTTTCGCTCCTGGGAAGTGCACGAGTATCCAATGCTACCGCAAGCGACGAGACACGTGTGGGTCGTCAAAACGTCTACACAACTAGAGAAGCCAAGACACGTCATCCTTGGGTTCCAAACTGCACGACGGAATGATGCCAAGAAGAACGCCAGCGAATTCGATCATTGTACGATCAGAGATGTCAAACTTTTTCTCAACTCGCAATGCTACCCCTATGGAAACTTGAATCTTGATATCACACGCAATCAATATACTATTCTCTATGATATGTATACTAACTTTCAATCATCATACTACGGCAAAGAGCCCGAACCCCTATTGTCGAGGAATAAATTTTTATCAACGGCTCCACTCATTGCCATAGATTGCTCCAAACAGAATGAATCGCTGAAAAGTGGGGCAGTGGATATCCGCTTGGAATTTGAAACTAGCGTCCAATTACCTGCAAGCACTTCAGCCTACTGTATGATTATACATGATCGAATTGTTGATTACAACCCAATCAGTGGCATCGTGAGGAAATTAGTTTAGTCGAACTATAGGTTACTATATTACCCGAAAGTGTATAAGGAGGAGGAATAAATAAATAAATAAATGTATTCATCATATGACTTGAGTTTTTATTTTCCATCCACACCCATCCCACCACTTTACATACATAATTATTTATATTTTACAACAAAATTCGCATCTGTCGAATTCACCACCAAGATAATGGAGTTGAAGATGCTTCTGTGACACCGCTTCTTTCAATTGACTCAATTCGCTAGGATTCTGATCCAGGAATTTTGCGATTCTTGATGATAAGAATACGGAGAATCGCCAATCGATTGTCGCCAGGACACCGGGGCCGAATTTCGTCTTGACGACTTTGAGCCCTGTCACATCATATTTTTCGCCGATCTTGAGCTCCGACATCTTCTTCGTTGGTAGGAAATCCTTCAAACAGGCCGTATGGTTGATGCGATTGAAGTCCGTTTCCATCTGAAAAAGAATGGAGCAATTCTCATGAGAAATTATATCGATGGAGATTGGATTGGAAAAAGTTTACACGAACAAAAAAAAAAAAAAAAAAAAAAAAAAAAAAATTTTAAAGTTTGAGAAAAATTTTCAACAAATTTCATTTTCCCATAAGAAAAGCATTGTAAAAAAGTTACCGGAAAAAAAAAAAAAAAATGAAATAAAAAAAAAATAAAAAAAAAATAAAAAAATGAAAAAAAAAATTTCAAAGTTTGAGAAAAATTTTCAACAAATTTCATTGGAAATCGTATTCTCTACAGTTTGATTGTGAGTTCATGCGTTGTTACCTTTTCTGCGTGAAATTCACACTTGTTGAATTTGCCCCCGTGGTAGCAGAGCTGTAGCTGCTTTTGTTGAACCGCTGCGTTGATCTCCTTGGATTCATCGGGGTTTTCCTCTAGAAATTTGACGATTCTTGTGGGCAAAAACACCGTGAATTGCCCATCCAACGTTGCTAGGAGGCCCTGTCCAAACTTGGTTGGTAACGTCTTCAGCTCGGTGACAGCATACGACCTTCCGGTCTCAAGTTCCGTCATCTTTTTAGTTGCCGGATAGTTATCCAAGCGGCTTGTACCATTGATCTTACTGAAGTCCATTGTATCGAACTAAACAATCTGGTTGATCGCAATTGATGATGCAGAGATTGACTCGTTGCTGCGACCAAAGAACACGATGGGAAGTCAAAAGACGCACGAATACGGTCACTGGAGCAAACTCGGGGCCTTATAAGCCAATGACATCCCACCCCTCGACTTTTGGGTTGATACATATCTACGAGGGTTGACTCCCACAATTTGCAGGTTCGAGCATGTTTAGAACCAAGAAACGAATCATACACCCCATTCAACAGGGTGGTGTGGAGGGGAGCCACCTACACCCAAGGCTCCACCCATAAGACTCAAAACACGACCCCTCGATATCTCTGCAGGTCTGAACACGTTACAACGTGATTGGTGTGAATTCTCCCCTATGGGATGAGATATATTTTTTGGGGAATATTCGTAAATAAAAACACGAGACACATACGTTCCATTGAATCATTTATTTTTTTCAACAAACATGCTACATTTGGCTAATTTACATGTTCATAATCAATGATATGGGTAAAATCATTACAGTAGAGATCAAGGTGAACTTCAATGTTCCGCGCATCTGCGACATTCAGCAATATCCGCATCCCGCTTCATGGCTTCAGATAGTTTATCCCATATCTCATTTATGATCGGTGATCCATAAATGAGAATGAAATCTTTGGTTAAAACTGCGATGTCTTCAGCCTTCATCCTCTTCAAACTCCCCACTTGCATGTATATTTGCAATGATTTTTGGAGAGACGCAGCGCATTCCCTCGTGTACCAGCTTTCCATGCGTTGCACGTTCTCAAAGGCACAGCAGTACTCGGGTGCACTTCCGTGAAAATCACCATGCCAATGTACTACTTCTGCTTCATGACGTAACGCTCGGAGACTTGGACATCCCAGATCCTCCAGATCAATCACAGGTTTTGAAACGTCGTTAATGATTTTTTCAAGCCATAGCTTTTTCTCCAATCCCTTTACGTAGATGTAACTCGCTGTCTCGGCAATTTTCTTCACAACTTTTGCCATATCCTTGTGTGGCACGTCTCCTGCACTCCACGGTATCCCGTGATAATTTCGCGTCACCCAGGCATGGAGATTCCTCAACTCGCTCGGTAGAGCCAACCAGGAGTAGGGTGGTTTGAACAGAACGCGCATCAGAGCAGGCTTGCATTCTGTCGATTGGCGAATACTCATTGCGGCTAACTCTTTCGGGACATAGTCATCGTTAAATCGGCCGAAGCCTTGTACGTCCAAGATCAGTTCCATACCGAAATCTTGAATACGGAGACAGGCTCGGGGAGAAATAGATTGTTTGACGTGCATGCACAGACTGATCACTGTGGAGAGTTTGGAAAATATTCCACCAAATCTTACTCCCCAACCCCCCCTCCTCTAAAAAATAATGAAATAGGTGGTTTAAATTTCGAAAACTTTATGTGTGGAGCTGGAGAAATGGCCGTTGAAGAATGACCTGTGAGAATGACCGGTACGGGTGATCGGCAAGACCCCGACGATCGGTAAAGTTGCACGGAAGAAATATCAGCGAGAAGGATCGGTGAGATAGATCGATAAAGAAGGTCGGTGAGGATGATCGGTGAGAGAGATCGATGAGGAAGATCGGTGAGGATGATCGGTGAGGGGAGATCGGTAAGAAAGATCGGTGAGGATGATCGGTGAGGAGAGAGCGGTAAGGAAGATCGGTGAGAGGAGACCGGTAAGGAAGATCGGTAAGGAAGATCGGTAAGGATGATCGGTAAGAGATCTCGGATCGGTGAGGGACGGGGGTTGATCAAGTGAGAAAATCTCAATTGATATGAAAACATTTATCATCGATCGGTAAAGATGTCCACTACCGATCATCGGCGAACACCGTCGGTAATGATTATCGACCAAAGCTATACCCAGCCGGTAGGGTAGGGATCGCCAGCATCTTACCCACTGTCGGTAAGGTAGAACTCAGTTACCTTTGAACGGCCGGTAAAGTAGGGAGTTTGATCCAGAACACCCCTATTATATCTACTGTCAACGATCATTTATTGATAAAGCACGTGCTTGTCTGTAAGATCAGACACCTATAATCAGTTGATATCTGCCATTGAACCTCAGTCTGCTTGACGGCAATGAACTTTTTTGACATATAATTGTGTGTTCAATCTTTTGGTTTTGCACGGGTATTTAGCTGGATTGAATATCTGAGGATGGCAGCTAGCAAAAATAACATGGAGCTACCCTACTGGCTTGTGGAGATGGCTGATGGGCTGGCCGTTATAGTGACCGACTGGCTGGATAAAGTTGAAAAGTACGGCTCGTATTCGAATACTAACCAACAGTACAAGGTTGACCGAGCCCTTGAAAAGAGAGCAATTTCCACGGCAAGCTGGAAAGTTTACAAAATATTAAGAGTCTTCGGCAAATACGGTACGTGATATTTGTTGAAATTTGCACTATTTGCTTGCCCGATATGATAATCAGACACACTGAATTTGTCCCTTGTTCAATTCTCGATTATCATTCCATCAAATGTTTTGGATTTGAATTAGATAACATTATCAAACAAATTTTTAAACTTCATGTGTTTGAGGTGGCTCTTCTGGTACAGTCCCGCCAAAACGTGAGTTTCAGAGAAAAGTTTCATTACTCCTTGATGAGAAAAAAAATCTGAATGGAATCAAGCATCTAGAAGATCCTGAAAAGATTGTTTTTGCATTAAAATATTTGCAAATAGTTATTAACAAGTCGATGAAAAAAAAGCATTGTTTGAGAAATTACCCGTCAACTCAACTTTCCGTTGAGATGAAAATGATTTGGTAATTTTTCTGAATACCCATGAATTTTTTTCGAATTTGGTCCAATTATTTGAAATTGTGGTTTCATTCGTTTATTTCGTCCGAAAAAACGCAATTTTGAATAATTAGACAAAACTCGAAAAAATGCATGTAACGTTTTCATAAAAATTGACAAATCGTTTGCATGTAACAAAAAGTTGGTTTGACGGGTAAACAATGTTTTCTTTTATCAATTCGTTAATAACTATCTGTAAATATTATTATACAAAATCAATCTTTCCAGTTTTTTCTACATATTTGATTTTTCTCCGATTTTTTCACCATCAAAAATTATTCCAAATTTTCTCTGAAACTCATGCTGAGCGGGACTATACCGAAAGAACCACCTTGACTAATTCAAAAGTATTGATGTTGTTCAAGCACAGGCAAATAATTTTCGTACTGATATTTTGGTATCTATCTATCCACTATTGAGATATGTATGTACACTTCCTTTAATTGATCCTGAGCCGGAAGTGTTCGTTCGACAAACGATTTAGGTTGGTACTAGAGTTCCTAGAATACAGAGTTGAGTCAATCGATGATTCCTTTTGATTGGCTCTTCAACTTCGGCACGTAATGGCGGAGACAGGCGAATATTTGAATATAAACATCCTCAATATCTAATCAACGATCATTTTCATCATGGTCAAGAGTGTTTTACACAGGTTATCGTGAAATAATGCTTTTTCACGAAGTTTTTATGATAATATCAAGAGTCTTCAACCCGGATTATCTTTTCGACCTTGATCCTAAAGTATCGCGTTAACATAACCTCAAATATCGCAATGCCACCAACAACGTCGTTAGTGAAACCGTGTTCGATGTTCTGAGGAATTTCCAAAAACAAAATAGCCGAAATGAAAAATTCAGTCATGAAAGAGCTCGTAATCCAGTTATTCACAATTATCAACGTTACATTGCTTCCTTACATCAGTTTCAAACTTCCCGCAATTTTACTTCGGTACAGAATGGCGGCGATTGACTCAACTCTGTATTCTAGGAACTCTAGTTGGTACTAAATGTCGGCAGCGCCCCTACAGGCCAGCCGTGAAGCAAGTTCTAGCTGTCATCGGCATAACCATAACACACGACGATGATACGTAACCTCGAGATGCGAACGCGGAGTGAAATGATAGTAAAAGTGAGGTTACTTGAAAATGATTCTGCAAATTAGCTGCAAAACATTGTATTTCAAATACGAGGCGGCGAAAAACGAGAATAATATCTGAAGATTTACTTGAAGACTGATTCTGCAAGTGTATAATTGCACTAAGGGAAGTCTATGCTTCTTCCGCGTTCGCATTTCGAGGTTCTGTATGATCGTCGTGTGTATGGTTATGCCGATGACAGCTAGAACTTGCTCCACGGCTGGCCTGTAGGGGCGCTGCCGACATTTGGTACCAACCTAAATCGTTTGTCGAACGAACACTTCCGGCTCAGAATCAATTAAAGGAAGTGTACATGGGGATTTCGCGTGAAATGTGCCAGCCTCGGGCCTCGACGATTTCGATTTTCCTCAAATTTCGCCTACGAATAGCAGGTCATAGGAAGAGACTTCCTGAATTATTTCAGATTTTTCAGCGTCCAATTGACCAAAGGTCAGGCCTTTCATATTTCTCAAAAGTCGAAGTGTCACATTATTAAACAATGAGTATCGGTGCATTGGAAGAAGGGATCATAGAATTGTTATGTATATCATTTTGAAAGTAATTTCACAACTTTTCGGATAGCATGGGTGTGTTTTCTAAAACACCTAAAATCGCGATTACATCGGGAAAATCCGAAAACAAACCTGTCTCCCAAAGTGACATTTTTTCTTTCATTTTTTCATATTGTAGCCCCTTGTGTCCCAGATCAGTCCTGTGAAATACATCTTGGGATGGGAAATGATTATAGAGTTATGCATTTTTTTGTAGGTCAAGAAACGTAAAAATATAAATATTTGTTCAAATTCAGTTCAAATCTGGGTTGGTCGGGCTTCACTTCCACCTTAGAAATATTCATACGCGTTATCATACCAGATAGAAGAAAATGCGAATTTTTTCACCATATTTATTTCAATTTCTCATTTCTAAGGTGAAAGTGAAAGCACGACCAACCCAGATTTAAAATAAATTTGAAAAAATATTCGGATTTTTACGTTTCTTGACATACAAAAAAATTCCTAACTCTATAATCATTTCCCATCCCAAGATGTCTTCCACAGGACTTATCTACGACAAAAAGGGCTACAATATGGAAGAATCAAAAATAAAATTCACCCTGGGAAACAGGGTTTTTTTTCGAGTTTTTCCGATATAATTGCAATTTTAGGTGGTAATCCTGCATGTTCCGGAAAACACACCCATGGCGTTCGAAAGCTTGTGCAATGACCTCCAAAATTATATATAACACTTTTATATGATTCCTTCTTCCAATGCGCCAATATTCATCGTTGAAGAATATGAAAATCTGATTTTTGATCAATTTGAAATTCCTGGCCTTCGGCCAATTGGTCGTTAAAAAATCTGAAATGATTCAGGGAGTCCCTTCCGATGACCTGCATTTTGTATGCAAAATTTGAGAGAAATCAAAGGGGTCGAGGTCCGAGGCTGGCACATATCACGTGAAATGCCCCACATACATCGTGGAGTCTATGAAGTCCCGTAGAATCTTTAGTGTCGGCATATAGGGTAAGGTTGCTACTGATGGACCAGTGCCGCCGATGGACCGGTGGGATATTTCAGAAACGCGTTAATAGATAACGCTGCTGCTAGTTTGGTATTAGTTTACTAGCTTAGAAAGAGCCGCCATGTAGCGTACAGTCTCATGGGTGCCATAACCGTACTGAAATCGAGACAGGAAAGAATTTCTTCTTTCTGATCTTAATTTTGGTAAAATTGACCATGTGTTTGAACCTTTACGCGATTGAATTTTTCGAAATCGTCTAGCATGGTTTCAAAGCTGAAGATTTACTCTTCAAAATGATACCAGACATTTAGTATTCATGTTGCCGTTAAAAGGTGATAACTTAGGTTTTGTATTGCGGGGCGAATTTCCACAGATGGCCCACCAATCGGTCCCACGATTGGACCACAGGCAAAAAAAGGTTCATTCGTGTTAGCTGCGTCACACTGCAAGAAAAAGTATGAATATTTGTTCGTCGCGGCATGTTTTGTAATTTTGTGTCATTTTTCGAAACATTTATTCATCCTAAAAGTCTGTACGAGTCTTTTTTTATTTTTATAGTCTACTATACTTTATCGCGTCACTAATGCCATAAGGTCCTAAGCGCCGAAATAAAAAAAAAAAAAATTCTATTTTTTAGTGCTAAAATCTTTTTCACGCAATATACGATCTTGTGTGCACATTTTTGCGCTTACGACCTTACGGCATTAGGGACGCGATACTCAAAAGTTTCATTCTCTGCAACGTGTGAACTCAAGAAGAAAATTTTTTATTGTCTGTTCAATAGTTTTGAAGTACCTGATATCATCTGACGTACTAATCTATGTGCAATTTCATGTTATTTTTCATCACGAGAGCCGATGAATCGCAACGAAGCTGGGATTTAGAGGTTAGAGTAATGGAAAATAATAATCGTTACTCATAAGTAAAGGCTTTTTGGCGAACCTCGTTACAGCACTCGCCTTCGGTTCGTACCGTGAACCTTTCGTTTCACCAAAAAAGCCTTTCCGTAGTCGTACTGAAATGTAGGTACTATTATAGAATCAAAGACGGCGGCAATTTCAATGAATACCTAATTATATATCGCCAAATCGTTATTTACATCAATATAGTAAGTCATTGTATTGTTTCCAACTCATAATTCCAGTGGTCCAATGGAGGAGACCGGGTGGTCCATTCATGGAGAGGGGTCGCCATGAATGGACCGAATGCAAAAAATACAAAATCGGTTTTGCCAGGCCGAAGGTTGACGATAACTATTATCAAGTTTGCATATCCTCTAGAATAAGTTTCAATAAGAAGATTCACCATTGGTTTTGCCACTCAGACTGAAATTATCAATTTTATTAACAATTTCGCTTAGGGGGTCCATCAGTAGCAACCTTACGCTAGCTATCATATTGTACACTTCCTTTAATTGATTCTGAGCCGGAAGTGTTCGTTCGACAAACGATTTAGGTTGGTACCAAATGTCGGCAGCGCCCCTACAGGCCAGCCGTGAAGCAAGTTCTAGCTGTCATCGGCATAACCACAACACACGACGATGATACGTAATAACCATTAAGGAAGAGAAGCAGAAGAAGACGATGATACGTAATCTCGAGATGCGAACGCGGAGTGAAATGATAGTAAACGTGAGGTTACTTGAAAATGATTCTGCAAATTAGCCGCAAAACATTGTATTTCAAATACAAGGCGGCGAAAAACGAGAATAATATCTGAAGTTTTACTTAAAGACTGATTCTGCAAGTGTATAATTGCACTAAGGCAAGTCTATGCTTCTTCCGCGTTCGCATTTCGAGGTTCTGTATGATCGTCGTGTGTTGTGGTTATACCGATGACAGCTAGAACTTGCTTCACTCCTGGCCTGTAGGGGCGCTGCCGACATTTGGTACCAACCTAAATCGTTTGTCGAACGAACACTTCCGGCTCAAAATCAATTAAAGGTAGTGTACATCTATTTTCAAGCTCCGAAGTGAACATTCATTTCCCCGTCGTTTTCCGCACTTTATCGGTCTTATTTTTCCGAATTGATGCTGGCAAACAAAATGATTTTCTTCATCCATTTTATTACTTTTATTACCACCCGCACTCCAAAATTTTACCTAAATTATTCATATCTGATATTAGTGCCACTTGATTTGTGAATCAATACTGAAGGCGACTTTCATTCGGGTCGTGCAAATTTTTTATCGAATGCAGCAAAGCTCAGTGAAGCAGCCAGCAGGATCCCGACAGCAGAGGTCACATCTGATTTGAACAACGAGGATACAGCAGCGGCTTCTAGAAAACCGAACCAGAACCTGAGTTCGGCATCTGAGCTACACTCAAAAGTATCAGATATTTGAATGAAACCTGTAAGATCCAAGAGCCACCAGCCACTACAACTCGCTTCATCCCCATCGTCGTCCTCGCTCTCTTCGATGAGTGACAATGGTGATATAATACCACCGAGCCCACCACTTACCGCTCATTCTTCAGCACGCAACGGTATGAAATCCATAATTATGACATCTTTCAAAGTTTAAACAATGACAATGACAATGACCAGAAAGTTTATGAGCATTTTTCATAAATTGTGCAACACTAGGGATACTGATCATACCGAATATTTCTTAAGAAAGATAAAAAAAACAAAGATAACGCAGTTCTGCACTAGTAATAGTATACAGGGTGATTTTTTTTAATCGCCCCAGGCGGATATCTCGACAACTAGAGGAGATAGAAGAAAAAGTTTCATACAAAACTTGAAGGGTTTCGAGGGGGAAAGAACATGGTGCGGTCATATTTCTTGTAGGTGGAGGCGCTGAGCTGCGGTGAAGGTCACCTTGGTTTTTTTTAATGGAATGGTATTTTTTTTTTCAAGCATCTGAAAGAGCATCAAATTCCGTGTCAAAAACACCCCAACACATATGGTCCAAAGTTGGTGGTTTATGAGATAAGACCCGGGCAAGTTCGGTCCAAGGAGGACGTCCAAATTACGTAAATAGTACCCATTCCTACGTCTTCTCGAAAGTGTCTGAGATACTTCTCGACTTCGAGTTGTCAAGATAAGGTATTAGGGTCGAATAAGTTGATTTCGGGTGAGGCAAAATCAATCAATTTGATTAATAACGTTATTAGCGTAATTGTCATGACCGGGTTCAATCATTCTCTACCCGCTTTTAATTCCAATTTACAACGTACATTTTACTCTGTGATACATTCTTCGGCGGACTCGTGTCAGGTATGATTAGCGGATCAAAACATACCGAGTAAAGAGTGAATGATAAATAGACAGGAGCTACTATGAGATGTAGCCGGGGAAGAATGTATCACAGAGTAAAATGTACGTGGCAAATAAGAATTAAAAGCGGGTACAGAATGATTGAACCCGGTGATGACAATTACGCTAATAACGTTATTCATCAAATTGATTGATTTTACCTCACCCGAAATCAACTTATTCGACCCTAATGCCTTATCTTGACAACTCAAAGTTGAAAAGTATCTCAGACACTTTCGAGAAGACGTAAGAATAGTATTTACGTAATTTGGACGTCCTCCTTGGACCGAACTTGCCCGGGTCTCATCTCATAAACCACCAACCTTGGACCATATGTGTTGGGGTGTTTTTGACGCGGAATTTGATGCTCTTTCATATTCTTGAAGAAAAAAAAAATACCATTCCATTCAAAAAAACCAAGGTGACCTTCACCGCAGCTCAGCGCCTCCACCTACAAAAAATATGACCGCACCATGTTCTTTCCCCCTCGAAACCCTTCAAATTTTGTATGAAAATTTTTCTTCTATCTCCTCTAGTTTTCGAGATATTCGCCTGGGGCGATTAAAAAAAATCACCCTGTAGAGTAACAGAATATCGAAGATTCAGATACCCGTCAACAATTTATGTGCCTGCAGGTATTGCTCGGTTGTATCCGGGCTCACTCCATTATTAAAACGAATATACGGTTACGGAAACTTTGATTCTTTCGATCCTGCTATTCCGCAATTCAGACAATTGAATAATCAATTTCGGGCTGGCTTCAAATCAATGTGCTTTAGTTTTAGAGCTTGTGCGTTTATTCTAGTATCCTTCTATGCACCTTTCACATCATACTATACTTTTCCACTTGAGGTACGACTAAAAATTCTGCAAGGGAAGAAACCGGAAGACCTAAAAATCTGGACAAAGAGCAGCGTCCACAGACTGGAAAGCCAAGAAAACCAGACCAACAAGTCGTGACGGAAAAACTCAAAAGTCTGGATAAAGAGCAACGTTCAGATAATACAAAGCAGAAAAAACCCGAAAACGCAGATCAGTGTGCGGGGACGGTGCGAGATGCGACACAAAGTGGTACCCATCATCATCGCTCATCTAAAGGTATATATTTTAGTTATTCAGTTTTTCTTTGCTTCTCACACATTATCGGTCTAACACCTTATCGGCTTTTTTTCAGAAAGTTTGTTGGTTTTGGAACGATATCCGCAGAATGAGGCAGGATATGAAACGCATCACTGAACTATTCGAAGAGTTACCTGAAATGTTGGCCGTAAAGAGGGATAGAATTGCAGATATTGCTCAGGCGACCAGTTTTGATGAGGTCTTCCCTTTGAAGACTGAGGAAGAAATTAACAAGCTCAATGCTCTGATCACCAACGACGGCGAAAAAGCTGAATTTTTGGTGAATACGTGTGTGTTGAAATAATGATCTAGTTCACACATATAGTATGTGTGAACTAGGTCATTATTTCAACATCAAAATTTTGAATCATTAACTCAGCCCAGATATTTTTTTTCTACGTAAATATGAACAGTTAAGCTTGATGCATGTTATCCAGATTTCTAAACCTTTCATTGATAGACACCCTTTTCAAATTGAAAACGCACTAAAATTTATTGCTATTATTTTTTCCTAGTTTCGTTAAACTAACAACTCAGGAAATTATCACGCCTAGAATTTTTTTTTTTTTTTTGTATTGAAAATTATTTTTCTTCTAACTTGACATAATACTTTTTATTTCCGCAGAAAAAGTTTTTCCAGTCCCTTGGAGGAAAGGGAATGTGAACGAGGCTGTCCGTCGATGCCTGGTGAGCAGTTTTACAGACCGCGTGGCCATGGGTTATTCGTGGGGGAAATTGCCTTACTATGCCTTTTTTCAAAAAAGGCTAGCGCCAGGTCCTGATCAGACTGCCTGAACTGAAGAGTCACATATCGGCCCTGATCGGGGCCTCATATGGCCCGAGTAGGTCACCCTTATTATTAAGTAAGTTTGCCTGATGTACGCCTTATGTACGGTACCCATAAGGCCCTGACGGGGACCGGGTAAGAGTGCCCGGATATGAATCATAGTCAGGCGTACTGAATTCGGCCTGAAGTAGGGTATACATGCGTACCGCTTATATTAGGTATACCGCGTATGTGAGCTGGTGCCTATCTTCAGGTTACGCACGATGATGGAAAGATTCCTTCTATTTTCATTGTGCCTAGTACTAGTCTATTTTTTTTTTTTTTTTCTCTTGTAGTATCATAGTTGACAAATTCGAAATGGATCCAGTGAAAAGAAAACTAGATCAAAACCGAGTTCGATCAAAAAGATATCGTGCTATGAAGAACGTTTTAATGAAATCGCGAGGTAAATCATCCAATTCTTCGAATGGTTCCTCTGTACGAGATGCTGAAGGTAAGCTAGTGAGAATATATTCACTTGTTCTCTGATGAACTGTTTCGGACATACTGAACGGTTTTTGGAGAACGATCTTATCCAATGTAACAGCAAATCATGAAATATCCAATCGAATAACAACATTACTTCACATCCTCACCTAACTTACAAAGCCGCGTATGATATGTCCTTGGTTGAATAGATACGGGGCATGCCATGTGCACTCGACCAATAATTTCATCTTACCGTTTTTGATTCGCTGCCTGATTTTTTATACGATTCTCCGATCTCAAGAAAGCACTTCTGAATTTTTTCAGATTTTTTCCTTCAATTGTTGATTTTCTATAATCAATCGAACCCATCTCAGAATTTGATCTTTTTATCAACTTAACAAATGTTTGAAACTTCAACTTTTCATTTCGATTATCTTTACACTCATCCCATGATGGGCTGATCTTTTTCATGTTTATTTTCTTTCATTTATTTGTTTATTTGATGTTCTTTTCTTTGTAATTTTTTCCCTTGGGAAGGAAGCAGCTGCTCTCTTTCCTCCTCGCAGTTTTTCGATCAGCTCCAGAATATTATTATTAAATACCTTCGGATTTCACGGATATACAGGGTGATTTTTTTTAATCGCCCCAGGCGAATATCTCGAAAACTAGAGGAGATAGAAGAAAAAGTTTCATACAAAACTTGAAGGGTTTCGAGGGGGAAAGAACATGGTGCGGTCATACTTTTTGTAGGTGGAGGCGCTGAGCTGCGGTGAAGATCACCTTGGTTTTTTCAAATGGAATGGTATTTTTTTTTTTTCATGAATCTGCAAGAGCATCAAATTCCGCGTCAAAAACACCACAACACATGTGGTCCAAAGTTGGTGGTTTATGAGATAAGACTCGGGCCAGTTCGGTGCAAGGAGGACGTCCAAATTACGTGAATACTATTCTTACGTCTTCTCGAAAGTGTCTGAGATACTTTTCGACTTCGAATTGTCAAGATAAGGTATTTGGGTCGAATAAGTTGATTTCGGGTGAGGTAAAATCAATCAATTTGATTAATAACGTTATTAGCGTAATTGTCATTACCGGGTTCAATCATTCTGTACCCGCTTTTAATTCTTATTCACCACGTACATTTTACTCTGTATATTTAATATACCCTGTATATTAAAACCTCGATAGAAAACCCGTATGGCCCTGATCAGGGCCCGTCAAGTTTGTAAGGCTAGTAGAAGGATACCTGAAATGGACCTGGGAAGGTTGCCTCGTCCGGACCTTCGCAGTGGGAGCGTGACGAAACACTAAAAGGGCCTGATAGGATTTCCGTATTCGGACCTGATGTCAAATACGGCAACCTGCTTTGGGCCTGGTACGGCCCGGATCGAAATTTCTACACGGGCGTAGAGGCAAACACAAATTAGTGGACATGCAAATACTCAAAGTCATACATAGTGAGTTTTTTCATTCGTAACATAATTGCGGCTACATTACTCATGTGTAGCTAGTTTATGCTGCTTCTTGAAGAAGATATTTCCTCATTGACTTTACTGGATCGATAATGTCCTATATGGGCATATCCACAGAATTTTCACATTTGCAATTTCGCACCTTTATTCAATGTTATCTTCTGATGTATTTAAATATTTTAACTATCATATGGACGTTTTTAATTGAAGCTATGATGAAAGAAAAGTTTTCCATGGGTTTTGTGAAATTTGTAAGCTATCTGAGAAGCCAGGAAGTCGTCAAAAAATTAAAATGCTGAAAATCGCCTTGTGACTGATGTAATTTTCAAATATTCTAGGATATTTGTAGGAGCGCCGTCAAATATTTTGATCTGGCAATAATCGGAAAAATGGCAGGTACATATGTGAAATGAACCTACAAATCTCATATGTGTGCTATCATTCTGTAAATAGTTACACGACCATGAAAACATGTAACCAACTTTTATCAATTTTTCAATTTCGCACTATTTTGTTCCACGAAATTCACGCGGTCTAATTCTTCTGATTTCTAATTTTCGAAGTTCGTTTATCTTATGAAGAGGAACCAATCCCCATGACCCAGATTGATGTGCCCTTTTTTTTCAGTGAGTTGGAGTCGTTTGACAATTTTGTCCAAAAATGTGATCCATGGAGTACATTCAAAATCAACATAGTAAAACCAGTCTCGCAGCTGTGAACCAAGCTATATAGAGTGACTTTCATGAAAAAAAAATAAGGCACAATGCTTACGTCAAAAGATATTGATATTCAAAGCTAATAAATGCGTATTCTGTATCATTAAAAAAATCGACCTATGAAAAAATGATGAAAAAAAATGAAAAAAACATGGTATGAAGTTGTTTTGAGAGATTTTTAGCAATTTTCGAGACTCGAAAACCTCTGTAAGTCTAGTATGTTCGCATTCGGTTCCTGACTTAGTTTACGTCAAGACGTTTGAAGCAAAAACGTTCCGCGCGTTTTACCTCGGCCAATGAGAAGGCTTCAATTCATTTTGTTTTTAATTTTTTTGAATTTATTTTTTTTTTCCTAATGTTTCTCTTCCAATAGTATGATTCAAAATCTGTTTTTGAATTTGAGCTCCTGACATCCACGCCGTCAAGTGAAAATCGATCACGCATACAGTTTTTCTTAGGTCTTGAGGGTGTGAATGCGTGTACTAAATTTGAAGAATGTGCTGTAAAAAAAAAATTCTTTTTTTTTCCAATCGCAAATGTGAAAATTCTGTGGATATGCCCATACATTACATCATATCGGATATTGAAGTCTCTAACTTGAGAGACACTGTGATGGTTCAACATCGCGTGACTAAAAGCAGAAGGTCGTACTTGAGTGCCAAAAAATTTTTTGTTTTCTTAGTGGCAAAATCTTTTTCATGCAATATAAAACTTTTGGGCATATTCGCAACAATAGAAAATTGTTTGGCGCTTACAACCTTCTGCTTTTAGTCACGCAATATCAAAATCAATCGTTATTTCATACTCCTGTTTTGTATTTAACCTCTTTCAAATCTGGTCCATATTCAAAAGGGCTTTTTTGACGTGGATATTGTTTTTCAGAAGCACTCTTCGAAAAAATTGCCGATATCACAGAAGAAAAGTTTCAGACACGAACGGCAGATTGGTTCCGCCAAGCTAGCGGCCGAGTCAAGAGCGCTGAAGAGCGTAAGAATAAGTCTGCAAAGAAAGCTGATGCAAATGCTGCGGATGAAAACGTTGGAGCTGAGAGTGACGATAATGCTGGCATATTGCAAAATTAGTTACTCGCTATCAGGCCATTCCCAAATTATGAAAATAATGGGAAGGAAAGAGATGGAAAAAGTCCTGTTTTTGAACGATATATTATTACTCAACTTATTACTCACTGTCTATTCAATAATATCAACACTAGAGTGGTTCACCAAAGAAAAAACAAAAAAAAAATCCGTGCTACCCTCTCATGAAACTGTTGTTTATGATGGAATAAAATTCTCCTGAAAATGTATGAACTCGATCGGTTAAGGTTTAAAGGTGCCGCTTTTGATTTTTCGTTTTTACTTAAAAATAACACGTCAAAAAATTCTTACTCCAATTTACCGTAGATTTCATTTGAAAATATGTACAAAAATGAAAAATGTCAATGGACTTCACTTTCAGGCGACAATATTTAGTACAAAAATGTTTTCCGGATCCTCACTTCAATTTTGCATATTGCGAGAATTATTGTGACTTATCACTGAAAACATTGAAATATCCAAAATAATCGCTTCAAATACACGAAAATAAATGTTGTTATCAAAAAACCATACAATCATTCATTTGTCAACAATAATCTTGAAAACATTCGTTTTCCATGAATTTGAGACGATTGTTTGTTATTTTTCAATCTTTTCCGTTATAATGTCACAATAATTCTCAAAATATGCAAAGTTGAAGGAAATATGCGGAAATCTTTCTTATACTAAATAATGTCGTGTACAAAAATGGTCTCTTGAAATTTTTCATTCTCGTCCATATTTTTAAGCGAAATTGACCGTGAATTGAAGTAAGAATCATTTTACGTATTAGTTTAATGCAAAAACGAAAAATAAACAGCGAGATTCTAAATCTCAACGGATCGAACTCATATTTTCAGGAGAATCTTGCATCATGAACAACAATTTTACACCTAAGCAGCACGAACAAATTAATTTTTTTTTTCTGTGAATCACTCAAATTTACACGTTACTATTATCCTGTAATGAAATGTTTTTCATTCTGTAATTGAACTCTATGATTGAGTATGTTCCCATGAAGATTTCGAAAGCTAAAGAGCAGTAAAAAGTATTCGAGTATGAGTATGTATTTGCGTCGCTCTATTGAATCATTACGTTAAAATTATCTGTATGCGTAAAGTTTTATATTAAAAAGCCGTTTACTTCATAGAGCCGTATCTAAACTATACAAATTCCAAAAAAAGGGTTACATTTTTTTTCTTAACTATCATTATACTACTTGTCACTATCGAGCCATATTAAACTAGGGAAATTGAAGTTTGAAGAGAAGATGGCATAACAGTTCATATTTTATAATGAAGCGTTTTCATCTAATCACTGCATTGCTAATTTAATTCAAGAAGAATCCTTCACATAATTTGTGGTTTCGTATATTTCGTTGAAAATTCTGATACTGAGTTTCAAAAATTGATTTTCATACTTACCCGAGCCCCTGCATATGGGGAATTCCAGCCCAACCTGGACAGCTTTTGACCCTCACCCCTCCCGATTTTTTTCATTTTTTTTTCTGATATTCGGTAGACTGAAAGGAGTGCTTGTGATTTATTTCAAATTTTTATCTCAATCCGTTTTCGATTTACATATTTTTGAAAATTCGCAATTCCCGATGATCGTCAAACGTTTAAACGCCTGTATCTCTGAATCTATCAGTCGGATTACAAAATGTGAGCATATGAAATTCATCGGAAAGAAGTGTACTTTTCGAAAAAAATATTTCTGGATAATTGAGCCTCGTTCTTCATAGTGAAATCTTCGTTTAAACATGAAAAATCGATTTTTCTCAAAGTATGACATAATTCAAAATTTTCAAAAAATTCTCAAAAATACTTCGAGAAAAGACAAAATTTTTGAGCTATGGCTGATCGTGGGCCTCGGCTGCTTTCTATTTTTAACAGAATTTTAATCGAAATTTTAATTGAATTGATTAAAATTCTATTGAAAATTGAAAAACAAATTTAATTAAATTAATCAAAATCCCGTTGAAAATTGATTTCTCAATTTTTTCTCAATTTTCTTTATCTTTCAAAATAAATTTTAAATTGAATCAATTAAAATTCTATCAAAAATTTGAGAAAAAATTCAAAATAATCGATTAAAATTCTGTTAAAAATAGAAAGCAGCCGAGGCCCACGATCAGCCATAGCTTAAAAATTTTGTCTTTTCTCGAAGTATTTTTGAGAATTTTTTGAAAATTTTGAATCATGTCATACTTTGAGAAAAATCGATTTTTCATGTTTAAACGAAGATTTCACTATGAAGAACGAGGCTCAATTATCCAGAAATATTTTTTTCGAAAAGTACACTTCTTTCCGATGAATTTCATATGCTCACATTTTGTAATCCGACTGATAGATTCAGAGATACAGGCGTTTAAACGTTTGACGATCATCGGGAATTGCGAATTTTCAAAAATATGTAAATCGAAAACGGATTGAGATAAAAATTTGAAATAAATCACAAGCACTCCTTTCAGTCTACCAAATATCAGAAAAAAAATGAAAAAAATCGGGAGGGGTGAGGGTCAAAAGCTGTCCAGGTTGGGCTGGAATTCCCCATATGTATCTGTCCGACATCGGCCTGCCGAATCAAAGCTTATTCCCACATTAGGTCGACTACTGGATCACATTTCTAGTAAGAATATGCAAGTATTCTGTATCAATTGTAATCCGGAGGTATGCGTCAAATTGTGGTACATCAGACGTGTCGCATTTCTATAATATTGTCTGATATCTATGTACACTTCCTTTAATTGATTCTGAGCCGGAAGTGTTAGTTCGACAAACGATTTAGGTTGGTACCAAATGTCGACAGCGCCCCTATAGGCCAGCCGTGAAGCAAGTTCTAGCTGTTATCGGTATAACCACAACACACGACGATCATACAGAACCTCGAAATACGAACGCGGAAGAAGCATAGACTTCCCTTAGTGCAATTATACACTTGCAGAATCAGTCTTCAAGTAAAACTTCAGATATTATTCTCGTTTTTCGCCGCCTCGTATTTGAAATCAATGTTTTGCGGCTAATTTGCAGAATCATTTTCAAGTAACCTCACGTTTACTATCATTTCACTCCGCGTTCGCATCTCGAGGTGACGTATCATCGTCGTGTGTTATGGTTATGCCGATGACAGCTAGAACTTGCTTCACGGCTGGCCTGTAGGGGCGCTGCCGACATTTGGTACCAACCTAAATCGTTTGTCGAACGAACACTTCCGGCTCAGAATCAATTAAAGGAAGTGTACATACATTTTACAGCCACAATAATTACTTACCAATACACCAACATACAATACCTGTCATGTCTGAAATTCAGATGTTTCCCGTAGAGATGAACGTTGCATATTACGCATTATGTATACCGGGTGTAACAATTCGCGTCGAATATTTCACACGGTTATTCTTTGCGAAAAATTTAATCGAAATGTCCTTGCCCATTTTTCTCTAAAATGCACAATTCAATAACTATTAGCCAACCAGGAACGCTTTATAATCGGGTGCGCGTCGATGTACGGCGCGCTTGACTGTGTGCGTGTCTGTGTGTGCCGCACACCGACCCGCGCCCGATTATAAAGCGTTCCTGGTTGGCTGATAGTTATTTATTTGTTACTAAAAAATTATGCATTTTAGAGAAAAATGGCCAAGGACATTTTGGTCTCATTTTTCGCAAGGAATAACCATGTAAAATCTTCGCGAATTCTGTGATACCCTGTAAATGTATGTATTTTCGAAATACATATCGTAGGCGACAATTTAGCTATGTTGTATCCTTGCACATCGCACGGTGATGCACGTATTGCAGACGTACCGCTTCGTATCTACTGCGTCCGACATGCATACGGAATTATTACGTATATACCACGTGTTTTGTTGAAAAAACTGCGTAATATTTGCGTACAATACATGTATATAATTCATATACATATCATAGCCCATCAATTAGCTACATTTCAACACAGAAATATACGATTGATTTCCGTATTATATACTGTGACGTAGTTCCTTAGCATCCCCCGTCCTGAGCCGGAGTACCAGGTCGGAGGACAGAACTAGTGCACTATTACTTATTAATTAGGACCTGAGACAGCTAACAAAATAAACGGGACAAATCTGAACAATTCGAGCCTTGAACTGTTGCCGGCTAGGCTCAGTACCGCGGAGAGGGGTCTGGGTGGACTGGGGATTGACAGGCTCGGCAAATGACGACTCGAGTGACGTAGGGTAAAGAAAATAACAAAATTTATTGAATACGAGCTGGGGGTTTCCCCCGGAACCAATTACCAAAAATAAGGAAAGAAATAATAACAAAAAAATAGCAAATAAGCAAGAACAATACCCACGCGGGTGAAATCAAATTCAGATCTTACATCTACCTTAGAATTAACTCTGCCCTGATGTTTTGACACCCGTGGTGTCCTATATACGACTCTACTGACTCTGACGTAACGGACTCGAAGGTGTGAGAGAGAGAGACCGCTTTAGACTCTGACCCTCGCACTCGCACTCATGGCGGATCATAGGATTCCCTCGAGGGGACTAAATTCTGACTCAAAAGCTACTGATTTTGGCTCTAAAACAGCTGGTTGAAGTTTGGAACGTTCTTCGAACGGTTTTTTAAAATCGATTTTTATGCATGTTTCAATTTTTTTTATTTTGAAATACAAAAAGGCTCGTGTGTCTGAACAACTTTTTCACCCCCGAAGCACCCCTACAGTCAAAAGAATCAATGAAATGGCAAAATAGATACGAAAATAAATTCCTAAGCCTGAACGGAGTGAATGTGCCCTCTAATATTGACAGGGTGGACTTCTGGGTCGAAGATTAGTTCGATGAAAAATTAGCATAAATTAGAAAAAATGGCGCGGGTATATCCGGTACCAAAAACGTGAAATAAATGGGCAAATAAATTCCTACGCCCGAACGAAGTGAATGTGCCCTCTAATATTGACAGGGTGGACTTCTAGGTCGAAGATTAGTTCGATAAAAAATAAGCAAAAATTAGAAAAAATGGCGCGGGTATATCCGGTACCAAAAACGTGAAATAAGTGGGCAAATAAATTCCTACGCCCGAACGAAGTGAATGTGCCCTCTAATATTGACAGGGTGGACTCCTGGGTCGAAGATTAGTTCGATGAAAAATTAGCAAAAATTAGAAAAAATGGCGCGGGTATATCCGGTACCAAAAACGTGAAATAAATGGGCAAATAAATTCCTACGCCCGAACGGAGTGAATGTGCCCTCTAATATTGACAGGGTGGACTTCTGGGTCGAAGATTAGTTCGATGAAGAATTAGCAAAAATGAGAAAAAATGGCGCGGGTATATCCGGTACCAAAAACGTGAAATAAATGGGCAAATAAATTCCTACGCCCGAACGGAGTGAATGTGCCCTCTAATATTGACAGGGTGGACTTCTGGGTCGAAGATTAGTTCGATGAAAAATTAGCAAAAATTAGAAAAAATGGCGCGGGTATATCCGGTACCAAAAACGTGAAATAAATGGGCAAATAAATTCCTACGCCCGAACGAAGTGAATGTGCCCTCTAACATTGACAGGGTGGACTTCTAGGTCGAAGATTAGTCCGATGAAAAATTAGCAAAAATTTGAAAAAATGGCGCGGGTATATCCGGTACCAAAAACGTGAAATAAATGGGCAAATAAATTTCTACGCCCGAACGAAGTGAATGTGCCCTCTAATATTGACAGGGTGTACTCCTGGGTCGAAGATTAGTTCGATGAAAAATTAGCAAAAATTAGAAAAAATGGCGCGGGTATATCCGGTACCAAAAACGTGAAATAAATGGGCAAATAAATTCCTACGCCCGAACGGAGTGAATGTGCCCTCTAATATTGACAGGGTGGACTTCTGGGTCGAAGATTAGTTCGATGAAAAATTAGCAAAAATTAGAAAAAATGGCGCGGGTATATCCGGTACCAAAAACGTGAAATAAATGGGCAAATAAATTCCTACGCCCGAACGGAGTGAATGTGCCCTCTAATATTGACAGGGTGGACTTCTGGGTCGAAGATTAGTTCGATGAAAAAATTTCCGAGAATTACCCAACGAAAGTGCTAGTGCATCTTCCAAAGCTCCGCCTGTCCGGAGCCAATGTCAACCTTACCGCATGCGCATTGGATGTTCACTTCCTGTTTCTGGATACAGTCATTTTCATCGTGAGACGTGTAGTTGAAAATCTTGTTGAATAATTGAACCGTCTTGATTAGCCCCAAATCAGTATGATAGGATGCCCCTGCCCGGGAGTCCCATGACAAATAGTGCGTGTATACCTTGGCTTTGTTTTTGAAGCAATTCCCTATTAGATCTTCCCACCCGGCAGGATTTCATTCACCTGAATCGTTGTCACGATACTACAAGGATGCAAAGTTTCCTACATCCAAAGCAAATTCAAATCGACTCCCTTTTCAACCCCTTATCTATAATTCTCTCACAAACTTCCACGTTCCTCAGTAGGTCAATTTTATTGAGTAAGACTTCCTCCGGAAAAGTATCGATGCAACTGCTGCCTACCTTATTCTATTAAGTTTCACTTCCTATACAATAATTAAACATTCTCATCTGCATGCAGGTAGGAGGGGTTCTTCCGAAAAAAAATATCCACACATAAATGATTAATTCATATTCTTTATTATTTGAAATTATCAACCGTCTACAGTATATATTCATGTATATATAAACGTATAGAGTGTTGAACGGTCAGATTATCTGGATCGAAAGTTTGTGGAATTTTTGCAACAGTTTTTCTGCACTCAGCTTTGAGCAAGCGTTGCTATTTTCGCGAATAGATATGATTGCTATCATTCGTAGTTACTGTTCAATACGAACAATAAAACAGCAGTCTATAGCAACTGCAAGATCTGCTATGCATCATGAGTGTGCGTCCGAGATTTTTTTTCAAGTAGATACCATCATCATCACTGTTTTCGAAATAAGGAGTATTTTCTACTTGATGGGAAGTTCGCAAGTCGACAAAATGAATAAAAATTCGTTTATTAGACTCGAAAGGGATCATCGCTGTCATTCAATGGAAGTGTTACGAAAAATTCGTCCAGAAATACTGTCATGATTGAACTGACAACTCCAAAAAACTATCTGTATCGTCTGTTCCGCGAATATCAGTACAAACGTTATAATGCAGTCATCAATGACGTAAAGACAATCATTTGCAAGTCGTAACGACTTACTTAGTACAAGTAACGTTAGTAATTCCAGTGGATGATATTCTGGTATTTGGAACTCCGTTTAACTTCAGGACGCACTAATCTCAGTAGTATAACTTGAGACGTATGATCGCCATTCAATCCCCGACCCACTCTGGGTCACACGTTACGCTATGGAGTGGTTTTGGAAACCTACTAGTATCAATATGTGATGAAGCAAGAAATGAAGCCCATGAACAAATAATCAAAAATGTAAGTGTTGAATCTTTCTTTTTTCTCAGCAACAAAATCGCCCCTCGCCGTATTATTGCGTAGTAAATACTATTCGTTAAGGATTTCACATTTGACTGGACCGTGGGGTAGAAGATTGATACACTAGACATGTCATCGTTTAGTTGGAAGATTAGAGTATGTTACATGGCTCAGATTATTCTTTGATAATGCTACATTTGTACAATCAAGTCTTCTGACCAGATTTGGTTAAAATGCCCTCCACTCTAACCTGCGTTTCAATGATCAGACATGTCACGTGCGCGTCAGATCACACAATTCTCTTGAGACGTGCGAACGAGATTATGCTCATTGGTGATTGGTTGATCTTTTGACGTTCGGCAGTATAACAACCGAACCTATGGTTCCCTTCATTCGCTATACTAATGAAACAAGCTATTGTCAATCGTCATTATATATCTATGTCCGGGCCGTTGAAATCAAACCCTGCAGAACTTTTCTCCAAGAATCGAACTAAAATAACGGACTATGGAATATTTTACAACGAAAAGGACGTAAAGTTTCATGAATCACATTACTATATCAACAGGTTTGGAACTATGACGAGACTCGTGAACAAGTGTGTTTCCGCCTAAACCACGACTAATTTATCCAGCACGCACCTGAAGATCAGCCAGGCAAACATGCTGACAACAAATGTCAAACAATGCCTTTGAATTCCAGCTCCTGCGTCTTATGTTTAGAAAGTTTTGAATTTATTTGATGTCGATGTTATTAAACATCTAGATTTGGTCGAAAATGCGCGTTGTCAAAATTCGATATATACACGTGCTAAATCCGAGAAACGAATGCTGTGTGATATTTTTTAAGTCTGAGAAATCGTAAATCTGATAACAAATACACCTTATATTGACTCTGCCATTGCATTCACGCATCATTCGTACATTTCCACTGTTTTCGACTGAAGTCATATATACGTGCTGTCCGTGTTTTATTCAAAATATAGATTTAAACTATAGCACCACTGAATTTTTTTAACCGAACTACGTCACATTTCATATTGTCGCGCACATTGAAGTCGCGTATTACGAACACTTTTCAGTCTGCAGAACGTCGGAAACCAATTCCTTTTTGGTAGCACCATTCAGTTTGTATGTTGAATCTAGGTCTCTTGTTATTACTGTTCGGCCAGATAGTGAGATATATCTTGAATATTGATGTTGAGTGGAAGAGCGGTCATCACTTGGGGAGTCATGCTTATAGAATCGGAGTTCCGTATGGCACTTCATACCCAATCACTTGCGCTAGGCGGTGCTATTTTTGATAGACAATCCCAAATCCAATGGTTGTAGGACGAAGATAATTGCAGGATATCCAGTTGATGTCCTGTTGTGAAATCGTCAAAGGCCAATGCTTCGTTGTACCCGTCATAACGGCGATGCCCACAAACATATTTCAGCACGTGAACAAGCCTGTAGTCACGCGGTTGTCTTCTGATACCCCGAAGTTCAAAACTCATCATTTCTGGAGTATCTCTGTTACACAACCACATTATACCGATGCAACAGTTATCCATTCGGTAGACTTCCGATGTATTAGTCGAATATTCATATCACTCCAAAGTCGCAGTTTTAGAATCCACATATATTTTTGGCACTCAATACAAAAATCGATATTATCACTGTGTATAATTTTTTGGGTACGGCCACGTTGTCCGTGTGCAGTCCTACGAATTAACCACACATGAATATACAACTGGGGGCGATTCGAATATCAAGTAGGTGATTACGGCCTGAAAACAGGTGCGGCGATCAAGAGCATTTCTTGGAAAATATGTGATTTTTAACTGTTTTACGTTAATTGCAATTATTCAAATTCGATTCCAACGCGGTGACATGAACTGTACATAGATACGTATATGCCGAACAAGACATGGGGTGAAAAAATTTCCTTAATCTAGAAGGTATTCAGCTGAGGTATTTATGGCAACCTACGCGCACAAACCCGGATTGATTGGAGTGCACTCTGTCCCAATACGAGCGAGATACGAGAACAATTATTTCGACCATGGCACAATCATTTACAGCTATTTTCAAGTTATCCAATGACTTTGTATTTCGGTAACCCGGGTGTGAATAACAATTAATCCATCTTCTGCAAAAGAATATGGATACCGTCCTAAGGTCGTTTCATTTGTTTACGACAGCATAACGGGAGATGTACGTACGTGATATATGCATGGCCCCCACTAGTAGCACTTTCGAATATAATGTAATGTGATCGAGCAAGCGATAACTCATTATTCACAACTAGAAAAATGATTTGGCTGACAAGCAAATGATTTTGATAATCATAGTTTATATTCACTTATCACGGTTGACGTTTGCTGCCAATGGCATTTACACGTAATCAAATACTAGATTTGTATGTACAGGATTAACAAACACATGCATACACATTCAGAATCAAGCATATGAAAAATCTCACAGTGAATTTTATTTGTTTATACGCATTCGACAGCGCGCATTTTCCAAGTGTCGCTATGTCTTATGAAGCACGATATCATAGTCTCGTAGGATTTCTGCCAAAACCATCGTTTCATGAATCATTCGAATTGAAGTTGATATCTTTCCAAACAGAAGTAACAAGGGACAATCTTATAATTGTGCTATTCATATATTGGAGTACAATACATGACCTAAGCCAGTGATGCATTCCGAATAAGATTGTAGTCTCTTCTATCAATGGTCATGAGCCTATTTGAATTAATCAAATCTGTCCAAATCTGTCACTGACCAACTTATAGAACACCGTCAGTATCCCACTTTTGAGTATTCATCTGTCCTTTTATACCTTACGTTAAATCAACCAAACACCTTAAGTACATATCACTCAATTCGCACACTTCTCTTTCTGTATCGTTTATTTATCAATAATCTGTGATATAGATATGGTATGGTATTTTGCTCACAATCAGAATGTTGTAAGCGATTCCGTTTGCTGTGGATGATTAAAAGTTTTTCACTGAATCGTATATAATCGTGTACATATTCCTGGAAATACAGAGGAAGTTATCGTAATCACCCTGAAAATGAAAAGTCGAGTTTTTACTAGATCTTCACGTGTTGAAGTCTAGAGAATCACCTGCGACCATTTTCGAATGGACATATGTATGTGTGCACGTACGTATTGTAACACGCTCTCCCGAGTCCTTGGCGACTCGGGTCGGCAATGCTAGCAAAACCTGACGCTTCGTCCAACGTTACACGGTGAGGATGGTCTGAAGAGAGATGGAGAAAGTTGGGCGCCAGGTCCGTTACGCGAACCACTCGTCGCGTTGCCGCGAAGGAAAGTCGGGAAAACGGGATATCGGGAAGGATTGGGGGAGTGCCGGGGCTCAGGATATGGTAGAGGGGAACGTGGGGGCGTAGATTGAAGACACACGGGCGTTGGTAATAATAAATAGTGTATTTCTCAATAATTACAGCAAACAATAAAATCCGGCGATATGAAAGGGGCTAGAGGGAGGGGTCGCGGGGCGAGTACGTCACTCTCCGGCTGAGTGATCGGCCGGGTAGCGCGATCAGCTGGTGCGGCTCGGTCTCGGGAGAGAGCGAGCGCGGACACGCAGGAATGAGATAGCCCGCTAGAAGTGGGCGAACGGCAAGTCTCGCGCGGAGCGAGGGTGGGGGTAACGCTAGCTCGCACACCGTCAGGCGCAGACAGGGTAGTGTTAGAGCGAGCACACCGATACTCCCAGACTCGTGTGAGTGTCGGACCGGCAGCTCACCGACCAGACGGGCGCGGGGCGAGGGGAAGCTGGTGGCAAGGCAAGGGACGGGGAGAGCGGGGAGGCAAGCGGGCATGCAATAAGCACAAGCAGAGCTAAATACAACAGGGCAAATTCTCAGCCTGGAAGACGGGGAAGCCGCTCATTCCTTGGACGTAGTACACGTCGGTTTTCCTCTCCGGAAAACGGGGAAGGCTGGTCCAGGCGGAAAAATTGGAATATATAAATCTCCTACCTTCTCGTAGCTGGGCAACGGGAGTCCCAGGGAGGTGGCAATGTTCTGTGGGGCACACACTCGCACTCGGGGTTCTTGGTTGCTCAAAAAGCTAGGATTAGGCACTCGGGGGTCTAAGGCTTCCACGGGGTGGAAGTGCAGCGGAATTCTAACGTCAGGTCGATACCAAAAACGATTCCAAAAAGCAGAGGGCTAGATCACTTGTCTATCAAGGAACACTCTCCAGAACAAGATGGCTCGGCCTTCTTCTTCCGGTAATTAGGTCAGGCAAATCGTCGCCAGGTGCGCGATTTACCGGCAAAAATAGGTCGGGCGGGGAAGGGGTCGCGGGGAACCGGGCGGTTGGCCCGAGTCCGAAGTCCGGTCCGACCACGTGGTCCGTCTTCTAGCGGTCCGGTCGACCGGCCTGGACTCAGGCGGGGCGGGGAGGGCAGGGTACGTTCCGCGGCGTTGGAGGAGGCAAATAACTGGCAGTGAGCTGCCACGTTACAGTATGTATGTATGTATGTATGTATGTATGTATTAGGGTGGATCGAAAAAAAAAAATTTTCTCGGCTACCCTCAAAAATCGAAGATATCGCTGGAATGAAGGTCTCCGTAAAAAGATTCGATTTTTTGAATTTTTTTAGGGGTCGCGCGGGACGTTCAAAAGTGCCATTTTTAGCGTCAAATTTACGTAATCGCTGATTAACGGAAACAGATTGATCCGAAAATTCTGATTTTTTTATATAAGGTGCCCAGGTATCTACTCTTCCAAACCCATATTCACAGACCACTACCAATTGTTTCATATCTTCGAAAAAAAATTTTGAAAATCAATGTTTTCACTATTTTTCGAGTAATTATCGTTGAATTTTGACTTTTTTCCTTCGAAACCGTTTTTTTATTTCTTCCATCGTTTTTTTCTTGTGAAACTATCGATCAGTATCGCTTACAATGCAAAAATTGCTGAAAATTGCTGAAAAATAAAATTTTGATATTTCGGATGTATTTCGAAATAAAATTTATTTTTCAGCGATTTTTGCATTGTAAGTGATACTGATAAAAAGTTTTACAAGAAAAAAACGATGGAAGAAATTCAAAAACGTTTTAGAAGGAGAAAAATCAAAATTCAACGATAATTACCTGAAAAATAGTGAAAATATTGATTTTCAAAATTTTTTTTCGAAGATATGAAACAATTGGTAGTGGTCTGTGAATATGGGTTTGAAAGAGTAGATACCTGGGCACCTTATATAAAAAAATCAGAATTTTCGGATAAATCTGTTTCCGTTAATCAGCGATTACGTAAATTTGACGCTGAAAATGGCACTTTTGAACGTCCCGCGCGCCCCCTAAAAAAATTCAAAAAATCGAATCCTTTTACGGAGACCTTTATTTCACCGATATCTTCGATTTTTGAGGGTAGCCGAGAAAATTTTTTTTTTTCGATCCACCCTAGTATGTATGTATGTATGTACGTACGTACGTACGTATGTACTGGTAAGTAATCAAATTTTTTGTCCGACTATATTTCAAGAATGAATCGACGGATTCTGATGATTCCTGTCTCAACTGATGCGGTTCTCTGTAATTCAGAGCTGAATAGACTTTTGATTTCATCGGTGTAGTGGTTTTCCACTTATTCTAAAACGACATTCTTTCAAAACAAAATTTCAATCGCGAGTATCGCGAAAATGGATTGACGGATTTTCATGATCTTGGTCTTTATCCATAGCATTCGCTTCAACTTGAAAATGGCTAAATTTTGAAATACATCTATGTAATAATTTTGTATTATCCGGACTTGTTTTCATTATTATAATGATCGTCATCGTCGTCGTCGTCGTCATTATCATTATTATTGTAATTATTACGATTATTATTATTATCATTATTATTATTATTATTATTTTAGCTCAGAATGAGTTGGGAACGGGAAGGCTGGTTCATGGTCAGCACAAACCCGATTGTTACCTTTGTCACAATGGCTTTGATTAGTATTTCATCCATTGTCTTATTCCATTGGCACACAGCCCGCACCTATAGCGGGATGTCGGTTCGTTCCACTCTTCCAAGGTTTTTTTGTTTCCCAGTAGATTCAGGCACCTCAAATGAGCCCAACGTCTGCAAGTGTTACACATAATTAGATCATTGGGCCTTGTACCAAAGCAGTATTGGCAAACTTCTTTCATATCGCGAGACAATCTTAGCAACGATTCTGCGATTTCTATTCTATATTTGTTTGGGTCAAAATTGGCGTCCATTTCAACACCCATAGCCAAACGTTGTACATAGTACGTAACGTATACGCCACAATTGAACGAATCTCTTTGCAACGGGCGCTGTCCGTTGTAAGTGATCGTGGTCCAATTGATGTCACAGAGTACATTGGGTTGTTTTTCCGCACACTCTTCTACATACTTCTTAAAGTATTGTACGGCTGTCTCGGTTTTACCACCGCGCTTGAACAATGGATCCAAGTGCATGATAGTTTTCGCGTCGATATCGACTACCAATAGACACCAATATAGAAAATAGAATAGAAACCAAATTTTCTGATACAAAGACGAACGAATTGTACAAGGATGAGGATGTATCAGCCATCCTGATATTTTAGCATACAAAATTACTATAATTATCGAACCCATAAGCTGACAATTAAATCTAATTGATCATAAATTTTGCCATTACAGAAAATTCCATTAATCGGAACCCACGTCTGACGATACGAAAAGTTCAAATCAAATGGAAACTTATAAGAAAAATATCAAAATGCATTTAAAAAAAACCTTAGCCAATATTAAATTCTGAAAATGGAATAAAGTTCAATATGGAAGTGCAAGCCTGATTGGGAAAATATTACAAATAAAAATTGCAGGGATTCATAATTCAACCGAACCTATACTATACACCACGACTATACGTATAACCAATATTTTAAGAATACTTTGAGCTATGAATTAAAACTTATTAAGAAATATATTTTCATTATAAATGTTTCCAAAGCGAATCAATAATGCAACTCCTACTGTGACCAGTGTGCACAAAATAAACAATTATAGAAAATGGTGTAGGAACAGCTGTTGCTGCAGATAATTAGGGGGAAAGAAGGTAATTGAAGCCAATACACTAAAAATTATACTAATTGATATTCCTCCGTGTAAAATTTATGAACTCCGCACAAAAATCATAGTTTGTAAAAATCCCAACAAATGATGGTTATAAACAACGTCCCCCATTAATTTCGATAAAACATTTGAATAAATATATAAATATAAAACATATTAGTTTCAAATACTGTGTTATATGTATTTGTGTAATATAATATTATTTTTTGTATGCTTTATTTGCTGATTTGGCACCGCCCGTATAACCGCCCTTTTGGGTTCGCCTGTTGGGCCTCCTACTAAATGAATAAATAAATATAAATAAATGAATATATAAATATCCCAGCAAGAAATTTGACTTCTTGATAAAAAATCAAATACTCAACATCGGCGCCTAAACCTGAACCATAACGACCTCATGAAGTTCTTATCAATTCAGGTTTGATGATTACTCAATATTAGAAAAAACAAAATTGAGAGCGGTTCAAATCTCGCGTCATTCTTGCTAGTTTTTCACGTTTCTCGCCCTTATTGTTCGTTTTTCTCGAACCCTTCAAACTGTTCGCCAAAACTACTCGGTTGACGCGATTTCAGGTTAAGAAACGAAAAAAATGAGCCTCCATGGAACTCTCAAAGTCATGCTGGGCCCGAAATACGGGTGTTCGAAATTTGGGGTGTTTTTCACCCCGCGATATGGGGATAGGTAAAAAAAAAAAAAAAAATAGCGATACAGTTCTAGGGTTAATTGAAAAACAATTCAAACTGAAACTACGGGAATCATAAATAAAATCATTTCTATTCACATCAAAAAACATTATCGGAGATGAAACCATTATATTATTGTCCCCACAAATTAGTGTTCTCAATCAAATTACTCAATTGAACCCATAGAAGGAATAACTCATGAGTTAACATAACAAAATACAACGGAACACAAAGTGTAATTAAAAATGAGTAAATATTCAACGGCGTACTACAACGTCGATCTGAATATAATGTAGCGCCCCGGCGCAAGATTGTAAGTTATTTGGGAGATGTGCACAAAACAACTCTACTGTATCCATTGCAACGAGTATGATTACACGCTGACATATCTACTGCCCACTAATGTATTACTAATTCGTTTACTTTCAATCCCCCGTATTTATGAGTATTGTCAAGTAACGATTACTACAGGGAGAAAAAACTCACTGCCCGCAAGACCATAAAAGCATTTTCGTTGCATATGAGCGGGTCCATGTCATTTCACTCGAAAAAAAACACTCAAATCGCGGATCTGTGCGCCCTTCGAGGAATCTTTAGTACTATAGAAAAAAAAAATAGAAGTTCACGGATTTCGAAAAATTTTCAAAAATGGCGGAGTTACGGGTGTTTGAATTTTTTTGCACTGCTTGGTTCGAAAATTCATATCTCCGAAACCATTAATCGCAGCTAAATGATCTTGGACTCATTTCATTCACAAAAGAAAGAGCTACTGTTAAAAAAATATGTTTAAGAAAAAAATGAATTTCTTCAAGTTTTTTTCGTCATTTTTTTCCGAAATTCGGCCGCCATTCCCAAAGGGTACGGTAAATTTCATGGAGACAATTTTTTTAGATAGCTGGATCCTTCCGCTTCAAAGTCGTAAAAAAAAATTTATGGAGACCATACTAGGTCCGGAGAAAACAATTAAAACGTCCGGACGTGCGTCGCCGCGCGTGCCGTTCCACGGTGGCGCTGCTCCGTTAGGCTCGCTGTTTCATGTAGCCGTTGAATTTCATTCAATGTTTCGCTATTTTCTAGGGCTATCCTCTCTTGGAAAATAGTTATTCAACTACTTTAGACTTCCAGAATACGTCTACTGGTTATTTTCACTTGGAATTATACTTGTTCCGAAAATTCCAGCACGGTTATTGTTAAGTTGAACACACCTGTGAGGCTGTGCTGCAATCAACGTTCTGGTTCTATTGCAATAGGTTTGTGCAATTTAATGACTGTGGCTCTTTTGTGATTCTCTCGTAACTTTGCACAGAAGAGCTCGTAGTTATGCTCCGTGGAATGGAAATTATTGATTTCTGCAAAATTTCGGTGACTCTGAAAAGGGCCAATGTTTTGAGTGCAATTGCACTCGATAGCGCTTATAGTTGGACACGCAAGTTGAATATTAATTTCTAACTTTTACATGATCAAAATTTTCTGATGCGGAAAATAATTTCGTTTTTATAAATCCATCAGAAATCGGAATGACTACATGTTATTCGAGAATACCACGAACCATCAAAGCGTCATCGAATCGATTTTGTAAAATAGCTTCTTCTGCTGTATGTTCTGCAGCAGGCAAAAGATATGCTCCTGAAATAAGAGCATGCCCGATTATACAAATTCAGCGGTGTTCAAATAGGATCTGAATTGCCACTCAATTGTAAACTCGCCAGACAGTTTCATCTACCCCATCGCATGGCCATTGGCATGTGATGTAGCAAAAAAAATGCCACTCAGCTTGACATCCGAACGGTTCAAAATAATGCGTTATGTTAATGAAATTCTTTTCATTTTTATACTGGGAAGCTGCTCCATCTGAGAAAACTTCTTTTTTCATTGTAATTGAACCTCGAAACTTCTTCTTCATAAAGTCGATCAATTTTTTGTTTGTAATAAATCAACTGCGATCGTATTATGTTTCAGACACTATGGAATTATTACAAAACTAAAATGGTTCAATTCTCCCTCGCTGCGACTTTCATAATAAACTACGATTGGATGGATCTCTAGTTGAACCCTTGAGTGGAATCTTGTACAATAAACGTATGATTGTCAGCGAAATCGCACACGACTAGAAATTCACCAACTTCCACGGTTTTTTTTATCTCCTGCCAATAACTGATTTGCTGCTTTGCAATGAAATCATGTGCTGGAAATTCATAACCGTGCTGGAATTTTCGGAACAAGTATAATTTCAAGCGAAAATAATCAGTAGGCGTATTCTGGAAGTCTAAAGTAGTTGAATAACTATTTTCCAAGAGAGGATAGCCCTAGAAAATAGCGAAACATTGAATGAAATTCAACGGCCACGTGAAACAGCGAGCCTGCCGGAGCAGCGCCACCGTGGAACGGCACGCGCGGCGACGCACGTCCGGACGTTTTAATTTTTTTCCCCGGACCTAGTATGGTCTCCATAAATTTTTTTTTACGAATTTGAAGGGGAAGGATCCAGCTATCTAAAAAAAATGGTCTCCATGAAATTTATCGTACCCTTTGGGAATGGCGGCCGAATTTCGGAAGAAAATGACGAAAAAAACTTGAAAGAATTCATTTTTTTCTCAAACATATTTTTTTAACAGTAGCTCTTTCTTTTGTGAATGAAATGAGTCCAAGATCATTTAGCTGCGATTAATAGTTTCGGAGATATAAATTTTCGAACCAAGCAGTGCAAAAAAATTCAAACACCCGTAACTCCGCGATTTTTGAAAATTTTTCGAAATCCGTGAACTTCTATTTTTTTTTTCTATAGTACTAAAGATTCCTCGAAGGGCGCAAAGATCCGCGATTTGAGTGTTTTTTTTCGAGTGAAATGACATGGACCCGCTCATATAATAAATCTGCGCAAAGCCATAGCTCAAAGTGAGAGAAATACCAAGGTATCAGTTAATAGATATCACACTTACCGGAACGACCAAGCTCTTCGGTGAACTCGGAATCAGCACGACATCGTTGATATCAACGACTAATCCAGCAATAATTTCTGCTAATCGTTGGAAGTAGACCTCACTATCATTAGATTTTGGCATCGTTACACAATCCAAATACACGACGTTCAATGCGAGTGAACGCAGAAAATTCAATTTTCAATACAACAAGGTCTGGATAGCAATGAACACTGCGATTTGCTTGTTCATAACCAAGATAAATTGCTCACTACTGCAACGCTATCCACCAAGTGATAGATGAGCGGAGTAGAGGCCAACCTTTTAAGGGATGGGGTATGGGTCCCGCCGTCGTCAGAGTCCCGCCGCCGCAACCTCATAGTCCCGCCGCAATGGGACGTCGACGACAACCGGCGGATTTTTTTCGCACGCGCGTACAGAATCGGCGAGGCTTAATACCACTTTAGGTTAATTTATAAAAAATTTAAAAAATATAGGCATGTGGGGAATAGTTCACTGAACCTATATCCAAGATTGTGGAAAAAAATCATTTCGCAAAGTATGCAAAAATGAAATTATAAACCGTCACTAGTGGCCGATTCCCTGCGCGCCGCTAGCTTCCACTTCGCACGCTGCGAAAACCGTGCTAGATGGAGAAAATTTTATTGAAGGAATTTTGTAGAGCGCAAAATTTACAAGTCCGCGACGGCATGTGTCTAAAGTCAATATTGTAGGCGTGGGAAGCGCTTGTATCTTCACTCTGAAATTGCTGCAGCTCTTCGAGTTCGTAGTCGTCTACCGGTGCGTCCTGGGGCAATAACAAATGAAATTTCGAACTCTACAGGTTGAATGAAAAAACTGAAGGAATTCGTAATGCATCTGTATACTATAGAAGAACCTGTCAGACCGGAATTTTGTGAAAAAAAATTCCAATACCGACAAACTGACAAATCTTTGTTGACTGGAAGTTAACTGTTTGGTGTTTTCCTCTACCAGTTTGCACTGAATTTTGTAAGACATTGTAACGTTCGTGCGACCGTTATCCAGTAATAATTCGATGAACATACCGGCACGGTGAATGATTATTATTTACGGAATCCATGGTCATTGCAGAGAAAAGAAAATTTTGAAAACAGCACGTAAAAAAGAATGAAAGAGTCCATAGAGAGTTTTTGATAGATTTTTTCGACCAATAATATCAATAATCAAGGTGCCCCATACAACGTGATAACAATTCCCGTTATTCTGAAAAATTCTCTATATTTTCCCACATTAGGCCGACGAAACAAAATATCTCAAACAATCGTATTATTGTCAACATCCGAATTGTTCAATCGACAATTATTCAACTACTATTGTTATAGCAATTTAGAAAGTATATCCGCATATGGTTTATATCTATACGCTGAGAGTACTGATTTTTGCAAAAATTTTTCAGTATTGTTGCCATGTCATTTGTAACAACGAATCGTTTTGAGAAATTTTCAGGCTATAACTATTTTATTCCCATAAATTTTGAATCTCGCGCTACGTGGGACAGCACTGCAGTCGACTCAACTCGGTTCAGCTCGAGAACAGGCTGCACATCACACTTACGTTTCAGCCGACCAGGTACCCCGCTGATATCCGAATGATTTTGAGAAGATAGACTCCTTTGAGATTCCATAACAAAAATTTCGTTGTACAGATTTAAATGAGGACTCTAACAAAAAAAGATCAGAACTGTAACAATAGTACTATCCGAGGATAGACTCGATAAACAATTCAAACATTGGTACAAATTAGAATGTCAAATAACTCTCAAACTCCACAATAATTGTGTGGAAGCTTATTCATTCAGCTTTCGGATAGCACTAACATCTCCAAGACAGACAAAACCAGAGATGTCAATTTATGAAATTGACTGTGCACCCGTTTTGCATCAGAATTGATTGTTTTGTAACTTACGAAAAGAAATATTTTCACCGAACACCAACATACGTGTCAATTTATTATATTAATATAATTAATGTATATAACACGTATCAGTTTCATTTGATTTGTAAGATACGAGGTGAAAAAAAATCGATAAATCCGGCCGATTAAACACGGAATTCCTGGGATGGGATTCTGTAACTCTCCGCTAACTCCGCTAACTCTGCAAAGTCCGCTAACTCCGCTAACTCAGCGGAGACTGTTGGTTGGCTAAGAAGCCAACCGACCGTCCAATCAGAGACCACTTCGGGCCTCGGTGGTGCCTATACGGTGGCGCTGTGTACGGTGGTACCCTGTACGGTGGTGCCGTGGGCTTTGTCCGGCCGCTAATTGCAACAAATAAACAATCGCAAGAGCTCCTGTCACTTGATACATATGCATAAATTTCACAAGAATAAAGTAAGGAGATAAAAAGGTGGAAAGAAAACGAATAAATCAATCAAAATATTGGACTGTGGGCTACAGGAAATAGGACTATAGGAAAAAGGTAATGGGAAATAAGCGATAAGGAATAGGCACCACCGAAATCCGAAGCGGTCTCTGATTGGACGAACCGTTGGCTTCTTAGCCAACCAACGGTCTCCGTTGAGTTAGCGGAGTTAGCGGACTTTGCGGAGTTAGCGGAGTTAGCGGAGAGTTACAGAATCCCATCCCTGGTGTATATTATCATTTTCAGTTGACGATCTGCTGTACCAATTACCCTATCGACACCTCTCCAATACTCCCTGACGCTGCCAATCTCAGAATTGTTCGAGATCCGTTCGGTTATTTTTATCCTCCATAAATAAGTCCATACACGGAAATTGAATCTCTCGATTGTTCAAGATCGCTGTACGCTACAGCCTGCGGCGCTGTTCTGTATACATATACGTACATACTACAATATAACATGTATGTAGAGCAATCAAAGGCTGAGTCACTGATTACCTGCACCTGTACATAACGGATTATAAAGCATGCTTGTCTTCTTCATACTTCGAAGGCCTTATCACATTGCGTAAGGTACAGAGGCTGTATTAGTGGATGCTGTTTCATAAAATTTTATCGCGGACGAAGACTAGTGGATGACATTCAAGAACCCATATTAATTTAGCTCCATTTGCCGCCGATCATCTCTATTTATTTATTTATTCATTTATTGCAGTTATAATTTTAAGTTATATTACAATTTGTAATAATCGTGCGTGGGTCGCCGAGTGCTTTTTGCGCCGCCTTGGCTGCCTTAACTGCCGCCCTCTTTCGGATACGGCAGCGACGGCGTGAACGTGCCAACGCACCCTTTCCTGGAGCCCCCCGTGTTGTTGGATCTCGCTCTAACAATGAAAATAAGACAGAACGCCAAAATCAAAATTTTTTTCGGTGCCATGGAAACCAAACTTGATTTTGAGTAAACTCAGGACACAGTCTGAAAATTGTATCACATTTCCCTCAGCGACTCTAGTTTTGGAGATACGAGATAACTGTATAACTATACTGTCAAATGAAAGAATTTATACGTCGATTAATAATTCGACTCTGAAGTTTCTGTTTTTGTTTTGTTGCTTTAAATATATGAACCAGCTGTGGGTAATTTTTTATGTACATAATTTTTATTAGCATTATTATTATGTTATAGCATAATTTTGATTCATTGAATTATTATTATGTTGTGACATAATTTTAATTCATCCAATTATTATTGTGTCACGACATAATGTTAATTCATTCAATTATTATTATGTCGCGACATAACTTTAATTTATTCGATTATTACCATTGTTAATATATCGCGACCTAATTTGAATCCGTCGTTTTGCGATCTATTCCATTTCGATTACAGAGTTACGAAATTGTGGCAACACTGATCGTGAGTAACAACAATAGGCGTGAAAGAACACCGTTCAAGCTCGGTCGTATACGATATACATATGATTCGCACGCGTGTTTTGGATAACTCAAAAAAGTCTTCGCATCCGCCATTCTTGTGACAATCAATTAGGTCGCGATATATTGATAATGATAATAATTGAATGAATTAAAATTATGTCATGACATAATAATAATTGATTGAATTAGAATTATTTCGCGACAGAATTTTAATTCATTCGATTATTATTATGTCGCGACATAATTTTAATTCATAAAATTTTTATTATGCTGCGACATAATTGAAATTGATTGAATTATTATTGGGAGCAACGTAATTCCAATTCATTCCATTATTATCATGTCGTGACATAATTTGAATACTCTAATATTATGCCACAACAGAAAAAAAATTATTTCAATGATTGCTTACACATAATTTTTATTAATTTTCTCCATGCCGTGACATAATGAAAATGTTCCCGAATATTTTCATATTTTTCATCAAATAGAAATGTTTATTCTATTTTACGATTGAAATTCTTGCTCTCAAAAAGTAAAACGGCGTGCCATACGAAACTGTATGTTGATCAGTATAATTTTCCAATTTAACAGTTCGTCCTGGTATGAGATATGAAGATGAGGTGTAATTATGTGGATTCGCGCCTGCGATGCAACAGGATTTAATTATCCAGCAGAGACGGGATTTTCGGATAGAAAGAACATTTACAATATCACTCGGCTGCGGAGTGCCGGTATAGATTGGAAAATATATTGTCACGAAATTATGTTTACTTCGATCAAAAAATAGGAGTGCGAGTTTCTTCCCGTATCGAACCCAAGCATTAGCGAAAAAAGTGTCAACTCAAATTTCGAGTTCCGTAAGTCCCGGAGGAAGCGGACCGTTGCCGAGAGTTCAGCTCGGCCAACACACGCTCAAATAGTGTATGTATGTGAGCTTCAACTAGCAGCTACGGGAAGAGGCTGGCTGTGGCTCACGCACACAATGTAAACGCGTGTTGGTAGAGCTGTAGGTAAGGCAACGACCTGCTTCCTCCGGGACTCACGATATGTACTCATCCCGCAAGGAGCACCGTGATGCCATTCAAAATTTTACAGAAGTAACGTTAAATTATGAAGCGACGGATACGAAGTTGTACGTCGCAAGTCCAAACAATTGCCATTAGACTTACTCTTCTGATCGCTGGACACCTCTTCTACTTTGTCCGCTTTCTCGTCCGCTACTCCGTCGGATGGCGTAGAATTAGACGGAGGCGGAGCGTCGTCTGTGAAATGGTTACAATGCAAATAACTCTACCAGAAAAAATCGCAGAGACTTGAAATTACAACCATTAGAAAGCCTCGAAAATTCCGCGTAGAATGTGTATAACAAGACCTGCCTACAAAAACTGATTGAGAACTTATAATGCGATAAATGTCGGAAAATGCAATATTTCGGGACTTTCGTAGGTACTAAAGCTAACTTCAACCTGTCGGCATGCATTGGAAGAACATTTCACACATCTGAAATAATTCACGCAGCATCTGCAGAGTATTCTCTGTCATGTTGTGAAGGCGAAATTCGGAATTATGTATTGGTTTCATTACTACCAATGATAATTGATAATACACAGAAACGTGATTTCGAGAACGCGTATAGGTACAGGAGTTTAGTAAAGCTCAAAATGTTGTGAATCGAAAACTGCGGTGAATGCATTTTTCAGAAATTGTATCCCTACTGCCCGATGAGAAATAATTGAGGGTAAATTATGCGTCTCAAGCTTGCGTATGTGTGGCGTGCTCCGCGCTACGGAGCTGCGGCAGTCTACAGATCATTGACACACACTGACGAACCGAGCCGCGCTGGGCTCCGGCCTCATTCACCAATAAATGAGAACCTTCAATTATTCCTCATCAGGCAGCAGGGATACAGTTTTTGAAATGCATTTACCGCAGTTTCCGATTCACAATATTTTGAGCTTTACTAAACTCCTGTACCTATGCACGTTCTCGAAATCGCATTTCTGTGTATTTTCATTCGTATATCACTGAGAAAAAAACGTTATTGGATTTACTATATTTAGTTTTATTTGTTTTTACGAAATTTGGTACTTTCAATTAAATTTTATTTGAATTGATTAAATTAGTTTTCGTTCAAAGAAATAATTTATAACCAAGCACACCGTTGTTAATCCAACAAAATATTTTTTTCCATAGTCCCGACGAAATATTTATTCAATTTTCTTGCTGGAATTTATTCATTCCAAATAAATATTTAACTCGAACTATAAACTTTTTTTCGAAACAAACATATTTTGATTGATTTAATATAATGCACAAAATTTTTTGAAAAGAATATTCCGCCGGACTATGGAAAAAAATATTTTGTTGGATTGACAACGGTGTGCTTGGTTATAAATTATTTCTTTGAACGAAAACTAATTTAATCAATTTAAATAAAATGTAATTGAGGGTACGAAATTTCGTTAAAACAAATAAAACTAAATATAGTAAATCCAATAACTTTTTTTTCTCAGTGATAGCAATGAAACGGATACATAATTCCGAATTTCGCTGTTAATTACTGCGGTCAGATTGATCCTCAATTTATTAACAACGATCATCTACCATCTTCCCATGAATATGTTCGTTATAATGACCATATGATGAATTGGGAATTCAAGTCAGGATCCACGACAAATCAGGCAATCAGCGATATAAATTATTGAGTTGTTTTGAGAACTGTGCGTGTGATGGATCTTACCGATTTTCTGAGAGCTTTCCATTCTTGTGGACATGGACGTCGAAATGGACATAACCGTCTGAATTCACCGAAATCAAGGAATTTCGTCTCCCGATGCCTCTCGCTGTATCTAGAGTGTCGATGTGCGCGCGCAGTCTACACATATGCAAGTCTGCAGCCGCGCGTGCATAATCACAATCATTCGAGCAAGCGCCAAACGATGTCGAGCGAGGAACACGCACGTAAGTATATAACACGATTTTAGGTTCTCGCACTCCGGCTATGAGTTATGGATGATATCGAGGAACGAATGGTTCATCATACTATTGTCATCATTTTTCGCAAAACCTTTTTTTCAGAACTAACAAGCTACTCCTAGGAATCGGGGTTCCCCGATAAAGTGGCAGAGACGAGTACCTGCGGTAAGTTGGTTATTAATCAAATACTATTATACGTTCGATGAGTACCATTAAAATGGAGATATAACTCGAAGTAAGCGTATTCTACCCTTGCATGTTTTATTATCAATGCCAGATATTTGGTTGGAAAATGTTGATCGGGAAATATTTACGGCCTGCCATACAACAAAGTAGTTTATGCATTAACGGCCGTCGCCTACAGGGTGTAACAGAATTAGCATACATGAAGATAGAGTTATCGGTATTATTCTTCGTGAAAAATAGGATTGGAACTTCCTCTGCTGAGTATGTCTGCAGTTCATAGATGATTTGTTACGTAGTTTTGCTTTCTGAATATCACAAATTTTGACTGGAATCAGTGTTGGGCATCATTCAATTACATTTGTAATTAATTGCACTTAAATTAATTGAAAGTCAAATCAATTACAAATTACAAATCTAACTGACACTCTTTTTCCGAATCAATTACAAATTACAGAAGTAATTGACAGCTTTTTCCGAATCAATTACAAATGTAATTCACACCTTTTTCGGGTCAATTACAATTTCGAAATGTAATTGAAACGTTTTTTCGAATCAATTACAATTCTAAAACGATATCTGTGCATAATTCCGATGATGCATGGGTCATTTCGAGAAGGTCGATTACATTCGATTATGAGTGGATGGTTCCGAGAATGTGTAGACTTAGTAGTTAAGGGTAGAAGATACTGAAATCTGCTCATCTCAACCAAATGGAATTTTCAAATGAGGTTTTACACACATGTTTCCCATCTCGAAACATAGATTTTGTGCAAATTTCAAGTCATTTGAAACAATAGGTACAGAGTTACATCTCATCATACGTCAGAAATAGGCTTTATTCGAACACCTCCCTGCGCTCCAATCATTTTTGAATCTCACTGGGCTTGCACACACATGTTTGTGGATGCTCAAGCTACAAAACTACGTCGGTTTTTTGAGATAGCTACGATACTTCGATTTTGACAATTTTTTTCGTGAAAAACAAAAAATTTTATTTTAATTATTTTTTCTAAAAGTCGTATTTTTTCCTCGATTTTCATTATCTGACGTAAATTTGTAGCTAATGTATGTAAGAATATGCCCTGAAAATTTCAGAAGTCTACTACAAAAACTCAAGCGCAGGGAGATTTTGCAATCTGCAAAAACATAGTTTTGAGATAAATCGATTTGAAGTTTTTTTTTTTAAACTGTTTTCAAAATTCCAGATTTCAATTACTATACAAACCAAACTAGTTTCAGATGAGATTGCTAATAGTTTTGAACCACGTGACGTTGAAAAAAAAAATAGCTCTAAAAATATTTCAGTGGAATTCACATTTTCATCATATATGCTACATTTCAGAAATTATGATTTCAAGGAAGTTGGAAGGAATTATAGAGAATATAAATCATTTCATCTTGAAAAAATAGGAACATTTGTTTCAGCAGTTTAGTTGACATAAACTTGGTCTTGTCGAATGTGAGCGATTGACCTGCGGGCAGCGAATCGTGTGCTTGATAATTCTTGTAGATCTGATTCTGTAAAATACATACAAACGTTTGGAAGGATGATGATTCATTATATAAATTTCAATATTCATCTTCGGTGGAATGTGTGCTGAAAACTTCGATACCATTCCAAACCATAGAAAATCACATTGGAAATGTGACACACATCACAACAGGAGTTGTTTCCTGCAAGGGTTTTGAACTGGATGTCGGTCACCGTACTCACAGCTTTACAGAAACCGTTCCTGTAAATACAAATATCAGAGTCAGACAACATCATTATCATTCTTTGAGAAAATTTGATACATATCTTCTTTTTGAGTGAGTCTTAAAGCTTTTGCGCCCCCCGCATAATTTGGTGGAGCAATTTCGTCTTTATTCCAGGAGGCCTCATATTGGAAACTTCTGTTATCTTCTGGTCAACAGGCCAAAACTATTTCTGCAAAGCGAGAACAAAAATAAGAAATGGAAATGTGTACAATATATTCAGGTATACTTATTTTTTGAGGCATGGTGAAAATCATCCTTTCCTGTGCAAAACGCAACTTTTTCAAGACGACTCATACGACTTGTTAGCTGAAAATAAATCAAGATTATTCTATGTCACACCGTCACGTCACTACTACAACTATTGTACATACCATCATATCATTACACACGCACTGTAGTATATTTCAAATCACAAGAGGAATCACTACTCTAAATTACATCACACTAGTATCTATGACTGGAATGAGGTTGAGGTTAGGGTCGTCCGAACCGCTCGGCTCTATTTGCTCTGCTGCCCGTTCTTCGGACAGAATCCTCCGAGCATCTATCACCTGCTGCTGCCGCACGTTACGTCTTCCTTTAGGCTTTCGCCAACGTCGATGCACTTGATGCATTTTTCAAACAAAAGCACAAGGTATCCAAAAAACGCACATGTCACACGTAAACACACGTGAATCAAGAGTAACCTATGAGTTTCGCGCGTAAAATTCGGGCCTTTGCGGTATAGCTATTTGTTTGCCCAACACGAATGCCATCTTGCGCCGTCGACAAAAATTGGAGGCTTGAAAACTGCATTACCAACATCCCATGTAAATCACATCAGCATGGTGGCTCGATGGCAAAATGCATCATCTGAAATTACTTTTTTTCTCAGATTGAAATACCGTAATAAACGAAATATAGGGAAATTGGAGAATCCTGCTGAAGCATTATACGCATTATTGAGCAAATGCGCCGTAATAAATTTTCTTTCGGTTCAAGGATTTACGTACGTTTAGATAACAGTTCAAAGAACACTTTTCCGCAAAAAACCGAAAATCGATTTTTTCGGAATTTTTGCACTCAAATTTCAGTATCTCCTACCCTTAAGGCCCAGCTTCACTCAATTTTTACCGACATTTGTTATTTTGTCAAATATCTGCGAAACAGTATTACCAAACGGATTTTCCTTTGGGGATTCCATGATTTGTAAGGAATAGGTTCGATTTATCACGCGAGAGTCAGTTTTCATCGATAAAAATTTATTTATTGTTCATCGCGATGTGTAGGCGTGCGACATATTTTGTCTAATATTGAAGTCTACGCATCACTGAGGCCAAAAAAAGTTTAACTGCGGTGGCCTTCATGTAACAACGAAGACATCGATCGTGAAACATAATTGTTTCAGGCATCAATAGGGTTGTATTTTGCAAAGCAGGGACGGGTGACAATTCGCAATTGTTGATCGTTCAGACGCCATGGAAATCCGATGGTAATCTTCAGTTCTAGTCGGGGTTCGGGCAGTGCCCGCAAGATGGAGGTAAGCGCGCGACTGAAATCGGCCCGATTCGTCAGTTCTACGTTGTGGCGCGGCAGTGCTAAAAGTTAGTCTTAAGATTGGACAAAATAGTCGTTGGCGCTTCTCGCCACATGAGTTGTGACGTCTGTGTAATATTTATGTAATCTATGTATGTACAACCGGTGAAATTTGTATTTATCGGATTTTAGTCCTCCATGAGTCATGAAATAAGAAAGACTGATTATCAAACTTTAAAATAAACTTTATATTATTCATATTAAAATCTCATGTGACTCAAAATTCATTCAGTCAGCAAAATCCTTCTTAAATCCCTACAGCATTTATCTGGTGACCCCGACGTGATCAGAAAGTGCGAATAAATTAACAAACGACGCGTTTTTAATTAGCGAGCAGTGTGCGACCACGTGTGTGCTAACAGCTACCATTAGTGTCTTCTACACCTCGTACTCTTTTTCGTAACTTATCCTCACGTGTATCATTTAATCAGTCAACACATTTCACTCGGACAGTGTTCGTGAAATTAGTGCTCGGGATAAACAAAGTAATCTTTCGCTGCTGAATTTTTAACATTTTTGACTACGTGAGGTATCGATACTGAACACAACGTGCAAAATCTTTTCGTGTGCGTATCTTTAAACATCTCGTTATTCCGAGTGTAATTATCGCTTTTTCTTGCACTCGGATATTACGAAGACTAGTTCGATTACCTCTCGTTCAATATTTTTGTGACATATTTGGTTTTCGTATCGTGAACATGACTGAGCCACCCACAGAGGTTCATATGTCTCGCGTCGCAAAGTTACCGCCATTTTGGCAACAGGAACCAGCAGTTTGGTTTTTTCAAGTCGAAGCAGCCTTTGCGATCGCTCGGATTACAACGGATGAAACCAAGTATCAATATTTACTTGCCAACCTTGACCCCACGGTGTTACCGTTTGTGACTGACATAATTCAAAACCCACCAACGGCCGACAAGTATAAGTCGATAAAGGCTCGAATTTTAAATTCATTCGCTGAAACCAAGGAAAGCAAAATTCGAAAATTATTAAAGGGACAGTTGTTGGGAGATCAAAAACCATCGCATTTCTTGCAGAACATGCGAATCTAGCTGCTAACCAATGTGAAGATGCACTACTTAGATCTTTATTTTTGGAGCAATTACCACAACAAGTGAGTGCGATTCTATCGGCATCTTCAGAAGAGGATTTGACTAAATTAGCTCTTTTAGCAGACAAAATTCTAGATTTACAACGTCCTGCTCACATCAGCGCTCTCAGTCTTCCTGCAGCAGATATAAGTTACCACAACGAACTCATTAAACGTGTAGACGCATTGACGACTCGTTTCGATCAGTTTGTCAAATCGAGCAATAACCAGTCCCGTGGTAACGGAAAAAATAGATCGCGATCGAAATCTCCATGGCGTAACAACAACAACAACAATAACAATAATAATAGTGATAACAACAGTGCTCATGATAAGATGTGTTTTTATCATCATCGATATGGTGATAAAGCTAGAAAGTGTCATCGTCCTTGTGCGTGGTTTTCTCGTGAGAACAATTCGGGAAACTAGCAACGTCGTTGCACATCGCGGCGGTAAGCAACGACGCTCCTAGACAATACCGCCTGATAATACGTGACGAGGAATCCGGACAACCATTTCTCGTTGATACAGGAGCCGATATTTCTGTGATACCGCGTGCGCGTGCTAACAGTGCTAGTTCGACTCCGTCGTCTCTTAAACTGTATGCCGCGAACAATTCTGTGATAGATACCTACGGACAAAAACTTGTATCATTAAATTTGAGACTGCGTCGTAAATTTACATGGAATTTTACAGTTGCAGATGTCTCTCGTGCAATTCTTGGTGCAGACTTTCTTTCGCACTATGGTCTGCTAGTGGACTTGAAAGAAAAACGGCTCATCGATGTTGAAACAAACCTGTTTTCCATTGGTACTGTCGCCTTTGAGGCATACTCTTCTATTTCAACTGTTTCAGACGATATTCCTTTCCGCGAGCTTCTCAGTGAATTTACAGCCATCACAAGGCCATTCAAATTCACTGAAGTTCCAGCGCATAATGTGCAGCATCACATAATCACGAAAGGACCTCCTATCGCTGAACGTGCTCGACGCTTGACTGGAGAGAAGCTGAAAGCTGCAAAGTTGGACTTCGAAGATATGATGTCGCGAGGAATCTGCTACCGTTCTGACAGTCAGTGGGCCAGTCCTCTTCATCTCGTTCCAAAGAAGTCTGGAGAGTGGAGGGCGTGTGGAGATTATCGACGCCTAAATTCTGTAACTGTACCTGATAAATATCCTATACCGCATCTACATGATTTTTCGTATCGTCTTCGGGATTGTACAGTTTTTTCAACGATCGACCTCACTCGCGCTTATCATCAAGTACCTGTTGCACCGGAAGATCGACCAAAGACTGCTGTAATAACACCATTCGGATTATTTGAATTTCGTGTAATGACTTTTGGACTTTGTAATGCCGCTCAATCGTTTCAAAGATTTATGGACACAGTGCTTCGTGATTTAGACTTTGTTTTTTTGTTATATCGACGATATCTTAGTTGCATCGGGGGATTCAAAAGAACATGAACAACATTTACGTATTCTTTTTGAACGACTTAAGGAATACGGGCTCTCGATTAATGTCGCGAAGTGTGTTTTCGGTAAACAATCTGTTCGCTATCTAGGGTACGAGATCGATGAGTTCGGAACTCGTCCTCTCCCCGATCGGGTTGCGGCAATCCTTGACTATAAGAAACCTGAAAATATTTCGCAGCTTCGTCGTTTTCTTGGTATCGTGAATTTCTACCGACGATTTATTCGTAATGGTGCTAATTCTCAAGCTTCACTGAATGCTTATCTTGTTGGCGCGAAAAAGAAAGATAAACGTCCCGTCATCTGGACTCCGGAAATCGAGAAAGATTTTATGAATTGTAAAACTCAGCTCGCAAACGCATCTCTTCTTGCTCATCCTCTCGAGAATGCCTCGCTGGCTCTGCGGACGGACGCGTCCGACACGTCAATGGGTGCTGTTCTTGAGCAGTATAGCAATGGAAAATGGGAACCGCTCGGGTTTTATTCTAAAAAACTTTCTCCTGCACAGATGAAGTATAGCACATATGATCGTGAACTACTTGCTATTTATTTCAGCCTCAAATTTTTTCAGTTCATGATTGAAGGACGTTCTTTGCTTATTAAGACGGATCACAAGCCGCTTATCTTCGCTTTCAAACAACGCAGTGATAAAGCTTGACCACGGCAACACCGGCATTTGGATTACATCGGACAATTCACAACCAATATTGTTCACGTAAACGGTATCGAGAACGTCGTAGCAGATGCTCTCTCAAGGATTGAAACTATCAACATGCCAACTCTCTTCTCGACTGATGATCTCGCTGAAGCTCAAGCAACAGATGAAGAACTCCAAGACTTATTAAACTCTAATACCGCTCTTGTGTTGCGTCCTGTACGAGTTGATAACTCTGATAAAACCGTTTTTTGTGACTTTTCTAGTGGATGTGCCCGTCCGTACATTCCGCAGACGCTTAGAAGACGGCTCTTCACTACAGTTCATGGTTTATCACATCCCAGTGGCAGAGCAACAAGAAATCTAATTAAAAGAAGTTTCGTCTGGCCAGCAATGAATAAAGACATCACCGAATGGGCTCGCACCTGTCTACCTTGTCAACGAAGTAAGGTGTCTCGGTACAATAAAAACATACCAGAACACATCCCGATACCGGATGATCGTTTTGGTCATGTTCATATTGACATCGTTGGACCTCTACCGCCTTCAAGGAACTACAGATACTGCTTGACAATCATCGACCGATTTACGAGGTGGCCCGAAGCCATTCCTTTATTCGACATTACTGCTGAATCTGTTGTAAACGCTTTCGTCTCGTGTTGGATCTCTCGCTATGGAACTCCTGTTACAATTACAACAGATCGTGGTTCACAATTTGAATCTGCTTTATTCACAGCTATTACCAAATTCATCGGATGTGAACGCATCAGAACCACAGCTTATCATCCAGCGTCTAATGGCATGGTGGAGAGATGGCATCGATCACTTAAATCAGCAATAATGTGCCATGAAACTACTGACTGGGTCAACACTCTTCCAATCGTTCTTCTGGGTCTGAGAACAAGTTTTAAGGAGGATATTAAAACTACGTCCGCAGAACTTGTATTCGGTACAACTCTACGTCTCCCTGGAGAATTTCTTGTAGACTACGAAGAGAATGACAACCAACAAATTTACGTTCAGAAATTACGAACATTCATGCGTAATATTCGCCCAGTTCCGACAGCGCATCACAACAGAAAAAAACCGTTCGTACATAAAACTTTATTCGACTGCACTCATGTGTTTGTAAAAAATGATGCCAAAAAATCTTTGGAACAACCGTTTCAAGGACCGTACGAAGTGTTGGATCGTATTTCTGACGTAGTTTTTAAAGTACTAGTCAATGGAGAATCTGTTACCATTTCCACCGAAAGATTAAAACCTGCATTCTTCGAGAAAATGAATTTCGTTACTTCTGAAGAACCTCAAGGAAGATTGGAACTTCATCAACCTGAAGATAAACAAATTCAAATTACCGTTCAACCAACGCTCTTGAAGAAAAATCAAACATCGATCCTACCAAAAAACCCAAATGTACTACAAGAAATTCCAAAGAAAATCATAACTGTTCCTTCAGCTCCTCCTACTCTAACTTCCCGTCCCGATGCTCCTCCGCGCACTTATGTTAATACTAAGAAAATTAATGAAAAAGTTAGTTTCACAACCTAGCTCGGTTGCTTGGAGGGGGGTAGTGTGGCGTGGCAGTGCTGAAAGTTAGTCTTAAGATTGGACAAAATAGTCGTTGGCGCTTCTCGCCACACGAGTTGTGACGTCTGTGTAATATTTATGTAATCTATGTATGTACAACCGGTGAAATTTGTATTTATCGGATTTTAGTCCTCCATGAGTCATGAAATAAGAAAGACTGATTATCAAACTTTAAAATAAACTTTATATTATTCATATTAAAATCTCATGTGACTCAAAATTCATTCAGTCAGCAAAATCCTTCTTAAATCCCTACAACGTGATGATTCCAACCTCCATCTCCCGGGCGCTACCCGAACCCTGTCCAGAACTGAAGATTACCATCGAATTTCCATGGCGTCTGAACGATTGACAATTGCGAATTGTCACCCGTCTCTGTTTTGCAAAATACAACCCTATTGATGCCTGAAACGATAATGTTTCACGATCGATGTCTTCGGCGTTACATAAAGGCCACCGCAGTTAACCTTTTTTTGGCCTCAGTGATGCGTAGACTTCAATATTAGTCAAAATATGTCGCACGCCTACACATCGCGATGAACAATAAATAAATTTTTATCGATGAAAACCGACTCTCGCGTGATAGATCGAACCTATTCCTTACAAATCATGGAATCCGCAAAGGAAAATCCGTTTGGTGATGCTGTTTCGCAGATATTTGACAAAATAACAAATGTCGGTAAAAATTGAGTGAAGCCGGGCCTTAAAATTAACATTACTTATTTTTGATCTGGCAAAAAACGATTGTCTTGCACCCATGAATATGCTCCAGGAACCTTGAAAATTGATCTGTCAGATCATCGGTTTTTTACAAAATGTAAAATTACACTTCTTAATCTTTTATTGATGGGTTTCATGACATTATGTAGCTGAGAAGTTGGGTGTATCCTTCCCTTATGCTCAGTAAATTACAATTAATATTCATCTATACTTGTATCTACAGTCTATACACAGTAATACACACTCGAAACCATCCATTCATGATCGAATCTAACCAACCTCCTGAAAATGATCCACACATTATCGGAATTATGCATAGATATCGTTCCAGAATTGTGATCGATTTGGAAAAACAATGTAATTACATTAGGAAATTGTAATTGATTTGAGGAAACATTCTCATTACATTTGGAAATTGTAATTGATCCGAAACAACGTTCCAATTACATTTTCAATTTGAAATTGAGTCGAAAAAAAACGTTTCAATTACATTTATAATTTGTAATTGATTTGAAAAAAGTTGCCAATTACTTTTGTAATTTGTAATTGATTCGAAACGCGGTGTTAATTACTTTTTCAATTTGTAATGGTTTCGAAAAAAAACTATTAATTACTCTTTTACTTTGTGATTGATTTGAAAAAAGGTGTCAATTACTTTTGTAATCCGTAATTGATTCGGAAAAAAGGTGTCAATTACATTTGTAATTGATTTGACTACCAATTACAAATTACAATTGTTATTTGTAATTTTTAATTAATTATACAATTAGGCTGGGCCAAAAAAATTGACCATTTTTTTTTTTTTTTTTTGAATGATTTATCGAGAATATGATTCAGAATGACAAAAAAAAAATTTCGTGAAAGTTTGAGCCCTTAATATTAATTTTGAGAGGTCTATCACCGCTGTTTTTCATTTTTAGTCATAATTTGATGTTTTACGTCAGAACTGTCAAAACATTGAAGTGAAAAAATTCGTTGCCGCTTATTCCTATGTAAAATTGAATTCGCTACAAAAAAGGTCTGATTGGAAATTTTCGTCAGACAAGCCGTTTTCTAGTAATTGAGCTCAAGAAATTGATATGTTTTTTTGATTTGACATTTTTAATTTGGAATTTTGTGACTAACGAATCAATGAATATCTAAAAACGACCACGACGGATTTTTAAATGAAATCCAATGTTCTACAAAAAAGGTCTCTTAGTATTTTTGTCTAAATTTAATTCTTCAAAAGTTATCAACACTTAAAATCGAAGAAAAACTTGAAATTTCAATTTTTTCTCTTCAAAATAACTTTTAAAGAATTAAATTCAGATAAAAATATTACGAGACCTTTTTTGTAGAACATTAAATTTCCTGCAAAAATCCGTCGTGGTCGTTTTCAGATATTCATTGATTCGTTAGTTACAAAATTCCAAATTGAAAAAGTCAAATCGAAAAAACATATCAATTTTCTTGAGCTTAATTACTAGGAAACGGCTTGTCAGACGAAAATTGCTAATCAGACCTTTTTTGTAGCGAATTCAATTTTACATAGGAATAAGCGGCAACGAATTTTTTCACTTCAATGTTTTGACAGTTCTGACGTAAAACATCAAATTATGACTAAAAATGAAAAACAGCGGTGATAGACCTCTCAAAATTAATATTAAGGGCTCAAACTTTCACGATTTTTGTTATTCGTCATTCTGAATGATATTCTCGATATATCATTAAAAAAAAAGTCAATTTTTTTGGCCCAGCAAGAATCTTTTTTTCCTATTGGGTAAGTCTCGGATTGCGATGAACTTAAGGGGTTCAGGTACCGAAAATTTGACATCCAGCCCCACTAACGGTAGACTCGCTGATTTTTGCCTTGATATAATTCGTCATATCAAAATATCTCACATTGATAAAATTTTGAAAAAATTAATTTTTATTTTTTCCCCGTTCCCAAAATCATTGTTTTCGAATCCGTTGAGATATCGAAAATCCTATCTGCTATATTCTTGATTGTGACACAAAAAATTTGTAAAACAATCCCCGACCCTCGAAGTTCAAAATTGTAAGAGGAGATACCATCTAAAGTCACAAAAATCATACAAATGTATGATGAATGTGTAAAATCGCCTTCTATTTCTCAAATATTCATACGTAATCTAGGTTTCATATTCCTCGAGAAAAAGGTGCTTCCTGATCAAATTATAGGTATGATGATGATAAGTGTTGTATAATTTCGTCCTAGTAAAGTTTCACTTGATCATATTTCATTTATTAAGGTCGTGGAATGTATTTTCCATTATTATATACTATCTACCAGTTGATCTAGTTCATTCTTTCATAGCGACAAGGAAGTATAGAGTGACGAGAATATGAGATTAGAAGGCAATATGATACACGTTTCACACATCTGCACGATCTTTGTGACTTCGAATCCTATTTTCTCCGACAATTTTGAACTTCGAGTTCTTTGGGTCACAATGAACAATCCAGTAGATGCAATTTTCGATATCTCAACGGATTCGAAATGAAATAATTTTGAAAACGGAGGAAAAATTAATTTTCCAAAATTTCATCAATGTCAGGTATTTTGATACATGCAAAATGTTATTGAGACAAAAATCAGCGAGTCCCCACCGTTAGCGACTCTGAATACGAAATTTTCGGTACCTGACCCCCTTAACGTAACGTAACGGAACAGAATGGTACGGAGAAGACTGCACCAACCAATCGGAGTCGAAATATACGATGAAAATCAGAAACAAAATAGAATAACTGGACAAACTATTGCTATATTTCGTCGCGTTCCGTTCCGTTCCAATACGTTAAGTTCATCATAATCCCGGCATCAGCCTGTTGGGCTAAAGGAAATGAATGAACGAATGAATCTCGTTTGGTCCAGCCCGTGTGGCAAATGGAACACGATGCATGGTTGCCGGTCTCGTTTCTATAATCGGATGACTATGTCTTTTCTGCACTGAATTTCAACGCAGAGCAATGATTGGCGCATACTTTCCTTGCTCGAAAGCAGAAACTAAGAACCTGCGAGCTTTTTTACGAAAGCAACTTTTGTCTGAGCTCTTTACGAACCACGCGGAACTCTGCGCGAAGTAGGCGAATTTTGTGACACCCTGTATATCATTTGACGAGATGATTCAAACTTTGAATGAGATGTTTGACGATATGTAAATCATTAAATCATCTCATGAATATTGTATGACATTCGAGAATACAAATGGTGAACAATTTTTCAATTTTTGCCCAACATCGGCTGGGTCACAACCATTACGTTTTTGAATGTTTAATATACCTATGTTTTATTGACGAAGGAAAGGAAGATGTATTCTAGTAGAAGTCTTTGATATTCATATCGAAAAAAAAACCGGTTTGAACAAAGAATTATAAAAAATTTACAACAAGCGAGGCGAAACGCTCTCCTGAAAATCTCACGGTTTCTTCAGTGGATGGGAATCTACATGCAGTGAAATGTTCATTTAACAAAATTACGATCTTTGGTCGCAGGACAAAACACAAAAATGTTATGCGAATTTCGATGGCAAAAGTTTCGTTCCAGAATTTTTTCGTTGCTCTTAGCTTCAAAGACGATGGTTTTCTGATTTCGGGACACTTTTGAAGAATATTCTTCTGATCACTAAAAATTGAGGTACACACGCCTGAAGATCACCCGGTGCGCTTGAAAGTTTTTTTTTTTTTTTTTTTAATACTGTAACGCGAATAACTTCTTAACCGTTCGATTTGAGGGTGTATGACCCTGGATTTGCTTGAAGGGGTTAGCCAAGGACTAAAATCCCGATGACACCGCTATCAGTTACCCATGCGTAAGAAAGTGTCCCGGATGAGCGAGAATACCTCGAATAGATGTAAAGTATATTCGCGTTCTGAAAATTATGAGATTTTGAAGTTCTATATGTTTAACAGAATTTGAAACCATACCGTGACGAGAGGAAGTAAAAATTTTTGGTGATGTTGACATATTGTCTATTCGCAGAGACCGAAACAAGCCCTCCTAACCGCGGTGGTGGAAGAGGCGGCGGAGGTGAGAGAGGCAGCGGACGTGGGAGAGGCGGTGAAAGCGTGACGCATGAGAAAGGTGAACGAGGTGGAAGAGGCGGTGGACGTGGTAGAGGCGGAGAAAGTGTAAAAGGTGACGACGGTGGACGTGGTGGAAGAGGCGGGGGAAGTCAGAGAGGCGGCGGACGTGGAAAAGGGCGTGGAGGTTGGAGAAACGGCAGATATGGAAGACGAAACGGAGGTTGGAGAAATAGCAGAGGTTGGAAAAACGGCGGAGATGTCGGAGAGAACGCGGGTGGGCAAGGTGGACAAGAAGGAGAAGGTGAAACAGGCGGAAGAGGAAAACGTGGGGGCTATAGGCAAGGACGGGGGTACAGGTACCAGCCCTACGCGGCCCCGAGATACTTGAACAATCAAATCACGTACAATTATAATTATTATACCCAGAAGCCGGAAGATAAATAAAAATCGCACCGTAACAGAACTATTCATTATTCAGAGATACCACTCCATCTTAATGTGAAGAGAATTATTGGTGAATGTGACGAATAATTCGAGTTATTGGCAAACGTTGCGTTGCCAATTCAACGATGAAAAATGCAAAGTAGTTCATACACCGGCAACCGCAAGACAATAAGCAAACGTAGATTCTATCTTTCGTTGATACTCCCGCATAGCTGGCTCGGCGACGAAGTGGGAAGGGGGGGATACGATGTACCCGCGCCATTTTTTCTAATATTTGCTAATTTTTCATCGAACTAATCTTCGACCTAGAAGTCCACCCTGTCAATATTAGAGGGCACATTCACTTCGTTCGGGCGTAGGAATTTATTTGCCCATTTATTTCACGTTTTTGGTACCGGATATACCCGCGCCTTTTTTTCTAATTTTTGCTAATTTTTCATCGAACTAATCTTCGACCCAGGAGTCCACCCTGTCAATGTTAGAGGGCACATTCACTTCGTTCGGGCGTAGGAATTTATTTGCCCATTTATTTCACGTTTTTGGTACCGGATATACCCGCGCCATTTTTTCTAATTTTTGCTAATTTTTCATCGAACTAATCTTCGACCCAGGAGTCCACCCTGTCAATATTAGAGGGCACATTCACTTCGTTCGGGCGTAGGAATTTATTTGCCCATTTATTTCACGTTTTTGGTACCGGATATACCCGCGCCATTTTTTCTAATTTTTGCTAATTTTTCATCGGACTAATCTTCGGCCTAGAAGTCCACCCTGTCAATATTAGAGGGCACATTCACTTCGTTCGGGCGTAGGAATTTATTTGCCCATTTATTTCACGTTTTTGGTACCGGATATACCCGCGCCATTTTTTCTAATTTTTGCTAATTCTTCATCGAACTAATCTTCGACCCAGAAGTCCACCCTGTCAATATTAGAGGGCACATCCACTCCGTTCAGGCTTAGGAATTTATTTTCGTATCTATTTTGCCATTTCATTGATTCTTTCGACTGTAGGGGTGCTTCGGGGGTGAAAAAGTTGTTCAGACACACGAGCCTTTTTGTATTCGAGGGCACATCCACTCCGTTCAGGCTTAGGAATTTATTTTCGTATCTATTTTGCCATTTCATTGATTCTTTTGACTGTAGGGGTGCTTCGGGGGTGAAAAAGTTGTTCAGACACACGAGCCTTTTTGTATTCCAAAATAAAAAAAATTGAAACATGCATAAAAATCGATTTTAAAAAACCGTTCGAAGAACGTTCCAAACTTCAACCAGCTTCAAAAACGGCTCATATGAAACACGACTCAGACTAACTCAAATTAGGGACACTGGCCACGGCCTACCGACTCGGGATTCGGCAGGAATTGACCCAACAGACTCGAAAGACCGGCCTCGTGGCCGCACGGACAAACCAAAATGGCAAACCGCCGCTAACGGGTTCCAAATTCCAAAAAGGGCTAAATAAACGGACGCTTACCGGACTCAGTCTCCTCAAAAAGACTCAGGGTGTTTCTCAGACCCTCCAGGGATCACCAGGGACCACAAAACTAACTACACTTAGCCCCGCAGGGTATCTAAATTCAAATTCAAAATTATTGCCAAACTAGAGCCACGTACTCTAGGCGCTAGCCTAACGCAGAGTGCTTAGCAAACAGTATCGGTGCGCTCAGGGCGCTTTCTTATCGATGGTCGATTTCGCAATCTCTTTGCTAGTCCGGTTGCCTGGAACTAGGATCGAGCCGCTCCTGGTAGCGGGACTATTCAAATTGGCCCTCCGGGTTCGTAGTACGGCAGGACGTGGTTCGTGGACTCTTCTCGCCGGCGGGAATCGCATCCACCGGCTATTCCCCCGCTGCAAAGTGTCCTCGGCACTCCCCCACGTCCTCCTGGCTGGACCCAGAGTCCTTGGCGAAGCGTAGCGTCCGTCGGTAGTCGTCTTTCCAAACTTTCTATCAGTTTTGACCGTCAGGGCCTCGTAGATTGGTCAAGAATGCCCCCGCTCAGGTAGGGTCGTAGGCCGAATCTCCCACATAAGAGAATGTATTTGGAAAAGAAACAAAGCGGATAAGAAATTTGGTCTCAGCTCAGAGTCGACCACGGTCACCTCTCGGAGTCAAATAAGCCCGGGGGCTAGCTAAATCGTCCCTGCGGGGATTTTTACCAGTTTTCCCTGCGTAATTACGCCCCCCAAGGGTTCGGGAAACGCTTGTAACGTCCAAATCTATTTGCAACGTTACAACACGTACCGCATCTCAGAGAATACGCCTGATATACGTATACATTTGGTATGTCTGACATGAGATGATAAAAATGTTACGCTGTATTGAGACGGAATAGCTTTTTCTCCCTTGACAAATGTTAATGAATAATGAATATTCGACAAGTTTTGACGATTTCAGCAGCTATTCCACTCGACGCGGCTTGGGTCAGAGCTGTCGAGGCTCAGATACGATAAACTAATATTTTGGGCGCCAGTTAATTATCAAAATTGACAAAACAAACTGTCGACTAGCTCCTATGAATTAGTAAGACTTTCTCAAGGATGGGAATAATTGGGAGACCCGAAGGATGGGAGAACTAAATTTCCTAGAGCAAAGCAAGAAAGAATTGAACAGAATATACAAGTTTATTGTTACTTACAAATTGTTGTCGAAAATAATCCTCAGTGAGGTTCACTGCACATATTGTTCAATTGGGTTGACGAATACGCACACAATTATATCAATTGACAAATATAAACTAAATGGTTTCAATAATTATTACAATTAGAACAAAAGTAGTCGAAAACACGTGCAAGAACGCGAGCTCGATGCTTGAGCGACGTGAGAGTTCTAGCTAAATTTGACACATCTGTTACGTGCGAAGGACGAAACAAAAGTTTGTGTTCGACCACTTTTGGATTTCAACCGTCTATAGTCTATACGCTGTTGTGTTCGAGATGGATAAGAGTGTTAACGGCGGTAATATTCGAATTATCGTATAGGACGATTGACTTATGCTCCAAAGATGGATTTTGACGATTGACGTTGAATGGTATTATTCTAGTTTCCTGTTACAATATATACGTCCAGGACTGGTATCTGCTACGTATATAAAGCGGATATTATACGTCAGTGGTGACATCTCATATTCGTTTCGTATACATATTATAGCCGGTCATTTAGCCTATTTCTATTGTAACAGGAAACTAGAATTATACCATTCAACGTCAATCGTCAAAATTCATCTTCAGAGCATAAGTCAATCGTCCTATACGATAATTCGAATATTACCGCCGTTGACACTCTTGTCCATCTCGAACACAACAGCGTCTAGACGATAGACGTTTGAAATCCAAAAGCGGTCGAACACACACTTTTGTTTTGTCCTTCGCACGTAACAGATGTGTCAAATTTAACTGGAACTCTCACGTCGCTCAAGTATCGAGCTCGCGTTCTTGCACGTGTTTTCGACTACTTTTGTTCTAATTGTAATAATTACTGAAACCATCTAGTTTATATTTGTCAATTGATATAATTGTGTGCGTATTCGTCAACCCAATTGAACAATATGTGTAGTGAACCCTATCAAGGATTATTCGATGACAATTTGTAAGTAACAATAAACTTGTATATTCTGTTCAATTCTTTCTTGCTTTGCTCTTGGAAATTTAGATCTCCCATCCTTCGGGTCTCCCAATTATTCCCATCCTTGAGAAAGTCTTATTAATTCATAGAAGCTAGTCGACAGTTTGTTTTGTTAATTTTGATAATTAACTGGCGCCCAAAATATTAGTTTATAGTATCTGAGCCTCGACAGCTCTGACCCAAGCCGCGTCGAGTGGAATAGCTGCTGAAATCGTCAAAACTTGTCGAATATTCATTATTCATTAACATTTGTCAAGGGAGAAAAAGTTATTCCGTCTCAATGGCGCCCAACGTGGGGCAAAATTGGGTAAATTTGAGCCAATAATCGTTGAAAATGGTGAAAGATATTCTCCATATAAATTCAAATAGTAGACAGTTGTAAGTGAGACCCGGCATAGCAACAGAATCATAACATATGCCGTGGCACACAGTCGAGTCAAACGTAAACAAAACCATTGCGTAGATCGCTTTCTCTCTCTTACTATTCTCTCTGTCTATTATTTGGCATGTTCTATTATTGTTATTCATCTACTGCATTTTGTAAAACTCGCAAAAGTGAATATGTATAAATAAGACGTCACCGAGCCCAGATCTTGCTCTGACTCGTTGACAAATCGAAATCGTACATTGTAAGACAAAAAGCGCGTGAGAGTTCAAATCGTAAAATCGTACATAGTAAAATTGTCAAATTGCGAAATTTTGTTGATTTTTCAGTAGATGCAGATCTTGCTCTCGCCTATTGATAGGCACGAAACAAACAATTTGATCAATTTTGAAAATTGCACATCGTAAAAATTTTGTCATTGTTCTTGTCAGTTCATGTTGAGATCTTGCTCCAACATAACAGCGTAACAATTTTGTATTTTGCACATTGTGAAAAAAAAATCTAGAAAACCGTTAGATGATCAGAATCTTGCTTCGGTCATTTAGCAAAACAAGTCTTGCAGCAATTGGCGAGTAACCCACTGCTGTAAGCTCAATATTATTGTGTAGAGAAATAAACACGGTACAGGCCGGTTATTTCGAAAATAAAGCTTGCTGTCACTATAGGCAATAGTCAAATAATAATTCGGATCTTGTCCCAATATCTAAACAACTATTTATCAAATTAGGTTTGGCGAGAGGTATACGGCTAACGAACCAGGGTAACCTAAAATGTCCTTACGTCATTCACCACCTAAAAGAAAACCAAATAGAAATCAAACAAATAAAACCGGAAATAACGCGATGAATAATCCGAGAAACTCAGCTGATGAGTCTAATGAGACTACCGCGTTAGAGCCAGACGAACGAACTCGACCGGGAAGCAATAATCAAAACCCGATCATAGATAATATTATGCAGGGAAATAACAATCGAAGCACCCCTAATATCGTCTCGGTACAGTCATCTCTACCTAGTCAATTAGAATTGCAGTCTATTGCCAGTCGAATGGATGCACTGGAAGAGACTATGAATATTCTCTTAGATAAAATTAACGAAATAATCAGTCGAATGTTAATTAAAGAAACGGAAAGTCATCCTAACGGCAGCGAAATAGACTATTCGTCAGATGATGAAACGGTAGCAAAGCGTCGACAAAATCATAATAGAGAGCGACACGAGCCTGTCCCGATACGTAGCGAACCAGCTGATCGGCTGTCAAGCGCTTTCGTCCCGTATTATCATAGCCAAGCTCCCGCGAGTACCTCAGGTCGTCAGCAACAGACTGAGAACGTTTGGATAAATGAAAACAGACACAGTCGAAGATTGAATCCATCGGTAGTTATACAGGACTCTGTAGAAAGAGAATCACGTCATGTACATTTCCGTACTAATTCGAACAACGCGGATATTACGTCATCACAAACAGTAAATAACACGATTCAATCCGCCGATCGAGCGATCCCGTATCTTATCAGGGTGAAAATCAGTCAACCTTCGCCAGATGGTCAAATCATCGACGAGGAAGTCTTCGTTACTGAACGGCAGTACAGGCAAATGTTGAATTCATCACAGAGATTTCAGAATTCGCCGATGGATCGGCAAAGTTCAATACAATCCAATTTGAATGATCGAATCCGTAGCGTAAGTCACGCGTCAACTTGCTCCTGTAATCCGAGTAATTTGTCATCAATTAGTTACGCAGGTGTCAATAATCGATTACCTATAAGATCAAGAAGAGGAAACCTGTCTTGGAGGTCAAGTGACTCCAGTGACGACGATCATTATGATCAACCACTGAATTTTGGCGCTAATTCGCGTAACCAAACTCGATCAGAAGCATTACGCTTCGCGAGCGGCAGAACGGAAAATCAACGTTCAAATTTAAGCAACAATAATCAACCGTCACCACTAAAAATCGGTCAAGTTGTCAATTCGTGGAAAATCTCTTTCCCTAAAACCGAAAAAGATCCAGAACAGTTCCTATTGATTTTGAAAGACCTTTTATCGTCTAGCGGTATACAAAAGGATTTATTTGTCCCTTGTCTATCAAAATTATTTGAAGGTGCTTATAGATCGTGGTATCTTGTCAATAAAGCATCATGGCGTTCGTGGAAAGATTTCGTCAGAGCTTTCCGTAGCGATTGGGTAGTAAGAAAAGCCGACGCAGATTTACTGTATGAAGTCCGCGATTTAATTGTGGAAAAGAACGAATCATTAGCCGAATTCGCTTGTCGTGCGCGAGTTATTTTCGAACGTATGCAAATTCCTCCGACGTTCAGAGAACAACTTCGACAGATTTTAACGAAGTTTGATCCACGTTTAACTTGCGGAATTTTGAATCTCAGTCATGTCAATTACACCCAGTTCTTTCACTACGTTAACGAAAGAAGCTACCTCTATCAAAGATCCAACGCGATGCATAGCAATAACAACAGCAGTAGACGCTCTGCACGAACTCCCGAATTAAAAGTAATACAAAGACAATCGAATTCGTCCGAAGAATCAGACGAAGACAATACAGCGATTGAGGAAGGAAATTCTACCGACCAAGACGCTAGACAAGAAATTCAATTAAGAGCTATGTCAGATAATAAGAGCTCAGTAGATCCAAAGAAATTGAATCCGAAATCTTTAAATCGACAAAGACTCGAACATAATCTCGTACAATTCAATAACTCCGGTCAAAACAAAGCTACTAGTTTCGCTTCCGAACGATACAAGCCTAATCAAAGTAAACCTCCCTTTGATCCGAACAAATTATTTTGCGTAAATTGTGGCCAGACAGCCCATACTGCTCGTTATTGCAAAAGCGATCGACAAGTCGTTTGCTATAGCTGTCGCGGGACAGGTCATGAAACTAAAAATTGCCCGACGCATCAGGGAAACGCCAACAGCCTGTAGTGATTCAACCTCGAGTTACTACACAACAGGGCAAAGTCGAGGTAGAAAAAACAGTCAATTCAGTAAACTCTAATGAACCATGCAGATCACAGGCTAATATCGAACAAGCTAGGGATTCAGATAAACCAAGCGATATCGCCGGACGCGAACCAAACAGTCAGATCGGAATTCAATCAAAACAAAGTATCAATTTGAATATTATCAGTATACCCGATAGCGAATACGAATTCTCAGATGACGAACTCCAGTTCGCACTTCAAAATAACGAAAGCGAGAATACAAGTGATTCTAGCCAGTCAATAATCGAACACGTGAATCTGTCGACAATGACTAACGAGATATTCGGTAAGAAACATGTCGTTAACAAAACTCACGTTCCGCAATTGGACAAAAAATCGTTGCAAGATCATTGGCCCGGTATGACACGAAATGTCAAATCTTACGCGGAAAATCGCGAAGCCTGCTTCAGGGTAAAAAATGATTCAAACTTGATCAGGACAAGACTATCACAACAGCCGTGGTCACAATTGTCAATTGACACCGTTGTCTCTCAGACACGCACGAAAAAAGGAAACTCGAATGTCATCGTAGTTTCGGATTTGCACACAGATTACATAGAACTATTTCCTATGCGACAAAGAACAGGTAGGAACGTTGTCAAAGCGTTAGATGTCCTTTTCGATCGCTGGGGTACTCCAAAGTCAATCCTCACGGATAATAGTACTGAATACATGAATAAAGAAGTGAAAGCATTTTTAAAAGCTCGCGGAGTAGAACATATTATAACCCCGTTGAGTCACTCGCAAGGCGAACCGATCGAACGTGGTCATTGTACAATGAAACACATGATTGCAGCGGTTATTAATGACAATCATCACGAATGGGATGAATATCTCACAAAGCTACAGTTTGCCTATAACACAGTACCACATACAGGTAGCCGAATTTCGCCCTTTTACTTGAATCACGGTCGCGAAGCAGTATTTAGGAACATACGTAAACCTGGTGATGATAAGGTACAATCATTGGACGAATCAGTAGAGCATTGGGCTAAAAGGTTGAGTAAAATTGACGAATTCCGTCACAAAATCGAGAGCCGATTAAAAACTTACGCTAACAAAACCCTCGCCAGATCTAAAACCGATAAACAAACGTCTGTAGGAACTGAAGTTTATTGTCCAAACAAAAATCTAGCAACAAAGCAGAGGGGTACTCGGCAAAATTCGCCTATCGCTTTCTAGGGACAGTTTTGTAAAAAAAAAAAAAAAAACCTTAGACCACTGGTCGTTCAATTAGTAAAAGAAACGAACAAAATTGTCGGGAAATATTATGTAAGGCATTTGTAAATTCCGCGACACAGCTTACGAAGCCAACGCATCACCCCTCTATTGGACAACACACATCAGGAATCAACGCTTGGAACAACATCGACATGAGTGATGAAGCTGACTCCGTGCACGAGGCAGTTTCCCATGAAACTATCCTGGAAATACTAGGAAAACTAGCAAGGGAAAACTCAAAGCTCGAATCAAGCTCGCAAATTCGACAAAAGAAGTAGCTGCAGCCCGCAATACAGCAACTTCAATTGCCGAACTTTCTACTCTCGATTCAGACATTGAAGTCACCTTCACCGATGTCTTGCAAAAGGACGCAGTGACATCCTTCGACGAACCTACAGCGTCAACCTCCAATTCGACGATTCATCAAGAAACTCCATACTGTGAATGCTTACCCTGGTCACGCCAAAAATGAACCAGAAAATCAGAAGCTACTAAACTGATTTGGGGCAATCTACAACATGCCACCGTTCAAGTTGAAACCGACAGTTCTACAACGCTTATTCAGAAACATCTCTACGACGAAAACGTCACAAGGAATCAAATCCTTTCTACGAATCATCCGATGAAAAATCAACAAATAATGGAAAACCTACGGCATCAACAGATGATCAGACGACAACCTACGCACTAGCTGCTCCGTCAGCCACTACGAAACCATTGCTGTTGTCAACTTTGCTAAAGTTTGACAAGGTTCTCTGAGAATTAGGAATAACCAAACCTAATGAAAAGTCAACCGACGAAAAAAGATTCTTCATCGACTGCAAGATTCCCAGTGGAAGTTTCCTGAAGAAGCTGGTACAACGAAGGAAGCCGAAATTCTAGTCATAGAAAATGAAACGAAGCTAGTTGATCAAGCCACCAATCACTTACGTGAGCAACGCGACGCTTTCGACGAAAACGAAAGCGTCCTAAACGAAGAGTACAAGCTGAGTCCACTAATCCAAAGGACCACTGAATCGTTTCAGAGCTTTCCGCCTAAGAGAAAATGCACCCTTGATGTCAAAGCCTAGTTATTTACGGACATAATCCACCCTGCAACTATCAAAAAAAATGACAACAAACTATTGACACCCTTCAGGCATATGTCACGCTCAAAACTCCCGACAAAGTCTTGGAAAACGACTGGAACTACAGGATGAAGAAGATGTCACCGGTCATCGCCTCGTTGTCAAAACTTTGTTATTGTGTAATTTCCTATCAGTTTAGTTAGGTTGAAGCTTTTACATCCCAGATACTTATGTTCTCACCTGGAAATACCGAAATTTACACTACTAATCCAATATCATCCCTATCGGCTCCGATAAACCGAATCGGTAGCTAACCTATCTATCCGATTGTAATTGTCGTCCACCTAAATTTCCAAGTAGACGAAAATTGAAATTGTTTCAGCATGGAAATTTCGAATATGAATTGGACAGAACTACAAGTCACGAGGTCAAGTAAGTGATAAATTTGTTGATCATTGGAAAACTCTCGAATCAAAAGACCCACGAGTCTTACAAGTTGTCGACTATTGACGTTGAACTCCGAAGGGGGAGGGTGTAACAGGAAACTAGAATTATACCATTCAACGTCAATCGTCAAAATTCATCTTCAGAGCATAAGTCAATCGTCCTATACGATAATTCGAATATTACCGCCGTTGACACTCTTGTCCATCTCGAACACAACAGCGTCTAGACGATAGACGTTTGAAATCCAAAAGCGGTCGAACACACACTTTTGTTTTGTCCTTCGCACGTAACAGATGTGTCAAATTTAACTGGAACTCTCACGTCGCTCAAGTATCGAGCTCGCGTTCTTGCACGTGTTTTCGACTACTTTTGTTCTAATTGTAATAATTACTGAAACCATCTAGTTTATATTTGTCAATTGATATAATTGTGTGCGTATTCGTCAACCCAATTGAACAATATGTGTAGTGAACCCTATCAAGGATTATTCGATGACAATTTGTAAGTAACAATAAACTTGTATATTCTGTTCAATTCTTTCTTGCTTTGCTCTTGGAAATTTAGATCTCCCATCCTTCGGGTCTCCCAATTATTCCCATCCTTGAGAAAGTCTTATTAATTCATAGAAGCTAGTCGACAGTTTGTTTTGTTAATTTTGATAATTAACTGGCGCCCAAAATATTAGTTTATAGTATCTGAGCCTCGACAGCTCTGACCCAAGCCGCGTCGAGTGGAATAGCTGCTGAAATCGTCAAAACTTGTCGAATATTCATTATTCATTAACATTTGTCAAGGGAGAAAAAGTTATTCCGTCTCACTATCCTAAACGAATATCTCCAAAATACGTACATCAGACGTATAAAGTCTAAGCTACGACGTCTGATATACGTTGTGACGTGGCAACTTTTAGCCCCGTCTTTGACCATCTCGTTCCTTCTTTCCCCAGTCGAGAGTGACCATAAAATTAAAGTAAAATAATATCCTGACGAGAAGTCCAACAAACAAACAAGCTCAAATTCAAAGGGTTACGTTAGTTAATTTTAAGATCTGTTTTCTCATATTCTTTGTTTCTATTTTTCTGTTAAAAATCCTGCAAACATCGCATCGAGGGGAAATTGAGAAAACTTCCTACTACATCCCTAAATAACTCTGGCAAACTCCCTCCTGAAACCCCAGAATTTGTGAGCCGATGAGCTGGAATTCTACGAAAGACCTGAGACGAGATCAGTTATTCTTGGATTGCCCGACCCACAATAATGATCTACAAATGGGGTTGAACTGAAATTATCAACGTCAACAAATGAAGCCGAAGCTGTCCGTCATCTACCAACAATAATAAACAATTACGGACGGAAAGTGAATAAAAAGGCAAATCACCTATTAGGACGCAACTCAATCCCAATATAATCACCCCATTTCTACGTGAAACGATCCTGAAAGTTAAGAGAAATCTTAACTACAACTCCAAGAAGGCTGCAATCCTCAAAACGTCTACGAGTCAATGGTCTCCTGCCCCTAATTGCCAGGCGAATGACAATTCGTCACCTGCCACCTATGTGAAGTCTAAATAACTTCATCAGCCTAGAAATTTCGCCAGGATAACAACGGCTCCCCGCGCAATTGCATTCCCCTTCGACGCATCTTCCCATGTCATCTTTTCCCCTAAGATACCCCCAAAAATGATCTACGCAGAGTAAATCGATTCTGCGTCACTTCTCGTCAGAGATTCTTTGCGTGTAGACGTACTTTATCGTTTTGTGATTTGAGACCTTTTGTTATTGCGTATTGCGCTTTGATTTGTATCGAGCCTTTTGTTCAACATTATTTTGTGTTTGTGAATCTGTATCTTTTGGATTGGATTTATTCTAGGTGAGCTTTCGAATCTCACTCGACTTTCCGTTATTAGAAACATCAAAATTCTCTATCGTCGATATTGCGTCATACGACGTAATTAGCTCTTTAACGGGATTTCGTGATTTGATTCTTAGCTTGAGTCAATATTATTGTTTCTGAAGAATATTTCGTTTGTCTTCGTCCCGTTTTGATTAATTTATAATTATTTGTGTGACATTATCCTCAGTTATTGGGATAACCCTTTGTGTTTGTCGTTTTGTCTTCCCATTTGCGTCTTTGTTGTGTGTTTTGAGAATTATTCTTGAGATTTTTCTTGAGATTAATTAACCCTTGTCCCAAATAGCTGACGAAAACTGTTATTTAATAAATATTTGGTTTGATTATTGAGAAATATCGTATAGAAAACGAATATTTGTAACCCTGATTGCAATACTTTGATACCTAATTATTTCTGATATCATTTTCATAAGAATTTGAGCTTTAATTATCTTTCAATAATTAATTAGTAATATTTGAACTATCATTTGGTTGTAATTTCTATCGAATAACGGTCATTTCTTTGTTTGAACACCTATTGCGTTGTAACGAATTGTGTGAATCCCCGGACCGTTATCCAATCGATTCCTACCTTACCGACTCCCCAAAAGTTTCCATCTCGTATCGAAACCCCGACTTATCGACCGACCCTAACATTCTTCCTATCGACCCTCCTTATCGACCCATCCTATAGCTATCCTGTTTCACCCGACTGTATATATGAGCGGGTCCACGTCATTTCACTCCAACAAAAACACTCAAATCGCGGATCTTTGCGTCCTTCGAGAAATCTTCAGTACTATGGAAAAAAAAATAGAAGTTCACGGATTTCAAAAAATTTTCAAAAATGGCGGAGTTACGGGTGTTTGAATTTTTTTGCACTGCTTAGTTCGAAAATTCATATCTTCAAAACCATTAATTGCAGCGCAATGGTCCTGGACTCATTTCACTGACAAAAAAAAGGGCTACCGTTAAAAAAATACATTGAAAACAAAAATTAATTGTTCCAAGTTTTTTTCGCCACTTTTTTCCAAAATTTGGCCGCCATTCCCAAAGGGTACGGTGAATTTCATGGAGACCATTTTTTTTAGATAGCTGGTCCTTTCCCCTTTAATTTCGTCAAAAAAAAATTCATGGGGACCATACCAGGTCCGGAGAAAAAAATTAAAACGTCCGGCCGTGCGTCGCCGCGCGCGCCGTTCCACGGTAGCCGCGCTACTCCGGTAGGCTCGCTGTTTCACGTAGCTGTTGAATTTCATTCAATGTTTCGCTATTCACCAGGGTTATCCTTACTAGGAAAATAGTTATTCAACTACTTCAGACTCCCAGAATATGTTCACTGGTTATTTCCGCTCGGAATTATACCTGTTCCGAAAATTTCTCCGCGGTTATGATTCCTTGAACACACCTGTGCTGCAATGCAATGAAAAGGGCCGATGTTTTGCGTGAAATTGCGCTCGATGGCGCTTAGTTGGACACGCCTGTTGAATATTAATTCCTAACTTTCACATGTCCAAAATTTTCTGATGCGGAAAATAATTTCGTTTTGATGAATTTATCAGAAATTGGAATGACTGCATGAAATTTCAGAGTACCGCGAACCGTCAAAGCTTTATCAAATCGATTCTGTAAAATAGCCTCTTCTGCTGTATGTTCTGCAGGCGTGCAGTAGGCAAAAGATATGCTTTTGAAATAAGAGCATGCCCAACTATACAAATCCAGCGGTGTTTGAATGGGATCTGAATTACCAATCAATTGTAAACTCGCCCGTGAAGCTAATCTTTTAACAGTTCCACCTACCCCATCACATGGCCCTTTGCCATGTGATGTCGCAAAAAAATGCCACTCAGCTTGACATCCAAAGTCTTCGGAGTGATGTGTTATATTAATCAAATTCTTTTTATTTTTACACTGGGAAGCTGCTCCATCTGAGAAATGAATTATTTTGTTTATGGGAATCGAACCTTGAAACTTCTCTTTCATAAAGTCAATCAATTTTTTTTGGAATAAATGAACTGCGATTATATTATGTTTCAGACACTCTGAAATTATTACAAAACTAAAATGGTTCAACTCTCCCTCGCTGTGACTTTTATAATAAACTACGATTGTATGGATTCGCCTGATTATTACTCCAGTGGAACCTTTGAGTGGAATCTTGTACAACGAACGCATAATTCTCAGCAAAATCGCACACGACTAGAAATTCACCAACATTCACGGTTTCTTTCATTTCCTGCTAATAACTGCTTTGCTGCTTTGCAATGAAATCATGTGTCACCAATTTCGATAATTGATCACAAAAATTATCCATGAAATCGTCGGACGCTTTGATGAGTGTCTCTAGAGCCGTTCGATCTACTGATACCCACTGTTTATAAGTCACGTCGTTGATGAAATTATCGGCGAAGGCTTCTTGCAACGATATTTTGATGATATTCGCCCCGGGACAATACGGGCATGCTCCTAAGTAACACTGTGGCTGTGATGGATTGCAAACCATTTGAGCCAAACAATGCTGGTAGGTCGGAAAAGTCACAGCTCCTTTTTTAACTAAATCACTCATATTTGCACCCATCATCATCAGCTTCACATTCTGGTGATAGGTGCAAACACACACAGTATGAGTACCACTTGGTCCTGCTAGAATACATTCTTTCGGGCGCACTTCAGCAAATTTAGAAAAACCGCACTTTTTATCTGGATAACGATCACGGAACAATCGGTACAATTCTCTCAAATTATTCAACATCAGATGCTTTTGAACTTTTCTTTTGAACTTTTGATCAGATACTTTTTCACCATCTCTGTCAACGGTCACGCAACTCCTTTCACCCGAGGTTATGCGACTGACCTCTTCGTTTGGGTAAAAGTCTTCGACAAATGACACAACTTCTGATGATATCACCTTGCCAGGCTTCGGATTTGGTGAAGATAATATTCCTTTGTCTTGAGCCAACTTTTTTGCTGTGCGAGCCATATGATTCGTGACCTCAAACTCTTCCTCAATTTGACGCACGCTCCAACTCTTTCGAAGAGCAGTGAGAATGGTCAATTTGAATGCCTTATCATCTGTTTGGTTGAATCTCTCTTTCAACTGAGTTAACCACTCGTTGTAATCAGCACTCTTCTTGTCCATAGATATAGAATCTGAAAAATGTAGTTCAACTGCAGTTGAAATTTTTTGGAATGCCTGTACTTTTTCCGAGGATGTTCTCATTTTTTTTAAGGGTATTGGGGTTTCGCCGAAACTGGGTAATGCTGAATTGATATCAGAAAGAATATTTTCTCTATCAATCTCAGGAAAATTCACACACGAAGTTCCGGATGTACATTCACTTGATGACGATGTTGAACCGATTTCTGGAATAGTTTCTTTTGATGAACCTGGCACCGGAAAGTTCTTCAAATTCAGACGGCACGTATCACAAATCACACAATCGTGGGTGATCGAAGTCACTTTATCGCACATCCACTGTGTTACGGGGCGCAAAGTTCGCGAATGCTTTTCCAGCCTGAATGGATTACAACAGTACGCCCTTGGCATTTTTATAGCGAGAGAGTTGTTGACTGTTCAATTGCAAGTTTGTCGTAAGACTGAGGTAATCACGGAATTAGGGAGCCTTTTATTGAAAATCAGTGCATCAAATGCCCTACAGCAGAGGCGGGCAATTTCGTGGTATCATTGCACTTGGCGTATACGACAGGTAAAGGGATTTACTTGATTTTCGCACGGGTCATGCATAAGGGACCAAATCGACCCAATCGACTTTTCCGGTTCGCTTGAGCTATGCAAAACAATAGATCCGCAGAACCCATTTAATCTTTCCTGCAATAGACAATTAAGTTTCATTAATTTGCCTTTTCCGACTGACCTCAGAATTTCAAGAACTATGTCCTGACCCAGGTGAAGGGGATGAATTTATTCAGATTTCTAAGAACCAGAACCACTGCAGCACAGGTGTGTTCAAGGAACCATAACCGCGGAGAAATTTTCGGAACAGGTACAATTCCGAGCGGAAATAACCAGTGAACATATTCTGGGAGTCTAAAGTAGTTGAATAACTATTTTCCTAGAAAGGATAACCCTGGTGAATAGCGAAACATTGAATGAAATTCAACAGCTACGTGAAACAGCGAGCCTACCGGAGTAGCGCGGCTACCGTGGAACGGCGCGCGCGGCGACGCACGGCCGGACGTTATAATTTTTTTCTCCGGACCTGGTATGGTCTCCATACATTTTTTTGACGAAATTAAAGGGGAAAGAACCAGCTATCTAAAAAAAATGGTCTCCATGAAATTCACCGTACCCTTTGGGAATGGCGGTCAAATTTTGGAAAAAAGTGGCGAAAAAAACTTGAAAAAATTAATTTTTGTTTTCAATGTATTTTTTTAACGGTAGCCCTTTCTTTTGTCAGTGAATGGGTCCAGGACCATTGCGCTGCGATTAATGGTTACGGAGATATGAATTTTCAAACTAAGCAGTGCAAAAAAATTCAAACACCCGTAACTCCGCCATTTTTGGAAATTTTTCAAAATCCGTGAACTTCTATTTTTTTTTCCATAGTACTGAAGATTCCTCGAAGGGCGCAAAGATCCGCGATTTGAGTGTTTTTTTTTTGGAGTGAAATGACATGGACCCGCTCATATTTGGCATTTCATGAACTCCTTTTCTATTTCTTTCGGCAAACCTGTTACTAGCTGATGTTCACATAGAATATCTATGTAGTTAACATTGAAACATGTCCTCAAATTCTATGATATTTCTCTTTCTCGCTCATTTCATTATCAGGGATTTCAGTATTATTAGATAAGTGTTCAATTTTCAAAAAACTTTTCATTGGATACGTATTGTTCTCTTTATAAGCTGTTGTGGTTAGATTACCAAATTCATTTAAAATTCTCGATTCATCACCTTTAGAAATAATGGTACTATTGTTCGTGATTTTCCCATAACTTGTTAAATTATGACTCATATCTTTTGCGTAATAGACATTTTGAATATCAACTTTATTCAACTTTCCAGCCGCTTCGAAGTAGCTAACCACATTGCCTATTTTGGTTGCTTTGACTGACCTTTTATCCCCTAAATAGACATTAATCGGTTCTTTTAAATCAATACAATTTTCATAATAATCCGCATTATTAATAATGTGATCAGTGCAGCCGCTATATAAAATCCAATTTATTTCGCAACTATTATCTAACCGGTCTACCTCGCTGTGAAGAGCCGCTATCTTTGTCGTTGCGACCCATGCCTCAGCTCCAGAGGTGTCTCGTTTGTCGTACTTTGCTGCTGCTGCTGCTGTTGTTCCGCCTCTTCTTCCTCTGCCGCGCGCGTTCCAAAAATTGCCGCGACCTCTGCTGGTTCCGTTGAAACTACCGCGTTGAGCACCATTGCCTCTGCCGTTTCCGCTTTCTCCTCGACCTCTGCCTCGTGCTGACCCGCGCCGTGATCCTCGGCAGTCTCGGGCATAATGACCTGCTTTTCCGCACCGGAAGCAGCCATCTTGTTGCGATTTTTGCGCCGTGAAGGCATTTGTGCCTCTCGCTTCATTTTCGCCTTCATGTTTTTTTTTTCAGCAATCTCCAATTTGGTCTACTTCTAACATACGCTACTGTTTGATCCTCCTTTGGCAGCGCGTCGATTAAATCACCTATGTAGCTGTATGAGTCTGGCAGCGTATTTAACACATAGTTTAACTTTTCTTGCTCCGTAATTTTTGCGCCTGCTGCTATTAACTCGTTGATGCTCTTTTCAAACTCGTTCATGAATGTTGCGGTGTTGCTGTATTTAATTAATTTCATTTTTTCTATCTTGTTCCTGCAGATGATTTGGAGTGCTGTCGATTCCTTTGTGTACCTTTTATCTAATTCTTCTATGATTTCATAGGCCATTTCGAAATTTTTCACGTACTCCATTTGTCTGTTCGACAGCGCACTGTATATATAATTGATCGCCATAACGTCTTTCTCGTCCCAGTCTTCTTTGTCCGTTGTTGGTACCTTTTTCCGAGTTACCACTACATCGCATTTTTTCATCTTTAGATACATTTTTATTCTCTGTTTCCACGTGTCGTAGTCCTCGCCGTCGAATACTGGTATTTTTACGTCGCTTTTCTCCATTTCTTTTCTTCTTATTTGCTTTTGTACACTTTCAACGAATTTCAGTACCATAATCACTTCTCTGGCGATTTTCACAAATGTTTTTCGTGCGTTGACTATTTCTATTTCTTTTTCACTTTTAACCTTTAGTTTTTCACCGTTTGCACCATCACTCATTATTTTTCGCGAGCTCACCGTTTTTTTTCCTTTTTTTTCTTTCTTTCACACTTAGTTTCAAGCTTTCCTACGTACTTGAAACTATTGTCTATAACTTTCGTGCACTACCTCTGCGCCTTCCAAGATCATAGAGACCGGAGACAGACCGCAGTAGGTGTGGAGTAAATCGCCGGGGCTCGTTTTTAAATCCGTTGGCATCGCACTTATTTTCCCTTTTCTAACCACGCTCTGCTACCATGTTGATTATATATGACGGGAAATAAGCGTACTCAGTAATATTTCTCTAAAAGAGAGGGTATTTAATATAGAAATGTTATCCCAGACAGCACCGCATCATTGCTGCAATATTGCTGCAGTGTCACAGTGAAAGATTGGCAATGTTGCAGAAATATCGCAAAATGTTGCTGCAATATTTCTGCAATATTGCCACAGTATTGCTGTGTCCGCCTTTATTACATAATTTAGCAATATTGCAGCAATATTGCTTTTTGTAGAGTACTGCAATATTGCTCGCAAATACCCCTACGACACATAATTAAAGAAGATTCGGCAGAAAACAAATAACGGGTTATTATAACTTCTCATATAATCCTGAAAATTCGGTATATTATTTATTGAATTATGTGAATTATATAAGTTTCATAATATGCTTGCAAATAACATATATAGCTGACAGAATATGCAGTTATAGCGGCAGATTATTGTTTGATGTAATGTATGTATTATGTGATATGTATTATGTATTATGTGATATGTAATGTATTATGTAATGTAATGCTTATATATAGGCATATATATATACATATATACATATTCGGTACTATGTACTATACGTATAACTTCTATGGCATACATAATATTTTGACTTGAACTCAAATACTTGGACAAAGCCCTGTGACTTAAATTAAAATCAAGTCTTTTTTCAATGTCAATTATTTTATAACTTCAATAGAGTGTTATATAGATGCACTCGGTTATCTTTTTAAGTGTAATATATCAATGATCTTTTTATATTCTATCATTTTTGACTACATACATATAACTTTGTACGAATGGTTTCTTTTATCACAGTATATAGTTTACAAAGGTGTATCACGCTCCAAACAATCTTCATCAGTATATAGTGTTGTATATACTATATCTATATCTATATTCTTGGCTCTAAAAAATACTATATCTATATTCTTGGGTTTAAAAAATACTATATCTAACTGTTGAGTTTTCATACCACAGTTTAGCTACATGAAAAATATAATTATGATAAGTGTAGACGGAGAATCAAATACGAATATCATTCGTATGATAAACTTAAAATACGGAATAGGAACTTTTGGCAAAAAGCATGTATTATTATTGATACGATATTTAATCATCGTTGTCATCGTTATCAGCAGTCGGGTCATTCTGTTTTTCCACATCATCTGTGACTCGGTCCTTTCGTTTGCTGGAAATAGAAGAATATCGTACGACGTATGTACTAGAATCATCAAAATAGTAGGTTTCAAACATGAAATACGAAATAATCTTACCTTGATCTATCTAGACGCACACGGGCCTGCGTTAGCCACTTTGCAGCTGACTCTTCAATACTTTTCTCAGTGGCATCACCGTAGCGCTTACGCACTGTTCCTGAAATCCCAACTACATGAGACTTTGATAAAAAAAATACTCGTTATGCATGCAATTGAATTGCAGATACAGTAAAATCTTAGCAGATTTTCATGTTCCAATTTATTTATAAAATAAGTTGGAACATGAGAATCCAAAACATTCAGCAGACAGCTGTATTCATTGTGAAACGTTGCAGTATAACAATTCATTGAAAGATAATAATCATTATATGAACGTACTCATCAGCAGCTTCGCCATTTTTGTGTTGCGGAAGGCCTTTTTGTTTCCTCTGAAGCCTGCCCAGCTATACTTAACAGCCACCTCATCGGTGAGTAGACGCTTCATAATATTTAGTATAATTCCATTTATATCAGTGCCGCCTATTTTTTCAAAATATTCCACCTATATAAAAATATATCTAGATCAAAACATGAAAACAGGGCATGTATTCAATCTACAAATGCTAGTATTCCTTGTCCAAACCAGTTATGTCGGTACCGCAAGACTGGTCGCTGATATCGCTGAATTTCAAGTCATTCTCTTTGTTATGGGCTAATTTTAACTCTGCTCTCATGATTCCAGTATACTATTGGCAATGTAATCTATTGGCAATGAAATAAATATAATATTTGATAGTTTTTCAATAGACGAAAATTATTAACACAGCTTTTTCATCAGAGAAACTTGTAAAATAATTATGTTCCTGTGTGCTATCCATAAATGTTTCTATAACCTGCAGCTGGCAGCATATAACAGCGACCAGTTCCATGGTACCAACATGTAAATTAAAATTTTTTAACAAATATATCAGCTTGTCAATCAACGACGATACACGTAGTAATATAATGATAGATTACATACAGCTTTTTTAAATGAGGTACAATTTTGCCAAGACCTTTCCATTTTTTGCACTTCGTCTTCAGATTTCAATGGGAATTGAATGTCGTGAGCAATATCATCTTCGACAAGCGTATCATCATCTTTAGGAGTATTATCACTGCGCTTGGTAAAGGTACGGTCAAATTTTTCTTCCAGAATATCCAACTGGTACGATATACCACTCAGTTTTTTTTAAATTTCTCTATTCCAGTCTGGAATATACGAAATAAAACCACGATTGTTGAGAGTTGTTGTGAAAATCCGTATACATAATATACAAATATCCTTGCCTATTCCCATACCGGTAGTTCTCTTTGATTTAATTGGTTCTGCGTCTTGGCCCAGTGAGATGTTTGATTTGTGACTTTTTAGATCAGAAATTTCTGAATGAGATGAACGGCTGCCACAGTCAGAATTAGTATTGGACGTGCATGATGAACTATCTTTTTCTCTACTTATTGATTGGTGAGCGTCTTGCGCTTCGGTTTTTGGCTGTCGCCTGTCGACTCACCATTTGCGAGGGATAAGGATAATCATCAGTATCTGGAAAAAAACGGAAAAAAAAATTCACTTGTAGCCCTATGTTTCAATGTATGCTTCATTCTGAGACCTGTATAGCTGTATCGTCTTCAAAACTAATCGCTGCGAACTCAAGTTTCAATTACGATATTAAGTGTTGAATATGTACCATCAACATTAGTTTGTTGCGGAGCTTCATGTTCTCTCAATGATGAAAAGTTCTTTGGTAACTTCGGAAGAGGGGGTAGAATTCTGGCTCTCGTGCCGGTTTTTGATACAAGTTCTTCCTCATCATCAGAAGTAATAACTCGCTTTGCACGTTGGTGCCGAGTTCTCTTGCTGGAGTGCTCTAGGTCTCCATCGGGTTCAGAATCTATGTCTGATATTTTCTGGGCCAATTTCAATTTATAGATTCCTCCTTCATAGGTGGCTATAAATTATTATTGTTGAACATACAATTATCCTATAAATCTAGATTATTGAAGTATATTGATATTGAAGAATGTGAACAATTTGTCGATAAGCGTATTCTGTAATGCATATTTTTTATAACTTCGAAGAGATATTACTCCTACTTTTTGTAACTTCAACAACATCGAGCATTGATGAAGATGTCCTGAAAATAATATCCAATTTGAGAATTATAAGTAGGTACCAGCTGAACCAAAAATTCGTTCCACGCTCAAACACTGCCAATTCTCATCTGGATCTGCCCCATGTATCACAGCGGAGATTACACGTGATGAACTGGTATTCTTACTAGGCCACATGCATTCTTTGTTGTTGCTTTTCAGCCAACCTGATAGTACCAATTGAAGCCCATCGGCGAACTGTACTATTGAATACTGCTGCATGTTCAATGGCCGAAGTAGACGTCGTTCAGATTTGCTCAACGGTTGAATTGTATTTTTTCAATTGACCGATACGTTTATCTTCGACGCTATTAAAATTGTAACTACCAAAATAAAACAAGTAATAGATTTGACTCCTCAAACGCGAATAGGGCACAACATACATGGATGATGAAACTAAAGCTAGCAGTAACAGTTAGGAGTCGAATGTTGACAAATACACTTATTGTAACAGCTGGCGGCCAAAGACTAATCATCAACGTATTTTTGAATCTCGTGAACTAATAATATTTTTATTGAGTCAAGAGATTAGACTGTATTATTTTTCCAAATTTGGGATAGGTTCAGCACAATCAGCTTCACTCACTGTGACTGCTAGCTTCAAGACATATTAGATTATCCAGTGTGTAGAATGGGAAAGACAGCAAAATTGTTTTGATATGACATGCGGAATAGTTTGGATCGTATTTTGCTAACTAGCCATGAAGATAAATTTTGTTTTTCTCTGACAACGCAAATGTTAAATTCATTTGAATCACATGGAGATGTGTAAAAATTAGTCAAAATCTCGAGCATTCTGCCTACGATATACATACGGCCGTCCGTTGTTTCGACTATATTTGAAATACACACACACTGTAAAAAATGCGGTGTTAAATTTAACACCGTTTCAACACCACAGCGTGGTCTATATAGGTCCATTACTTCGGTGTAAACCAACGGTGTAAATTGCTGGTGTAAGATGTGCGGTGTACAAACGGTGTTCTTAATTAACACCGCGTCAATTGATACCAAAAGTGTTATTCAAATTCACACACAAGAGGTGTTCATGGCAGTATGGAGTAATAACACTTAATGGTGTGAACTTGTAACTTTCAATGGTGTCGGTGACTGTCACAACAAGGTGTACATTTTTCACATGAACATAGGTGTCAATCTACAGCTGTATCACCGCTCCGGTGTAAAAGTCAGAACATGGGAGATGTTATTGCTAGTGTCAAATCATACCGCCTAAAAGTGTCAACGATTGTCACCAAATTAGGTTGATACTGACACAGTACGGTGTAGATCGCGTACACAGATATGAGTGTTAGTGGTCAGCTGTAACACTCTGGTGGTGTCGGAATCAACACAAAGGCGGTATTACTTTCTTGCGAGTGATAACCGCTATTGGTGTGAACTGTATACACCGATGAATGTGAATATCATCATAGAACAGTGTAGATTATCCACACAGCAATGGGTGTTATTCGTAGGCTTGAATAATTATTCGGTGTCAGAATTAACACATGGAGGGTGTCATTGACAGTGTCAGGTAATAACCATTATCGGAATGAATCGAAAACACCAAATGGTGTTCACACTGTAGTCAGTGTGTGTGTGTGTGTGTACGAATAACACCCATTGCTGTGTGGATAATTCACACCATACTATGATAATATTCACATTGATCGGTGTTTACAGTTCACACCAATAGTACGGTGTACATCATTCACACAGAGATTGGTGTTAATACACAACTTTATTACCCCCATGGTGTTGAATGCAACACATGGGAGGTGTTATTGTCTGAAAACAATAGTTGTAATAAAAACAATATGTATATTATGGAAGATATAAGGCATCATTTTATTCAACAGAGTGAACACGTTATATGAAAATGATATATTGCACATTCAATGCATGAACATATTCTATACAAAATCTTATACATACATATATATATATATATATTCTTCTCAAAATTTTTTACAGCTCTCGTATTTAAACTTTGCAAAACTGTGGAAACCTGTTGAAAGTTCGTTTAAGTGATTAAACAACAAAACAAAAAACAATCGATTTCTTCTAAAATTTCACCATGGTCTCCACTCTAGATATAAAGGACTTAAGTGATAACTCTAACAATTTGCAGCTATGATTTCAGCAGAGCAACATATTCACAGCGCAAAGTTTTTGTACTAATTCTCAACTTCTCAACATTATACCACGTGGGAACTTTGCAAATGATGACACTGGTTTCTTTGGATCTCAGTAACCAAATGAAGTGATAAAATATGAAAATATGGGTTCTCTCGTCAAACGGGCCACCCATCTAACTCGAGGTCTCCGGAAATTCCGGAAAAATTTGTACGTACGTGTTATTGGGAATGGAAAACAAAGGGCCTAGCCGGGTAAGCATATTAAAATTGCCCCCAAAGCTATCGAATTCGCGTTTCGACCTAAAGTTTTCACATCACTAGAAAATATTTTCCACCAAGTTTCAAATCTGCATCTTCATTCTCTGCTCATATACATCGAATAACGTGTTTTTCGGTTTTTATTTCGTTTCCCGTCTTGTGTTAAAGATATCCTAATAACCCGGATCAACCATCAAACAGTTTTCAAAATACGTACAAAAATATTTTTTGCGTCCATTTTGGCGGGAAATTGTATCCATACGAAAGCTTAGAATATTTCAAATCGGCTTTTTCCTATGATCCCATCATTTCGCAAACACCGAAATATTCTGCAAAGCGTACCTTTACGCGGTACTCCTCCCCAAATTTTTACAGAATTTTCGCAGTGGTGGGCCATACTGAAAACAAATGAAAACTCCTTTTTTTGTGTATTTTGAAGGCTCGAGAGGGACCTCAATGTTTCGGAACATATTTCATCACCTGAAATCACCTGATTATCTGAAAATGTATTCGAATTTCAAAAATTTTTTCACTCAATTTCGAACCCGGATGATAATATTTTATTTTAACCATTACACGTTAGAGGCATAAATACTGGAGAATTTTTTGTTTCTTTTATTCAAATCTGATTGTGCCTACTCAATAGTCGATAAATACAGAACTTACTCAAAAATCAAGCGGTTGTATGGGTTATTTTCAACAAGCCGTTACAATAGTAGGTAGCACTACGTTATAATGAAACGATCAGAAAAGATAGGCGTGCACATGTCGGTTACTTCTATTCAGCATTTTTCAGTTCTGCATCGAGTAAGTAATTTCTTATTTTCAATTAATTTCTGTGTTTATCGACTATATTGAGTGGAGGGATCCTTTAATATCCATTATTGAATCGATCTATCGATGCATTAGTTGTGTTCAACACAAACAAATTACATATACGCATCTCAGAATTTTGTGAGTTCTTCTTCCACATAGATTATACAGGGTGGTCCATTTTAATCGCTCCAGGCGAATATCTCAGAACATAGGAAAGATACTAAAAAAATTCGGCTACAAAAGTTAAAGGCATTCACGGGGGAAATATAATGATGATATATGTTGACTTGTGAATTTTATCTCTTCCGAGATTTTGCTAGTAACTCCAGATTTTAGAAAGCGAACACACGTTTTGGATATGAGCAGCTAATAGCAAGATCAACGACTGATTCAAATACGGAAAGCCAAAGCGATGTTGATTTTTATTTAATTTTTATTTTTTTAATAATTTTTGTTTCGTTTTTATTTCAAATTCAAATTGTTTTTTTGCTAGGGTTTTGAAGTTATCTCAAAGTCCGCTATTATTCCGATCTACAGAGAATGAAAAAATTGAGAGGAAAAAAAAATTGAATTATAAAAAATGAATTTCAAAAATTATAACAATAAATTGCAAATTAAAAATTGGATTACAATATTTTGTGCTTCTTGTATTTGAATGAGTCTTCGATCTCTATTATTATTCTATTAGCTACAACATATCAACACAATCAAATTTGAATGAAAAAAAAAGTACTCCAGTATTTTTGCCTCCAAAGTGTAATGGTTCAAATTACATGTTATCATCCGGGTTTGAAATTGAGTGAAAAAATTTCTGAAATTCGAATACATTTTCAGATAATCAGGTAATTTCAGGTGATGAAATATGTTCCGAAACATTGAGGTCCCTCTCGAGCCTTCAAAATGCACAAAAAAAGGAGTTTTCATTTGTTTTCAGTATGGCCCACCACTGCGAAAATTCTGTAAAAATTTGGGGAGGAGTACCGCGTAAAGGTACGCTTTGCAGAATATTTCGGTGTTTGCGAAATGATGGGATCATAGGAAAAAGCCGATTTCAAATATTCTAAGCTTTCGTATGGATACAATTTCCCGCCACAATGGACGCAAAAAATATTTTTGTACGTATTTTGAAAACTGTTTGATGGTTGATCCGGGTTATTAGGATATCTTTAACACAAGACGGGAAACGAAATAAAAACCGAAAAACACGTTATTCGATGTATATGAGCAGAGAATGAAGATGCAGATTTGAAACTTGGTGGAAAATATTTTCTAGTGATGTGAAAACTTTGAATCGAAATACGAATTTGATAGCTTTGGGGGCAATTTTCACATGCTTACCCGGCTAGGCCCTTTTGGAAATTTTTAGATTTTTCGGGCATTGCATTTCAGAAATCATTTTATCCAATCATTCTCACGTAGCGAGATAAATTGGGAAAGGAGTGAAAAATTGTTGGAATGAAATTTGTCTGTTTTCTGTCTCAGCTTTTCAGTAGAATTAGAGGAAGAAAAACTTCGATCCATTCAAGCCCTTTTTATCCGGAAAACGTTTGGAAATGTGCCTGTTCCAAATTTCGAAATTTTTTTCCACCAATAAAAACTGTCCACATTTGCAAAAGGCACATTTTCAAACGATTTTTGGATAAAGAGGGTTTAATCGGGTCGGAATTTTTTTCTCTCCAATTTCACTGGAAAGTTGATAAAAAAAAAAAAAAAAAATCTCATCCCAACAATTTTTCTCTCCTACCCTAATTTATCGCGCTACGTAAGAATGATTGGATAAAGTGATTTCTGTAATGCAATTCCCAAGAAATCTGAAAAAATGTCAAAATTTTTTCCATTTCCGATAACACATATAAAATTTTCGAGAATTTTCGGAGACCTCGAATTAGATGGGTGGCCCGCTTGACGAAGGAACCCTCATATAACAATCACATGAAGGAAGACATGATGAGGATCAGTATCCTTTCATAAAATGACGAAAAATAACACATACATTTTGGAATATATTTTTTATAGTTGTGGAAAATTTGGTAAAGTTATTCCCATTTTATAGATTTCGGTGAATCGGCGTAGATCATTTACAAACATTCTCTGATTAGGAACTACATTCCAGTCTTTTGTTTCTTCTCTTTATATTTTCGTATACATATGTATGTACTATGTATCATAATATTACATATATAATATATAATTATAGACTTAAAGATAGTGACTTTGACATCTGAATGTGGGGTATTCCATGTCAACTTAGTAAACGGTTGACCATGGCATCTTTACTATCACCAAGGATTCCCAGTGATGGTCCCTGAAAACCTTCAGAATAAATTTTTAATTTTTAAAATCTTAAACTTGTCAACACTGATCTTCAAGGGGAACAGTATGTCGCGGTTGGAAAAATTGAACATGTTCCAAAATCAATTCGTTTCATCACCGAAGTTCATTTTGCATCGTTATAATCATCTCACTTTAAAAACGGTTGCTGCACGAATTCGGGCACACCGTAGGCCCGATTCGACTTATCCATGTCCAAGATTGTTCGAAATACAGGCCGTCACGAATTGAACGGGGGATATTGGAAAATTCAATTTGTAGGCTGAAATATTTGCAAATAAGTGAAAAAGAAATGTTCAATTTTCGGAAAATTGGCCATATCTACTATAATAATTTTTTCAATTCAATTTCCCTCGTTCAATTTATGACGGCGCATCTTCCGAAAAATTCAGATCCTGAGAAAGTGAAATCGGACCTACGGTGGTGTGCGTCAATTCGTGTAGCGTCTGATTTTCAGTGACATGATTATATAATGATGTTAAATGAACTTTGGTGAAGAAATAAATTGATTCTCGACCACTTTTCATTTTTACAACCGCGACATACTGGTCCCCTTAAAGAACATACGTGGAAATATTTAATTTCCAACCCAGAAATGCTCGCCAAAAGTTCAGAGCGAACTTTCATTCCTTCCCCATTGAAAAATTATCTGTTTCTATTTTTCTATAGATTTTTTACATGATACAGCGCAGAATATATTACTGTGACATATACCTGATCTAATCAGCTGACTAGAAAACTGTAGATCAATTAAAGCAAAACGATATTTATCATGAATACTAATAAAAAAAGCTCTACTTCCACTCTGAAATTTGGGTGAGCATTTCTGAACTGGAAACTGAATTTTATCACATGTTTTTTAAAAATTTATCAGAAAGTTTTCAAAGTAGGTTTAAAACAGCATAGGCCAAAACCGGTTGCTGGAAAACAATTCGTTGTTATGGTTTTCTGGAGTCACACTATCACTGGAAAATCCTTAGTGAAAATAAAAAATGTCTCAACCAATCGTTCAGTGCGTTGAGATGAAATACCCCACGTATGTCACACACGTATATAAAATTTGTAGGGCAAAGTTCCTGTACAATTGTCAGGCTTAAATAACAAAATAGTACTATTCAGTATCACACAGGTTCAGTTACAAACTATATATGTAAGTCTTTGGAATCTCAAACTCGTATCACATCTACAATCTATCAACTACATATTTATAGAATAGTGACTTATTATCAGGCGAACAAATGTACGGAGTATATTTCCGGAGCTCCGATTATCAAATCGGATAACTGACAATGAGACGAGATTGAAAGTCGTATTGAACAAAATCATAATCATAAAATAGGGGTTTCAATAAGCGCATTCAACAAATCTTCAAAAATACTGGGACCATTTTAAAAAATTATGGCATACTTAGGTACTATATAAGTCTTAATACTATCACATGCTTGATGAAGGTTATATGCAACTTTATGACTGAGCAATGAAATATCTACAATGCTATAACAATTCGACGAGTCTTCCTCGACTTGATAAGCGCATAAGGTTTCATCAAAATGAGTAGTCTTCCACTTTTTACATAAACACATCGGAGTATTGTTATTGACGAATAATTTAAGTATTTTTTTAAAAACAGACAACTCGGTGTTGTCTATATGTGTTGTGATGAAAAATCCTACTCTATAGGAAAATATAAAATCCAGTTTATTTACTAATAATACTGATATATTACTACTTATATTCACATCCACAGACTCTAGAAATAAGTCCTCAACTACTTCTGAGTATTTAACAAAGTTTCCTGGGCCTGCGTGGATCTTCGGTTCCAGATTTTTTCTATCGATAATCCAATTATAGAACATGTAGCGTTGATGCTGATTAGCCAGCGTTTTGGTGATATGTTTGAAATTGCAATACTTGTGCGCTAAGTCTTTGAAATAACTGTGCTTGGCTTCAAATCTCATGGACCATATGAATATCAGAGGTCCCATACATTCGATCACTTGAGGATAATGGATCATAAAATGGTGTTTAGGTATCAAAGATCTATGAAATTGTGCTGGAAATTCAGAGTGATGTTCATCTATCAAAGACTCCAATTCATATATCATACCTCTGCTAATTTTTGGAGAAAATATTATTTGAATAATGCCCAACAGCAATTCTATGACGTGCCACTTTTTTCGCACTTCATCTTCTTTTATGATATCACTTATAATAAGAGGCAAATACCGGATAAGACACCAACTTTGCACTGCTCGTTGTCCAATCAATGAACCAGGCTTCTCTAATACCAACGGACTAGGCTTGTTCCTCATTTCGATGATACCATAGTTAAAGGTCTTGATTCTGCTATTTAAGTCAGAGATGGTGATCAATTTCAGATTGTTTGTAATCTCACTAACAAAAAGTTTCACTTCAAGTTGAACTACACCTTCTAATATATCGTGCCCTATATCCACAGAGGGATTATCAAATACATTGAAATACTTCAATTCATTGAGCACAGTGGTATGTTTAATTCCCAGTACATGGGAAGTTTGCGGAGTCTGCTCCGTATAGGTTCCATATTTAGTAGATGAGCGAAGATAATTCGGATTCGGTTTTGTCATTATTCGAGCTTCTTCTTTGTTCGCTATGCAAATCCTACAATAGTGTGTCGCAGAGAACGATTCCACCATTCCATACAGCATGGTCGCACTCAAGTTATCGAAACTTAGTACTGAAATTGTACCACGTATGACTTTATTTCCTATTTGGATACCTGCAGATTCTAATATTTTTATATCTTCGACAATGGGTTTCAAGACTGCGTTCATGCCAAAGACTTTCATGTCAATAGTATAAAACAATGATACCAAATGAATGTATTGCAAATTAGCGTTAAGATGAGGTGGAAGATTGCCAAGAACTAGATAAATGCCACCCAGTTTATGAGCACCAGTTTTACTTCCCAGAGGGTTGACAGTTTCAAAATCGTCATAATACAGTTGCAATTGCAGCCCGTACTGAGATATTCCGAACAGAGAGTTAGTTTGATAACATGTGCCATTGGTTATACATTCTAGTATTTGTGAGCGGCCTGGTTTCACAGCTCTCACTTGTTCTCGCACGCATTTATTAGACAAGATAGACTTGAGTGTCTCCAATATTGGTACATACGTCATAGTACAGGGTACGGCGACAGTTTTATAGATATTTAAAGACTTGTCGTACACTTGATCATGGCGCACTCCTATTGATAACTGAACTGGCTGAACGAAATGTTTTGAATCGGAATAAATTTTATGCCTTTTATAAGTACTCTTGACTTTCTCAATCTCCATTTTTTGGCTATTTATGTAGGTTTCCAACACGCTATTTGTAGCTTCAGTTTCTCTGGTGGTTATGTTTAAAATATCATCCATCACATCTCCTAATAAATTCGCAGTACATTCCATAACGGTTTGTATTGTTTTCTTTGGAGTTCCAGAAGACTCCAGTTTCAAAAAGAAGTTATTTAGTAATGAAGTTTCGGGTGAATCGCTACTAAGATCATCTTCATAAAGCCAAGAATCATCATGGTTCGTCAAAGAACCATTATGATCTGACACAGTTGAGTGTTCAAAGTCACTGAGATGATAAGATGTGGTGGCTAAATCGCCAGTGGCTGGTGAGTGATCAACACCACATGTTTGATCAACAGAATGAGTAACTGGAGCTAAGGAATCTGTTTTTTTCGAGGCAACACTAAGGCTAGTACTGGTTTCATCGAGCTCAAGGTGTTTGATCAAGTGTTTGCGGAAGCCCGAGTATGTTTTAAAAATTAGTGAACATGGGGGAAAACAGCACTCTAAGCGTAATTGTGATCCGGACAATAACGCATGGTTTCTTCGAAGATGCTTAACTATTTCAGTCACCGATGATGAACTGACTGAACAAATGTAACAACGTATTGGGATCATTTTTCTGATAATTTGAAGAATAATTGGCTTAGTTCATTATATAATACATCTCTTGCTACATGTTCTATAATTGGATTATCAACCGAGTGTGAGGTGTATATGGAGAAGACTATGAACCACTGTGAGTTAACCACGTGCGAACTTCTCTCATACGGGGAGTAAACTTGACTTCATCCACATTCAACTTGTAATAAAATACCTGGATGAACTGGTAGAAGCTCATTAAATTGTCATCGTATTTTGTATCCAGAACAGAGTGACTCTTGAATAACTGATCGAATGCTTCCAATGCAGTGTTTTCATCAGTTGGCAAATATTGCCCATCTACGGCAATAAAATATGAGCTGATTGCACTTTTATTTGCACCAATGGCCAATAGACACGGCTGCGTAGTTTTAACGTTTGCATTCTCCAAGGGAGTTCCGAGCTGCAAAAAATTATAGGTACATATCAGAACATCACTAACAATATCTTCTTTCTGTACAGTGCTCAAAATGTTTTGATTAATATTTGATGAAGAAGTCTAGTGGTTTCTTGACAATTTTAAGATTCCATGACCAATATTGAGTTCGTTTGAACGAGAGTGAGAAGCCCAGTATGGTTGGAGAACAGATACTAGACAAAGTTATTCCTAAACATGGAAGTAAATTCGAATCGTAGTTTCAATGCTACCTAAATAAACGATTCACAAAAACATTTTGACAAGACCCCTGACACCTTTCTCTCATAGTATACAAATGGTTTCATGGCCACATACCTGCAAAAATAAAATCAGTTTATCTATTGCTGTTGAGATCTTATCACGGTCCGTTCGCTTTCTTCCTTTTGCTGTAGGAGGTAACATCCTCAGTAGTGTAATAAAAGCTCGAGTATCAGGATCCCAATCTAAAGCAGTTCAAGCAAACGTGCTACAAAAACTCGATACAACAAAAGAAGGATTCAATGTGATGAAGCAATTCTATAAATTTCTCAGGAAATATATCTATTGGATTAGGTTTTCTCACAACCAACCGAATCTACAGTACGACTGATTGAAATTTTGGTAAACATTGTTGAGAAAACCCTAGTTCATTTAGAATGTTTGACATTATAACCTGGTTCATCATCCTGCTGCGTATCGTTTGGCTGAGCAATACGTAAGGATGCTGCTTTGAAAATATTCGAGTGTGCAAAGTTTTCCAACTTTATAGTGGGATGCAACAACGAGAACTCGTAGTTTATCTGTAAGAAGAAAAAGTTGGAGATCATGGCAAATAAGAGATTCAATCGGTTCGAGTTCATTTTGGAGACATTAAATAATGGATGCTCACCAGATACGAAGCATAGGCAAATTTAGGGTAGTGCTCTAAAATATTTGCAGGAGTCGTTCTTCTCTTTGAAAAAGTCAGTTTCATCGCAGATTTTATCTCATCTTTCTGAGTTATTGGACACGCGTGTTTGAGGAAGAGCATACGTTCGGCATACTCTTCATCAGAGATTATGGGAAGTTCCTCCAATTGAGTAGTTTTCTGTTCCGGCTCTTTATCCTCAGTTTTCAATTTTTTGTTCAATTTCAGGTTATGTCGTTGATTTCTATTGACGGTTCTTAATCTCCAGGAAATAAATCCACTTCTCGTTGCAGAGTCGTAAAATGCCTCCTGAAGTACAGATGCAGATAGAATAATAATATAAACTATATGTTGCAGAGTTCTATATGTTATTAATTTTAGCACTTCAAATGTGATCATGACAAACAGGTAATATTAAGGGAACTTAATATTCATACCCTACTGAACTTATAGTGAAAAGCAGGTTTCAATTCTCAATATGGCCAAAAAAAGTTCAATCAAAATACTGTTGCATACTTTTTCGGATTATGGTGAGATATGTTTTGATAAAATGTTCCAATTTTATGCGATGCAAGTTCCAGCACAAGGAAACTTTCGCAGCTCTGCAGCTTTGAGTCGACTTTCTTTGGCTGGTTCAAAAATTAGAAACTGCTCTTTACCACAATTTCAGTAGGGTGTTCCCTTAAAAAATTGAAGAGATGCTATTCAAAATACAAAGGGCAGCGTTTTCAGCAGTTGCTATTGAGCTTCCTCGGCACCGACAAGTCTAGTCATGAAACCAGTATGGGTCATTGCAACACAGCAGATGTACTAAAGATGCAACTTTTTATTCTTGTCGACTACTATTAGCTAGAGGAAACGCAAAAATGACTACTAAATATGGGTGGACGCGAAGGCTGGGTTTGCTTTTGGGTAGAGGACTTCAGCAGTAAGGTTAATGACTGCTGAATATGGTTCAAAGGCTGTTGGAGGGGAGAGTGGGGTGAAGTCTTGAAAAAAATTATGATGAAAAAAATATTTGACATGTCAATTTTTACTGAAAATTACTACACCATCTTTCGGAATCCACCAAAATTATTATGCTCATCTGATTTTTTTGCAACTGATTTCATATTGCATTGAGTAAAACGTGAATTCAATACAATGACGGATTCGGTGATCATTTTGATTATTCATGTTCTAGAAATTCGTCATAGCCCTGAATCAACTCAACAGTCCTATCTCATCATAATATTTCCCATGCCAATGAACTTTATTTTTGATGAAGTTGAAGTTCGTAACGTTAATGTAACAGAATTTTTGGAAGAAGTTCACTATTTCAGGACTCAAATGTTGTTAGATTTATAAAATTGACGAGTTAGATTTTTTTTTACTAACTTCAGAAAATAGTCAAGTGTATTTTGGTGTTTTTGAACCGTTCAAGTTACAAAATAAAACATTTTTCCCATCATTTTGTTACGTTAACGTTACGAACTTCAACCTCATTATATTTGCGCATCGACAATCCACTTTCCACTATAATGAACGACATCCAAACATATTTTTAACGCTAGTATACTTACATAACCTTTCGTAGAACCTGGATCTTTTAAAGTGGGAAAAGTCAGAATTATGCTCTCCGCATAAGCTTCTTTTTCTGCGGTGGATGGGTGATCCCCAAATCTGTCCACTAAAGAATTCACGACCACGTTCACAAGCTTCCTCCGTGTTTGAGCTTTAAGAGTCTTCGTCTTTTCATATTCTTCTATAATTTCGGCACCTCCTGGAGTGGAGTTGATGATTTTCAACAAATCCTGTAAATATGGCGGTATAATTTATTTATTCATAATATGAATTTACAGTGTTGTGGAAGCTCAATTCTTTAAATTTCGTATTCTAACAAGATATGTACGAAATGAACCCTGTTGGGATCGAGGTTTTATAGGCGGATTAAAGAATAGATAATAGTTGATGCGCGTGTTTATTTCAGAGCCGCAAGCGGAAGTAGGTTTATTGAATATAACATGGCGGGCGGCTTTGTGCCGCTACAATATGATTGGTGGGATCTAGAGCGGTGAATTTCAAAACTAGAATGATTCGTTTACCTTATTCTACACCCCCCCATAAACGAATATCTACGCTTTTGTTAGTATTGCACCCCCAAATTATTACTACAGTGTTTCAGCTTTGGACTGGATAATGCTTTGGTTAGTGCGTCAGCTAACATTTCTTCAGTAGGTATATAGTTTACAACAATTTCCTTGTTAGCTAAGTGCTCTCTTATAAAATGATGACGGATGTCTATGTGTTTCGTTCGCTGGCGGAATCCAGCAGTGTTCGCTAAGTCGACGCTGCCCTTGTTGTCACATAGGATCTTCGTTGGATTCTCTACAGACTGCGGGTCTAGCTCTCTTGCCAACGTTCTTAGCCACAATGCTTCTTGGCATGTTGCTGCTAGAGCCATATATTCGGCTTCGGTTGTCGAGAGGGCCACTGTCTTCTGTTTTTTGCTTTGCCATGAGACTGGTCCGCCCAGTAATCTGAAAACGCTGCCTGTTACGGAGTGTCGATCGGTTTCGTCGTTCGCCCAATCTGCGTCGCTGTATCCTTCGATCGATTGGTTTCCTCTTTTGCTGAATTCCAGTGTTGCGTTGGCTGTGCCTTTTAGGTATCTAAATATTCTTTTCACGGCCGTCCAGTGAGCTCTGCCGGGGTTCTGGTTAAATCTGCTAACCAGTGAAACTGCGTGAGCGACGTCTGGTCTCGTGCCTTGACAGACGTACATTAAACTTCCCACGGCCTCTCTGTATGGGATGCTCCGCATCTCGTCTATTTCCTTTTTGTTCTTTGGTTCCATCTCTTTGGTGAGTTTTTGGTTCACATCTAGCGGGGTCGCTACCGGCTTACAATCAGACATGTTGAATCTCTTCAATATATCCCTGATGTAAGTCTCTTGGTCCAGTCGGAGTTTTCCTTGTTGTCGGTCTCTCGTGATCCTCATCCCCAGGAAGTTCTTTGCTTCTCCCAGGTCCTTCATCCTGAAGTTCTCTTTTAACATTTGCTTCGTTGCGTTCTTCAGTTGTTGGCTGTTCGATAAGACGAACATATCATCGACGTAGATGGCGACAATGACCACATTTCTTCCTTCTTTACGTTGGTAAATGCACGGGTCTGCTTTCGACTGTGTAAATCCCATGCTTTTCAAAGTTTGGTCCAATTTTGTGTTCCACGACTTCCCGCTCTGTTTCAGGCCGTACATAGCCTTCTTCAGAGACCACACCTCGCCCTTGCAATCTTTTGCAAATTCAGCCGGTGGTTGTACATAGATTTCCTCATCTAGGTCTCCATTCAGGTACGCTGTTGTTACGTCCATCTGGGGGGCGATTCTGTAACTCTGTCCATAACTTATGGACGTCTATAAGTTTTTTCCCCGAGGCTACGCCAGTGCATTGCCCCGCTAGCACCCGCTCACCTCCGCAGCAGCCTACATGCTTTGTTTACGGGCGGCAACCGTCGAAGATAGCCAATCAATTTACGGACAAGGAACAATTGAACCCAAGGAAAGTCCGGCTCCGTGATAGCGCTAACTTGAATTCGCGCGTTACCGAATCGAGTTTTTAGCGCCTGCCGGGACGAGAGTTATAGACATCCATAACTAGTTATAGACGTCCATAACTACAACGATCGCTAGCGCTACCAATACGAGAGCGCCCGCCGTAATGACACTCTCAACGAATATATTTCTTTCGATTACTCGATAATGACCTTTAAAATATATAAACCTACAACATATGACAAATTCCACGTCAAATCGGCCGGATTTAGCAACGTATACTTCGTATTTTTCAGCAGCGGGAACTTTTTTTGCGTGTGATACACGTTCGAAAAGTCGATCCCTAAATTTGTCTCCCCTCTCAATATTTTTTTTCCCCGAAAGTTACATCACCATCGATTTTAATACCGTCGTATTATTCATGCAATTTTGTACAGCGAGTAATTATCGATTTCAACGAAGGAGTCCACATTTTTGAAAATCGTTTACCATGTCGCGCCGTAAACGGGACGGTGTCGTGTGAAGTCGAACCGAAGGCGATGCCGTTGCGTACGGCGCGATACAGTGCATGATAAACAATTCAAATACTTTGCGTTGATGAAATTCGTGTTTACACAGAATTGGATGAATAGTCGAATATTTTTTAAATAAATTTCAGATTATCAATTTTGATGGCTAAATCGTCGAACTTTCGAATTCCGAAACACGATTAAACTTACACCGCTCACTTTCAATGTGTTTAACTCGTTGAGAAGTAATCGCTGAAATATGGAATAGGAACCATTCTGTAGTTTAAAGATATCTTCAACTCATCACAGGGCTTGCAGGATTTTTTCGATAATCGGCGATTACGACGATTTGATTGAAAAAGGTGCGGTAGGCGCTTCTTCGAATACTCTACTCCAACTGCCCACCATTCGGTTAAGGGATTACACGGGTTTCCTCGGGGAAAAACGACCTATTTTCAACAATTTTTCTTCATATAAATCATGAAATATTTTATTCAAACTTTTTATTGTCACAAAGATACACTATTGACAAAGAATTTCTGAAATTTTGGGGAAAAAATATTAAAAACTCGGTCATTGTGACGTCATTTCCGGCGACCCCTCGGAAAAAAAGATGCGTCCGCGTTGGCAGGAGAACTCCTTACAGGATCATCTGAAGTGAAAAACCAAAATACGTGCTTTAGTTAAGACCTTAACTTAGATCTTGGACGGAGGAAAAAAAAAAGTGAAAATTGGATTTTCGGCAGACCTTTTTAAAAAAGAATGTAGCGAAATTTTCACCGAAATTTTCATTTTTTTGTAAAAAGGTCTGCCAAAAATCCGATTTTCACTTTTTTTTTTTCATTCGTCCAAGTTCTGAGTTAAGGTCTTAACGAAAGCACGCATTTTTGTTTTTCACTTCAGATGATCCTGTAAGGAGTTCTCCTGCCAACGCGGACGCATCTTTTTTCCGAAGGGTCGCCGGAAATGACGTCACAATGGCTGAGTTTGTAATATTTTTTTTCAAAAATTTCAGAAATTCTTTGTCAATAGTGTACCTTTGTACCAATAAAGGGTTTGAATAAAATATTTCATGTTTTATATGAAAAAAAAATTGTAGAAAATAGGCCGTTTTTCCCCCGAGGAAACCCATTTAACCCCTAATAGGTTTTGAAAAACTATGTGGATTTGGTCGGCCATGCGTCAGTCCTTTTGAAGCATATCACTGTGAATCGGCTTGCGATTTGCTAAGCCGGTCTCGTGTAATTCGCAGATAATGGGAGATGGTGCTATCTCATCAATGGAAAACAAGACTAAATCCTAATAAGCAATGAATTACAGGTATAGAACTGAAGAATAAATATCCGCATATTTTCGGCGATGCGACAGTGCTTCTGAAGCATATCGCTGTGAATTATAGTTTTATAAATGACAAATGTCAAGGTTTATCATCGAGAAGTTTTACCCGGTGCACAATGATTTCACCGATTTAACCATTTTTCCGCACGCACCTACTCCCGTCATGAGATATTTACGGTAAGTTAAGATAAAACTGTACGTCTATAATTAACAGCAAACTCTACCGCCTTTGCGGGATCGTTTACAATTGAGATAAAAATTCGAAATTTCGAGGAACACCGTGCACGAGTACTACCCTTATGTGAGTATACTATAGGCTCTTCAATGATTCTCAGATGATTAGAATGTTATGATTCTGTCACATAGGCTTCACGGCATTTTGATTCTATTTTATTGTACATCGTAACAAGTACAATGAGAATATTATTCCGGATCGACGAATACGGAATAAATGAATGTAATTAATTCTCACAGTATGACAGGAAAATGTATAATAAAGGGTTTCTATTCTACAAGGAGTTCCGCGAAAACTCAATGAACGTTTGACTCAAGCGTTTTCGATATTGCAAATTCGTTACAAAATTGTTTTTTAGATTGAGATCGTGTCATCTATTTCCTTATAATGTTACGGCCTATTTCTTTCGATTAATTCGATTATTTTGTGATGTTATCCGGAAAAGTTACATTGAGACACACATACGTGTAAGTGTAGTGACCTGCCGTTGGCGGGAGTGTTCCTAGTTACGGTGAGTGTCTTATGTTTTCAAACAATTTTGCACGGCGTCTTGTCGCATGATAAACGCAATTTACGAGACATCATAATAAAAATAATAAAAATGGGAAAAGAGAGGTAAGTAATAATTTTATCATCAGGAAAAAAATGCTGAAGTATAAGCCATCGTTTCCGCACTTTACTTGTACATACACTTCAATGAATTTGTGATAATAAGAAAAATTGCGCGTATGCGATGCTTGTAGATGCGTTTGGATAAAGGTCATTTCAAATACGTATGAACTGCAATACATTTCAATATTACAATCACAAATATTCTCTTTACTTAGGTCATAAACAATTGCATATTCACAGTACTCAGTATATTTACGTATTGTTTTTTAATTTACATTATCATAGCAAGCCTAAAAAGTCAAGAACACCGAGAGTCAACAAAAAACAAAAAAAGTACCTTGTGGATTATATGTTGACCCATCAAAATTTTTCGGCCGGAAAATTTTCGGGTCCGATGGGTGCTGCATTCACTAAAAATAAGTGGGAGGATCTCGGCAAAGCGCTAAATAAACTCGGGCCAGAAAAAACATCTACCCAATGGCAAAAGGTGAGAATAGATTGGCTTTCAATTTATGAAGATGATGCGCTTGGTAGCTGCTGTTTTTATAACATTTCATTTAGATTTTGATGGATTCATACCAATTTCGTGATCGACGGATAGAATATTTGACTGGTTACATGTACAACGTTTGACTGGACTGTGTGGTCGTTAACATGTCATTAACAGAATTCGAACGCCAACGATAAATTGATAATGAATTCGTTCATTTTTTTTATATTGGAATTGCTACATCATAACTTCCCGAGTTCACAGTCCGTACTATAATATACTCGATTGTATTCATTCATTCCTCATGCCTTTTATACAAACCTCGACTCATTTACTTGCACTGTATCGTTACCAATAATCTCATGACATTCATACGTATTGCATCGCAAATGTTGATATTCAACTTGCAGGTCTGGATTAGCATGAAGGCCAGTTCGAAAAATAAAGCCAGCTCGATCAAGGTGCAGCACAGGAGAACCGGCAACTTCCCCGACGAAACGGAGCCGTTGACGGACATAGACAAGAATGTCCTTGCCGTCATCGGCTCCAATGCCGTTGAAGGGTTACGGGGTGTCGCGGACAGCATGCCCGAGTCCGAAGTAATTGTTTTTGAATTATCTACTATCCATTTACGCCGATTCAGAACTTTTTGTTTGACTGCGATTACCAAAAATTATAATGCAAACGTGTACTCCAATACCTATTTTTATTCAAAAATTCGAAATCTAAACACCCATCAACATTTGTATGTACAACTATATTACCCAGTTCTTTAAGTGAGAGTTGATTGGAAAGCTTTCAACTGACAAAAGTAGAAAATGGTGTTACATGAGCAATCACGCAAGGAAATCCGAACAAAAATAATCGAAAACTTTTGGGAATGTGATTATGAAAGTTTCGCTCTGTGGTTGCTTTTGTGATAAATAATATAATATGAACTAAGTAGTCCTCTAGGTTTGAAGCTTTTCTATCAACTGATGTATATGGCAAGCCTTCCAAATTCATAATTATATACTCCAAATAAATATTTTGTCATTGAGGCTCGGGTTGATCAAACTGGCATGACGTGTACGGTTAAATAATCAATCAAGATAATCACAAACCCTACCCTGGGTTAGCAAATTTTTTGAAAGTTATGCTTTGTACAAGGCTCGCTGTAGTCTATCTGCAAGTAATACATGAGCTCCCATGAATTTTTAAATAATGAAATGTTTGTCTCCCAAAAAAGTATGCGTTACGCCAACTCATGGCTGGAGACACTACGACACTCTTAAAAAAGCCGATCGAGGAGAAAAGAATTTTCGATGTATATGGAATCGTAGAACAGCAGTCTCACACCCACTCTGCAGAGATACCCCCGACCGATACTCTATCCACACACTCACACTCACACTCACCACTCCGTTCACGTTCACCACTAGTATCGACTCACTTACACTCAACTTCAACTCAACACGCCTCCGCACGCTCACCCTCACCCCCGACTCAAAGTTCACCGACAAGCTCACGCGCACCTTCACCTCTAACTCCCACAACCATTGCACACTCACACTCAGCGCTGACTCAAAATGACTCCACAGGCTCACAACCCACAACGACTCAACAGGACCCTCAACACTCATGCTCATCTTTGACACAAAAAACACTCACACGCTCACCTCCAATTACAAGAACGCACTCCACGCACTCACTCCCCACAGACGGACGTCACGATTTCCACAACAACACATCACACACACACACAAACACAACAAGGCGCAGAGCATCGAAGAGAAGTCTGGCTGACGAAAAAACAAGGGCGTTCATACGACTGCAGGAAAAACAAAATGAAATCTTTGAGGTACTAAACCGTAGAATTTCAATACACTTATAACTTGCATAAACGTAAATGTTTACAATACAAAATTTATCATCAACAGACCATGTCAAGAGCAATGCTGATTGCAGCGCAAAACGAATCAGCAAGGATTGAGATAGATAGGGAGGCGCTCAAAATCAAGAGGCAGAGAGTTACGGAGGAGAAGAAGATGAACGAGAATTTGGAAAATATTCTAAATTATTTGATTAAAAAAAATGAATAGCTCGGTACAACATCATTCACAGGGATCTTTCCAAATAGAGCACTGTGCGACACGGTGCTGGACACTGAACGACATGATCGGCTGGATGTGCTGGATCCAACAGAAATGGCCGATCATATCGTTCAGTGTCCAGCACCGTGTCGCACAGTGCTCTATTTGGAAAGATCCCACTTTCACTTCATAATTTCCGCCTACATACTCAGAAATTCCTATTGCACATCCCCTCCACACACGCACACACACACACACACACACACACACAAACAAACAAACAGCACTTGATTGTCACACTAACTTCACATCACACATCTATAACTTTGATTACCTAACATCATTCAATTCATAATTTTGTAATTATAAATTTTTTTCTTTTTTTTTTGAAAACTAGTGTGTAAACTAACACGTCTAAAATAGTACATTACAGTCCGATTACGAATGGGCTTTCTTGGCGAAACGAGAGGCTCATGGCACGAGCCGAAGGCGAGTGCTGTAACGAATTTCGTCAAAAAGCTTTTAAACACAAGCTACGATCATTATTTTTCATCACGAGACCCGGAAGATCACGACGAAGTTGCGATTCTGAGGTTACAGTGAGGAAAAGTATAGTCTCATGCACTTTACGAAATGATTGCTCACTCTCTCATAAATCAAGCATTCTAAACACTCTGAAACCATATAAAGAGGCGTGGTAGACCCTCGCGCCAAGTACATTGAAAATTTTTTTTTTTTTGTACGTAATTTTAAAACATATAGCATTAAGACCTCTCAGATTTTAAAAAAACATACACAAATAGCTGCAAAGGAATATATGGAGTTGACAAAGATCTGTATACTACATACATACATAGGTAATGCTATACTAAGTCCATTTTCCTAAAAAATGAAGAATTGATACGGCCAGTCACGTTGCAATATACAGCTTATTTTGCGGAATGTAAGGGGCGGGTCGATCAGCCGTCTACGTTATTCACTAACGCTCTCCATTGAAGCTCTCTTGCTCGATATTGCCGCAAGGGAGCCGAGAAGCCCGTTTTATGTCGAGGTAACACCATTCGACAGAAATGATCAATCAATCCAAATCCTCAATCTAAAATTCGTAAAAAAATCTTAGTGTTCGGTTGTACAAATTTCATCTGTGTATAACTTTGTTGCCAGTCGACATTGTACATTTAGGTAAATGGTCTTCTTAGAACTAAAATCATCATTCAGTCATTTCACCCACGTGTAGTCGTGGTTGATGAGAGAAGATTACCTAAAATATATACATAAGTTACATGAATTGTACGAATCGATCCAGCGAACCAACTGTTCCAGTTAATTAATAGAGATCAATAAGAAACTTCAATTCGGTATATAACATTACCACCACTGATTAACAATCTCCATTAGTAAAATTCATCGCTTCGTGCAAAATTGAAATTGTAACGCCTTGGAGACGACTAATACAACCCAGTTGGTTAATATTGTTTGAATTTGTAAAATCTTAAAACTCATGTGTTTTGTAGAGCATAAAATGGATTCAACCGATATTGTCTTTGTAAGAGATTATGTCGCAAACAATAGTACTGGCGACAACTAAAGCTAAAACAGGCAAAGAAATCCTGTGTCAAGCTACAGCAGCCATAAATCTAACAAAGATCGAATAACAGACTGCATGAAGTTGTTGAACTGCCCCTGAAAAAATATCGAAAACTATACGTACAATAGTATGTTACTTAATAAATGAACGATAATGAAAACATTCAGCAAATTAATTTGAACCATTAGTACTTATCTTTATTCAATGATTCCATGATCCAAATATTCAAGCCCAGCGATATCCGCCGCAATGGGTTATCTCGCTGTACTTCTGACGAATATAGAATAACACACTCCGCAAAGTTGTTGAACTACTCCTGTAAAAATATAGAAAAATATTTATATATAGTATAATACTTGTTAAATGATCGACAATGAAAACATTCAACCGATTAATATGAACCATTAGTACTTATCTTTATTCAATGATTCCATGATCCAAATATTCAAGCCCAGCGATATCCGACGCAATGGATTATCTCGCAAACTGGTTGCGGACAATTCCGTCCCGGATGCGCCGGGCTTCTGCCAGACGGTCTCTTGCTTCCAGAGGCGCTCCTGCAGCTTCTTGTGCTGGCACGGCCGGATCTGCCACGTTGACCTCAGCTTCATCACCTACACGGTAATGCAAACGCATATTGTGCAAAGTGACACATGCGTTGATGATCTTCGCGGCAAGTTCCGGTTCGTACATCAGTACGCGTTGCTATCATAAATGAAAAAACAACTTTTGTTGAGTAATAAACAAAAATAGGTATTGAAGTGCCCATATTCATAAATCAACAACTTCGCAGCTTGCTACAAATCGTTATCAGACAAGCACATGACCAACCTGCAGCAGGCATCTCCAGACTGCTTTCAGCACTCCGTAACACCGTTCGATTACGGAGCGTGCTTTGCAGTGTGCCGCGGTGTAGGCAAACTCAGGTGTTCCCTCTTGCGCATTCAGAATCGGTGTCATCATCCATGGCTCGAGAGGATAGCCCGAGTCACCTGTTTCATATTTCAATGAAACAATAATTGCTGAATATGTTTATTCTACGTTTCAAGATTGATTTTTACAATTGATCACTAGTTGCACAGGCCACTGAGATGTGTGAAGTAATTGTTCACAGATTAGGAATAGTAGGGGTATATTATGCTTATCATAGGCTTTACTGAAATTTACTTATACCCTATGGACTTGCTTGACTTGTGCAACTGTTCCGTTTGTGTTGGAATCAACCTTGGTGAGAGTAGTCTCATGGACAGTGAACCTAAGCCACTATTCACAAAATATGCACCGATACATCCAACAGCCAGTTGTTTCGCACAGTTGTGCTTCCCCAAGTGACACTCGAAAGACAGTTCATTAGCAATGTGAAGAATCTCATTCTATCATCGTATGGCTTATTGAATAAATGAATAAGTGATTGCTCGGTAAAAGGAAACTTTTCGAACTATTTGGATGAAGCAAAATTATTTCTCCAACACTACTCGAAAATAATGGGATTTCGTTTGAACTATCCTCTAATTGTTCAGCAAACAAATTGTTCTGATGAACGAAGGAATACTGATGGTGAGCTTCATGACCATCCTTCCCTATCATCGAGGAACTTTACGTAGGCTTTGCCAACTTCGATTAGGATGTAACTCTAGTTGCAGATTTTTTTAGCGACAGATTCAGTGTCCGTTGGTATACACACATTAATCAAACAAGTTAGTATTATTGATGCTTACCCAGCAGCCACGTTCCGCGTTCACCGTCCCCGTAACACAACTCCATCAGAGTTCTTACGGGACTCTGCATCCAAATGGCGGCGTCGTGCCGTGACCCAGGGAACCTGGCGTTTACGTTCAAGATACGTAAATCCGGATCACATACCTAAAAATGCAGTAGTTGTTGAACCATCAAGATTTGAAAATATTTGGTTGACGTAAGGACAACTGAATTTTGGCTAACCATCTGGACGTTGAGCGAGTGGTAGCCGTGGTGGTTGACGTACGCTTCCTCGTGGATCGCAGGAGCAACGATGGCCACGTGCGTACAATCAATAGCACCAATCGCTCCAGCAAACGGCTGAGGTGCGCGTGCAAATTTCCTGCGAGCTGCCTCTCGCTCCTCCGGTGTTGCAGGAAACTTGACCCACTGTCGAAACAGGTGATCGTTGATCGCTTCGGTCACCGTGCTCAGACAGCGGCTCACCGCCGTTTGACTGAGCGCCACCATAAAGTCCTGGCCGACAGCCCTCTGGTACGAACCGACGGCGTAGAACCGAACGGCACACAGAACCTATGTGATGGATTTTTGTTTTACATGCAAACCACACGTCACATATTTGCAAAGAGTATCTTTGACTTCTTTGTCTGCATCTTTGTAGTCCTCAAAATTCGAAATGAATTATTGAGTTCCGAATCATGCTCACCTGGCACTCAACCGAGAGCCCGCTGGATCTGTCCCGTTCTAAAATGGGGCGCAGCAGGTTCACTAGATCCCTAGCCAGATCCCGTGACAGGCGAAACAGATCGCGGAACTGAACCTCGGGTAACCCAAAGGGATCCTGCTCGTCGCGAAGACGCCTCCGGGTTACCCTCAATTCTGCCACCGCATCTGCTTCCTCCTCGGCCTCCAGCACATCGTCGGCGACCCAGCCCATAGCCATCTTGAAATTGATCGATTCTCAGAAATGGTACGAATAATACGTATGTAACACAAATGTCGTACATGATATTTTTAGATGAAAGACTCACAAGGAGTCACTACCAACTCCGAGTGATGAACCTTGCTCAAACTTCTATGGATGTTTTTTAGTACCAAAAGTTGTTGAGGTACCTGCTATATAACTCCCGGCGAACGGGCTTATGGTAGTACTATAGTAATAATTACTAGAATAGTAATATGAGGTATCGATGAGCGCTACGTACTCATTTTGAGTATTGATTGTGTGTACGTAGAATTACTACTCCATTTGCAAGCGTTATATCGACATCACCTTTGGTATTTATAGATTTACCCGTAAATCTGCACAGAATTTTGTGAGTAAAAAAATGTTTTGTCGCCCTTGGAAAAGTCTGTATTTTTTTTACCGAGCAAATTAATTTAAAAAATTTATATTTCAACGTAAACAACTTTAAAACTGGAATATCAGCCGAAGTCTCGTATTAGTATTACTTTATGGGAGCGCAACAGAAATTCAACTCCAAAACGACCAAATCTTGTATGCATATAGCGAGGCTCACCTTGGATCTTCAGAATTGAGCTACACTTGTTGAAATTGAAGCACCGATGACCCGCTGACACACACTCGTACACGGACACGGAAAGTTCTTATTTTAAATAAAAAACTAAGATTAAAATACGAACAAAATCACAAAATTTGATACAATAGACTAGGCTTACAATACGTCCAAGATTACAAGTTAAGTTAGTCGATACTAATCTACACAAATTAAATGTCAAGTAGCTACACGTTAATACAGAAATACAACAATGCTAAAATGAGAATGAGGTACGGTTAAGGTTACGGTAAATTGCTGTATAGCAGCGGGAGCTTTCTTCACACAACGTATCGCACAGACAGATATGGAAAGAAAGCAATGGCATCGGTGGATTTGGCGGGAACCCCGATCGAAGAAATGCCAAGAGTTGCGCATACATAAGATCTCGCGCCATATCCAGCTGTGATCTCACGTCAATACGATAGTTTGCATATCGGCCGGGCGCTAATAAACGTCTCGAATCTCGATTATTGTTCATGGCGTCAACTCTTGACCCACGGCGTATTACCCGTGGTATTATACGTTGCCGCCGACTCGCCGGTTCCCAACATGAATATAGTTACTTGAAGGAGGAGAAGAACTTTCCGCCGACCTATACCGGGAGTATTCGGTGAATTAGGCCGTTGCGTCGCTTTTCTACGGCAAAACCACCACAGGCAGGGACCACGTGTGTGAGACTCGGCCGGGAGGGAATAGGCTGCCAGTGGAGCTCGACCGAGACTCGCACACGTGGCCCCTGCCTGTTTGGTTTGTGTTATGGAGGCGTTGGCCTAATTCACCGAATACTCTCGGTATACTCCCTGTTTACCACCATGCGCCGGCCGCGTTAAAGCCGCAGCACCGGACGAGTTTCACGTGAGTTTCGTCACACGATTTACGTCAAAGTGGTGTTGGATTCGCAATTACTCTCAGCGTGGTATTTTTGTCTGTACATGCGTGAGTCCACGGATTGCATAGGGTACGTATGCGTTTATATATGGGGTATTCCAGCTCAACTCGACCAGTGTTAAGCCCCGACCATCTCAAAATCATTTCATTCTGTTTTCTAACATTCTACTCGGTAAAAAAACGCGGCCTGAATTTTTATCAATTTTTTTTTATCAGCCGTTTATTTTTTATAAATATTTGAAGTCGATTGCAAATGCCCATTTTTGAAAATCTGAAAAAATTCTCAAAAATCAAGTAAATGACACAAAAAACACACCGCTGTTAAGGAAAACGTGGGCCAAATGTTTTTTTATAGTTTTTCATCACCGAATTCGCCTGTATCAATGTGGCAAGCTATATGTATATTCTATGATACAAGTCGTTGATGCAAACAGTTTGTGCAGAACAATTTTCAATGACACGTCATGACGATTTTAAATTCATTAAAAAATATTCAACCTTTATCTTAGCAACTTGTACCATTTTCACTGTAGGTATGTATGCACGTGCAATCTGTGCTAGCAGGCATTACTTGAATCACTCGAAAAGTGTCGATCAACTCTACAATGGCTGTTGTATTTATTGTCAATGCCGTACTCTGGACGCAGATGGGTTTGCAGTGATTGGAGCCTAATGGATAATGATTACTCATACTACATCTCAGAGACGAATTCGACAATATTCGCAGTACAGTTTTGCAGCGGTTTACATATGTCACAAGATGTCGGCCAAGGGAGTCGTCAAAGATCTTCTGCCCGTTTCTGGAAAATGACAGATTGGACAGTCTGTTTCGCAAGTGCCAAGTGAGCATGAATGACATTGATATCCAAAATTTGCCCAGTAAGAAAATGTTTTCCTGATACTTGATCTATCTTTTCAGGAACATATGATGGGTTAATAACACGCGATATGAATTGTGTCTCTCGAGTTCCTGCATGGCTTTTGATCAAGGTTTGGTGTTAGCGACTAACCGGACTGCAAAGGTTAGCGGCCTAAGATCTGCCACAAGAGAATTAAATCACTGTGGGTCACTTCGACAATTGGATCAATCAGCTGCGTCGCCAGAGAAGTGCTATAGCTTGTACGAGTTGTGTAGGTGAATCTGCCTCAGCATCTTGCAGGTTAGAATAGTACCGTCTATTGCATCTACTTTGAAATCATTCCTCTCTGAGTTGCACAAAGGAGTCAATATTGATCATCATGGCACGTAGATGAAATGATTTGATTTTATATTTAAGAACAACATTCATTGTATTTTCACTGACAAGGAGAGTGTCGTAACTCCGGGTAACAGCTTTGGACCAAACTGCTAGGGGTGTTTTCTTGGGAGAAAATATGAAGCTCACTATTCTTAGTTCGATTTCATAGGCCCTTTGAGTTTTAACGTTGCCAAAATTTGAAAAATATTTCAGAATTCCGCTCCTTTCGGGTTGCCTCAGAATTTTGCCATAAAACTCAGTTTCGTAACTCATCTTGACTGGAAATAGATTATCCTATGAAGAATAAAGTATTCGCACCCTGAGAATTGCACTTTTATTGAAAAGTTGCAAGTTTTATTGTAAAAATTTATGGGTTAGGACAAAAAATTAAAAAATTCAGCGGTCCTTCTCATGTAGGGCTGAAAAATGTCTGGAAAGGAGTATTATTCATGCCTACTTGTTGTAAAATATCCATCCGATGTACTGTCAGTCCATTGAGATATCATTTCAATTTGAGTCCTACGCAGAATGAATACCTGCGACTCGTCGGAAGGCGTAGCTCGAGGCGCAGCTGCTGATCCTGGTAAATAATCAATATTTGACCTCATCTAGAATATCTTTCCTTGAACTGGAGTTCGAAAGCTGCACATTACCACAAAGCATCAATCTCCATAAATTTATGACAAAGATTTTTCATCAAGGGAAGTCCCTACTGAAATTGTCGTAAAATGCAGTTTATCATTTTTCAAATGGCCAATAGAAATCGCATTACAAAACTGTCACATAGTATTTCAGATTATGGTAGGATATGTTTTGAAAAAAAGTTTACATTTTCTGCGATGAAAGTTCCTGCGCAGGGAACCTTTCGCAGAATCTCTCCATCGCAGAATCTCTCCTCTGCAAGGCTGCAAAAGGTTTCTTGCGCAGGAATTTTCATCACAGGAAATTGAAAGTTTTTTCAAAACATGCCTTACCCTAATCTGAAATGGTATGTGACAGTTTTGTAATGCGATTTCTATTGGCCATTTGAAAAATGATAAACTGCATTTTACGACAATTTCAGTAGGGACTTCCCTTGATGAAAAATCTTTGTCATAAATTTATGGAGGTTGATGCTTTGTGGTAATGTGCAGCTTTTGAACTGCAGTTCAAGGAAAGATATTCTAGATGAGGTCAAATATTGATTATTTACCAGGATCAGCAGCTGCGCCTCGAGCTACGCCTTCCGACGAGTCGCAGGTATTCATTCTGCGTAGGACTCAAATTGAAATGATATCTCAATGGACTGACAGTACATCGGATGGATATTTTACAACAAGTAGGCATGAATAATACTCCTTTCCAGACATTTCTCAGCCCTACATGGGAAGGGCCGCTGAATTTTTTAATTTTTTGTCCTAACCCATAAATTTTTACAATAAAACTTGCAACTTTTCAATAAAAGTGCAATTCTCAGGGTGCGAATACTTTATTCTTCATAGGATAATCTATTTCCAGTCAAGATGAGTCACGAAACTGAGTTTTATGGCAAAATTCTGAGGCAACCCGAAAGGCGCGGAATTCTGAAATATTTTTCAAATTTTGGCAACGTTAAAACTCAAAGGGCCTATGAAATCGAACTAAGAATAGTGAGCTTCATATTTTGGCCCAAGAAAACACCCCTAGCAGTTTGGTCCAAAGCTGTTACCCGGAGTTACGACACTCTCCTTGTGAGTAAATTTGCATAACCAAACACTGGGATTTATATTTTGAATTTTAGGATGAAGATTTAAATCGCTTAGTCATTTATGCTGACCCCGACAGACAGCGCAGGCTCCTCGGCTACCCACGTGAAAAAGTTGAGAAAAGAGAGCTTCACCGGAGAGCGGAAAATGAGCCGTATAATACTACGTACGTATAATAATACGTACTATCATGACTTATGAAGTATGGTAGGATGTGACTGCGTGATATGAAGTTAGAGTGTCAAATGTGTTTGTATGTGGGTGTGCACGTGTGCAGGATATTTATTTCAGAGTGTATTGGAGAAGGTTATGAGAGCATGGTATGTTATTAATGATGTATGGGCCGAGCTATGCGTTTCTGTGAACTGAGCGATTTATACCGGCTTTTTAAAAAGTGATGTAGTGTCTTCGTTGTAAAGTTGGCGTAACACACACTTCTTTGGGAAACAACATTTCATTATTTCAATTAAACGTTTTGAACCGGCGTTTTTGAAAACATGTTTTTGAAAACAAATACCGTGGGTATTTTGAAAACAATTTCTAAAGAATCAGGCATACTGTGCGCGACAGCCCATATGCCTTCGAAGTCGTTGGAGCTGATGCGGGACAAGACTTTAATCTCCATGTCCGTCGACGGCTGCGTGTCGTCTGAGAAGTCTCCCGTCTTTTGGGGTTGGGCCTTGATTTCGCTAATCAACATTTGCAATGGAATACGTCCGAGTCCCACGAGATTTTTTGTAATGCTGCAGTGAGGGTGACTCAGTGTAAATAAGTATGAACGAAAACCATGAAGAATGAATGAATAAAATCGATTTACCGAAGTCTGGATTTTGAAATTAAGGCGTTGTAATTTTTAAATTCGTCACGATACAGTTCAAGTGAGTGAGTCTAGGTATGTATGAAACCAATGAGAAATGAATGAATGCAATCGAGTATACGAAGTTCGGATTATAGACTCAAAACTTACGATGTAGCAATTACAATATCAAATAATGAACGATTTCATGATCAATTCGTTGTTGGCGTTCGAATTTTTTTAACTACGAGCTAGCGACCACGCAATCCAGTAAGACGTCCATGTAACGAGTCAAATATTGTATCAGTGGATAACGAAATTGGTACAAGTTGATTTGAATCAAAATAAAATGTTTCGAAAACAGCGGATACAAAACGCAGCAGCTTAATAAATCAAAAGCCAATCTATTCTTACCTTTTACCATTGAGCGGATGTTGTTTCTGACCCAAGTTTGTTGAACTCTTCGCTGAGATCGTCCTACTTATTTTTCGTACTTGAAGCACCTATTGGACCCGTAAATTTTACGGCCAAAAAATTTGTATGCGTCAACATGTAAGCAACAAGGTGTTCCTTACGCTTCGCATGAACCCGCTTTATTCCGGACTTTTTGGGCTGGCTACTTTAAAATAAATTTTTCAAAAAATATGTAAATAGTTTGTACTGTGAATACGCAATTGTATGTGACTTGGGCGAATAAAATGTTAGCGATAATTATATTCTCACCTATTGTAGTTCATACCTATATGTATGTATTCGACGCGACGAATATGTCACTGTGAAGTATACGACGAGGCTTCTACAATCGCACATGTACGCGTAAAGTTGTGTAGTATTTTTTTAAATTGAACAAAATGTTTCTACACACGTAAAGTGTGAAAACGGTGGTATATGTTACTTTTATTCAATGACGATGAAATCATTACTTACCATATTTTTTCCATTTCCAATATTAGGATTTCGTAAAGTTAACTGTGTTGATAGTACATACAAAGAGACGCGGTGTGAAATTATTCAAACACATAAGGCACTCACAAAAATTACGAGATACAGCTTCGGCCAATGTATCGAGGCACTACATTAACATACATTTTCACGTGTCGATGTAATATAACTTTTCCGGATTACAATACAAGTTTATGAGATCGAATAAACAAACTGCACTGAATATCTCATGACGAGAGTAGGTGCGTGCGGAAAAATGGTTAAATCGGTGAAATCATTGTGCACCGGGTAAAACTTCTCGATGATAAACCTTGACATTTGTCATTTATAAAACTATAATTCACAGCGATATGCTTCAGAAGCACTGTCGCATCGCCGAAAATATGCGGATATTTATTCTTCAGTTCTATACCTGTAATTCATTGCTTATTAGGATTTAGTCTTGTTTTCCATTGATGAGATAGCACCATCTCCCATTATCTGCGAATTACACGAGACCGGCTTAGCAAATCGCAAGCCGATTCACAGTGATATGCTTCAAAAGGACTGACGCATGGCCGACCAAATCCACATAGTTTTTCAAAACCTATTAGGGGTTAAATGGGTTTCCTCGGGGGAAAAACGGCCTATTTTCTACAATTTTTTTTTCATATAAAACATGAAATATTTTATTCAAACCCTTTATTGGTACAAAGGTACACTATTGACAAAGAATTTCTGAAATTTTTGAAAAAAAATATTACAAACTCAGCCATTGTGACGTCATTTCCGGCGACCCTTCGGAAAAAAGATGCGTCCGCGTTGGCAGGAGAACTCCTTACAGGATCATCTGAAGTGAAAAACAAAAATGCGTGCTTTCGTTAAGACCTTAACTCAGAACTTGGACGAATGAAAAAAAAAAGTGAAAATCGGATTTTTGGCAGACCTTTTTACAAAAAAATGAAAATTTCGGTGAAAATTTCGCTACATTCTTTTTTAAAAAGGTCTGCCGAAAATCCAATTTTCACTTTTTTTTTTCCTCCGTCCAAGATCTAAGTTAAGGTCTTAACTAAAGCACGTATTTTGGTTTTTCACTTCAGATGATCCTGTAAGGAGTTCTCCTGCCAACGCGGACGCATCTTTTTTTCCGAGGGGTCGCCGGAAATGACGTCACAATGACCGAGTTTTTAATATTTTTTCCCCAAAATTTCAGAAATTCTTTGTCAATAGTGTATCTTTGTGACAATAAAAAGTTTGAATAAAATATTTCATGATTTATATGAAAAAAAATTGTTGAAAATAGGTCGTTTTTCCCCGAGGAAACCCGTGTAATCCCTTAACCGAATGGTGGGCAGTTGGAGTAGAGTATTCGAAGAAGCGCCTACCGCACCTTTTTCAATCAAATCGTCGTAATCGCCGATTATCGAAAAAATCCTGCAAGCCCTGTGATGAGTTGAAGATATCTTTAAACTACAGAATGGTTCCTATTCCATATTTCAGCGATTACTTCTCAACGAGTTAAACACATTGAAAGTGAGCGGTGTAAGTTTAATCGTGTTTCGGAATTCGAAAGTTCGACGATTTAGCCATCAAAATTGATAATCTGAAATTTATTTAAAAAATATTCGACTATTCATCCAATTCTGTGTAAACACGAATTTCATCAACGCAAAGTATTTGAATTGTTTATCATGCACTGTATCGCGCCGTACGCAACGGCATCGCCTTCGGTTCGACTTCACACGACACCGTCCCGTTTACGGCGCGACATGGTAAACGATTTTCAAAAATGTGGACTCCTTCGTTGAAATCGATAATTACTCGCTGTACAAAATTGCATGAATAATACGACGGTATTAAAATCGATGGTGATGTAACTTTCGGGGAAAAAAAATATTGAGAGGGGAGACAAATTTAGGGATCGACTTTTCGAACGTGTATCACACGCAAAAAAAGTTCCCGCTGCTGAAAAATACGAAGTATACGTTGCTAAATCCGGCCGATTTGACGTGGAATTTGTCATATGTTGTAGGTTTATATATTTTAAAGGTCATTATCGAGTAATCGAAAGAAATATATTCGTTGAGAGTGTCATTACGGCGGGCGCTCTCGTATTGGTAGCGCTAGCGATCGTTGTAGTTATGGACGTCTATAACTAGTTATGGATGTCTATAACTCTCGTCCCGGCAGGCGCTAAAAACTCGATTCGGTAACGCGCGAATTCAAGTTAGCGCTATCACGGAGCCGGACTTTCCTTGGGTTCAATTGTTCCTTGTCCGTAAATTGATTGGCTATCTTCGACGGTTGCCGCCCGTAAACAAAGCATGTAGGCTGCTGCGGAGGTGAGCGGGTGCTAGCGGGGCAATGCACTGGCGTAGCCTCGGGGAAAAAACTTATAGACGTCCATAAGTTATGGACAGAGTTACAGAATCGCCCCCCTGGTCTATGTGTAAGTCGTATTTAGTCGCTAAGGCTAACAAGTATCTGATCGATGTATACCTGATTACCGGTGAATATGTTTCCGTATAATCTATACCCTCGATCTGTTTGCAGCCTCGAACTACGAGTCGTGCTTTGCGACGTTCCAAGTTGCCTGATTCAGTCAGCTTCGTTTTAAACACCCATTTTGTATCTAAGGCCTTTTTGCCTCTTGGTAGGTCGGTAAGTTCCCAAGTCTTGTTTTCTAACAACGATTTATATTCTTCGCGCATGGCTTCCCACCACGCTTCCTTGTTGGGTCCTCCGATCGCTTCCTTCACAGTTAAGGGGTCGTCTGAATCTCCGTCTGAAATCAGGTAAGTCACAAAATCTTTTCTTTCTATAGGTTTCGGAGCTCTCGAAGATCTTCTTGGAATTGGATCCCCCGTGCCTGGTGCTAGCGGTGCTGCTGCCTCAGAGTCGGAGCTGGTTCCGGCTTCCTCTGTACCTTCGACTGCGGGTTCGTACTCGCTGTTAGTCGAATCGAATCCGTTCTCAAGAGTGTCGTCGAATTCTTCTTCATCTGAGGATTCGGCCGTTGATTCTTCTTGTTCTCCATCAACGTCTTCCTCTCGTTCCTCTTCGACATCTTCTTCGGTCGGGACTGGAACTTCGTAGAATTCCTCGATCACAGGTTGATCTACCTGTTTTTCTCTGTCTTGTTGGTGCTTCGGTTCCTCAACGTCTTGCATCCCTTCTAAGAACACGACATCCCTTGCTTTGGTTATCTTCTTTGTCTCGGGGTCCATTATGCGATATCCTTTTGTTTCATCGCAGTAACCGACGAACAACATTTCTCGGGATTTTGGGTCCCATTTTTGTCTTTTCTCCTTGGGTACGTGGCACATCGCCTTACATCCGAATATTCTCAGATGTTCGAGGTTAGGTTTCACACCCGTCCATGCCTCTTCTGGCGTCATCCCTGGGATTCGTTTTGCTGGCGACCTGTTGATCAGATATACTGCCGTTGCCGTTGCTTCGGCCCAAAAACTCTTGTCCAGGTTGGCGTCTAGCAGCATGCTTCGTGCTCGCTCGACGATGGTGCGATTGGCTCGTTCTGCCAATCCATTCTGCTCAGGGCAATAGGGTACGGTCAACTCGTGTCGTATGCCTGATTTCTTGATGCTCCTAAGCCCTTGATTGACGTATTCTTTGCCATTGTCGGTTCGTAGAACCTTGATCTTACTCCCTGTTTGGTTTTCGACAAGCCTCTGGAACTCCTCAAATGTTTCTGCGACCTGGCTTTTGCTTTCCAGAAAATAAACAAACATTTTTCTTGTATGATCATCGATTAGTGTTAAGAAATACCTGGCGCCTCCTATCGATTTGGTTTCCATTGGGCCACACAGGTCCGAATGGATTTTGTCCAGGATTCCTTCTGCGCGCTTGCCACTTTCCTTGAATGGTGATCGTTGTTGTTTCCCTCTGGTGCATGTGACGCATGGTTCTTCGCTGCATGTCTGAATATCTATTCCTGTTGCCAGTTCTTTACTCAGCAACAACATGCTTCTCCTATTTAAGTGTCCCAGTCGTTTGTGCCATACCTTGGCGTCTGGCTTCTTCGCTGTGTGGTAAACCTTTTCGCTGGGGGAATTTAACTTGAATATTCCATTCTGTTCTGTCATCGTTGCTACGCTGCTTCCCTCGGTGTCGACAATCCTGCTTCCTTTGGGTGAGAACAGGACTTCGTAGCCCTTCTGCAACATCTTGCTGACTGACAGGAGGTTGACGGCGCTTTCTGGTACGTAAAGAACGTTCTTGGCTACGACCTGGTCTGTCCCGTTATCTGTAACTACTGGTATTTTGGCGTTACCGACGGCTGTCGCAGACATTTCTACATTATTCGCCGCTGTGATAGTTGCGGTTGTTTTGTTGGTTGTATTCGTCAACTGTTCTTTATCACATGTTATATGCGTTGATGCACACGTGTCTACGTACCATGTTTTCTTGGCGCTTTTACCTGACGAGAAGAATGCGACAAACGCTTTGTCCTTTTTCTTCGAATTCCCTGAGTCTTCAGTTTCTGCTGCGGCTTCTGACTTCGGCTTGCTCTTGCACTGCGTTGAGTAGTGTCCTGGCTTCTTGCATTTGAAACATCGTATATTCTTCATCTTTTTGCCTTTTGTGTACAAGGCTGATCCGCTGCTGGCGTTCTTCCCTGATTCTGTCGGTTTTACGTCCTGTAACAGCTTCATTTTGATTGAATCTGCTGTGATTCGGATTCCCGAACTTTCAATTCCCATTATCATGGGCCTGTATTCATCAGGAAGCCCTGCGAGGAGTAACGTCCCAACCCAATCGTCAGGGACGGCGAGATTTAGGTTATTCAATTTGTGCGCTGTAGTTATGACTGTGTTAACGTAGTCATCTACGGATTCGCTATTATCTAACCTTGTTGTCACCAGTGTTCTCAAGAGACCGACCTTCCGTGTGAGTCCTGAGTCTTCGAAGGTGCTCTCCAGTCTGTCCCAAGCCTGTTTGGCCGTCGTAGTGTCCTGGATATGTACGTAGTTGATTGGATCTACAGCTAGTATAATCCTCGACCTAGCTCTGGTTACTTTCTTCGCGTCTGCAGCGTATCCTTCTTCTTCCGTAATACATACCCAGAGGTCCTCGAGTTCGAGAGACGCTCTCATTGCGAACTTCCATGTCACGTAATTTTCTCTACCTTTTAGCTTTTCTATTTGAGGTAGGCTGTGGACTGAAGCGTGGGATGCTTGGCTCGGCGGGTTATCCGGCATCTCGAAGCGTCTGTTTTGGAGGTTATGTGCAATTTGTCACGTGTTACCGAAAAACTGTCGTTACGTATTTTATTCGTGTCCGACACTGCTTCGCGTATTTTTCGCGGAATAACTTTACTATTCTTTTGCTCTATGCCTGGGCCCATAACCTGTTGGGATCGAGGTTTTATAGGCGGATTAAAGAATAGATAATAATTGATGCGCGTGTTTATTTCAGAGCCGCAAGCGGAAGTAGGTTTATTGAATATAACATGGCGGGCGGCTTTGTGCCGCTACAATATGATTGGTGGGATCTAGAGCGGTGAATTTCAAAACTAGAATGATTCGTTTACCTTATTCTACAAACCCGCACCAAATTTTCTGCAGATACTTTTGAATGTTCCTTTGAAGGTTCCGGTACAGATGTTCTGCTTGATAGAGATGAAACATCACTTATACTCACAGTGGTTGCCAGTGAAAGTTCAGAACTGAGTTCATGAGAATCGACGTCTATTGGAAATTCCAATTTCATTATCAGTAGTTCATATACACTAGACCTGTCCTTAAGAAGAGCTAAATCGAATTTTAATGGTCTTACCCCCCAAATTGGTTCGAAATAATTTGAAAAAAATTTCACAATTTTTTCAATTTTTTTCGTCCAGGTTTACCCACCCCTAGGAAGCCTTACTTTTTCCCATAAAAATAGCATTGGTTTTTCGTGATTTTTAATCATTTTTTCGCCGTTGCCCTAATTTTCAGCTTAAAAATCTTAAATTCTGGGAAAATGTTGACAGTGATGTTACCTTTTCGTCGGATTTTTTGGAATTCGATACAAATATTTTTGGGCGAGATTCATCACATCTTTAGTCTCTGTATGTTGCGAAAAAAGCGGAAAAAGACGAAAAAGTCGGAAAACGTCATTTCGAGAGCAAAAAGTAGGAAGAATTAAATGGAAAAAGTTGAGAAAATACGAAACTTTTCGCCGAAGATAATAATTCTCGGAAATCGCTGAGAATAGAAAAAAAAATCGAGAAGAAGGAAGAAAAAAAATGAAATAAAATTTTAATCAATTTAAATTCAAATCATGGCATAAATCGATTTGGATGGAGGAGTGGCCTAGAATTTTTTATGATCATTTGATTTGTATAGAGAATTCCGTATGGTTCCATACTACTCTGATTGAATCCTTTCGATATCAAACTCTCGAAATGAAGTTTTCCGACTTTTTCGTCATTTTCCGCTTTTTTCGCAACATACAGAGACTAAAGATGTGATGTACCCCGCCCAAAAATGGTTGTATCGAATTCCAGAAAATCCAAAGAAAAGGTAACATCACTGTCAACATTTTCCCAGAATTCAAGATTTTTAAGCTGAAAATTAGGGCAACGGCAAAAAAATGATTAAAAATCACGAAAAACTAATGCTATTCTTATGGGACAAAGTAAGGCTTCCTAGGGGTGGGTAAACCTGGACGAAAAAAATTGAAAAAATTCTGAAATTTTTTTCAAATTATTTCGAACCAATTTAGGGGGTAAGACCATTAAAATTCGATTTTGCCCTCCTTAAGGACAGGTCTAATATACACATATTATAATTGATCGTGGGTTTCATAAAAAAAAGTACAATATATACACAGTGAGTTCAAACTGTTAACGATTACATTTGGGTGAATCCAAAATTTTGAATGAAATCATCATTTTGTCATAATCGACATCCAACTGCGTGTATTGACATTCCGTTCCGAAGTCATGAAAAGTTGTATGCCTCACATAAAACTTGAGATCAAAATGGGTAATGACTGAAAAACAGTGCTGTAATTGTGATCACATACCATGCAGCTTTGTTTTTTCGGATATATGTAGTACTGCCAGAGGAAAACAATCAAAGACGGCATCATCGATTATTGCTCCGTCATCATCTTTGATTTCTAGTGGTCCCCTCAATTTGAACTTATCTTGAACTATAAGAAAAACAAAAAGAGAAAAACTTTGCCCAATACACATTTGTCATTGTAGTATTATCAACCAGCTGAACCACAACATAATTGAGTTTCATAAAAAAATCCACAGTGAATGAGTTACGTGAAAAGTAAAGTTACTGCGATGACTACTTGGAAATATTTCAGAAATAAATTTAACGCTAAATTTTTACCAAAAGTAAGAATTGTTTTTGACGCACGTGTGAAAAGACGAAATAGTTTTTTGCACACATCGGTATTACAAGCAACGGCAAAAACAATTCAACATGTCTATGGTATGGTATTCTGTATTCCGTATTCTGCACGGTGTTTCAGAATTTGCGCCGAGCATTTAATAGGGAAGAATATTATTGAAATTTCCTAAGCCAAATTTTTCTCAGATGCATACATTTGTTGCAGTAATTAATTATTAGTCCACCAATGCAACGCGATTTATAAGCTGCCGTCTATCGGTGAATGACATGCATTCAAAATAGATGCACTCATTTAACAGGGGGTCGACCAGACCAAACTTTGTGGGATGTTTTCTGGTACCTAAATATGAAGCATATAACATACAACGCTCCAGAATGGGCCTTCGTTCTCTTGGCGAGCCCCGCTTAATAGTAATATCCAACGGCAGATGAATATTTGACGCAGGTGACAATACTTTGTTTTTCTTCATCGAATTGAGTCGTCGTAGGCTGGAATCTCGTCATTATTGTTAAATCATGATCATTATACTAGTTTGAGGTAGTTTAACCAGCTTTTAAGCTTCCGGCGAGCCTGTAAATGGTGCTCCGCCAAAGTGAAATAGCCTTCGCAGCTCACATCGTTGGCTCTCAAAGAATCCCCACACGAACCGGAGACCTTCAAACTCACAGAACTTGTTTGAAATTAGATGACAAAAGTAACAAGGGAGTGAAATTAGACGACTGGCTTTCAACTTCAATAATTGTAGTTTTTTTCTTGTTTTTGTTACATGTGATTAAGTTTGATCTTTTACTTCTTATTATTTGACGAATACATATTCACAGGGAAATCAGAAAATGAATCTTCTAACTGCAGTTTCTGAATACTTTCAGTACTCATTTTGAACAGGTTCTGTGAGTTTGAAGGTCTTCGTTCCATGTAGGGATTCTTTGAAAGCCAATGACGTGAGCTCCGGAGGCTCTTTCACTGTGGCGGAGGACCATTTACAGGCTCGTCGGAAGCTTATAAGCTAGTTTAACTGCTTTAAACCAGTAAAACTAGTATAATGATCATGAATTGACAATCATGACCAGATTCTAGCCTAAGAAGACTCAATTCGATGAAGAAGAACAAAGTATTGTCACCCGCGTCAAATATTCATCCGCCGCTGGATATCACTATCAAGCCGGGCTCGCCAAGAGAACGAAGGCCCATTCTGGAGAATTGTATGTTACATACTTCATATTTAGATACAAGAAAACACCCTCAAAGTTTGGGCCAGGTCTGTGATCTGGAGGTCTGGTCGATTCCTTGTTCGCGCACTTCTCACCAACAGGCCCTTCATATGTATAACTCACATTGCACTGCATTTGTGTTCACTTGTGTTGTGTATTAACAACACGTGACGGTATACCGGTACTCTCACGTATGACTGTAGACCGGAAGAACGCTATCGGCCATTATACAAGTTCAAACAAGCGATGCATTGGCGACGTGCATCGACGATATGTGTTCTCAAATTATTGCTGCTTCCCCTTTGCCCCAATTTTGAGACTGACGTCGCGGCACAAAGCGACATGATTGGTTGGATCCAACCGAATAGGCCAATGATATCGTTCTGTGCCGACGTGAGTCTGAAAATTGGCGACGGCACGCACGAGTTTCGTAGACCGGGCTAAAGAAAAGCAGCCTTTCGCTGTCGCGTGTTCGCTAGAAGAATCGGTCCAATCCGCATAGCCCATCACAACGGAAATGTGGAATGCGAATAGGAAATAAGAATCATCATAAATCTGGAGTGCGCTTTAGAAGAAACTGAAAGTAAAGATAACTCTTGATAAAATTTGGTTATTTCGTATTTCTGTTTCTGATTTGTTCTATTGTGTGATGAGGTTAAATAATTTTGAATTTTGAAAAGATGAATTAACCGTCGATGAACTTGAATAAAACAGTATAACCCATGCTAGTCAAATCAAGAACTAGGTTATACCGGTTGAATCTACTTTTTTTTTTTGTCGTTGTGTGACAGTTGAAAACAAAGGGAATTTGCATGATCTGAAAATTATTGATGCCTTTGTATACAACATTACTGTCGACAATGTTGAGGTTATAGTTTATTCAAAAAGTAAAGTTCAATATGTTTAGTGTCAAACTCATTTTTATTACGACGTTACTTTCTGTGACACAGCCGTGTTCCTAAACCGCCTATACAAACAGCAACTTTTTCGATATAGGCGCGAGACGGAAACTTTGAAAACTTGCAGTACCGCCAGTTAATGAAGGAACATATAGCCGAATTCAATATTTTTATTAATGTTAATGTCCATGCCGGAACATTGTTCACCACGGAACCGTGACCGTTCGAAATCACCGTGATATGTTTGTTTTTTGTTTTTTTTTATTGTGGTAAAATTTACACAAAAAAATATGGCCCACGGAGTCTGAACACGAAACGGTGTAAAGTCGGTGTGACATGAATTTAACCTATAGCCGGTGTTAAGATCCGATGAAAAAAAAAACACTGCTTTAATTTCAACCATATCAGGGGTGTGGCTCTCACTCTTTTTCCGTGATGATTTCCACACCAAAAATGTTACACGTGACAGAAAATCGACACGTAATAGTGTGAGGTCGGTGTGACATAAATTCAACCAACGATCGGTGTTAAAATCAGCTGAAAAACACCGCTTCAGTTTTAACCATATCAGAGGTGTGGTTTTCACTCTTTTTCCGTGATGATTTCCACAACAAAAATGTTACACGTGACAGAAAATCGACACGTAAGAGTGTGAAGTCGGTGTAACATAAATTCAACCAACGATCGGTGTTGAAATCAGCTAAAAAACACCGCTTCAGTTTTAACCATATCAGAGGTGTGCTTTTTACTCTTTTTCCGTGATGATTTCCACACCAAAAATGTTACACGTGACAGAAAATCGACACGTAAGAGTGTGAAGTCGGTGTAACATAAATTCAACTAACGATCGGTGTTGAAATCAGCTGAAAAACTCCGCTTCAGTTTTAACCATATTAGAGGTGTGGTTTCCACTCTTTTTCCGTGATGATTTCCACACCAAGAATGTTACACGTGACGGAAAATCGACACGTAATAGTGTGAAGTCGGTGTAACATAAATTCAACCATCGATCGGTGTTGAAATCAGCCAAAAAACACCGCTTCAGTTTTAACCATATCAGAGGTGTGGTTTTCACTCTTTTTCCGTGATGATTTCCACACCAAGAATGTTACACGTGACGGAAAATCGACACGTAATAGTGTGAAGTCGGTGTAACATAAATTCAACCATCGATCGGTGTTGAAATCAGCCAAAAAACACCGCTTCAGTTTTAACCATATCAGAGGTGTGGTTTTCACTCTTTTTCCGTGATGATTTCCACACCAAAAATGTTACACGTGCGGAAAATCGACACGTAAGAGTGTGAAGTCGGTGTGACATAAACCTATGACACCGTAATTAACACCATAGCTCTCATGTCACCACCGATAAGTGTCAAGTCGCTGTCTGAACACAATACGGTGTGCATATCAAATCATTCACACCGCGTTTGTTATCACCACATCGGAAGGGTGGATTTTACTTTTTTTCGGTGTTCGATATAACACCGAAAAAATTGACCACTCACTCCGTCGGCGTTTACACCGCCGATTTTTTACAGTGCAAGTTCACCGGTATCCAGAAGACAGCAATTATTAGCAGGACTATCACAGTATAGAGAAAATGAATGAATGCGCATAATTTTATATTCAGTTCGTACTCTAAATTGGGATGGTACAGGTCCATCAGTATGTGTAGTTTCAAAAGGAAGTTTATTGTTACGGTTGAATGTTTTATAATTCGTTACGTTGGACTCAGTTTCAGCATATCGTTTAGCTATTTGTTGTAATGGCTTCTCAGGTTTTCGAATATGGTTTTTCAGTGAACCAAGAAAGCTTTCGAACTCAAAGGCACTGAAGGAATCAAGAGGGCCGTAAGTCTTGACATCGGAGGAAAGATGCAATAGGTTATGTATATTGTGCGAAATCAGTTCTTTTCCATAAATCATACCAAAAGATGTTACAAAATGGCTTAACAATTCATGAGCATAATTTATACTATTAATATTCAATGCATAGGTAGGACTACTCAAAATAGTAATGGCCAAGTGTAACGTTATGAAGTTCAAATATATATCTTCCCGTAAGATTCCTTTTAATACAACCGGCCCAGTATAAAGCAAAAATTGCCTGAACTCAGTCGCCTTCCAATATTTGAAATCTTTGAGCGGTCGTGGTTTTCGAGCAAAACCATTTGGTACGAAGAAACGTAAAGCCTCTAAAGCATCCGTGATGCGTTTAATTTCCTGAGCGGATAATCGATTACGCAGAGGACCCCCCACCCATAACGATATTAATTTTTTTACTACGCCCAAGAACAATAAATGCATGGGATCAAGAGGAACGCAAGTAACCAATTTTACTGCCGGAATCAATTTGAGAATACTTTCTAAGAGTTGGTAATCTTCATATTCATTGTTTAAGAATTTATCGTCCGTACGTAAATTACTTGGTATCCTTGCTTCAGGAAAACACATCCTCCCACATCGATACTCTCCCTCGATAGTACATTTTGTACAACTATAATACCCTGTGTAATTTTTCACTCCAAGGACGAAAGATTTTGCCAGTGCGTCACAGATGATTGCATGGATTTTTACTCTGAAAGTTTTCCCATTGTAAAGTATGCCATTATTCATTATGTCAATAGTTTCATAGACAAAAGGCTGTAAGAATTCATTGGCATTTTTTGGTTTGTCCAGACCATAATATGCTCCGATTATGAAAACTTGTTTTGTAATACGGTCCGAGCAAAGAATGGGCCACAATGAAGACCTAGCAGATTTTGCTAACGGGATACCATCAATATTGATTGACAAATCGATGGTGTTTGAGGGATGATTCAAAACCTGATAAGCCTTTGCGATTTCTGTTATAATTTTGGCTAAGCCGAAATGACAATATTGACCACCATCGATATTGGAGATTTCAACTTCTCTCGGCGTTCTGAGTAATGTCCTTGAACTTTTTGGGAATGAACAATTTGTGTGTTTTCTCAAAATTGATAACAGGTCGCACACTGCATTATGATCTACCTGGTGTTGCAAGGCCCAAGATCTAACATCAGCAATGAATTTATTTTCACCTTGAACAGACTCTTCAGAATTTGAATTATGTTCTGAATCCGAGGTTGAATCTGAATATTCTGACTCCAAATGATCCGAAATTGTGTCATTTTCTGGTTTATCCGTACTATCATTGTCATCTTCAGATATTTGGAGCTCAGCAGTAGAAGAATTGCTATATCTATCGTTATCTTCATAGCTAATTTCACTAAGTTGGGTATCGTTGAGTGCAATAGCTTCTGTGAGATCATGTTCACTTTGACCAGTAGAGGAATCTAATAAATTGTCTGACTTGGAATAGGCAGCTTCAATTTCATGGTTTATAAGACGCCTGCGATGTCTTTTCGAATAGTCCAAAATACTTTTTCTACTACGTTTTCTCTTGATAGGAGGCATTGAGAATTTCAATAATTCTATAGTCTAACGAAATGTTTTCTAATAATAAGTATTATTATTTATTTAGCATCTAACATCTGAATCACTTAATGAAACTTGCAATTGCTCAACAGAGAACGGAGCGTTATTTGTTTCAGTTTGGTTTTACAAGTATAAAAGATTACTACAAGGAATAAACCCGAGTAAAACCGCAGCCGACAGACATACTTTGGTACCAACAGTCCAACTTACCAAAGTAATAACTTCCGCGAATGCATTAGGTAAAAGCCTGAATAAATTGAATTAACAATAAGATGACTACATTCTAAAATTGTATAATTTTTTATCCAGAAAGAGTTGTTTGGTGAAAATTACTGGAATAAACTATATGAACTGACAAAGAGAATTATCAGGTTTCCGGATCACAGATTCTGATCAAACCTGCAGAGGTGCTTGATCCTTAGCTCAAAATATAGAGCCCCTTGTAACGATTATTTTCTTGTTCTATGTGTTAAATTTGAAAATGGAATCTGAATAAGCAATTAATATAGTTCGACGGAAGATGGAGCAAATTCAAATAAATAAGGAGAGAATTCAGGGCCAATAACAATTTATTTTGAGAACAATTAAGTACTAAAACATAACATAAACGAGCACAAGTAATATAGATTTTAGAGATTACGGTGATTGTCGATTGCGAGAGAAGAGAAAAGGAGAGTGTATACCAGGTGTCCAAGGATGCAGCGAGTCGTTTGATAACGTTCTGCTCATTCGGCAGTCGTCGTATTGAGTTCTTCTAGACAGGATTCGTCGATGATTGTTTCCCAGCAGGGTTCGTCGATTATTGTTTCCCAAGCAGGGTTCGTCGATTATTGTTTCCCAAGCAGGGTTCGTCGATTATTGTTTCCCAAGCAGGGTTCGTCGATTATTGTTTCCAAGTAGGATGATTTTTGGTAGACGAGATAACTGTGAGAATGCGTGTCTTGCCTGGTCGGCCGCTCCACGGCAAGTGTGTCCTCGTCGCTTTGGAGCATCGCTGGTTCCTCTAATCCCTTTGTTTTTCTCTTTCTCTTTCTCTGTCTCTTTCTCTTTCTTTTTCTCCTTCTCTTTCTCCTTCTCTTTCTCTTTCTCTTTCTCTTTCTCTTTCTCTTTCTCTTTCTGCTATTTATTATACAAATCGCTACACCCTGATCCGTAGCTCCATCCATTGGGCCCTCATTATCTTGGCGAGCCCCCCCAATAGTAATATCCAGCGATGAATGAATATTCGACGGGGATGAAATTATTATGTTTTACTTCGTTGGATTGACTTTGCTTCTCTAGAATATGCTAAAACAGTACAGAAATGTGAGTAAGCACGCTGAAAAATTTGTGTACGACACAAGTGAAAACAGTTAAAAATACGTTACTTTTGGGGACGCGCTATCACAATTGATAAAAATGAATGAGAATGTGAAAGAGCCAATTGGAGCAGTCCCAATAAAGTCTCTGGATAGAATCTTAGTATCGAATCAAGATCAGTAAACTAGTTTCGAGGTACTTCAACAAGCTTTTGAGCCTGACGAGCCTGAAAATGGTCCTCCGCCACAGTAAAATCGCCTTCGATACCCATGTCATTGGATTTCAAAGACTCCCTACATCGACTATAGATCTTCAAACTGGTGGTGGCTTATTCAAAATAAGATGACAGAAGTAATATGGAAGTGGAAAAAGAATGGCTCCTAACTTAAAAGAACTGTTTTTTTTTTTTTTTTTGTTACACCAATAGATTGAATCTTTTGCTCTTTAATATCGAAAGAATATAAATTCAGACACAAATCAGAGAATGAACCTTGAAATTTTACCTCCTTGATACTTTAGTTGCCTAATTTCAAAAATAAGGGCCACTTTGAAGATCTATGGTCAATGTAGGGAGTCTTCAAAGTTAACGACATGGGTACCGTGGGCTAATTCAGTGTGGCGGAGGACTATTTCCAGGCTCGTCAGGGTCAAAAGCTGGTTGAAGTAGGTATAATGATCTTGATTTGATAGAAAGATTCTATCCAGAGGCTCTATTGGGACAGCTCCGATTTGCTTTTTTACATTCTCATACAGTTTCATTAATATTGATGGCGCGTACTCAAAAGTATTCTATTTTTAGCTGTCTGTGCCTATGTCATAGATGTTTTTCAGCGTGCTTACTCACATTTCTGTACTCCTCCAGCATATTCTAGTAAAGCGAAGTCAATCCGATGAAGACGAACAAAATATTGTCACCACCTTCAAATATTCATCTACCGCTGGATATTACTATTGGCTGGGGCTCACCAAGAGAATGAGGGCTCAATGAATGGAGCTATGCATCAGGGGCTCAATATTCTGGACCGAAGAAAGACTGCTGCAAATTCGATCAAAATCTGTGATTCAGAAGCCTGATATCTCCTTGTGAAATGTTTGGCTAAATGACGAAAATATAATTACCTTCGACGAAAATTTCTATACACATTTGTTTGTTGCCATGTTTACTACTACATTACTTATAGTTCATGTATAACCGTATTATCAATAATGAAAATAGTTGTCGCATATATGTATACAATTACTTGAATCTCAAGGTTAAGGTGGCTCGACGTTCGATCAACAGCTTACGAGTAGAGCCCAGATATAATAGCATGCCTTCCAAGTTTTGAATTAATTCACAACAATTTATTCTTTTTACGTATTTATCGAACTGATCCAGCAGCGTTATATGGAACGCCGGTAAAATTTCATATAAAAATTCTATGTGTAGAGATTCGGTAGGAACGAATAGAAGCTTGAATAAGTTATTTGATATATTGACATCAGTTTTGAGAACCGATTACCATAATACGAAATGCCACGACAAATAGCAGGCACAGAAATTTTGATTAACCAGACCTACATAACTGGAACAGAATTTAGATGCAAAACACTTGAGCAGTATAGTTTCCACATACTATAAGTGAAAAAGACAAACTTTGAAGCGAGAAATACGATTTAAATCGTAAGAGTATAATCTTCTGTGAAAAAATGGTTCGTTGGCCATAACCTCAAAGCCGTAATATTTATTGTGTACACGGTTAATACTAAATAAAGACTGACTTGATATGTTTTTAAAATGATAGGGAACAATTCTCATTGTAAAAATAAACATCATAGCTATATCATAATATATGTGTATACAGAATATACGTACTCCTAAGGATGATCAAGTCAACACAGTTTATAAGATTGACTGCCTAAATTGTGAAAAGTGCTACATCGGACAATCCTCCCAACATTTAAAAAAACGGATGACCAACCATAAGAATGACATTGGCAAGTTGGATCCAGACAGATCTGCACTTGCCTCACATGCTCTTGTCTTAGGACATAAATTCGATTTCGATGGAGTTAGGATCATCGACACGGAAAAAAACTACCATAAAAGATTGATGAAAGAAATGATCCACATCACGAAAAACAACACTGTGAACAAACGCACTGACATCGCGAATTTAAGTCATTTATATAAAAACCTGTTAAATACAAATCAGAAAATTTGAAATTGGCGCTTTCACAACATGGTGGATTCGGTATCGATGATTCTGACTCCATTGATCGATATATCTCCAACCTAAAAAATTTTCACTTTCTCTCTGAACTTAACACGATGAACACCTAAAGCTTAAGGAAAGTCTGTTTTAAGTAAGTTAATTAACATATAGTTCGCTATAAGTAATATAATTGTCAAATTCTTCAGAAAAATTATTTGATTCTTCTAGTAGATTTATTTTATATAAATAGTAGAGATACATCTCATTAAATGTGATCTTACCAACATAACCCAATAGGGACATAACCTTAAAGTCAACTAACACATGGTTGACTAACCTAATTGTAATTAATCATTATTGTAGCCTGAAGATGGCCGGCCGGGCCCGGCTGAAACGTTGTTCAACAATAAAATATGGATAAAAACAGTCAGAATTGACCTTTTCCGACGAATCATTTTCCTCGTATTCCACATGGTCACGAAACAATCAAATAATCCCCAGAATATACTTACGTCGCGTTGTTTTTCTGGTTCAAACCGACGCACTCAATCACAGACAAGTTTTACCACGTTTTATGTAGAAATACGCGGGAGACCAGGCAGTCGGTTTATGCGCGCGCACGGTGTTTGCTTTCCGCAGTAAGATCGGAACACAATACATAATTATGAAATCGTCGTATTATGTTTGGCGCGAAAGTGAAACATTTTTCAACAAGATTTTTTGGACAACTTTAAAAATTTGTGACTCCATGTTCTACGCTACGTCCGACCATCCACGTCAAAAATCTACGTCGACAAGTTTTTGAATTTCTAAAAATTTTTAAATACTTCCAAGTGAATATATTATTATAAACATATTCATTTCTTCGCTATACTTCTGATTGCATATATTTGGAAAAAATTACCAATGAAACACATGAAGATGTAAGATTTTTTTAAATTTCGACATGTCATCAAAATGGTGAAAAAATATAAATACGTCATAATATAAATATAATGCAATTACATATTGATTCAATATTGCAGCAATGTTGCGTAATAAATACATAATAATGCAACGTTGCAGCAATAATGCGTAATGAATACATACTATTGCAGCATTGCAGCAATATTGCGTAATGAATCCGTAATATTGCAATATTGCTGAAGCATTGCTGCAACATCGCGTGCTGTCTGGGATTATACATACACGTAGCACATGGCGTGCTCCGTTTCTTCTCTAGTTTTCAAATACATCGAAAATACATATAGACGTGACGGTTACGATCTACTGACGACGACTGACTCGGACAGAACTGTTTTGCTTCAAATCGCTGACGTGTGTTTGTGTCTTTGCGAATACACACATCAGGTGACCGCTCGCTCTATTGGCGATATACATTTACAATAGATACAATAGACAGGTAGTACATACATAGACTAGAGAGGTGTGTATGAAACGATATAAATTTACTCAAACTTCATTATATTTCAACAGAAACATGATTCAGGAAAATGTGTAATACCTTATACGTGTCAGATCCATCACTTGGGCTTATACCCTTTCGGGAAGTAGCCAAATAATACCTACGTGTGCGTGCTGCCTGTGCATGCAGTAACCATAAGAGGTGAAACCTTACAGCGAGCATCGCGGATATACCGTGCCATCGCGATCGCGAGGAAACCGAACGCTGACCGAACTATAGTTCGACCAACACGCGCTCGCGTTGCGTACCTGATTCTAAGCTAGTGTTCCCCGCCAGTGACTGCCAACTCGATCGATCGGCGCCTGTCGCCCCCACGTGTGTCGAAGATAACTCGAGTGTGTTTCTTCCATAAAATAATCCTCCGGTCAGAATTCGGTTACACACAATCTTTGGAGTGCAAGTAAAACTAAATAAATTCACGAACGTAAACTCTCGGGTCTCATTTGCCTTCGAATTATGAGTAAAGGGTTGAGTATTGAAAATGGATCACTCAAACGCGGATGATTATTTATTTATGATACATCTACCGAATCGCAGAAATGAACGGGGACTCAGGCCACTCGGAAAAGGTGAGTCGAACTGTCGAATGAAGATTAGGTATTCTAGCCATTTCAGCATAATAGTAGATCAGTATAATTAGTATCTTGACTAAAACAATCTTATGATTAATCTCACTACGGATTTATTTCCACTCATTTTTTTATTTTTCTTAGATGAACATGAAGACTGATGACTAACTTTTAAGGGAAGACCATAATACTGAAATTTCGATGAGAAGCAGTTCCTCAATTTTACAAGGGCCAGAAAAAGTCCAATCAATCAAAAATCTGTCACATAAAATTTCAGATCACGGTAGGATATGTTTTGAAGAAAGTTTCAATTTCCTGCGATGAAAGTTCCTGCGCAGGGAACCTTTCGCAGAATCTCTCCTTCGCAGGGCTCTTGCGCAGGGTACCTTTTGCAGAATCTCTCCTCGGCAGGGCTGCGAAAGATACCCTATGCAGGAAATTTCGTCGCAGAAAATTGAAACTTTTTTTAAAAACATATCTTACCATGATCTGAAATTTTGTGTGATAGTTTTTTGATTTGACTTTTTCTGGCAATCGTAAAAATGAGAAACTGCTTTTTACCGAGATTTCAGTCGGGTCTTCCCTTAAGAAATGATCATTTATCTTTAGCTTCGTCTGAAAAAATCTGAAAATGAATGGAAAAAATGAATTGTAAGATTAATTATAAGATTATGAAAAGCCCTAGGGGTATAAGTATGGTGAATCGGCCTCGGAAAGATATTTTGATGATACTTGGAGGATATGTAGCGTAACATATCTCGCGGTGCGCATGCGCAGAACACCAGCAGCACCACTCATCACTCAAGCGAGACAGGTGACGACTGACGTCACAAGCAGGAAAGCGGCCACGTGACCATGGTCGAGTAGTATAAAAAGGACGTCAAATCACCGCTCGCCAGCAGATGTCGCAAAGCGCGCACTGTCTCCCTTTCCCGGTTATTAAGATCATTAAAATTTGTAAAGCGGCGATCCGCCTTGGGTCGTGCAGCCTAATTTAGAGTCAGATAATCAAATAGAAAAATTCGCTTCCAGTGCCAGAGCGGTCTGGAAAGCTCAGTAAAATTTCAAAGTCTTCAAATCCAGTAAATAGAAGCAAACTAGAGTCAAATATTTCATTTATCGGCAAAGTGCCATGAATTCAACTTGACCTAAAATCCAGCAATCGTCTTAGCAAAGCGCTAGATAGATTTAAAGCAAACAATATTCGCCTGAGAGGTCATAAACGATAGAGTCTAGTCACTCGAAGCATAGACGTTAGAATTTAAAATCGTAATTTCACGATCTAGAATTAATTGGTAGGTTATAATTTAATCTTATTTTTGTAAAAATAACATTCACCTTTAATTTTTGGTCATTTTCTTTTGTATCGAAATAACCAATTTATTAAAAGGTTATTCTCTTGTTAACTATTTCATGTTATCTGGTTCTTTATCAAATCATATTCGTTTGTATTGTTAATTTCCAATTTTCCAAAGTCAGTCCTGACGCTCTATGCGCCCGGATCTGAAAAACTCACTACCTTACACCATAACCTAGAAGGCAGTCCTGACGCTTTATATGTCCGGATCTGCGACTCCATCAGAAGGCAGTCCTGACGCTTTATACGCCCGGATCTGCGATTCCTTTTTTAGGCAGTCCTGACGTTCTATACGCCCGGATTTGCGCTTCCTTTCTGAAAGGCAGCTCTGGTGTTCTATGCACCCGAGTCTGTGATTTTTCCTCCTCGACTAATTGCAGTCCTGACGTCCTATACGCCCGGATCTGCTAAAGTCACCTACACTGATTCGTTCCATAATTGATTTTAGATGCAGTTCAATTTTATTAAAAAAATTAACACCTTCAAAACTACCTTCTCAATTACAGAACAAAAAACCCTCAACCGACGGTCAGTTCCACGACCTCAAGGTCAAGAACTGACCTAAACGTTGCAGTAGATACTAATAAAATACTAAGATTCAGAAAGATTCAGATCTCTAACTCAATTGGTTTTCGAGGAGAAGCAAAATATGTCAAAAACAGAAAAACATTTTTTTCTCAGGATTGACGCAACCGATTGATCTGAATTTTGGATATGTTTTTGGGGCTGACAATAACTCCTAGCAAAAAAATTAACAGCTAAATGGCTTCACAAGATCCTTGTTAAAAAAATTCTTTTTCTTTTAATTTCAATTTTTGACCATGAACCAATTTTGGCACAATTATGAAACTTTTTTTTTCTCAAACCTTTCATATTACCCTACAACACTATGAATTTTTGAAAATAAAAAAAAAAAATCGGAACGCCGTAGTAGAAAAAAATAAAAACCACTTTTTGGCCCAAATAATGAATACATTTATATGTTTTGAGATTAGATTTTTTCATTTCAACGGACATCCAAATCATTCGTATCTATTAAAAGTATTATTTCATATTCAAAATAACAACAATCTGTTTTGAATTTTTTTTTTTTTTTTCAATTTTTTTTTTCGTCAGTCGTCGAAAAAGTTGAGTTTAATAATTGAAGAAAAAAAAACAAAATGGATTGACCTTGCTTATACCCCTAGGGCCTTTATTCAGTTGGGATAATATTTATAGGGATTTACTTATGCAAAATGGCTGAAATAATCTTTATTCCACTCACCATTTCCAAATGGCCTGAATCCGCGATAATAATTCCTACGATTCAATAGTTTCATCGAATAAATTAATATTCTTGTTTGAGTGAACAATTTTCAATACTTGACCTTCGACTCATAATTCACTAACGTAAGAGTTTACGTTCGTCAATTTATTTAATTTCATTCGAGTTGGCAGTCACTGGCAGCGAGCAGAAGCTGACGCACGCAACGCGAGCGTGTGTTGGTCAAACTATAGTTCGGTCAGCGTTCGGTTTCCTCGCAGTCACGAGACAACGAGAAGGTCGTATGTTTGGCGAAAATTTGTCTATTAAACATCCTATGGCTGTCTCAGATCCAGGTTTTCGACGTCTGAAAGTCATGTTTTGTTATAGACAGACGTCCTTTGGACGTGGGACGATATCGAAGATACATCAACATAAATAAAATAAATAAATAAATATATAACTTCGGCCGACACCTTGCAAAAATCATGCGTCTGTTACTTCAAGCAGTTCAGGTGTCTGGCGAATTCTGAAAAAGCAACTTCTTGCAGTACTATTTTGAATAAATCGGTGATTCCGCGCGAGAGAAAATCTTCACCACGGGAGTAAAATATTCACCGTTTTTATATCTTTCAGTCGTCATGAAAATTACCCCGAAAACTTGTTGGAATAATTGTGAACAACTTTCGCGCAGCGAGTCGTTGCTGCCACGGAATTCACCCGTCACTCGAAAAATTATTGAAGAATCTTCGGCATGTGTTTGAAAATCATAAGAAACAGAGCAATGTTATCATCGACTGACTATACAGCTTTTCTCAGTGAATTACAAAAACTGGCTACTGTATCGCCGATTGAAGTAAAAAAGACTGAAATCGGTAGATCCGACAATAAATATGTGTGTTTTGCAAATACGTAGGAGATCCTCAAACTTGGATACAAACTTAAAACGTATTGTTTTACTAAATAACTTCATGGGGGTGCGACGGGCCGACTTGTACGGCTCGCGGAATTCTTTATATTACACAGTCCGGGGATTCCCGTGATTCCGTACGCGCAGCGTCGAACACGCGGAGCCGGCTGAAGTTTGTTGGTTAGGGCTGAGTGTGCGGCGTGATAACCGTCATTGCAACGTGTGTCTAGGTGATTTTTGCAAGGTAATCAAACCTAAATTGCTTTTCATTCATATCAGCATTGTGCAGTGGCCTTCGTAGACGATTCTATGCTAATTATAGACTATATGTTTTACCGTAGGCTGAATCGTGTACGCGGTTGGAGGTTAGGTTAGGTTGTTTCTGCGGCACGCTTCGCGTAATATTTTACAAACGACAATTTCATTTCTTCTTACGAACTCCGTAGTTTGTTGTTAGTTAAAAATGTTTGTTTTTGTTTCAATTGCCGATGTAGTGACAGAATGCCCATTACGTGAGACTGCACGGCCATCGGATCCATATTTCTGCTGAATGAAATGTCTCGACGAGTTGAACATTTTTTCAGGTAAATGCGATGTATGCTGATGTAGCGGGAGCAGATGTAGTGGGAGCTGAAGTGGAGCCGAATTATGTATTTGTCCACTTTCCTGTCCTTCAATTATGCAGGGCTGGTAACTAGTTGCTTTTCTCACTACAAGTCACTTTTTTATATCAAAGCCACTTTTTGTCACTTATTCTGGCAAAATGGTCACTTTGGTCACTTTTTTCATTTAAACTGATATTGTTTCAATTTCATTTTCTCCGATGCGAGATAATTTGTAATTGATTCAAGGAACTCGATTGTGTATCGACTGATTATGGGTAGTTCTACAAAACTCGGCTTACTATTTACAGGTGAATTAGAATCACATGTTATTCAGCTCGAATCAAATTCTTTTATAACGCTTTTGCTGGCCCACGGGTTGATTATACTGGGTGTGAGAGGAACAGTCACTGTATTAAGTATTTCAGGAGAAATAGAGGTCTTTATCAAATTTGGCTTCAACTTTCTACTTTTTTATTTCAATCAAACGAGCCGTTGCAGCTTCTCACTTCTTTTGCAAAATTCCTGCTCTTGTCAATTTGTTATCCTTCTAGGTGGCATCTTGTCCTATATTGATGAATATATTGTTCTAGAACAACAACATTGTTTGACATGATAAAACATTAGCTTGACATTAGTTTATCAGTGTTTTACGATCAAGGGACTTGCGACAACGGACTGATGAATTTTGTATAAAACAAAGATTATCTTTTTACCCAAACGAGACTCCATTCATCTATTTTCCAGAGAAAATGACGTCAGACAAAAGACATTGAAATAAAAGGTCATTACAAACAACTGTCAATAAATTACAACAAAACTACTCGACAAGGGACTAACAAGGAGTCGACCACACCTCCAAATCACAGATCTGGCCCAAACTTCGAGGAATGTTTTCTTGTACTTGAATATGAAGCATGTAACATATAACTCTCCGAAATAGGCTTTCGTTCTCTTGGTGAGCCCCGCTTGATAGTAATATCCAGCGGCAGATTATTATTTGACGTAGGTGACAATACTTTGTTCTTCTCCATCAAATTGGGTCGTCTCAGGCTAGAGTCTGGTCATTATTGTCAAACCATGATCATGTTACTAGTTTGAGGCAGTTCAACCAGTTTTTAAGCTTCCGACGAGCCTGTCAATGGTCCTTCGCCACAGTGAAATAGCCTTCGGAGCTCATGTCGTCGGTTTTCAAAGAATCCCTACACCGACAAGAGACCTTCAGACTCACAGAACTTGTTTGAAATGAGTCTATTTATTTCTCATCATTCTAACCTCAAAATCGCAACTTCGTCGCGATTTCACGGCTCTCACGATGAAAAATAATGATCGTCACTTGTAGGTAAAAGCTTTTTGACGAAACTCGTTACAGCAGTAACCTCTCGTTTCGTCAAAATAGTACATTACGATACGAGTACGGAAAGGCTTTTTTGACGAAACGAGAGGTTTACGGCACGAGCCGAAGGCGAGTGCTGTAACGAGTTTCGTCAAAAAGCCTTTACGTACGAGTGACGATCATTATTTTTCATCGTGAGAGCCGTGAAATCGCGACGAAGTTGCGATTTTGAGGTTAGAATGATGAAAAAGCCTTTCCGTACTCGTATCGTAATGTACTATTTCCTAACTATGTGTGCAAAATTCGATTTCGCGTACTAATTCGAGGGCGCAAAATGTTAGATTTCCAAACGCATTTTGTGAGCGTGCGCAAAATGAAATTTGCAGGTGCAAAATGAAATTCGCGGGTGCAAAATGAAATTCGCGGGTGCAAAATAAAATTCGCGGGTGCAAAATGAAATTTCCGGTTGCAAAATGAGATTTGCGTACGCAAAATGAGATTCACGGGTGCAAAATAAGATTTGCGTGCGCAAAATGAGATTTGCGTGCGCAAAATGAGATTTGCGTGCGCAAAATGAGATTTGCGTGCGCAAAATGAGATTTGCGGGTGCAAAATAACATTCCAGTACGCAAAATACTGTAGAAGTGACAAGAATATACTATTGTAGGCACAAAAATAGTCTCCATCACGAGAGCCGAAAAATCACGACGAAGTTGTTGAGAATAGTACATTTCGATACGAGTTCGGAAAGGCTTTTTTGATGAAACGAGAGGTTCACGGCACGAGCCGAAGGCGAGTGCTGTGAGGAGTTTCGTCAAAAAGCCTTTACGTACAAGTTTCGGACATTATTTTTCATCATGAGAGCCGAGAAATCACGACGAAGTTGCGATTTTGAGGTTAGAATGCTGAAAAAATATTTATATTTGAATAAATGCTTGAAATTATTTTTCGCAACAGTGAGTGTAAAATTCAATTTTACGACACGATTTTCAGGGTGTAAAATACTACTTTTCTCAACACTGTGCGTAAAAATCAATTCTACACCACGTAGGCGTAAAATATGAAATTAGTTCTTTAACGTTTAAATGTTCTACTGATACGAAGGAAAGAAAATAGAGGGCCCCGAAATGCGGGCGTAAAATATTGATTGAACATTTTTACGCCCGCATTTTAAAATTTGATTAATAATCGATTGGACGCCTCGAATCCTACCTTACCGACTTGAATATTTCTAAAATTCATATTTTGCACTGAAGACATATGGTTTTTAAATCAATTTCATATTCCCGTATCAATTTCATAACCAAACATCATTCGATATGAATTTGTTAATTTTTAGTTTTCATGTGTAAACAATCCGAACCGTTATTTGTGAAAATTATGAAATTGTGGCAAGATCATCACAGATTATCATTGTATCGATTTGAAAAATGTTTAAAATAAAAATAAATTATTTATTTGCGTTTTTTTTTTTTTTGCAATAAAAACTTGCCTTTTATGTTTTGGGTCGGGGGGCCTCTGGCCCCCCGGACCCCCCGCGGGGGCTTCGCCCCTCGACCCTGCCGTCACGCACAGTGATTTCTCAAAAGTCGGTTTTTCCAAGATTTTTGGACACACACGAGTTTTTTTGATTTGTGACTTGATTGCATTACATTCCTACTGGGACTAGATTACTTATATATATACATGCAACCGAATTTTACACACACTGTTGCGATAAATAGCGTATGCACCACGGGCAATAATGATTCACCCCCTCGTGTGATCGGCGGGACCCTCGGGCCGGCTCCGCCCGTGATGTGAATCACGTCCAACTTCTATACATTACAACCTTTTATAATAATCATTAGGATCGAATTTTTCACACTTGTCAGAAAAAATAGTATACGTAACTCGTGCGCAAGGCGATTCCCGCACTCGTCTTGTTTGTCGCCCGAGTGTAGCGAGGGCGACAAAATCGACTCGTGCGGGAATCACCTATTTTGCGCACTCGTTGCGTAATGTACTATTATGATTCCTTTGTGAATATACATAAATAATCTAATACGTAACAAAAAACGAAAAAAGAAAACAATTTTTTAAGTTGAAAGCCAGTCTACTAATTTTAGTCCTTTGTTACTTTTATCACCTAATTTCAAACAGATTCTGTCAGTTCGAATGTCTCCGATCCATGTAGGGATTCTTTAGAAGCCAACGTCGTGAGCTCCGAAGGCTATTTCACTGTGGCAAAGGACCATTGACAGGCTCGTCGGAAGCTCATAGGCTGGTTGAACTGCTTCAAACTAGTATAATGATCATGATTTGACAATAATGACCAGATTCTAGCCTCAGACGACCCAATTTGATGAAGAAGAATAAAGTATTGTCACCTGCCTCAAACATTAATCTGCCGCTGGATATTACTATCAAGCGGGGCTCACCAGGAGAACGAAAGCCCATTTCGGAGAGTTATATGTTACAAGATCCATATTTAGGTACAAGAAAACATCTCGCAAAGTTTGGGCCAAATCTATGTTCCGGAGGTCTGGTCGACTCCTTGTAAGGGTCTACCGCTAGCTTTAAGTGGCTAGTTAATGTTGAACAGATGTATAGGTTTCAAACCTCGTAAAATACCATGCTTTTTTCAAATTTTACACGCGACAAGGGGCTGATGCCCGATACTGATTGTGAGTACGCTACTTTAACTAGAAAAATATGGTTATTCGTTTATTTGGATTTAAATTCCTTGGTTTCTCTGTACTTCGTGAAGTATGAATATATTGAAACTGAAAGTAACTGTGTGAACCTGATAGTTTGAAAAATATGATCATTTGAAGGTAAGAATATGTAACAGTGACACGACAAGAGACTGACATTTTAGACAAGTAACAGCGGTTCTTTTTTTTGCGAATTTTAATTTAATTGACAATATTGTTCCTCACGTCCTTATAGAACTTGTTCTTGTGCATTATTATGAGTAAGAGTTATTGAATATACCTAATATTTGTCTGAATTACACATGAACACAGGGAGTTACCTGAGTTTCGTAGAACCACCCTTATGTCGCTCAATGGAGTAGCCACAGTACTCCATAAAAAGTTGTTTCGTATACTAATTAATTGTAATTAAAATGTATTAGAAGTAGTTCTTACTAATCACTATTTAATTACTTATTTCCAGTAAGAAAGTACCTTTTCTGACTTTTTTCAAGCCCTATGCCGCTACCAGCCCTGATTATGGCGCATTCTGCTTAGCCAAGTACAAACGATGGATTCCGCAGCGCTGCACGAATCGAACCCGAAGAGAATGCCTCGCACAAGTTCGTGGCAGACGTCGCAGCAGTTGCAGTCTTTGAGTCAGACCTGCGTTTGCAGGGACCCAAGAACAATACCTTCGACACATACTAAAGTTTGAAAAAAATATTTTGTCGACAAAATTCCTTTTATTATCACAATAATTGCCAATTGCCTGAATTACGAATATCATTATATGATGCGACTGTGTTCTGAATACTTACTTTTGTTTAAAATATTTTCTCCATAAACGTGATCCTTTCTCACAGATGAAACCTCTGGTCTGACACGACACCAACTATTGTTCAGCATACAACGTGAACAGCTGTGATTCTATCTGTCGTTGCTACTTCGTACGCGTACCCATGACTCCATGGCGAGGCTGCTATACATGAGTTGGAAAGAGATGAACGACTTTGGGTCCAAGAGGTATATATAAGAACGTCGTCCAAATAAACAATCGCAAAAGAATACCTCAGTTCTCCCAACGCGTTATTAATTGCTCTCTGGTAAACGGAAGGTGCATTCATCAACCCAAAAGGCATCGTCAAATATTCAAATTGTCCGTCGGGTGTAATAAATGCGAGCTTCTCAATTGAATTCTCCTCAACGGGTATCTGATGGAACCCAGCTGTCATATCCAATGCCGAAAAGTAGTACGCGCCGGACAACCGATCTAACTGATCTTGAATCAGCGGTAACGGATAACGATCTGCTACCGTGTTCGAATTTAATTCCCGAAAGTCTACACATAATCTATCCGATCCATCCTTTTTCTTCACTAAGATGATTGGACTAGAAAATGGGCTTCTACTTTCCCGAACGATTCCTGCCTGGAGCATTTTATCAACCAAACCTCTTACAGTCTCTCGTTCTACAATGCCTAGCTTGTATGGCCTTCTCTGCACGATCTTATTTTCGTCCTTTAACCTGATCTCAAAACTACCAGATGTTACTCGGACCTTCGGAGCCTCAACGCTCATATGTTTCACATACAGTTTCAAAAACTCTAACAGTGGTTCTCTCATCTCAATTGCATCACAATCAACAGCGTTGATGTCTTCCTCTGCATAAGCATTACACATGCCAACAAATTTTGCAATCTTCGCAAATTTAACCATGGTTCCGTCCAACGTGACTGAGACACCATTTGCCAACAATTCTCTACCCAAAATCAACTTCGCGGACAAACTGTCGTCCGGTACCACATACAAATCAATTTCTACATTGATGCCATTCAACTCGGCCAACACAGTGATCTGCTCGCAGCAATCTACGTATCCATTTCCAATACCCCTGAATCGGGTAGAGACTGATTGTCTCTTACCTGGTAAGCTTTCTGCCAAACTCTCTGCTACAAGAGAGCAGTCTGAGCCAGAATCAAAAATAAAGGTCAACACCTTACCGTCAGCCAGCTTTACAGTATTCTCTGTGGAGGTCAAATTACAAAGCCTCACTACCTTCTCATTCTTCTTAGGGCAATTCGGGGCAATGTGCCCTTCCTCTTTGCAGCTGTAGCAGGTCACCGGCCTCTTCGAATCCGAACCCCTGTTGTCCGGACCCTTACCGTCCCGTGAATGACCGCCTCCTTGTGACCGCGGGGCTGATCGGCATTCGGTCTTACGGTGCCCTCTTCTTCCGCAATTGAAGCACTCGATGTCCGAACGGTGCGACTTACCATCTCGCGGCGCCGAAGTCTTAGTATGTGGACCAGGGGCTCCGGAGGGATGCACGCGGTCGATGGAAGTCGGTCGTCCGTCCATCGAGGTACGCCATTGCTTCTTGCAAACTCTTCGGTGATTCGCGCACGAATATGTTGCGAACGAATCGGTTTTGCGCCGAATACGATAGTCCTGCTAGTTGAGCCGCAGCTTCATCCACCGTTCTCCTTTCGTTCAGCCACGCTTTCAGCTTTCTCCCTCTCTTCATGAAGTTTTCCAATGTAAACTCAGCGTCCTCCGCCCAAATTGTGTGAAGCTCCGACGCAACGTTTTTGTTTTTCGCATACGCGCTCAAAAATTCAGCACGTATCTCAGCCCAGGTTTTGCCCGAAGGGTCCATACTCGTAAACCATCCGGCCGCTTCGCCCTTGAAAGCTTTGGCTAAATGCTGGACCACTTCCCAATCATCAGAGCGATGACGACGAATCCACTCGTCGACCATCTTCGCCCAGCCGGTCGCGTCCGTGGTTTTGGGATCAAATTGAACGAGATCCATCGGGGCTCGTTCTCGTCTGGAGATCAACGCCAAAAGACGCAGATTCCCCTCCTCCAATCTCGACTTACGTCTTCTACGTCTATCCCTTCGTTTCATTGAATCATCAGATTCATACTCGGATTCTGATGTCGTCGGGGATCGATTTCTTTTTCTACTTCGGGATTTCACACTGCCTGACTCACGGTCAGTCACATTCTTTTCAGCGTCTTTTGCCACACTTGCACTCTGAGCGTCTATCACCACCACACTCACACTCTCTTCCCCGTTTATTTCCATTGTTATTTCCGAACTTATTCACCAACACGGTTGTCACAAGAATCACAAGAATCACAGTCGATTAAACGTTCTGTATCCCACTTCTGATGTCAGATACGAGAATACACTTGGGCAAAACTCGCTATATGTTTGTCAGGATCTAAACACCCAAACGTACGCACGTATCCGATGATTGGTTAAACAAGTAATTAACAAGTAATTATGTCACTGACTACCGCAGTGACACGGTTAACTAATATTTTTATTGGGTGTTTGATTAAAACAAAAGACAGAATTTAAACAATCAAGCACCCGATAGCAATGCAAGTGGGGTGTATCACGTAGAGCCTTTTTTTTTAAATCAATTTAACGTCTTATCTTACTGGCTGACCAAGAAGGAATGCCTGGAGCACCCTGAGTCTCCACTTCAAAAAGCCTAGGCCTCTACGTGACACAAACCACTCGTGGTCTATGCACCACACACCATCATCGGGGGAGGTTCTTTCCAGGACGCACTCATTTGGCGTTACATTACATCTGCAACTAAACAGTCCGATCCCTTGGCATCTCGCACTTGAGGCTGCATAAACATTGGCCGGGCATCGAGAGCGTTGTTTAAAAACTCAGCCTGGTTTCAAAATATCGAATGCCACGGCGATGTGACATGTATACGTTTCTATATAATCAAATAAATTCATTGGTGTGCTTCTGTAACGTCAGCCATTCATCGAAGATTTTTAGTGCCTCGGTAAGTATGAACAAAACGTTTCCAGAATTGAATTCCAGCTTGCTTGGTTCGTATTTCCACAAAAATTTATCATCATTCGTATCCACAGGTTAAACCTACTACATTTCCGGCTGATGTGCAGTGATATTAAGGCAGTCCGACATGCTATGGTAGCTGACACAATCATTGGTGCGTATGGAAGGGAGCCGAGGAAATACCACCAAACTGCATTTTGTTTAATAGAAAGCATTCTTCGTAAGATGAGATAAAGCATGCGACGTCATAAGAATGCGGCTGAAAATTTAGTGACGGGATTGGATTCGAGCCATCAGAAAAGATATTATTTATTAATGGATATGTACGTATAGGAAATGATTACGGAAGACATGAGGTGATTAAATGCAAATGCGGTGATTGAAGCGAATGCCAACTTAGATCGGTCATCTTCAGAGACCAATAACTTTTCGTGATTTACGGTATGAGTTTACATCTTCCATAACAAAAACATAATAGAAAATTTGTGGTATTTACAGTGCGGGCTTACATGCTAACTTGATGACAAAAATAAATAAAACCTTTGCGTTATCGACAGTCTGAGCTCACATACTAACATAACAAAAACATAATAGAAAATGCGTGGTATTCACAGTGCGGGCTTACAAGCTAACTTGACTAGGAAAAAAAAAAAAATCTTTGCGTTATCGACAGTCCGAGCTCACATACTAACATAACAAAAACATAATAGAAAATTTGTGGTATATACAGCGTGGGCTTACATGCTCACATGACAAAGACAATACAAATTTTGTGTCATTTACAGTTTGAACTAGCATAATAACATAACAAAAATATGACAAAAACTCCGCGTTATTGACAATACCAGGTAACATGCTGACATCACGAAAACTTAGTCTATATGATCTACGTGCCATGCTTAGTAGGTACTGTATAGTAACCAAACAAGTACTTAATAATACGTTATATTTACATGATACGTTAGAGTATTTCAAACCATACTCAGATTTCACAATATACTGGGTGTCCCAGAACCTGGGGACCACCGGGCATCGACGGATTCCTTGACGTGATCTAAGACGAAAATTATTCTTGCAAATTTTCGTTTAAACCACCCGTATTCGAGTTATAGCCGATTCAAGTCGTCCAATACCGGCGCAGATGGGAGACCTGCACAGGAGCGTATTGTCGACTCGGCTCGCTAGCGCAAGCCGTATAGCTCGAGCGACGAGCGCGTGACCTCACTGAGTGACAAAACGACGATCGTTTGGCTGGCTGTTACTCATATATTTATTTCTGATGCGACGCTCCTGTGCCGGTCTCCTATCTGCGTCGGTATTGGACGACTTAAATCGGCTTTAACTCGAATACGGTTGGATTAACAGAAAATTTGCAAGAATAAATTTCGTCTTAGATTTCGTCAAGGAATCCGCTGGTGCCCGGTGGTCCCCGGGTTCTGGGACACCCTGTATACATAAAGGGACAAGTACACCTAACCAATTGACATGCACGTTTACCACACCACACTCATACAGTAATCAACTTAATTGTTCACAGAGACTAGTTTTCGGCGTTCAGGAGGATATTCAAACTCGCGCAATACGACGACGTGCTGTCGAATCCTAAGGGCGGTTGATAACTACTCAGGATTTTTGGAGCCTCATTCGATTTTGGCGTACATATCGGAGCTTCCAATATTATCTCGCGCATTCTATAGCGCTGACAACGAGGCTTTTGTTCCCGTGGTTTTAGCAACCATCGTGCTACACCTTTCCTCGCGGAGTTCATATCCCTTTCCGAAAAAGCCTGGAAGGAACTGCTACACAAGGTATACACCCATGCGCAAAGATGAACACCGCAGTTCCCTGACGAATCGGAGACGTCGGATTCTGAATACTGCGTTGGAACATCTGACGGTACGCAAAGAGTCCAATTTGCCCAACGCGTGAGTTTTTTTGACCTGGCAGCCCGATATGATTCAACGAAATTACAGAATGCATTGATCAAACCACGTGGTGGCATTCCGTGCATCGAATCAATGTACACAAGTACATTATGCGGAAAAACTGTAATTAACAAGGTCCAGTGATTGCCTAAGTGTATCGGCCATAACCAAACATCAAACGACCAGATATCTTTCATTTCGACCCAGCGTTGAAACCCGATGCTTAGGGAACCCGTCAGTAACTTTTCGGTGAAAAAGGATTCAAACGCCAGTACCTTCATACCGTTATCGTTTGCATGATCTTGTGCAAGGACGCAGAATCCATTAACGACATTATCATCCAACCATTCGCAGGGCAATAAAGTACGTAGCGATTCCTCGGTGAAAAGAATACCAGCGGCACTGATTTTGGCTAAGTTGAACGGAAAATCAGAAGGATAAGTCGAGGAAGATGAGAAAAATGTTTTATCAGCAAAATCATTCACTGTTGAACGCGCGTCAGACAAAGATTTGCCAGTAATACACTTCTCCATGGATGGGTTCTTCTGTAATTTGGATTCGGGTGTAGAAATTGGAGAAGGTAATGGCAATATTTTTTCGGCCTCATCGCCGGAGTTAGAAAGCGGAATTGCATTCGGCTCCGCATCTTGAACATTGTCAGATATCGGATCGAAAAAGTCATCCGGACTTTCATCGGGTTCGGGGATAGATTTGACCGTCCCAGTTGTTTTTAATGAAGTTTTATCCTCATTTCGATTTTTAACAAATTGTGGGAATTTGAAATACGCTTGCGATTTCCGTTTTTTTAACCATACTTCCTCCTGTAGTTGCGGGTTATTTTTATTTTTGCGTGTCTGTCTCTCGGTTTTTAATGAAAATTTCCGATCCCGAAGTCGTGGTTGTAGAAAGGACTCCATTTTTTGTATGAACCTTGGCGCGGAAATATTTGCGTTACGATCAAATACATCTTTTTTTACAATCTTGAACCAGTTTTCAACGCTGGCATTCGATTCACGTGACAACCCGAAATCGTTTAGGACAAACGAAGACCACAGCGGAAAAAATGGAAGTATATGGTCCAACAGGTACAATAGGAATTCATTTGAATAATAGTTATTCGTATTGACTACTGAATCGCGAAAGTCTGCTACCCTATTATCGTACACTGATTTGAACATAGCATAAAACGGCGATCCGTGACGGAGCCGATGGGTTGAATTGATTTTATCCGTGGAAGAGTCTGTACCAGAGTACTGCGAAGAGTCAGAGTCGATAAAATCTTGGCTATTCAGGGGCATTTCGGTATTTCTAATTTCCTGTACAATGTCGTTGAAATTATTGCACTTCTCCTTACACCCGAAAACCGCTACAGCCAAGCCAAAAATTGTTTTAGCAGTAACCATATCAGCGCAGTGAATGAGTTTGCTTATTAATGCAGCACATAGACTCCGCTGCTCCTGATATCGAAACAGCGCTTTTACCTTCCTCATAACTGTTCGCAAGACGTGTGTCGAGCAAATGTGCACGTGGGTCATATCTGGGAGATCAATGGTATCACCGTCTATCGCGGAATCTAGGTCCTTCAAATATTGCGCTAGAGACAAATCATTAAACGCTTTGATGACTGCATGGATCAGGGTCAAACTAAAGTCCGTTTCAACTTTATTAATTACTACACGGCGACTAGTGATTTGCTTTATCGTGTAATTTAACGATGCTAAAAACAGTGTAATATACGGGATATTGTGTACGCTAGATATAAATTCCGCTATTGGCAATGGGGCACAGTCTTCGTTACCCGGCACAATCAGGGCATAATAATAAATTGGTTTTGACTGATCGGATGAAGGCGCAACGATACAACCCCCCGTGGCATCGAGGTTACAGGAGACTGGCTTACGGAGCGATAAAAGAAACAAAATTTGTTGTTCAGTATATAAAATAATGTAAAATGGTAACATACAGTGCCCTTGTATGTAACCGCTACAGAATTTTCCGGGCCAAGATTCTCTGAACATTTTAGTCAGCTTCATTAAAAATTGCGTCGGGTCTTTGTCTAAGTCGTCGCGTGTGTTATTCTCGCTCGACATTTTTTGTAATAGCATTAAGCTAGGAGCGTCGTTTCTATTCCCCGCGACTAATACGTCTTCCGAAACAGCCTGCAGCATTTTAAGTTTTAAAGTGCTCGGAATCTAGCCCTCTAGCTCTTTTCTAAGTAGCACGCGATCGTCCCCTCTGATGAATCGGCGATGAATTTCGCCGCTATCGTGACATATCTCTTTAGCCCGGTATATTTGAACCACGATGTTGCAGAATGGATGGATGATAGGTGTCATTACCTCAAATTTGAACTTGGTGCAGGTCGTGTTCTTGCACTTGGCAACAGCATGAAAGTACGGTGCTTTACGGATATAACGTTTGTGCCAGTCGAAAGATAGAACGCAGTGAGGGTACTGAGCTTTAAAATACTTATTAAATTCATCCGTCCAGCCTTTTCCTAATCGTAAGTTATCTGACACAATAAAACGTTTCCAGAATTCGCTAGGAATTTCCATGCCACCGTCCTTAATCGGATAATCGCAACTATTAACATCGGTTGAGTAATTCCTTTCAATTCCAACTGAGAAAAGGGTTTCTTTTTTGAAATATTCATCGACATCATCCAATGAACCACCGATCTTTTGAGGAATGTGATCATGGGTTAAACTATCAGTAGCGGTTGAACAAACACTTACTTCCTCCTTAGCGGAAATTTTTTCGCGAAAATTACCGCAACTAACTGATTGGGAGTGATGTACATCGTTGATATTTTCCCAGTAACTAGGTACGGTATCAGGATCCGGCAATTCATCACAAGATATTGGTTCCGACTTGGGAGAAATATTAGGTAAAACATCACCAGGGCTTATTGGGAACGAATTCGTAATTGTTATAGCCGAACGAATTCTTATGAAACATTCTTTAACTTCCGAAAAATGCTTGCGAAAGACGTCGTATACTTTTCGCGAGTGTTTCCTAATAGTCCGCTCACAACGGGTTGCTAAAAATCGAGAGCAAATTTCGCCGCAAACACTATCGTCAGTTTTATAACACAGATTGGATTTTGTGTGCGTCAATCCTTCGAGGGTCATATCAGGGTATATCTCTAGCAATATTGCAGCTAGCTCTCCTGGCTTAATAAACATCGTAAATATCTTAATATCATTAATGTGTTAATAAATGTCTGGTTCGTATGTAGCTCTTATTATTCTATAAATATTGTTCTGTGTTTAGGATTAGTATTTATGTTGTGTGATGTTACGTCGATGAATTTAAGGTTGAATTTAGTACTAAGGTTTTGTTATTTAATGTTAGTGAATTAAGGGCAGTATTCGTAGCTATAGATGCATAGATATAGATGCCAGTCACAATAAAACCAGCTGCTTGCAATATTAGACCAGTTATCAAAGCTGACGATGGGTCCTCATAATGATCGTAGGTCCTATACTGCAGGCAAGCGAGTAGGCTAATTACTGAGGCACGTGCATATATACATCTGTATACATGTAGATTCCTCTGACAATCCTGTGACAAAGCAAGCATAACTATACCATAGCACGTTGAATTATATAGCATAGGAAGAAAAAACATGCTTGATAAAGTTACTTCCGATTCAAATATACGATTGTCATTGATATCGAAAACCCCTCCACCTTTCGTCATCAATCCCATTTTTCTCTGCATGCTGCGGTACAAATTTTTGTCTGACGCGCGAAGACTCGACTGATATAAATCATTTTATGTTTCTGTAAATATATGTGACAACAGACGATAAAAATTTCTGCATTCGCCCAAAACATTTTTCATGATTTTTTTATGGATTTTTTATCAGAGCTCTCAAGTCAGTGGAAAGGATGATTTTCATTTTGATGATTTGAACTTATTCGAGGGAACCAATTTGCTGCGGTTCGGAAAATTCGACATCGTGCAAAATCAATGTATTCTTCGACCAAAGTTCATTTACATCATTATAACTGTCTCATCTCAAAACATTTGCTGCATGAATTCAGGCCCATCGCTGGCCCCGTTCTATTTTTCTGGGTTCGGAATTGTTCAGGATACGGGACGTCATGAATAGAACAAAGGAAATCAGAAAATTCCATTGTTTATTTGAGTAACCCGCAAATTGGTGAAAATGAAATGTTCAATTTTTGAAGAATCGACCATATCTTGCGATAAATTTCCGAAATGTATTTTCCTCGGTCAGTTTACGACGGCCTGTATTCCCAATAATTTTCAGTCCTGAAAAGTCCAATCGGATCAACGGTGCACCGAAATTCGTGCCGCAGTTGTTTTCAGATGAGACGGATGCGATCCGCGGCCAGCCGCGGCACCCCGCGATACAATAAACTATAGAATGAGAAAATGGCCTACTCCCAGCCTACGTCGAAATTTGACATATTTTGGGAGAGACAGATGAGCATTTGGATTGCTGCTAATTAAAACGATTTGCAATTAGGTGAAATCCTGAATTAGGAATTTTTTGGTACATATTTTTTTCATATAAAAAAAACGCCTCCGAGTATCTGTGCTACCATAAGCACATATCACCAGAATGTAAATTTCCTAAACTATTATAACCGCGTGTTCATTTGGCTACGAAACGGATTTCAATTCATTGCTTCCTCTGTAAAACTGTTCTGGGCGCGGACACGAAGATATGTATCGACCTTTATTAACATTTGTATGTCGTAGAAGAATTCCCGAACTATTCCAAAAGTACAAGGTTATTTATTGTCCAATTTGACGTTAAATTTTTTGGATATACTTTTCAAAACTGCAAACCGAAATGTAAGATAACCCGTGGAAGAATTTAAACTTCTCCATACAATTGAGAATCGAACAAATACCGACGACTGATTCAAATGTAAGTCGTTAAACTGAGACTCGTCACTGATTTTGAGACTTATCACGAGGCATATGAGCGGGTCCATGTCATTTCACTCGAAAAAAAACACTCAAATCGCGGATCTGTGCGCCCTTCGAGGAATCTTTAGTACTATAGAAAAAAAAAATAGAAGTTCACGGATTTCGAAAAATTTTCAAAAATGGCGGAGTTACGGGTGTTTGAATTTTTTTGCACTGCTTGGTTCGAAAATTCATATCTCCGAAACCATTAATCGCAGCTAAATGATCTTGGACTCATTTCATTCACAAAAGAAAGAGCTACTGTTAAAAAAATATGTTTAAGAAAAAAATGAATTTCTTCAAGTTTTTTTCGTCATTTTTTTCGAAATTCGGCCGCCATTCCCAAAGGGTACGGTAAATTTCATGGAGACAATTTTTTTAGATAGCTGGATCCTTCCGCTTCAAAGTCGTAAAAAAAAATTTATGGAGACCATACTAGGTCCGGAGAAAACAATTAAAACGTCCGGACGTGCGTCGCCGCGCGTGCCGTTCCACGGTGGCGCTGCTCCGTTAGGCTCGCTGTTTCATACAGTAGCCGTTGAATTTCATTCAATGTTTCGCTATTTTCTAGGGCTATCCTCTCTTGGAAAATAGTTATTCAACTACTTTAGACTTCCAGAATACGTCTACTGGTTATTTTCACTTGGAATTATGCTTGTTCCGAAAATTCCAGCACGGTTATTGTTAGGTTGAACACACCTGTGAGGCTGTGCTGCAATCAACGTTCTGGTTCTATTGCAATAGGTTTGTGCAATTTAATGACTGTGGCTCTTTTGTGATTCTCTCGTAACTTTGCACAGAAGAGCTCGTAGTTATGCTCCGTGGAATGGAAATTATTGATTTCTGCAAAATTTCGGTGACTCTGAAAAGGGCCAATGTTTTGAGTGCAATTGCGCTCGATAGCGCTTATAGTTGGACACGCAAGTTGAATATTAATTTCTAACTTTTACATGATCAAAATTTTCTGATGCGGAAAATAATTTCGTTTTTATAAATCCATCAGAAATCGGAATGACTACATGTTATTCGAGAATACCACGAACCATCAAAGCGTCATCGAATCGATTTTGTAAAATAGCTTCTTCTGCTGTATGTTCTGCAGCAGGCAAAAGATATGCTCCTGAAATAAGAGCATGCCCGATTATACAAATTCAGCGGTGTTCAAATAGGATCTGAATTGCCACTCAATTGTAAACTCGCCAGACAGTTTCATCTACCCCATCGCATGGCCATTGGCATGTGATGTAGCAAAAAAAATGCCACTCAGCTTGACATCCGAACGGTTCAAAATAATGCGTTATGTTGATGAAATTCTTTTCATTTTTATACTGGGAAGCTGCTCCATCTGAGAAAACTTCTTTTTTCATTGTAATTGAACCTCGAAACTTCTTCTTCATAAAGTCGATCAATTTTTTGTTTGTAATAAATCAACTGCGATCGTATTATGTTTCAGACACTATGGAATTATTACAAAACTAAAATGGTTCAATTCTCCCTCGCTGCGACTTTCATAATAAACTACGATTGGATGGATCTCTAGGTGAACCCTTGAGTGGAATCTTGTACAATAAACGTATGATTGTCAGCGAAATCGCACACGACTAGAAATTCACCAACTTCCACGGTTTTTTTTATCTCCTGCCAACAACTGATTTGCTGCTTTGCAATGAAATCATGTGCTGGAAATTCATAACCGTGCTGGAATTTTCGGAACAAGTATAATTTCAAGCGAAAATAATCAGTAGGCGTATTCTGGAAGTCTAAAGTAGTTGAATAACTATTTTCCAAGAGAGGATAGCCCTAGAAAATAGCGAAACATTGAATGAAATTCAACGGCCACGTGAAACAGCGAGCCTGCCGGAGCAGCGCCACCGTGGAACGGCACGCGCGGCGACGCACGTCCGGACGTTTTAATTTTTTTCTCCGGACCTAGTATGGTCTCCATAAATTTTTTTTTACGAATTTGAAGGGGAAGGATCCAGCTATCTAAAAAAAATGGTCTCCATGAAATTTACCGTACCCTTTGGGAATGGCGGCCGAATTTCGGAAGAAAATGACGAAAAAAACTTGAAAAAATTCATTTTTTTCTCAAACATATTTTTTTAACAGTAGCTCTTTCTTTTGTGAATGAAATGAGTCCAAGATCATTTAGCTGCGATTAATAGTTTCGGAGATATAAATTTTCGAACCAAGCAGTGCAAAAAAATTCAAAAACCCGTAACTCCGCCATTTTTGAAAATTTTTCGAAATCCGTGAACTTCTATTTTTTTTTTCTATAGTACTAAAGATTCCTCGAAGGGCGCAAAGATCCGCGATTTGAGTGTTTTTTTTCGAGTGAAATGACATGGACCCGCTCATTTGCGATCTGTTACATGGATGACATCTTGATTCCATGCCGTACTATCTCAGAGGGCCTTGATAGGCTAAAGGTTGTTTTGAAAGCTCTTACAGAGGCCGGGTTTCCAATGAATTTGAAGAAATGTTCTTTCTTGAAAAATCGAGTTGAATATCTTGGATATATGAAGTTTCTGCTGGTGAAATTCGACCAAATCCCCGTAAAATCATAGCTTTAACAGAGTCACCACCGCCGAAAACAGTAACTCAGCTAAGGCAATTTATCGGTTTAGCTTCCTATTTCCGGCAATTCATACCACGGTTTGCACAAATTCCATGCCGTACTATCTCAGAGGGCCTTGATAGGCTAAAGGTTGTTTTGAAAGCTCTTACAGAGGCCGGGTTTCCAATGAATTTGAAGAAATGTTCTTTCTTGAAAAATCGAGTTGAATATCTTGGATATATGAAGTTTCTGCTGGTGAAATTCGACCAAATCCCCGTAAAATCATAGCTTTAACAGAGTCACCACCGCCGAAAACAGTAACTCAGCTAAGGCAATTTATCGGTTTAGCTTCCTATTTTCGGCAATGGGAGGGCTCTATAAATTACTTTCGGGGAAAGGAAAAGTTTGCTGGGAGTCACATGATGAAAAAATTCGCCAAGAGATTATTTCTCGTTTGACGTCCAGTCCTATATTGATGATTTTTGAACCTATGGGAGGGCTCTATAAATTACTTTCGGGGAAAGGAAAAGTTTGCTGGGAGTCACATGATGAAAAAATTCGCCAAGAGATTATTTCTCGTTTGACGTCCAGTCCTATATTGATGATTTTTGAACCTACATATCCTATTGAGTTACATACCGATGCAAGTGCTATAGGATATGGGGCAGTTTTCTTACAAAAAGTTGATAGCAAATTACATGTTGTGGCTTATTACAGTAACAAAACAACTGCTGTTGAGTCACGATACCACTCGTATGAGTTAGAAACTCTTGCTGTGGTAAATGCTATCAAACATTTTCGTCATTTTCTGCAAGGAAGAACTTTTACAGTTGTGACAGACTGTAATTCCTTGAAAGCTGCACGAGTTAAAATAGATCTGGCCCCTAAAGTTCATAGGTGGTGGGCTTTTCTACAATCATTTGACTTCGACATTGTTTATCGAGATGGGAAACAAATGTCTCACGCAGACTTCTTTTCGCGTAATCCCTTGAATGATGAGATCGATGAACATTTTGTGAAATCCGTTACGCAAAAAAGAGTAGATTTGATAAAGATTTCTGACAATTGGTTACTCGCTGAGCAGCAAAAGGATGCGGAAATCTCTGATATTATTTCTAAATCAAACGATAATCAGTTTGATCACAATCTTTGTGCTTCTTATGAACTCAGGCTAGGAATTTTATATCGAAAAATTCAAAGAAATAATCGTACTTTGTGTTTACCCATTGTTCCTAGAGCTTTTCAATGGTCGGTCATTAATCATCTCCATGAATCGATAATGCATTTGGGTTGGGAGAAAACCTTGGAAAAGGCTTATGAATATTATTGGTTTCCGAAAATGTCAAAGTATGTAAAGAGATTCGTAGAAAATTGTATCGTTTGCAGAGTTTCTGAATCAACTTCTGGTAAAGTTGGCGAACAATTCATATTAATGCTACTGGAAAGCTTAGTGGTAAAAATAATATCAAAGAGTACGTATTTGTGATTGTCGATGCTATTACGAAATTTGTAATTCTTCGTCATTCATTACACATTGACGCGGTGAGCGCTATTTCTGCTCATATAAATGCTGTTTGTTTGTTCGGCGCTCCAGCTCGTCTAATAGCAGATCAAGGGAGATGTTTTGCAAACACAGATTTTCGCGAGTTTTGTGGAGCGCACAACATCAATTTGCACTTGATAGCTACTGGGACGTGTATAGGAAACGGTCAGGTTGAACGAATTATGGGAACCTTAAAGAGTATGCTTACTTCAGTTGAAGGAAACGATCATCGATCTTGGCAAGACGCTTTAGATGATATCCAATGAGCAATTAATTGTACGACTAATAGGGTAACGAATGCAAGCCCTTTGGAATCAATGATTGGAAGAGTTGCAACACCGTTAAAGTTGATGTGCATTAATGAAGAAGAAAGAGAGGTCAATTTATCAAAAGTCAGAGAACGAGCAGATTCAAATAACCTGATTCAAATCAATGCTCAGTATGACAAAGATAGGTTTGATCAGAATAAAGCTGTGATTCGTAAATTTTCTGTTGAAGATTTTGTATTGGTAAAGAATAACGAAAGAAATCAAACAAAAATAGATCCCAAATTCCGAGGTCCATTCAAAATTGCTGAAATATTGGAGAATGACAGATATTTATTAAAATCATTAAATTCAAATCGTGTGTTGAAGTATGCACACGATCAACTTCGAGAAATGCCTGATAGCTCTGTTCCTTTTGATTTTGATGTTTGTAATGAAGATAGTGTTGTACAAAATCTTGGAGTTGAAAAATTTGAATGAATTTCGAGTTAAAATTCAGTTAAAATTGAGTAGGATTTGAGGAAGGGCAGAACTGAGTAATGAAGAGTGTACTGTGATGTAACTCTGAGTTGAGACACACTCATCGAGCTTAATAGTCGTAGGTCATAAAAATCCTAACCCACTTTGTGGACGGAGACTGCGCGATGTAACGGCTGATGGTGTGATGGTGTTATTGCATGAACAATTGGTCACTGCTTAGGAAGCAGGTGATGTCGTTGTTTCATGAATATTTGGTGATTGCTTTGAAAGCAAGTGACATGTGGAGTCACGTAGTTCTGCCAAAAGATGTGCTCAATTTTATTCTGTTGTATTGATAAGGAAGAATTTGATTGTTCTTGAATAAATTAGGATATGGGAACAGAGCCATCAGTGCTAAGTTGTACATAGACGTTATAAACGGTCAGGCAGGCCGAACAGTCAGAAAAGAATCGTAGAATTTATTTGTCTCTTTTCACAGATCAGGTGAATGAGACATACGAGGACGTGTGAAATGTCAGTCTGGCCGTGTCGTAGGACATGATAAAAGACATGTCACCGGATATGTAGGGAGAGACAGAGCGATCTCGATCGATCTCTATCGATGAGATACGCTCGCTTGAAGCCGTTAAAGCAACGATAGTCGCTTCTCCCGAAAAGGACTATCGTTGCTGGGAATATTTGTTTAGAATATTTGAAATTCGATAATTATTTTCAGTTTTGAAAGAGATCCCGCGGAATCAGCTTGTCTCTCCCTTCTTCTATAAAAAATAAAATTGTTTGTTCACTTTCTAAAATAGTTTGAGTTGTGATTTCAATTTAATTCGCTTGTTGAACCCCTTTTATTGTTTTACTCGAGAATAAATATTATGAAGCCCACAAAGAAAGCCTCTAGTTCACATTCTTCACGAGAAATATCACAAGACCCGACTTATATATGCAACCGAATTTTACACACACTGTTGCGAAAAATAGCGTATGCACCACGGGCGTACGATTTACCCCCTCGTGTGATCGGCGCGACCCTCGGGCCGGCTCCGCCCGTGATGTGAATCACGTCAAACTTCTATACATTACAACCTTTTATAATAATCATTAGGATCGAATTTTTCACACTTGTCAGGAACAATAGTATACGTAACTCGTGCGCAAGGCGATTCGCTACGCTCGGGCGACAAAATCGATTCGTGCGGGAATCACCTATTTTGCGCACTCGTTGCGTAATGTACTATTTCCTAACTGAGTACGCAAAATTCGTTTTTGCGCACCCAAATGAGTGTGCAAAATAGTACATTCCTGTACTAGTGCGAACGCGACTACTTTCCCGCACTAGTGCGCAAAATACCACTTTCCCGCACTGCTTTCCCGCACTAGTGCGCAAAATACCACTTTCCCGCACTGCTTTCCCGCAAATCTCATTTTGCGCACTCAGTTAGGAAAAATAGTATACGCAACTCGTGCGCAAGGCGATTCCCGCACTCGTCTTGTCTGTCGCCCTCGCTGCGCTCGGGCGACAAAATCGACTCGTGCGGGAATCACCTATTTTGCGCACTTGTTGCGTAATATACTATTCTATCATGTGCTGGACGGATGATATCATAATTTCAGTATATTCAGAAATACAAAAATATATAACATGTCTTTTGAATGATTGGATTCTCGTCACTTCTTAATGGTTCAATTCTCGTCAGTGAAAAAGTATATTTTACAAATTGTAACCCACACCAAATATCGTATGAAAGCAAAAAGTCGTGTAGCCTGAGGCATGCACCTTTTTGGTATCAGGGATATTTTATTTGTCATATATACGTTCTTCCGTGTTCATAAATATTCAAGTACATATGTGCAATTCCACGTCAGGCGGGCCACTTTTTTGGGTCGTAATCACCGATTTTGATCTCCATCGAGGATTTTGTACTACTCATGGATGTAAGTCTCTGGGCCGAACCAAAAGCCAATATGCGACTCTGTTGTCTTCCTAGCGGAGGTTGAAAAAGGCCGTTTTTGCGCGCCAACTTCTCTTCGGCGGCTGATATCTCAGTTGTTTTTGGAGCAAAGTACCAAAGTATATAGTGATTCTTGTAGCTATTTTCACACGCTTTCCGGTGATTATACTGACATCGCTCCCAAACCAAAATTTGGCAGTCAAAAACGGATTCAAAATAAAATTTTCATTTTTCAAAAAGTTCGCCCATTTTTAAAATTCTGTTTTTTGTCTCTAAAAAAGGTTCAAGGTATCCCTTACACGTACCCGAAGTGGCAAAGTGGGCCGTTCTTTCGTTGGTTTTTTATCTGATTTTTTTTGGATATAATCTGGTTTATTCTGATAAAAAAATTTTTTCGTCACGCATTTCAATTTTTTGAAACAGTTTCTCCGCATGACGAGCTCGTTTCTGGTAATTGGAAAATGTTCGGGACGAAATTGACAAAAAAAAGAAAAAAAATTGAAAAAACCTGAAAAAAATGGTGGAAAATTCGACTAAAACTTGGATAAAAAAACATCGGAAAAGAGGCCCACTTTGCCACTTCGGGTACATGTAGGGGATACTTCGAACCATTTTTAGAGACAAAAAACAGAATTTTCAAAATGGGCGAACTTTTTGAAAAATGAAAATTTTATTTTGAATCCGTTTTTGACTGCCAAATTTTGGTTTGGGAGCGATGTCAGTATAATCACCGGAAAGCGTGTGAAAATAGCTACAAGAATCACTAGATACTTTGGTACTTTGCTCCAAAAACAACTGAGATATCAGCCGCCGAAGAGAAGTTGGCGCGCAAAAACGGCCTTTTTCAACCTCCGCTAAGAAGACAACAGAGTCGCATATTGGCTTTTGGTTCGGCCCAGAGACTTACATCCATGAGTAGTACAAAATCCTCGATGGAGATCAAAATCGGTGATTACGACCCAAAAAAGTGGCCCGCCTGACGTGGAATTGCACATATGTGTTGTTAAATGATTTGTAGATTTCATTAATCAGTTACATTTGAAAACGTTAATAACGGCCCTGCTCAACAGCAGTATTTTGCCAAGGCACTGAACCAACCGTATTAAAATATATTGAGAAATGATCTCGGACTGAAGTGTTTCTGTCATCACAACGATTGCCGCCTTGCTGTGATACACTGTCAAGGTTTGAACGTGCATTTACCCTGTTACCGCCCCTAAATTCATCTGGAATACGGCCCGCTCCTTTTTTTGGAGGATAAAATTATGCAAGATACAGCAGGCCCACGTAATAAGTTCAACTTTTTCTACCGAAAGAGGTATGTCAGTCAAAAGAATGCGAAACCTATTCGCCAATATACCGAATGCATTCTCAACAGTTCTACGTGCCCTGCTCAATCTATAGTTGAATATTCTATGCTTCGGAGTGAGTGCACGCCCAGGATATGGCTTCATGATGTTGCTCTTTAGCGGAAAAGCATCATCTGCCACAATCACGAAGAGGAGGCTGACATCGTATTCAGGTAACGGGCTGGGCAATGGCAGATTGAGTGATCCTGAATTCAAATTTTCAGACAGAGGACTTTCCCTAAACACCGATGCATCGTGCATACGGCCGCTTTTTCCTATATCCACGAACGAAAACTGGTACTCCGCATCTACTAAACCTAGTAGCACAATACTGTTTCTACCTTTGTAATTTCTATATTCGGATCCATCTTTGCGCAAAGGCCGGAAATTGATGTGCTTGCCGTCTAGCGCACCTATACAGTGAGGAAATTGCCACAGAGCTTGGTATTGGCTTGCAACAATCTCCCATTCGGCTGGACTTGATGGGCAATTGAAGACCTGGTCCTTCAGAACTGTTACTATTGCACTCAATGTCTCAGGTATCAGTTTGGACAGCGTATTCGGCGCGATTCGGATTGAGTACGACAGGTCTGTGAATGATTCGCCTGTAGCAAGATACCGCAACGTAGCACACAATCTTTAGCGCGGGGAAATGGCTTTTCTCATGACCGTATCCTGCTTCTGGATAAGAGGTGTAATAAGTGCCAGCAGATCTTCGAAAACGCCTTCGTTCATCCGCATGTAGTTGCGGAAAGATTCGGGATCTTCAGATCAACAATTGATAGCACACATCTTTAATCAGTACTCGAAAATATGCGTGAATAGATATTGTTCATGAAAAGTGTATCTTTACATTACTCTAGAGATAGAATGAGATATAGCTAGTTATGCTTACCTTAACTCTTTATGCAGCATATGCAATACACTAAAACCACTCTTTCGGCGAAGTAACCATTTTCTGCTCCACATTCGTTCCTTATTCGTTTTTCGTTCTCGTATATCTCTCATTACACCGAATATAAGTGCTAATGCTACCGATCGTTTGCGACGTAATGACTCTATAACCTCCATATTGACAATCCTGCAGGTTTAACGCGTGAAAGATTGGAATTGACGAAAATAAATGAATGTTCAGTTTTGCGGCACGCGCCGTGTGATGCAGCAACCAGCAGGCCCTGCATCATGCAGCGTAGCCAGCACAGCAGCATGCGGGAAATCTAGCAAGGCTCTGCATCATGCAGCGCAGCCAGCACAGCAGCAGGCGGGAAATCTAGCAAGGAAACAAGCAAGGAAACAAGCACCGTGTGCCGAGGGCTTTATTAGCAATAAAATCGGTTAGTATTATAAATGTCTTAGTGCTGCATTAGTGAACCCATTATTTTCACTGACTATGATTACAATTATAATGAGTTTTTATCTTTGTATAATTGTATACATATATATACTTATTTGATGAACAATAGTTTTTATTCATTTTATTCTATTTTTTTGTGTGTGTGTATAGATAATGTAACAATTTTTCATTGGAACGTTTGACACAAAGATACATGGTTATGTTGTTATTTATGAGCATCAGTGATTGCTGCAGATTTTGCTTGTTGAATAATTAATTATTTGTGTATGTGGTGTTAGCGAGCATAGCGGTACTGTATGATTTTCTAGCCGATTAGGTGGGTCGTCGGAATTTAGGCTGTTTTTGGTGTATTTGACTAGCCATCTCAGGGTCACCGGTACCGAGCCGTTCCCCAAAGCGCGCGATTGGACTTTTCTGCACCTGGCGTCGAGGCTTTTCGAGATTTTTTAAAATTCAAAAAGCCATTATGTTTGTGAATGTTCGGGAAATACTTCAAATTTTTTTCAGATTTTTAACACTTTTTTTGGACGAACGCTGACGAGTTAAACTTCACGAACGGCAATGGACCCCCAGAAAACTACGTTTTTTGACGCTTTGGAGATCACTGCGGTTGGCACGATTTTCTCACCGAAATTTGTGAATCATCAATGAATGCAGAAAATTCGGCGCCCTGCGATCGTTTTTGATTTTTCGCTCTATCACTTTTTCTTCAGAAGTTATGACCACTGAAACTCAGGGCCCTAACCTTTTTGCGCCGACAGTAGGCGATGCATAGTTTCAATATTATGGAAAAATATGTCTTTTTACCTGCAATACGAGGCGAACGACTTCAGGGTGAATGATCTTGGACAAGTCGAGACCTGCATGGATGGGGTGACAAGTCGAGACTTGCATGGACAGGGTGAATGACCTTGGCGATACATAGTCTCAATATTGTATAAAAAAAGAATACGTATTTTTACCTGAAATGGGAGGCGAACGACCCCGGTCAATTACCCTTGAGACGATACATAGTTTCAATATTGGATAAAGAAAAAAATAGCCGGTTTGTATGTATTTATAGGTGCTTTATTTCAATCAAATGGATAGCGCCGTTGACCAATAATGACCCCCCTTTTGCGTATAATTATAATAAGTGTTGCCGACAGCGTTACACCGGTAGCAATTACCATCACACCGATACAGCATTCTGACATGAGCGACAGCCACATCGTTGATCTGAAATTGAAAAAAATGATTGCGTGTGGTTTGAAGATTACTTTGGGATACAAAATTACTGATTGCATTGCTTGTCAAAATGCAATATAATATTTAAAAAAAATTCCGCAGACTGTCCACAAGTCATGGACGGGATGACTATGCAAAGTATTGATAAACTGCATCATTAACTTGGTTCAAAGACTCTTCCACAACCTGGTTTCACCTCAAAGCTGCACAATTTCATCCACGATACGCACGCAGCATAAATACGACCAAGCCCGAGATTTAAGCATCATTTGAGTCAAAGTTTCGAGTGACGCGTAAACCACATTTGAAGAATTCTATTCCAATAGTGAATAAATAAAATGGCGTCAATATTGGAAACAGCGATATCATTAGAAGATACTTTGATGAAAATGTTTGCGATTGTAACGCAATCCACGGACGATGAAAAAATTACCAGCTGGATTCGGCATTGCAGCAATACATTGCGTTTATTACGAACAGCGCTGAAAACGGTCAATATATGTGGAACTCTGCAAGCTTTGGAATCACGAATTGGTCGGCTACAAAGTTTTCAAGTTTTGGCCAAACGTCGAACCATCACCGGTCAAGGACTAGAAAACACGAATCAGCGATGTCGAAGCAATCGAGTATGCTGGAAGGATACTGATTCAGCGTTCAAGGGGCGTATTCGAACGGGAGTGGTGATAAACCTGCGGCATATTGAGCCGAAACGATTCATGGAGGACGCTAGAAATTTAGTTATTACGCGCGTAAAAAATGCGCTACGGAAACATGCATGTATTAAAGTAAACGTGAGCCTAAATGCCGAGTATACAGGGTGAGTTTTCTCCGGGGTTCTGAGAGGGTGTGGCCTAAATTGGTTGAGGCTCCGTCTTCTTCTGTTCATACTTGTTATTTTCGAAATATTATTTCTCGCCCACTGTCAATTATTGCTTACTGGGCTCTAGCGCCTACTTGTGTGTATCGATGCAGAAGGTGGTCAGTTCGCACTTCTAATGTGATACTACCCGAATGAATCAATATCGTCAAGGCTTATTGTAGGTGCCATTGCTTTCGTTACACTATCATCATAATACAATATGCGATCAGACTGTTCGTTGACTTGATCCAGATCGCCCAGAATAATCATTAGATTCGGGAATAAAGGTATCTCAACAGGAATGGAGATTATTTTCTTGACAATAACAGGTATGAATAGAAGAAGGCGGAGCCTCGACCAATTTGAACCATACCCTCTCAGAACCCCGGGGAAAATTCACCTTGTATATTGAAGGAAATATCAGACACGAAGTGTTTTCATACGATGAATAATCAATTGTTACCAACAACAAATTGAAACGATTGGTACTCAAATCACATTATAACCCCGCACATGATGCGGATGGAAGAATTCCAGGAAAAGGACAGCGGATGGGCACTATCCCGACTAATCAATTTAACTATCAATGTTATTCAATGTGTGCCTTTGAATGTGAAAGTTTTGTAGATTTGCCGCCAAATATCAAAGCTAGAAAGGCTGTGATCAATGTTCGTACACGAGATGATGCATGCTTTGCTTGGGCAGTCGTTTCAGCGTTATACCCGGCAACTCATCATTCAGATCGACCCAGTTCATATCCGCACTGCTCAACGGTTTTACATTTGGAAGGCCTATCGCTTCCTATACCAAAATTCGAGAAATGGAACTCGCTGTTCATCAATGTATTCACGTTGGGAAATACTATCGGCAAAAGTGTTTCGATCGAACCGCTCTATTCAACGAAAGACAAGAAAGTGATATATATTAATCTGTTACTGATTCAAAGTCATTGCGGAAAATTCCATTATTGCTGGATTAAAAATCTATCGAGATTAGTTTCGCAGCAATTGGCAAGTACAAAATCCAGGAAATTTATTTGCGCCAGATGCTTGCATGTATATCGTACCGAGATTGAATTACATAATCATATTGTCGACTGTAATAGTCTGAATCAATGCGCAGTGGAGCTTCCAACAACTGAAACTAAGTGGCTGCAGTTCAAGAACTTTATTCGCAAGGAGTTTGCACCGTTTGTAGTGTATGCAGACTTTGAATGTATGTTAACTAAACTATCACGAAATGAAGCACCCAACAACGGAAAGTCCTACGCACATCAAAGGCATGAAGCCTTCAGTGTAGGATATTACTTTCATTGTGCATACAGCAATTCGTTGTCACGATACGCTTCATATCGAGGTTTGAATCCAGCAAAGTAGTTTGTTATAGAATTGAAGATGATCATAGACAATCTGCACGTGGTGCTCAGTCAGCCGCTAGAAATGAATGATTCTGCGGAAGAAAATGCAAACTTTCAAAACGCTCAGCGTTGTCATATCTGTAGCGAATTATTCACAGACACACAAATACGAGTTCGCGATCATTGTCATTTTACGGCTGAATATCGAGGTCCAGCACACCAAGGTTGTGATTTAAATTATCAGAGCGAACACGTGATTCCAATCGTGTTTCATAATTTGTCTGGATATGATGCACATTTTGTTATTATGGAATTATTAGGCAATTACGAAGGATCGGTCACTGTATCACCGATTAATAAAGAGAAATATATTGCCTTTACCCGAACAGTTGTACGTCACAAAACGCGATATTAATTGCGATTTATTGACTCCTTCAGATTTATGAGTTCCGGTTTAAGGTGGTGCAACAGTCGACTGGCGTAAAGTACGCACATCGCTCACTATTTTGACTATGATCTAAGCCTACGCTTCACTGACGCAAATATAATTCACACCCAGCCATGCAGTATGAAATACCGAACACATCCATGCAAAAACATCTTGATTTTAGGCAACGACAAAGTCGTAATTTATCAGCGCGTAATCCGTTGATACTATCGATTTAGGCTGTTTACGCGCTGACAAATTACGACTTTGTCGTTGCCTAAAATCAAGATGTTTTTGCATGGATGTGTTCGGTATTTCATACTGCATGGCTGTGTGTGAATTATATTTGCGTCACAAAAGCGTAGGCTTAGATAATAGTCAAAATAGTGAGCGATGTGCGTACTTTACGCCAGTCGACTGTTGCACCACCTTAAGCAAATTAGCTTCATACTTGGAAACTGAGGAGTTCAAGATTCTTCGATCTCAATTCAGCAATATTGACTCGAGCAAATTTCAATTATTAACCAGAAGAGGAGTATTCCCTTACGATTATTTGGATTCGATGGATAGATTGAATAAAACTAAATTACCATCAAGAGTTGAGTTTTACAATACATTGAATAATAGCGACGTATCGGAAGATGATTATTTGCATGCTCTCAAAGTATGGCAATCATTCGATATCGAAAATTTAGGTAAATATAGCGATCTATACTTGGAAACTCATATTTTATTGCTGGGTGATATTTTTGAAAATTTTAGACAAAGTTGTATGGCTACGTATGCATTGGATCCCGCATGTTATTATACGCTTCCAGGATTGACATGGGATGTGATGCTTTAATACACGGGGAATATAGCAAGGCGGGTTCTGGCTCAAAAATCCAAGATGGTGGCCGCGTAAGACAAGATGGTGGCCACGGGTTACAAAATGGTGGACGTGACGTCATAACCCCCTTCCCCAGGACGGGGACTGTTCTAATTAGCCCCGCCCCCACCGTTACCTCTCGCCCTTTGGTACCGTTATCGCAATTAACCCTCGGACCACTTGCGAGCCTATGTCTGACGTCACTTGTCCCAGTTTCGATATATTCCGCCATCTTGTGTCCGCCATCTTGTATCCTCCATCTTGTGTCCGCCATCTTGTGCCGATGTTTGGAAACCTATGTCACGTGCGTACGTGCGATTTTTCGCGTGCATATATATGGAGTGATCCGTCTACAAGGGATTTCTGCATGCATATATTTGAAATCATCTACTGTCGGCGCAAAAAGTTTTGGCACCTTATTTCGAGTGACCATAACTCCTGTAAAAAAAATGATGGAGCATAGAATCATAAACTGTCGTCAGGAGCCGAGTTTTCTGCGCCTGATCGTCATTAATACATTTCGATTGAAAAATCGTGTGGGCCGCTATGATCTCCGAAGCGTTGGAAAACGTAGTTTTCACGGAGTCAATCAGCGTACGTTGACTTCAACTCGTCACCGTTTGTCTGAGAAAAGGGTTAAAAATCTGCAAAAATCCAAAAAGATTCCCGAATCATTGACAAACATGACCGCGCTTTGGAATTTGAAAAATGTTCAAAAACCTGGACACCAGGTGAAAAAAAGGCCGATGATGTGATTCGGCGAACGGCTTGCTCTAGGCGAATCTGAGCTAGCTAAAAATGTTCGTTAAAATGTACACTATTTGATTCCGTAATTAGTTTCCGGCTCACAATATTAAGCTTGCAGTCATCGACGTCGATAGTTTTTTTGAATAACGAGGGGCTCCGTGTGCCTGAGTTGCGATATTCGTCGCTGTATTTCCCCTCTTCCCTCCCGCCTGCCGACGCATTTGTTGCTCACGGTCTTCGGTATATTATGTATGTGTGTACACGGACTGCGAGCAACAATTGCGTCCTCGGTATACTATATGTGTGTACGAGGACCGCGAGCAACAATTGCGTCGGCAGGCGGGAGGAAAGAGGGGAAAACAGCGACGAATATCGCGATTCAGGCACAAGGAGCCCCTCGCTATTGAGAAAAATTATCGACGCCGATTACAGCATGATTGGTATTGTGAGCCGGAAACTAGTTACGGAATCAAATAGTGTATATTTCCACGAAAATTTTGAGCTAGCTCAGATTCTCCTAGACCAAGCCGTTCGCCGATTCACATCATCGAACTTTTTTTCATCTGGTGTCCAGGTTTTTGAACATTTCTCAAATTTCAAAGCGCATTTATGTTTGTGAATGGTTCGGGAATCTTTCTGAATTTTTGCAGATTTTTAACGCTTTTTTTGACAAACTGTGACGAGTTGAAGTCAACGTATGCTAATTGACTCCCTGGAAACTACGTTTTTCAACCCTTCGGAGATCATAGCGGCTCACGCAATTCTTCAAGGAAAATTTGTTAATAACCATAAGATGCAGAAAACTCGGCTCCTGACGACAGTTTTTGATTCTATTCTCTATCATTTTTTTTACAGAAGTTATGGTCACTCGAATTAAGGTGCCAAAACTTCTTGCGCCGACAGTAGGTACAGTAATGTTCATATATGGGTTCCCAGTGGCTCACTATTATTTGTGGCCTTTTTTGAAAATGAGTTTCCTTTCTATACGCATTTCGTGTGCCTGTGACTGTCACTGATCTCTAGTGATAAAGTCGGGGTCAGTGGTGACCGGCGAAGCAGGCGTCAAGGAATCCACGACTGCGGCCTCAGGAGCACTGGTATAATTACATTATTTGCTGCGAAGTGTCAACCACTAACCTCAACTAACCTCGAAGCTGTGCAAGGACTAATACCTTATGGTTCGAAAACGAAAAGAACTAACCTCGAAGTGAAAGGGAAAGAAATGTTTATAAAAATTTTCCTACACCTCTGAAATCGTTCATGAGGATGATTATTCTTATAGGTTAGCGCATGAAGAAATAATAGAGATACCCAGAGTGATCTATAACTGAATAAGGAATATGATGTTAATGAACGAACGGCGATGTGTGGTTAACCTCTATCGTAGTCTCAATGTTGGCTAAATATGTGTTGGTTTTCTAATTTAAATTTTTATTTTCTTCATCTACTACAATTAAATCAACAAATTGAACGCTTTTCACTCAATGATTACAATGATACGGAGTCTTGCGATTTATTGTGATCACCAAATAATGTAAATGAATGAGAACGATTCAAAATAATGATTTACACACATGATTATGATGGTTTTCTATATTTTGTCGCAAATTTTCGCAATGCATGCGATGCACACGCGGCGAACGGAGAAAATCATGTCTGCGACTATAATATTACATATTCAATTTCCTCGTCGATCCTGTATTAAACTACGTGGTTGATCAGCGATGAATCCGTAGCCACAATCTTTGCTGAAGATGAATACTGAGCTGCGATCTTGACTGGCGATGAATCCCGAACTGCGATCTTGGCTGACGATGAATACTGAGCTGCAATCTTGACCAGCGATGAACACTAAACTGTGATCCTGGCTGACGATGAATACTGAGCTGCGATCTTGGCTAAGAATAAATAATGATTATAAAAGTTTTCTATATTTTGTCGCAAATTTTCATACTCGACAGTATGCCGGTGCGATGCACAAGCGGCGAACAGAGATAATCATGTCTGCGAGTATAATATTACATATTCAATTTCCTCGTCGATCCTGTCTCAAACTCCGTGGTTAATCAGCGATGAATCCTTAGCCACGATCTTTGCTGACGATGAATACCGAGCTGCGATCTTGGCTTACGATGAATACCGAACTGCGATCTTGGCTGACGATGAATACTGAGCTGCGATCTTGACTGGCGATGAACACTGAGCTGCGATCTTGGCTGACGATGAATACTGAACTGCGATCCTGGCTGACGATGAATACTGAGCTGCGATCCTGGCCAACGACGATTCCTAAGCTGCACTACCAGCTAGCGATACATCTCGCTCTGCTTATGGAAGGGGGCTGCTGAGAATCAATACCAAGACGCTACAAAAATGAAGCCGTGGATTTACGAGGGTAATACATTTTTATAGGATTCACACCATCGTTGTGTTGAAAATACGAAACTCACATAATTTGAATGACCATTCGCTTCCTCTTAACGGTGTGCCCAATTCGTTGTCAGAAATCACACGTGGATGCATTGTGGAAATGCATGAGGCAGGGCGATCCGACCATCGTATTGCGGCTGCAATAAATTCATGCCTGTGAAAAAAAAAAACAATTTTTGTCAAGCTAGCATAATTGTTAACGTATATCTTCAATTTAAACTGTCGCATTTAAATTTCTTTGAAAGGATTTACGACATCGTTGTGTTCAAAATATGAAAATTACAGCGAATAATGGCTGATTTCTTCACCTTTGGTCAAACCAAGCGTGAAGAAAGCAGTCGTAAGTTTCAACGAGGCTGGTCAAAGTATCTACATATCGCAATTGTATTTTACAAAACAGACTATAACAATCAGACATAGCACTATCCAATGTTTCGATAGACGCTAACCTTCTCTAATGCGTCGTCCAATTTCCTCCGTGATCGATCACCTGCTGAAGCCGACTCGGCATGTCGTTGGTGCAGTTAGCTACCATCTCAGGCCGTCCCCGTAATCCTTCCCAGGTTTGTTGGACCAGTGCTCTTAATTCAGGCATGGTTCGTATTTCTCCAGAGATTCTATTGCGATTCATTATCGCCCATATATTTTCTATGGGGTTCAGGTCTGGCGACTTCGCAGGATGGGGGAGCACATGGATGTCTGGGTGCTGTGCAATCCACTCTCTGACGATGCGGGCCGTGTGCACAGCACTGTTGTCGTGTACCATGTTGATCACTGGGAAGCGATCAACAGGGTACAAGCGACGCACGGACGGATAAAATACATTTTCAAGGATGTTTACATAATCCCAACTGTTCATGTGCGCCCCCACTTCCAATATCTCGCCCACACCGCTGGGTGTGATGTATCCCCAGTAAGCGAGCGAGATACGACCGCTATGAGCCTCGTGAACCACATAATTTGGATCTACTCGCGCGTTATTGGTCCCGGGCCTCCAAACATGACGACGTCCATCTTCGGCGGTGCAAAATGCCTTCTCATCCATGTAGACAGTTCTTGTCCAAAATTCAGCAGGTCGGTGTCGGTAAGCCTGCGCGTACGCAAGCCTTTGGATGCGGTGCTCTTCGGTGGATGCTGGTTTTTTCACCGGGACTGCACACACTATGTTGGCTTCATCCAAACGCCTGCGTACTGTGAGCGGGCTAACCTCTACCCGGAAATCCTGAACAAAGGCTACCGAACTGTCAAATGGATTGTGATCGACAAAATGCTCGACGAATTGGGCGTCCTCCTCTGGGAGGGTCTTACGAGGGCACTTATTATCCACCCGATGGTCGCGCAACGCACCTTCTCCACCCTCGTCAAACTTAGCTATCCATTTCCTCACTGTCCTCACACTGCAATTCATTGCAGCCGCAATACGGTGATCGGATCGCCCTGCCTCATGCATTCCCACAATGCGTCCAAGGGTGACTTCTGGAAACGATTAAACATAGCGTTGAGTGAAGGCTGTCGTGATTCAAATTACGATAGGCATATAAATGAAATAATTATGCCTGGTTTTTTAGAAAACTGTTGATCTAATAAATTGTTGGGAAGACCCCACCGAAATCTCATCAAAAACAAGCACTTTTTCATATTTGGAGATCTGATACTCTTCTTGTTAGATTATAAGGGCAGAATCTGTTTGAAAACAATTCAATCCTCTACGATAAAAGTGTAGACGCAGTCGACCCCTACCGAAGAACCTTCTTTTCACGGCACTGCGAAAGGTTCGTTGTGTTTACAATTTGATCGTAGATGGTTGAATATTTGTTGAAAAATAGATTCGAAAATAATCTAAAATCCCCAGTATGCGTTTGTTGATTCGACCTACTTTGCTCATCTACAAAAGAAAAACCTGGTTTCCTCAAGATTTCAGCACGGAGTCTTCCCTCGAAGTGTTGCAGAACAGGTGAAGGTGTATGCCACATTCAACATTGAAAGAACAATTTATGCAAAGCGTCGCGTTTAGCATACTTTTCAGCCCTTTATGAAAAAAAAAAAAACCACGTCCGAGATGCAAATAATCAAAGAATTAATTTCTTTTTAAGATAAATCTTTCATAGACGCTGCGAGAATTATAAGCGGGAAAATCGTTGAATGCAATACTCAAATCGGGCATTGACCGACTTATCGTATCTAGGCATACGAATTATGACACATATGATACATACCTGACAAATTTACACCACTACGACCTGCCATTTTTCGATTATTTTTCGCTTTATTGTCGAGTAACGCTCTGTGTAGACAATCCGTTTCAAGATAATAGCAACAGGCGCATTAATGTGTTGAAGATTAAGAACCAAATATCAGATTCATTGCGATACGTCCAATCCCATCAATCACAAGAACGAGATATCCTCGACTCGCAAATGAAAACATTTTTCGAAGCAATTTTCGAAGCTGGAAAATCAGGCCTTGAATTTGCAACAAAAGATCGTGAGGAGATTGGTCCAAATATGAGATTCATTGCGATACGTCCAATCCCATCAATCACAAGAACGAGATATCCTCGACTTGCAAATAAAAACATTTTTCGGAACAATTTTCGAAGCTGGAAAATCAGGCCTTGAATTTGCAACAAAAGATCGTGAGGATGAAAGAATCCATTTGGGACATAGACCTGTGTCTCGCTGGCATAGGCGAAGGATTTGACATCGATCAAGGTCCTATGGCGCTCGTTGTCAGATCTGGTTTCCAGTTCATGGTTGACAACTTTAAGAATTTTCCAGTGTTACGATTTGAGGTTTAGAGATTTTGTGGATCGGATTGGCGGATATATTAAGTGAATCGTTGTTGTTTTTACATAACGAAAATTCTTCATTCACATAAATGTGCTGCGAAAACCGGGGAAGGAAGAAGGAGCAGTAGAGGTTGCGATTTACAGTTCGCTGTAAAAATCAAGGAGGCAGGCGCTTCCTGCTAATAACTTTAGAATGCGTAAAGTCCTTAGCGTGGTTACTCGATACAGCCAGAAAGTCGCCACACTGTCTAACTACTTCATTTAAATTTCGACTTTATTGTCTATCCTTATTTTCCAACACGCCCCCTCAATAAAGATCATGTCACCATCATCCGTTATGGCCAGTCAGAGGTCCCGTTCATAGCCGGCCACGATCTGATCTAGATCAGTCTTGACTTAGCCTCCCCTCCTGACTTGCGTATTATAACCGCACGCACTTATCGTGATTTCTCTATCACAGATTTCCTCAGCACACTTGATACGTCCGATTGGAGCTGCTTCCTTCGTCCGTCGTCTGTGGACGACCTACTCGAGTCCATCCGGGCTAACCTCACTACTGCACTCGACCTTCATGCTCCCTTCCGGTCGTTCCCAGCTGATCGAAAGTCTCTTCCTTGGATCTCGCAAGACCTACGGCAGCAAATGCGTGCTAGAGACGCTCTTTATCGCCGCTACAAACGCTCCCGTTCGCCCGTGGATCTCCTCACCTTTCGCGCCTCGCATGACGCCTTGCACAAGCTCATTACCGAAGCCCGTTTTGCCTACTATGTTCAACGCTTAGCAAACACCTCTACTGCCCGTACTCTTTGGAGCGAGCTTAGGTCTCTTGGTATTGCTTCGTCGCCCTCCCGAAACACGGCTGGGTTTCTGGCTAACGATCTGAATGCCAGCTTTGCGGCTGTCGCCTCCCGCCCGAGAGCCGCACATGAGGTCGCGCTTTTCTTTTCCGATCTACCACAGCCAAGGTACGACGATTCACTCTTCTACTTCAAGGATATCCCACCCGTTTTACTCTCTAATGCGATATCCCACTTCTCCTCGCAGTCGCGTGGGGTTGACGACCTAGCACTCCGGAATGTAAAGGATGCCCTCCCGTCTCTTTTTCCAATCGCTCAGTCTTGCGGTTTTTCCCGAACTCTGGAAGAAAGCGAAAGTGATTCCGCTGCCGAAGGTTAAGTCGCCTGCCTCTCCTCAGGATTCCCGCCCAATCGCAAATCTCTGCCTGCTCTCCAAGATCCTTGAGCGAATTGCGCTAGTCCAGATGATGACTTACTTTGAGCAGAACTCCTTACTTGACCCGAGGCAATCTGGGTTCCGCTGGGGCCTCAATGCACAGACAGCCCTCCTTCGTTTGACTGATGATGTTCGTCTCGGCATGGATAACCGCCGGGTTACTATACTAGTCCTGTTTGATTTCAGAAAGGCATTCGACTCTGTTCCCCACTCAATTTTTCTTCCTAAGCTTCTAGGACTAGGGTTCTCTCAGCACGCTCTGAAGTGGGTAGCTAGTTATCTCCAGGGTCGATCGCAGGCGGTAGTTGGTCCTTCAGGTGCGCTGTCGTCGTGGCTTCCTCTAGATCAGGGTGTGCCGCAGGGTTCGGTCCTCGGCCCTCTGCTTTTCCTGGCCTTTATCAATGACCTCTCTAATGTTCTCTTGCATACACGACATCTTCTTTATGCAGATGATTTGCAGATTCACATTCAGTGCTCCATGAACGAAGTCCCTGATGCTATTCGACGCCTAAATCTTGATGTCTCCGCGGTGCATCGCTGGGCGCTGACCAACTCGCTCTCTCCCAATCCGTCCAAGACGCAATCCATCATCCTCGGCAGCTCACCGTTTATCACCCGGCTCTACTCCTCTGTCCTCCCCTCGATTGTCCTTGATGGCGTTATTGTTCCGTTATCCAAATCTATAGGCCTTATCTTGGCCTTATCATCGACAGCACGCTGTCGGGGTGCCGCAAGTAGATGCGATCTCTAATAAGGTGCACGGCACTCTCCGCCAACTTTCAGTCTCGCGTAGGATGCTTTCTTTACCTCTCCGTCGACACCTAGTCGTAACACTCGTTTTTCCTCTGCTGGATTACTGCTCCGTTGTTTTCTGCGATATTCATGAGACACTCAATATCCGTTTACAGCGCCTACTGAATCAATGAGTACGCTTCATCTGTGGAGTGCTCAGGGATGAGCACATTACGCCTCACCGTCGTCAATTAGGCTGGCTCTCCGCTCAGGATCGCAGGTACTACTACCTTGGCTGCGTTCTTTTCTCCGTTCTAAGGTCCAACTCTCCTCTCTACCTTCGCGAACTGTTCGTACCCCGTGTCGAGCCACTTGCAGGGCCTGCACTTCGTCAGCGTGGGAGAGGTGATTTTGTCATCCCTCACTTTGATACGGAAGCCTATAGGGCGTCGTTTGCCGTCTCCGCGCTATATCTCTGGGACTACCTTCCCCCTGCTCTCCGTACTAGTCGTACCTATCTGACCTTTAGGTCCCAGCTTCGGCGTCTCCTCTTCGACGCGGAACTTACTCCGGACCGTTTTCGCCTTCGCTAATCTTGTTGGTAGGGCTGGGCCGCACCTCTGTTATGCTTTTCTTTTCTTTCCTTTTCTTCTGTTTTCCTTTCGGCGTCACCCTTTAGGCTACGTGTAAGCTACTTTTAAGTTATCTTTAAGTTTAGTTTTGTATTATTTCTTGGATTTTCTCAGATCACTGTCCTCTGTATAATGTATACATGATGGTGATATTGTCCAATATTGTTATGGACATTAATAAATCTATCTATCTATCTATCTAAAGTCATTGTTCACATTTATTCTTCATCGTATCCCTTCATTTCATTTGATTTATGCGCCCCCTGATTTAAAGCGCATACGCTCTCGACTATTTCTTCTTTTCATTACAATTCATTTTCGCAAATTTAGTTTCTTAACAAACTTCTCGAATTTTTCTCTAGCTAGTGGCTTAGTAAATAAATCGGCTGTCTGGTCTTCTAATTTAACGTACTTCACATCCAGACATCCTTCATCGATTTTTTGCTTTATAAAGTTTCATTAGTAGTTAAGCAAGGCGGGTTCTGGACCACTTTTGACGATTTTACCACGTAGGCGGGTTCTGGACCACTTCGCCGGTAGAGACACCGGGTATATTGATTGACCACATTTTTTCAGACACCCGGTATGTTAATTGGAATATTTTTTAATTGGAATATTTTTTTGAATATTTGCAATGACCTTGGACAAGTCGAGGCCTGCATAGGCAGGGGTGAATGACCTAGGCGATACATAGTTTCAATATTATAGAAAAATATGTATTTTTACCCGAAATACGAGGTGGACGACTACAGGGTGAATGATCTTAGACAAGTCGAGACTTGCATAGGCAGGGAGGTGAATGACCTAGGCGATACATAGTTTCAATATTGCGAAAAAAAAAAGTATTTTTACCTGAAGTAGGAGGTGAACGACTACAGGGTGAATGATCTCAGACAAGTCGAGACCTGCATGGATGGGGATGACAAGTTTGAGACTTGCATAGGTAGGGAGGTGAATAACCTAGGCGATACATAGTTTCAATATTGGATGAAAAAATAACCAGTTTGTATGTATTTATAGGTGCTTTATTTTAATTGAACCTAACATAGCGCCGTTGACCAATAATGATACCCTTTTGCGTATAATTATGATACGTGGTGCCGACAGCGTTACACCGGTAGCAATTACCATCCCACTAATACAGCATTCTCACATGAGCGACAGCCGCATCGTCAATCTGAAATTGAAAACGATTGCATGCGGTTGAAAGATTACTTTGTGATAAAAAGTTACTGATTGCATTCTGCAATTTGTCGATCCCCAACCAGCAGGGTCAGAGGAGTTGCCTGATCCGGAGGTGGATCTGACACGTCAGGAGGATCAAGATGTGTCGGATGCGCATGCGGTCCATATACAGAGTCTTTCTAACGAAGAATGGGATATGGGGTTGAGTTAGACCTGAGGTAATGAATAATATTCAGACATATGTAGTATAAAAAACTTTTTATTTTTGCATTACAATCCATCACCCGTAGAAAAGTATCGTTCAATCATTGCTCGCATCGAAAACACATTTTCCATTGCACATATTCCGAGATGGCTAGCACATCTCGGCTGCTGCCATTTAGAATATATTTTGCCATCATTTATATGATTTTTCTCTAAATATGCAGAGTCAATGTTGAACAATTGCTTCAAAATAACTTGAACAGATTTATATTTCACTAAAATCGTTGAGTCGCTTTGGAGATGTGGTCGAACGTGATGATGCATTTCGGAATAGGGTATATGTATATCCATCGTTCCAACTGAATCCGTGACAACTTTTGCTACCAAGCGCTTGACACTGCATAATTTTCGGTAAAACCGACCGAGCGTACGGTGGTTTGAATAGATAATGTTGGAACTTATAATTGCTTTTGAGAACTGCAAATTCCTTCACCACAAACGTACTGTTCGGACCATGAAATCCTTGAATATCGATGAATGTAGGTCCCATGACGATATAGAATTTTCTGCGACAAAAGGTAACTCGAGAAGATGTTTATAGCTCTCGAGCCCTGAAACGCGCTCCCCTCCTTATAATACCGGTTTGCGAACTATGTGATTAAACCATTTTTCTAACCACATTTGTCAGAGGGCTGTACTCGACAATTTTATCATGCAAGATGAAACAGTAGGCTGTAGTGTTTGCAGGGACATTGACATTGCATTGAAATTCTAGTCTAATATCCACGGATGCACTCTTTAAAGACGCGTTTTGGCGTGAGCAATCTATGACTGCTATGGGAGCGTGAGTTTCAAAGCTACTCAGGTCAAGCATTTGTTGTGGGGCTTCGGATTCGTTGTAATACGATGATTCGAATTTAGTGTACATGTCGTATAGTAAAGCGTAGCGTTTTCGCGTGAAATCTAAGTCCAAATTGTCGTACGGATATGATTCGGAATTAAGATATAAGCGGACGTTAGTTAATTGACAATGGTTGAATATGCTGGGATCTTCGTTCAATTTATTCCTTCGATCAGTTTGCAGTGCTAGTACGACGTAGCGCGGCTTCTCCAATTGCATAGCAGTTTTTACGGACCAGGTGTGATGAGTAGTTTGTTGAAGTACGGAATATTCGTACAAATCCCACGAGCGGAAGCTCATCTGGATTGTCGTACCGCTTTCCAGAAGGTGTAAGAGCTCCAATTTTTGCAAATCCTCAACACGTATCTCAGGCATACGCCATTGCAATTTCGTCAATTTCAGCTTCGCCGTTGCATTAGCCGTTGGTGCTTGATAGATCGCTTTTGCATCAGTTCTCGAACGAATGAGAACCAGTTCGTGACGAGCGTTGGCAATTACTCGTTTATAATCTTCGCAAAATCCCAATAGAATTCTCAAGGGTATGCAGTAGTTGAAATGACCATGATTCAATTCAGCCAAAGTTCCAGATAAGGACTAGCCGGCGATCTCCAGCGCTTTGTACGAATTTTCGTTGCACGATAAATAGTTTTTAATCGAGGTAGTTATCCCCACATTTTTACATCGATCAATTTCAACACCGTTCAGCTCATATCGAATTTCATCAAACAGAAATGCCATAGCATTGTTTACAAGTTTAGTATCTTTTATTGGCTCGTAAACACCTTGGGGGTTAGCTGTAGAATTCAGAAGCATGCCTTCGATGTATAGGAAACTATTCGACGGTAGCGCGTACAAATCCTGCTGCTGGATCGGGATTCGGATTTCATCATTATCCTCGTACGATGTATTTGAGTACGGTGCGTGAGCGTGGACTTCGACACGGGTGATACTATTATCGAAGATGGGGCGCGCGTTAATGTTCAGTAGATGCGCCATTTTCCGACTTTACAATGAATCCTTGCGACTTGAGGAATTTCACGTTTTCATGGGTTAACGTTCGACGTCCCGAGTGCGACGTTGTCGGTCTTACAGACCCTTGGATACTGAGTACAGGTGGCACGTTTACGGGATATTTGTGCAAATCTCCATAGATTAACATGACGATCAGTTATTCAGACTTTTTCACATGCAGCCGCACAGTTATTTCTTCACCTCGAAAATTTATCAAATCGCCGTCTTGATCAACGATACGAATTGTTACGTTGTCTATCACGCGCTGGTTCACAGGCAAATAGATGACATGATGAGGAGACTCGGAGATTTTATAGCCAGGCGGCACGTTTGGTGAGAATTCGTGAATGGTGTGAACGGGCCTGTTGTTGCTATAGGCTTCCGCGGTGATGTTGCACTCGACTCTTATAATATTCACTTTGAGTATATTCACAGGTGAATCCGATTCGTGCCATACGTTAGGTGCTAGCCGCCGCTTGGTGAAACCTAATAGCGGACCCAAGCTGCAGTCTTTGGTGAAATCAACCTCGTATTTGCACAAAATCTTGCTTTTCAACGTATTATTATTGGGTCGTAACGTTATTGGTGGTGAAGATTCATGAGTAGCTCCCACGTTCATTCCATCCATTAGATATTTATTCAAATCATCAATTTCGTAGGAACCTTCAGGTATGACAATTTTTTTGTTATCACCATAGTAGAAAGTATTATTTGATGCGTCGACGTTGGGTATAGAGTTGAAGGTCTCGAAATCTATCAATCCAAGCACGTATTGAGCGCTATCGATGTTGGGTAAAAGAATCGGGGGAAAATAATCTGCACTGAGAATTGAGCTCGATCCCGAGAGTGTAAACGTCAGAGACATGACGCGGCCACTTCTATACTAAAGTATAACTTGATTGCAATTTATATATGATCCGTTAAAAATTTAAGACACAATTGTCCGCAAATCCCGGTGTTGTACCTTTGATATCGTTCGTAGTTGTACTTGATTTGCACATTAAGTCCAAAATATTCAATTAATTCGATAGGCGGAGGTAAATTCCCATAGCTGTCGAAATACTTGACGATAGAGTCGCGTTTTATGTACGCAACCCAGTGTGTTCCAGGGCCATCCATGTTGTCCAAATTTATTATTCCACACTCATTCTTCAAAACTCGATTCCGTTCTCCAGAAAGTTCCGATCGCATGAATATTCCTTTAAAGTGCGGAATTCTCGGACGCTTTGCGTACGAAAGTAGTTGTACAGGGTGGAAAGAAATTATGTGTCGCGGCTTCGCCAGATGAATCTCCAGCTCGAGATCGGTGGAGCGCCCCAACAATATATCCCCGCAAAATGCATCTTGACCTTGTTGAGACTTATTGGAAATTTTTATTATGGGCTTAAAAAAATCTCCTCATCAAGAGGGAAAAAACTGTCAATGAGACCATAGGTCAAGAATGGATCCTTCATTGCGAAAAAAAATCATACAGTTGAAAAAAATGCGGAACTAAAGTTCATTTCCGACCTATGGTTCCTCAGAGACTTTTCTTTCTACTGACAATCGGAATTTCCTAAGCTAACAAAAAATTTTGATCTTGAGTGTTAGGATGAAGGTCAATTTTGCGGAGGCATGTTATTGGGGCGCTCTACCGATCTCGAGTTGGAGAATCATCCGACAAACCAGCGACACATAATTTCTTTCCACCCTGTACGTTGGTCGTTGCACCCCGAGGGAGAACGATTATTTGGTTTTTTTTTTTTTTTTCTTTCCTGCAGCTTCTTTCATGCCATACCCACGTTTATACGGGGTTAAGCGAAGCCCTTGACCATGAGTTTCCATTGCACGATTATTTCGCTCAGTCTCGAGCAATAGTTTTCGTGCGTTGGCGGCTTGATTGACCGATTGAGCAATACCTGCAGCTCCGCCAGCTAAACTTCCAACTGCCGATAATCCTGCTAGTAATGGTACTAGGAAGGGTAAAAATCCTCCCCGTTTAGCTACCAGCAAAGTTCTGGTTTTACCACCTCTTTTGTTTCGAGGCTGCCTTTTTCTTCATACCGTCTCCAGGCTCGATCCCGTTTTCACATTCTTTCGATTACTTCTCCTCAATCCGGCACCCATTTTAATTTTAGCTTTCATTGCGCGCGAAACCGCCCACGCGGCCGCCCGTTCGAAGAGACCCGCGTTTCCCGCCTTAGCGCGGAGTGCGGCTTGTTCCGCGAGCTTTCGGTCCGCGATATGTCGCGCCGCAAGGTCTTCGCTTTGCGAATAGGCGATGTCGTGCTTACGACAAAACGCGTCAAGCGGGTTAATACCCGGATCACCGCGCGCTAATCGTTTTTCTAGACGCGTCCCCGGACCGCAATATTGATAGCCCGGTATATGCAGTTCAAACGGTAGAGCGTTGATTGCACGATTCAATAGACCTCGCCCCGTTAATTTCTTCTTTGGCATTGGCGGCAGTTTCTTATCTGTATCGCGGGGCCGTCAACGTGATCAGTCGTGCAGTCGGTATTATGATGTTGCAGGCAAAGTCGATATCCGAAGGCTTCTGCATCAGCGGTGATATGCGGCGGAAGTTTGTCCCACAGCTCATGTACCCGATGACCAAAATATTTCAGCAATACGATTTTAGGTATATATTCCAATTGTTCCTCGACACTAAGTTGCTGACTATTTGGAAATGACGATCCGGACGATGAATCAACGATGATGAACATCTCCAAACTAATGAATAAACTTCCCCGTAAGGGTATAAATACCTTTGTTCCGGAATAATCTTGCTCATACGCAAATATGCGTTTCGTAAAGCAGTCTCACGCTATTCAAATTATCAATCTTGACAGCAAAACTGAACCGAATAGGTTGAAACGCCACGGAGCGCTCTTACCCAATAAAATTCGATGTATCATTTGCGGGCCGTCCAATTGTGGAAAGACAAATGTTGTTGTAAGTTTACTGGAGAGTTGCAACGGCGTTCGATTTGAAAATGTTTATCTTTATTCAAAGTCGCTGGAGCAGCCCAAGTATCGATATCTCGAGAGACTTTTGTCGAATGTTGATGAGATTGGCTTTTTCCCATTCTCAAATAACTGCAACGTCATTTCCCCAAGTGAATCGCTACCCAACTCAGTGTTTGTGTTTGATGACGTAGCATGCGATAAACAGGATGTAGGTCGTGAATACTTTTCCATGGGGCGACACGCGCACGTTGATTGCTTTTATTTGTGTCAGACATATGCACGTATCCCTAAACATCTCATACGCGATAATGCGAATCTTCTCATTTTATTCAAACAGGATAATTTGAATCTTAAACACATTTACGATGATCATGTAAATACGGATATGACTTATGAAGAATTTACCATGCTGTGCGGTATTTGCTGGCGAAAAAAATACGGCTTTCTTGTAATTGTTAAAGACTGTCCTTTCAACGCGGGCCGATATCGCAAAGGATTCAATGAATACGTCGTGTGGTAGCAGTAGCTGCTCAGTTTTCCTCAGTCCTTTGACGAATAACGATCAAGATGGTTCGAGCAAAAGCAAACCCCGTAAAAAAAGTGAAGCAGGAGGAGGGCGAAGTGAAAGAAGAGAAAATTAAGCAGGCGATTGCACGATCGAGCAAGATTATCCGTGCAAAATATCAGGCGCTCAAAGTTGGTCAATCTGAGGCCGAAGTTGCTCTGGAAAAAAATTTAGCACCCATTGTTGAACCGCTGAAGTCGCTGGTAAATAACAATAACACTAATATAGCCGCACGCGATCGAAAACCCCTGGTACCGATTAAACGTAAGATCGAGGCCGTCGAAGGGTGGAATCTTGAAGAAGATGGTAGACCATTAATTCGTTTTAAACCTTCAAGCACTCCGCACAAGAAAGATCTGCAAAATAAATTTGTTCAGAATGATTCTTTGACAATGGAAACTGATCGGCCTCCCGTTGATAATGACGACAGCGCGTTCCTCGACTTGGAGACTGTTGCCGAAACTCCTGTGGAACCTGAAGAATCGGCCGAATCTCTGATGCGTTCAATTCTTGAAACTCCCGATGGCCGACAATACGCTATGGACTATATCGATCAAAACTTTGGTAAATTGAGTAAAGAATATTTCAAAGGTTTGATTTTGGATACGGGGAGGAAGTATGATACAACGTACGGAATACGTTTCGTAGATGGTGTTTAGCAGATTGGTAATTCTCAAGTGGAAGTGGATGGACAAGATAATATTTTAGTGAATGGTATAACATACAAGGGAACTCCAGGTCTATTCGAACTGATTTTCAAAAGAATCCCCGACAACGTTGATTATAATGCGGATGATTTAGCAAAATATAAACATATATTACTAACATCCAGCGCACATAAACGCGGATATCATCCTACCGAGCAAATAAATGGAAAGAAAAGTTGGAAATGGCGTGAAGTTATTGGTCCATTATTCAATCCAACGCGAAGCAAATCTACTGGGCAAGGCCTAGTTCTCAATAGCAAAAATGCTGCAAACAAGACTCAAAGTTTGATTCCCAACGACATGGTTGTGACGCAGAATCCTATAGACTACATATACTGGAATAATCCAAATGAGCTTGTTGATAGATTTCGATTGTTGGTGAATTCCAAGGCGCCGGGTCACACAGGCGTTGACAATGAATTAATGTCAATAATTGAAGAAATGAGGGAGGCTGGAGTAATTGAATAAATAGATATGTTTTGCGACACCGTTTGTCAGTATGAAAATGTCAGTCGACAAATTTCGACGCCATCTCGCTTCAAAACGAGTCTCCACGGTACGCGTAGCTAATAAAGGTGATAATTTTTCAAAACTGAATGGCAATTACAACTTTCACGGCAAGAGATTAGTGAATGTGTCGACGCCAATCGATGCAAGTGATGTGGCCCATAAAGATTATATCGATAGCAATTTTCTATCCGCTACGGACCAAGGACATTACAGTTTGAAGAATGAACGGCTCAAGCACATACACGCACCACTAACTGAAAGTGACGCTGCGAATAGAAAATATGTCGACGATGTAAATCTTCGCACGCTTAAGCTTGTTAAACATGATGCTCTTACCAAGGAACAGTTTGATGCCAAAAATTGTCGAATAATTCGAATCGATTCGCCTTTAAAAGATGACTCTCTGCAACGATGTGCTGAAGTCGGATTCCAACAATGAATGGAATTTTAACAATAAAAAATTGAAAAATGTGGACAGTCCTGATGCGCCGTCTGATGGCGTGAATAAAGCACATGTTGATGCGAAGAATCGTACGTACGATGGACATTACAATTTCGATAATAATAGACTAACTTCCATCGATGACCCAATTAAAGGCTCAGACGGCGCTACAAAATTGTACGTAGATAGAGCAGTTGCTCAAGCTATCTATCACGCTGACTCGAAACCTGCCGTTAAACGTGTGGATCTTGTGGACAACTTTGATTTTGAAAATAAACTACTACGCCACGTACACAACCCTGTTGAACCCACGGACGCCTCCAACAAGCAATACATTGATCGATTATTTGATACGAAAATGAAGAATACCTCAAAGAGGCAGCCCGAGAGAAGGAGAATAAATACGCTCAGGTAGCTGAGCTAACAAGAGTGCTAACCGGGCATGCAAAATGCAAGGTAATCCCAATCGTGATAGGCAGTCGAGGCACGATGCCACAAAGAACAGTCACTGAACTGAGGGAACTGGGCATTGGCCCTAGCCACCAGCTCACAATGAGCATGATTGCCCCGAGATCATCGATGAAGATGGCGAATGCGTTCATCGATTACGATAACGTAGCATGGAAGCAAAAGAAAGGGGAAGGCACTTCTGCCGCTGGAGAGGAGTGGATTCCCAGCACGCGAATAGAGACTATTGACGAATAAAGTGAATGACCGCGTGCTGGTGCGAGTAGTACGGCACGCTCGTTGGGCGTAGCCACGGCGGCAGAGCTGGGGGGGGGGGGGGGGGGGGGAGGAGGATGGAGTAGTACCAACCCAGGGCGGATACCTTCAAGAGGTTTCCCTGCTAAGCGAAAGCGACCAAATTCCGCCAGCTGACAGCAAAAAAGAAAGATAAGAGGGCTAGCCGCTGCTATCCTAATTGTTCCAAGGCCGGTAGCGGACCCTTGGCAGTGGGACTGACAATTCATCCACATTGATGTTGGTCTTGTTATTTTACTTATTTTTGTTCTCTGTTATATTCACGGACACTCATTCGCAAAATTTTATTATTAATGTACATAGATAATTGCTCGATTTATCGTAGTGTTGCTCTTGGTGTTTGTTTGTGTTGAATGGCAGGTTTCCTGTGTTGTTAAGTTCGAGCCTTACGAGGGGGTTAAACTTCGGAAGAAACTCCGATTCTCGCTTCTCGAGAATCGTATTAACAAGATTCCCACTGTCCCTACCTACTTCCCCCAGGGTTCTTCAGTTATCGGTCGTACAGGGGTGGTAAGCCACCCCTCGCCGGCTGAGCTGGGATACGGGTGTAGCGATCCCGGGGCGCCTGAGCCACCAAACCGTAATCTATAAGGCCGTGCAGCGACCCGGTCACTTCGGTGGCTGGTACGTGCCGTACATTGACCGGGGGCCTTGGCTTCACTGCCTGGATTGCGAGAATGACTGACTATATGTCATCTGAAGGTCATATCTCATGAGATTTCGGTGTTTGCGATGGTTTTTTAAATGGGACTACCTATTTTTTTGTTCACGACAAGGAAGCTGACATCAAAACGCGTCCAACCATGTGCAACAATATAACCTTCGTATAACCTTCTGCTCCAAAATTCATGTAAGTAATGGAGGTGGAAATTCAAGAATAATGAATTGTATCGGGACATTCAATACTTTTTCCACGTAATTCGTTCTATTAAATGCGCAAAATGTTGTCCATCAACTTGAATACACTTGTCAATATGCATAATGAAGGATTCCCTGGCTTTACTCATCATTTCTGTAGTAACTTAATCGTGAATTTTGGAGCCGAAGGTTATCCGGAAGTCATGTTGTTGTACATGGTTGGACGCGCTTTGATGTCAGCTTCCTTGTAGTGAACAAAAAAATAGGTAGTCCCATTTAAAAAACCATCGCAAACACCGAAATCTCATAAGATACGACCTTCAGATGACATTCACTTCCAAAACTCATTTTCCCCCTTCAAATGCAACAACTTTCTCCGATGACACTTTCCAGTACAATCAATAATAGCCAAGTTATTCGCGGTGGCAGAGTTGAATGGACCACCCTGTATAAGATGCGTTCTTCATCATAAGCTGGGGTACGAGGTGATGCGATGCGCGTGCTCGTGCCTGGATCGGGCACGTGTGGCCGGGGGGTAGCCCGGTTCCTAGCGACCAACCTCCGGGTACTTGGCGGACCCGGTTGTACACAGCCCCCCGGCTTTATGGACGTACGGGTCGGGGGTAGTATAGATCGGGCCAGTATCGTGGGACTCAACGTGGACACACTGAAAAACAAAAACAAAAATGAAAAGCAGGCAAAAGACGAAGGGAAGGAAACCGCGTGTCAAGCGGACACGCAGGGTGAGGGCTCGGGTCAGGCCGCTAGCAAGCAAGATCTAATGACCGAGAGCTATGTGATCAAGGATCAGGCAGAATCGAAGAGGAAGCGAAAGGCCACCGGCCTGCCAATTTCAACGGCCGTCAGGAGCGTGTTGGGGGGGGGGGGGGGGCACCCAGTGACAACCTTGGCCTCAAGAGGGCCAAGAAGGACGTAAGTGGCCAGGCGCCTGGTGCAGAACCGCAGATAGGAAAGGTGGTCGTCGAGACACCTGGGGAAAGTAGGGACCCAGACCTGAGGAAGATGGCAAAAATAAGTCGAGGGGTCAGGGCGGTAGTACACGGGGAGAGCTACAAGGTGATGAGGCACACCGCAAGTGCCCTGCTGGACAGGGTGGCGGAGTATGAGACTCTGTTAACAGAGCTCATGCTCAAAAATGCAAAGCTAGAGGGCAGGTTAGCGAAAAGGGCAGTTAGGCCGGTGTCGGCTCCGGTTCCTCCGCTGGCGGGGCCGTCGTACGCGAGTGTGGCGGCCGTAACCGCTGATGGTGGGCCGGTCCGGGGAGGCTCAAGGGCCGCACGTCCACAGAGTGCATCTGCGACACCAAGTGGCTATGCGATGGTCATCAGACCGTCAAATAAGGAGGTAATCGCGGATAGTAGCATGGTCAGAGTCGGTACTAAACACCATCAGCCATAGCCTCCCGGTAAGGTTGCGTGCTATCAGGAAAATTGAGTCAGGCATAGTGATGGAGACTGTCACGGAGGGAGAAAGGGATTAGATCAGCCATAGCCTCCCGGTAAGGGTGCGTGCTATCAGGAATTCTCTCACTATTATTCGTGGCTTTTTTCAGAAGGAGTTTCCTTTCTATACTCACTTCGTGTGCCTGTGACTGTCACTGATCTCTGACAACTACTTCGCCGGTCATCACTGACCTCTACCTTATCAGTAGAGATCAGTAACAGTCACAGGCACACGAAATTCGTATAGAAAGGAAACTCATTTTCAAAAAAGGCCGCAAATAATAGTGAGCTACTGGGAACCCATATATGAACATTACTGTACCTAACAACATGACGGAAGCAGACTTTATGGAAAACCTCTACGAGAGAAACCTAAAAAATTATGTAGGTGTAAGAGAATTCCGGGAAAGGGTAAGGGCGATGAACCTTAATGTCAAAAAAGAGGCCACTGAAGGAAGTGTAATCTTGGAGGTATCTGCGGGAATACGGGAGCTTCTCGTGTCCTCTGGTCGGGTCTACTCTGGCTAGAGGGCATTGAAAGTAAGGGAGTGGGATAAGGTACGGCGGTGCTATCGCTGTTATGGCTTTGGGCATATTGCTCGCGAATGCCCGGAGGATAAAAGAAGATGTCGTGAATGTGGAAGAACCGGGCACGAAAAGAGTGAGTGCCAACACGAGGAACGGTGCCGCAACTGCTCCCTGAAGCGGTTGCCGGACAACCACTCCGTGGAGGCGGAGACGTGCCCGGAGTATGAGGAGGCGATAGAAAGGATGAGACGGTGGCAGCACAGAAGCTAACACTCTGGTGAAAATCTTGCAGCTTAACTGCCAAGGAGCGTGTGTATAGTTATGAATAATATGAGAGTCTGCATGAAAGAGAAACGGATTGCGCTGGCCATTCTTCAGGAGCCCTACACCAGGGACGGGAGGGTGGTTGGACTTCTAGGATGCATACATGTTGTATGCAAGAAACAGGCAGCTGTGGTAGTGAATGACGAGTTATTGGACGCCATGGTCGTGGATGAATGGACAAACGAATGGGGAGTGTGCGTATGGGTGAAAGGAAACTTTGGCCAGATGCATGTGGTATCCGTATACTGCAAGTACGGTGCTGGGATAGATGGGTACCTGGCCTACATGGCGGGTGTGCTAGATAAACTGAGAGACAGCGCTGTGTTAGTAGGGATGGATGCGAGCGCAGTATCGGGACTGTGGTTCAGAAAAATTGTAGAGGCATGTAGGCTCAGGGCCGAGAGAGGAGAGGGGCTGGCTGAAGTCGTGATGGAGAAAGGTATGACTGTGCTGAACGAGCCAAGTGAGTGGTACACGTTCAGTGGACCGAATGGGAGTAGCGACATTGACGTCACAATGGTGAATAAGAGCGCATGCAGATATGAGTACGGCTGGGGAGTGAAAAATGAATGGGGCGTTAGTGACCATGATGCCATTCTGATAGAGATGAGGTGTATGCCTCAAGAGAAAATGCAGAATGCAGGTGAAGGGACTCCCAGGAGTAGATGGAGAGCGAAAGACGTGGACTGGGTACATTATGAGAGTGATGTATTGCAACTTTGCGTACAATCCTTGATCAGAGATCGGCAGAACTTTGCCAAGCTGTGAGTTCAAGTTCAATGGTATCCGATTTTACTGATTTAGATTAAATATATAGGAAAGATGATAAACTGCGCTTGGTCCAATTTCGATACTAGCCTGTAGAAGAGAAAAAGGGTTTGGCAGGTCTGGTACACCGATACTGCCCTTGCGGAGAGGAAAATTCAGATCCGAGTGGATGAACCACTAGTACTGCAATTTTGGTGCAAGGAATTCACAGATCATGATAGGGAAGAGCAGATCTGAGCGGATAAACCAACTAGTACTGCAAAGAGGTTAGGCGGTGAGGTCTTGAGGTTTACCTAATTACGACTTTTTCTAACTACTGAAATGATGCTCAGATGAGGAAACAGAATTTCTCTTAAACTCAACTTTTGATGAGTTAAATGTAAAAATAACAAAATTACAAAAATCATAATGCGAAAACAATAATAATTCAAAAAAATTTATGAATGATGAATAAATTATAATTCTAGAAAAAGATCTTTTCGATTTCATTGAATCTAAACAAAAATCCTAATTTTAACCTAATTGTGGCTTGGTTTCTTATTTGGCTTTTGCGTTCTTTATTCGTTATTCTGTCAATTTTCGAATTATGACTATCTAGCGAGCGTGGTCAACTGCCGCTTTGGTCAGCTGTCAATTCTCTAGTTTCGTGTAAAGTAGCGATATGCTAGTGATTTTTTCGACTCTAAATTCTTGACTCTAAGTTACCCGTCCATAGCTAGGCGCTAAGCCGACCTATCAGTGAATCTAATATACAAGTTTTATCTATGAGCTGTTCTTGACGCTTTGGCTAAGAATTTTTCTATCTTTTTTAATTCTGACTCTAAATTCGGTTAGGTGAAACTGGGCGTTTCACCGCCGTACGAAGGTTTTTTGAATCTAATAACGGGGATATGTGAGCCAGCGAGCTCTTTGCTACGACTGCTCTTTTGAGGTATTACGATAGTGGGCCTGTTGCTCCAACCTATCTGGACTTTCACTAGAGTTGTGAGTCGGACCGTGCGCTTTCAAACGACTGCTGCTGAGCGGTGATTTCGGCTCGCTTTTCGGGTCTCTGGCGACTTTGCCCCAACCCAATGAGCTGCCTGATCCTGGCCCGAGCCAATCATGTCTCGCGCTGTAGACTCGGCTGGCATGTTCGTCGGTTGTTGCGCGCGCAGCGCTGGTCTTCACGCAGCCGCGCTGTTGGACATGTTACAGTATGTGAAGCAGCTATGAGCACAGGTGAGAACGTATTCCACGAGGCGAGCCTGAACGAAAAGGTGAACCTCGTGGAAGGGTGGGTAGAGAAGGTGAATGAAAGAAATATGACCAGAGTGAGTAGACCAGGCAGCAAAGGGCTGCGCTGGTGGAATGAAGGTCTGGAGAAAGCTAGAAAGAGTGTGAGGAAGGCGAGAGAGAAATATCAGCGTGCGAAAGAAAGAGAGGCGGACAACACTCACGAGCTCAAAGAGCGCTATGCCGTCGAGGCAAGCGACTACAAGTGACTCGTGAGGAAGGCCAAAGAGGATAGACGGAGGAAATTTGTGCGAGTGAAAGGTAACTCCGACCCATGGGGTGAAGTGTATAAGATCTCGAGAGACAAAGGCAGAAGAGAGATCATGGGTGAAATCAGTGTGAATGGGCAAGTGACCGAGAATTGGAATAAGAGTGTACAAGCACTGCTGTCGGAGTTCTTCCCGGAGTGCAGGATGATATTGATGTGGGGCAACAACCCTTTGAAAAGAGCAAGACATACCGGCTATCACCTATGAAGAGGTGAATAGTGCGGTGAAGAAAGTAAAGATGAGGAAAGCCTCGGGGTTAGATGGTATGACTGGGGAAATAGTGAGAAGTGTATTTTACGCGGTCCCGGAGTGCGTCATGACGATAATGAATGATTGTGCGAAAGAAAGGAAATTCCCGAACGAGTGGAAAAAGGGACGCGTTGTGGTCTTATTGAAGTCCCTGGACAAGCCCAGGTCATGCCCCCGATCGTACCGGCCTGTCTGCCTCCTGCCTGTACTGTCAAAGGTACTGGAGCGTGTGATGGTAGCCAGGCTGGGGCGGGTGGCGGAGGATTCGGTAAGCGATCTTCAGTTCGGCTTCCGTAAAGGAAGAATCACTGAGGACGCTTGGGACTGTGCAAAGAGCATTGTAGCTAGTAGCGAAGAAAAGTACGTACTGGGGTTGTTCGTGGACTTTAAGGGCGCAATCGGCAATCTGCTCTGGGGCCGAGTGATTGAGAGGATGAGTGAACTGGGGTGCAGAGAGGTAGGCTTGTGGCGGAGCTACTTCAATGACAGGCATGTATGCGTAAGGCGTCATTCAAGTATTACGTAACGCCCTCAGGGGGGAGGGGGAGGAGTGCGTTAAACCGTGACTATTTGTTACGGGGGGGGGGGGGGGGGGGGTCAAATGTTACGGAACTATGTACTGAACAATGCTGATGACTTGAAACACGCGCGCAAATATGCTACACTGGCGGCCTCTCGAGTTTAGCTTGCGTAACGTTCAAAATGGCCGCTTTATAGTAGCAACAGTACCACGTGTAGAGGTGTTTTCCATGCGTTCTCTAAAGGCAGTGAATGTCAACCACAGCACGTCTGTACAAGTAATGGCAAAATGTCATCGACAACAGGGGATTTATATCAACAATTGTTCACTGATTACGAAAAGTGTAGCACAGTGCCAAAAAGAAGCAAATGAATTTTGGCAAAAAAATAAATCTGAATTTAAATTGGGCACAGTACTATTCACTAATCACATTAATGCTCGAATCAAGGAATTGTCAATTGCCGCTACAAAGAAGAAGAGTAGCAGTATACTCAATTTTTGCGCGCCTAAGGTAAATATCATCGTTTGGATATCAATCTGTAATTTCAAGGTTACGTTGATGATATTTTTGTATACCCAAATGCTTTTATTAACTGATACGAATTGAATGAATATGAACTCGGATTTTGAAAAACAAAACCACTTTGACTCGGTTTCTTTACATAAATGTATTGATAAATGCGTCAATAGGGGGTTATTATTGAAAGCCAGACATATTTCGGGAAAAAATACTTTTGCTTTTCGGTTCTGATAATGTACGAGAATTCAGTAGATTCAATAATTTTCTACCTGATACTGTTTTATTGAAGGAAGTTGCGTGTGCGAATGAAAGATGCTGGGATACAAAAGAGACATCGTGAAACTTTGAAAGAAAAAATTAAAAAAATTTGTTCAGAACACCCATAAACTCTGCAGCTGTTAGCACTTCGCGAAAAACCCGGTCAACCCTCTTTAGTTGAACAACATCCTGCTTTATTGGAAGCAATTATAGATATAGCTATTCACGGCAGTTCAGCACATGAACGCCGCAGATCCACAATGATTAGAAGCTGTCGTAGCTGATCACAATTGCACGAACAGCTGCAGGATATGGGGTTCTCCCTGTCACGCAGTAGGACCTACTCACACCTGTTACCACGCCTTTCGAACTCTCCTGAAGGAAAGCGACACATCAATACTGTACCAGTGAAACTCCGTCGAGCCCGAAACGATGTGCATCGACAGCATATTGACACAGAGTTTGCTAAAGCAACGCTCAAAAATTCGGAAACACTGGCGTCTATTTTAGGTCCTCAACAAGTAATTTTTCCCTCTCCGGACAACAAAGCGCGGGTACCATTAGGCATAACGGCCGCTAACAAGGAAACACTCATCTTGATGCACTTGGAATATCGGATCAAACTTCCAAATTGCAATTAAAGATCAGGAAATGGGGCGTCCAGAGGCTGTAACATATTCTGGTCCAACCTACATCGCCATTCGAAGTGACAAGCATTTTTCCTCGACGGCAACGACACACGCAACTGACCTTGATAGACTTCTGAGTCTTGAGAGTTTCCAAGAACTGACGAAAATTGAAAACACTGCTGATCAGACATTAACTGACCACACTGAGGACAAAGTTAAACCTGTTCTTCTAATCACAGTCGATGGTGGACCTGACGAAAATCCTCGGTATGTAAATGTCATCAATCACGCTATCAAACATTTTCTTGATCATGATCTGAATGGCATTTTCGTTGTTACTAATGCACCTGGAAGAAGTGCGTACAACCGGGTGGAACGGCGCACAATGGGACAGAACTACCCAAAACGCGCGCATAATATAAAAAAAAAAACAAAAAAAAACGCAATTATAATTTCCTGTCACTCTAGCTATTTAGAGATGTCTCAATCACAGACAAGTCAATGGTAAACTATGAAAAAAAAATTCCGTCATCGTGTTTGAGTAGGCTGAACTTACCTTTCCTTAGTGAAGAATTTCTCACCCTCAGACTATTGTTGGTTCAAAAACGAATAACTTGACTGATTCTCCATGTATCAACTTCATATTGGTCTTAAATTTTTCCATAGATTCCAATCTTTATTTTCGTTTTCTATCAACTCAAATCAAGCAATTCTTGGCGCAGTTATCGGCGGTTGAATTTGGGCATTTTTGTTTGTTTTTTTCCTCATCATTATTATACATAACTTTTGTTTCTCACCCGATCTCTCCCTGAATCTTGATGCAGATTCAAGTACTATCCTTCCCGAACATAATGCAAAAAAAATTGACTGCGTAGGATTGCGGGTTCCGATTTGGCAAGTGTTTTACTTGGCAGGTGCGTGTTTTTTTTTTGTTTTTTTTTTCAATTAGTCGAATGAATTCAGGGTGTCTAGCTCTGTCGGGACAAAAAATTTCCGAACTTGACAGATGTGTTCAATCGCTTTTTTTTAACTCCTGACCCCCACATCACACACCTGAGGTCTTCAGCAATGAAACCGGAGGTAGTAAGGGCAATGCTGATCAGCTACAAAGGTTGTGCAGAAAATCGTAATACAATCCAAGAAGAACAGCTGAGTGACGAAGAAGAGTTTGGAAGTGAGGACGAAGACATTCGAACAATATGGGAAAAAATTGAATAGCCAGCAATAAGAAAGTCTGGAATAATTAATTTTTCGTTCACTTTGAATATCATAAATAGAAATTCTGGATATGTTGTTTTTCTCATCCTTGTAATAACGAAATTATAGTTATAATTTATATAGCTTTTTTATCTTGCAATCAATTGGATATTATTTATATTATACATTGATTACATACTGTACATATATTATTCATGATAAAAACACATCAAATCTGACCACGTAATAACTGATTACCCACCGAATATATTAAGAACAGTTCTTGAATAATCGACTCAGGTTTATTGGATATTCAAAAAGATATAACTTCCCAACGAAATTCCACATCGATAACGACAAGGTTCCAATTTCAAGCTCAGATTTTCAACTTCAATTTGCGATTTTGATCTTGTGTCTAGCGTGTATACTTCCCGAGATATAGGTATTTGAACATTATGCGCGCGTTTTGGGTCCTTCTGTCCCATTGTGCGGCGCATGGCGCCTCTGAGTAGACAGTTGGCTGGATTGATTCTACCTCATTACCACTTTGCACGCATTTAGATAACAAAGGAAAAACGATTGATGAAGATTTAGAAAAACCAAATTTCGAACAGGCTGGCAACGTTCTTTCTGAAGTATGGAACAACATTGTTATTGATGGTTATGACGTACTGGCGGAATACATACCTCCAGGAGAGAAAGCTGTTCAGATCCCTGAAAAAAGTGCGGCCTGGCACAGTAAACACGTGAGGGAATCATAGTATCTTTTGCCAATTTGTCAATGCGATGAAACGGAAGGGTGCTGCACAAAATCTCGTAGTGGTTTGAAGTCCATTTTACGAGACGGTTTCCTACCTCCACCTTTTTCGCTTTGGCAAACCTCATTGCAACTAGTAATACCAAATTCAGTTGATTGCAAAGAGGCCAAATTTACACCTCTCTTCATAAGGCTTTCGGTGGATTTACGCCCTGATCTTGGAGAATTTCAAATAATGCCATACGATTTTTACTGTCCATGGGTACAAGATCAGCTGAGTGACCGAGTATGCAAAATGTGTGGACTGTATATTACGTCAAAGAAATCCTCGAAATCTCACGTAAAAAACGTTCACGACAAGGCATACGTAGCGACATCTTCAAAAACACGGGCCGTACGTATTGCTGCACGCTGAGCTCGTGAATTATTATGCATTATACAAGATGCCAATAGCCAATCGGAAGATGCAGAATGGGTGGAGGGAGAGGACGTCAATTTAACTGATGTCTTGATCCCCGTAAAGTCAGCCAGCCTAAGTTCAACGCCAGTAATTAGTTCTATCGCAGATTGGCTTCAAAATCCGTGGACTGATTCACTCGAGCTTTAAACAGTACTCTGCATTTCAAAAATATATACCTGATACTTTAGGGGGGGGGGGGGGGGAGGGTTTGCACTTTCCAAAAATCGAATTTTTCATTCAGCAAAGACTGAATCGAGAATATTTTATTTAGCAAAGACAGGTGAGTAAAGCCATAAAGACATATTTGAAGTTGGAAAAAAAAAATTTGTATCTTCACTTTTCTAGCTCATACACTTTCAAACGCGTTTTTCTCAAAACTACTTTTTCAAAGTCCGTGTTCACTGGGATTTGAAAACTACATGACCGATACATTTCAAACTTGGTACACATTTTTTACATATAAAATACCTCTCCCCAACTTTTAGTGAAAATTTTTTTTACATTAAGGGGGTTTCCCACCCACAAAATGGCGGAATTTTCAGTGGAAAATAGCAGTTTACACTTTAGATGGCCACCAAAAATTTTTGAATGAAAAAAAACAATAATCATAGAACGTTGGGGGGGAGGATTTGATGATACTTTACCTAAATTTCAACGGTTTTCGATTTCCGATAATTTCCGACCGAGATATAGTGAACACCGCAAATTGTTATTTTTCTAAGACGTTCTGGGGCAAGCTCTGTCACCGGCTTGTTTTTCAATATTTCAATAATATACTATGGGGAAGGGGGGGGGGGGGGGGGGCGAAAATGGTCGAAAAGAGCGTGATGTAATACTTGAATGACGCCTAACAGGTATACATGAGACGGTGTGGAAGGGCGTCTAAAAGGGGTGCCCGCAGGAATCTGTTGCCGGTCCCTGTGTGTGGGACCTCATGATGGACGTACTGCTGAACGAGTTAAGAGAGATGGGTTGTGAGTTCGTGGCTTTCGCAGATGACCTGCTCATTCTTGTTAAAGGGAATGGGTGAAGGGAACTAGAGAAGAGTGGCTGAATGGGGTCGAAAAGTGGGTATGAGTGTCTCAGACACGCAGACAGTATGCATGATGATGAAGGGTTCGCTGAGCGTGAACAGGAACCCATGTGTGAAATCAGATGGCAGAGGGATGAGGTATGCGACAAAAGTCAAGTACCTGGGTATAACTGTAAGCGAAAGGATGAACTTCGAAGCCCACCTGGAGCAAGTGTATGGCAAAATGTTGAGCATGGTAGGAATGATACGGCGAGTACTGAAGAGAGAATGGGGAGTGAATGCTGGTGTGACGAGACCATGGTACAAGAGCCTGTTCATGGCAATATCCATGTACGGAGCCAGTACGTGGTATGAGAGCATGAGGACCCAGTCCGCAAGGATGACGATTAACAAGTGCCAACGAGTGGTATTGTATTCCTGCTTGCGTATCTGCAGAACGATATCGACAGAGGCTATGCAGGTTCTGATGGGGGAGCTCCCGTAGGACCTAGCGTCAATTAGAAGCGGGTTGAGATACAATTTATTGAAGGGAAGAGGTATTGGGTGTTGTTGTAGTTGGCGCGCGTTCAGGTTACAACGATTATAGCCTGGCGTACACGCATGCGCGAACACACATACTCTCACACACCTCATGTACTCACACTAACTAAGGAAGCAAGCGATACAGAGGATCGCAAATAAAGATTAGTAAAAGATGCGATAAGAAATTGAGCGTACATCATTATATCGAATGCAACCTGTCCCCACTAACGTATTCTACTAACATTGGGGACCTGAAGTTGGCGGAGGGGATCAATCAAGGAGGGAATGTGAAAGAAACACTGAGTGCAATTGAGGACGCAGTGTACGTTAGGTGGCAAGGTCGATGGAATGAAAGTGGGAACGGAAGGATACTCTGAATGAGTAAAGGATGTGAGGACGGTGGCGGCCTGGCGGCAGTTCGACCCGGGCTTGTCCCTGGGTTATCTGCTTACCGGGCACGGTAGCTCTGCCGCCCACTTACATGAAAGGTGTCTCTGTGCATCGGATGAGTGTGCATGCGGAATGCCTGAGAGTTGGAAGCATGTGCTGTGTGAGTGTAATTTCTACGAAGACATAAGGGATCTTGGGGCAATGGGAATGTTAATGGGTGAGACTGGGCCTCGCCTGGATGGCGTGCTCGGGGACCAGACGAAGAACAGGGCTATGAAGCAATTCGCCATTGGGGCTTTCAGAAGGCACGGGGTCGCCTTTCTGGAAGACCCGGGTATAAATGGTGAGTGAGTGGACAAATGAAAGGTGTGTGGGGCACGGAGGACTGTGACTGGGTCAAAGGCGGTACGGCTGCTTGCGGACGTATGGACGAGCGGATTTGAGTTGCACCTTTGGGTTTGACGTTCCCACGCACCCGAGTTAGCACCACCAGTGTCGGGCGTGGCAAGAATCTTAGCTGGAAGTAGCCTGTTGGCTACGAGCCCGACCCGGGGTTGATCGGTACTACGGAGGCGGACGCCCAAGGGGTCCCTGTTGAGACCCCTGTCCGCCACAAGAGGTTGGATTCGTAGTGGCAGTGGTTGTGGGAATACCCCACATCGCGCGGAAGAGTCGATCGGGCTCGGCGGGTGAGCTGCGTCACAAAACAGCTCAGGTACCGACACTGCATATGCCGGTAGAGGTTTAGGTAGCCTCGCTCCCACCAGTGAGGCATAAGGTCTTGTCGCCCGAAGCGTACTGGTAGCTGGCACGAGCAAGTGCGCTGATTGGGCGTATCCCAATCGCTCGCCAAATGCGGCCGTGCGGTAAAGCCTAGTGGCGGGATAGCACGTTAAACAATCCACAATAGGTTGCCCCTATCTACTATCTAGCGAAACCACTGCCAAGGGAACGGGCTTGGAAATATTAGCGGGGAAAGAAGACCCTGTTGAACTTGATTCTAGTCTGGCACTGTAAGGAGACAAAAGAGGTTCAGCACTAGTGGGAGATGGCGACATCGCCGGTGAAATACCACTACTTTCATCGTTTCTTCACTTACTCGGTTAGGCGGAGCGTGTGCGTCGAAGACACTCATCCCGGCTGTCACGGGGTTCTGGAGCCAAGCGTATAAGAGTGATGTTCGCGAAGTTAGCACCGGCTTTTTGGAAATCCCAAAAAGTAATTATCGTGCTGTATTGTGCCAGGCTTGTGCTCCGTTGTGTCGTAATCCGTCATTCAGAATCTTGAAAAACACAGTGAATATGTGAAAAAATCGATTCTTCATACCAGCACCGAAATTTTTTATTTTTTTTTTCTCAAATCCGAGGTCGTGCTGGGTTGTGCTAGATTTGTGCTGCGCTGTGCCGCAAACCGGGATTTAATACAACCAACCATTTTCGAGTAATCGGTGTTCAAAAAACCAACCGGGGCACCGCAATTTCGATTTTTCCATATTTCTTTTGTTCAAAAAACTGAGTTCGATTTGTGCTCACATGCGCTGCACGGTAAAATGAGCTCAGATGTACGTTGAACCGAAAATAATATGTTATAAGAGACAGGAGCTGAGAGGGCTCGGAAAAAGGAAGCGATTTTCGAAATTCATTCTCTATTGGAAATTTGAATTTCCCAGACTCGGGCTGTGTTGTGCTGAGTGGAAACCACAACTTTTCATGATGACTCAGAGGGCTGCGACCATCCCCTCATCGTCTATCCGGAGAATTGCAATTTTTGAAAATATCGAATGTTTTTTTTTTCTTCTTACGTCTGAATTTCTGTAAGTTGTGCTGGGTTGTGCTAGGCGAGACCAACGATTTTTTATCACGTCCCGAGGCACTCGATAGCCGATGTTTGTGGGATTCGAGGTTTTTATATTCCGAGTTTATAGCTTCTGGGTAAAATATATCCAAACAGGTGAAGTTTCGAAGTCTTTACTATTTCCCAGATTGGGCTATTCGAATTGTAAGACGTTCTATTGTTTTCCAACCCAATATTTCGCCTCTCGCAATTTCTGTCTATTTCGAATTCCATTTCCGACCAAAATATGTGTATACCGAGAGCTTATGGTGAAAGTTAATACTCAGTCACAGCCAACTCGGCACACTCTAGGTTTTTCGTCTGTTTTTTGCAGGCTAGCCATCCCCGGTTTTCCATTTTTTACGCAGTAATCATTTCTGATGATAATGCAGAGTCCCATGTCAATGCTTCTCGTGATCGACAAACCTTACATTATTTGCATCATCTATAGATTGCTTTTTTTGGAATTGTTCAACATGAAAAAATTGATTGTAACTGTTTGATCTATTCAATGATGATGCTAATCGTACGGATTATTGTTGTTTACTCTTTGCGTCTATCAAAGACGCGTTATCAACTCAAAACGTGGAGAGCCAAAACTCCTTGACCAATTGACCGTTTGGAATGAAACTTTGGAAATTAATGTATCGTTTTGGCAGAAAGTAGAGCAATATTCCGTTGTTTAGAAATTTTCAAAAAATTGTCACAGGTTGGTTATCGACTAGAGAATTCATTTGATAAGAGCTGCACTAAATCAGCGTTCTCTCGCGCGTGATGCCACTTGGCGTCCAAAAACACACGTTTGGTATCTTAATTTATCAGATTTCATGCAGAAATGGCTGAATTGGTAGCTTATCTGGTTGTTGATAACGGCAAACATTGACGTAGATCTCTGTATTACCATGAGAAATGATTCATGCGTCGGAAATAGAGAAAACGAGGATGGCCAGCCTGCAATAAACAAACGAAAAACCTGGAGCTCGCCGAGTTGGCTGTGACTGAGTATTAAGGGGGTACATACACCTTCAAATTGGTAGATGATCGATTTTTTTTTTATTCCATTTTTGGAATGCTAGGGACCTAATCTACCTATAGAAAAATCAGCGTGAGAAAATTCGAAAAACTCGGAAAGTTACGAGCGAACTTTGAATTTAAAAAAATAAAAAATTATTTTTTTCTGATTTTTTGAACGCCAGGGACCTAAGCTGCTTGCAAAAAATTGGCGTGAATGAATTTGAAGGAGTCAGTAGGTCAACCGTAATATTGCCGCTGAATTTAAAAAATGCGCGGCGATTTGGCATCTCACTTTTCCAACGATTTCATTTCCAAATTACGGAAACTTCGATAATCATACTTTATACAGTGATTTTGGTGAAGAAACAGGGCATTATAGTAATGTAAACGTAATTCTTAGTCAGAGTTGCATTCTGATTTTGATATTTGACTCCCATGATCCATCTGCGTCTAACTTGTGAGCTACGGTACATTTCGAACAGCTCATGTTTCTTTCTAACAGTCCAATCACTCTATGCCCTATGGTGAGCTTTGGCGCGAAGTGTATGTCAACAGTGGTTCGAGTTCATTCGAAGTGCATTGTTCATTTTTGTGGTCGATTTTCGATTTTCCCACGAATTTCACTCAAAAGTTATTTCAATATTTAGCGTAAACGTGGAATTTGTGTTATTTATTTTGTATCAAATATTGAACAAGTGGATATCGCAATGCGGCCACCTAACCTCAAAAGTGTCAGAAAACGCTCCACGTGACCGCCTCGGAAACGAGTGTATCTTGTATAGCTTTGAGGGAGGATATGAAAACACGCAGTGCAGCGAAAAGGAAAATGTCAGGTTCCGGCTGCTCAAAAGATAAGTATTTTCCATGAATTTGTCTCTGAAAACGGATAAATTCGTCACTAAAGATGTATGAGAAAAGCTGCACAATTTTTTACAATTTTTTGCATCTTTGAAGTCTCGAAACATAAAAATCTTATGAATTTTCGCGGTTTGAAGAACTTTGATTACCGATTTTTTAACCGATATTTTTTCTCTCCGACAGCATCTCTGTGTACTGCTGACGAGCATGCGACCAAAACTCACTACAAACCGCCACATCGTACACAAATCTAGACTCAACCTATGTCACCGAAGTACAGAAGCAGATATGGACCCAGCATCTCAAACCGTTTTCCAAATCTTCAGATTTAGTCTTCCGCAAACTACGTTTTCTGACTGTTGTCGTAGGGTACAGACCGCATCGTTCATAATGACTTTGCAATTTGGAGGTAATATTCTACGTTGATGTAATTTCGGACCGTACCAACGATATAAGAACATAAGAACCAGCTTCCATCATTGCCATCCTCTTTTCATCGACATTTATGGAAAAAAAACTAAAAGTGAAAAATTGTCATACTCGAAACTGAAATTTTCCTAATATCGTTGGTTTGGTCCGAAATTACATCAATGTAGAGTATTCCCTCCAAATTTCCAAAAGATTCAATGAACGATGCAACCTGTACGCTACGACTACTGCTTTTTCATCGGTAGCTATGGACTACTTACAGCGAAGTCCAAATATTCTGTAATAATCATGAATTATAGTTAAAGATACTAGTAATCTGCTGTAAAGAAACTGAGTTAATAAAGTATTCCATTGCAGCGTACCAATGATTTGAAAAGAATGAATTTCAAGGTGTATGTACCCCTTTAACTTCGCCAGTGCCGGTCCACAGCCCGGTTCAAAAAGAAGGATGAAAAACTTTGCAAAATAATTCCGACTCGACGGTCCAACTAAGCTCTCAATCATGGGAGATGTACCAGTAGTGTAGCCCTTGTCCAAAAACTTTATCCTACCCAGAAGTTTGGAAGTCGATTTCTGAAGAATGAATATTTTGATCGCTCCTCGTAAGGAATCAAGAGTACCGTTGGACCGATTCAAGCTATTTTGGTCTTCGATTGTTCGTAATCGATGCCTCTATCAGATGAACGGAGGAATTTTTGATACTTTCATTTTCGGTGGAGATATTGAAAAAATAGAAGGTAAAACTTTGAAAATTCAGAAAAAAGTTGGAAAAAAATTAATATCTCGGGTTATTCTTGCAATATTGAAAATTCCTCTGTTCATCTGATAATGGCATCTCTTGTGAACAATTTGGGACCAAGATATCCAGAATCAGTTCAGCGGTGCTCATCATTCCTTACGAGGATCGAGCAAATCTGTAGTTTCCTGTATTAAGCGTGGCTCCTGTATGACTGAAAGTAATATAACATGTAAAATATGGATATTGAGGGTAAAACTATCCTCAATCATCATGATTTTTTTACATTTTATCCAACCCCCCAATTTGCCGGAAAAAAATAATTGATTCACAAGAATTTTTACCCATTTAAAGGTGTATATACCCCCTTAACTTCCACCAAAATCTCTCGGTCTGTGTTCTCCAACGTTCGTGAAACTCGAATGTTGTTCAAATGTTTCTGCTCAAAAGTCCGAATGGGCAGAACTCATGCAAGTCAACGAGTTGCGAGGTATTTTGATCTGAAGGTTCCAATTTGTTCTGATAAAGGATAGCTTAATCATGCTTATTCTTCTTAGTCCCAATAGCTTATACAAGGAGAGCATGCTACAGGGACTTCGAGAACTTTCAGGCATACACATTGTGACGGAATTGCGAGCCTCCTGTCTGGCTACAAGGACACTTGGCCGTACAGAAATTGTTAGTAGGCGTCCCCCGTTAGCTTTAGGTCATTTCAAAGGAAAATTCTGGGAAATTCCAAATGGTCGGGCCAGCCAGAAAGTACATTTCAGTACGAGTACGGAGAGGCTTTTTCGGCGAAACGAGAGGTTTACGGCACTAGCCGAAGGCGAGTGCTTTAACGAGGTTCGCCAAAAAGCCTTTACGTATGAGTAACGATCAGTATTTTTCATCACGAAAGCCGATGAATCGCGACGACGAAATTGCGATTTTGAGGTTAGAACATATATGATATCATGAATATAGGCCAAACGGCGCACACAACAATTCGTTCACAAAATAGTTCGTTTTGCGAAATCTAACCACAAACTAAATTTATAATTTCCAAGATCTTTTGTATGATTAAAATGACAGAAATCGCCAAGGGATCATTCAGTCTCACTGTTTTGTAAAACCTCCATCTTCAGCCAGAAAAATAACTGTTGGCCGACTCTCGCGACGTGGACGTGATGGTAGGCACTTGAAAACAAGCTCTTCGAGAGTCCTATCATTCAAACACAGATACATACTTCTGAAATCATTCATTCAAGCAACACATCCATATCTTCTGTTATTTACAAATATTTACAGTGGTTTCTTTCGTTTTTTTTTATTTTTTTATTATCATCATTTTTTTTTTCTTTTTTTTTTCCTTTTTTTCCTTTTTTCTTTCGGTTTTGGGTTGTTTGTTTCAAACAGTTTTCTATTAGCTCAAATAATACTATTCGGTCACGGCCATTGCCTTCTGCTTGTACTTGTTGTTATGTTTGTGCGTGAGTCATGTGTGTATTTGATAATTTTGTTCACGCATTTCACCAAGACCCTGGATTATTACGTCAATACTGATCTTTATGATCACAATCTTAAAATAGTATAACTTTATTTATAGATGTCAGTAATTTTTTGTATTTGTCTTACTTATTCTAGGTTTTTTTTTCATAGTCGTAATATTATATATAATCAATTTTTAATAATGTCATCAAGTTTCTGGGATTTTTTGTAATCAATTAAAAATAATATCATGTATTTAATGGCGATTATGTATTAGTGATGTTATAAATAAATTCGAATGCTGATGCCATCCAATACTGAACTTATTATGAACAATCAGTTTCCTAGGTATTCAAATCTCTACCTAATAGTCAACCCATTTCCACTTACGTAATCACGTACACACACATTGGTACTGCGATTTGTTCATCACTGCTGGCCCATACAGATTTTGGTTTTTTCGGGCTGTTGTCACAAAAGAGCCATTTTTCGCCAGCTCTTATGTAACTTGTGTAATGGCCAATGGATTTAACATTATAGCTTCCTACGAAACCTATCACACCGGCCAAACTGTACTGTTTCTCGCTTGAGATCATAAGACGTTCTGGGAAGTCCTTAAGTGCTACGATGTTCGGTCCACAATCAGTTTCTATCAATAATACAGGGCTACATTGTACCTCTGTAACGGGGCGTTGTTTGCAACAATGTTTTGGTGGATGTCTACCCTGCTCAATAGCTCTGAGCAGGTGACTCACCCCTAATTGTGACATTATATCATAATTTGTGCTCACGAAAGCTTCTGCTCGAACTGTGGTAGCGTCACAAATCAAACAATGGGTAGTGACAGTAGACACTACAGCTTGGGTCATTTTCAAAAAGGTTACCGGTCGAGTTTCCAATGTTTGATGATGCATTGAGCTTAACAATATTCCTGCGCCGTTGTTCTGGCTTTAATTGCGGTATGTTGATCAACAGTTTGGCTCTCTGTCTGAAAAGCCGAGCGCTCAAACCCTCGTCAACAAAGATCTTTGCACATGCAAAAATAGGAGAACATCCTTCGGTGAGAAGCTTCTTATGCGCAGCATTGTTGCATGCTAGACTTGCAAGAATTTGGCAAATGCTATTGAAACCGCAAGTATTCGACAGGCAAATGGTGAGTCTTATCGCGAACATTTGGGCAATTGTGTCCGTTTGGTATGACTGGCTGCAATACGAAGTCACTGGAGGATGTGGTGAACATGGATGTGGTGAACATGGGGCAGGCATCAGCGTACCGAAATCTTTTGGCTTCTTTGTCGTTTTTGTTACGCCAGTTATGCTCCGCCCTCATTTCTTCAATCTCTGCATCGACTGCATCGTTATCTGTGAGTTCAACTTCGCGCGTACCAGTTGCAACATCAGGAGAGAGTGATTTTTGCATGCTAGCGTTCGTAGCTAAGTCTGGTAAAACTGGCAAATCTACAAATGAATGATCGGATGAATCTGGGTTCACAGGATTCGGTGTGCTACAACCGATCTGGGTGATACCGTCACTTATTGCAGTATCAGCAGGCTTTCCGGCCATTGCCAGTTTTATTCTACCAGGTAATGACGTAATGTGTTTGGAGATAAACTTGTCTGCGCGTAAATGCAGTGACATATTTCTCAAGGTACGGTGTTTTAGATCATTGAATTCGGATTCCACCGCTGCAGATGTAGCATTTGTAGATCAATATTTGAATACATCACGCATGATCTCGGTAAACAATGGGAAGTAGGGCAGTACTGCTTTGAATTTTTTAGCGAACGAAACGCAATAATATCCGTTTAGCTCATCGTTTTCAGCCTCTTTTCTGACTAGCTCATTACAGTCAGCATACGTAGCATTCGCCCATCCGTAAAAATCGGTATCTTCCATTTCATCGCTGTTTAAGAGCAGATCGTCGCTTGATTCATAATTAGTACCTTCGGAATGGTCTTCATCGGCTACATCTGTCGAATAACCGCCTCTAATGTGAGAAGATAAATATAAACGCGACTCTTCAGCTAAACCACCTGCATGCCCTTTATCATTCAGAGACAGAATGAGGATCGATTTTGTGATTTCAACGAAACCTTCGAATGATTCTTGCCTGCGCAATATTGCTACTGCCCTCAAATAAAACTTCCGAACCGCAGGGGGCTTCCCACTAAAGCACTTCCATCTAGCCACCATGTTGGAGAAGTGACAGACATCTAGCCGTAGAAGGCAAGGTGGCCGACGATCGTTGTCAGATGGTTTCGTTATGAGCCGAAAACAAAGATTCAAATAATGCTCCAGACTAGGCTGTTGAGCGAACGCCTGAGCCACAGCTCGGAGCAGGGCTTTATCAAAATTTGTTACCGTTTCCTTAGGAATGAACGATGTAGACGACTGTCTACATACTTGCTGACAGAATACTTTCAGCCAGATCAAAATATCGTTCGTGCTCTGCGCAGCTGAAATCATCTGACTGACAGGTACTGTTTTTTCCTCGACTTGTGTCACTACCTGGTAAAGATAAATGTGTGGGCACAGATGCCCATTGGGTAGCTTGATTTTTTTTATGAGCGAACCGGTTGCGTCAATGTAAACAGTTTGATGATAATTGTAATACACTGCTTCTTGCTCTTTTGTCCAATAATATACGAACACCGGGTCCAATCCAAATCGTTTGATCGCACCTTCATATCTCTCGCTTTACTTCATCATGTGAAGGCTCTCATAGACATTCGCTGGTTCAACAGCCAATAATTTGTCCTGCCGTTCTTGCTTCGCTTTTCGAAGTACACGACCAGTGTACAAATGAGGTGGCTCTTCGTCACCGACTCGAGAAATGAGCCTGTTAGCCTCGTTACGTCTCCATTCACAGGCCAGACTATTGCCTTCTACTAATTCCTTCGACACGGCGACCCTTTCCACCCCCTTTAACTGTCGTTTTCTGATGTGTTTTATGGAATTATCGAAACGCTCAATTACACATTCCATAGTTACAATATCCCCTTCCTGCGGTTCGTTTGCAATACGTCCGGTGAAATTACAATCGCATTCAGGGCACTTCGCCGAAACGGTTACATAAATACCGGTCTGCGAAACCTTAGCATTTTTGAACACAAGAGCACACGGCAAATGTGTCTCGACTTGTATTTTTTCGAATATGGTGCTTGTCCACATATTACGTGTCAGCATATAGGTCCTACGTTTATTCCCACCCGCAAACGTATATTCGACTGATTCGGGTTGAATTTTCGACCAGATATGCGTGACGTCAATCTTAAATTCGGCCGTCTCAGCTGAGCTCAAGTCTGCGGTTGTATTTATACCTTGGGAATCTAAAGAAACATTAGGCCTCACGATATTATAGGCATCAAGAACCTTATCATACATGCCGTATCTATTCAGCTTGATGATGGTGTATATTAGGGTGTCCATTATGATTATTTACCAATTTGGTTTTAGACTTTGCAGCGCCCCTAAAATTTTTAGTTTGTGACCTAAAAAAAAATATCAGACCCATATAAGCCCTTAATATTAGTATTAAACCGTGCCACAAAGACGATTTATTTCCCATTTGAATAACATGGATTTTTTGCACTGTTTGCAATTAGTTTTTTATTTCCTCAATTATTTCATTCAAAGCTGTGGCAAGCGATTATTTTTGTAGTAAATTGAACGCTCTACAAAAACTTCTTAGTAATTTTTTCGATAAATTCACTTGTTTAAAAGTTATTCAAGGTCAAATTTCAACTTAAAATAACAAATTAATTTTCTTTGTATTTTGACCACCAATCTATCATTATTTATATTAAAATTCATTCTTTATTGCAAAAAATTCCTAATTTCAGCTATTTTGTTGGATCTGTTCAAATTATTGAACAGAGGAAAGTAAAATTTATCAAAAAGAAAGTCTGATAAGGGCAATTCCACCTCAAATCGGCCAAGAATTGACGTCGTATTTTTTAAATCGTACGAATTTTTTTTCATGTGTTACAAACACAAAAAAAAACCACCCGTATTTCGGCGTTTGGTCAAAATATTTTTTTTACCGAAGTTATGAATTAATGCATTATGTCGCAAACTCCGCGCGCGGTTACCTTTGAGAATTAATATCTGCAGTTCTATTAATCGTAGAGAGAGGAGCTGCAATTCATTTTGAAGGTAATGAAATCGACTTTTTGAGGAAATTTGGCAAATTCCAGAAAAATTTCTAATTGTGCCCGTTTTGAACAATTGAAATGTTTAATAATTTTTTTCGCAAAAACAGCCATTTTTTAAATTTTGAAAAAATTCGACCATATTTCTTGTTAAATTTTAAAGACTATAGAATTTTTTCGTGATGGCATTATTTTTAGTTTTTTTTCAATGTAATTTTTTGCGAGGCGCCGCGCGCGCCTCGCTGACGCTTCGCGTGTAGAACCACGCCGGGGTCTGCAAACGGCGCAACACGTCGACTATCTTTGGAAATTAATCATTGCAAGAGGCAGGACTCTATGTTTCCGAGATTTGTGGTAAAATTGAGAAAATATCAGCCAAAGAATTCGTATGTTATAACTATATATTGTGCAATGATATATATTTCGATTTTTATGGCAAAGCCAATCGTTCACCGTCAATCATAGTTCGACTAGCAAGTTTCTTTTAGAGTTGTACCACACTATACCATGAGGGTATCCAAAAGTTCTAGGTAAATTCTTGTGTACTTCCAGGATTTTGAAGGTATAAATGCACAGGTGCATGACGGGCCGCTGAACTCATTAGGTCATTCAGGGGATTGAAACTTGACCGCTTGGGTCCGCTGCAATGAGAGCATAGAACAATAGGCTTTCAAAAGACAATGACAAAGTCACTGCACGTATATATATTGTAGATTCGTTTTGGATGTATATTAATTGGGAGTTCACAATTATTTTGCAAGACTACAATTCGAAGAAAGGTATTTCCCGGATTTTCGAATAGCTATGCAATGGAAATTGATTTGATTGGCTCGGTGAATGTTTAGATTCGGGTATTTAGGCACGGATTTTCAAAGGTGAGGTCAGTCAATGATCGTTCGTGAATAGAGTGACATACTGCAGTTTACGTTAGAGAAGCCCTGTGAGAAATTTTCTCACAGTCAATTGTAATTGTGAATTGGGAGCAAAAATGTCAGAAAAATCGTTCCCCGAGTGTTTTAATCCTGTTGAATTGGAAAACCATCGAGTACGAGACAAAAACCGCCTTCGAAGAGTCACTGAATCACAGCTATCTTTACTTAACAAAGATCAAACATCGGACAACCTATTTATTTGTAATTCCTGTCGAATGAGACTCAACACTGGAGCGACCGCAGAACCTGAGAGCGAGTCTTCGATGTCAGAGAATGATGTTTTGGATACATCAGCTTCGACGCTTGCTGACGTTCCAAATTTACCAAACGACAAAGAAACGGAGGAATCATCATCGTTATCAGGTCCAAAATATGAAGCAGCTCTAGCTTCATTAAATGAAACCCTAGTGACACTGGGAGAATCACCGATAAAAAAGAGAAGATTATCTCAACAATCATACCCAGCAGGGAAGTTTGAAAAAATTAACAAAGTTTTGGGGGAAAAAGTGTTTGGTGTGAACATCGCAGAGCAGAAGGCAAACGCAGATAAGGACCATGGCATATTAAAACAACTTGAAGAAAGATTTCGGGAAACGGATGATAAGAATTTAAAAATCAGAATCCTGACTCTTTTCACGGAATGGACAGTTTCGGAGATCCAAGCTCATTTTGATGCATCGAAACACATGATTAGTGTGGCAAAAAAAGTAAAGGATGAAAAAGGGATCCTGGCATGTGCAAATTCGAAGAGTGGAAAATTAAGAACACATCAAAAGACGTAAAAAAACTTATCTATTTCACCGATGGTGCTGCAGCTCAATATAAGAATAAAAAGAATTTCGTCAATCTCTCTCACCATCGCAACGACTTTGACCTTGCGGCAGAATGGCATTTTTTCGCAACATCCCATGGAAAAGGACCATGTGATGGGATAGGAGGACTGATAAAAAGATTAGCAGCAAAAGCAAGTCTTCAGAAACCGGATCAGATCATAAAGACTGCGAAAGATTTATTCAACTGGACAAAAACTAATATTCCTAGTATAGAATGTTTATATTTTGATAGCGAGGAACATAGCGAACACGACAAGATTTTACAGCCTCGTTTTGAGTGTGCGAAACCCATAATCGGCACACAAAAGTACCACTCATTCATACCAATTAACGAAAAACAAATTGAAGTGCGAGAGTTTTCAGCCTCCGGAAAACATTCTGTAGCCAATATAATGAAATAAGAATAATATTGTAAATATTGATTTGGTTGAATAAAATTCACATCCATCATAAGGAAAAATCACGCAACTCTTCCACGAATCCTCAAAACATAGACTCCTGCCTCTTGCAATGATTAATTTCCAAAGATAGTCGACGTGTTGCGCCATTTGCAGACCCCGGCGTGGTTCTACACGCGAAGCGTCAGCGAGGCGCGCGCGGCGCCTCACAAAAAATTACATTAAAAAAAAATAAAAATAATGCCATCACGAAAAAATTCTATAGTCTTTAAAATTTAACAAGAAATATGGTCGAATTTTTTCAAAATTTTAAAAATGGCTGTTTTTACGAAAAAAATTATTAAACATTTCAATTGTTCAAAACGGGCACAATTAGAAATTTTTCTGGAATTTGCCAAATTTCCTCAGAAAGTCGATTTCATTACCTTCAAAATGAATTGCAGCTCCTCTCTCTACGATTTATAGACCTGGAGATATTAATTCTCAAAGGTAACCGCGCGCGGAGTTTGCGACATAATGCATTAATTCATAACTTCGGTGAAAAAAATATTTTGACCAAACGCCGAAATACGGGTGGTTTTTTTTTTGTGTTTGTAACACATGAAAAAAAATTCGTACGATTTAAAAAATACGACGTCAAAAAACACCCAAATCTGGCCGATTTGAGGTGGAATTGCCCATGGTAATAAAGTTTAGGTACTGGCTTATTATCAGTTTTATCACTATAAGTTATTAATAATTGGGAAATAATTACGTTATTCAAGATGTGCATGAGTACCAATCCTAAGACATCTATCGACAGGGATAGCAGTGATAAGAGTTATAGAATTGACGCGAACTATGTAGCCTAAATGCTCGATAACGTCAACAATAATCGCGTCGATCTATCGAACAGCATTCACGATAGTTTGACATTTGGCATTTTTTGAATGAAATCTGCTGCCAAAAATTATATGTATACAGATATTCACGTAGTAATGCACCTGAAAATATGTAACGCCATATACAATAACGATAAATATTAGTATGATGTAATGATTATTATTTTTATCATAAATTGTGACAATTACATTATAATGATTAAAAAAGTTTATTGATTATTATTATGATTTATGGCTATAGGTATTTTCAGATGCATCATCAAGTAAATATATGTATTTTTCGGCAGCAGATTTCATTTTTCACATGCCGAAGGTCAAACTTTCAGAAATACCGTCTGCTGGATTGACGCCATTCCTATTTACATCATCCTTCTAGGAAATGAGGCCTCTGACGGAAGTTTACGGTACTACCCTGAAATAGTCACGGAGCGGTACCCGCGGTACAAGGCAGTCGGGAACCATCTCATATCTGTACACCGTGGCCGAAAGACTGAAATTTCCGGCATTGAATGCGAGGCTTCCAGAACAAAGAAAAAAAAAGAGAAAGACACAGGGCATGTAGACATGTGAGAGAAAGTTCAAAAACCCTCAAAGTTAGCGAAACATCATGTCCCGCTACCTTTCACCACGAACGCTGAAACAACCGTGCAAGCCAGCGAAAAATTATGTAATTAACGTTTTGTAACCAGAACATGAAACTTAGAACCAAAAAGTCAACAATGGCATACAGGGTGAATCAGAATTCCTGAACAATATCCTACAGAGTGAAAAGTCAAAATTGAAGGAGAAAGTACAGTAATGTTCATATATATGGGTTCCCAGTGGCTCACTATTATTTGTGGCCTTTTTCGAAAATGAGTTTCCTTTCTATTCGCATTTCGTGTGCCTGTGACTGTTACTGATCTCTACTGATAAGGTAGAGGTCAGTGATGACCGGCGAAGTAGGTGTCAGAGATCAGTGACAGTCACAGGCACACGAAGTGAGAATAGAAGGGAAACTCATTTCCAAAAAAGGCCACAAATAATAGTGAGCCACTGGGAACCCATATATGAACATTACTGTACCTGAGCCATTTTTCTAGAAAACTACGTACTTCGTTGGGAGAAAATTTCTAATTTTTTGAATTTGGAATTTTTTGTGCAATTTTGTTCCGAAGAATAATGCAAATTATGAAATAGCTTATGGGGTATTCCACGTGAAGTGAACCGGTTTTTGGCCGATGGTCATGGAATTTGATGCGAATACGGATTTGGGTTTTTTATCACTATAGAAATCGCCACCACGAGTTGTAGATTTTTGAAAAGAATTTTGCGAGAAATATGGCGCTGGTAATTATTCAGAAAAATATTTTTAACTCCATATATCGCAGCAATCCGTGAACGAAAACATGACTTGTCATAGTGCATTTAACTCGCAAAAACGAGCACTTTCCAACCATGTAACAATCAAATTGCATCTAAAATTCCCAAGAATTAAAAACTCAACCAAAGTGTATTTCCACCACAAGGGGCTAATGGATTTTCTTGAAATTTTAAACAAAATCAATCCAAAAAATCTCAACTGCAGTATGTGACCAATCAATTTAATCATCAATTCCGCTACTTCGAAAGCTCATTGCACATTGTACCTTTGCGTTCGTATACCTAGTGGCCCAGAAAACTTTCGTTTTTTTTCCCTTCCAATTTGAAATTATTGGTTGTATAGTTTCAAAACTTGCAGATGACTTTATACGAACTCTATGAAAAAAAAAATAAGGGCAGGTCGAAACTTTCAGAATAATTTTGTTTTGGTTTGGAGTAATTTCAGCTAAAATTTCAAGAAAGCCCATTAGCCGGGCCCCTTGTAGTAAGAATACAGGTTTTTCGAGTTTTTAATTCTTCTTTTTTGAATTAATTTCATTTAGTAAATTCGATTAAAAAAAAAAAAATAATAATAAGGGCAAGCTGAAACTTTCAGAATAATTTTGTTCTGGTTTGGAGTACTTTCGGCAAAAATGTCAAGAAAATCCATTAGCCCCTTATGGTAAAAATACAGATTTTTCGAGTTTTCAATTCTGTTTTGTTAAATTAATTTCATTTAGTGAATCCGATTTAGAAAAAAAAAAAAAAAAATTAAGGGTAAGCTGAAACTTTCGCGATAATTTTGTTCTGGTTTGAAGTAATTTCTGTAAAAATTTCGAGAAAATCCATGAGACCCTTCTGGTGGAAATACACGTTTTGTGAGTTTTTGATTCTTGGAAATTTTAGATGCCGTTTGATTGTTACATGGTCGGAAAGTGCTCGTTTTTGCGAGTGAAATGCACTATGACAAGTCATGTTTTCGTTCACAGATTGCTGCGATATATTGAGACGGTCCGAATTCGAATCCTATAGTACACACGGTCCGATTCAAATTCCGTCTCCGCGCGCCACGTACTATAGCGCGATAGCTCTAGATCATTCTATTAAGTTCTATTGCTAATAATGAAACCTTCAATAGTGTTAAACAATCCGGGATTAGCGGTAATCAACGCCTACACTTGCCTTCGACTATATGAAATAATTTGAATTAAATACATGTATGCCGACATACATAGATTTCGCCGATAGTTGGAAATAACCGAACCACGTAGGCCTGTTCTTTGAATTTCGATCGTCATTATCTCGCTAAGCAAGCGCGCATGGGGATCATTCCCCGAGGACGGGAAAAGAATTCTAAATGTATAAATGTAATAAATAAGGACGTACCATTCATTTAGTATTTATAAAAATTAATGTAAGGACACCGACTCTTCGACGATTGGCGACGCCCCCCACTACTCGGACCACACTATAAAAGGACTCGTACACCGAAGACGGCAGGCAGTCTGGCACTTAACACGGGACTATAAAATTGTTGATCGTATCCAAATTCCTAATAAATTTTGTCAATTATTTTTTATATTAATGAAAATCTCTTATTTTTTTGTGTTTCAATATTAAAACCTCTAATACTTGGCCGGCTGTCTCACACCTGGTACGATCACAGCTAGTCACCGTTAATGAAACGCTGACAGTTTGTGATTGACCATACACACACACACACACTCGCACAAATGTACACTACACGCACTTATTGCAAGTGCGTGAGTGATTATATTTTACCCATACACAAATATACACTACACGCGCTTATTGCAAGTGCGTGAGTGATTATATTTCACACATACACAAATATACACGCACATATACACCCACGACATCACAAAGTATATGTTACATGTACTTATTACAAGTACATGGATATTATACTAGCACTAATTAACTGTAAGTAACAATTAAGTTAAAATTTAGGAAACTCTAAATCAATTTCTCGGGTCTGAATTCCTTTCAAACATAACGAACCCGACGATTCACGTTATAAATAAAACGTAACCGTCACAATATGGAGTTGAAAATATTTTTTCTTCATACCTCGGTCGAAAGTACGTAGTTTCGGCCCTGATTTCACGGCAGAAAGTCTCACTTTTGTGCCGTGCTAAAACTACAGATGCGCCCTCTACAACAGCGGGAGTAAATTTTTTTCTCGTGCGCGCCGGTACGCGAGACTGCCACAACTGCCGTGATAGCCGACTACCTTCGCATCGTTAACCTATAAATGTATTATTGTTTTTTCGTGATATCGAGAGAGTTCTTCAATTTATTATCAATTAGATCTTTATTAGAGACTACACAATAAAATACAATGTTCAAATTTATATTTTTCTTCTAGTGTAATTGTATTTTATGCCTGCCCCCGACCAGCAGCACTCGCTTCGCTCGTGCAGCAAATGTCGGGCAGGCATCTGAACAAGTATATGCATAATTAGCTATCGTACTTTCGACCGGCTATGAAGAAAAGAAGTATACACCACACGGGCCGAAAGTATGAAAGCCCTGAACTGCGCGCCGGGGGCCCTCGGCTTCGCCTCGGGCCCCCGGCGCGCAGTGCAGGAAATTCATACTTTCGGCCCTAGTAGTGTAATATACTATTCTGAATAATTACCAGCGCCATATTTCTCGTAAAAATTTTTTCAAAAATCTACAACTTGTGGTGGCGATTTCTATAGTGACAAAGAACCCAAATCTGCATTCGCGTCAAATTCCATGACCATCGGCCGAAAACCGGTCTGGTTCACGTGGAATACCCCTTTAAATACACAATTTCCTTTTTTTCTTTGTTGATTTTTATTTGTTTCGATATTTCTGAGGAGGAAATAAAAACAACATACATCAATAAAACTGTCAGACCAGAAACATTCGAGATGTTCGAAAATCGCAATTTTCCGGATGGCCGACGAGGGGATGGTCCAGGAGCTTCGAGTGGTGATACAAAATCGTTGGTCTCGCCTAGCACAACCCAGCACAACTTACAGAAATTCGGAATTAGAAAAAAAAATTCGATGTTTTCAAAAATTGCAATTCTCCGGATAGACGACGAGGGGACGGTCGCACCCCTCTGAGTCATCATGAAAAGTTCGGGTTTCCACTCAGCACAACGCAGCACGAGTTTAGGAAATTCAAATTTCCAATAGAGAATGAATTTCGAAAATCGCTTCCTTTTTCCGAGCCCTCTCAGCTCCTGGTCCCTTATAACATATTATGCTCGGTTCAACGCACATCTGAGCTTATTCTACCGTGCAGCACATGTGAGCACAAATCGAACTCAGTTTATTGAGAAAAAAAAAATATGAAAAAATCAAAATTGCGGTTCCCCGGTTGGTTTTTTGAACACCGATTACTCGAAAATGGGTGGTTGTATAAAATCCCGGTTTGCGGCACAGCGCAGCACAAATCTAGCACAACCCAGCACAACCTCGAATTTAAAAAAAAAAAAAAAAATGTCGGTGCTGGTGTAAGAAATCGATTTTTTCACATATTCACTGTGTTTTTCGAGATTCTGAATTACGGATTACGGCACAACGGAGCACAAGCCTGGCACAATACAGCACAATAATTACTTTTTGGAATTTCCAAAAAGGCGGTGCTAACTTCACGAACATGTAAGAGTGGCGTGGCGCTTTGGCCGATCGCCGATCATATTCCCGCGTCATTCGATTCGAGGACACTGCCAGGCGGGGAGGACAGAAACCTCGCGTAGCGCAAAAGGGCAAGTGCTGGCTTGATCTCGACGTTCAGTACGTATAAAGACTGCAAAAGCACGGCCTATCGAGCCTTTCGGCTGGAAGAGTTTCTAGCAAGAGGTGTCAAAGAAGTTGCCACGGGAATAACTGGCTTGTGGCGGCCAAGCGTTCATAGCGACGTCGCTTTTTGATCCTTCGATATCGGCTCTTCCTATCATTGGGAAGCATAATTCGCCAAGCGTTGGATTGTTCACCCACCAATAGGGTATTACAGGGTAGGGTATTACACCGTCGTGAGACAGGTTAGTTTGACCCTACTGATGACTCGTCGTTGCGATAGTGATCCTGCTCATCCTTTTGGCCATCCCAACCATGTTTTCCGTTATTTAAACTTCTACCGGATTCTGAACTAATCATTTTCAAACCTAACATCAATTTACTTTCCTCTTCCGACAATGAACCTCATCCTCTACATCGACAACTTACCCTGGTGGCTGGTATATTATCGAGCAAGCATATAAATTGAGAGGTATTCCGGAAGGGGCAGCCAAGATTTTTCTCGCATCAATACGCCCGTCGACTCTGAAACAACACGACTCGGGGCTGAGGCCCGATAAACTCTAGTCGATAGACTAATGTAGGTAAGGGAAGTCGGCAAATTGGATCCGTAACTTCGAAATAAGGATTGGCTCTAAGAATCGGGGCGTGTCGGGCTTGGTCGGGAAGCGGGTTTGACTGACGTGCCGGGCCTGGGCGAGGTGATGGCTTCGGTCGGATCCGAGCTCGGTCCCGTGCCTTAGCCTCCCACGGATCTTCCTTGCTGCGAGGCTTCCGTGTCGGTTCGCCGGTGCGGTCGTCCTCTTCGGCCGCCATTCAACGGTCAGCTCAGAACTGGCACGGACTGGGGGAATCCGACTGTCTAATTAAAACAAAGCATTGCGATGGCCCTAGCGGGTGTTGACGCAATGTGATTTCTGCCCAGTGCTCTGAATGTCAACGTGAAGAAATTCAAGCAAGCGCGGGTAAACGGCGGGAATAACTATGACTCTCTTAATATCTCTTATATAAATGATATAAATGATACCAATGAGGCAAAAAAGCCGACCTCACACCAAAGCGTTAATAGCGTATGCAGAGGGCAAGTACAGTTGCGACAGGGTGGTACTCGGGTCCGAGCCCGGGGCCACCCTCATTTTTTTCGCTCTTGTACATTTTATTGGCAATTCGCGTCGATTCCCAGGCAGCATTAGGTTTCATTTACGTATCGAAGATGTTCCAGAGATGACAATATGTCCGCCTCGGTGATGTAGCTGATATGCGAACACATGGTGTTCTATGTTTGAGAATGGAGTTGAAGCGGACACATTGACATCTCTGGAACATCTCTGATACGTAAATGGAACTTAATGCTGCCTGGGTTAGTTGGTAACGTAGAGGGCCCGCGACGGGGCGGGGCAGAGCCGCGTATGCGCGTGGGTTCGGCGTGCCAGATGACGCGAGCGAGACCCGAAAGCCCAACTCCTCCTCAACGGGTGAGGGCTGGGAGTACCTTGGCCTCGGCCGAAGGAAAACCAGCGGAGCTCTGGCAGCGAGACCCGAAAGACCAACTCTTCCTCAACGGGTGGGGGCCGGGAGTACCTTGAGTCCGCTCGAAGGGAAACCGGCGGAGCTCTGGCACGCGCGACTCTGAAGCCGCTGTGGGGCCTTCCTATGCTTCGGCTTAATGGTGGGTCCCCAAACCGGTGGATTATGTACAAACGGGGGTACCACCCCGGAAAGATGAAGACACAGGGGGGTCCGCACGGGGACCAGCTGTAACGCGGTGCCAGGAGTAAACGACCAGCACGCGAGTAGGCGATGCGCGGTCACTTGTTTTACATCGCGAGATCAGCTGCCGAGTGCTTACGCACTCGGGCAAGCTACCTATTGTCACCGTAGGATGGCTAATCAAGTCATAATTAATGTAACTTTGTAAATTAGATATAAATTGAGGAAAATCGTCACTCGGTGTGCGCCATACACCGCTTCTTATCTGACTATCCGGCTGGTCTGCTTCGGCAACGTGGATTGTACTTCGGTCCTTCTGCTTGTCCGTTCTTCCAGCTGTTTGATAAATATATTATATATAATTTTGGTCTGCTTCGGCAACGTGGATTGTACTTCGGTCCTTCTGCTTGTCCGTTCTTCCATAATTATTTTATTATATATGATTTTGGTTCGCTTCGGCAACGTGGATTGTACTTCGGTCCTTCTGCTTGTCCGTTCTTCCCAAATTGATATATAAATTTCCTTTCATTTTGATTTAATCGTTTCGGCAACGTGGATTGTACTTCGGTCCTTCTGCTTGTCCGTTCTTTTAAATCAAATTTCTCTCTCCTTTGATTTAATCGTTTCGGCAACGTGGATTGTACTTCGGTCCCTCTGCTTGTCCGTTCTTTTGAATCAATTTTCTTTCTTCATTGATTTTACTGCTTCGGCGACGTGGATTGTACTTCGGTCCTTCTGCTCGTCCGATCTGTTCAATCAATTTTCATTTTGCATCACTTTGATCATCAACTGCAACGCGGATTGTACTTCGGTCTTTCTTCTTGTCACGTTGGTTCGATCCAGTGAATTAGAGATTTTTTCCTTCATATTCAATTAAATGTATGGCCGCCCGCTAACTGTTTGTAAAACCCCTTCTGGGAAATTAGGTATTAACTCATAGCAAAATAGACAATACATATACTGATAAAAAAGATCACGAATATTAGATCTTTGCTTTGCAGTTCTCGTAGAGTTCACAAGGCAATCGAAAATACTCATTCACTGAGAAAAATTTCTGGTTCTGATAGCGAGAATTCTGGGTACCTTAGCCGGAAAGCATTTTGTTCTGATACGTAGACCATTAGCTAGCTGTATTAGCGGAACGACTCTGCCTGACGTAGTTCACTTATTTGAAGAATATTGTATCGCTGTAGGAGCTGAACGACAAATACCTTCTACAGCGATATGGCAGTGTATCGCGTATTCAGATCGTATGGGCGCCCGAATAGAAATACGATATGCTTTCACATTATATTGTCAGAATTGAATCACTTCGGCGTTAATAATCATAATCCCCACAAATAAACCGCTTTTATTCATACTTCCTTACGCGAGAATGCGTAGAAAGAATAGATGCGACAAAAGTGAGGTTAGATTGCCAAAACAGTGTGCGGGAAGTGGACAGACAGCGTATGAATACGGGTTTGAATCGTCCCAGTCCCTATAATCACCCACGAATCCATGGCATACTAATTTTCCATTCATAGAAACAGTAGGAACAGTAGAAACAGTAAAAACCATACGGCGAACTTGACTGCGCGAACGATAGTCCTGCGCATTCTTGCGCGCATAGCCAGAACTTCTGCTCAGTTAGCGCTGTGCTTCGCTCTCATACCGGTACGGTATAGCTGTCACAGCTATACCAAGCATCGTTATTGCAGTGCTCAAAACGTCATCTCTAAGAACTGAAAGTGTCCTGCTTGAAATCAAATGTATTCCTATGGTAGCAAACGTATGAATGCTTGAGTCGTACGGCTGATCTGGCGATACTTTCTGCTCATGCGACGATGTGTATTCTTACAGTAACGAACTGCTCTCGGCGTAACTCTGCTCCGCTCGACACGCTATACTTTTTTTTCAGTGTTGCCATAACTTATAATTAATTTCAAACACAATTACCTCTCAATCTTACATTTATAAGTAATATTATAAATACTCATTCATATCATATAATCCCGTATTCGATTATCCTTAATACACTGTTTCTCATAACACTCACACACATCACTGATTACATTATAACATAATCCTCTATCCATGTACCTGCATGTTCTCGTAAAATCAATTACAATAAATGTTCCCTTGTTAATTAACATGTACGAATATCCCTTTTCTTTCGTCGCATTGTAAAGTAATTATAAATTGGAGTCAAAGTTCCTATTCGTTCGTAAAAGAATATTGCTGCTATTACTCCGCTTCGTTCGATCAACCCTGAGGATCACTCAAACGTCCTGGGATGCAGAGTTCTCTCCTATGTCTCTACCAAATTCTTATTCGTAAATCTACGATGGCGCCCAACCCTTAGATGAATTAGAAGATATAAGATAAAAAAGAGCTAGACAGTTGCACAGCACTATCGGAGGTGCAACCAGCGGGGCCTTGCCCCAGCTGAAAAATGGAATTAACTTAACTTTGATAATGAACACAACAATCGTTAATGCCTCGGACGCGGGTGACCGAGACCTCAGGTTACCCGTGGCAGGCTTGCCTGCTGCCGGACATGAGGTCAATGATGACGAACTGGAATTGAACTTGGACCAAGAGCCTGAAGTGGCGCAAATAGCGGTGCCACTGCAACCAGGCCAAACTCTATGCGGCAATTGCCTACAAGCCGATAGAAGAATGGGCTTCTTGAGTCTTAAAGACATAATGCCCACTGGAAAGAGCAACACCCAAGGGTGCGGACGCAATTATTATGTGTCTGCGGACGCACATTTCCGGGGCCAGCGAACTGGAATCCCCATAAACGATTCTGTCGTGGACCCCAGGAACAAGAAGCCAGACAATTTCAATGCGAGAATTGCCCGTTATTATTTGACACCAAGATAGGGCTCTCGCAGCATAAGAGACCTGGGATGGGATTCTGTAACTCTCCGCTAACTCCGCTAACTCCGCAAAGTCCGCTAACTCAGCGGAGACCGTTGGTCGGCTAAGAAGCCAACCGACCGTCCAATCAGAGACCGTTTCGGGCCTCGGTGGTGTGGAATGATTTGACAAAATTCGAAAAAAATTCATACGTTTTCAGAAAAATTAACAAATCATTCTTATCCAACAAAAAAGTTGGGTTGACGGGTAGTTACTAAATCAATGTTTTTTTTCATCAATTTGTTAATAACTATTGGTAAATATTATTATGCAGAATCAATCTTTTGAGGACCTTCAACATACTTGATTTTTTTCAAATTTTTTTACCATCGAGAAGTATTGAAAATTTTGTCTGAAACTCACGTTTGGCGGTACTGTACCGGAAGAACCACCTTAAGCCTTGGCAAAAGCTGGAGCTGCTTAAGATATACATACTCCCGAGGTATGTGTACCAGCTAATAGTCAACATGCCTAGTGAGGGAACTTTCCAGGCTATTGACAGTGGAGTGCGGCAACAGGTCAAAGACATGTTGCACCTCACGGCCTCCACAACGAGCAGCTTTTTTTATACGCCCCTAAGACACGGGGGGCTCGGACTGCTACGTAATGAACAGGCACAAAAACAAAACGGCCAAATTCGCTAGAGAACTGGGAGTCAGATTACCGATCACGACAGAACAGCTTGAAGCTACGAAGATACGTTCGAGAGAAGAGGAGAGCAGGCGCTGGGAGCAGCAGCCCTGCCAAGGACAGGGTGTGAAAGATTACCGTAATGACAGGATTGGTAACAAGTGGCTAGCCCAACCACATCTGCTGAAAGCTTCGCGCTTTACAGACGCTATTAAGCTACGAACAAATACCTTCGGTGACAAAGTAGCGCTCGCCAGAGCCTACAAGAATATGGACACCTCCTGTAGGAGGTGCAGAATGAGGCCAGAAACCCTCGGCCACATCTTGGGCGAATGCATACATACAAAGCCAGCCAGAATAAGGCGGCACGACGATATAAAGAAGCTCCTGAGCGAGAAACTCTCGCGCAGATATACTGTATTTACGAGCCGACTATCCAAGACTTGGGTGAACTGAGGAAGTCTGACCTAGTCATAAGTGACGACGAGAAAGTTACCAATATAGACGTAACTGTAAGATGTGAGAAAGCCCAATACCTCAAAGCAGCAGCCGCGGAAAAGATGGAGAAGTATGGGGTGGTAGCCCAGCTCGTAATGATGCGCACGAGACGCACGGTGGCTGCTGTTGCCCCTATAGTAATAGGCAGTAGGGGAACAATACCCAGAGAGACAAGAATGCTGCTGGATGAACTGGGCATCAGCAAGCATGACCAATTAACCATAAGCCTGATGGCACTAAGATTCTCGATAGAGATCGCGAATGCGTTCATCGATTGTGACCAGATCATTTAGATGCAATAGGACTAGATTACGGTCAGTTGATTTTAGCTTTGATGAGCCCTGGACAGCGATTCTGTAACGTTTTCGCTAACTTACCGAATTCGCTAACTTTTTCCCCCGGTGCTACGCCAGTGAGCTTCCCCGCTAACACCCGCGCACCCCCGCTACCGACTACATACTTCGTTTTGGGCCGCCAACTAGCGGAGGCCGATATGTTTATTAGCGAAAAGCAACAATTAAACCCACGGAAAACGGTCACGACCCGCGTTAGAAACGCGATTCGGTAGCGCGCGATCCCCAGTTAGCGTTATCATGGAGCCAGGTTTTCCGTGGGTTCAATTGTCGCTTTTCGCTAATAAGCCGCCGCCAGTTGGCGCCCCAAAACGAGAAAACGCGATTTGGTGGCGTGCGATCCCCAGTTAGCGTTATCAAGGAGTCGGGTTTTCCGTGGGTTCAATTGTTGCTTTTCGCTAATAAACATATTGTCCTCACTGAAGCTCACTGGCGTAGCACCGGAGAAAAAAGTTGGCGAATTCACTAAGTTAGCGAAAACGTTACAGAATCGCTGTCCTGAACTACTTAGGGTTCACTCTATTTTATCTATTATTTCAACTTAGATCATTTGATTTCATTTATTTATTGACTGTTCGGACACGTCCGTCCAGATAAATTTTATGGCAAAATAAATCAGCTCTCCTGAGCGATGGCCGAGTTTTACTGTTGAGTACTCAGTGTGTCACGACTATAGACAGCTGAGGATCATTCACAAATGAGCTGGAATAAAAGAATAGGAGTAGACTTAGCCCGGCACTCCAGCCACCGGAGTGGTATAATAAGAAGCCCAGTGGGACGATAGCACTAGCAAGCATGAACTACAAAGATACGCCCACTGGTGCGAGTCGTAGGACGGTATCGTCACGGTGGCAGGACTGGAGAGGACGGTGGACGGAGGCAGTTACTCTCCAGGGCGGACACCTTTACGTGGTTCCCCTGAATAGCGCAAGGCGCTAACGGAGTTCCACCGCTTAGTCCACCTAAGCCCTGTTAGCATAATTTTTCCAAGGCCGCTGGTGGAACCTTGGCAGCGGGCCCGACAGACAGGGAAAGACTTGACCATCTTTCTCGTTAAGGTGGTTCTTCCGCTGTGGTCTCATCAGACGTCGGTTTCAAAGCAAATTTTCAATACTTCTCGATGGGAGAAAAATCTAAAAAAAATCAAGCTTTTAGAAGATCCTGAAAATATTGATTTTGCATGATAATAATTCTGAAAAGTTATTAACAAATTGATGAACGAAAATATTGTTCAAGAAATTACCCGATGAGCCAACTTTTTTTTCGCTGAAAATGATCTGGTAATTTTTTTGAATACGTATGAAGTTTTTCAGAATTTTGGTAAGTATGTGAAATTTCGTGATTTTTCGTTTTTTTATACCTGAAAAACCTGAAAATCACGAAATTTTACATATTTACCAAAATTCTGAAAAAATTCATACGTATTCAAAAAAATTACCTGATCATTGTCAGCGAAAAAAAAGGTTGGGTCATCGGGTAATTTCTTGAACAATATTTTCTTTCATCAATTTGTTAATAACTTTTCAGAATTATTATCATGCAAAATCAATATTTTCAGAATCTTCTAGATGCTTGAATTTTTTCAGATTTTTCTTCCATCGAGAAGTATTGAAAATTTTCTCTGAAACCGACGTCTGATGAGACCACAGCGGAAGAACCACCTTAAGACACCCATCCCTACCCTTGAGCTTTCTTTCTACCCAACCTACGTACATTTCCCAAGGCTTAGGCCAGTTGTTAAGTTTGAACCCAACGAGGGGGTTAAGCCTCGAAATAATTTCCTGCATAAGCAAGGATCTAGAATAATAGCCAAATGCATCGTCATCTAATTAGTGACGCGCATGAATGGATTAACAAGATTCCCACTGTCCCTATCTACTCCCCCCAGGGGTCTTCAGTTATCGGTTGTATGGGGGTAGTTAGCCACCCCTTGCCGGCCGAACTGGCATACGGGTTGTGACGGAACTCTTCCCTTGATCAAGAGTCGCCAGCAAAAAAAAAAAATGCGTTGGGGATTTTTTTTAAAGTTATTTATTTCAATTGGGCGCCGGGTATCAGCTGGGATACCACCAGTAGGAATTTAATGGATAAATAATAAATTTGGGGAAATAAATAAGATTAAGGGAATTAAAATTTGAAATGATATTTAATAATAATGATTAAATATCCAAGTAGCTTAGTGTTCGGTAGAGGGGAACGAGGGGTCGGTATTTGTCCTCCTCTAATGACAAATGATTCTTTCGAGATTGAGCAAATAAGTTGTTTGATGATTTCAAGTGATTAACAATGGGATTAATAGATTATCTGGTTAACAATGTAAATTATTGAAACATATAGTTAACAATGCTAATTATTTAAACATTTGATTAACAAGAGAAAGAATTGAAGCACTCAAATATCAAAAGAAATGATTATAATACAGTAGGTATCGCAATATAGGTTATAATAATGAATAAAATACGAAATGTGGGTCACAATAATAATAAGAATACAATGCAGGTCAGAATATATACAGTCGGATGAAACAGGATAGCTATAGGATGGGTCGATAAGGAGGGTCGATAGGAAGAACGTTAGGGCCGGTCGATAAGTCGGGGTTTCGATACGAGATGGAAACTTTTGGGGAGTCGGTGAGGTAGGAATCGATTGGGTAACGGTCCGGGGATTCACACAATTCGTTACAACGCAATAGGCGTTCAAACAAAGAAATGACCAGTATTCGAAAGAAATTACAAACAAATGATGGTTCAAATATTACTAATTAATTATTAAAAGATAAGTAAAGCTCAAATTCTTATGAAAATGATATGAAAATTAATCAGGTATCAAAATATTGCAATAAGGGTTACGAATATTCGTTTTTCTCTACGATATTTCTCAATAATCAATCAAAATAATTTTTCAATAACAGTTTTCGTTAGCTATTTGGGATAAGAGTTAATTAATCTCAAGGAAAATCTCAAGAATAATCTCAAAACACACAACAAAGACGCGAAAGGGAAGACAAAACGACAAACGCAAAGGGGGTACGACACAACACAAAGAATTATCCCAAGAACTGACGATAATGTCACACAAATAATTCTAAATAAATCAAAACGGGACAAAGACAAACGAAATATTCTTTAGAAACAATAATATTGAGTCAAGCTAAGAATCAAATCACGAAATCCCGTTAAAAAGCTAATTACGTCGTATGACGCAATATCGACGATAGAGAATTTTGATGTTATTTCTTATAACGGGAAGTCGAGTGAGATTCGAAAGCTTACCTAGATTAATCCAATCCAAAGATACAGATTCACAAACACAAATATTGTTCAACAAAAGGCTCGATACAAAATCAAAATTAGAACGCAATTATAAAAGTTAAGAACACAAAACGATAAGTCTCAACGTAAGCAGTCTCTGACGAGAAGTGACGCAGAATCGATTTACTCTGCGTAGATCATTTTTGGGGGTATCTTAGGGGAAAAGATGAAGTGGGAAGATGCGTCGAAGGGGAGTGCAATTGCGCGGGGAGCCGTTGTTATCCTGGCGAAACTTCTAGGCCGATAAAGTTGTTTAGACTTCACATAGGTGGCAGGCGACGAATTGTCATTCGCCTGGCAATTAGGGACAGGAGACCATTGACTCGTAGACGTTTTGAGGATTGCAGCCTTCTTGGAGTTGTGGTTAAGATTTCTTTTAACTTTCAGGATCGTTTTACGTAGAAATGGGGTGATTATATTGGGATTGTTTTGCGTCCCAATAGGTGGTTTGCCTTTTTATTCACTTTCCGTCCGTAATTGTTTATTATTGTTGGTAGATGACGGAAAGCTTCGGCTTCATTCGTTGACGTTATAATTTCAGTTCAACCCCATTTGTAGATTATTATTGTGGGTCGGGCAATCCAAGAATAACTGATCTCGTCTCAGGTCTTACGTAGAATTCCAGCTCATCGGCTCACAAATTCTGGGGTTTTCAGGAGGGAGTTTGCCAGGGTTATTCAGGGATGTAGTAGGAAGTTTTTCTTGTTTTCCCCTTGATACGACGTTCGCAGGATTTTTAACAGAAAAATAGAAACAAAGAATATAAGAAATCAGATCTTAAAATTAACTAACGTAACCCTTTGAATTTGAGCTTCTTTGTTTGTTGGACTTCTCGTCAGGATATTATTTTAATAGAGTTTTGTGGTCACTCTCGACTGGGGAAAGAAGGAAGGAGATGGTCAAAGACGGGGCTAAAAGTTGCCACGTCACAGGGTGTAGCGATCCCGGGGTGCCTGAGCTACCAAACCGTAATCTCTGAGGCTGCGCAGCGACCCGGTCTTCTTGGTCGCGACACCTTGGCGGCTGGTACGTTCGGCACATTGACCAGGGGCCTTGGCTTAATCGCCTGGGCTGCGACAATGATTAAGGGCTGACGCGCACTATGCGGTAGAGCAGCGCTGCACACCGCGGAAAACAGTGACTATCATCAATTTGGTTGTTTCAGAGGACATGATTACAACAATACTTTGTCAATGCATTGGGTGATAGCTACTGTTTTCCGCGGTGTGCAGCGCTGCTCTACCGCATAGTGCGCGCAGGCCTTAACTCTATAAAATGCATCCCTTATTGCAAGCTGTGTTACGTGGTCAAGCAATGCGTGTGTCTGACTTGTTCAGGCATGCGTGGCCGGGGGGTAGCTCGGTCGCTAGCGGACAACTTCTGGGAACCTGGCGCACCTAGTCGTACCCCCCCCCCCCCCCCCCCCCCCCCCCCCCCCGGGTCTATGGACGTATAGGTCGGGGGTAGTATAGATCGTGCCAGTATCGTGGGACTCAATATGGAAATCTCAAAAGCAAAAAATAAGAATAAAGCGAAGGAGGTAGGGAAAGGGGGAGTGTGCCAGGAGGGCGCGGAGATTGGTAGCCTAGGGCCGACCGGTAGCGACGGTACGGACCTCACGGAGAGCTACATTGCGGTGGCATCGCAAGGGGCAAAGGGAAGCACAGGGCCACTGGACTGCCGATCCTAACCACCACGGTGAGCTTGAGGAAGTCCAGAGAGGATGAACTTGGGCTCAAAATTTCCAAGGGTGAGATGGGTGACCAGGCGCCTGGCGGGGATTGGCCTGGCCCAAGGGAGAGAAGGAGAAGGAAAAGCTCAAGCCACCGCTAGTGTCGGATGGGTGTTTGACCGATGAAACCATAAGGCTGGGGAGTATAGGGAGGGAAATCCGAGAGATCATTTTCTCGGATGCAGGCAAAGTGAATCGGGATACGGCCGAGGCTCTGTTGGGGAAGATGGCCAAGTATGAGTCATTGGTGACAGGGCTTATGTTGAAGAATGCCCAGTTCGAGGGTAGATTGGAAGAAAGGGCCGCATTGCTGACTGTAGTCTAGCCTCCGACGTGTTCAAAGCCGTCGTACGCGAGTGCGACCGCCGAGATCGTTGGGAGTGGGACCTCTGTGGGGGCTCAGTTCAGCCAAGTGCCGCCTAAGGGATACGCGGCGGTCGTCAGGCCGATCGATCGAGAGGTTCAGGTAGAGAGCGAAGCGGCGAAGGACGCGGTGCTGACCAAAATCAGCCACACTCTTCCCGTCCGGGTGCGTGCACTGAGAAAAGTGACGGACGGAATTGTCATAGAAACGGTGACTGAAGCAGAGAGGGTCCAGATAATGGGTCACTCGGGCTTCCGTGAATTGGGGCTAGGTGTAGAGCACGCCAGAAGGGTAGGGCCAAAGGTCATTTTGTATGATATACCGAATGACATGAGGGACACGGGTTTGCTGGGGGATATCCTGGAGAGAAATCTCAAGGACAGAGTCACTCCACAAGAGTTCAAAGAGCGGGTGAGGGTGATAAGCAGGAATGGTAAGAAGGATGCTGTTGAGAGCAGCGTCATCCTTGAGGTGACGGCGTCTATAAGGGAGATGCTGGTATCAGCGGGGCGTGTTTTCTCTGGATGGAGAGCTTTCAAGGTACGAGAGTGGGACAAGGTCAGGCGCTGTTATAAGTGCTATGGCCTAGGTCACATTGCCCGAGAGTGTCAGGAGGAAAAGAAGCGATGTAGAAAATGCGGAGAAACCGGGCATGAGAAAGGCGAGTGCCAAAACCAGGAACGCTGCCGCAACTGCCGGCTAAAGCGGTTGCCGGATGAGCACTCGGTGGAGGCGGAGTCATGCCCGGAGTATGTACAAGCGGTTGACAGGGTGAGACAGCGCGTGTATGGGGACTAATTCCCTAGTGCGAATGGTGCAGTTGAACTGCCAGGGTGCGTTCCTGGTTATGAGTGACTTGGGAGTCTGCGTAACTAAGGAGCGGGTCGCGATGGCTGTACTGCAGGAACCCCATACAAGGAACGGCAGGGTGGTCGGCCTTCCTGGCTCCATGCGTATAGTATGCACGGATAAAGCTGCTGTGGTCGTCAACGATGCAAGGGTGGACATGATGATGATCGATGAGTGGACAAATGATTGCGGAGTATGCGTATGGATGAAGGGTGAATTTGGTGAAATGTATGTGGTGTCTGTTGTGACGTGGCAACTTTGAGCCCCGTCTTTGACCATCTCCTTCCTTCTTTCCCCAGACGAGAGTGACCATTAAATTAAAGTAAAATATTATCCTGACGAGAAGTCCAACAAACAAACAAGCTCAAATTCAAAGGGTTACGTTAGTTAATTTTGAGATCTGATTTCTCATATTCTTTGTTTCTATTTTTCTGTTAAAAATCCTACAAACGTCGCATCGAGGGGAAATTGAGGAAACTTCCTACTACATCCCTAAATAACCCTGGCAAACTCCCTCCTGAAACCCCAGAATTTGTGAGCCGATGAGCTGGAATTCTACGAAAGACCTGAGACGAGACCAGTTATTCTTGGATTGACCGACCCACAATAATGATCTACAAATGGGGTTGAACTGAAATTATCAACGTCAACCAATGAAGCCGAAGCTTTCCGTCATCTACCAACAAGAATAAACAATTACGGACGGAAAGTGAACAAATAGGCAAATCACCTATTGGGACGCAACTCAATCCCAATACAATCACCCCATTTCTACGTAAAACGATCCTGGGAGTTAAGAGAAATCTTAACTACAACTCCAAGAAGGCTGCAATCCTCAAAACGTCTACGAGTCAATGGTCTCCTGCCCCTAATTACCAGGCGAATGATAATTCGTCACCTGCCACCTATGTGAAGTCTAAATAACTTCATCGGCCTAGAAGTTTCGCCAGGATATCAACGGCTCCCCGCGCAATTGCATTCCCCTTCGACGCATCTTCCCACTTCATCTTTTCCCCTAAGATACCCCCAAAAATGATCTACGCAGAGGAAATCGATTCTGCGTCACCACTTCTCGTCAGAGATTCCTTGCGTTTAGACGTATCGTTTCGTGTTTTGAGAACTATTGTTATTGCGTTCTAATTTTGATTTTGTATCGAGCCTTTTGATTAATATTATTTGTGATTGTGACTCTGTTCATTTGGATTGGATTAATCTAGGTAAGCTTTCGAATCTCACTCGACTTTCCGTTATAAGAAACATCCAAATTCTCTATCGTCGATATTGCGTCATACGACGTAATTAGCTTTTTAACGGGATTTCGTGATTTGATTCTTAGCTTGAGTCAATATTATTGCTTCTAAAGAATATTTCGTTTGTCTTTGTCCCGTTTTGTGTAATTTAGAATTATTTGTGTGACATTATCGTCAGTTATTGGGATAATCCTTTGTGTTGTGTCGTATCCCCATTGTGTTTGTCGTTTTGTCTTCCCTTTTGCGTCTTTGTTGTGTGTTTTGAGAATTATTCTTGAGATTCTTCCTGAGATTAATTAACCCTTGTCCCAAATAGCTGACGAGAACTGTTATTTAATAATTATTTGGGTTTGATTATTGAGAAATATCGTATAGAAAACGAATATTTGTAACCCTTATTGCAAGATTTTGATATCTATTTAATTTTCATATCATTTTCATAAGAATTTGAGCTTTAATTATCCTTTAATAATTAATTGGTAATATTTAACCTATCATTTGATTGTAATTTTTATCGAATAACGGTCATTTCTTTGTTTGAACACCTATTGCGTTGTAACGAATTGTGTGAATCCCCGGACCGTTATCCCATCTATTCCTACCTTACCGACTCCCCAACAGTTTCCATCTCGTATCGATACCCCAACTTATCGACCGACCCTAACGTTTTTCCTATCGACCCTCCTTATCGATCCATCCTATAGCCATCTTGTTTCACCCGACTGTATATATTCTGACCTACATTGTACTATTATCATTATTGTGACCCATATTTAGTATTTTATTCATTATTATCACCTATATTACGATAGCTACAGTATTATAATCATTTCTTTCGACATTTGAATGCTTTAATTCTTTCGCTTGTCAATCAAATGTTTAATTAATTTGCATTGTTTACTAAATGTTTGAATAATTCTCATTATTAACATAATAATCTATCATTCCTATTGTTATTCACTTGAAATTATTAAACAACTTATTTGCTCAATCTCGAAATAATCATTTGTCATTAGAGGAGGACAAATTCCGACCCCTCGTTCCCCTCTACCAAACACTGAGCTATCTGGATATTTAATTATTATTAATAAATATCATTTCAAATTTTAATTTCCTTAATTTTATTTATTTCCCCAAATTTATCATTTATCCATGTAATTTCTACTGGTGGTATCCCAGCTGATACCTGGCGCCCAATTAAATTCAATAAAATAAAATAAATAATTACAAAAAGTCCCCAACACATTTTTTTTTGCTGGCGACTCTTGATCAAGGGAAGAGTTCCGTCACACTGTATATTGTAAATACGGCACCGAGATGGATGGTTACTTGGCCTACACGAGTGGAGTAATTGATGAGTTTGGCGACAGTGCAGTTTTCGTGGGCATGAATGCTAACGCAGAATCGGGTCTGTGGTTTAGCAAGAAAGTGGGTATATGTAGGCCAAGGGCTGAAAGAGGTGAGAAATTGAATGAACTCGTAGTTGAGAAAAGGATGACTGTGCTGAACGAGCCAAGTGAGTGGTTCACGTTAAGCAGTCCGAATGGATGTAGTGATCACAATGTCACAATGGTGAATGAAAACGGTTGCAAGTATGGGTTGTGAGCTACTATTTGCTAATGAGATGGATTATTAGCGACCACGAGCCAAAGATTAAACTCGCTAAATAGTGCTACTCTTCGGCACAATCCCTGATTATTATTTTCTTACCGAACAGTACTTGAAGACCATACATAAACTCAATAAAGCTTTGGGCGCCAGATATCCAGGTACCAATTTTCTAACCGAGACAATACAGATTTCCTAATTCCGGGATTTGACGGGTTGGCTGGCTAGGCTCAGTGACAAAGGGCTGGTAGAGTGGCAGTGTCCCCTGGACGATAATTCAGAAGCACAATTTCACTACTAAACAAATCGTGTTTTATTCAAAACTTGTAGTATTACAGTACGATATCAGATACAACAGAATTTTTCCTTCTCATTTTCCAGAACAAGTTTTACTTCAAGCTAATAACGAACTTAACATTTTCAATTTCCCTATTTCACGAGAGATTTATCTAATTAGTGTTACGTGGAAAGAATTTATCGGTAGCAAGCGTCGATATACTGTCGAGAGATGCTGAACGAACTCTACGCACCACAGGGCGGTGTAACCTGAAGAAACGCAAACAAAGGCTATGACGCTCCTACGAGAGATTCTCAATCGATAGAATTCACGAAGAAATAATACCTAACCGTACCGAATTTCTCAGTTTTCAGAAGATTACGCGAACGAGGAAATCTTCTTTCAATTACGAAATTACACTACTCTAGATTGACTCAAACGAAATTGATCCTAATTATCTGTCCGCGGCTGCTTTACGCTCAGTAGCAGCCCCGGCACCGCAGGGTGAAACGAATGATCCAAATTACCTTACTTCTTCACTAATTTTCATAAGCAATGCTAATTTTCACAATCACAACAATACTAAGCAGTCAAATTACATGCACGATCCTACGGGAGGATCGGGATTGCAAACTCTACTTTATCTACGAATTATTAGCCACGAGGTTACCTTTTTATTTCATTATTTTCTCTATTTTCTTTATTCAAACGGCCGAAGCCGGAATATACGCGGCTTTACGGCGGCTCACCGCACCTCAGAACCGTAGACCCGCGTAATATTCTAATTACTTTACGATATCTTATTTCGGAAACGTCGTAGCTTTGCAAACAGATCAAAACCTTGCCTTAATTTGGCGAGATGTAGCAGACACTCTTCTTTTTAATTGACTCTACTGACTTGACTTCACTGACTCTTATTTTCCTGGTTGAATTTATGAGACGAGACAAAATAGACGGGAGCGAATTTGGTCGCGTGCGTCTTCCTTGACAGCTGAACGTAGAGAGAAGGAGCGTAGGGATGTCTCCGGGATTCTCCTGGTCTCGTACGTGTAGATAATTGCTCTTATTGGCCCATTCTTGTCTTTCTGCATAAGTCGGTTGATCCTCATCGTCGCAATATTTTGAAAATCGCTCACGCGCCGCGCACCTCAGATCGCCGCTCCTCGGACTTCGTACCCCCGCAGGCTCGTACCCCTAATTAAAGGCTAACTAGGCGTTTTTCAACGATGGTTTCTCAGCTGGAGATCGATGAAATTACCGCAACAATCGAATCTCCACTGTTAGCGTCATGTTGGACATTCCGCCTCGACTCACGACGGCTCCTGGTGATAGAATATCCCCGGCTGAATCTCGGGAGATTACCGGCGGATAGCATTAGTCCCGACGGTAGATGGTCGGTTGTGGTTCGACTCCAGGTCGAATAGTCACGGACGGGAGGCTGCGTTACGCTTCCGCGTAGCCCTGTACGCCGTCTTTGTGGCATCCACGCTGTACTTGAAGCTGGTCATCAGACGAAAGGTTCGGCTGGTGGGAGGATATTGTCGTACTTTCGCACATCCCTGTACGCCGGCAGCCTACTTCTCTGCGAGATGGTACGGGAGTTGATAGAAGGTCACTGATCCAGGCATCCCACCGCAGCTGAATTTGCGTGCCTTGGCCTCGACGTGGTCGGTCCCTGAGTTTGGCTTTCTCTCGCGTTGCAACTCTTCCATCCTCGATGTTCCTCGCTGACTGGACCCTACCCTACCTTATCGTGCACCGTAGTGCGAAATGCAGAAGAAATGTCAAGGAGTGAGTCTTATTCTAAATTTTCTTCCTAATATTCGGATCATCAGCCCCCTGCGGTGCTTTGGAAGGCACACGAAGACAACTTTATCTCTTTCGCGGTTCTCCTTGTAACGGAAGTGCTAACGCCACGTTAGAGGGTATAGCTGGATGATTAGGAATGACTGGGGAATGAGCGACCACAGCGTCATTATGATTGGAATGAGGTATGAGCCTCAAGGAAGTGTGGATGAAGCGAATGGAGAGGCTCCCAAAGCTAGATGGCGTGCGAAAGACGTGGACTGGGGCCAGTATGGCAGGGACGTATGTGAAGAGGCTATAAAAACGGGTGAGAATGTGTTTTTCGAGGCGGGTCTGGATGGAAAGATTCGTCTTGTGAACAGGTGGGTCGAAAGCGCGAATGGAAAGAACATGAAGAGGGTGAGTGGACCAGGTGGCAGGAAACGCACTGGTAGAATGAGGGTTTAGTGATGCGCGGAAGAGTGCGAGAAAAGCAAGGGGTAAATTCCAGCGTGCAAGGAAGGAGGGTGCTAGCTAAGGAGGATGGGTGGCGAGAATTTGTGAGCGTGAAAGGCAACTCCGACCCCTAGGGGGAGGTGTATAAGATTTGTCGACAGGAAAGGAGAAAGGAAGTGATGGGTGGAATAAATGCGAATGGCAGGGTGACGAATAACTGGAGCGATAGTGTGCAGGCACTGTTGGAGGAATTTTTCCCGGCAGTCTAGGAGGTGAATGAACAGGGGGAACAACAACCCCCTCTTGATGCGGAAGTACCGGCCATCACCTTCGAGGAGGTGGCCAGTGCGGTAAAGAGAGTTAGGATGAGGAAAGCCCCAGGGATAGATAGTATGACTGGCGAAATGGTAAGAAGTGTATGGAACACAGTCCCTGAATGCATACGGACGATTCTGAATGAGTGTGTGAGAGAAAGGAACTTCCCGAACGGGTGGAAGAGAGGACGTGTTGTGGTGCTGTTGAAGTCTCCGGACAAACCGCGGTCATGCTTCCGATCGTACCGGCCTGTCTGCCTTCTGCCGGTACTCTCGAAAGTACTTGGGCGTGTGATGATGGACAGGTTGGCTGCTGAACCATAGAACGCTCGTCAGTTCGGTTTCCGTAAAGGAAGGAGTACTGACGATGCATGGAACCTTGCAAGAAATATTGTTGAAAATAGTGCTGGGAAGTATGTACATGGACTGTTTGTGGACTTCAAGAGCGCCTTTGATCATCTGCTGTGGGGCAGAGTGATTGGAAGACTGAACAACCTAGGGTGTATAGAAGTGGACCTGCGGTGGAGTTACTTTGACGGAAGAAAGGTGTGTGTCACTGGAGTCAATAAGACTGTGTGCAGGCATGTTCAGGAGGGGTGTCCGCAGGGGTCCGTTGCTGGCCCTTGTATATGGAACCCCATGATAGATGTCCTGCTGAATGAGCTTCATGAAATGGGGTGTGAGTTCGTGGCCTTCGCTGACGATCTGCTCATCCTTGTTAAGGGGAATGGGCGAAGGGAGTTCGAGTACCTGTATCGGATACAAAGACAGTCTGCATGATGATGAAAGGCATGTTGAGTGTAAACAGGAATCCGTGTGTGAAAATGAACGGTAAAGGCCTGAGGTGCGTGACAAAAGTCAAGTACCTCGGCATAACCGTAAGTGAAAGCATGAACTTTAATGCCCACCTTGAGCAAGTGCATACGAGAATGCTTTGCATGGTGGGAATGATGAGGCGTGTCCTCAGGAGAGATTGGGGTGTAAATAAGCGTGTGATGAAGGTATGGTATACGGGATTGTTTATAGGGATTGCTATGTACGAAGCAAATGCGTGGTTTGAGAGTATGAGGTCTCAGTCCGCAAGAGTGTTAATTAATAAGTGCCAGCGAGTGGTAATGTACGCATGTTTGCGTGTATGCAGGACGGTGTCGACCGAGGCCATTCAGGTGATGATGGGGAAACTCCCTTGGGACCTTGCAGCGGTCAGGAAAGGACTTCGGTACCATGTCAAAGAAGGGCACGATTTGGGGGAAATAGAGATGGCAAGGGGAATTGAAGTGAGTGTAAATGTGGAAGAGTGTCTGGCTGCGATTGAAGCAGCGATGTATGACAGGTGGCAGTGCCGTTGGAATGACAGTGGGAACGGAAGAGTACTGTATAGCTGGGTGAAGGATTTAAGGAAGGTGGCGGACTGGCAGCATTCTAACCCGGGGCTATCCCTGGGTTACTTGCTGACCGGTCACGGTAGTCTGGCCGCCAACCTGTATGAAATACGTCTCGGTGATTCTGATGAGTGCGCATGTGGACTGAGCGAGACTTGGATGCACGTGCTGTACGAGAGTGAATTGTATGCCGATCTGAGGGACTTAGGAGCGATGGGGATTGATACAGGGGCGGACGGGCCTTGCCTGGACGGCGTGCTCAAGGACCCGGAACACGATAGAGCGTTGAAGGGATTCGCGATAGCGGCCTTTAGGCGGCGCAGGCTCGCCATGCTGGGATAGTACATTTCGTTACGACTACGGAAGGGCTTTTTTGGCGAAACGAGAGGTTTACGGCCCGAGCCGAAGGCGAGGGCTGTAACGAGGTTCGTCAAAAAGCCCTTACGTACGAGTGACGGACATTATTTTTCATCATGAGAGCCGCAAAATCGCGACGAAGTTGCGATTTTGAGGTTAGAATTAGGAAAAATTAATAAGGCGTGGATGAAAATGGATGAATGGTGTGAGGCGCAGGGAGAATCGTCACTGGGTAACAGGCGGTACGGCTGCTTGCGATCGTATGGACGAGCTAATCCCAGTTGCACCTTTGGGTTCGACGTGCCCACGCACCCGAGTTGACACCACCAGTGTCGGGCACGGCAAGCATCCCAACTGCAAGTAGCCATTGGTTACGATCCTGACCCGGGGTTCATCGGTACTACGAAGGCGAACGGCCCAGGGGTTCTTCGGGGCCCCTGTTCGCCATTAGAGGTCGGATTCGTGTTGGCAGTGGTTTGGGAGTACCCCACATCGCGGGGAAGGGCTAAGATAGGCCCGGCGGGTGAGCTGCGTCACAATCAGCTCGGGTGACTGACACTGCATATGCCGGGAGAGGTTTAGGTAACCTCGCTCCCACCAGTGAGGCAGAGGGTCTTGCCGCCCGAAGCATACTGGTAGCTTGCACAAGCGGGCGCGCTCATTGGGCGTATCCCAATTGCTTGCCGAATGCAGTCGTGCGGTGAAGCTTGCAGCGGGGCAGCACGTTCAACAAATAATAATAGGTTGTCCCCATCCACTATCTAGCGAAGCCACTGCCAAGGGAACGGGTTAGGAAAAATGAGCGGGGAAAGAAGACCCTGTTGAACTTGACTCTAGTCTGGCACTGTAAGGAGACATGAGAGGTGTAGCATAAGTGGAGTCTCGTGGGTCAAAAGACTCAAAACGATGTGATTTTACCAGGTGGCCGGTCCACGGGCCGGTCATCGCACGAGCCCGGTTTTCCGCACGGGGCCTCCGGCCGGCGTCGGGATCTCCCCGCTCGTCGGCCTGGCCTCAAGCGGTCGATCATGGGTCATCCAAGTCGATGTCGAGACTCGGAATCGTCTGTAGACGACTTAGGTACCTGGCGGGGTGTTGTACTCGGTAGAGCAGTTCCCACGCTGCGATCTGTTGGGACTCAGCCCTTGGCTTGGGGATTCGTCTTGTCGGTCAGACTTACTTGAGAGTGCAGCTCCAAGTGGGTGGTAAACTCCATCTAAGGCTAAATATGACCACGAGACCGATAGCGAACAAGTACCGTGAGGGAAAGTTGAAAAGAACTTTGAAGAGAGAGTTCAAGAGTACGTAAAACCGTTCAGGGCTGAACCTGAGAAACCCGAAAGATCGAACGAGGAGATTCGTCGTCAGCGGGGTTGGCTTCTCCGCGGCTCGTGATGTCGGGACCCCGTGTCAACCACACTCGGCCGCGGTGTTTACGTCCAACTACGTGCCGTGTCTCATTTCGTCGTTCTCGTTTTCGTTCTCGTTCTCGTGCTGACGCACATGCGCACCGCGACCCATTGGCTCCGGCATTTGGACTTCATTCTGGAAGAAGCGCGCTCTGCTGCTGCCGCGCTCCATTACCCGAAGCGCGTCTTGCGATACACACAAGTACGACCGATAACTGAAATACGAATGGATCACTTTCACCGTGTGATGTCGGGGAATCCTCCCGACTCAAAATACGAAGGTTCTACACCCGAGTTGAGGATTGGGATGGTGACTTCGGTAAATGAATGATAGTCATACGTCGAGTAACAAAGCTTATTATTCAATGTAATGGTCTGCAGGAAGGAAAGTACTTGGGTGATGAAGTGCAAGATACGAAGTGAGTCGGTTGAGGTGTTAAATTAGAAGTGAGTACTTGAAGAGTCGAATTAGGAGTGAGTGGAGTTAGAGAAAACAGTAGATAAGATAGATGAGAGATTCCTCATAATGTGGAGGACAGTGGAAGGTGGGAATTGAAGGATTGCTGACTCGTTGCACTTGCTAGAGCCGTGTGCAACGGGTCAGCGTGAGAAAAGGTGGCGAAATAGGAGTACAGGATGAACAGTGTGGGATTCCAGATAAAGGCAAAGGTGAAGTTGGCTGTAGGCCGGACGTAACAACCGACTTGACCTAAAAAAAAAAAAACCACCTTTTTTTATTTTGATTTATTCGTTGGTTTGTTTACCTGACGACGAAATTCCGCAAGGACGCATGCTAATCATCGGCACAGAAGCAACAGTTGTGTAATTCGAAAACACGCCTATCAGTAATATCGGCATACCATCAACAGTGCTGCAAATACAATCAAATTATAGCGGGTTTAGGTAAGTATTCATAATTATGGCAATAATAATACTGCGCCACTATTATCAATCATAAATTAATATGTTTTAATTACTACAGAGATTACAATAAAATAGTACACCCAAGCCAATTGGATGTGAGAGAGAATTTTGTGTGTGGCCACGATTACGGAATTTCGTATTATTAAATGGATTGTCATGTGAATTCCATTTTGTAGCTGATGTGATACCAAATTTCCTCCAGTTGCTAAAATGCGAGTACTTGCATTAGGAGACGCACATTTCTTCCTTTCTCTTTCAATTCTTCGCTTTCGTATATTTTCTTCGTCACATCTGCTGAAACCAGTATAAAATTATCGTGGTGTGATTGAACCATGTCAATCCGTATAAGAAGACGGAATCTCATTTACACAACTCCGATTCATTTCAAACTTTGGAGATATCTTGCGATTCGGCAGGAAACTACTTATGTCAAACTCATTACATTTTAACCAAGAGATAAATTCTTCAATTGCATCACAAACGTTAAGCTCATCACCCACACTAAAAAAAGATATTAAAATTATGCAATTATCTGACTGCCTCGTACCAATGTGGCTCGTAGATGATGATCAATCCTGTATGCTCTTATGTGGCTCGTATGAAATGATCAATTAATTATGTTCATGTTCCTCAGCTCAGCATAACGATTCTGCCTGTTCTGACCCATTAGCATACCGATCCTTTCTGTTTCTTCCTTCCTGTTTTAAGCACCAGTTTTGAAATCATTCAAACAGTACAGCAGATTTATGTGAGCAATTATAATTATGTCGATCATAATACTTACGACAATGATACCATACCGCAATTAACGAATATTCCGGTAACCCAATATTATCTGTCGTCGTCATCCCCCAGCTCTGGAATCGATGCTTCCTGTTCCTCCAGTTAACCGATCCTGCCTGTTCTGATTCGTCAGCGTGCGGATCCTTGATCCTGTTTCTTTCTCTCTCTTTTGACCCATCAGCGTACCGATCCTTCCCGTTTCTTCCTTTCTGTTTCAAACACAAGTTTTGGATCATTCAAACAGTACTGCAGATCTATGTGAGTAATCATAATTATATCAATAATAATACTGACGACAATGATACCATAGCGCAATTAATGAATATTCCAAGATCCCAATATTATTTGTCGTTGTTATCCCCCAGCTCTGGATACCGATCCTTCCTGTTTCCTCGGCTAACCGATCTTTTCTGTTTCCATCTTCCTGTTTGATGCACCAGTTTTGAAATGCTCGAAAAAAAAATGAAAGAAGATTCATGTGAGTAATATTCATTCCATCAATAATAATAATATGATAATGATACTATATACCGCAATTAACGAACATTCCGATATCCCAGTATTCAAATCTAATTCTACGAGTCAACATTTTCTTGAAAACGTTACGTATGTTACTCGATCTAACTTCCCATTATTCTTGATGTAACTCCGTGTTGAAAAGGGTTGATACAAACTGCCATCGAAAATCGGTTGCGAGCTGATAGGATCTCATTTGTTGAATCGTTTTCCACTGTTCGCGTATCGTACTTTTCCAATCTGGCTTTCACGATAAATCCCGCAATTCCCACAATACAAGTGTGTCATAATAATGTCAATTTTCGTATGTCATCAGTGTCGCATAGTGATCTCTCTCCTGGTTTCTCAGCGTGTCGATCCCTCATATTCCCTTGGTTGTGCATGCTGACCCTTCATGTTCTTCCTTGCGTGCTGAAATATCCTAGCCGATCAGCCCGGCGTGCGGATCCTGTTATTTTGAGTTTATAGAAGTGAAAAATAGAATCGTTGCTTACAATCGTAAAGTAAGTGTGAGACATACATTTTTCATTATAGAACTTACCGTTATAGATGTAAAATAGATTTCATTATCCAAGTAATTATCGCTATTACCTGTTTAATAGAAATGCCACATCGAGCGAGAATGATTCTGGCTTGGATCGCGGCAAACCGCATGATCCAAATCAACCGTGAAAACCACGTTAACCAGCTGCAGATGTTCATTCGCATTTTGCTGTTATTGCAGCTGATGCGAAGGAGACAAAACCGCCAGGTATGAGTTTGACAAATTCAATTTCCTTCATTAAGATAAATCCTGACATCATACTCGCAGTTCAAAAACTGAAAGTATTTTATTGAATTTCAAACAACTATCTTAAAGCTTCGTTTTGTCAAATTATTGCATCCTCTATCAATAAATACATATCAATTCACTAAAGGGTACCCCCCGTTAAGATAGGTGAAATGCCCCCCCTCTGAAATTCGAAAATGAACTTTGGCCAACAATTCTAGAGTATTTGAGTTAATATTTGGCCATATTGGTAGCTCCGACACCTTGGCATGACCTCTGTATGGCCTGATAACCATTATTTGCATGGATGATTTTTTTTCTTTGTAAACGAAATTTGTATCTTCATGAAAAAAATCAGGCTCATTCAACATGTCAGGACTAACATGTGAGATTTTTTTCGAGTCATAACATGCAGTTGGTCTACCTTTGAAAGGTTCACAAAGTTTTCCAAATGCAATAACTTTGCTCATTGATGGGGCTACAAGTAAATTTTTTTCTCTCAAACGATATGTATCTCCATGACACGTGCTATGATTGGATTAGAAAATTCAATTTCAATTGGGGTCCTCACGAGAAAGTCGAAAAACTGATTTTTGGGGTTTTTTTTTACAGTTTTTGGCCGTCAACTCTCCATCGATGATTCATATAGTAAAATTGACAACGCCATTGAATTCCACAGTGAAAGATACGTTGAAAACACGTATGACACCTTCGGGAATAATGATAGACCATCGTTGAAAAAATCAGCCAATGAAATATTCCAGACAAATCCGCCCGGCTCATAACATACATTCAAAAATTTGGTCAGTTCAAATCCAAAAACATTCTTTCAATTGTTTAACAACTACAAAGCCATCAGGAATACGTTCAATACATATCGTACGGGAAAGTCGTTGGAGATGAAAATTTTCGGTCCAGACTGTTAATTATACAGGGTAGGGCATTCGAAGTGTTACAGAGCAATAGCGTCTGAACTATCAGAGATATTGAAAAAGTTAGTAATGAAAGTTGTATTGTTTGCAGGGGGACGTCGAATAGGACCAACATGATTTTTTTCAGTGCAGGCACCAAAGCAGCGTCAAGGTCACGAACATTTTTTCAAATGGAACCATGTTTTTTTTCCATGCCATTATTACTGACATTGAGGCGAGTTCAGTGCCCTATGATACATGGTCATTCTAATCGCGCAAAATATGAAAACAGTCGAAAAATCATATCAAATCGGAATAATCACTTTGACCCGATTTACAAACCTTGGTTTGGGTCAACCTACAGAAGGTGCTCGACATGATGATCTTTGACTTGTGAGCACTTGTTTATTCTGGGCTGGAAAAATTGTCCAACTTGAGCCAACATTTGTGGTGTAATTTGCGCACATACTCGGCGCAATCTTTCTTGCTCTGTGTTCGAAATAAGTGATGTGTGATATTTTTGCGAAAAGTGGATAGGACGACTCGGTCCTCCAGCTTGGCCACCGCTATTGCCAGATCTAACGTCAGTAGATGTTTTCATGGGGTTTTGTGAAAGAATGCGTTATGGCGGAAGCATCCACCATGCCTAACGATATGAAAGAAAGAATACCTACGCCGAGCATGTGCCCAAATTACACTACAAATGTTGACTGAAGTTAGACAATCTTTCCAGCAGAGAATGAACAAGTGCTCGCAAGTCAAAAGTCATCATGTCAAGCCCCTTCTGTAGGTTGACCCAAACCAAGGTTTGTAAATCAGTTCAAAGTGATTATTCCGATTTGACTCGATTTTTCGACTATTTCCATTCTTTGCGCGATTAGAATGGCCATGTATCAGAGCTCACTGAACTCGCATCAATGTCAGTGATAACATCATGGGGGAAAAAAATACATGGTTCCATTCGAAAAAATGTTCGTGACCTTTACGCTGCTTTGGCGCCTGCACTGATAAAAATTATGTTGGTTCTATTCGACGTCCCCCTTCAAACGATACAACTTTCATGACGAACTTTTTTCAATATATCTGATAGTTCAGACGCTATTGCTCTGTGACACTACAAATGCCCCGTATAATTAACGGTCCGAACCAGAAATTTCCATCTTTAACGAATTTCCCGTATGATATTTATTGCACGTATTTCCGATGGCTTTGCAGTCGTTAAACAATTGAGTGTTTTTGGATTTGAATTGACCAGATTTTCGAATGTATGTTATGAGCCGGGCGGATTTGTCTCGAACATTTTATTGGCTGATTTTTTCAACGATAGTCCATCATTATTCCTGAAGGTGTCATACATGTTTTTAACGTATCTTTCACTGTAGAATTCAATGGTGTTGTCAATTTTACTATACTAGCCGATTCGAGGCCCGCTCCGCGCGGGCCGAAGTATTCTCGAATTCTGTATTCAATTTGTTTTTTCTATTTTATTCAACTGAGGATCTGATACCCCGAATTTATCTGGTCTAACCATGAGGATTCGTGGATGTATACGATAGAACGAAGATCCAGGTGTTGAGATATACGCTTACTTGATGCTGTTCAAAGTATGAGACGTTTTGATTGGTTAAAAATCGATCGAATCCATGAACCTGCACGGCATCTATAATGACTTCCACGATAAATATAAATGTTTTCGAAATCTCAACTTTTGTTGATGATGTAGGAATTTGTTGTTGCATGAAATGTGAAAAGGGTCACCCTCTTTAAACAATTGTAGCGAATTAATTACTACTCAATGATTACTGTACGATGTAACTGAATTCCTTCCATCTTTTTTTTTTATCAACGTTTCCAGAATCAAAATCCATCTCAAAATATGGATGAACGGTCGTATATCTTCGTTCCAAGCTAGCCACACCGAATCTGACAAAAGCTTTCCTTAATTTGGTCCGTTTCTTTTTTTTTTTTTTCTGTTATGGATGCTGAACACGACGATGATCCCACTTGTAGTTGACTGTTATTTGTTGTCAAACTCCGCTGTCTGGGTAACACCTTGGTTCCTCGCAGCAGGTTTGCTGACGACATCTTTGGTTCGTCAAGTAAGATGACGTCGTCCAATAAGGACGTCACTGTCACATGAATCGGTTCACCTTGAACAAACGTAATTATGTTAGGTTGATAAAGACTTATCCATCGGAGTACGTGTTTGGCTGTCCCGTCTGTTTTGAAAATCGGCTATCCGAAGTACGTCAACTTACTGACGATCGACTAAGTGAACGAACGTCATCATAAAATTATTCCAGTTTCTGGTTTTGATTCTGACCTTCCTCGTGCGAATTATAGTAGTATAAGTACTACATATAGGCGGTGACGCGTTGATCCGCAATGTTCGATGATGTTCTATGAGCCGTAGCGATGTTCTAGAACTTTCTATGAAGCTCGATCGTGGATATACTCTGATGTAATTGATTTTTCACCTCTACTCATAGGACATCATTTGTTTTTAATGCAATTTGCTATGTTAATCGGTTATGCAAATTCGGAAATATGTAAATTTCCAATAATATGCAAAAATGAAACAAAATTCTTTTCAGACGACGATTTTGGGCGTCGTAGTACCTAACGTTTTTCGAATTGTCTGTGTCTTTTGACTGAAGTTTAATATAAGAAGATAAATCTGCGTGAAGAGGTACAGGTAGTCCAAAAGTCTTGTGAACCGTTCTACCGTAAGGTAATAAAATAGCTGCGATTCCGCTAAATGCCATAAACAAATATGAACGTAAGATTCCCCCCGAACCTCCAGGACCATTAATGTAAAAAAAATTCGGTTGGCTTGAATCTTCGCTATCTATGTTGAGTATCGTTGGTCTACTACATCCTTGCATAGTTCCGGTAGTTCACTATTTATTTGAACAACATCGATATACACGGTGACCCAAAACCAGTGCACCTCCTGGATTAGGCAGGTTCCTTATCGAATTCTAAGAAGAAAGTTCCATTACGAAAACTTCCTAGGGCAAACCAGTTGATAGATCAATTTACACTAAACATGATAGAGCAACGAGCTAGGCAATATTATTATACAGAGATTCCATATTTCTACATATTTAAAAGGTACGAATTTGAAGGTAAGTTTGTGTATAAATGGGTCACGCAGAAATCAAGTTCTAATTGCGTTGCACGTATCTATTCTGTATCCCACGTCAATTATATGTAGCTTGTTTAGTCGAATTCTGATTCATTGTAAGGCAATCAATCCCACAAAATTGAGGATAGAATTAAGAAATGAAATGTCAGAAGACTGCGCGCTACGGAAATTCATCACGTTACGTACGAGTAAAATTGGGGTGATCCTATAGTGCACCTCCTGGATTAGGCAGGTTCCTTATCAAATTCTGAGAAGAAAGTTCCTGTACGAAAACTTCCCAGGACTGACGGTTTTCGAGTTATAAATGATCGCGATCGACCAATCAGAGCATACCCCTAAAACCATAACAGTGCTGGCTGAAGAGCGAGCCATGAGCAGTGCCCGTGGTGTCCTTGATATCAGCTCGGGTGACCGCTCTTTTCGCGTCAATTGATTGTGATTAGTGTTTCCAGTCGTCCAGCTCGGTCGGAACGTAGTTCCTGATGTCCAGGTGGATGGGGTAATGGTTTTCGCAAACCAGGTCGAATTCCACGTAGCTCAGGTCGACCACCCGATAGCTTCAGCTGTCTAGATCCTCCGCCTTATAGTATCCAGCCGCTCAGGCGACCGCTTTATACTTTTGGCGGCCCAGGTCATTTGCTGCATAATTTTAGCCGTTTAGGTCCTTCGCTACATAGTTTTATTTGTCCAGGTCGTTCGCTGCATAGTTCAAGCCCTCCAGGTCGTTCGCTCCATAGTTTTCGCTCTTCAGGTCATTCGCCACTCAGTTCAAGCCGTCCAGGTCGTTCGCTTCATAGTTTAGGCCGTCCAGGTCTTTCGCTCCATAGTTTCAGCCGTCCAGGTGAATCGCTCCACAGTTTAGGCCGTCCAGGTCGTTTGCTGCATAGTTTTAGCCGTGTAGGTCATTCGCTATGTGATTCTTGGTGGTCTACGTCGACCGCTCTGTAGTTTTAGCCCTCCAGGTCATTCGCAGTGCAGCTCTTGGCCGTCTAGGTTTACCGCTCCATAGTTTCAGCCGTTCAGGTCATTCGCTGTGTAGTTCTTGGCCGTTCAGGTCGGCCGTTTCATAGTTTCAGCCGCTCAGGTCGGCCGTTTCATAGTTTCAGCCGTTCAGGTAATTCGCTCCATAGTTTTAGCCGTTCAAGTCATTCGCTTCATAGTTTAGGCCTTCCTGGTCATTTGCTCCACAGTTCAAGCCGTCCAGGTCATTCGCTCCATAGTTTAGGCCGTCCAGGTCATTTGCTATATAGCTCACGCTGTCCAGGTCGTTTGCTCCATAGTTTTAGCCGTCCAGGTCATTCGCTTTATAGTTCCAGCCGTCCTGGTCATTTGCTCCACAGTTAAGCCGTCCAAGTCGTTTGCTCCATAGTTTTAGCCCTCCAGGTCATTCGCAGTGTAGCTCTTGACCATCTAGGTCTACCGCACCATAGTTTCAGCCGTTCAGGTCATTCGCTGTGTAGTTCTTGGCCGTCTAGGTCGACCGCTTCATAGTTTCAGCCGGTCAGGCGATTCGCTCCATAGTTTCAGCCGTTCAGATCTTTCGCTGTGTGGTTCTTGGCCATCTTGGAGCAAACGACCTGGACGACCTAAACTATGAAGCGAACGACCTGGACGGCTAAAAGCTAAGGAGCGGTCGACGTTGACCACCGAGAAATGCCCAGTGAATAACCTACACGGCTAAAACTATGGAGCGAATGACCTGGACGGCTTGAACTATGGAGCAAACGACCTGGACGGCGTAAGCTATGTAGCGAATGACCTGGACGGCCTAAACTACGGAGCGGTCGAGCTCGACGGCCAAGAACTACACAGCGAATGACCTGGATGGCTAAAACTGACCTGGGGTACGTCGAATTTGACCTGGACTGCGCGAACCATTATCCCATCGACCTGGGCATCAGAAACTACGTTCCGAATGAGCTGGACGACTGGAAACACTAATCACAATCAATTGACGCGAAAAGAGCGGTCACCCGAGCTGATATCAAGGACACCACGGGCACTGCTCATGGCTCGCTCTTCAGCCAACACTGTTATGGTTTTAGGGGGATGCTCTGATTGGTCGATCGCGATCATTTATAACTCGAAAACCGTCAGTCCTGGGAAGTTTTCGTACAGGAACTTTCTTCTCAGAATTTGATAAGGATCCTGCCTAATCCAGGAGGTGCACTATAGGATCACCCCAATTTTACTCGTACGTAACGTGATGAATTTCCGTAGCGCGCAGTCTTCTGACATTTCATTTCTTAATTCTATCCTCAATTTTGTGGGATTGATTGGCTTACAATGAATCAGAATTCGACTAAACAAGCTACATATAATTGACGTGGCATACAGAATAGATACGTGCAACGCAATTAGAACTTGATTTCTGCGTGACCCATTTATACACAAACTTACCTTCAAATTCGTACCTTTTAAATATGTAGAAACATGGAATCTCTGTATAATAATGTCACGTGCAGATTGCCGTTCCGTATATAAATTTATTAATCCCATTTATTATTTTTCTTTACATTAACGTTCTTTCATCGAGCGTCAGCTATCGTGTTGCCTTTTTCAAAATTATATAGCTCAAGCCTTCTTAGAAGGACTGGGTACAGCAACAGCGATATTGTAACTTAAAACTCATAAATCGAGCTGGAGTATTGTATTTGTCAGTCACGTAGGGACCGATAGTGGCCACCGGCGTTCCTGCTGTCGTCAGCCTCTCCACGGGGAGTATGGTCAGACCATGAAGGAACACTAAGCATTGACACCCCCTCCTACTTGAAGATTAGCTGCAACTTAGTATGTAGGTGTTGGGACCCTCTCTCTCTAGAGCATGCAAGTTTGTAACCAACGCATTTCCAATAAGGAGGTGTGGGTGAGATGCGTAGCGTTGAGGGGATTTATGAGCCGCGTAAGGAAATTTCCAAAGGCCTCAGCCAATCAAAACGGTTGCTTGCAACTAAGCAAGCTGCTAATTGGTCGAAGCGCGGGCGTAGGGGTGCGAATAATTCAAAACGCGGGGGTCTTGCCACCTCCGGACCCAAAAGAAGCGTCTTTCTTCCGTCAAATCGCGAGGTGCGTGGTTGTTTGGATCCGTGCACTTTATAGAGCCAAGAGTTGTATTCAATCATCTCAAAGTGCGATACAAAGGACTCAGTGCCCGTTAATAGTGATTAAAATCAGTGCAAGAGACACATCCTTAAATTTACTATTCGATATAATTTCTCTCTATTAAATCATTACTTTCCGCCACGGAGCCGAGACCCGGCCCCGTGTAGTGTAATTACTCTAAATTCAATTCAACAACCCTAAAACTCTTATTTCATAAACATTTGACTTTCTCGTGCTTTTGACTTTCCTTTATAATCAGTGATATAAGACAATAATTAGTGAAAACCAACAATCAATCTCTGAACCAAGATCCAGGGTCTAATATTCGGCATCGGTTATTACGAAGGTGAGCAGGATTCAACAACCCAAATTCACAGACGCACTTCTCACCCCCTTACGCAACCTCAACGAAAGCTAAGTCTACGCAATAGTTCAATTACCAACTTGCATACCTTGTTGTTCTCTGGTTCTCGTTATAATTACATTTAATCATTGTGTTTTCTTCCTACACTCTATCCCCCTGTACTACATATATATATTTTGCATATTATATCGGGCATCACCCTCTTTGTATTGGCTGCACTAGTATCCTCCATAAGGTATCCAGGAGGAGGTTAATCGAGGCCAGTCCACCCCATTTTGTCATAGTGAACTCGGCTCGATTAACGGGCTAACCACCTTTTCTTTTATAGATCACAGATCAGTAGTTTTCTTAGTAATTCCACTAGTGCATCCAATTATATATATTGATTTAGCCGTAGCATTCTAGCGTTAAGCACACGTTTTAATCATGAGCATATACATGTATATGTGTATATACATATTTGCATGCGTATTTATCCGTATCTGAGAACAAGAGGGAGTTCCGACCTAGAATTAAGTTATAGATATTCACGCATTAGCCTTCTTTCAATTTCATATAATTTTACCCTTATTGCTTTTACGTAGCACAGATCAGTAATTATAGAGGAGGTCAATCTCCAAGAACCCACGTTCAGGTGGTAATTGATTTGGTGACGAGCTTTAATTCATTGTATCCATTTATTTGACCCATGTGGCATATATTGTAAGCCCTTGGGTAATTATCGTTTCATTTATCTAATCGCTTTCAGAATATAGTCTCCTTTTGCCCAATCATCATTTCATATTATTTCTGGACATTACCCTTCACATCCCTTCAGTATCGAGACCTGTATAGGACTATTTGGCAACGATCCCATTTACCGATCTATTTAGCTTTGCAAGATAGGTCTAGCCTGGATATCAGGCAATTTTATTATTCAGCTGTGACGAGGGGAATCATCCTCTCACTTGCATTATAATCTGCTCAGGGAATTCACACTACCAACCCCCCACGTCACAATAATATTGCCTACTTAGCTCGTTGCTCTATCATGTTTAGTGTAAATTGATCTATCAACCTGTCAACCTTTTCTAAGGCACATCTAACCGTACTTTCCTCTCTATCATCGTTGAATACTATGTTTTGTTCATTTTGCAGACGAACCGGTAAACATAGGTATAATTGTATGACTCCTGTGTTGTAAAATTTTTCCCGAAATTCTCCAACCGGCTTCCACAGGTCCTACATAACGAGCTTTGACGTAATCACGTATTTCATCTTGATCAATAAGACGGTTATCGTCTAAATTTTCACTAATCGAAAAAGCAAGTTCGGATCTCAAGGTAAATCTATTCGTCTCTTAACTGAAAAATGAGCTGTGAACATGTACGTGATATTTCAATACTTATCTGCGGCGGTTTTCATCTTCTGTGTGGTCAGGACTTCTCTTGATAAGCAGAAACGAATCCAATTCTGGATCTTACCCGCTTCAAAATAGAAAACAAAGCCATCACATTTGTTTACATACGAAACAGCAATGATTTTCTACAAAACCAGGAATTAAATTCAAGTTACGGGGCGAATGCTTCCCTGTCCAAATGTTGACTTCCTCCGTAGCTGATAAAGAATGAAACCTCGATCACGAACTCACCTTTCTTGATCACGAACGCTTGATCACAAACGAATGACCTTTTAACCCTCGAATCTGTCAGCCCTTCGCTGTATGACTGACATCCAAAATAGTGACAGGCAAGTCAACCAAACAGCAAAGGACGCACGAGAAACGATCAGGAATATCTCGACACGACCTCGAATCTCGAAACGAGCCAACCAATCGGCGCAAAGATAAAGCGTCAACGACAGGTGCGAGTTTTCGAGTTCGAGCGGTCACGGCTCTTTTAAGATTAGATGAATCATCGATGGAGAGTTGACGGCCAAAAACGATGAAAAAAACCCCAAAAATCAGTTTTTCGGCTTTCTCGTAAGGGCCCCAACTGAAATTGAATTTTTCAATCAAATCATAGCACGCGTCATGGAAAAATATGTATATCGTTTGAGAAAAAAAAATTTTTTGTAGCGCCATCAATGAGCAAAGTTATTGCATTTTAAAAACTTTGTGAATTTTTCAGAGGTAGACCAACTGCATGTTATGACTTGAACAAAATCTTACATGTTAATCCTGATATGTTGTATGAGCCTGATTTTTTCATCAAGATACCATGTTTATTTACACAGAAAAAAAAATCATTCATACAAATGACGGTTTCTAGGTGATACAGAGGTCATGCCAAGGTGTCGGAAGCTACCAATATGGCCAAAAATTATATTAAATACTCTAGAATTGTTAGCCTAAGTTCATCTTCGAATTCCGGAGGGGGAGCATTTTACCTATCTTTCATATCCCAAAGTACACATTAATAAAAATTCACTCACTTTATAAATATTGTACATCAATGTAGGGGCAACATCCAAAATATTGACTGTCATGTATGACATGATATCTGATCATTTTTCAGCTTGGCCGTACTGTCGCATTATTGAATTCGTAGACCGTTTTTCGGGGGCAATTTTACGAGGAGACCCAGTTGCAACTCATGACAACTTGCGGGTCAATCCGACAATCCTAATGTTTTGCGTAGATTGGTGCTCCACTATTCCAACATTCCCAAACGGTCCGGTTGGACAATAGAATTTCAAGTACGTTTTTGTGTACAGAAGACACTTTTTTATATCCCCTATACAATAAAAATAATACATGACATTATGCATTTTCAGGTGATGACATTTCTTCTCTGGCTAGCCTGTGGAACTTCATATCACGTGGTGGCACGTTGTTTCGACATACCCCGATTAACGGTACATAGAACAGTACACCGAATCCTAAAAAAGGTCATCTCCATAATACCGAACATTGTTAGACTCCCATCCGAAGGAGATCTTCCTGGAATTGGACTGGGCTTTGCCCGAAAAGGACGAAGCGCGGTGTTCCAGCAATGTGTGGATGCGATCGACGGCTGCCACGTTCGCATAATTTGTCCTGTCCATCTATATGATCAGTACTATAATCGTAAGCAGTTTTATTCGTTGAACTTACAAGCGATAGTGCACCATACGGATGAATTCATAGATATTTTCTATGAAATTCTGGTTACCCCGGTTCGGTACACGACAGTCGAATTTTAGGGAACAGTCCGTTGTACCGTGATAGTCTACATCCCCCGGAAGGATACTTCATCATTGGCGATAGCGGTCACCCCTGCAGGCGTAACCTTATCACCATTGTGACACCCTTCCGAGGGCCACTGACGCCGGAAGAGCGTGCCTTCAACCTAGCCTTAAGTAGAGCACGCGTTATTGTTGAATAGGCTTTCGAAAACAACGGTGGCGTATAATATCGACAAAGGCACTCGAAGTCTCGATCATTACGGGAATAAAAGTTGTCGCTGCGTGTACAGTGCTGCACAGCATTTGTTTAACCGGAGTTGATGTGCTTCGTGTTGACGCTGAACTTCCGCCGCTTCCGCCCTGTCGAGTGCCGCGGAACGAACAAGATGGGAACCGTTTTAGAGGTGTTTTGTTGAGACTTTTCACGCTCGAGCAAAACAATTTGTAATTTTTTTTTTTAACCCTCGAAATTCAGTGTTCTATTTTTTTCGAAGATTCAATAAATTTTCATGAGCTAGCTATATTTTAGTGCTTTGACAATCCAATATACGCTCCTTCGAATGAACTCGTCCATACACAGATAAACACATAAGGCTGCTGTCTCATGTAGCGCCGGATCGCCGGAATCCGAAACAAAATGGCTAACGTATAGGTGTATACAAACACGCACGCACAGAAAAAGTTACTAGATTCCGTTTGGTATTTTTACATAAAAGCTCATCCACGATTGGTCACTCGATTCAAACCCTGGTACGACGAAAAGGGTGAATTCTTTTACTCGAGCAGTCAGAGCAGGCCTGCTTCGAAAGCCAATAGCAATTTCAGATTTATCGGAAACGACCAATCAACAGTCGCAGACCTGCCATCAACTGCGTAACCCAATTTACCCATACAGTCATCCACCTGTATGAAGGGGTGCATTCATTTATGCAGCCAGAACAGCAGCTGCACGCTCTCATTGGTCATTTCCACTCCATTCTTTCATCCGATCGGATTAGCAGAGCAGATCTGCTGCAGTCACTGCATAAACGAATGACGCCAAGGTGACACGTGACCATGTTCGAAATTCCATTAGTACAAATTGCTATCACCTCTAAAACGCGATTTGTAGTTTCTTCCAAAACATATGAGCGGGTCCATGTCATCTCACTCAAAAAAAAACACTCAAATCGCGGATTTTTGCGCCCTTCGAGGAATCTTTAGTACTATGGAAAAAAAAAATAGAAGTTCACGGATTTTGAAAAATTTTCAAAAATGGCGGAGTTACGGGTGTTTGAATTTTTTTGCACTGCTTAGTTTGAAAATTCATATCTCCGAAACCATCAATCGTAGCGCAATGGTCCTGGACTCATTTCACTGACAAAAGAAAGGGCTACCGTTAAAAAAATACATTGGAAACAAAAATTAATTTTTTCAAGTTTTTTTCGCCACTTTTTTCCAAAATTTGGCCGCCATTCCCAAAGGGTACGGTGAATTTCATGGAGACAATTTTTTTTAGATAGCTGCTTCTTTCCCCTTTAATTTCGTAAAAAAAAATTTATGGAGACCTCACCAGGTCCGGAGAAAAAAATTAAAACGTCCGGCCGTGCGTCGCCGCGCGCGCCGTTCCACGGTGGCCGCGCTACTCCGGTAGGCTCGCTGTTTCACGTGCTGTTGAATTTCATTCAATGTTTCGCCATCCACCAGGGTTATCCTTTCTAGGAAACTAGTTATTCAACTACTTTAGACTCCCAGAATATTTTCACTGGTTATTTCCGCTCGGAATTATACCTGTTCCGAAAATTTCTCCGCGGTTATGGTTCCTTGAACACACCTGTGCTGCAATGCAATGAAAAGGGCCGATGTTTTGAGTGAAATTGCGCTCGATGGCGCTTAGTTGGACACGCCTGTTGAATATTAATTCTTAACTTTCACATGTTCAAAATTTTCTGATGCGGAAAATAATTTCGTTTTGATGAATTTATCAGAAATTGGAATGACTGCATGTAATTTCAGAGTACCGCGAACCGTCAAAGCTTCATCAAATCGATTTTGTAAAATAGCCTCTTCTGCTGTATGTTCTGCAGACGTGCAGTAGGCAAAAGATATGCTTTTGAAATAAGAGCATGCCCAATTATACAAATCCAGCGGTGTTTGAATGGGATCTGAATTACCAATCAATTGTAAACTCGCCCGTGAAGCTAATCTTTTAACAGTTCCACCTACCCCATCACATGGCCCTTTGCCATGTGATGTCGCAAAAAAATGCCACTCAGCTTGACATCCAAAGTCTTCGGAGTGATGTGTTATATTAATAAAATTCTTTTTATTTTTATACTGGGAAGCTGCTCCATCTGAGAAATAAATTATTTTGTTTATGGGAATCGAACCTTGAAACTTCTCTTTCATGAAGTCAATCAATTTTTTTTGGAATTGCTTAGCTTCACGGGCGAGTTTACAATTGATTGGTAATTCAGACCCCATTCAAACACCGCTGGATTTGTATAATTGGGCATGCTCTTATTTCAAAAGCATATCTTTTGCCTACTGCACGTCTGCAGAACATACAGCAGAAGAGGCTATTTTACAAAATCGATTTGATGAAGCTTTGACGGTTCGCGGTACTCTGAAATTACATGCAGTCATTCCAATTTCTGATAAATTCATCAAAACGAAATTATTTTCCGCATCAGAAAATTTTGAACATGTGAAAGTTAAGAATTAATATTCAACAGGCGTGTCCAACTAAGCGCCATCGAGCGCAATTTCACTCAAAACATCGGCCCTTTTCATTGCATTGCAGCACAGGTGTGTTCAAGGAACCATAACCGCGGAGAAATTTTCGGAACAGGTATAATTCCGAGCGGAAATAACCAGTGAAAATATTCTGGGAGTCTAAAGTAGTTGAATAACTAGTTTCCTAGAAAGGATAACCCTGGTGGATAGCGAAACATTGAATGAAATTCAACAGCACGTGAAACAGCGAGCCTACCGGAGTAGCGCGGCTACCGTGGAACGGCGCGCGCGGCGACGCACGGCCGGACGTTTTAATTTGTTTCTCCGGACCTGGTGAGGTCTCCATAAATTTTTTTTTACGAAATTAAAGGGGAAAGAAGCAGCTATCTAAAAAAAATTGTCTCCATGAAATTCACCGTACCCTTTGGGAATGGCGGCCAAATTTTGGAAAAAAGTGGCGAAAAAAACTTGAAAAAATTAATTTTTGTTTCCAATGTATTTTTTTAACGGTAGCCCTTTCTATTGTCAGTGAAATGAGTCCAGGACCATTGCGCTACGATTGATGGTTTCGGAGATATGAATTTTCAAACTAAGCAGTGCAAAAAAATTCAAACACCCGTAACTCCGCCATTTTTGAAAATTTTTCAAAATCCGTGAACTTCTATTTTTTTTTTCCATAGTACTAAAGATTCCTCGAAGGGCGCAAAAATCCGCGATTTGAGTGTTTTTTTTTGAGTGAGATGACATGGACCCGCTCATATACAGTGAACTTACCTAGAAAGTTAGCAGTCAGTCACAGTCAACTCGAGACACTTCGCCAGTTTCGTCTGTTTTTCGCAGGTTGGCCACCCCATGTTTTTGGTTTAAAGCAAAGCTGACAATGGCTTTCACATGGCCGCGTCAATGTAAGGTAATGATGTTTGTTTTCCCGGATTTTTCTAGCACTTACACGGGTATGCAGAAAATAACAGTGCCTCACGGTGTTCGCTGCTGTTAATTTTTTATTGTGGGAAAGCTCGTGATATGTAGTATAGGAACCCATGACGAAATTTTGTCACTTATTGTCAAGTTGATTCGCAGCTCTAAAACCATGTCGGTATCTCACGAGGAGTCGACCAGACCTCCGGATGACAGATCTGGCCCAAACTTTGAGGGATCTTTTTTATTGTACCTGAATATGAAGCAGGTAACACATAACTCTCCAGAATGGGCCTTTATTCTTTTGGGGAGCCCCGCTTGATAGTACTATCCAGCGGCAGATGAATATTCGACGCAGGTGACAATACTTTGTTTTGCTTCATCGAATTGAGTCTTTTTAGGCTAGATTCTGGTCATTATTGTCAGTTTATGATCATTATACTAGTTTGAGGCAGTTCAACCAGCTCTTAAGCTTTCGACGAGCCTGTAAATGGTCCTTTGCCACAGTGAAATAGCCTTCGGAACCCACGTCGTTGGCTTTTAAAGAATCCCTACACGGACAGGAGACTTTCCTACTCACAGAACTTGTTTGAAATTAGATGACAAAAGTATTTAGAAAGTGCAGCTAGAAGATTTATTTCCTGATTTCTCTGTGAATATGTATTCGTCGAATAATGAGAAGTCAAAGGTTGAATCGTATTAAAAACAACAAAAATAAAATTAAAAAAACAATTTTTGAAGTTAAAAGCCAGTCTACTAATTTCACTCCTTTGTTACGTTTGTCACCTAATTTCAAACAAGTTCTATGAGTTCGAAGGTCTCCGGTCCGTGTAGGGATTCTTTAGAGCCAACGCCGTGGATTCCGAAGGCTATTTCATTGTGGCGAAGGGCCATCCACAGGCTCGTCGGAAGCTTAAAAGCTGGTTGAACTGCCTCAAACTAGTAACAATGATCATAATTCGACAATAATAACTAGATTCTAGGCTAAAAGAACTCAATTCGATGGAACAGAACAAAGTTTTATCACCTGCGAAAAATATTCATCTGCCGCTGGATATTACTATCAAGCGGGGCTCACCGAAAGAATAAAGGCCCATTCTGGAGAGTTGTGTTACCTGCTTTATATTCAAGTACAAGAAAACATCCCCCAATCGTCTTTGCATCAGTCCAGACTGTCCTCGCCTATCTCTCGTTATAGTCGATGATTAGGCCCCTGGCTCAAGAACTCATGATTTTTTGACCAATTCGAAGCTATTTCCGACTTCGCCGAATGAACACTACGATATGTTGCAGCAAAGTTCTCTTTCCAGTCGATGATTATTTGCGCTAGCTCGGAGCTACTTTCAACTGCGCTGAATAAAACCTGTGATATCCTCGAGCGGATCCCTCGTTACAGTTGATAATTAGACCGCTGGCCTCAAAACTCATGATTCTTGTACGACCTCGAAGTCATTTCCAGCTACGCTGAATAAAAACTAAGATTTCTTGGAGCGAAGCTCTTTTCTCGGTCGATGATTATGTCCCTCGCTAGGGGACTCATGATATTTGTGCTAGCTCGGAGCTACTTTCAACTGCGCTGAATAAAAACTGTGATATCCTGGAGCGGATCTCTCGTTGCAGTCGATGATTGGGCCCCTCGCTCAAGAACTAATTATTTTCGTACAACCTCGAAGCTATTTCCAGCTACGCCAAATGAAAGCCATGATACCTTGGAGCGAAGCTCTCTTTTCAGTCAATGATTATGTCTCTCGCTAGGAAACTCATAATATTTGTGCTAGCTCGGAGCTACTTTCAACAGCGCTGAATAAAAACTGAGCTTTGTCGGAGCGGATCTCTCGTTGCAGTCGATGATTAGGCCCCTGGCTCCAAAACTCGTGATTCTTGTATGACCTCTAAGCCATTGCCAGCTACGCCGAATAAAAACTTTGGTATCCCGACCATGATAGTTCCTCGCTTGGGAACTAATGTTTTTTGGTGATGCCCGCATGGTTCATCCAGAATGCATCGTCATCTTACAAGTTCGTTTTTTCTTTTCGCCGCCACAGCTTGCGCTGCTGCACTGAAGTACAAGAAAAGATCCCTCAAAGTTTGGGCCATATCTGTCATCCGGGGGTATGGTCGACTTCTCGTGAGATACCGACATGGTTTTAGAGCTGCGAATCAACCTCAAAATAAGTGATTAAGTTTTGTGATGAGTTCCTATACCACATATCACGAGCTTTTCCACGAAAAAAAAGATTCACAGCAGCGAACACCGTAAGGCGCTGTTATTTTCTGCATACCCGCGTTTAAGCGGCTGGGTCAATGAAAAACCGTGACGAAACTCACTGATAACCAAATTTTGTTGTATTTGTGAAGAATAGATGATGAGATTCAGACAAAAATAGAAATGAAGGAAAGCTTGGTGATCTGGCTGATCCGGTCTTGAAGACTGCCATCGGTCGGCCCTTGTCGATCCACGAAGGCTTGGTTCCCCCCTCCTTCCTTCCCTGCTTGCGCTGGGAACGCCACCTGAAGTTGCGGAATCGAGCCGGTGGCTGGAGTCGGAAGCAAACACCCGCCCGCCTCGTTTTCCTGAAACGAAGATTGCCCCGATGCAAGAGCTCCATCCGCCAGCCATGGGGCATTTGGAAACGTTCCTTTAGTGGTCGGTTGGCAGCCTGCATAATTTCACGATGGGGCGATCGTACACACCGAACGCGGTGCGTACGGCAACCGCGCGGACTAGTCTATCGCGACCTGGATAGATCTGCTGGACTCTGCCCAACGGCCACCGGCCATGTTTGAGCAATGAGAGGTCGATGATCAACACAAGGTCACCCTCTCGCAAATTGGGTGCCTATGTGGTCCATTTCGTACGCTGTTGAAGCGTGTTGAGATACTCTCTGGCCCACCGGGTCCAGAAGTGATCTCTCATGGCCTGGACCAGACGCCAATGAGAGAGATGATTTTCCGGGGGTCTGCTTGCACGGGTACGGTAGTCAGGGCAGAGCCTGTCAAAAAATGCCCTGGGGTGAGCAGCTGCAGGTCGCTGACCTCTCCTGCCAAGGGTGTCAGGGGACGGAAGTTCATACACTTCTCCACTTCCACGACCAACGTATTCATTTCTTCGTCCCATGGCAACCTCTCCCGCCATATGTCTTGCATCAACACCTCGGCTATAATAATCACTGGCCCTAGCCAGCCCGATGGGTCAAAAAGTCTTGCCGGTGCGGAGAGAACTTGTCGCTTGGTGGTCTGATCGCCACCTGGGAGCGCTGGTGCACGAAACCGAGAGTTGTCCTGCACTGGATCCCAGGACACCCCTAGCGCCTCGACCGGTCCGTCGGTCTCAAAGTCCAACCAGCTTGGTCGCAATCGGGCTTCCTGTGGCAAGCTCTCGAGCAGCGATTGATCGTTGGATACCCACTTCCGCACACTGAATCATCCTGCACAGAGGATGGAGATCAGCTGATCGCGCAAGGCCTTTGCAGAGGTGACGTCATCAGCCTCAGACAGAATGTCGTCGACATAGGTGGCTTCTCGGAGAATTTACGCTGCTTCCGGGTGGGTGGGTTTTTCATCGTGTTCCAATTGCCGTAGAGTCCGGATGGCTAGGTACGGGGCGCAAGACATTTCGTCAGTGACATCTAGGAGTTGGTAATGCTTATGGTCAGTTTCTCCGGGCTGTTTCCATAAAATCCGCTGCAGGTCAACGTCCCGGGGATCGATCCATATCTGTCGGTACATCATCTCGATGTCAGTGCAGAACGCGATGCTGTGCAGGCGCTATCGTGTGAGAGTCGATGCCAGATCAGCCTGCAGCGACGGCTCGTTATGCAGGAGGTCGTTAATAGAGACCCCCCGGGGAGTCCGCTGGGAGGCATTGAACACCACCCTCAATTTCCGCTTGATATCGGCTTCTTGCCAGATGCCATGATAAGGGATGTAGCAAATGGGTCCCTGTGTGTGAGTGGCCTTGATGGCTTCGACAGGGCGCATGTGACCCATTTGTTCGTATACGGCCATGAAGCGGCTGTACTCGGCCCGGAGATCTGGGTGGCACTCCATGCGCGCGTGAATGCTCTCCAGTAATCGCATGGCGATCCGCAGCGTGTTACCCAATCTTCTAGACGGAGAGCTGACTGCAAAAATAGGTGTCCCATTTATCGAGCGATTGAACTTGGTTTACAAGTAGGCCCAGACATGATTGTTAATTGATTCGGACGCCTAGCAGCTGTTCGTCGGGGCATGCGGGCGCAGCGTGGGTGCGAAGAGGCTGAAAAATCAATCGAAGTTGTCTCATTGATCGAGCGCTGGTTTCTGGTCTGATAGTAGCTATTGAGGTCTTAAATTCGAAAATAAAATTGCCGAGCAATTTGGTTTGGGCAAAAGTAGCGCCAGGCGATGTTGAAGATGCGTAAAATACGGCCGAAGTTGTGTCATTTATCGAGGGCTAAGACAAGAATTCTTTGTTACATACAAGCCTCAGGAACGTGTTTTTAAAATGACAGGTGAAAATTTGGAGTCAAACACTGCCAGGCGTCGACGAAGTCCGGGAAATGCGCATTCAACAATGGATCAGACGCTACAGGTATCGAATAGGATCAACATTACACATAATCATATTGAAATGGATCGAAGGGGGAAACATTGTTATTCATAATCGTTTGTTATTTTCAAGCTCAATTATAAATTTCAGGTTTGTTACATTATAATATATGGATGGTAAGTTAATCGAACTCATCATCCTCGGGATCGGCATCATCTTCGTCATCTGTAAAATGAATTTGAAATTATTGAAACATTGTAGTTACTTTATCTCTTATCATCGATGATAGACACATACAGGGAGAATTCTTAACGTCTGGAGGCTCAGAGGAGCATTGAGATGGCGGCGTATGAAGAAGCAGGGGCATGGCCACCTCAACACTTCGCTGAGTCTCCAGATTTTAGGGATTCACCCTGTATATATATGGACTATTCCACGTGAACCGGATCAGTCACCTCTCAGATATTTTTTCAATTTTGCATGTCGATTGTCCATGGGGAGTTAGAATTTTGTGCCAAAGGATTTTTGAATTTGTGCAAATTTCAATTTGTTATCAACAATCGAAAAATTGAGCAGCTTTTTCTTTGAAAATTCATAACTTCGTCAAAAATGATGTTAGATTCAATTTCTTTGATGGGACTTACGCGGCTTGTACCACAGATTCAGGAAAAAAATAGATCGTTTGAAAAAAGTTTATTTGTCGATCGTTTATTCAACAATTAATTTTTAAATGTTTTTTGAATCACTCGTCGATAGCACCGAAAAAGTTGAAAAAAATACTGACATATACTTTGAACTATACTACAGCCTGCGAATTAATTTCAGAAATGCCATCGGCTTCGTTTTTGAGTAAAAAATTATCAAAGTTGCCGGCGCGCGTCAATTCTGAGGAGTCTGACTCTTCGCCGCTTGGCGCGTAATGGCGCGCGCCAGACTGCCGGCCGCCGCTACTTGGCGGACGCATTCGCGAGTCATTTTTACAATCAGCGACACCATTGACAAATCTGGAAAAATACTAGAGCTTTTCCATGACTTCTCTGAGCGATAAAGCCAAGTTCCAGAAATGTGCTCTTCCTATTTTCCATAATGTGTACCTCGTAATATTTTAAATTGCAATATCTCAATAACGAGAAAAAGCACATTGTTTTAACTTGACTCTATCGCTTAGAGAAGTCATGGAAAAGCTTTAGTATTTTTACCAGATTTTTAAATGGTGTCGCTGATTATGAAAATGACTCGCGAATGCGTCCGCCAAGTAGCGGCGGCCGGCAGTTTGGCGCGCCCCTATTATGCGCCAAGCGGCGCAGAGTCAGAATCGTCAGAATTGACGCGTGCCGCCAACTTTGATAATTTTTTACTCGAAAACGAAGCCGATGGCACGTCTGAAATTGATTAACAGGCTGTAGTATAGTTCAAAGTATATGTCAGTATTTTTTTCAAATTTTTCGGTACTATCAACGAGTGTTTTAAAAATCATTCGAAAATTAATTGTTATATAAACAATTGATAAATGAACTTTCTCCAAACTATCTATTTTTTTCCCAAATCTGTGGTACAAGCTGCGTAAATCCCATCAAAGAAATTGAATCTAACATCATTTTTGGCAAGGTTATGAATTTTCAAAGAAAACGCTGCTCAATTTTCCGATTGTTGATAACAAATTGAAATTTGCACTCATTCAAAAATCCTTTGGCACAAAATTTTAACTTCCCATGAACAATCGACATGCAAAATTAGAAAAATATCTGAGAGGTGACTGATCCGGTTCACGTGGAATAGCCCATATATACAGGGTGGCCTATTTCAAAGGGACCACTCGAATATCTCCTAAACTATACGAGCTATGAGAAAAAAATTTCAGACAAGAGTTGTACGGTTCAGAGGGGGACACAAGTTGGCATTATCGGCGTTGTCGTGGATGGCACCAATTCCGAGAAATCATAACAACTTCACTTTTTTTAAATGGAATCCAATTTTTTTGCCGGGACAAAGTTTGAAGCGGACTTCATGACGAATTCAAAAATGTATACTTTTAAAGTTTGTCATGCGTGGTTGCCGAGTTTTTGGTATCGTTTGCTCGAACGTTAATTTTGCCCGCTGTCAGCTTGGTATACGTTAGCGAACTTGACGGGGTGTTATTTTTTCTTTTTTTTTTCCTTACTATAATTTTTATCAACCTATTTTTACATTTATTTTCATCAATGATTATCGATCACCGAGTTGCTTAACGTCTCAAAAGAGGTTCGAAAACGTTTCCGTTAACGGTAATGCAGACCTGGACCCTCCGACGGAACTCCGTATAACTCTATGATTGACATACATTGACATTGACATGCAGTATGAATAGATGGCCAATATCACAATACGTTATAGTTAGCATAAGCTTATTTGATCGTCACCTGACCGCTGTTTTGTTGATGGTTCGAGGACCCTCTTTTATGTAAGCAATGAGCTACAGACGGGTTCTTCAGTCAGTACATTTTGAATTTTGTAACATGCCTGACTACACTCCGAATGACATTGGGGATTTTTGCGGAACTTCGTGTATGAACGAGAGCTCACTACGCGAGAAGATATGCAACATCGGATTATCGACGCGTGTCGTGCCATCCCCAGGCACGTCTTGCGGGCCACAGTTTCGGAGTTCCGTCGGAGGGTCCAGGTCTGCATTAACGGTAACGGAAACGTTTTCGAAAATCGTTTGAGACGTTAAGCAACTCGGTGATGAATATCCATTGATGAAAACAAATGTAAAAATAGGTTGATAAAAATTATAGTACGGAAAAAAAAAGAAAAAATAACACCCCGTCAAGTTCGCTAACGTATACCAAGCTGACAGCGGGCAAAATTTACGTTCGAGCAAACGATACCAAAAACTCGGCAACCACGCATGACAAACTTTAAAAGTATACATTTTTGAATTCGTCATGAAGTCCGCTTCAAACTTTGTCCCGGCAAAAAAATTGGATTCCATTTAAAAAAAGTGAAGTTGTTATGATTTCTCGGAATTGGTGCCATCCACGACAACGCCGATAATGCCAACTTGTGTCCCCCTCTGAACCGTACAACTCTTGTCTGAAACTTTTTCTCATAGCTCGTATAGTTTAGGAGATATTCGAGTGGTCCCTTTAAAATGGGCCACCCTGTATATCTAGAATGTATACATTAGGCTGGTTCCAAAAAAGCGACTGTTTTTTTATTTTTACATTTCGCACTGAAATATCTTTGGGGTATAAAGAAAAGACGCCTGTGGGAATTGGAGCTCTTAATTTTAATATTTAGAGGTCGCATCAAGAATTTCTATTTCCTATTAAAATACCTTTTTGTAGAGCGTTCAATTTCCTACAGAAATATTTATCGTGCATAAGAATCTGTTAATTAGTTTGTGAGCTCCAAAATTGAAAAGAAAAACAAAGAATTTTTTCATGTTATTTAAATGGGAAATATAAATTCTCGATGCGCGAACTCTAAATATTAAAATTAAGAGCTCCAATTCTCACAGGCGTCTTTTCTTTATACCCTAAAGACATTTCAGTTCGAAATGTAAAAATTAAAAAAGAAGTCGCTTTTTTGGAACCAGCCTAATGTATACATTGTAGATATACAGGGTGGTCTTGTTTAATCGCCCCAGGCGAATATCTCGAAAACTAGAAGAGATACGAAAAAAGTTAAACACAAAACTTGAAGGGTTGCGAGGGGGAAAGATGATGATGATATGTGTTGACTTGTGGACTTTGCCACATCCGAGATTTCGCTTGTCACTTCGGATTTTGCATAGGGAACACATATTTCGGATATGAGCAACTCATAGCAAGATCAAAAACTAATTCAAATACGAGAGGCGAAGAAAATTTTATTTTATTTTTGAATCTGAAAAAAAAATTTTTCCGTTTGAAAAATTTTTTTTCTCGTATTTTTCCGAATAAAATATTGTTTTCCTGCTTTTGAATTTGTCTCCAACTCCGCTATTGGCTTGGTCAACAGAAAATGAAGAAATTGAACGAAATAAAAAAAAGTTATAAATTCAAAATAAAAATCAATTGAGAAAAACCAAATTTGTTTATTATAAAATTTTTTTTTTTTGCTCTTCGTATTTGAATTAGTCTTTGATTACGCCATTCGCTGCTCATACCTAAAATATGTGTTCCCTATCTAAAATTCGAAGTTACTAGCAATATCTCGGATATGGCAAAGTCCACAAGTGAACACACATCATCATCATCTTTTCCCCTCGAAACCCTTCAAGTTTTGTATTCAACTTTTTTCGTATCTCTTCTAGTTTTCGAGATATTCGGCTGGGGCGATTCAAAAAGACCACCCTGTATAGATATACAGGGTGAATCCCTAAAATCTGGACACTCAGGAAAGTGTTGAGGTGGCCATGCCCCTGCTTCTTCATACGCCGCCATCTCAATGCTCCTCTGAGCCTCCAGACGTTAGGAATTCCTGTATATTTCTATTATCGGATAAGAGATAAGGTAACTACAATGTTTTAATAACTTCAAATGCATTTTACAGATGACGAAGATGATGCCGATCCCGTGGATGATGAGTTCGATTAACTTACCATCCATATATTATAATATAACAAACTCGAAATTTATAATAATGCTTGAAAATAACAAACAATTATGAATAACGATGTTTCCCCCTTCGATCCATTTCAATATGATTATGTGTGATGTTGATCCTATTAGATACCTGTAGCGTCTGATCTATTGTTGAATGCGCATTTCCCGGACCTCGTCGACCCTGGCAGTGTTTGACCCAAGATTTTCACCTGTCATTTCACAAACACGTTCCTGAGGCTTGTATGTAACAAAGAGGTCTTGTCTCAGCCCTCGATAAATGAGACAATTTCGGCCGTATTTTACGCACCTTTAACGTCGCCTGGCGCTACTTTTGCCCCAACCAAATTGCTTGGCAATTTTATTTTCGAATTTAAGACATCAATAGCTACTATCAGACGAAAAACCAGCGCTCGATCAATGAGACAACTTCGATTGATTTTTGAGCCTCTTCGCACCCACGCTGCGCCCGCATGCCTCGACGAACAGCTGCCAGGCGTCCGAATTAATTAACAATCATGTCTGGGCCTACTTTTAAACTAGGTTTAATCGCTCGATAAATGGGACACCTATTTTTGCAGTCAGCTCTTAGACTATTCGTTAGGGGAGTGTCTCGAAGGGAAGTCGGACGGTGTATCTTCCGTCAGCGTCGCGGCGACAGCCGGCAAACAGGCGTTCACACTCCTTATTCTCAGCGTAGACGATGGGGTCACCTGAGATCTCCTCTCATTCCCAAACCCTGCTCAGGAGCTTGTCTAGTCGTTAGGATCGCTGAGCTCTCACCATCAACGTGGCTCGTTCGTCGCTCGGCTCTCTTTCTAATGAATCTAGACTTTGACCCTCAAATAATTCAACCGCGCATGAAAAATATACCAATCGACGCAGAAACTTGCCCAGAATAACATATCAAAATGTTTAATCACGAAATTCCCGGGGTCATAGTTAAATTAAATCAAAACTATCAATAAATCGCGAGTCCGTGAATAAATCGCTCGGGGTTTCGTCCCAACTCATCAAAAAAAAAAAAAAAAAAAAATAGCAGCTTGTAGAGGAGATCATTCCACACAAATTCGAAGCGGGAACCCATGTTCCACGATCAGCCGTTTTCGTGTTGAAAATTATTGAACTTTTCTGGCCCAAACATCGCCAAACGATCAGCTGTGATCTAGCAACGCTTCCCGCTAACGCGCGCAGCCTGGCGGCAGGCGCGCGAATTCAAACTCACGCTACGTGCTATTCTTCATTAAATATGATTTTCATCCATTAGCAGTCCATTTTTGCTATGTATGTGTTTATTTATCATACAAATCATAGCAGTTTTCTAATACATCTGATAAAATGACGAGGTGATGAGCTTGTTAGGTAAAATTATTTACTACATCGAATTAATCATTACAAAATTTGGTATATTATCAATAGAATACATTAATTTGACTTGAAATCAATGTTTTTTATTCGTTTGATTAATAAATTTTGATAATATACCAAATTTTGTAATGATTCATTCGATGTAGTAAGTAATTTTACCTAATAACCTCATTACCTCGTCATTTTATTGGATATATGAGAAAACTGCCATTATTCGTATGATAAATAAACATATACATAGCAAAAATGGACTGCTAATGGATGAAAATCATATTTAATGAAGAATAGCACGTAGCGTGAGTTTGAATTCGCTGCGCATTCGCGCGCCTGCCACCAGGCTACGCGCGTTAGCGGGAGGCGTTGCTAGATCACAGCTGATCGTTTGGCGATGTTTGGGCCAGAAAAAGTTCAATAATTTTTAACGCGAAAACGGCTGATCGTGGAACATGGGTTCCCGCTTCGAATTTGTGTGGAATGATCTCCTCTACAAGCTGCTACTTTTTCTTCTCTTTTTTGATGAGTTGCGACGAAACCCCGAGCGATTTTTTCACGGACTCGCGATTTATTGATAGTCTTTAATTAATTTAACTATGACCCCGGGAATTTCGTGAATAAACATTTTGATGTTATTCTGGGCAAGTTTCTGCGTCGATTGGTATATTTTTCATGCGCGGCTGAATTATTTGAGGGTAGGCCTATTTTTCGAGCTACATTGACTAGACTATCTGTGGTCCGGTGCAGGACTCACCGACCCGGTCACAATCCATCCAAGAATCGTCCTCTTAACAATGGGTGCGTTAATGGGACCGCGTCGAACACCATCAAGGATTAGGCAGCCATACACGTCAGCTCTCAACAGGACATCGATTCTGCTTGGGGTTGCAAAGTCAGGGTCAGCGAGGCCGATGCCCTCTAGATATTGCCATGCGTCTCTCTGACGCGGACTTGCGTTTGGTGTCGTCACACCCAGATCGCGGAGTATAAAGACAGCTACTTCCAGGTACTGGATTGATGCAACACACGTTTGGATTCTCAGAGTGGCTCCCTTTGTAGAAACGCCGAACTGACGCCCTCCGACAGCGCAAATAGAGACAGACGTCTCCTGTTGATTCAGTCCGAGTTTACAAATGAGAGAACTGCTTGCGAAGCTTACCTCTGAGCCCGGGTCGATCAGGGCTCCTGCGTTCACGCGCCGCCCGCATCAATTTTCTACTTCAATTCGGGCGGTGTCCGGCAGCACTACTGTCGGCGCAAAAAGGTTAGAGCCCTGAGTTTCAGTGGTCATAACTTTTGAGGAAAAAATCATAGAGCAAAAAATCAAAAACGATCGTGGGGCGCTGAGTTTTCTGCGTTCATGGATCATTTACAAATTGCGGTGCGAAAATCATGCCAACCGCAGTGACCTCCAAAGGGTAAAAAAACGTAGTTTTTTGGGGGTCCATTGCCGTTCGTGAAGTTTACCTCGTCAGCGTTCGTCGAATAAGAGTGTTAAAAATCTGAAAAAATCATAAGTATTCCCCGAACATTCACAAACATGATGGTTTTGGGAATTTTGAAAAATCTTGGAAGACCTCGACGCCAGGTGCAAAAAACTCCAATCGTGCGATTTGGAGAACGGCTCGGTACCGGTGACCCTGAGATGGCTCAAATTTTTCGTTGAAATATACACTATTCGATTCCGTAATCAGTTTACAATTTGTAATACTGAACTTGCAGATATCGCCGTTGACAATTTTCTTAATATGCACTGGGCGACGTGCGCCCGAGTCGCGATATTCGTCGCTGCATTTTCCCCCCTTCGGCCCCGCTGCCGACTCGATTGTTGCTTGCAGAACAATTTGTTTTGTTTACTATTAGTTATTGACGGGTCTACACACATACGCTACGTATACATATATTGCATACTATGGACAGTAAGCAACAATTGAGTCGACAGCGGGGCCGAAGGGGGGAAAATGCAGCGACGAATATCGCGACTCGGGCGCACGTCGCCCAGTGCATATTGAGAAAATTGTCAGCGTCGATATCTGCAAGTTCAGTATTGCGAATAAGAAACTGATTACGGAATCGAATAGTGTATATTTCAACGAAAAATTTGAGCCATCTCAGGGTCACCGGTACCGAGCCGTTCTCCAAATCACACGATCGGACTTTTTTGCACCTGGCGTCGAGGTCTTGCAAGATGTCAAAAAATTCTAAAAGCCATCATGTTTGTGAATGTTCGGGAAATACTTATGATTTTTTTCAGATTTTTATCACTTTTTTTCGACGAACGCTGACGGGTTAAACTTCACAAACGGCAATGGACCCCTGGAAAACTACGTTTTTTGACCCTTTGGAGGTCACTGCGGTTGGCACGATTTTCGCACCGAAATTTATGAATGATCCATGAACGCAGAAAACTCGGCGCCCTACGATCGTTTTTGATTTTTTGCTCTAGCATTTTTCCCTCAGAAGTTATGACCACTGAAACTCAGGGCTCTAACCTTTTTGCGCCGACAGTAGTCATGCTCGTGGCGCGGGGGTTGATTGACCGAGGCTTGTTGTGGTGGAGCGATCTTCTAATTGGCGGGCCCGCTTGCGGGGTTGGTCGTCGTGTGACCCTGAGGGTTTCCTTTTCTTAACCCGCTCCTGGTGAATCAGCGTATGGTGCAGACCTTGGCACTTCTGACAGCGACTGGTCAGGCTGCATTCATTGCCACGGTGACCTGGTCTCAGGCAATTGAAGCACAGACGGAGGCGGTAGATGGTGTCTCGCTGTGTATCCGGGTCCAGGCTGGCAAGCTCCGGACAGCGTCCTATGTAGTGCCGTTCCCCGCAGACCTGGCACTTCCCGCCGGCTGTGGAATTGACGTGTACTCTCGCACGACTTACCGATCGTGATGAAGATGTCTGGTGAGAGTAGGTTTCGGCACTGCCCTTCGACCCTCGAGCTGGTTCGAGGGGCTCGGAGAGCTCGAAACCGATTCTGGAGGAATCTGGTCATGCCGTCGAAGGTGGGGGACTCCGCGGCATCAGCAGATCTCTTCTCCCAGTCCCGCCGGGTGACAGGATCCATTCCCTTTGCGGCAAGAAAGGTGAACCAGTTATCCCAGTGGTCAACTGGGCGCTTGAGCGATCTGAACGCATCCTTTCATTTGACAACCTGGTCGAGGAGATTTTGCAATCCCTTCGCGGTCTCATTCTTCAGGGGTTGAATGGAGGTCAGTTTGGTCTTGTGGTTGTAGATGAGAAGATGCTCGTTATCGCATCGCTTGAGCAAAAGGTTCCACGCGAGATCGTAATTGGCCGGGGTCGTCCGAACTCCTTCCAATGCTGCCTTGGCCTCGCCTTCCACCGACGCCTTGAGATAGTGCAGCTTCTGCACCGGCGTCAGGGATCAGTCGAGATGCATTAAGGACCTGAACATATCTCGGAATGGTTCCCAGTCCTCACGACACCCGGAGAAGGCTGGCAGATTGATCTTCGGTAGATGAGCTTGATGGGTCTGACGAGGCGTCTCTGGAAGAGGCTCTGCGACTTGCGCGTTCAATCGTGCCTGCCCGTCGTAGAGGAACCCCAATGCCGAGGTGTACTGGGTCTCGGTGGACGTAAACAGATCCTCAGTGAAATACTCCCTTGCTTGGAGGGCTCCGTCTTGTAGAAGCAGGGCGTGGTTCCGCTGAACCCTTACCCAGTACTTTTCAAGGAGTTCGATGCGACCACGGATGTAGCCGGAGGTGAAGTCCTCTCTTGTTGTCCTGAGAGTGTTTGTTTTGAACCGGGCGACCAATGTTGCCTGAGCCATCTGCCCCTGCAGCATCTCCATGGTGTGAGGCCTGGTGGCAGCGCGTTCCGATTGTGGCTAATTTCTGAGATGGTAGGGACCTGTTGATGACGCAATAGAAAATAGGAGTTGAGTGTATTCAAATTCAGAGTTCATGTATTATTCAGCTGGGAACCGTAATCCGATTGTTTGTTTTGAATGAGTCGAGCCCGATATAGGCAGCTGGGCCTTGTTCGAGGGCGACCCTCCGTGTTGTTTGATATTGAGACGTGCCGGCTCAGATTCACCGTAGGCAGAAAACTGACTACGACCGTTTTTCAACTATGCACTCCGTCGTTCTGATTTGATAGCACGCTCAAATCCGGCTCGAAGCACCATGTTCGCTTCAACATCGATAAAAGGCTGGGTCGATGAAAAACCGTGACGGAACTTACTAATAACCAAATGTTGTATTTGTGAATAATGGATAATAAGATTCAGACGAAAATTGATTTTACCTCAGCACCGCCTTTTTTGTTTATTGAATCAAAGGTTGTGCCGGGTTGTGCTAGATTTGTGCTGCGCTGTGCCGCAAACCGTAATTCGATACCGCTAACCATTTTCGAGTAATCACAGATCAAAAAACCAAACGGAGCACCGCAATTGTAAAATTCTTCTTGTTTTTTTTTCGCAATGAACAGAGTTTGATTTGTGCTCGTATGTGCAGCATGGCAGAATGAGCTCAGAATTGCGGTAAACCAAAAATGAGACTGTATCAGGGACCAGTGGCTCAGAAGACACGAGGGTAGAAGGGAATTTTGGAAAATCGTTTATGAGAAATGCGAATTTCCAAAACTTGTGTTGCGTTGTGTTGGAAAAGTACTACAACTTTTCATGACGACTCGGAGTACTCAGACCGTCCTCTCGTGGTCCACCCGGCAAACACGATTTCCAAAAAACTTGAACTTTCGGAAATCAAAATTTCAAAACTTGCGCTTGGTTGTTCTAGGCGAGACCAACGACTTTGTATCACGACTCGAGGCTCTAGGACCACCTTCTCGTCATCTAGACGGAAAATTAAGATTTTCGAGAATAAGAAACTTGTATTTTATTCAAATTTCAAAAATCCGGAACTTGTGCTGGGTTGTGCTGAGCAAGACCATCGACTTTGTGTCACGTCTCGAAGTTTTCGGACCACCCCCTCGTCATCTGGACGCAAAATTGCGACTTTTTGTTATTTTGGAAATTTTTTTTTTTCGAATTTCCAAAATCTGGAACTTGCTCTGGGTTGTGCTAGGCGGGATCAACGACTTTGTATCACGGCTCGAGGCTCTTGGATCTTGATCCGGTTTTGAAGACTGCCGTCGGTCAGTCCTTGTCGATCCACAAAGGCTCGGTTCCCCCCTCCTTTTGTTATTTTGGAAATTTTTTTTTTTCGAATTTCCAAAATCTGGAACTTCCTCTGGGTTGTGCTAGGCGGGATCAACGACTTTGTATCACGGCTCGAGGCTCTTGGATCTTGATCCGGTTTTGAAGACTGCCGTCGGTCAGTCCTTGTCGATCCACAAAGGCTCGGTTCCCCCCTCCTTTCATTCCTGCTAGCGCTGGGAACGCCACCTGAAGTTGCGGGATTAAGCCGGCGGCTGGAGTCAGAAAGCAAACGATTTTTATATGCCACACTAGATTTTTTAGACCCGAAAAATTTTTTTTTTCAATAAACACAAAATTTTTAAAAATTACAAAATAAAAATTCAAAATCAAAAACCTCCTCGCGAAAATTCTGAAAATTCTTTAGAAAAATCCGGTGTGAGATTTGGAAATAGTTCAGAAGTCATCCGCAGTTAAATAACTCCCGGTGCTGATTTTTCGAATGTTTTTTTTACGGAAAAAGCTTGAAAACAGTAAGAAGGTGTTATGGAATGGAAGTACGAATGGGTTCGCCCTTGTATTACGCGTGGATTGGTAACCTGGATGAAGGATGTTAAATAAACGGGAAGCACACATATAATGCGTGGAACTGTCTTTGTTTATTGCTTTGTCAATTACCGAATGAACAGCAGCGTTAGCGTAAGAGAGTTCTGTGTCTTCCGAATAAAAATTGTTCTAGCGAACATTAAACATTGACTTTTTGAAAATAGGGAATAATAATGTGACGATATAACTGCGATGCAGTCTCGAGAGTTCTGTCTCTGACGAAATCGAATAGGAGAGTCCCTTGTCTTTTGAAGATGAGCGTGCCTGGAGAAGAGAGGAGAGGTGTCAGGTCTGTGGATAGGGATGTGCGAAGACCATAGGATGGATGGGTTTCTTGGAATGATGGTCAGCACATCCTCCATCCAGAATTTGACGCAAATGCAGATTTGTGTTCTGTGTCACTATAGAAATCACCACCACAAGTTGTAGATTTTTGAAAAATTTTGCGAGAAATATGGCGCTGGTAATTATTCAAAAAAATATTTTCAACTCCATGTATCGCAGCGATCCGTGAACGAAAACATGACTTGTCATAGTGCATTTTATTCGCAAAAACGAGCACTTTCCAACCATGTAACAATCAAATTGCGTCTGAAATTTCCAAGAATTGAAAACTCAAAAAACGTGTATTTCCACCAGAAGGGTCTAATGGATTTATTTGAAATTTTCACAGAAATCACTTCAAACCAAAACAAAATTATCGCGAAAGTTTCAGCTTGCCCGCATTTTTTGTTCTTTTTTTTAATCGAATTTACTAAATGAAATTAATTTAAAAAAAAAAAATTAAAATCTCGAAAAACCTGTATTTCTACCACAAAGGGCTAATGGATTTTTTTGAAATTTCAGCCGGAATCATTTGAAACCAGAACAAAATTATTCCGAAAGTTTCAGCCTGCCCTTTTTTTATTTTTATTTATTTTTTTTTTGTATTAAATTTATTAAACAAAATCAATCCAAAAAATCTCAACTGCAGCATGTGACTAATCAATTTAATCATCAATTCCGCTACTTCGAAAGCTCATTGCACATTGTACCTTTGCGTTCGTATACCTAGTGGCCCAGAAAACTTCCGTTTTTCTTTCCTTCTAATTTTAAATTATTGGTTGTATAGTTCCAAAACTTGCAGATGACTTTATACGGACTCTATATAAAAAAAAAGGGCAGGCTGAAACTTTCAGAATAATTTTGTTCTGATTTGAAGTAATTTCGGCTAAAATTTCAAGAAAATCCATTGGCCCCTTGTGATAGAAATACAGGTTTTTCGAGATTTCGATTTTTCTTTTATATTAATTTCATTTAGTAAATTCGATTAAAAAAAGCGAAAAACAAAGGCAAGCTGAAACTTATGCGATAATTTTGTTTTGGTTTGAAGTAATTTCTGTGAAAATTTCAAGAAAATCCATTAGACCCTTCTGGTGGAAATACACGTTTTTTGAGTTTTTGAATCTTGGAAATTTCAGATTCAATTTGATTGTTACATGGTTGGAAAGTGCTCGTTTTTGCGAGTAAAATGCACTATGACAAGTCATGTTTTCGTTCACGGATCGCTGCGATATATGAAGTTGAAAATATTTTTCTGAATACTTACCAGCGCCATATTTCTGGTAAAAATTTTTTCGAAAATCTACAACTTGTGGTGGCGATTTCTATAGTGACAAAGAACCCAAATCTGCATTTGCGTCAAATTCCATGACCATCGGCCAAAAACCGGTCCACTTCACGTGGAATACCCCATATATTATACATTAGGGTGTCCGTTATTTACCAAGTTGGCTATTTTCACTTGGGTATAGTCAAAATCGTTTCTCTTTTACCTAAAAACAATTCTAAAAGCGAGAAATAATTTTTTCATCATTCTAACCTAAAAATCGCAACTTCGTCGCGATTTCACGGCTCTCACGATGAAAAATAATGATCGTCACTCGTACGTAAAGGCTTTTTGACGAAACTCGTTACAGCACTCGCCTTCGGCTCGTGCCGTAAACCTCTCGTTTCGTCAAATAAGCCTTTCCGTACTCGTATCGTAATGTACTATTTCCTAACGGCGTGCGGAAAACACTACTTTCGCGCACGCATTTCCGTGCGGAAAACACCACTTTCCCGCACGCTTCATTTTCGTGTGCGAAAGTTACTGCCGCGCACGGAAATGAAGCGCCTGGAACAGTAGTGTGTTCCACATGGAAATGCGTCCGCGAAAATAGTGTCTTCCGCACCACGCTGTTAGGAAAAATAGTATACGCAACATGTGTGGAATAGGTATATCTCGCACTCATGTGATTGTCACCCTCGCTTCGCTCGGGCGACAACCCTCACACTCGTGCGAGAATCACCTACTTTCCACACTAGTTGCGTAATGTACTATTACAATGCCGTTTAACCCTGCCTAAATAACGATACTTTTCCCATTTGATTAACATGGGGTTTTTGCACTTTTCAGTAAATAATTCTTATTTCGCTTATCATACTCTTCAACTCACCAACAATTCTTGATTCTGCTTCTATTATGATCCCTTCAGATGGAAAAATTTTCATATTGGTGCAAAAAAATTTGTTATCCAAGTTTTGAAAAGGTAAAAATTCATTTTTATTGATTTTTCTATTTTTTTCGTTTAATTTACTGATGAATTTTTATTCTGTATTCCACTAGAATTTTCTTATTTTATGCTTCTGAATGATTTCAATTCATGTATTATCCAAAAGTCACACAGAAATCCTATGAAAGAATCATAGTTCAAATTGAGTACGGTAATACGGTTATTACTAACACAAAAAAAAAGAAATAAAAAAAAAAAAACAGATATATCGGACACGTGCCCCTCTAGCGGACAGTCTTCCAAGAGAATAAAAAACAATCAACTCATTTTCACTTAATATTTTGTTTTTCATTTTCTTGAAAGACTGTCCGCTAGAGGGGCACGTGTCCGATATATCTGGTTTTTATTTTTATTTTTTTTTTTGTGTTAGTAATAACCGTATTACCGTACTCAATTTGAACTATGATTCTTTCATAGGATTTCTGTGTGACTTTTGGATAATACATGAATTGAAATCATTCAGAAGCATAAAATAAGAAAATTTTAATGGAATACAGAATAAAGATTCATCAGTAAGTAGATTAAACGAAAAAAATAGAAAAATCAATAAAAATGAATTTTTACCTTTTCAAAACTTGGATAACAAATTTTTTTGCACCAATATGAAAATTTTTCCATCTGAAGGGATCATAATAGAAGCAGAATCAAGAATTGTTGGTAAGTTGAAGAGTATGATAAGCGAAGTAAGAATTATTTACTAAAAAGTGCAAAAACCCCATGTTAATCAAATGGGAAAAGTATCGTTTTTAGGCAGGGTTAAACGGCATTGTAAAAATTATTTCTCGCTTTTAGAATTGTTTTTAGGTAAAAGAGAAACGATTTTGACTATACCCAAGTGAAAATAGCCAACTTGGTAAATAACGGACACCCTATTATACATATTCAATTTCCATACCTTGAATTTAAGTTTGTTTTTTGGTACTTCTTGTCGAATATTAGAATTCCTGAAAGTGAATATCATTTAAAAAATTTAAAACATTATGCTTGTCAGTGTTCAATACCCTTCTTACCAAATATTCGAGCTATTTGCAGCGATTCGTACGAATAGCACGCCGGATCGAGCAATGAATGCCTGAAGGAGTTGGCCAATCGGGACTCGACTCGCATTTTGGGTTTTCGGAGGAAAAAACAGCATAGTTGGAAAAAAAAAATTTTCGTTCTACGATAATTTTCAAGCAAGTATTGCATTATGCAAGTAAGCAGCGGACCGCGCGGCCGGAGAGCCGCCTCGCTTCCCCCTCCACGCCGCTTGGGCGACCACGCGCTACACGACGAGCGACTCGGGACCCGCTAATTTATTTCGAGACAATCAATGCTGGTATCGTTATAAAAAAATTCACAGTGATTCCTCAAAGTCTCCGGAATAACGAGATATTTTTTCTTCTTCTTAATATCAATTACAACAATAGTTACTGAAAATGAAGTGAAATATGGATATCTCCGGTTCTAATTGAGCAATTCGCAATTCGTTTTTTTTTTTTCAAATCTCCGAAAAAAAAAGACGAATCAGAATCTAGCTCAACATTGTTTCCAATCGTTCAGATTGCGGAGATAAGCTCATTTGTTTACAAGCAAAAATTTTATTTTGCCTGAAAAATCGATACTATTGCAACAACAAAAATTTCTTTCTTCCATTTTGAATCTGAGCGTGGAGCAGAATAGCCATGATTTTTTTGCCAGCCGTGACCCAAGCCGGCCAGGTTGGAGAGTCAATCTACGGATTTTGTGCCGTCGCGTATTGTTGCTGAGCTATATGACTTAGACTGCTGAAACTTGCATTACTCTCCGGGCAAAAATTACAAGTACACGTACTATGAATTTCGAAGTCAAATGTTGATCAGTGAAAAAGTTATTCGAAAAAGACCAAAAAAATTGTTCGTCGCGTTTTTTGCATATTGCAAGTTAACTAATGAAGATACGAGGATGTGCGATAGCTTAAAATTTACAGAACGACAAGACGAACAACTTTTGTATTCACCATTGTTCCGAAAAACCCATAGGAAAAAAGTTGATCTAAAAATTTTTAATGCAAAAGTCCGGACCTAGAAATAGGAGTCAACTTCAGGATATGTTCGTGGGGATCCAATCAACCTAACAAAAAAAAATCCCATCAAACGCATATTCTAGAATAGGACTCAACTCTAATATGACTGGACTACTATGACTGACTTATTTCCTACGTGCAGCTGTAAGCAAAGTGTGACTATCCTCAAAATTCTAACTGAAGTATTTCCTACGTGCTACGATAAGCATTCAGCATAGTATGACTATCCTTAAAATTCTAACTCCAACGCTTGGTGAATCTACACTAGCAGAACGTTAGTGAAATAAAGGGGCTTCAAATATTAAAGTAGAGGGACTCGAAATATCGAAATCTAGTGGAGAGACTTGATCTTGTAATAAAATGAGTTAACTCAGTGATCGAACAGATAATCCAATCAACGCAAATGCTTGTAAGAAGGAGCCAATTGAACCGGCGGAGAGGCCAGAGTAACCCCCGCTAACTGCTCATCTAACTTTGATACGCTAACAGCTAGAGATCGTAGACGATCGAACTCGGCAGGTAAACCGAAGTGGCTCAACTAGGTTCACACTTTGTCTGTGAGAGAGCTATCTCTCGGGATCCGGCCGTGAGCGTCGGGTATATAACCACTGCGTAAAGTAAAGTTATAAGCGAGAGAGGTTTTCGAGGGTATGTGGCGCTTGGCCCGTCGCCGCGAGGTGCCGCGCTTGCCGCTTGGGTTCGCCCGGCCGGTCAGAGATGGCGCGGGCGCTAGAGCTAATCTTACACATGGGCCGTAGCCAGCCTGTAGCGGGATTCTGTGACTCGTTATCTTCGCTAGCTATCGTTATCCTATCGTTAACGGTACATAACGACCTCACAACAATGATGCATCACACAGAGTCGCATGTTTTTCGTCAACAAATTACGATTTGGATACCGATACCGATACATAACGACACGTAACGAGTTACAGAATCCCGATGCTGGCGCGTCACAAGCTGCATCTTGCCTTGTTTCCTTTAGGCGGTCGATAATATCATGGAGATATTCATCGTATATGTATATCGAGGGTGTCTTTTGGGAGATATATGTTTGACGGTTGTCTGGCAATTGAACCGTAAACTAATTCGTGCGGTGTATAGCCCGTACCCTCGTGGACAGATGTATTGTAAGAAAATACAGCGAATCTTATCAATTTATCCCAGCTACTCTTATCAGTTAAGTAATGTTTCAAATATTCGATTAATACTTGATGACTTCCTTCAAGTGAGCCATTGGATTGAGGGTGATAAGCTGTGGTTTTTATTCGTTTAATTTTGAATATTTTGGCTAATTGGTTCATCAATGGACTGCGAAAGTTAGGACCTTGATTCGTTAGAATTGATTGTGACGCACCGTAACGACAAATAAAATTTTCCGCAAATGCTTTGGCAATAGTAATTGAGGTCGTATTTTTTAACGGTATAGCTTCGGTGAATTTGGTTAGATTGTCTTGAATTGTTAACAGATATTTGTTATGAGAGTTTGGAGTTGGTAAGGGTCCGACGATATCTCGTGAAATTCTCTCAAAAGCGGTCGTTGGTGTGACTGTTATGACCATGGGAAGCTTAGTTTTCTTTCTTATGGGTTTACGTCGTTGGCAGCTTTCGCATGGTTTCAAAAATTGTTTGATGTCGTCTTCGGCCAAAACTATAATGCTCGAATTCGATTGAATTTTTTTGTTATGCCTTTCTGTCCGGCTATTACAGATTCGTGGTTTTCGCGGATAATTTCTTGGCGTAGCTCGGGATTGGGGATGTTAATTTCATTGAGACATATGGTCACGGTGATGTTTGTATGGTTGAAATCTTCTCTGAGCGTATTTTTAATTGCAAACCAATTCAATTCATCGAAACCACTACCTATTTTGAATATCGAGAAGGATTTGATACTTTTAGCATGTAGTATAATCGCGAAGGATGATTAAGGTATCATATAGTCTTTCTATAGTTGGTTTTTCGTGATATTCATTTTGCGTTACCAGGTTAAAGATAAATTTTTCAATATGTCGGGTTCCCTACTGAAAAAGGTTATGCAATATTTCACATAAAAATGTATGCAAGAAATAACATAATAGATCACAAAAAGTTATGACTAAATTCCTCATCACATTTGTGAGTAATTCATTATGTATTCTTCCATAAAGTACAATATGTCATTTGTCATGATTTAATAATCGTGTAGTTTATTATACAGGGTGAATTCGTGCCGTCCGAACAGATCAAACCGCGTTGAGGCGGCCGTGAGTCCAGAAACGGCAATTGTTTTCAAGAAACAGCCAATCAAGGATCAGAAAACCGTTGAAACAATTGCCGAATTTGACGCGCGGCCGCCTCAACGCGGTTCGATCTGTTCGGACGGCACGAATTCGCCCTGTATTATTTGTTACACAATTTATTTCGAACTGACAATGCATCGAAAATTCAAACGAAGAGATGATTTGAGTCAAGACAGGAAAAAAGACCAATAAATTGATAATCTAATTGCGGTTGAAAAATATGTTTATTCAAAATAGCAACCGATTTTTTCTTCAGTAGAAAAAAGGTACAAGTTCAACAGCGCCTATAAACAGTATGTTTTCTATACATCAAAACTTATACAATATAACTCATAAGTAGTAAATGACAGCCATGGCGAGTCATAACAAATGACGTCATCGCTTTTGTCTCCTGGCGGGGTAGTCATAACAATGAGATCATGTTTCACCGGCCTGTCTCTGGACTGTTCCTGGGGTCATTGAACTTTTTGGGAATTCAAGATGGCGGCCTCTGCGATCCAAGATGGCGGACTTATTTTCTCAAATCCAATATGGCCTGTTTTCAAAAAATCTAATATGGCGGACCTGTTTTCAAAAATCTAATATGGCGGACCTGTTTTATGAGATTCAATATGGCGGACCTGTTTTAAGAAAACCAATATGGCGGACCCCTGCTAAATTCTCACTCTCTCTCTCTTCACGATCCAATATGGCTGCTCCCTCCAGCGGCAAGATGGGTAACCTGAAAACTAATGCTAGAGCTGAAAGTAGAGAAGAGGGGGGAGTGGATTTGAAAGTAACGATGCGGTTTATCTTTTTTTCACGAGATTTATTCAAAGTATTACTTCTAACTCCTAATTTTACATTTTTTGTGTACAATCTCACCGGTCTTAACCTAGACATATACATATAGCGCGTGCAATGATAGGGTTACCAACGTTTTTTGACACATTTTTGAACACACGACAAACATGAGATATCGGAACCATTGCAACTCTTCAACTTATTTACTAGACAATTGTAAAACGAAGCGGCTATCTGATCGTTTTTTACACCGTCGTTTGAAAAAAGATTGACAAACTGTTCAAGAGTGTAACCAAAGTGCATATGATAGAGAAACATAACACAAAACTGACCACACACGTTCGAAAAGGTACTTTGTAGCTGGCGTGTGTTACATTGGTAGCGGGGACAGTTTCTACGGAGACGACGAATATGGTGTGGGATAAAAGGCGGAACTCCGTAACTGTCGAAGTAAATCCCCTTTCCGGCGGCATCGCTGTAGAAGGCTACCCAATGGGTTCCGGGTTGCGTATGATCATCGGTGTTTGCAACAATGGCGGCGGGATGGGACCACCGCAAAGGAATTCGATCAGCCGGATAGACACCGCAAGTTCGTGTTGGAATGAGTTTCAACACCCTCTGAATCTCGACACTGTTCATAATACTTCTCGATCCAGTCCTCTTCAACCGTTGACGATACACGGTTATCGATCTCATCCACCGTTGCAGAGCGGGTGAGTAGCCAAGAGCGTAGTTGTGTGGCGCGATTCAACGAGCAGACAAATGAGCCGCTTCTATGTAGAGCGTGATATATACACCACTCTTCGGACGACGGTAGATTCTTAAATGCTGGACACATCTCGTCCTCCAGGTTTGTGATCTGCCGCGATGTGACAACCTGAAGTAACTTGGCCTTTTCGGCTCCCCGTGTGTAGATCGTCCTTGCCGTACGCGCGACGTCGCGGAGTTTGGCGTGTATTTGCCTGGCAGGAAGGTCCCCGTCGAACCACTCAATACCGTGATGATTACTGGATAGATAGTTATTTTGTCGTCGAATATCGGGGGGAAGTTCGGTGAAAGAACACGGCGGTATTGCGAACCAGTGCCCAATGTGCTTCTGATGCACCGCTAGCACTGTAGCCTCCTTGATAATGAAGCGATTGCCGGCATCGCGGAATCCTTGCAAATCAACTACGTAATCCATTGCAGTGGCAGGCAAAGAAAAAAAAATCACGGTGTGTACGACAAAGCAACTGACCAGGGACTGGGAGTGCATCCCCATCGTCAGTCTCGAGGAACACCCGTGGCACATCCCCACCACCACAACCTCAAATGTAACTACTGCATAGTCAGCATTTTTTTCGTTGCAACTGCAACATCTTCAACCACAGCATTCCTGGTATCGTGCATTTCATACCTCTTCTACTAACCACCAAAGTCCACAATAACTTGACGAGTAGAATCAATTTCTAAGACGTTGTCAAACTCGGCGTACACGATGCAGTTTATCGTTTTCGGAAGGGCGTTGTCGAACCTCACTTCAATCCTAACGCTGCCGTGTCTGACGAGATTCCAATGTGTGTTGCTGTTGGCCGACAAATCCGGTGTCAGATCGAAGGCTGTGAGGCAATATCCGTTTGGGTAGTCCTCCCGACTGATACCGTTTCCCTCGTTCAGAAAATGAATACCGGTTCCAGAAAACAGGGTTTGATAGGCATCCACGTAAAGCTTGCTGTTTCTAAAGTCCGGCTGTAGGGGTTTGGAGGGTATTTGCGTACCGTCGATGTACAGCGAGAGAAAGTTCATGTTGAAATGTTGAAAGTTGAACGGATTGTATGCTCTGTCACCATTGAAGGCTTTGTTATCGACAAATCCCACAATCATTCTTTTCGGTAGCTGACCGAGAAAGACGTTGTCTAGCGTCTCCCCCTGCACCCCGGCATGAATCGTCATTGTCTTTACCTCGACTCTGGTAAGCGGATACTTTGCTGTACCTTTGCCGAGAGCTCTGGCGTGAGCGAGTAAGACACCTGGGTTTATCGTAACACGTCGCACGAGTAGCGAGGCTTCGAGTATATGTATACTATGTTCGTTGCCGCTCTCCATGAGACAAAAGGCGTCACGCGATCTCACAAGCCGCAGGCGTAACTCGACACCGTTGAGCAGAAATTTTTCCTGATTAAACACATCGCAGTGAAGATGTCCAATCAAATCCACGCTGCCGCCGGAACTCAAAAGTTTTTGCCGCTGTACGAATCCTTTGTTAGCATCACTAAGTGCCTCCATGTGCCCGGCTGTATCATTGTACCAGAGGGTAGTTGAGAGATGGGATTTTTTCGCCATCGTGTTGTAATTGAGCAACGACTCGATGTAAGCTCTGTACGCGTATGCGTTGTTAGCCGGTGAGACGAGTTTCTGATTGAAGAATACATCCGCTTGGCTGAATAGCGAATGCAAAAGATTGTTTACAGGTCCGACCCTAGGCGTCGAAGGTGAAGTAGAAGTAGACGTTTTTGTCGCCGGAGCCGGATTGTCGTGCGGGCGGAGGGCGACGCGTAGGCTGAGCATCGTGTGGGACAGATCCAGGTACTCGTCACTGAGTCCTGGAACCATAAACTCGATCGGCGAATCATCCGTGAGCGAGGACACAGGCTTGTAGTGTACCCATTGTCCGCTCTCTATCGTTGTCTGTGTCGGCGGTAAAGAGAATAAGTCCAACTCCGATTTCAGGCACTCACACGAATGCGCGTGTAGGTATGCCATTGCTGGTGATGTTGCACTCCTTGCTCAGTTGGTTCCGAATATATCTGCCACCGTTCGTTTACGACAACAGGTCTTCCTTTTTCTCTTCGACACCTTACCACCCTTTCCTTTTTTGAGTTTACGCTTCTTCTCCCCTTTTTTGACCGAGGAGCGTTTCCTCTTGATGGGACTCTGACCGTGCCCGAGCATCAACTGGCGTTCACGAGTACCGCGTAATGCTTTATAGCCCGAGCCACTCATCATACTACTTAATTTATTGGTAGCCTTTCGTTTCAAATTTTCACCGGATTCCGCGAGTCGACTTCTCAATACTTGTTTGAACGGGGCGCCGCTGTTATTCATATCTTGTACGATGTTCACACCAGCTCTGAGTGCCTCTTTGCCGAGCGCGCGACCACCGCTCTTCAGAAGGGGTAGAGCTTGGCGAAACAATCCTCCCAGGAAGCTTCCGATACCGTGACCCCGCTGATGCGGCGTACCGACGTAGAAGCGCTCTATGCCACCACCGCCAACCTGATTGTCGTAGTGCTCCTGGTAATGAGCCATCCTCTCTCTCTCTCTCTTGCAGTTCGTATTTCACCGTACTCTTTTGAAATGCAACGTGATCGTCAATGTCCCGTGCGTGAATGGCATCGCTTGACCTAAAGAGTCCCTTATATCGATTTCTATGGTACGGAAGCTGCTCAGCAGCAGAGGTACGTAATGGGCTGGTGACATGACCTTATTCTCCGAGCCACCCTTGTTGTAAAAATTTCGTCCAAGCGTAGGTGTGATACGCAGCAGAGGTGCGTAGACGTCACCAACGATGCGCGGCTCTACAAGATCGCTGTAGATAAACATCTGCGAAGGTATCCCGACTGTGAGGTTGACGGGATGAGGAGCTACTAATTTCTCTCCAATGTTGACCGTCAATTTCTCAAAGCCGAGCTGATGGTACAGATCAGGACAAAAGTATAGATAGTGCCCGATCTTACACGTGCATTTCCGACTAACCACCAAACGGTCCTCCACCGTCGCAGCGAGGCCGAACTCGAAATGTTTATTGAGCCCGTCGATTGCGTTCAACGCCTTGATGATTTGCCAGACGTTGGTATAGACGTCAGGCGGGATGAAAAAACTTTCCGACCCAACAGCCTGATGCGTACGTGTCGTTGTTGTCGGTACATCGTTGAGATTCTCTTCGGGAGTGTTCGAGTAGTGTCTATGAAATCTCACCAGGTTTCGGGGTGAGGTGATGGTTTGAAAGGTCAAAGGGTACTGGATCTCCACCAGAGCAACCTCCCATTCCCCGACGAGCTCGATCTGACGAGGTAGCTGAGTGATGAATCGGGTGGTTGTATTATCGGGGAAAAACTTCATCGAGCTGTTGCTCGGTAGCGTGATGTAGAACTGGTCCTTCATGAGTGCTCCCCTGCGTTGCTTGCACTAATCCAAGAGTTGAATTTTTCCGGGTATCCACGCCAGCTGACAAACAGCTTCTTACTGCGGCCATTACCGCGACTGCGTATGATTTTATCTATCACAAAAACATCTTTCTTGACCACGCGTTGCAGCTCAGCCGCGTAAAACACTCCGTCAATCTCCTCTCCGGTTAAATCCTCTAACGTGTAAACGATGGGTACACGGTCGAGAATGCGTCGGATTTTGAATACCTCCTCAGTCCAATTGGCCTCGTAACCCTTCCGGAAGGACCCCTTCGCTTTGCTGATACGCACATGCTCTCCAACCCGGAACTGCGGCCTAGCCGACGGTCGCGCTGCACCACGAGTTTTTTCCATATTCGCTCGCGCCGTGGCTGCATTTTCCAATGTCACCATTGACGGCGCCATCTTGATCGTAGAGTGCGTTGTATCGTTGTAGCCTCGCACGAGTTGACGAAGTACATCCACGTAGCGGTGGGTATTTCTGTGTGTGAAGTAACGCCACATTCTCTCTTTCAGAGTGCGATTGAATCTTTCTACCACCGCGGCTTTGATGTCAGGGTTACGCGTGACTCTGTAGCGTACGTTCTTGGTTGCCAACAGTTTTTGGAACGGGGCTCCCACAAACTCTTTTCCTTTATCGGTCTGCAGGTAAACCGGGCATCGTTTGGTCGAGGACAGTACACGTCGAAACGCCCTGGCGACGGTGGACGCCGACTTGTCGAGCAGAGGTTCCACCCACGCAAACTTGCTGAGTACATCGATAATCACCAACAGATATCCGTGGTCGTCGTTGTGTTGCTTGATAGATCTGAGATCCACTAGATCGGCCTCCCACACGTCGTCAATGTTTTGCACATTGTAGCTGGCTCGTGGAAACTTTCGACGTATAGATTTGTGCAGCGTGTACGCGTCCTGGGCAGCCAACCACTCCGCCACAGCGGTCTTGTGTATCTTTGTTTTTTTTCTCCCGCGAACAGCCTCCGACAAACGTCGTGCCCCGGCATAGCCAGCCGGGTGAGACGGATCGTAGTAAAACCGCTCCAGAGTTTTCATGTCAATCTCAGGGTGCACCAACGACCGTTTCCAAGTTGTGCGGGGCGGCAGATATTCTTCTGTGTATGAAATACCGTGTCGCTGTCGTCGTCATCATCCACCCACTCTCTCTCGTCTTCTGCTTCGTTTGTTTCGCAGGTATCGATATCGTCGTTGTCCGAATCTCCGTTCCTTGGTCTTTTATTTCGATGCGAGCTCGAGGGTACGCTCACAGATCGTGATTGATTGTTACGATTGTGTTTATGAAACACGGGGTTGCCGATAAACTCTTGCGGTGTGTTGACTGTGTGAAGAAGCTGTGCGAACTGTTTTCTACCGACAGCCTGCATAGATTTTCTCTCCCGCACAACATCGTTTATCAGATCGATGATGTTTGTGCCTGGTATCTGCACTCCCTGGATAGAGATTGTACCCTTATCGTCCCACGAGAGGGTTCCTCTGGCGCTGGTGGTTAGAAAGTTCAGCAATAGCTCGGCTTTTCTCTGATATTTCTGCGGTACGCTGACGATAATGTCGGGCACGGGTACAACACAGCCTCTGTCCACGACTGGTTCCTCGACGGGGTCCGCGGGGGCGGTGGCTTCGTTGACTATATTTTCTCCGGTACCGACGCCTCGTAATTCGAAACGCAGCGGTTTTCGCGACTCACCGGTGAAGAACAGGTAACGTTGTAACACCTGGTGGTACAATTTCCATTTTTCCCGATCGTTCGTATCCGACATGTTCAGAATTTCTTTCATTTCGTGGTCCAACCTGTTCACGGGGTCCGGCGAGATCGGCTGCGACTGATCCCGTTGCTGAAGACGCTCGACCGTCTCGTGCGGTATCAGGACCATTTTCTTAGCTCGCTCCATTCAGATGTATTTGTTGACCAGAGTTGATACCAAGCCGCCTATAATCGGAGCCAGCAAGAGTGGAAGAAATCCACCCCGTTGGACCAACAAACGTTTCTTGCTCTTCAGGCTACCGTTGCTGCAGGCCAATCGTCGCAAAGTTTTTCGATGCTTGCTCAGGCGTGTCTTTTGATCCCGAGTGAGTCTAACGTTACCCCTGAGGGTGTTCAAGGCGCACTCGCATATGTTTCTAACGAGCGAGTCGTCCGCCGAGCGTAATAAGGCTACTCTCTGCGGCGTGTCCAATTTGCAAATAGCGTGGAGGGCTGCGGCGTTGGAAGAGCTGAACCTCCCCCTAACTCTCTTCTTCGCCACTCGTCCTGCTTCAGGTGTCATCACAAGTGAAAGACTGGTGCACCGTGCGACCCGATACCCTTTATATCCTTCCGCGGTACGTAGACGTACTGATGACGGTCCGAGGGGAATATGTCAGTCCGAAACCGACAATTTTCGGGTGTAGATTGTTTCAGATCCAGAAGCAGGTAACCGTGCGGTCGACTCGTGGCGTCGTGATACGCCTCTTGCAGAAAACGTGGATCTTCAGGGTAAACCTGACGAGCCAGATGCTGTATCTGAGCACGATCTCGTGGGTTTTTGAAGAAGATGATGTAATTCGCATTTAGCGATATATCGCGCTGACCACGTCCCTGATGAAAAAGATTTTGAGTGATTAAAAACACGCTCATGTTTCTGTGGTGACACCCCTTGGTAAAAAGGTCGATCACTGCCCCATTGGACGATTCCCGCATCAGATCGTCGATGACGAGTAACTTAGGTCGCGTGTCATTGTCATAGTCGGTCGGTTGCGGCAGACCCTCCCGATATTCGATTCCTTTGTACGACGCCTCCCCGTAGAGCGGTTGCCATTCGGCGTAATGCCACACGACCCTTGAAAACTTCGTATCACACATAGCCTCAGCGTGGCGTAGAAAATTCTTGACAAAGTTTGATTTTCCGCACCCGGATGGGCCGGCGACGATTGCCGAAAACGGATGCTGCCACCGCGTATCCATCCTCCCGACTCGTCTGATCAGATGTTCGACAACCCGATGTATATATATATGCAGGGTGCTCGAACAACGTTTCACCCGATACCTTATATCAGCGGCAGGGGGGGCCCCGCGGGGAGGCGCGCGTTCATGAGCAGCTCGACGAACACGCGCGCGCGGCCGCAGCGACGGCGACCTCCGCGTCTTCAGCTGATACGGGTCGCCGCCGCGATGCTGGAGCAGCTAGCGGAGAAAGGCAACCGTAATCAGCTTGCTCAACGGTTGCTCCGGTCGTGTGCGGGAATATGAGCTTCTCCCCGCACTTCCCCGCGGTCCGCTGCTACTGTAACACGGATAAGCCCTGCATGCAAACACCGTGTAGTTATACGTGTGTGTGTGGGGGGGAGCTCTACAGAACACCGAATGGAAAAGCAAGAGAGACAGCTGGTGGGTAACAGGATACCTTCTCTACATCCTACAATCTATATCTAGAGGTTGAATAAAGCGAGACGAGGATATAAACATGTGTATTTATTATTACAAAATAACGATACAACGAGCAAGTTGTATAAATAAGAGACTGCCGAATGATAACACGATACAATACACACACACACACACACACACACACACACACAACTACTTAAAATAATAGTCACTACTTCAAATAATCCTCAACGAATTGTTACGTTTTTGTAACCGTAAGGAAGCGTGTCGTAGCTTCCGGTGCAGAGACGTCTTTTCGTTTGAACCGGCCTGCATATCTTACTCACTGTGCGTGTAACTACCTGGTGCAACGCGGTTCGCTGTATCGCGCGGCGTTCTACCAGGATCGGTTCAGATGCTTCGACCACCATACTTCGGACAGACTTGAAATTTATTCGCAATCTAGTCTGATAATTTAGCGTGACGCCTTTTACCTTACAGACCTCGGATGTCTCGCCGTTCGCTCGTTGAACTAGGAAAGCGTAGAATTTCGGACCGCCTGAAACGAACTCTTTTATGTAGCTTCCGGGGCCGTATTCGCACAGCTCGTCGGTTAGATCACCCAAAAAGTTACCCGTCGGCGGGTCGTATTCGCCTCGATTCTCGTTGCTTCGCACGTAAATAACGGAATCTGTGTCGTAGTACAACACCCGACGGTCTAATTTCTCCAGGTAGCTGTAGAGTTTGAGACGTGCGTGTGCCGTTGTGTACGCGGCCAAGACAACGTTAGCGATCGGCGAGGGGATGAGGCTTTCCTCCTTATAGCCCCAACGGACGTAGAGCACATAATCCGTTACCGGTAAAATGTCAAATACCTCAGTTTCGGGGCTTGTCAACAGCTCCAACAATCGTTGTCGATTCTTCACCACCTCGGTTTGCGGGAGGTTCTCGCGCTGGCCGAATTTACCCCAAAACGAGTTTAAACATAGCTTCGCGACCGAACGCAGCCCCGGATTTTTCTCTATTTTATCGGTCTGTAATGCGACACCCTCGACCCGCTCGTACTCGGCCAGATAACGCGCTCGGGATACCTCATCGACACACTCGTTCGGCCAACCGCTAGCCTCCTGTTTAATCTTAAGGAATGTGTCGATGTAGCGGGCGAAGAGACCACCCTGTTTGGAGATCGGGTCGTAAGCGGTGATTTCGTACTGCCAAATTTCGAGCACGCCTAAAATTTTGTACCCCACAGCCACAGCCTTCTTAAGCTCGTCCGACACCCACGTACCAACAAATCGTCGCTCCGTATCGTCGTCGTGCGGGCATTCGTCTTGCTGAGAGGTTTCGCAGCAAGCGCGGCACAGCGGAAACATCAACTTGCCAGCCATGCGAACCGGTAGTACAGGATGGTAAAGATCTCGCGGTGGTAATACTACGCATTTCACCAACCCCTCGACATCGGTGATGCTCGTGTTGTCGGGGCCGGTGAGCAATTCGCACTCACTTCCAACGTAGACCTTCGGGTGTCCGACAGGATAACGACCGGTCTTACACACCCACGGATACAGCGAACATACGTCGACGTAGTGAATTTCCTCCCCGTCGGCACATTTGTAATACCGCTGGGTATTGCCGGTTCGACCCCCGAAAAAAGCGTCGCGAGGACTCAACGGATCAGTCATAAACGATCGGACTAGCGGGTGTTCCTTCACATATTTTCGCATTTCCTCATCGCTGTTAAGCAGCTCGTTAAAAACGCACTCCCACATTTCTGTTACATGATAACCGAGCTCAGTCATTCGCGCTGTTTTCGCCCGTGTTCCTTCATATCGTCTGTCCATCGTATCCCCGTTCGACAATGGTTTATCACGATTAACGGTGAAACAGTTTGGACACCCGTGCCAGTAGCATCCGTGGAATTCTAATACGTGGCGCGAACCGGCCTCGTAATACCCGTCCACCCGCCACCCCGTCTCTGGGATTTTATGTTCGCGAGTGCGGCCTGCATGGATCAAATTTCTACCTAGCTCGCGCTCTTTCCAAACTAACCACTCGATAGCCTTTGCGGACTGGTTGTCACGACGTCTGTATCCTCCCGCGGGTATTATTCCGATAGTTTCGGCGGCCAGGAAATTCTTCCGAAACACGACTGAGCAGGCTGACGCTATGGTGGTGCTTTGCGTAAACGGACAGATGCCGCCGCATTGGAGAAAAATATCTCTGAACGCCACGCAGGCTCTTCGGAGGATATCGACGTCGCTTCGACAATAGTCTACAAGTTCACGTTCGAAATCGAACACGTATCCGTTCGTCGCGGCCTCGTTGTACCAGGTGTAAAAACTAGCCCTATCCGGGGTTTTCATACTTTCCGGTGAATAAAAATCAACAGCCGGCAACGGTCCGATGTAATTCTGATTCTGCGGAGTGTTGAAGAGATGTGGAAAAATACCCTTACGCAACTCGACGGGTAGTCCGAACGCCTTTGGTAATTCCGCCAGAGCCATCGGCATATACGCTAACGAGTCCAGGAATCGCGTATGTCCGACCTCCATCAGGACGATCTTACTCCCGTTCATAATCAGGTGCGGTGGGTCTCTGTTGTGCTCTACCAGGTAACTCAATATAAACTGACAGTCGAAGCCGCGCGCGTTGTGTGCTATACATATGATCTTTTTGTACCCGTGCACATCTCGTGTTACAAAATCTACTAACTGTTTCACAGGGTCAACACGGAATATAAACTCGCGTGCCAAACCGCAATTAGAGCAGGGTACAGATATGTCCTGCTCCTGTATGCACAGGGTGCAGGCTTGCTGGGCCACGCACAGGTTGGGTTTATGCAGATTTGCACCCTCGTCACCCACAACTGTATCACATTGTTGTGTTTCAAAATCGTAGAACACGAATATGTAATCGGTATCCTTATCGCACTTTTCGAGAGGTTTCATATAACACTCGTGGTTCAACGGTTTCAGGGATCCGCACGCCCTGCAGTAAGTCTCGCCGCACCGGTGAAAACCCTTTGACCGATCGATAAACTTGGAACACCCTCTACAGATCTGCAAGGTATCGCACACCCTCCTACGAGCACTGAATGATCCCGCGCTCAGGTGTCTCCGCAGGCATTCGGCACCGTAAAACCACCGACCACAGGCTACGCAATGCAACCGCTCCGCACCAATCGCGCAATGCGGAACTCCGTTACAACCAGTACACCTTTGCGAGCATCGGTGATCACCAATATTGCGATACGATACATTGCAAGGTCCACAGAATTGTCTGTTGGCACCTGCTGCGGTGAGACTTAAAATAGGCTTATAGTGGCCGCCGCGCGGGTAATACATGATGTTTAATCTACCGATAACGCGCGAACCCTGATCGCATACCACTCGCGTACCGTCGTAAATAGGTTCCACACCACGACCGAACGTGTTGAAATCATACACAACAATAACCAATCCTCGGGGTGCAAAATAATTTTGAAAGCGCGCGATTTCGGCTACACCGCATCCTGCATCAGGAACTTCAACCACCGCCTCTCTACACAAGGTCTGCGCTGCCTTCTTCTGGGCACGTGACGCACCGTGTCTCACCTCAAACCAACACGGCCCCGCGATATCGTGCGAAACCAGACGCTTCCCGATGTAAGCACGCGCCGCGATTAACGCGCGAGGTAAACACAAATTATCCCTAGGAATTTCTAACAACGAGCGTTTTTGTACATCCTCAGTTGTTAGGGGTTTGCTTTTTCGCCCTCTACCGACCGGTGTGCTGACGCGATTCACCGTTATCCTAAACATGTCGTCTATGGCAAATTCTGACGCACTTTGCGTCACGCTAAATATCAATTTCCAAAGATCCTCGTATCGACAATCACGACTCGGTCGAAACGATAATCCGACAGATCCTAGCGCGAACGACGGCGCGTCTAAACTGAAACCCACGTAATCGGATGCTGCAGTGCCGGCAGCCATGACGTAGTGATGGATGTCCCTGATCGCTTGTTCGAGCCAGGTTACAGGATCGACGGAATCGGGTGGAGTTACTATCCGCAGCGTCATCTCACGCCCTGTGATCGCGAACCGCCGATAATATTTCCGTCTCTCGCCAAGGACCACGAATCGGTTGCCCGGTGGTCGTACATCTGTATCCGTGTTTTCGTCGTCGTTCGGACCACTACCACCACCTCCGCCACGTTGTGCTGTACCATGAAAGATCCGTACAATTAGTTTTCCGGGTGGGGTTGTCGAATAACAACAGTCCAACCGGAGAAGCAGAGATGAATATCCTCCATCACACAGACGAACTCACCCGTATATACCAGCAGCGGTAGTGTGTCATCCTCGTTGTTGTACTCTGTGTAAAAGACAATCATCATGTTAATCGTAGAATCATACACTCGCACACACACACACACACACACACACACACACACACACACTTACGCCTCTCAGAGCTGTTCGGAACCCAGGCCTCATTTGAAGCTTCGACGAACTCGCCCCGGTGTTCCTGGCAAAAATCTCCGGCTCGTACGAAACCATCCTCCTCCTCTCCTCGCATCTCTGTCCTATCTGAAATGAAAGAAAGGAATTATAGTCTGATAATCGTGTAATCGGATCACACGCATGCACACACACACACACACACACATACGCAAACATGTGCGAGCGCCTTCGTTTACCTAACGTATAGCCATCGGTTAATTCACATAGGGTTACATCCTCGTCTTCCTCGTACCCGCGGTCATCCTCATCCGTCTCAGAAACGAGGTCTATCGTGAATGACGTCTCGTCGTCCTCGTCGTCGATGTTTCGCGAGGTACCGGGGAATGCCTGTAAGCGCGCAGCCGCTTCCACCTGTTCACAAATTTTAGCTGGTAGGTCTATGGTAAGTGCCGCGGCATCGTCATCGTTGGTGTCGACGTTTCGCGATGTGCTGGGGAATATCTGTGAGTGCGTAACCTCTTCCGCTTGCTCATAAATCTCAGACGTATAGCCATCGGTTAATTCACATCGGGTTACGTCCTCGTGTTCCTCGTACCCGTGTCCATCCTCATCCGTCTCAAAAACGATGTCTATTGATGTCTCGTCGTCGTCGTCAATGTTTCGCGAGGTACCGGGGAATGCCTGTGAGCGCGCAGTCTCGTTCACCTGCTCACAAATTTCAACCGGTAGGTCTATGGTAAGTGAGGCATCGTCATCATCGGTGTCGATGTTTCGCGATGTGCTGGGGAATATCTGTGAGTGCGCAATCTCCTCCGCTCGCTCACAAATTTCAGCTGCTCTACACATGGCGGCCTCTTCCTGCTCGACATCCTCGCAAAACGCAGCCGCTTCGCACAGCAGTTGATCATCCACCATATTTTCCGGAAACCCGTAGGATCTTCCTTCTACTTCTGGTTCGTCTTTCTTTTCTGGCTCTTCTTCTTCTACCTGTTCATCTTCTTCTTCTTCTTCCATGGCCACCTCCTGCTCCTCATCATCCTCAATCTCTACCTGTTCCTCTTCTTCTTCTTCTTCTTCTTCTTCTTCTTCTCCTCCTTCTTCTTCTTCTTCTTCTTCTTCTTCTTCCTCTTCCTCTTCCTCAACATCCTCGTCCTCATGACCAGCTAATTGTAAGTACACAATAGAACGGTTCAGTTTTCGCAACGTACGTCAGCAATATCGGTCTGTGTGTGTGTGTGTGTGTGTGTGTGTGTGTGTGTGTGTGTGTGTGTGTGTGTGTGTGTGTGTGTGTGTGTGTGGCTAAACAGAAAAATGTGCTTTACTTACCCCTAAGTTCCGTGTACGCACGCCACAAGTTAACCGCAAACATCGTACTGTGGGCCCCACGAGACCGCAGAACCTCTACCGCAGCACGTATTATTACCCAATTGTCTCCAAACACACCGGCATCATACATACGACCGATATGCACTTCACCGCATACTCGCAGCAAGCTTTTAAAACATTTCATCAACTCCGGGAATGAGATCATGAAAAGCTGTCTACACCATCGCCCGTCGAATCGGTTTAATCGCTCGTGTCGGCAGATCTCCCTTGCAAAACGTAGGGACCCCAAAACTATCTTTCTTATTTCACCAATTCTCGACATCGTGTCAAATACGTGAAGTGTTCGCAAGAAGATGCACAACGAAACTAATGCTGCAGCGTGTTGTTGCAATGGCGAGCTCGCCTCCCCCTGATCCTCCATACGGTGTTCCGTTTACGTGTCAAAGTGTTGTATTGTTACGATCTGTTATCCGCAACATCATCTCTGCGGTATCACGTCACCTCTCGACGTTAGATACAGGAGATGTGTAAGTAATGAGCTACGGAGGGTAGAGTGTCTTCGAATCTCTTTATTACAGAACGTGCGCTCGCGAGGATAGAAGGTAAGCCGTATTGTTGATACGTATATTTGCGTCTGGATTTAACTCTTTTCCTCGATCGATCTCAATCCCTCCTGATTGTTCAAAGCAGCCTATACTATATCATGGAGGATTACTTAAACGAGGAACCCGACCCGGCGGAAATTTTCCTCTTTGTAGAACCCTGTGATTGGTGGATGTACGGCGAGGTCGAGGGGCAGCCAAACGACAGCAGTCTTCAGCGCGCGTTAGAAAATCGTCAATTTCATCAGCTTATAGAGGATGCAGTTGAACACCATATCCGACATGCTGATTGCGGTTATAGTCCTTCGGATTCAGAGCCCGACGATGATGCAATCTCCGAACATATCGTTTGGGGGGGTCATGAGGGGGATATCATGGAGATTGACTATGTTCCACCACATCGGGATGTCGACGAAGCCCCACCTGAGGTGATGTGGATAGATGACGAGGAGGAGAGGATAAATTTGGAAGTGCTCGGAATTGGGGATGCGTTCATGGAGGAGCAGATGGCAGAGGAGGATGTGTGGGATGAAGGATATTTCTCCGTGGAGGAATAAATACACATTCCACTTTTTACCCACGTATGTAAAAAAAATACCCTCTCTGAAATTTAGCTGGCCTAAGTAACTCGAACGGTTATTATATTCATTTTTTATACTTTGTTCTAGACGATTCTCGGAATGCTTGCAGATACCCCAGGTGTGCGAAGAAAGCGACGTCTTGCGTCATCCGGAGATACATAGGTGGGATATCCAACAAACATACCCGCTCTATGTAATTCAATCCGTTCACTATTTGTCTTTCTATTCTACAGATGTTTCTCGGTACCTCTGTGGCAGCTGTATAACAACGCTGTGCTGAATTTGCAAAATGATCATGTCCGGAGGAACGTTGCCAGTCCGGAGACGGCCGCCAGTCACAACCCGACCAGCACAAGAACAAGAAGCAATGGCTACTCCAAAGACCGGATCGCCGAGAGCCGGGTGCAGTAAATTATTCAAAACTTTCGACATCGCTTTGAAAAAATCGGAACGTCATCTTGTACTTTCAACCACGTACGGTTTGAACACCTCATGGTCTAAGAAAATAACCGTGGGACTTCGACTTCGCCTGAATGGGTCATTCGAACCCGTTGTGAAATTCGTCAACAACTACTCGAGTGGTGTCTCGCTGACGGTTGAGGCGTGGGAGGAGCTGGTTGCGCAGTTCGAAACCCTGGAGAACTATTTCGAAAAGGAAGAGCGTGCTTCTGGTAAACTGAGTTGTCTGCTGAACGACACGATACATTTACCCGGCGGCTGTGGAGTACGTTTTACAACGGCGCACGGTTCAAAGGTTGTAGTTTTCTATGTGCGTGACTTGGACGGTACAAATCGTACCGCTGTCGAGGAGGAAGAGGATGACGACGAGGCAGAACCTAAAGCCAAAAAGAGCAAACACTACACACCCGTAATCGTGATGCAAAAAACCACGTTTGATGGATTGAAACACATCGCCTGCTGTGTGAACGAGCATCTATTGCAACTGGAAGTACTGGTGGAGGACGTCAATCGTAGCAAGGAGTCGCTGGTGCAGCATTTCGCTTCTGTGGTGAAGACTCGCAAGATGAAGACCCCGACGTTGCAACAGATAGGTGCGGTAATTTGCGAGGAGGCTGACACCGCACGTGAAGTGGTCAGTTTGCAGTCTGAGAGTAATTTTCGCGACCACTATTTTGACATTGTGTTCTGTGAATTGATGCGCCTGTTTTTAGCGTATATCATAGCTGATATTCAGCAGTGTGTTTTATTAGACTCTTAAGCTTAGTGTGTGTGTGTGTGTGACGTTATTTCACGTCTTGCGGGGTGCAGAGGTTTGCGCACATCCGTCGTCAGAAACGACAGCCTTCGATCAGTCGTGGTCTTCAGTCATTGCAGAGATCAACTAATAAAATGGTGAAGAGACTCCTGATGGGGTACCCAATAAAATGAGGTTTATCGGAATCTCATTGCGAACTTCTTCAACACTTTTTAATGATTGTTATGAGCTGAGGCTTCGACTGAACGAAATGTCGGGCTTGACGACTGATGTGCGCAAAGCTCTGCACATCGCAAGACGTGAAAAACGTTCTCGCTGTAGGGTGTATTATTTTGTCAAAAAATTGTCGTGACCAAACATTGGTTGAACTTTAAACTGTATATGTATATGTCTAGGTTAAGACCGGTGAGATTGTACACAAAAAAATGTAAAATTAGGAGTTAGAAGTAATACTTTGAATAAATCTCGTGAAAAAAAGATAAACCGCATCGTTACTTTCAAATCCACTCCCCCCTCTTCTCTACTTTCAGCTCTAGCATTAGTTTTCAGGTTACCCATCTTGCCGCTGGAGGGAGCAGCCATATTGGATCGTGAAGAGAGAGAGAGTGAGAATTTAGCAGGGGTCCGCCATATTGGTTTTCTTAAAACAGGTCCGCCATATTGAATCTCATAAAACAGGTCCGCCATATTAGATTTTTGAAAACAGGTCCGCCATATTAGATTTTTTGAAAACAGGCCATATTGGATTTGAGAAAATAAGTCCGCCATCTTGGATCGCAGAGGCCGCCATCTTGAATTCCCAAAAAGTTCAATGACCCCAGGAACAGTCCAGAGACAGGCCGGTGAAACATGATCTCATTGTTATGACTACCCCGCCAGGAGACAAAAGCGATGACGTCATTTGTTATGACTCGCCATGGCTGTCATTTACTACTCTCATACGACTAGATCACAAGGTTTTGCCCTGTTACAAATAAAATTCAATCTTTCAATAAGAACCAAAGCATCAGAGGTACATGATTTTCATACTTTTCAATGGTATACAAAACGTGATATAGCTACTGCAGCCATTTGTCTATCAGTACCTATAAGCTATAACTTATACGACTAGATCACAGATATTTTATTGTTTCGCAGAAAATTAGCGTCATCAATTAAAAAAAAAGTATAAAAGAAACATGATTTTTCTCGTTTTCAACGGGATATCAAACATGATGCAAGTACCAGCCGTTAATTGTTTAGCGATACCTATAACATAACTTATACGACTAGATCGCAATTTTTTCTTGTTCCGCAGAAAATTTGCGTTATCATTAAAAAAAAAGAGTAAAAAAGAAACATGATTTTTCTCGTTTTTAACGGCATATCTGATATGATATACGGTTTTTTGACAAGCTACCTTCTCAAACGTCAGCGTATATTACCCAGAAAATTTTCTTGAAATTTCAGCCCAATCGATAAAGTTCGAAAGGTGGCTCAAACAGTTCTACATTTGCCATTCAAATAACAGGCTAAAACTTATTATCTGGATGCAAAACTTCTGTTTAAATTGAACATAAGACTGTTTTGTTTTACTCAGTTTGGACAGAACAATTAAAAATTGAAAAAATGAGTTCCATTTACTCGCATTTTCTAATAATTCGAAGAAAATATTGAAAACAAAACATTTCATTGTTGATGGCGCTTACGAAACCGAAACTCCTTATCAGAGTCAGCAAAACAGTCTTATCCTGAATTCAAATAGAAGTTCGCAGCCAGATCAAGAGAAAATGAATGTCAGCGTGTTATTAAAATGGGAAAAACCTGCATGCGCCACTTCTACGTCTTCATCGATTGGTCTGAAATTTTAAGCGGATTTTCAAGGCGATATACGCTGACGTCTGAAAACGTAGCTCATTGAAAACTGAATTTTTAGTTTGTTTTTCAACATACCCTAATTATACAGTGAGAATCTGGTCAAACTTTCCACTCAGTCACAGCCGCCTCGGTACACTCTGAGATTTTCGTCTGTTTTCGCAGGCTGGCCATCCCCGGTTTTTGGTTTGAGCTACAGCTGATGATAGATAGCCATCAAATACGGACGCCCATGCTATCAAATAACCGCGTCAACGGTGACAGTTTAGGTTATGATTGGTGCTCTTCCCCAATTTTTCACGCACCCACCCATGACAGTCTAGATTATGATTGTTTCTTCAGTAAGCAGCCGATTGATTCTTACTTCGTTAGGAAAATTCATTAATTAACGTTATGTGATAGCCTCTTAAGGATTTTCTGCGCGTTGGAAGTTAAACAAAAAGCTTGAAATCCTGATAATTATTCGGAATTCCGAATTTCCAGTCTAACATAACCTCAACTGTCACCGTTGACGCGGTTATTTGATAGCATCGGCGTCCGTGTTTGATGGCTATCTATCATCAGCTGTAGCTCAAACCAAAAACCGGAGATGTCCAGCCTGCGAAAACAGACGAAAATCTCGGAGTGTGCCGAGGAGGCTGTGACTGAGTGGAAAGTTTGACCAGATTCTCACTGTATGTACTCGAATTATACATCAAGTCATATTACATACATGCGTACCGCTTATATTAGGTATACCGCGTATGTGAGCTGGTGCCTATTTTCAGGTTACGCACGATGATGGAAAGATTCCTTATATTTTCATTGTACCTAGTACTAGTCTATTTTTTTTTTTTTTTTTTTTTTTTTTTTTTTCTACCTTTGTAGTATCATAGTTGACAAATTCGAAATGGATCCAGTGAAAAGAAAACTAGATCAAAACCGAGTTCGATCAAAAAGATATCGTGCTATGAAGAACGTTTTAATGAAATCGCGAGGTAAATCATCCAATTCTTCGAATGATTCTTCTGTACGAGATGCTGAAGGTAAGCTAGTGAGAATATATTCACTTGTTCTCTGATGAACTGTTTCAGACATACTGAACGGTTTTTGGAGAACGATCTTATCTAATGTAACAGCAAATCATGAAATATCCAATCGAATAACAACATTACTTCACATCCTCACCTAACCTACAATTCCCGTGTGGAAATTGCCTTACTATGCCTTTTTTCAAGAAAGGCTAGCGCCAGGTCCTGATCAGACTGCCTGAACTGAAGAGTCACATATCGGCCCTGATCGGGGCCTCATACGGCCCGAGTAGGTCGCCCTTATTATTAAGTAAGTTTGCCTAATGTACGCCTTATGTACGGTACCCATAAGGCCCTGACGGGAACCGGGTAAGAGTGCCCGGATATGAATCATAGTCAGGCGTACTGAATTCGGCCTGAAGTAGGGTATACATGCATACCGCTTATATTAGGTATACCGCGTATGTGAGCTGGTGCCTATCTTCAGGTTACGCACGATGATGAAAAGATGCCTTCTATTTTCATTGTACCTAATACTAGTCTATTTTTTTTTTTTTTTTTTTTCTCGTAGTATCATAGTTGACAAATTCGAAATGGATTCAGTGAAAAGAAAACTAGATCAAAACCGAGTTCGATCAAAAAGATATCGTGCTATGAAGAACGTTTTAATGAAATCGCGAGGTAAATTCTCTGATGAACTGTTTCAGACATACTGAACGGTTTTCGGAGAACGATCTTATCTAATGTAACAGCAAATCATGAAATATCCAATCAAATAACAACATTACTTCACATCCTCACCTAACCTACAAAGCCGCGTATGATATATCCTTGGTTGAATAGATACGGGGCATGCCATGTGCACTCGACCAATGATTTCATCTTACCATTTTTGATTCGCTGCCTGATTTTTTATACGATTCTCCGGTCTCAAGAAAGCACTTCTGAATTTTTTCAGATTTTTTCTTCCAATTGTTGATTTTCTATAATCAATCGAACCCATCTCAGAATTTGATCTTTTTATCAACTTAAAAAATTTTTTAAACTTCAACGTTTCATTCCGATTATCTTTACACTCATCCCATGATGGGCTGATCTTTTTCACGTTTATTTCTTTTCATTTATTTGTTTATTTGATGTTCTTTTCTTTGTAATTTTTTCCCTTGGGAAGGAAGCAGCTGCTCTCTTTCCGCCTCGCAGTTTTTCGATCAGCTCCGGAATATTATTATTAAATACCTTCGGATTTCACGGATATATATTAAAGACCTCGATAGAAAACCCGTATGGCCCTGATCAGGGCCCGTAAAGTTTGTAAGGCTAGTAGAAGGATACCTGAAATGGACCTGGAAAGGTTGCCTCGTCCGGACCTTCGCAGTGGGAGCGTGACGAAACACTAAAAGGGCCTGACAGGATTTCCGTATCCGGACCTGATGTCAAATACGGCAACCTGCTTTGGGCCTGGTACGGCCCGGATCGAAATTTCTACACGGGAAAGCCGCGTATGATATATCCTTGGTTGAATAGATACGGGGCATGCCATGTGCACTCGACCAATGATTTCATCTTACCATTTTTGATTCGCTGCCTGATTTTTTATACGATTCTCTGGTCTCAAGAAAGCACTTCTGAATTTTTTCAGATTTTTTCCTTCAATTGTTGATTTTCTATAATCAATCGAACCCATCTCAGAATTTGATCTTTTTATCAACTTGAAAAATTTTTGAAACTTGAACTTTTCATTCCGATTATCTTTACACTCGTCCCATGATAGGCTGATCTTTTTCACGTTTATTTTCTTTCATTTATTTGTTTATTTGATGTTCTTTTCTTTGTAATTTTTTCCCTTGGGAACGAAGCAGCTGCTCTCTTTCCGCTTCGCAGTTTTTCGATCAGCTCCGGAATATTATTATACCTTCGGATTGCTTCGGAAGTTTGTAAGGCTAGTAGAAGGATACCTGAAATGGACCTGGGAAGGTTGCCTCGTCCGGACCTTCGCAGTGGGAGCGTGACGAAACACTAAAAGGGCCTGATAGGATTTCCGTATCCGGACCTGATGTCAAATACGGCAACCTGCTTTGGGCCTGGTACGGCCCGGATCGAAATTTCTACACGGGTACTGCAGCGAGAGGAAGAACTTTATCCTTACGCGCTAACTTCACCGTCGAGAAATCATTTCCAACCATTTTCTTCATTGCGCACTGTCCAACTGTAACAGCATCATGGCAGTTTACTGTTGCATCTCCGACAACTCCCGTAGCCAGTGACATGATTTCCTTGGTAATCGGAAACGGGGGGTGCGTCGAAAAGAACGCGGAGAGTTCGTTGATATCCGAATTGTCTCTCAACTTCGGAGATTCGAGAAAATCGACGTGTTGCTCGACACTGGAAAAATATAAGCCACTGAAGTTTACCAAGGATGAGCAGATATTGTACGTAGCAGTCGTTCCTAAAATCCACTTGCACAGAACGCTGTCCGTTATTCCCCGTCCGCGAGTTTTAGACCGGGAGATAGCGCCCAAAATACCGAACCATTTAGTACAAGTATGGCGACCCTTAAAGGGTCGAATTACGTCATTTATGAAACGAAAATGATGGTCATAGCGCTGGTCATGGGAGATTAATCGCATGACGATTAATCGAACCTGTCGGATAAATGACGGATTTCATATTATTCGTTACACAAAAGTTTTTGCATTTTCCGGTAGTCGAAACAAAAACAACTGGCCGAAAGGAAATGCCATACTTATCCGGTTGGGCTTACAGCCCACCATACTAATTAAAACACGTTAATTTTTACAATTTTTTTCAACCATTGAGTACAGAACGATTTTTTTTCCCCGTATCATCCTCGAGTAGTAATTCACAAAAATCACTATGCCATACCTTATCGATGGTTCCTGATAGCCGCCATACCGACGCAAAGAAGCAGTTTTTTTTAATATTGTCAAACGATTTGTTACACGATGAAATTTTTTTTACAAGTTATTCGGATGATTCGAAATGGAAGTATGATTATGCCATACCTGTGGGATGGGGCAAATACGCACAATATTATTATAAAATTGGCAGATTTTATGATGATTTCGAATGTTTTGTTACAGTATGGCATCATTTTTTCCTGAAAGTTCTAGGTGCACATAACGTAAATATTAAGTTTTAAATATGTATGTGGGGGCATTCCTGTTTTTTAACAAGGTGTTGTGTTGTATAACATTCTACGGCTACCGCAGCTCAAATGTCTTCATCAGGTCCCGGCTCACTGTGTTCTGCATTCCCAGGAAAAATGTATTGCGACGCAGGTATACAGCAGCTGTTTGTCAGGCGTTCCAAAAATCTATATATATGGCATTCCATACCAAATCGACCTGCCGTGAACTCCAAGCATTTTTGCTTTTGTTTTCCTTCGTGTATATCGTATGCATTTTTTCAGATTTTTTGGACGCTCGGTTTAAAAGTTGATTTATTTTCATGAAGACACGTATTTGGAAATCTGTTAGTGGTACGTTAGAATCACCCAAATGAGAAAGTTTGCAAATAATTGAGGTGACATTAAATTATTTGTTGAGAAACTTTCAATCATTGTGGGTGCTATTTCTTTGATGAAACACTTTTGATTTGGGCTTTCCATTACGTTAGCCGTTATTAATTCTCGTCACACTTTAGCCATAAATTCTCTATGCCAATACAAAACTTTTCAGGCTATTCTGAAAGTGGTACTAGCTCTGGTTTCGGCGCCCGAATTCGATAATTTTCGAACAAACTGTATTTCCTCTCGGATTTTCAGTTTGTTCGGGATTCATCGAATTCTGGCACTCAAACCAGAGCTAGTACTACTGTCGACATAGTCTCAAAAGTTCCGTATTTCCACCAAAAATTTACGGTGAAAATTTGACAAGAATCGATAAGAGGTAACGTAGTGTAAATCCCAAATGGGCAATTCCACCTCAAATCGGCCAAGAATTGACGTCGTATTTTTTAAATCGTACGAATTTTTTTTCATGTGTTACAAACACAAAAAAAAACCACCCGTATTTCGGCGTTTGGTCAAAATATTTTTTTTACCGAAGTTATGAATTAATGCATTATGTCGCAAACTCCGCGCGCGGTTACCTTTGAGAATTAATATCTCCAGTTCTATTAATCGTAGAGAGAGGAGCTGCAATTCATTTTGAAGGTAATGAAATCGACTTTTTGAGGAAATTTGGCAAATTCCAGAAAAATTTCTAATTGTGCCCGTTTTGAACAATTGAAATGTTTAATAATTTTTTTCGCAAAAACAGCCATTTTTTAAATTTTGAAAAAATTCGACCATATTTCTTGTTAAATTTTAAAGACTATAGAATTTTTTCGTGATGGCATTATTTTTAGTTTTTTTTCAATGTAATTTTTTGCGAGGCGCCGCGCGCGCCTCGCTGACGCTTCGCGCGTAGAACCACGCCGGGGTCTGCAAATGGCGCAACACGTCGACTATCTTTGGAAATTAATCATTGCAAGAGGCAGGAGTCTATGTTTCCGAGATTTGTGGTAAAATTGAGAAAATATCAGCCAAAGCATTCGTATGTTATAACTATATATTGTGCAATGATATGTATTTCGATTTTTATGGCAAAGCCAATCATTCACCGTCAATCATAGTTCGACTAGCAAGTTTCTTTTAGAGTTGTACCACACTATACCATGAGGGTATCCAAAAGTTCTAGGTAAATTCTTGTGTACTTCCAGGATTTTGAAGGTATAAATGCACAGGTGCATGACGGGCCGCTGAACTCATTAGGTCATTCAGGGGATTGAAACTTGACCGCTTGGGTCCGCTGCAATGAGAGCATGGAACAATAGGCTTTCAAAAGACAATGACAAAGTCACTGCACGTATATATATTGTAGATTCGTTTTGGATGTATATTAATTGGGAGTTCACAATTATTTTGCAAGACTACAATTCGAAGAAAGGTATTTCCCGGATTTTCGAATAGCTATGCAATGGAAATTGATTTGATTGGCTCGGTGAATGTTTAGATTCGGGTATTTAGGCACGGATTTTCAAAGGTGAGGTCAGTCAATGATCGTTCGTGAATAGAGTGACATACTGCAGTTTACGTTAGAGAAGCCCTGTGAGAAATTTTCTCACAGTCAATTGTAATTGTGAATTGGGAGCAAACATGTCAGAAAAATCGTTCCCCGAGTGTTTTAATCCTTTTGAATTGGAAAACCATCGAGTACGAGACAAAAACCGCCTTCGAAGAGTCACTGAATCACAGCTATCTTTACTTAACAAAGATCAAACATCGGACAACCTATTTATTTGTAATTCCTGTCGAATGAGACTCAACACTGGAGCGACCGCAGAACCTGAGAGCGAGTCTTCGATGTCAGAGAATGATGTTTTGGATACATCAGCTTCGACGCTTGCTGACGTTCCAAATTTACCAAACGACAAAGAAACGGAGGAATCATCATCGTTATCAGGTCCAAAATATGAAGCAGCTCTAGCTTCATTGAATGAAACCCTAGTGACACTGGGAGAATCACCGATAAAAAAGAGAAGATTATCTCAACAATCATACCCAGCAGGGAAGTTTGAAAAAATTAACAAAGTTTTGGGGGAAAAAGTGTTTGGTGTGAACATCGCAGAGCAGAAGGCAAACGCAGATAAGGACCATGGCATATTAAAACAACTTGAAGAAAGATTTCGGGAAACGGATGATAAGAATTTAAAAATCAGAATCCTGACTCTTTTCACGGAATGGACAGTTTCGGAGATCCAAGCTCATTTTGATGCATCGAAACACATGATCAGTGTGGCAAAAAAAGTAAAGGATGAAAAAGGGATCCTGGCATGTGCAAATTCGAAGAGTGGAAAGCGGTTTGATGCTGGGCTCGCCCAAGAAATTGTGAACTTCTATGAGTCAGACGAAATAAGCCGTATAATGCCAGGTAAAAAGGACTACGTCACCTGCATAGAGAATGGGGAAAAAGTGCAGAAGCAGAAGCGATTGGTTTTATGCAATTTGAAAGAAGCATACGAAGAGTTCAAACAAAGGTATCCTGACAAAGAACCTTGCAGTTTCAGTAAATTCGCCGAACTTAGACCCACGAATTGTATCCTGGCTGGAGCAAGTGGTACACACACCGTTTGTGTTTGCACATCGCATCAAAATGTGAAACTGATGTTAGAAGGTGCAAAAATCGGGCAAATATCGCAAATGATGACGAAGCGCATACAAACGTACCGCGATTGTTTTGAGCAAATGATTTGCAATCCTCCAACAAACGATTGTTATTTGAATCATTGCGGAACATGTCCAGGAACGAATGATTTCATTGATTCATTGCAGTCTGCATATAATGAAGAAATGATTGAAAACATAACTTACAAACAATGGGTGACTGTCGATCGAGCTACGCTGGAAATTATTCAAGCTTCTGTACCAGATTTCTTGCAAAAATTGTCATCCGCCTTGAAGAAGTTATTACCGCATGCATTCATCGCTGACAAACAATCAGAGTTTTTGCGAAATGTGAAGGAGAATTTGACGAACGAAGAATGCATTGTCACTGGTGACTTTTCCGAAAATTATGCCTTCGTATTTCAAGATGCGATTCAAGGAGTGCATTGGAATAATGATCAAGCAACTATACATCCTTTCGTCATCTATTATAGAGAAAACTCAATATTGAAGCACAAAAGCTTTGCTGCATTTTCAAACTGCTTGAAACATAACACAGTTGCTGTACATTTATTCCAAGGAAAAATTATCGAGATAATTAAGAACACATTAAAAGACGTAAAAAAACTTATCTATTTCACCGATGGTGCTGCAGCTCAATATAAGAATAAAAAGAATTTCGTCAATCTCTCTCACCATCGCAACGACTTTGACCTTGCGGCAGAATGGCATTTTTTCGCAACATCCCATGGAAAAGGACCATGTGATGGGATAGGAGGACTGATAAAAAGATTAACAGCAAAAGCAAGTCTTCAGAAACCGGATCAGATCATAAAGACTGCGAAAGATTTATTCAACTGGACAAAAACTAATATTCCTAGTATAGAATGTTTATATTTTGATAGCGAGGAACATAGCGAACACGACAAGATTTTACAGCCTCGTTTTGAGTGTGCTAAACCCATAATCGGCACACAAAAGTACCACTCATTCATACCAATTAACGAGAAACAAATTGAAGTGCGAGAGTTTTCAGCCTCTGGAAAACATTCTGTAGCCAATATAATGAAATAAGAATAATATTGTAAATATTGATTTGGTTGAATAAAATTCACATCCATCATAATGAAAAATCACGCAACTCTTCCACGAATCCTCAAAACATAGACTCCTGCCTCTTGCAATGATTAATTTCCAAAGATAGTCGACGTGTTGCGCCATTTGCAGACCCCGGCGTGGTTCTACACGCGAAGCGTCAGCGAGGCGCGCGCGGCGCCTCCCAAAAAATTACATTAAAAAAAAACTAAAAATAATGCCATCACGAAAAAATTCTATAGTCTTTAAAATTTAACAAGAAATATGGTCGAATTTTTTCAAAATTTAAAAAATGGCTGTTTTTGCGAAAAAAATTATTAAACATTTCAATTGTTCAAAACGGGCACAATTAGAAATTTTTCTGGAATTTGCCAAATTTCCTCAAAAAGTCGATTTCATTACCTTCAAAATGAATTGCAGCTCCTCTCTCTACGATTTATAGACCTGGAGATATTAATTCTCAAAGGTAACCGCGCGCGGAGTTTGCGACATAATGCATTAATTCATAACTTCGGTGAAAAAAATATTTTGACCAAACGCCGAAATACGGGTGGTTTTTTTTTGTGTTTGTAACACATGAAAAAAAATTCGTACGATTTAAAAAATACGACGTCAAAAAACACCCAAATCTGGCCGATTTGAGGTGGAATTGCCCAAATTAAAAGTGTTTTATCCCAAACATACCACCCACAATTATGATTGAAAAATTCCAAAAGAAGATAATTTTTTGTAATCTCATATTATCTGCAAACTTTTTCATTCAGGTGATTTTCACGTTATACCACTAACAGATTTACAAAAACGAGTTTTCCTGAAAATGAATCAACTTTCAAACCAGGGGTCTAAAAAATCTGAAAAAATTCAGACCTTCATTTTTCGTCCTCCCTTATATTATATCATACTCGGAAGAAAACGAAATAAAGAATGTTGAGGGTTCACGTTAGATCGATTTGGCACGGAATGCCCGATATATATTTTTTTTTTCGGCTTTTGATCCTCTCGGATCGATATTTCTCGGACGCTTGCGGCGGAGGGCAGGGAGGGTCAGGAGGGGAGCAGTGCATAAATCAATCTGAATAAATTGAGTGAATTTTGATATTTCATGTACCTTTTTGGATATACCCTTTACGATATTACAGGTGGGCTACTTTTAAAAATCGTTTCAAGATACTTCGCCGTTTTTTGTTTACGAGTTATAGCTGAAAAACGTTCCAGAACACCAGTTTTTCGAATAAGTAACCACTTTTGCTCTTCGCGATGAGTATGGCAGAATTTTTCTGCAGCCTATTTCCTTCATATCTTTCGAAAAATCCAAATGCCATACTGTAACAAATCGTTGAGAAATTTTTTTTTTTTTTTTCAATATCATAGCGCGGGTATGACACTCTTCAGCCCCATGATCACAGTATGGCATAATTTTTTTCGGGTACCATCGGATTGAAACAAACTCACTGCAATGATCCCATACTGTAACAAATAATTTCACGGCTTGTGTATCAAGTAGTTGTATGTATGTGAGGCGTTGTAGCTGAAAGACGTTTCGGAGAACCAGTTTTTCGAGTATGGCACCACTTTTGCACTTCACGATAAGTACGGCATGATTTTTCTGCAGCCTATTTCATTCATATATTTCGAAAAATTCAAATGCCATGCTGTAACAAATTGTTGAGCATTAGTTTTTTAGGCAACATTTTAGCGCAGATGTGACACTCTTCAGCCCCATGATCACAGTATGGGATAATTTTTTTCAGGTACAATCGCATTAAATCAAACTTACTACAATGATCGTATACTGTAACAAATAATTTTACGCCTTGTATCAGTTAAAGCTGAAAGACGTTTCAGAAAACTAGTTTTTCGAGTATGGCACCACTTTTGGACTCGACGATACGTATGACATGATTTTTCTGAAGCCTATTTCTTTCATATCTTTCGAAAAATTCAAATGCCATACTGTAACAAATCGTTTGACAATATTTAAAAAAACTGCTCTCTGCATCGGTATGGCGGCTACTCGGAACCATCGATACGGTATGGCACAGCGATTTTTGTGAATGACTACTCGAGGATAATACGGGGAAAAGAAATCATTTTGTACTAAATGGTTTAAAAAAATTATAAAAATTAAATTTTTTCAATTAGTACGGCGGGCTGCAAGCCCAACCGGATAAGTATGGCATTTCCTTTCGGCCAGTTGTTTTTGTATCGACTACCGGAAAATGCAAGAATTTTTGTGTAACAAATAGTTCGAAACCCGTCATTTATCCGACAAGTTCGATTGATCGTCATGCGATTAGGCCCCCCTGACCAGCGCTATGACCATCATTTTCGATTAATAAATGACGTAATTCGACCCTTTAAGGGTCGCCATACTTGTACTAAATGGTTCGGTATTTCAGGCGCTATCTCCCGGTCTATTAGACCTCCGTTGCATTTCATGCTTCGCATTAGCGTCTGTTCTATGGTCATATCCGACCAAATTCCAGTCCAAAATGAATCTGTTCTCCGTATCGTCAATAAACTTCTCGTACTTTTCTTTCTCCATCGTTGATTGGAGTTTTAGCATATCGTGCAAGTATAGCTGACAGTAACTAAACATCTCTACTCTCTAAATCTGAATCAGCGAAACTCACTGTGAATCAGTGTATTTTCGCTGATTCACAGTGAGTTTCGCTGATTCAGATTTAGAGAGTAGTGGTTTGATCTAATTCTATGACCCGGAACACTGGTACTCTCCGTGTTAGTCTATCCAATCACATAATGTGATAGTCAATTGCACTAATTTACAGCGAATAACGAGATTCGCCATGATGATGGTCGTCAAGGATGCAGCGCCTCAACAAATTCCCATACTTCAGTTAATAAACCAGCCATTGCGCACATTGAAGCAGTGAATATCGACGTCCGGAAATTTTACAAATCCAAGGCAGTCGATGATAAACCGAACAAACAACCAGTAAAAAAAAGTTCGTTCATATTTGATGCAATTTTTTGTATTTCTTCAACTATATTGAGATCAGTTAGGTCGTGAAACCTCTTTCCATGCAATTGATGTATGCTGGGTTCAATATCTGTGATACCAAAACTATTGACATGTATCTACGTCAGGTTGGATTCGTTAGAAGCTCGAACAAAATATAATGCAACTACTTCCCAGGTAGGGGAGAATGGGGGAATGACGGTCATCGGGCAATGCCGGTCAGCTCTAATTTGCATTTAAACCAGCGATTGTATCGAACTGCTCTTCGCTGTTCGCTGACAAACATAATAAATAACTAATTTATCATACCGTGCCTATTGAACCAACATCAATAAATGAAAAAATGATAATCATTAGTTTTCACCCTTTTTCTCATAAGAAACACCTCATCTTAAATAGGAATTTTACTAAACCTATAGTCGTGAAAATCAACTTTCATTATTATTCACGTCTTCTTTGGTTCGCTATTTTTTTATTCCGTTCATGTTAGAATGTTGTCATACTATGTATGAATATGTTTGAATCCGGTAAAAACAAATGAACTGCTCGGGGTAGCGGCGGTCACGTGTGCGGGGAAATAGCAGTCGAGGCTCACGATCCGTGCTGTGCCAAGATGTCAGGTTAGGTTAAAAGGTAGGTAAGTAAAAAGGTATATACCTATCGTTAATCAGACGAATTTGGTCGGGATAATTCGAAGTAACTGAGATAGTGATTAGAATTGAATACACAGACGGATGTATGCAGACAAATGTTTCAAATTGATAGACCTTTCGCGTTCCGAAATAGGGCCGGACTTTGAGGTTAGAATATTGATATTTTCTATTTACTAGTGATTTCACCTGTGGACATTCAGTTTCAGATGCCGCATTGTAGAAAAAGAAAAACCGAAAAAGGAAATTGTTTTTGTCATCAGATTTTGGAAAATATATACCGCGTGACTAAAAGCAAAAGGGCCTAAGCGCCAAAAAATTCTGTTTCGCAACTATGGCCACAAGGTCTTATGTTGCATAAAAAAAATTGTGGCACTAAAAACACGATTTTTTTTCTGGCGCGTAGGCCCGTTTGCTTTTAGTCACGCGATATATTTTCTCGATTTTTCATGGAATTATCTTACCCGAAAGTTGACCGTAGTTACCCCAAGAGCAACCGCAATTACCCCTACACGCTGGGCAATGACGGTCAATGCAGGGTTTGTGATTATTAGCGAAAAGTTTAATTATTTTTTGTTTGTTATTGTCATAAGATGACCTACAGTCAAAAAATGATCGGTAGAATATGGGTTGACTATTCTATCTTGGCTCAAAGCACGTTTGCCCTCAAAAAAAGAGGATAAATGTTAGTGACCGTCATTCCCCCATTCTCCCCTATACGTTCGAGAATATTGCTGTATTTATTCACAATTTTTACTTGTTTTTGATACTCATTTTATGCATTTCAATTCCCACCAAGGACATGTACACATTAATTTTGTGCACATACGTACTATCGGATGTATTATCGATTCAGTTTTGAGTATTACCTCATACTGAGATATGAATTTATCTAAATTTATAGAAAATACCGGAATGCGTGCTGAGGTTATTGTTGACAATAAGAATCATAGACCGATAAGTAAACCCGTCGAAATTATTAGAAGAGATCGAGCACAAAGGAGTGAAACAACCCAGGTAGAAAATTATCTTGGCTGACAAAGTTTCAGCCTAGCGACTGGCCAAATTTAACGTTGGCGTGCGAGACACGTTGTTGCAAGATTGGCTATAGACTGGCGCTAGCCATATTTGCCACGCGGAACTAGAAACTACGTTACAGCTGAATTAACTAAGCTGCTGCTAGCTCGACTCGTTATGCATTTTCGAGATTCGACAGTCCTTTCGTACTGTATCTAGCCCCAACCTATCTACACACGAGAGTCGCAGCCGTGAGGTCCAACATAGACTGCTGCTAGATATACTTGATTCCTATTTTCGAGATTCGTCAGCCATACTGTACATTCATTTTCGAGTTTGGTTGTAGCTAGCTGCAGCCTTGCCATGCGCGAGACAAGCTGCTGTTGTGCGGAAAGTGAGGTTATGTCCGCGCCGCTGATGTGTGTCACTTGTATTCTATAACAGATTGCCAGTGCAGGCAATCGGAGGCATGAGGAGAATTAATGATGTATTTCAATGAAATACGGTATGTTCACTTTTTACTTTTTTTTCACTTTCACACAGCATCTGGAAACATTCTTTCGAATTACCCAAAATCAATCTGTGTTTAGTATCATGCCTTACCCTGGCAATCTCTAGAATACAAGTGACACATAGTAGGCCGTGAATCTATAGTTAGTACGTGAAAACACCTTAATTCTGTCCTTTAGGAACGTAACATTTTCACCGATTCGTAATCTTTCTTGGTAGCTTCGTAGGCGTTGAACAAGTGACATAACAGTGGGCTAATATCCATGCGATAATTTGGCGTAGCGGTTAGGGCGTGCGATTAGTAAACGAGCGGACGTGAGTTCAAATCCCGGTTAGGACAATTCTTGCGGCGGTTATCTTAGCGGGCGTAACATGCGTTTTCATCGTTGAATATAAGAATCACGGTCGGCAGTTAGGTCTTGAAAGTTCGAATTAGTATTTTTTTTCAACCTGCTTCAATAATAGTTAATCACTATTGATTCTCATTTTACGTATATCCATCAGAACGAACCCCATCATCTAGAGCCGGGGACACTCTATATCGTAAAGGTTGGCCCAAGATTAGTCCAGTAGCTTGCTGCTAGCTTGAATGAGCGTTACAGACCATGCTTGCCACAATATAATTCAACTAGCTTGCACCAAGATAAAAACTAGCACGATTAGCTAGTACCTAGCTTCTGCCAGGACACGATTTCTACCTGGGAACGTTTTACGCTTCGAAGGAAAAGAAGAAGACCAGGTCAATTGTTGATTCTAATGCTCAACAAGAGTTTCAATAGATTCTATGACATTCGATTTTTCGTCAGATTCAAAATGAAAAGTGGTTTTCGAATGGAGTATGCTCAACTCTCCATTTGTGATATTTATTTTGGTGGCGAAATTTCTTGGTAATGTTTAAATTTATTATGATTGTTGTTTGATACGTGTTCAACTTCATAGTGAATTTGTTGTTCATTACCTGAATGTGTGGATATTATCACTACTCTGAAAATGATACCGAAGATTAGAAGTTACTTTTGATAACTACAAGTATGATATGAGTATTAATGATTTCAATTATTGTCGTTTCATACAGGAAATATCGATGATGGATTCAAAAAAAAAGTTATAAAAAAACATATGACGCTTCAAATTATTATGAAAATCAAGAAGCTGACGAGAGGAAGCGATACACATTTGCTGGCAACAAGGTATATTCTATAATATTGTAATAGTATATTGTGCACCGAGAGCGAAAACGGGCGATTGCGAGCCGCGTATAAAGTTGGGATTCCGAGGCGAAGCCGAGGAATCTCAACTTTATACAAGGCGCAAATGCCCGTTTTTTCTCGAGGTTCACATACTATTTTCTTCAACAGCGGTGCGAACGCAAGTTTTCGCGTAGCGGGCGATTCTCGGCTTGATGAAAATCTCTAGATTAGTTTTGCAACTTGGCATAAGCTGGCTCACCAAAAGCCATTCTCCTATTCCGGATCCACTTGCGCGGATCGGCATCAGCCAATCCCGAGCCGCCTACCCTCGGCGACACGTTTTCAATCCTCTCTTTCGCCGACCGAGAATCGCCCGTTTTCGATCCTCCTGAGCGGAGCGAAAACGAGCGTTTTCGCTCCGCTGTTGAAGAAAATGTAATTTCGAGCCTGATTATTTTCTTGCGGAAAACAATTTTGATAATATGCCAACTACAGCTCGTTCGTATGTATGAACCATATCATCATAATTGCACTGTTGAAAAGCTGTACTGAATTGTTTATTCGCAGATATACTTGGGGGAAGGCCTCGAAGTGCCTGCTAGCGTTTGGTACATGATCTAGCAGAACAAGCCACAGATATTCTTTAGTAGCATGATAGAAATGATGTGGCCACATCACGTATTAGTTAATCGATGCCAAAATAAGAAAAAGGTCACAACTAGACTGCTGGAACGATCTCCAATGAAAGAGCTCACTCCGGAGAAAAAAAGATTATCTTCCAGTAAGTGAAATCTTGTCAAATTTCCAATTTATAGTTATGAATATTTTCAGATTCACGAATGTAATTTTTCCGTTTCAGAATTGTATTCCGATTATTTGGATAATAAGAAAATTAAAGGAGCTGAGAAAATGGCTTGCTTGTTGAATGTCCCATATTTATATACGACAAAAATCAATTATTTGAGAGGAAAATATTATGAATGAATATAATGTTACGTGCTCGGACCCTCGCACTCGCCCACCTATCATTTCATCCCAGTCATAACAATCCAAGCCGTGCGCCTGCAGCTGCAGTCGCACGGTTCCTTATCAGAGGATGTGCTGACCTGTGATCTTCGCACAACCCTACCTACAGGTCCTACACCTCTCCACCACCCCTGCGTACGCTCATTCCGAAGTCACTCTTCACTACTATTCTTCCAACCGTCTTCAGATACGTATCGCTTTCCTTTAACCACTCCCTTTCAATCGCTTTCCTTCAATCATTCCTTTTCAATCGCTTTCCTTCAATCACTTCTCTTCAATCGTCACCCTTCAACTCCTTTACATTAACTCTGTTGTTACTCGCACTTACCAATAAACAAACTCTGTTCTACGAATTATAATATATATCTGTGCGTTCACAATTATTAAGAACCCTCATCCAGGTTTCCTCATAGGTGTAATACAAGGACGAACTCACATTCCATAACAATAAAAAAAACTCCATTCACCTAGAAGAAAAACAGATGGGCAATTCCACCTCAAATCGGCCAAGAATTGACGTCGTATTTTTTAAATCGTACGAATTTTTTTTCATGTGTTACAAACACAAAAAAAAACCACCCGTATTTCGGCGTTTGGTCAAAATATTTTTTTCACCGAAGTTATGAATTAATGCATTATGTCGCAAACTCCGCGCGCGGTTACCTTTGAGAATTAATATCTCCAGGTCTATAAATCGTAGAGAGAGGAGCTGCAATTCATTTTGAAGGTAATGAAATCGACTTTTTGAGGAAATTTGGCAAATTCCAGAAAAATTTCTAATTGTGCCCGTTTTGAACAATTGAAATGTTTAATAATTTTTTTCGCAAAAACAGCCATTTTTAAAATTTTGAAAAAATTCGACCATATTTCTTGTTAAATTTTAAAGACTATAGAATTTTTTCGTGATGGCATTATTTTTAGTTTTTTTTCAATGTAATTTTTTGCGAGGCGCCGCGCGCGCCTCGCTGACGCTTCGCGTGTAGAACCACGCCGGGGTCTGCAAATGGCGCAACACGTCGACTATCTTTGGAAATTAATCATTGCAAGAGGCAGGAGTCTATGTTTCCGAGATTTGTGGTAAAATTGAGAAAATATCAGCCAAAGCATTCGTATGTTATAACTATATATTGTGCAATGATATATATTTCGATTTTTATGGCAAAGCCAATCGTTCACCGTCAATCATAGTTCGACTAGCAAGTTTCTTTTAGAGTTGTACCACACTATACCATGAGGGTATCCAAAAGTTCTAGGTAAATTCTTGTGTACTTCCAGGATTTTGAAGGTATAAATGCGCAGGTGCATGACGGGCCGCTGAACTCATTAGGTCATTCAGGGGATTGAAACTTGACCGCTTGGGTCCGCTGCAATGAGAGCATAGAACAATAGGCTTTCAAAAGACAATGACAAAGTCACTGCACGTATATATATTGTAGATTCGTTTTGGATGTATATTAATTGGGAGTTCACAATTATTTTGCAAGACTACAATTCGAAGAAAGGTATTTCCCGGATTTTCGAATAGCTATGCAATGGAAATTGATTTGATTGGCTCGGTGAATGTTTAGATTCGGGTATTTAGGCACGGATTTTCAAAGGTGAGGTCAGTCAATGATCGTTCGTGAATAGAGTGACATACTGCAGTTCACGTTGGAGAAGCCCTGTGAGAAATTTTCTCACAGTCAATTGTAATTGTGAATTGGGAGCAAAAATGTCAGAAAAATCGTTCCCCGAGTGTTTTAATCCTTTTGAATTGGAAAACCATCGAGTACGAGACAAAAACCGCCTTCGAAGAGTCACTGAATCACAGCTATCTTTACTTAACAAAGATCAAACATCGGACAACCTATTTATTTGTAATTCCTGTCGAATGAGACTCAACACTGGAGCGACCGCAGAACCTGAGAGCGAGTCTTCGATGTCAGAGAATGATGTTTTGGATACATCAGCTTCGACGCTTGCTGACGTTCCAAATTTACCAAACGACAAAGAAACGGAGGAATCATCATCGTTATCAGGTCCAAAATATGAAGCAGCTCTAGCTTCATTGAATGAAACCCTAGTGACACTGGGAGAATCACCGATAAAAAAGAGAAGATTATCTCAACAATCATACCCGGCAGGGAAGTTTGAAAAAATTAACAAAGTTTTGGGGGAAAAAGTGTTTGGTGTGAACATCGCAGAGCAGAAGGCAAACGCAGATAAGGACCATGGCATATTAAAACAACTTGAAGAAAGATTTCGGGAAACGGATGATAAGAATTTAAAAATCAGAATCCTGACTCTTTTCACGGAATGGACAGTTTCGGAGATCCAAGCTCATTTTGATGCATCGAAACACATGATTAGTGTGGCAAAAAAAGTAAAGGATGAAAAAGGGATCCTGGCATGTGCAAATTCGAAGAGTGGAAAATTAAGAACACATTAAAAGACGTAAAAAAACTTATCTATTTCACCGATGGTGCTGCAGCTCAATATAAGAATAAAAAGAATTTCGTCAATCTCTCTCACCATCGCAACGACTTTGGTCTTGCGGCAGAATGGCATTTTTTCGCAACATCCCATGGAAAAGGACCATGTGATGGGATAGGAGGACTGATAAAAAGATTAGCAGCAAAAGCAAGTCTTCAGAAACCGGATCAGATCATAAAGACTGCGAAAGATTTATTCAACTGGACAAAAACTAATATTCCTAGTATAGAATGTTTATATTTTGATAGCGAGGAACATAGCGAACACGACAAGATTTTACAGCCTCGTTTTGAGTGTGCTAAACCCATAATCGGCACACAAAAGTACCACTCATCCATACCAATTAACGAGAAACAAATTGAAGTGCGAGAGTTTTCAGCCTCTGGAAAACATTCTGTAGCCAATATAATGAAATAAGAATAATATTGTAAATATTGATTTGGTTGAATAAAATTCACATCCATCATAAGGAAAAATCACGCAACTCTTCCACGAATCCTCAAAACATAGACTCCTGCCTCTTGCAATGATTAATTTCCAAAGATAGTCGACGTGTTGCGCCATTTGCAGACCCCGGCGTGGTTCTACACGCGAAGCGTCAGCGAGGCGCGCGCGGCGCCTCACAAAAAATTACATTAAAAAAAAACTAAAAATAATGCCATCACGAAAAAATTCTATAGTCTTTAAAATTTAACAAGAAATATGGTCGAATTTTTTCAAAATTTAAAAAATGGCTGTTTTTGCGAAAAAAATTATTAAACATTTCAATTGTTCAAAACGGGCACAATTAGAAATTTTTCTGGAATTTGCCAAATTTCCTCAAAAAGTCGATTTCATTACCTTCAAAATGAATTGCAGCTCCTCTCTCTACGATTTATAGACCTGGAGATATTAATTCTCAAAGGTAACCGCGCGCGGAGTTTGCGACATAATGCATTAATTCATAACTTCGGTGAAAAAAATATTTTGACCAAACGCCGAAATACGGGTGGTTTTTTTTTGTGTTTGTAACACATGAAAAAAAATTCGTACGATTTAAAAAATACGACGTCAAAAAACACCCAAATCTGGCCGATTTGAGGTGGAATTGCCCATACCCTACTTCAGGCCGAATTCAGTACGCCTGACTATGATTCATATCCGGGCACTCTTACCCGGTCCGCGTCAGAGCCTTATGGGTACCGTACATAAGGCGTACATCAGGCAAACTTACTTAATAATAAGGGTGACCTACTCGGGCCGTATGAGGTCCCGATCAGGGCCGATATGTGACTCTTCAGTTCAGGCAGTCTGATTAGGACCTGGCGCTAGCCTTTTTTGAAAAAAGGCATAGTAAGGCAATTTCTACACGGGTAGCTGCCGCGATAAAAATTCATGGCGAGATTGTGCCAATTGAGCCGCTATTACTTTTTCAAAGAATAGCCATCAGCAAACATACGAACGAAGAATTAGCATCTCACTTTGCATATGAGCTGGCTCCGTTTCCACTGTCGATGTTCAATGAAGATGGCATGCGAAAGACTAAGAAGTATTCACTATATGACATTTTTGAAAAATCTAACGATGATATTGATCTCAAAACATCAGAGAATATCATAGACGGTGGCTTCCTTCTCCATCGAGTAATTTGGAAACAAAACTCAACTTTTTCTGCGATTTGTGAAAGCTACGTACATTACATACAAAACCATTACGGTCCAAACTGCACTGTAGTTTTCGATGGTTACTCCGCAACGTGTAATAGTACAAAACAGACGGAACAGAGCCGACGCTGTACTGGTAAAATATCTGCAGATATTCAATTCACGGAGAACATAAGTGCTACGTCGCTTGGGCAAGAAGAATTTCTATCAAATCCCAACAATAAGACCAGGTTGATTGACATGATCGCGGCTAAGCTCCACGACAACGGAATCGCAGTGCGACAAAGCGTGGACGACGCGGACACTCTCATCGTGAATACTGCGATTAATAACACTGTTGCTCACGAAATTGTCATGATTGTTGGCGAGGACGTTGATCTTCTGGTGCTATTAATTGCATTGGCTTCATCGCAGAAAAATATTTACTTCGTAAAACCTGGCACGGAAGAAATTGAACGCAGTGTATATTCGTCGCAGCAATGTCAATTACCCGCTGGACTCTCAAGCAGCATTCTTTTTCTACACGCTTTCGGTGGATGCGACACAACATTAACTATTTTCCAAAAAGTCAAAATCAAAGCTGTGAAACTATTCCAGAAATGCCAAGAGTTGAAGGATGTCCCCGGAGCTTTCAATGACCCCGATTCCTCTCATGAAGCTGTCGCTCAAGCTGGAGAGCGTTTTTTCAATCATTTATACGGGGGTCATTCTGGAAAAACATCATTAAACACTCATCGGTACAACTGTTTTACGAAATCAGTGACGAAAATAAAACCAAATATCGCGTCATCACCGCCGACACAAGCAGCTGCGAGACAGCATTATCACCGAGTATACTTGCAAGTTCAGAAATGGCAGGGAAATGAAGTATATCCAGAACTTCGGGGCTGGAAACGACTGCAAAAAAAATCTCGCACCGATTACGACATTGCTGCCGGCGGCTCCTGAATCTCTCCTGAATCTCGTGTTCTGCAAATGAGCGGGTCCATGTCATCTCACTCAAAAAAAAACACTCAAATCGCGGATTTTTGCGCCCTTCGAGGAATCTTTAGTACTATGGAAAAAAAAAATAGAAGTTCACGGATTTTGAAAAATTTTCAAAAATGGCGGAGTTACGGGTGTTTGAATTTTTTTGCACTGCTTAGTTTGAAAATTCATATCTCCGAAACCATCAATCGTAGCGCAATGGTCCTGGACTCATTTCACTGACAAAAGAAAGGGCTACCGTTAAAAAAATACATTGGAAACAAAAATTAATTTTTTCAAGTTTTTTTCGCCACTTTTTTCCAAAATTTGGCCGCCATTCCCAAAGGGTACGGTGAATTTCATGGAGACAATTTTTTTTAGATAGCTGCTTCTTTCCCCTTTAATTTCGTAAAAAAAAATTTATGGAGACCTCACCAGGTCCGGAGAAAAAAATTAAAACGTCCGGCCGTGCGTCGCCGCGCGCGCCGTTCCACGGTAGCCGCGCTACTCCGGTAGGCTCGCTGTTTCACGTGCTGTTGAATTTCATTCAATGTTTCGCTATCCACCAGGGTTATCCTTTCTAGGAAACTAGTTATTCAACTACTTTAGACTCCCAGAATATTTTCACTGGTTATTTCCGCTCGGAATTATACCTGTTCCGAAAATTTCTCCGCGGTTATGGTTCCTTGAACACACCTGTGCTGCAATGCAATGAAAAGGGCCGATGTTTTGAGTGAAATTGCGCTCGATGGCGCTTAGTTGGACACGCCTGTTGAATATTAATTCTTAACTTTCACATGTTCAAAATTTTCTGATGCGGAAAATAATTTCGTTTTGATGAATTTATCAGAAATTGGAATGACTGCATGTAATTTCAGAGTACCGCGAACCGTCAAAGCTTCATCAAATCGATTTTGTAAAATAGCCTCTTCTGCTGTATGTTCTGCAGACGTGCAGTAGGCAAAAGATATGCTTTTGAAATAAGAGCATGCCCAATTATACAAATCCAGCGGTGTTTGAATGGGGTCTGAATTACCAATCAATTGTAAACTCGCCCGTGAAGCTAAGCAATTCCAAAAAAAATTGATTGACTTCATGAAAGAGAAGTTTCAAGGTTCGATTCCCATAAACAAAATAATTTATTTCTCAGATGGAGCAGCTTCCCAGTATAAAAATAAAAAGAATTTTATTAATATAACACATCACTCCGAAGACTTTGGATGTCAAGCTGAGTGGCATTTTTTTGCGACATCACATGGCAAAGGGCCATGTGATGGGGTAGGTGGAACTGTTAAAAGATTAGCTTCACGGGCGAGTTTACAATTGATTGGTAATTCAGATCCCATTCAAACACCGCTGGATTTGTATAATTGGGCATGCTCTTATTTCAAAAGCATATCTTTTGCCTACTGCACGTCTGCAGAACATACAGCAGAAGAGGCTATTTTACAAAATCGATTTGATGAAGCTTTGACGGTTCGCGGTACTCTGAAATTACATGCAGTCATTCCAATTTCTGATAAATTCATCAAAACGAAATTATTTTCCGCATCAGAAAATTTTGAACATGTGAAAGTTAAGAATTAATATTCAACAGGCGTGTCCAACTAAGCGCCATCGAGCGCAATTTCACTCAAAACATCGGCCCTTTTCATTGCATTGCAGCACAGGTGTGTTCAAGGAACCATAACCGCGGAGAAATTTTCGGAACAGGTATAATTCCGAGCGGAAATAACCAGTGAAAATATTCTGGGAGTCTAAAGTAGTTGAATAACTAGTTTCCTAGAAAGGATAACCCTGGTGGATGGCGAAACATTGAATGAAATTCAACAGCACGTGAAACAGCGAGCCTACCGGAGTAGCGCGGCCACCGTGGAACGGCGCGCGCGGCGACGCACGGCCGGACGTTTTAATTTTTTCCTCCGGACCTGGTGAGGTCTCCATAAATTTTTTTTTACGAAATTAAAGGGGAAAGAAGCAGCTATCTAAAAAAAATTGTCTCCATGAAATTCACCGTACCCTTTGGGAATGGCGGCCAAATTTTGGAAAAAAGTGGCGAAAAAAACTTGAAAAAATTAATTTTTGTTTCCAATGTATTTTTTTAACGGTAGCCCTTTCTTTTGTCAGTGAAATGAGTCCAGGACCATTGCGCTACGATTGATGGTTTCGGAGATATGAATTTTCAAACTAAGCAGTGCAAAAAAATTCAAACACCCGTAACTCCGCCATTTTTGAAAATTTTTCAAAATCCGTGAACTTCTATTTTTTTTTTCCATAGTACTAAAGATTCCTCGAAGGGCGCAAAAATCCGCGATTTGAGTGTTTTTTTTGAGTGAGATGACATGGACCCGCTCAAATGCACGACTGGCTGTGGGTCTATGTGCGGATGCAGAAAGGCGGGCATGAATTGCTCAACAACGTGTGCAAATTGCCATGGAGCTTGCCTAAACTCGGCTCCTCTATGTGAAGATACCGATTTCAGAGTAAAAAAAATTGAGTGAGAAAGTGGTACAACTTCAATTTGTGTATTAAAAAATTCCTCATTTCCGTAATCAAAATAAGTGAAACAATGAAAAATTCGAAAATCAGCTGTAACTTAATTTGAAGTCGACATACGATTTTGACCCGCCGATGTTGAGAGGTCCCTTGGGCTACATACTGATGAGGTAGGCGGTAAAATGGTACGATTGCTAGCAGCGGAAGAATCCGGTTTTTTCAAATTTTAACATCGTTGCACCCATCACGTGTACGGTACCAATTGCTTTTTCTTCATACCTCGGTCGAAAGTACGTATTTCCGTCCCTGATTTGGCAGAGGAAAGTGGGTCTTTCACTCCCTGCTGAAACGTACCGCGCGCCATCTGTGTTCCGGGAGCGACGGAGGTTATAAGTCTTTGAATATGAACATATCCTCCTCGCTGGCGCTCGTGCTGCAAATGCCGCGGGCATCGACAGTCAATGATTTATCATTATTTCAATAAATTAGTTTGTCATTAAAATTATCTGAGACACATTCAAGCTGTCTTAGTTAACAGTCATAACATATTCAAGTTGTCTGACAATGAGTTACTGTAAATATGATAAAGAAATGGTCACAAAATATTCAAGTTGTCTCAGTTGATTTTAACGACAAACAAATTTATTTAATTGATGAATATTGGTTGTCAATGGTCGCCGTCGGCCAGCAGCCCTCGCTGACGCTCGTGCTGCAAATGCCGCGGGCATTGACAACGAACTCGAACTCATAACCTCAACTTTTGGGACGAATAATAACGATTTCATTTCTACACTTAATCGCGTACTTTCGACCGGCTATGAAGAAAAAAAGTATAAGCTACACGGGACAAAATTCGAATACCATCCCTGCGTGGTATGATTCCCTCGGCTTCGCCTCGGGAATCATGACACGCAGGGACGGAAGTTCGAGTTTCGTCCCTTGTGGCTTAATGTACTATTGCCCACCCAGGGATAAATTTGTGCGAAATTCAAAGTTTCATATTTCACTCAGATATCACTCCATAGACACCAGCTTAGATGCGTTTGAAAGCTATTTCGAAGATCTTTCGAACGACGTGTATTATGTTGGTGGAATAAATTTGGTCCCATTTTTATAAAGCAATATAACAACAGTTAAAAACAAATTTTTGCTCCTGCAGATATTCAAACGGCGCCTACTTTTGAACGGAGTATCGTAGAATAATTTAAAAGAAAGATTTGGAAAGCTTGTGTCAAGAGCTTTCCAGTGGTATAAAATAGTATTAACTTTTGAACATTTTTCAAGAACTTGCAAGTGGTTTCTGATGAAGTGAGCATTATTTTTGTATTTTGAATATCTCCGAAACAATCACAGATACAAAAAAATTTTATTCGAATGAACTACCCACACAGCACATCACCTCCGTGCGATATCCAAATTTGGTCCCAAATATCCCACTGATATCCTATATGTCCAGAGGAGATTTTGCGGATATCCCATGGGATAGTGTTAATTTTATGGATTTGAGACTAAATAAGATGTCTGTAGAAAGTTCTGAGGATATCTTGCACTATCTATGGAATATCTGGAGTGAATTAAAAATTTCCTGATATCTCGTAGACATTTTCTAGAGATCCTGCGGATATTACATGACGGAAAGGATGGGATAGCCGCGGTATATCCCGGGGATATTATGTATATTAGCGGCACCTGAAAATGAGTGCCAGAATATCAGGAAAAGTTTTATACGCTCTACTATACATTCATCTTATTCTGAAAAACTGTAAAAGTTTACATGTTTCCGGCACAATTATGTGTATAGGGTATTCCACAAGGAGGGAATAGAAAAAACAGAAGAACAAAAATGCGATCTATGGGCCATCATATACATATAATGACCTTGTTTGACGTATCTGGTCATCATTTTCCGTTTTACTACATAAATTGCATGTACAGTATATATTTTGAATCTGTAACGATAATAGGCTTCTATACTGTCTGAATTATTCATGTGGACCAGATTGCAAATCATATAGGGTATTATGAATCACATCTAGTCGTGAAATTTCATAAGGTACTTTGGCGCAGTCAGTAGGGCGTGCGATCCGAAATGCTATCCGAGCGAATGCGAGCGGCGAACACAGGTTCGAACCCCGGTCTGGACAAACAGCGTATGATAGCGTTCTTCTTAGCGGACTCAAAAATGCGTTTTCATCGCTTTGCGGTCAATTTCCAATTGTTTATATGTGTTACAGACGTGTAGAATTTAAGAAAATATATATCATACCGAATTTTTTTTTTTTTATTTGTGCTGAGGCACCCACTTGATCGCGATATCCTCAATACAGGCATCTCGACTTTGTTTTGTTTCATGAATACTAGTCGATTTTACGTAACTACTAGACAACTTGATGTGCAACAACCGCGTGAGCACCATATTCTTCATCTGTTCTTTATTAAACTAAACCATACATTTTTTATTGTGCCATGCTGGGTAGAATTTCGACAATTAATTATAGATATCAGGAACTCGACAGGATATCCTCAAGATATCAGGGAACTAAATTGTTAGCCCAATGATATCGTTGTGATATTCAGAGGAGATCATCGGATATCTTTCGTCAACCTCCTTAGGATATTGCGGGACCGGCCAAATACATAACTCTAGGATATCCATGAAATATCGCCGGATATCATAGGACATTCCGTGGATATCCACGATATCCGAAATTATATTCATGGGATGTTGTCAGGACTACCATGTGCTGTGTGGGTAGTGATGCGTAGATATCGCATGAATATTCCTGAATTTTTTAAGATAAATTTTTCATTTTATTTTTGTAGCGCACGTCCAGAACATATCGGACGACAACTTTACCCGAGTCGTTCCATCGGTTTTTCAAATGAAATTTTTAGCAAAAATAAAAATTATCGTTTTTTTCTTTCGTGACCCGGAGTTGTGATTCGTGTGTGGATTCGTCGGAGAGGGTCAAAGAAGATAGAAACTCAGGATTTTTTCGTTCGACGTTTCGGCTGGGTCCAGCCAGCCATCTTCATGTTACAATTTTATTGCATAAGACAACTATTTTACAGAATAGATGTGCTTGGTGTGGTTAGTTATGAGGTTAACCCACGTGAGCAGATTTAGGTTAGGTTATCTTATATTGGAATGTGGCTCTATACAGAACAAAATATGAGCAAAGGGCCTAGCCGGGTAAGCATATGAAAATTGCCCCCAAAGCTATCAAATTCGCATTTCGACCCAAAGTTTCCACATCACTAGAAAATATTTTCGACCAAGTTTCAAACCTGCATCTCCATTCTCTGCTCATATACATCGAATACCGCGTTTTTTGGTTTTTATTTTTTTTCTCCTCTTGTGTTAGAGATATCTTAATAACCCGGATCAACCATCAAAAAGTTTTCAAAATACATGAAAAAATATTTTTTGCGTCCATTTTGGCGGGAAATTGTATCCATACGAAAGCTTAGAATATTTCAAATCGGGCTTTTCCTATGATCCCATCATTTCGCAAACACCGAAATATTCTGCAAAGCGTACCTTTACGCGGTACTCCTCCCCAAATTTCTACAGAATTTTCGCAGTGGTGGGCCATACTGAAAAAAAATAAAAACCCAATATTTCGTGCATTTTGAAGGCTAGAGAGGTACCTCAATGTTTCGGAACATATTTCATCGCCTGAAATCACCTGATTATATGAAAATGGGTTCAAATTTCAGGAATTTTCCAACTCAATTTCGAACCCGGATGATAATATTTCATTTTAACCGTTACACGTTGGAGGCTAAAATACTGGAGAATTTTTTTGTTTTTTCTTTCATTTAAATCTGATTGTGTCTACTGAATAGTCGATAAATACAGGACTTACTCAAGAATCAAGCGGTTATATGGGTTATTTTCCACAAGCCGTTACAATAGTAGGATGCACTACGGTATGAAACGATCAAAAAAGACAGGCGTGCACATGTCGGTTACTTCTATTCAGCATTTTTCAGTTCTGCATTGAGTAAGCTAGTAAGTTCTTACTTTCAAGTAGTTTCTGTATTTATCGACTATATTGAGAAAAGAGATCCTTCAATATTGATTATTGAATCGATCTATCGATGCATTAGTTGTGTTCAACACAACTAATTACGTATACGCAACTGAGAACTTTGTGAGTTCTTCTTCCACATACATTATACAGGGTGATCCATTTCAATCGCCCCAGGCTAATATCTCGGAAAATAGAAAAGATACAAAATTTATTCGGCTACAAAAGCTGAAGGCATTCACGGGGGCAATATGATGATATCTGTTGACTTGTGAATTTTACCTCTTCCGAGACTGCGCTAGTAAGTCCAGATTTTAGATAGAGAACACACGTTTCGGATATGAGCAGCTATTAGCAAGATCAACGACTGATTCAAATACGGAAAGCCAAAGAAATGTTGAATTTTATTCAATTGTTATTTTTTTTATTTATTTATTATTTTTTAATTCAAATGGTTTTTTTTTTAGGGTTTTGAAGTTATCTTGAAGTCCGATAATATCCCGATCAACAGAGAATGAAAAAATTGAGAGAAATAAAAAATTACATTATAAAAAATTATTTTAAAAAGTTATAGCAAAAAGTTGCAAATTGGAAACAAAATTTCAATTTTTTTTTGCTTCTTGTATTTGAATTAGTCTTCGATCTCACTATTTGCTACAACATATCAACACAATCAGATTTGAGTGAAAGAAAAAACAAAAAAATTCTCCAGTATTTTAGCCTCCAACGTGTAACGGTTAAAATGAAATATTATCATCCGGGTTCGAAATTGAGTCGAAAAATTCCTGAAATTTGAACCCATTTTCATATAATCAGGTGATTTCAGGCGATGAAATATGTTCCGAAACATTGAGGTACCTCTCTAGCCTTCAAAATGCACGAAAAATTGGGTTTTTATTTTTTTTCAGTATGGCCCACCACTGCGAAAATTCTGTAGAAATTTGGGGAGGAGTACCGCGTAAAGGTACGCTTTGCCGAATATTTCGGTGTTTGCGAAATGATGGGATCATAGGAAAAACCCGATTTGAAATATTCTCAGCTTTCGTATGGATGCAATTTCCCGCCAAAATGGACGCAAAATAGTACATTATGCTACTAGGGAGGAAAGTGCGTGATTTTCGCCGAGTGCGAGGTTTGCTGCCCGAGCGAAGCGAGGGCAGCACGAGCACGAGGTGAAAATCTGCTCCTCCCGTGTGGCATACGAAACTTTTCTTCCGATCCCACTGAAATGGCGTGAGTGCAAATCGAGTACTTTTTATGAAATTACAAATATCGGACAAGTGTGAACGCCATACTTGGCATGCGTACCCAATCTCATTTTTGGCGACAAATCCATGCAATAGCTAATAGCTTCGCACACAATGATACTGAAGGGGTCCAGGGCGCAGCCCTGGTGGGGTCCGGGGCGACGCCCCGGTGAGGGGGTTCGGGGGGGCGAAGCCCCCCCGACAACAAAATTCAAAGAAATCAAAATTCATTTAATCTAAGTTTATTTGCACAAGTTAAATTACTAAACAAAATAAATGGTGAAGTGGATACAGAAAAACGGAATGAAGTAAATCAATGTTGGAAATTGATGTTAATGTTGGTACAGTGCATTAATTGCAGTGTTATTTTTCGTCCTTGCGAATCGATTATTTCATTCAAAGTTCCGGACGATGTTGATGCCGTTATTTGATCATTTGGTCTCTCTATTTTCTGTTTCTTTCTAGCGTTTTCGAACGTGGGAGTCTCTGTCGATGTACCGGCGATGGCCGCTGAAATTTGTTGACCAGTTTTTCGTTTGTAGCCTATCGAGTTTTCTATATAGCCTTCTGCAACTGTTGTTGATTTCCAGCCCCCCAGTCTTTTTATCTCTGTTATATCAGCGCCTTAATTGGGAATAAACAAAATAAAACAATTTCGACCTTGGTAGGTATATAAGTTAATGGAGATGTTTGTGTAATTCATATGCATTTTACCATGATCGGCGCACAGCGTCGCTGATGATCTTCGGAAAGAATGGCCCGTGTATAGTTGTGGGTTTGGTAACTCCAAAAATTCAGCAATGTCTCTCGGCATTTTTCCGAGTTTATTTTTGCCGATAACTTGTTTCGTGCATTGTCCATTGCGGTAATTCACGAAATAGCGGTCGGAGGTGGTATTTTTAGGGCGTAGATTTGTGTAAGCCTTGACTTTTTCGAGGAATTCTCCATCGATGGTGAAGGTCCTTGAAGTTTTTGTCTTTGTATCTCGAAGTTTGATTACCACAACATCGCCTCGATCCAGTACGTCGTTCACAGTGAGATTGGTCAATTCACTACTTCGGCATGCTCCGCTTATGCCAAAAATGAGCACGACCTTGATTTTGATAAATGAATTCTTATTAAATTAATAATTGTATGTATGGATGACATTGTGAATCAAACTCAACTTTTGTAAATATTTACCTTTGTTACCAAGTATTGGTCATCTGGAGCTGTGTTTAGAAACTTTTTCATCTCACTCGCTGAAAATACTTTTGATTTTTTTCCTTCGTAACCGCTAGATTTTCGCTTTAAAAACGCTGCGAGTTGCTTAAAATCTTCGAGATTGATTTTGTGGTTGAGTTGTATTGTACTTCGGAGCATTGAATAGTACGACCAAAGCGTTGGAGGTTTGTACTTTTTGGCTAGTTCGCCAAAGTACGCCAAAATTACATTTTCCGTAATGACGTTCACTTTGTTATCGGTTTTCCACTTTATGAAAGCTTGATATATACTTTCATATTTCTCTCGCGATTTTACTGGAAGTAAATTAGCACGGAGATTTTCAGCGGCTTCAGCCAACTCCGGGGGCGTGCCGAAGTGTTCCTCGTTCGATTCTTCGTCTTCGGTGCTCGATGAAACGTTATTCATTTTGAGAATACTATAGTGAACGATAATTAAATCTACTTGTTACTTTGAAGTTGCTTTTCCGGTCACCACAACACTGACAACGTGAATGCTGCGTTAGTACGAGATAGCTACGAAGGTCTCTCCGGTGTCGCCAGATGGCGCCACTGTCGGTCGGTAGAAATGCGAAAACATCCACTCTTTATTGTAAAATATAAAGTAAGGTTGTTGTAAGAGTCGTTGTAAAAAGGTAAATGGGCAAAGCTTATTCTCAAACAATTTTTTTTCTAATAAAAAAACAAAACAAAAATTGCGGAAACATGAGAAATCGAAATTCATTCAATGAAACTCTATTGTTTCAATTTTTCGGAAAAATGTCTATTTCATTACTCCCTCCGGGAGTAATGGAGTGCTCATTACTCCCGGAGGGAGTAATGAAGTGCTCATTACTCCCTAGGGAGTAATGGGTCGTTTTGCTCTCGCATTCCAAGCAAGAAATATGCATATTTCAGTGCAACCGGGAGAAAAATATTTTTTCATGTATTTTGAAAACTTTTTGATGGTTGATCCGGGTTATCAAGATATCTTCAACACAAGACGAGAAAAAAAATAAAAACCAAAAAACGCGTTATTCGATGTATATGAGCAGAGAATGGAGATGCAGGTTTGAAACTTGGTCGAAAATATTTTCTAGTGATGTGGAAACTTTGGGTCGAAATGCGAATTTGATAGCTTTGGGGGCAATTTTCATATGCTTACCCGGCTAGGCCCTTTTGTCATTTGCCCTAGATTTACATATAATTATCTATGTGAAAACATGTGAAAGGTAAGCTAGGCTAATTTTTAATAACTTACAGTGTTTGACTATCCTATGCGCATTAGATGTTAATGGTACGGCGATCGTGGTGGAAGTGGCGAGCAATCACTCGGTTCAAGGGTGCTCACTTCTTTATCGATCGCGCCATCGATGTCAACCGTATTGTTGAGCATCGATGACCTGATCGATTTGAGGAGGGAATTTCAACCCACACAATCCGGGATCGACAATCTAAATGAATTCGTTACAAAATATCGAGATACATGTGGCTTAGGTGTTGTATGTCCGTTCGTTTGTTAACAGAGTTACTTTTGGTTATGTGTATCATTTCTTTCAATAACCTTTTTCGCCAATTGTCTTCAATGTCGATCACTTTTACATTTTCAAAATCAAACTTATGTTGGTTGGTCAGCGCGTGCGAGACTAACGCGGATTTTTCAGGATCAAACGACTTCAAATCATATTTATGTTGTGTTACCTTTTTTTTTCAAATATTGAGACGATTGGCCCATGTAGCATTTGTCACAGTCGATACAATCAATCCTGTATATGGAATTAACCGTATCAGTAATCTGGGATTTAGATTTCAGTCTTGTGAATAGAGTATCAGAAGTGTTCGTGATTTTATAAGTGATGTTAATATTTTCTTTATGTAGTAATCTTTTGAAACAAATTTAAATCTAACAAAGTACCAACTGGACATTGAAAAAATTGAGCAACAATTCGAGACCATTAAAAATAAAAATAGAAATAAACTTGATAGATTGGAATTTAATAATGTGCATGCGAATGACACACTGGAAGAGTGGCTAGTCAACCTAACCGATATCAATATTCCGGCGCATACTAAACACTTTTTAGCCTTGGGTCCTAAACATGGTTTACCATATTCTAATCGGAATTTACCGATACACGACATGGTCTGTTCAGTTGAGTCTGCGATAGCGGGGGTAGACTCCTCAGTGAAGGATAAAATCAGAACCGGTGTAGTTAAAGCCGTGTCAAAAGCCAATCACCACACCAACGCTGATATGACACAGAACAAATTTGAAATCATGAGATTTAAAAAAGCACGGGAGTTTCTGAGCAGGCACCAACAACTAATCATTACCAAAGCAGACAAGGGTAACGTCACGGTAGTAATGCACCGCGATGACTACAATAAAAAGGTCAATACAATCTTAAATGACACTCACACGTATATTCCGTGTAAGACATGACTAAAAAAGTGGAGAAACAAGTGAATGATTTAATCAATAGAATGCAGAATAGTGGTCATTTGTCTCTAGACAAGTCCAGGTCTCTCAAAGCATATAATTCGTCACCGCCTAAAATATATTTCCAACCGAGAGTACACAAAGAAGGAGCGTCACTTAAACCGATTGTTTCTAATATCAACCCACCCACATATAAACTATCCAGATTCTTATCGGGGATTTTGCCTAACATAGTTGGACACACAAAATACCATGTTGAAGATTCGTAGAGCTTTGTGAAGGAAATTATCGGCACCAACGTTCCTGATGAACATGCACTCATATCACTAGACGTAACATCTCCATTTACCAATGTTCCGATTAACTTGGCGTTAGCTATCATAAAAAAGAATTGGAATAGGATTTCACAACACACTAACATTCTAAAAAATCAGTTTGTAGAAGCTGTGGAAATGTGTCTAAACTCCACCTACTTCATTAATAATCAACAATTTTACAAGCAAATCTATGGGGTAGCCATGGGGTCACCTATCAGCCCGGTGGTCGCCAATTTAGTAATGGAACATTTGGAACAATCTGTGATAAACTCACTACTATTCGAACTGGTGTTTGTCAAAAGATATGTAGATGACATCCTAACGTGCGTGGATACAAAACATATTGCGCTGTGTTGTGCAAAAAACGAATATCATAATTATAACGATATATAATTTTATAACTGTGGAGCCACTCAAGACTTTTCTACCGCATGCGTTATCTCATGTAGCCATAATAACGCATGGGTCAGCATTTTCTGTAACGTACGCTTGAGAGCTCAGAACCGGCAGTTCCCTGTAGGCTACAGACGGTCGAGCAAGGGCCGGTGTAAGCTACGTTTTCAAGGTATTTCGCAAGAAGTACAATGAAGGAATAATTTGTTATATCATAAATCTTCGATTCATCTGAGTAAACTTCATTGGACCGATCCCACATCCTAATCTCAAACTCACACCGCCTACGGCACGACAAATTGGTGATGAAGAAAGGATAGATAAAGTGAATTTAACAACGGGAACCCTGTCATGAAGCAGAAATTGTAAGTACAAATTTTTTTTGTATTACAAACGCTCATGACAGTTAGAATTCTATTCCAAGTGCTTTCTGCACACAAGTTTTACGTCATTGAACTCCGTAAAGCGATTCCCGGAAGAAAAATGTCAGACGACCAATTGGTCCCGCTTACAGAAGCGCTCACAAGACTGACAACAACTATAAACGATATGAACAAAGACGTTCACGCACTTAAAAGTGAAGTGAATGAAATGAGAGAACAATCCGCGGACAATATATCCGAGGGTACAAGAAACGAAACAGCTAATACATCGCGAAGATCAAATCCATGCGTAATACCTGTGGTAGACTGTAAATTAATAGACACAATGGTCAAGTTAGTGACAGAATTCGACGGATCGAATATCTCGATTGAGAGTTTTATTCAAGAGATAAAATACGGAATCGAAACCCTGACAACAGAACTAGAGCGCAAGTTCTTCATAAAACAAGTGAAAACTATGAAACTGAAGGGTCGCGTTAGAAGAATGATCGATTTAGAGGAAGTTCGCGATGAAGAAGAACTCTTTGAAGCTCTGAGACTACATTTCGGAGACAAATTAGACTATCAAAGTGCTTTGACGGAAAGAGCGCAGTGCAAACAAGGATCGCGTAGCGTAACCGAATACGCTCACCAGTTTACGAAATACCAAGACATTATCGTGCAAAGTATAACCGACAGATTTAATAACCGCCCAGAAATAAAGAAAGAAATAATCAGAGACGACGCGGAAACTAGTGTCGACCAATTCGTTCGCGGGCTAAATCGAGAATTAAAATTACTAGTAAAAACCGAAAAATCGGATACGTTAAACATGGCTATTAAAGTAGCTCTCAAGGAAGAGAGAAAAGAAAATAAAAACCGGAAACAATACGATAACAGTAAACGACTAGAGGAACGGAAAACTAATAAACAATTCGTTAAACGGGAAAGTCATGTTTCGGAACGTCACAATAGTCAAAAACCAGAACCAATTTGCTTCCTATGCAAAGAAAAAGGACATTATTCAAGCAACTGCCCGAAGAAACAGGATTTTCACACATCCGACAAACACCCGAATAGACACAAACCACCTCAAGTAAAGTTTATCGAATCGGACGAGACTCAGCATCAGTCGGACTCACAAGTAAACCTATCGAGGTGTCCCCCTCCGATTTGATTGAAACTCAGATATGTTGTAGAGCGTCGAAAAATTAGCGACACATATTTTTTTTTATCTGCCGATAAGCACCCTTCGGGGGTGAAAACTGCCTCCGAAAGTCACCCCGGAAAATCGTTTTTTGGTAATAACTTGGGAAGGAATCGGAATTTTCCTGTGAAACAAACGGCAAATTATTTCCCACAAGGCGACGCCTATGTGGCCATTGATTCCACCTTCCAAAGTCGCACCCCCGGTTTTTTATGCAGAATAATGTGAGTTTTCGGAAAGTTTCGCTCCCACGAAAGTTACAAAAATCGACGGATTTAATTGAAATCAGGTTTCATACACGTGAAACAATAAACTGAAGGTGACGTGTCCGAGGGTTTCCGAGACGGAGGGTCCGGGGGTGAGCAGCCCCCTCAAAAATTGTTGCGCTACACGACTTATGCCATTTCATTTATTATAGCAGCATAACTGTGATGATCTATCCAGGCTCCTCCCCCAAACCGAAATTGAGTATACCGTGTACCGGAGGGTGGATGGCACCCCTGAAAACCACCCTTGGACCGCAGTTTTTTTTATTCCTTCAAAAACCATCCTAATTTTTTCAGATTCTTGGGGATGGGCTTGCTCATTCAATTTTGAAAATTAATAACAAATAAACGGGTCAATAGAAAGTGCTTCAATACCGATACAGACATAATTGTCACCAAGTGAGATACTAGAAAAAACATTAAATAGTTCCAAAACCGTCTCGGTTTAACACTGGTTGAATTTGCGCGAAATATCTGATGCATATACGGCACTTTCAAGTCCAGCGACATAAAAATAAGTGGTATATATTTAGACAAGATAAACTATTTTCAGATTGCTGGACGTATGGATATGTTTTTTCATACGATATCTGGCATACGTTCACAATGCAAAAGGCAACTGCGACATTTGTACGCGACAATAGGTACTCGGCATTTGTAAAAGATGTACGATTTTCTATACAATATTTTCCCGCGAGAGTGAAAATAATTCATTTGATAAGTTACGGTGAATTGGTCACAATCGAAGTGAACCCCGCGGAATGTGATCAAGCCTCTACTAGCAACGTTTAAAGCAATGCAGTGTGACGTGGTATTTTCGTAAACCCCGCCACAAGACAAATTATCGGGATACGAGCGATGTGTTAGGTCGACAATACTTCAGAAATGGGATAAAAATTAGAAAAAATATTAGATTTAGACTAATGGCTATTTTGTTTGGTATTTTGTAATTATGTAACTCGGCGACGAGACGTCTACCGCCGTGGGAGGACCTCCCGCAGAGACGCCGACCTCTCGATCATCTGGAAGGACGATCCTATCGCCTGGCAAAAACTACCGATGTGACGTGCAACCCTGGGTTCGCCAAGAAAGCGCTCAGGATAGCGTTCCTCTCGAGGAGAAGACCGGTGTGACTTCACGTGCAGGATAGACGGCGTACAGGGACGTACGCGAAGTACAACGAAGTCCTCCCGTCATCCGACGAAGCTACCGCCTACCGATCCGGATGCCTGAGGGTGGCGTACAGGGCCACGCGTGAGCGTATTCACAGCCTCCCGCCCGCAGACTTATCAGCCTGGAGCTGAACCGACCCGAGAACACCTACCGTCTCCGAGGCCGTTATCGCAGTCGAGGTTGGTCCAGAAAACCCCTCGATGAGACGTTCCTACCGAAGGATTCCTACCGTGAGCCAAGCCCTGGTGAGCCTGGCACGGCACGATTTGGCGTTGACCGGAGGATTGACCGGTGTTGTAAGGCCACCGAATCATCGTTGAATCGCGTGGCGAGCGAGATCTTCCGTGGATCCAGCGTCGTTGGACTCCCGAGGGGTAGGCGGCAAGAGGAGTAGTATAGCAGCGGTCGAGTCACACCAGCGTCCTTCCCCGCAGAACTACCATCCCGCACGACGGTTCTACCGTCCGCCAGGCGATAGCGAATCACACGTCCAAAAATCGTCACGTGTCAAATTAGGCCAATCGGGAAGAACCGGACCTATCGTAATGAGAGCACCTCGCGGAGCGAAACCTGTCGCTCTGCCTATTCTTCGCTGGATCGTCAACCGCCTCAGCGCATCGTGTCCCGTTCTCTCGTCGAGTTATCGCATACATTTATCGTTGCACTATCGAGTATTGTTTAAAGTAGAGTCTATTGTGTTTTTCATCTGAAGCCAATTAAGGTAAGGCCTTGATTTATTTGTAAAGGCACGAGGTAGCTTGCAGTTACTGTTTATCGAATTTCGTATTGCATTTTGAGTCGAGAGACTCGTCTATCGTTAAGCAAACGACCTCGTGGCTGGCCGAGTATCTGAATTAAGGGGGTACATACACCTTCAAATTGGTAGATGATCGATTTTTTTTTTAATTCCATTTTTGGAATGCTAGGGACCTAATCTACCTATAGAAAAATCAGCGTGAGAAAATTCGAAAAACTCGGAAAGTTACGAGCGAACTTTGAATTTTTAAAAATAAAAAATAATTTTTTTTCTGATTTTTCGAACGCCAGGGACCTAAGCTGCTTGCAAAAAATTGGCGTGAATGAATTTGAAGGAGTCAGTAGGTCAACCGTAATATTGCCGCTGAATTTAAAAAATGCGCGGCGATTTGGCATCTAACTTTTCCAACGATTTCATTTCCAAATTACGGAAACTTCGAAAATCATGCTTTATACAGTGATTTTGGTGAAGAAACAGGGCATTATAGTAATGTTAATGTAATTCTTAGTCAGAGTTGCATTCTGATTTTGATATTTGACTCCCATGATCCATCTGCGTCTAACTTGTGAGCTACGGTACATTTCGAACAGCTCATGTTTCTTTCTAACAGTCCAAACACTCTATGCCCCGTGGTGAGCCTTGGCGCGAAGTGTATGTCAACAGTGGTTCGACTTCATTCGAAGTGCATTGTTCATTTTTGTGGCCGATTTTCGATTTTCCCACGAATTTCACTCAAAAGTTATTTCAATATTTAGCGTAAACGTGGAATTTGTGTTGTTTAGTTGTATCAAATATTGAACAAACGGATATCGTAATGCGGCCACCTAACCTCAAAAGTGTCAGAAAACGCTCCACGTCACCGCCTCGGAAACGAGTGTATCTTGTATAGCTTTGAGGGAGGATATGAAAACACGCAGTGCAGCGAAAAGGAAAATGTCAGGTTCCGGCTGCTCAAAAGATAAGTATTTTCCATGAATTTGTCTCTGAAAAACGGATAAATTCGTCACTAAAGATGTATGAGAAAAGCTGCACAATTTTTAACAATTTTTTGAATCTTTGAAATCTCGAAACATAAAAATCTTATGAATTTTCGTGGTTTGAAGAACTTTGATTAGACTTTTTTAACCGATATTTTTTCTCTTCGACAGCATCTCTGTGTACTGCTGACGGGCATGCGACCAAAACTCACTACAAACCGCCACATCGTACACAAATCTAGACTCAACCTATGTCACCGAAGTACAGAAGCAGAAGTGGACCCAGCATCTCAAACCGTTTTCCAAATCTTCAGATTTAATCTTCCGCAAACTACGTTTTCTGACTGTTGTCGTAGGGTACAGACCGCACCGTTCATAATGACTTTGCAATTTGGAGGTAATATTCTACGTTGATGTAATTTCGGACCATACCAACGATATAAGAACATAAGAACCAGCTTCCATCATTGCCGTCCTCTTTTCATTGACATTTATGGAAAAAAAACTGAAAGTGAAAAATTGTCATACTCGAAATTAAAATTTTCTTAATATTGTTGGTTTGGTCCGAAATTACATCAATGTAGAGTATTCCCTCCAAATTTCAAAAAGATTCAATGAACGATGCAACCTGTACGCTACGACAACTGCTTTTTCATCGGTAGCTATGGACTACTTACAGCGAAGTCCAAATATTCTGTAATAATCATGAATTATAGTTAAAGATACCAGTAATCTGCTGTAAAGAAACTGAGTTAATAAAGTATTCCATTGCAGTGTTACGTGGGAATCAATCAATATTAATTGCTCCTCGATCAACTGTTATCCTTCGTACAGAATAACCGCGGATCGGAACAAACGCACCCGAGCGGTATATGGTGAGATTGAGCTCACGCGCAACAAACCTAAATCGTCAGTGGCGTCAGGCGTCAGTGGCGATCACCCGCATAGGCCCGTCTTTGTAAACGAGCGTCTCTCCCCCTCGCTGGCGAAACTTTTGCGCAAGGTTAAGGATCTTGCGAAGAAGTCAGGATATAGCTACGTTTGGAGCAGAAACGGGGCGGTTCATGCCAAGCGTGATGCGGCTTCGCAGCCTGTGATAATTCGATCCGAGGCGGATCTGGGTCTACTAATCCAGTCCAAAGCTGCCGAAGGACTGCAATGTCCAGAAGCTGAGACTGGAACCAACGGCACGCAGGATCCTGCAGCGGCTGCTTCGCAAGCAGCAGTCTGACTAGCAAACCCAATCTTGCGCGTCGACACTCACTCTGCTCAACACTCAATCGCCCCGAACGCTCAGCTGCATAAACATTCTCATTTTCTCAAAGTCGCTGTATTTAATGCCACGTCGCTCATCGGTCACATTGACGAGGTGAGGTCATTCTTTGCTGATGGCAGCTATCATGTTATCTCGGTGACAGAATCTTGGCTCCATGAGGGTATTCCTGACGATATGGTGACTATAAATGGCTATTGCTTGATTCGGAATGATCGGTCAGGTAAACGAGGCGGGCGGGTGGCATGTTACATCAAAAATCCGCTCAAGTGTAAAGTCCTATTCTCGTCGCCTTCTGACTTTTCGAACTCAGCCGAGTCTCTGATAGTCGAGTTGGCGGCAGATCGGGTGAAGATTCTGTTCTCAACTGTCTATCGACGACCAAATGCGGCTCTTCTGGACGACTTCTTGGATAGCTTAGCTAATTTTACACATATTTATAAGAATATTATAATTACTGGCGACCTGAACTGTAATCTTAGCAGTGATGAGTCTGGAGGTAACTACCTCAAAGACGTTATTCGCGACCTTGCTTTTTTTCTGGTCCCGCATGGTAATACGCATCACACGGCCGTCTCGGATACTTGGCTGGATGTGGCAATCATCGACTCACCGGATAAGCTGCTTTCCTTCATTAAATCCGCGACTCCGTTCATAGCCGGCCACGACCTATTAGAGTTCAATTACAGACTCCCGGTTTCGGAGGATCGGCAGGGTAGCAAGGAATTCCGTGACTTCAAAAATTGTAGCTTCGTCAATTTCAGAAATTCGTTAGCTAATGCTGCATCCACTCTTGTGTTTGATGCTGCCGGGGATATCAACCTATTCGCGGAGTCCCTATGTGGGATTATTTTAAAGTCGTTAGATGAGCATGCACCCTTGGTGACTCGAGAGGTCAAAGGATCATCCGCGCCGTGGATCACGCGCTCTGTTAAACAGCGGATCAAATTGCGGAATAGGCTCTATAGAGCAGCTAAAAGGCAGGGTTCAGTTGCTATGTTTGACCAATACCGAATTATGCGCAAAGCTATCAAATCTGAGATAAAACTGGCAAAAAATAATTACATCAAGGACCGCTTGAGCAATCTACCAGACGCTGCCAGTATCTGGGGAGAATTGAGACGCTTGGGAATAACCAATGCGCACTCGACTTCACCTCTGCATCATTTTTCAGCTCACGATTTAAATTCCTTTTATGTGTCTGTCACGCGTGCTCATCCTCCCTGCTCCGAAAGTGAGCTTGCTACCTTGGCAGATCAATGTGCGGTCGTTGATACGCGTTTCTCGCTCTCATTGGTCCGGACCAGTCAGGTTTTGCCTATCTTACTTTCTTATTTGTCCAAGTCGCGAGGTCGTAGTCCTGATGGCGTGCAATTATTTTACATCAAAGACGTAATATCGACGCTAGCACCGTATCTTATCACTCTCTTCAATGTATCGCTCAGCTCAGGCATATTTCCGGAAATCTGGAAGAGGGCTTATGTAATTCCGTTGAGCAAGGTGAATCCACCGAGCTCTGTCAATGATACCCGTCCTGTTGCGAATCTGCCTCATTTATCCAAGGTGCTGGAACAAGTTGTGGCTCGCCAACTGGTAGCCTACCTCGAGACGAACAATATCCTAGATCCTGCGCAGGCTGGTTTTCGGAAAGGCCATAGCACTCAAACAGCCCTTTTGCGAGTAGTAGATGATGTGAGAAAGGCCATCGATGCCAAGCAAATCACGGTACTCTTGTTGTTTGATTTCAGCAAGGCATTCGATTGTATAAGTCATTCCATGCTGCTAGCTAAACTCAGAAATATGGGCTTTGCTGCGGATGCTCTCAAATGGTTTCACTCCTACTTATCCTCTAGAACCCAAGCAGTCCTTGACCTCACTGGCAAGCATTCTGATTTCCTGGCTACTCACTCTGGAGTGCCTCAGGGTTCTGTTCTAGGGCCGATATTGTTTCAGATTTTTATAAACGATATTAAGAACGCACTAAGTCATACGAGCCATGTCCTCTTCGCCGACGACCTGCAGATTTATCTGAGTTCATCGCCGTGCGATATAATTGCTACAATTGCCAAACTCAATGTCGATGCCCAAGCCGTGGCTGATTGGGCTTGTTCAAACGGACTTAAATTGAATGTGGCCAAAACTAAAGCCATCGTACTGGGTAGTTCACCCAATTTGAAGCGGCTATGGCGAGACGGAGTGCCGCCCATAGTCGTCAATGGCTCAGCCGTACCGTACGTCACCTCAGTGCGCACTCTAGGTGTGAGTCTCAGTGCAGACCTCAGCTGGAATGAGCATGTTGCACAGGTAGCTAGAAAAGTTTATGCGTCTCTATACAGGTTGAAGCATCGGGGCTACTTCCTCTCCTCAGAAGTGAAGTTGCTGCTGGTTTCATCCCTGATTCAGCCACATATTGATTACTGTTGTGTGGTGTATCATGGACTGCCCGACTATCTAGACATTAAGCTACAGAGGTTGGTAAATTGTGGGATCAGGTTTATTTTTAACTTGAGGAAGAGCGAACACATCACTCCTTTCCGTCGTAAGCTGGGGTGGTTGCGTGTCCCTGATCGACGTCTTTACTTCCTTGCTACCATAGTGTACCAAGTTCTATCCAAGTCCGAACCTTCCTACTTGCGGGTGCTCCTAACTGAGCTAGATCCTTCCATTCGTCGCTCTGAAAGACATGTGGATCCAGCGTCAACCCACTTCCTTCTTATCCCGTCACATAACTCCTTGGCGTTTGCAAATTCCTTCACGAGGACCGCTGCTCAGCTTTGGCACAAGTTACCAGCCTCTGTCACGACCGCAACGACGCTCGAACTTTTCAAGTCCAGACTCTCGGAATTCTTGAAGTCAGCTGAAGCGAATGCATAGTGCTGCCTATGCCTCCGAAATTTTTTAGGAATGACCTAACTGGATCTTGACTTATGTATTCATGTATTCACCCACTTATGCTTATCTTTATGCTTATCTTTTTGTATCAAATCTTTATGGATGTTGTTAACATATCGTTGTACAAATAATGTTGCTATTATGTATCTTTCTGTTGCCCAACAGCTTGAAATAAGCTATGGCATAATAAATGAAGCTACTACTACTACTACTAAATAAAAGAATAAATAGACCTACTTCTCAGTAGATCGGTAATACGGGATCGTCTGTCGCTAGTTCTATACAGATCTCTACGTAATCACCAAAAGGGGGTGAGGCCTGAACTTAGCTGGTATAAACCAATGAGGAATGTGATAAGGTGATGAATGATTATATTAATAATTAGGTAAAAGGAGACTATATTCTGGTTATCGGACAATGAATACAAAATTATAAGAAAAAGAAAATAATATAGCACCGACGGTACCGGAATGTATTTGTTCCTGTACCTGCGTGCGAATGTGTTACGAGGTGTAGAGTATGTGTCTGTGAGTTATAATTTTATCTGGCCTCTCTCTCTGGTTAAGGAGTATTCTTCACCTTGCCTACTATGCTCTTGCACGTGTGAATATATATAAGTATGTATATATGTATGAGGTTTACAAGTATTTGTGAATGATATGCACTCCTCGTGCACCTACGCATATAGATATATGTATGCGTCCTCTCGTTGGCGGTAAGGTGTCAAGAGATCAGTTATCAAGTTAATATTCGTGCACACTAATGAATATGGACACATATATGTATATCTGTAGGCGCCCTGACTACTGACTAATTGATTCAGGTATTAAGCTGTTGCTTCGAAACTAGAATGTTTCCTAAATTTGATATCGCTATTCGAATTTTGAAACGCGCCTGTGTCACTTATTTGAAATATGAAACAGCTACAAAATATAGCAATACATGTAGTGCGGACGATTAAAAGATTCGGAAAGTTGTGCAGATAAACTTAGCTTTTTGAAGGGACTGTGCTGACGCTCGAGACCACGTGTTGGATCGCGGAGCTCGTGCTGCTTGCCTGCGTTACCCCGGCTGATCCGCTATCAGGTGGAAGACGAGTGGAAGATGGTTCTGGATTGGTGTTGATTCCCGAACTCGCAAAGTCTATGGTCCTCAAACTCGCACCTCGTTGCACGTTACGTTTTGATCACAGAATTTAGAGTCTAATTTCAAAAGAGCCGAAAATTGTATTGGTAGAAAGAATAATGAAAGAGTTGAGGGCTGGATTTTTGAAGATTACTAATACTATCGATCACAATGATCGAGCGTGAATCTGGAGTTTAAGTCTATGTATTTATGAGTCTTTGGGATGGATTCAATGAAGATTTTCCACCTCAACTCTGCTCAGTTAACGAAAAGCTCAAGAATTTCGGGCCGTCACAATGAAGTTTTTCGAGCACCGACTCTATCTTGATTGAATGCTAGCCGGGCCAGTACGACCACGCACCTCGCGACTTGACGGAAGAAAAGGCACGACTTCTTGGATAAAATCATCCAGGAAGCCGCAGTCGCTGCATTGTTGTCTTAATGCGCGAGTTAGTTAGCCAATGAGGTGCGAGTTTGAGTCCAGCTGGGCTCAGCAGTTTTAGTTTTCGGATCGGCGGAATCTCGGCGCTGTGCGGTCGCGAAGCCTCAGCACAGTCCATTCGTATTAACGATATATTTTACAGAGCTTATTTTAAGTTGTCAATTTCCCAGAGAGAGAGTTTATTCGAATGTACGCTATGTGCTGGGACAGCGGTCCCAGGTTTAAACTTACGCTTATCGCTCGGCACGTGACTTCACCAAGGTAGGAACGGAAATGCTCGCTTGAGAAAAGGAATATCTACATGAAATGAAATATACTGGATTTGGAATTATTAAGAATTCAATGTTACAAAATTTTGCTACGTGGAGTGAAGGGATTTGAAAATGAAGTTAAAGTACGCCAGTACGTAACATCCCTCCCCACTTAGAGAAATCGACGTCCCCGTCGAAACTATACTCTACGTAGGAATAATTTTGAAATTTTACCCCAACTATAACTAAGTATACGATTCTACTACTACTTTCCCAAACTATAAACTTAGTGTGATTCTATTACTACTAGTAAGTATGAGTGCATTGAATATTGTGCTCGGTCAGTGATATTTTAATTAGAATTTGTGTAACGTATTGTGGTTAAACTCTAGGAACCGAATATCTATTGGGCTGCCTCGTCCAGATTCAGCGTGCGCGTCCGTCGTTGGTGTCGTCACTCGTTCGTTTTGATAGCGGTGTCTCAGTCCTTGCGTTCTTCTACCTGTCTTTATCGTCCGTGAAAGCCTGGTTCAGTCGGTATCAAGTCGCAAAAGAGGTTCTGGATTTTCTCCTGAGCTTACGGTCCTTGGGACTTCTGCAGCGTTTGCTCCGTCGTCGTGCTTCGCTGCGTGTTAGGTAAAATGTTACCAGGGTGGGAGATAATGTTCTTTGGTATTTTCTGTTGATCGATCGCCAAGATATTGAGGGTGAAGGTTTGCAAATGTAAACGTTAATAAGGACAAGCTAAGGAACGAGAGAATAACTGGAGGGGATATGAGTTACTTAATTCACCACCGCTCTCTGTACTGGGAGAGGGGAGGTGGTCGAGGGTCGGTAATGTGATCGGGTGGATGCCCGTACGGACTTTATCTCGTTTAGTTCTATTTCTTTTTCGTCATTGGACTCCTTGCTTTGTTTTACTGTCTCTCTAATTATCGATGCGTTAACTTCTCCGCGATTCGTGATTCTCTTAGCACATTTCGGCCAGCATTGCGTTATCCTCTTTCTGCAGCAGAAGGCTATTATTGCAACTATTATCCCTATTTGTCCAAAATATCCGCCGTAAGTTAATCGTTCCTGGAGCGTCTTTTCCCTGCGGTGGGTTCCCAATTCTTCTAGCTGCTGCTCGACTTCATATAAGGACTTCCCTTCCTTGAAATCGCTCGCTTCTGGTGACTGCTCCTTATCCAGGTAATCAATTAAGTTCTTATGTTCCTGGTTTATCATGGGTGATATATTTGTGATATTCAGGGTTAACCTCGGTTGATATAGGTAGGTGCCTTTTGGTGTGTAGACTTCCATCCCTGTTATCCGAACATAGTCGTTCTTTGCTATGCATCCTCCTTTGAGCCAGAAAATTCCGGTCCCAGATAGTCCTATTAACCTGTCCTCGGCGTTCTTGCAGACGACTTGCAACGTTTCTTCTTTCTGCAGAGAGTATAACCAGGCTCCGATGGAATTTAGCCTGGTCCAGAATGCGCTGTGTTTCCGTTTTAATCGGATATCGCATGTCTTTAAGACGTCCGTGTTTGGTTTTAAAAGAAGCGAAATTTCGCAGTCCGTTGAGGTTACTGTTACGAGAAGAGGCAGTTGAAGGGGGCAAAGGCGACAGTACCAGGTGGTTCTGCATCCGTGTAGGTAAGCTTCATCCGCAAGGAAATAGGTTTGATGGTCGTTGCTTAGGCCAAGGTACTCTGACTGGGGAAGAATTTGTGCCGAAATTGTTTCGTTTCCAGCCTGTTGAGGGGTCGGCCAGGTGTGCATCCTGTATAAGTTGTACGCAGTTCTTTCTACCAGTGGTATTCTTATTCTTATCATGAGCCTGCCTTGATCGTAACCTACTTTCGTTTCGGCTATCTTCATTATCTCTTCGGGTCTTAGGTGATGCTGTGGTACCGGCAGTTCGTATTCCTTCGTGGTCTCGTGAATTTCGGCGACTAATTTCTTTAGTTGTCTAACGTTTAATAGTGACGGGTGCAACTTTCCTTCCCTAGCCATATGTACAGCGTCTAGAAATTTTTCTGTATTCTTAATGTAATCTGTCAATGCGCTTTCTAACCCGATCGCGTAGTGCCACGCAGCCAGAGTGTATTTAGTATAAGAGAGCTCTGATGTTAAGTTGTGTTCTTCGTCTATGAGTTCGTTGATTTTCAGTCTGTTGGCGTTTATGCTCTTCTGATGTCGTGCGGCGGTGTTATGTAACTCGTGTAATTTGCTCGTTATGATATGTGTCTGATTTTTCATGATGCTTGTGAGTCTAGCCTGATCCTGATATAATTTATCAATTTCCTTGTTGAATTTTTCTCCATCTTCTCTAGTTAAAGTGCCGAAAAGGTACCCGCTGGCGGATCCTACGAATGCGAAGGGGGCGTCGCGTCGTTTAATGCTACTGGGTAGGTTGTCTATATCGGGGACCAAAATATCGTCGGCTATTTCTTTGAGATCTTCCACTACGGAATAGGCTTCGGTGTATAGGTGTTCGATCCGTTGTCTTTCTAGTACTTGGTCACATCCAGGTTGTTGTCGGTTTCGGTTTTGGCACGCCCTATAATATTTCGCGTATTGTGTTTCTTCTTCCGGAAATTGGCGAATTAATCTGTCTATGTCCACGAACAGCACCAGGTCCCACTCAGCTCGTTGAAGTCGTATGTTATGCAGTTTCTCGTAATACAATCCCGGGCTCGATTCTAACGCACTTATCGCGTATGGCTCTTCGGCTCCCACTCCCGACGGGTGCAGGATGGTTCCCACGACGAGGATTGCCAGTGCGGCCCTGCCTGAGTTCATCTTGCGGCTCGAGGTCAGCTCAGCTCAACTGCGTTTGAAATACTCGGCTTCTTTTAATAGGACAATTTTAATTTATCTGCATGTTTCACGAATCTTTTACCTTCTTTGCCTTCCAGCACTACATTGTTATTCTCTAAGACTTTAATAATTTTATACGGGCCCTTATATCTCTTCCCAAATTTTCCTTTTCTGACGTCTATCAAAACGCGTGCCATGTCCCCAGGTTTCCCTTCGAATGGATGTTCATTTCGATCGTAATATTCTTTCGACTTCTCCTTCGATCTTACGAGGTTGCTCCCTGCCAGTGTTTGCATTTCGGCTAATCGGATAATCAGTTCTTCAAGATATGAATTGTAAGTAGGAGCTTCCTCGCTGGCATCGAACGAGGAGGGACAACGCGCTGGTTTTCCAAAAACGAGTTCGTGAGGTGTAAAATTTGTTCCCTCATGTACCGCGGTATTGTATGAAAATATTGCAAACGGTACTAACTCGTCCCAGTCGTCAAGGTCAGTCAGGTAATGTTTAATATATTCGGTCAGGACGATATGACTTCGTTCTAGGGCTCCGTTGGATTGCGGTCTGTAGCTGGAGGTAGTAATGTGTCGAATTTTGAAAACGTGCGTCAATTCTCGAAATAGTTTGTTGACAAAACTAGTCCCTCTATCCGTGAGTATCATACGTGGCGCACCAAATTGTAGAATTAAATGCTTCGCCATCGCGTGAGCTATGGTTTCCGCCTTTATGTCGGGTACCGGTACCGCAATGCAATATTTTGTTAGATTATCTTGCATGGTTAATATATGCCGGTTACCGTTCGGGGTACAGGGCAAAGGACCTACTGTGTCGAGCGAGACTTTTATGAACGGCTCAGATGGAGTGTCCGTTATCAACATCGGTTCTCTAGTTCTTACTCGAACTAATTTTTGTTCTTGGCAACTTTCGCATTTCTTAATAAAACTTCCGATGTCTTCTCGCATCCGTGGCCAATAGAATCGTTCACGGATACGTCTATAAGTTTTAGTAATCCCTTTGTGTCCTCCGATTAAACCTTCATGTAGTTCTTTTATTATGGCATCTCGTATTTCTACAGGTGGCACTTCGGATACTCCAGAACAGATGGTAATAGTAATGTCACTGTCTCTGAAGATTTCTGTCAGTAAATTTCTCATTGTTTCTTTCGGAAGGTCGACCGCGAGATCACCTGATTCTGATATTCTAAATGACTTTATTTGTAATTTCTGTAGTACAGCCTCGAGATTTTCCAAAACGTTTCGTACATTATTGATCGAAATTTTGTCGTAATATTTATCCTTGATGACTGCACTAAACACGTAATATTTCTGTCTTTTTGTAATGATAATCTGTCCGATCTTCGGGTCGGCATTCCGTTGGTCGTCTGTACTAATGATGTCTAAGTCCGTCAAAAGCTTAGTGATTGGGGTGGCTATTTCTGAGTCTACGGAAGTGAAATGAACGTAATTGTCTTTATCATAAGTTAAGTTCTCTCTACTGTAAGTGATTCTGTTCGTCTGTCCGTTTCGTGCATTAGGCAGATTCAGAGGAGAAGTTGGTTCAACATCCGGTAAAATTCCTTCTGTTATTTGTATCCCGGGTGTTATACGGTTGGAATTAGAATTTTGTTCTAAACGTCTAGGTGGTTTGACTATACCCGGAACTGTTCTATCTTTCCCTACTTCTATTTCTATTTTCGGTATTCCTGTCAACGGATACGGGGTAGAAAGTGCTATTGGTCGGGGTGCCGCAATTAGTGTTGGCAGGATAGGTTTCCGAGTGGGTCGACTAACTATTGTTTCGTTCAAGTTACCTTGAGCGTCGCTAGTCGCATGAACGTGTTTGTTAATATTTTTCCGTTTTGCTTCCTCTAAAATTCTGCTGAGTCTACGATTCAGTTCTGTGTCCTCTGTCTCGTCATTGTATGGGTCCAAGTCAGTCAGTGCGTCGCGAACGGGTCCGATTATTTCTTCGCCCTCAGAGATTGCTTCGGGCAATTCTAAATCCGACGACTCCGAGTCTGGCTGAATTATGCTCTTTTCGTGTAAGGATCTGTCAAATCGTTCGAATGACTTTTGTAATTCGTCTAGAATAATCGGTGGTCGCTTCGAACTAATAGATTTGCTTGTTGTGAAAACGTCGTCCTTGTTACGTCTCAACTATAGTTTTTCCTAACGAATATAATTTTTTATAAATTATAATTTCTTTTGTTTTCAACTTCATTATTTTTCTATACATTCCAAAATACAGTCTAAATAGATAATGCAATAAACTAGAATTTATAATCAGAATATAAACATTTTCTCCCTTAAGAAGGCGCCAAACTGTCGCGCCTGGGCCCATTCGGCATAGGCATAGTATTGGAAAGTTTAGGTAATAAACCTTAAGTGTCAAGTGAAACAGTGCAGGCCCCAGCAACACGTGTGCTGACCCTTAGAGTTTACCAAAACCCGTATAGTCAGTTCGTCGTAACTCCTCTCGTTATATTGAAAATTTTATAAGAACAAACAATAGCAATAACTAAAAGCATGACATATTCAATTATTGAATAGGGATTGAACAATACCAAAATTGATAGATATGAAACATCAAGGCAATAGATTAGAAAGTAGATTATAAGAGTTACTAGCAATAGACTATAGGACGTGAAGGAAACCGAAGGACGCATTTCCGCATCTTAAGGCCTATTTTCTTTCATGGACCAATCATAGATCAGCGAGACGCCTGATTGGTTAACCGTCGAGCGGAGTAATACATGGTTTTGTTCAAAATGCGCTTCTTCGCATTTTCCGAAATGGAAACAGCGTCTTTCTTCCGTCAAGTCGCGAGGTGCGTGGTTGTACTGGCCCGAGAGCTAATATTGTTGAGCCAGAGTTGGTGTTCCAAAATCTTTTATAGTGACGACCCAAAGACTCAAGTTCTCGTAAAACAAATCTAAATTCAGTTCAATTTAAAATCAAAGTTAATTAACAAAAGTTAGAGTTGGTGTCCCAAAATCTTTTATAGTGACGGCCCAAAAGATTTTAGTTATTAACAGAGATTTTGAATAGTAGCGTCAGTGCAGAGACACAAAAACAATACAAACAAATCCAAACTATAGTTTCATAAATAATAACCTAATAAATAAGAATTTAAACGAATCTAAATAAGTGCATTACAAAGTGAGACCAACCGGTCAGGTGAGAATAATTATAAAAGCCATTTTATCCAAGTTCAAACATATTCCACTATAGCCAAATTTAATCAGGATAGACCTAAATTGATCGTACGTGCCATATCATTTGCCATATATTATTGTTCTCCTAACTTCTATTATATGTATTCATACGTATAACATCATAATCTGTGTAATAGACCATAGACGTATTTAGATATTAAGAACATTTAGAGAGAGAGAGATTTGCATATACGAGTACACAAGATAATATCCCTCACTGTTTCAATTGACTTTACATTTAATCCTAACCAAATGAATGTTTTCTTTAATTGATAATTTTTCGAATTCTTTAATGATTGTTTAATCTTTGTGAACCGATCATACTAAAAAATAATCGTTTTCAGAATATATTATGATTTTACCAGTTAATTTCAATATTCTTTTATTCCTTTACTGATTAATTATTTAACTCCATTCCCCGATCTAACTTCATTTCATAGTAAGATCTATTGGAGCGGTCCTGTACTGGGCTGTACAACTAACGATCCCATATACCGACTTATCGAAAGGTAGGTCCTTTTATTTTTGATACCCTTGATTACGTGAGACCATAATCTCAGACTGATTATTTATTAGTCACCGCTCGGACTCACCCTCACGTGACAGGAGTTCTGGTGGCAGCGGTGGGATATTATTCAATGTAATTGCATAGTTGTTTTATTTCAATAATCAGTAAAGTAAAAAAAAAAAAAAAAAAAAAAAAAAAAAAAAAAAAAAATTAAAATAAATTTCAATTTTAATTCATCATTCGAAACAGTTATATACAATTCTCTCCTTCTCAACAATAGATTATAAATTCGTATATGTTTCCTATATATGTAATTAGTATAATTTAATTTGAAGGAAATTTCCAAAAAAATTTTCTTCTATTATCTGAACAAATTAGGAAAAATTCTTCCAACAAAATGTCTGTAAACGACAATGATAATTCAAACTCTAATTTATCAGCATCAAACGAGAGCAATATGATGTCGACTTCCATGGCGGAATATTTTGCATTACAACAAAGCACTTTTAACATTCCTCATTTCGATGGCAAGAATATTCCGTTGAAAGATTTCTTACAAGATGTACACAATGGGATTGCGTGTATGCCCGCAACAGCTGAAAGATTGTATGTAAAAACGATAATAGGGAAGTTGAAAGGAGCAGCGCGTGATAGTACCTATGGAAAAACATTTAATACCGTAGATGAATTGACAAAGCATTTAAAAAACAGATTCGCATCAGGAAAAACTTTTGCATATTATCAACACGAAATAGAAAGTGTAAGGATGAAGCGAAATGAAACAGTCAGTGATTTTTACGATAGGTTGAATATCTTACTCAGCGGAGCTAGAGTAGCGTTAGAAGATAAATACGGAAATCAAGCAGAACAAATGTTGATACCCGTGAAAGACTATGCGTTAGATGCGTTTATAAGAGGATTACCCGACGAAATGGCTAGATCGATAGATACCAGAGATCCAAAAACCTTGGACGAAGCATTAAAACACGCGTTACGTATAGAAAATAGAACAAAAGCAGGAATATTACCTGGAGGTGAAACATCTAAATCTGAGTTTACACGATCAATATCTCCAAATCACAGCAATACGCAATATAATCAACAGAGAGATTTTACCGATTTTCAAAATCCAGGACGAAATTACTCTAATTATTTTATTGCGGATGAAACTGAGTCGCGAGCGAGGAGTCCATCGCCAAATGGTCCGAGAAATCCAACGGGAATACTCCGTCGGCAGAGATCCCCGGAATCGCGTAACTATTCGTTCAATCCTAATATGCCAGTTCATACTGCATATCACCCTGGACAGCAACCCGACTTTCAGTCACAATATTCGCGTTTTCAATATCCACCTTTTTACCCTGCAGCTTTCTCGTATGGTTATCCAACTATACCATACCCTTGTTATCCACCTTTTGTATACCCAGGAAAATCAGCACATACAAATAATGCTCAAATATCTGATAATAATCAATCATCTTCTACATCGTTCGTTTCAAATCAGAGATCAGCGTCACCAAGTGGTCGACTTTTCGAGATAAATAACTCAACAGGATACGGATCCTACAGACAAAATAACACAACAGGTAGATCTCGATCCCCATCTCCGAACAAAGCAGCTGAGCATTTGAACTCCTTCGCAGCCCGACGATCAGACGCAACGACGGGTCAAGCGACAGCAGAGCGTCAGACAATGGTGAAATTTGTGGAACCAACTCCCGAGTATTCACGTGCGGGACAAATAGAGAATCGCCATTAGTGAGAATAAAAATTCCTGAATTAAAATCAAAGTCCGGAATTTTTCTAGTTGATACAGGTGCAGACATAAGTCTAGTTAAAGTAGGTGTATTAGATCCTGATACCTTAGTAGCAATGCATGAAAAAGCAACAATTACCGGAATAACTACAGATCAAATAGAAACCTTAGGAACATCACAATTGACCTTACAGGGACAACCCAATACATTTCATGTAGTGAGATCAAATTTTCCTTTAACTTGTGACGGAATCCTTGGTAAAGATTATTTACGTAGAGAAAAAGCAGAAATTTCTTTTCACCACAACACACTTGTTACAAAAACTGAACCGATTAGACCTATACGATTTATCTGCGAAGAAACTGAATCCGAAATCGATTTTAAACCAGCTAAACGGATTTTACTTATAAAGGAAAGAAGCAGACAAGTCATACCGATAAATGTAACCAACACAGATCTGAAGCAAGGTTATCTACCTAAAATCTCAACTGTCGATGGATTGTACATAGGTGAAGCAGCTGTAACGATTAATAATGGTACTTGCCATGTATTAGCCATTAACACTTTGGAGAAAGATATAGAAATAGAAATACCTCATCAGGAATTAATTCCGTTCAAATACCATAATTTCCCTGAAGAATTTGAATTTGATACCGATGATTATGATGAAAATTTTAAACAACCGAAAGTGATCAATCGAAGCGAGGAAATAATATCAAAATTGCGTCTCGACCATTTAAATTCTGAAGAACGAAAACATACGTTGGAAATAATTGACGAATTTCCGGAAATCTTTCAATTACCTGGAGATGAAATAAAATTTACACCAGTCATGAAACATCGAATTCCTACTAAGGATGATATTCCAATAAATACACGTCAGTATCGTTTTCCTCCAATTCATAAAGCAGAAATTGAGCGTCAAGTTAAAATCAAGTTAGATAATGGAGTAATAGTACAATCGAATTCACCATACAATTCTCCACTATGGATCGTACCAAAGAAACCTGATTCGAAAGGAAACGTCAGATGGAGATTAGTTATGGATTATCGCGAATTAAACGAAAAAACAGTTGGAGACGCGTACCCATTACCCAATATTTTGGAAACTCTAGACAATCTTGGGAAAGCGACATATTTTTCAACTTTTGACCTTGCCAGTGGTTTTCAACAAATTGAAATGGATCCACGAGATCGCGCAAAAACCGCTTTTTCAACTCCAAATGGTCATTATGAATATCTCAGAATGCCGGAGGGACTAAAAAATGCGCCCGCCACTTTTCAAAGATTAATGGACCAGGTATTAAGAGGAATGCAAGGCACAGAATGTTTTGTTTATCTAGACGACATAGTTATCTTTGCGAAAGATTTAGAGGAGCATGGTAGGAAAATACGTAGATTGTTTAAACGCCTAGCGGAAGCAAACTTATCATTACAACCGGATAAGTGCGAATTTCTCAAAACTGAAGTAACTTATCTAGGCCATATCATTGGAAGAACAGGAGTAAGACCAGATCCAAAGAAGATCGTGGCAGTTAAACATTTTCCGCGACCCAAAACGCAAAAGAACATAAGACAATTTCTTGGATTAGTGGGTTATTACAGGAGGTTTATTAGAAATTTTGCTGAAAAAGCGAGAGCATTAACAAAGTTGCTGAAAAAGAACGCAAAATTTATTTGGAATAAAGAACAACGTAAAAGCTTTAAATTGCTGAGAAAAGAACTTTGTAAAAGACCAATTTTGCAATATCCTGATTTTGATAAACCTTTCACAGTTACCACCGACGCATCTGATTATGCAATCGGAGCAGTCCTAAGCCAGGAAGTAAATGGTTTCGATATGCCAGTAGCATATCTGTCGCGAGCATTAACTAGCGCAGAACAAAATTACTTCACAACCGAAAAAGAATGTTTAGCAGTGTTAAGTGCAATTTTACATTTTCGACCATATCTTTATGGGCGAAAGTTCAACTTAGTGAGCGATCATGAGCCTTTAGGTTGGATCAATTCAGTCATAGATCCTGGACAACGATTAGCACGCTGGAGATTGAAATTAGGAGATTACGATTATACTTTTACTTATAAACCAGGAAAAATGAACACTAATGCAGATGCGTTATCTCGTAATCCAATCGGTAGTCAACAATCATCATCAAACTCAAACTCAAGCGACTCAACAGCTAGTTCTATTTCTGACAGTGAAGAGGAATATTATACACCATATAAAACATCGGTAGATCAATTACCTAAATTTGCGGAATATAAGGAATTATTAGAAAATGTAACTATTTATAATCCTGACATAGTAGAGATTCATGACGACCTTTTCAATCAGGATGACAATTACGCACATACCGTTTCAGTAGATTTGGTAATGAGTAAGGGAATAGCTGTAGAATTTCATAAGAGATATGGTATACCAGAAAAACTCAAACTACAGGCGAAATTACATCATACCGCAAAACTAGAGGTAGCAGGCCGAAACATTTATTACATCATGACGAAAACTCATCATGACAGCAAACCAACTTACGAGGATTTGTACATTAGTTTAGTTAATTTCAGGAAAACTTTGGAAATAGATAATATTAAATCAGTCAGTTTGCCAAAAGTTGGTTGCGGATTAGATAAATTGGCATGGAATAACGTGAGAATAATGTTGAGTTATATATTTAGGGGAACAGGCATAAAAATAAAAGTTTGTACAAATTTGAGGACTCGGAAAACAGTTGATGATCCAACTGAGGTCAAATTATATCCAATCACTAGGAGTGCGTCGAAACGATCAGGAATACCGACACCATCAATATCTAAAAATCCGGATGTTCCGACAAGAGGAATTCCCCAAAATTTAGCTTCTCAAGCAGGACAGAATCAGGAATTCACTAGTAAATTAAAAATTTCTCCTGATCCAAATAAAAATACTATTGCAACCAGAACGCGTTCAAAAACGAAATATAATGACAATACACCCGAGAATGTATTACATCCAATAGAGGAGACGGTTCAAGTGGATTCATCTGACGACGAATCTTCTGAACCGCCGGCCTATCGAAAACGAAGAAGTGTTTTACCAAGTTTAGATTTTCAACCAAAAACAATAGCAAAACCTTCTAAGATCCTTACAAAAGTAGCAAAAGAATTTTCCGAAGAAGACTCAACATCACAAATAAATCTGGAAAACGAGAATATTGCGATAGAATTAGATCCAATGAATAGCGATAGTGATAGCGATGTAGACGATAACGTATTTACATCTAGGCCGCCAATAAATTTGGAAGATTTGCAACGTTCATTCAGTAAATTTGATAAATCATTAACTGAGAAAAATTTGATTCAACAAGACGAGGTTGCATCATTAGTCGAATTACCCGAAGCAATATCCGAGGGTGAAGAAGTTGATGAAACAATTAGAGAAGTACTATCAGCACGAGATCCCTTCGATGACGAAACAGAGGATGAGGAACTGAATCGTCGAATCAGTAAACTATTCGAAAGAGCTAAAGAGACTTCTAAAAAAACCGATCCAGCTATAATAAATGATAAGACTCAGAAAAATTCGAATGAATCAATAGTTAGTCAGATAACAAGGAACGCAGTAGTACCAACACCCGTAGTTGTACCTCGACCGTTAGCACTTTCCACTCCGTATCCAATAGCGAGGGAAATGGAAAGAAATTTGGGCGATAAAGAAACTATTCCATCAAAAGCTATTGAATCAACGCGTTTAAAGCAACAAACAGAGTTTCAACCGAGCCCATCTGGCATACAGATTACGGAAGGAATATTACCCGATACAATTCCTACGTCACCATTAAATTTACCTGGATCACGAAATATCAGACCATGCAAAATAATAAATAGTAGAGAAAATTTAACTTATGTCAAAGGTAATTACGTACATTTTACATCAATAGATTCAGAATACACAACACAGATCAGTAAACTTTTAGTTGATCTAGAAATCATAAGTGCTGATGAACAACGAAATGTAAAACCGAAATTGGGTCAAATTCTAATTACTAAAAGAGGAAAATATAGAATATTCAGCGTAGTAATCAAAAACAAATATTATGATCAAATTTCAATAGACAACGTTAAAATCGGTTTAGAAAATTTGAGGGTAGTTCTTAACAAACTAGAAATAAAATCCTTCAGAATTTCCAAATCAGGTGATTTAACGGATGAATTATCAATCAATGTCTGGCCCAAACTATTATTTGAAATCTTTGAAGATGAAGATATACAAATCACTATTTGTTTTGGAATCACAGAGGTACCGCCACTTGAAATTCGCTCTGATATAATTGCTGAAATGCATGAAAGTGTAATAGGAGGACATAAAGGGGTGACGAAAACCTATCAAAGGATTCGAGAAAGATTTTATTGGTCAAGAATGAGGGAAGATATAAGCAATTTTATACGTAAATGTAAAAGTTGTCAGGAACAAAAGCTGGTTCGCGTAAGAACTAGGGAACCAATGTTAATCACAGATACTCCATCTGAACCGTTCGAGAAAATATCCCTAGACACCGTAGGTCCTCTTCCCACAACACCGAATAATCACAAACATATACTGACCATGCAGGATAATTTAACCAAATATTGTATAGCAGTACCGATACCAGATATAAAGGCTGAGACGATAGCTCATGCGTTAGTTGAACATTTGATTTTAAAGTATGGAGCACCACGAGTAATACTTACCGACAGAGGAACTAGTTTCGTTAATAAATTGTTTAATGAATTAGCCAAAACCTTTAAAATTAAACATATCACCACATCAAGTTATAGACCTCAATCTAATGGAGCCTTGGAACGAAGTCACATTGTTCTCGCAGATTACATCAAACATTATTTCAGAGATTTTGACGACTGGGATGAAATAGTACCATTTGCCATGTTTTCATATAATACCGCAGTACACGAATCGACTAACTTTACACCATATGAATTAGTTTTTGGTAGAATAGCTCGTTGTCCAAGTTCTTTCCCAACTAATGACAAGCTAGTTACATATAATTCCTATCTTAGTGAGTTAATCACAAGATTGTCTGAAATGCAAAATTTAGCTATAAATAACTTGATTCAAGCTAAACAAAAATCCAAAAGGTACTACGATCGTGCTACTCATCCATTTGAAGGAAAAATAGAAGATATGGCATACGTATTGATTGATGTTAGAAAAGGAAAGTTTAGTAAGAGATACATAGGTCCATATAAAATTGTAAAAGTTCTGGAGAATAATAATGTAGTATTGGAAATGGAAGATGGAAAACGTTTTGTTAAACATACAGATAAAGTTAAATTGGCACATTATTAATAGTTCTTAAAAGAAAAAAAAACAACGGAAGAATAAATAAATAAATAATAAGATAACAATAAACTAATATACAAGTTCACACTCAAGTTCGTCCTAAAATAAGTGGTTCATTAACAATTTTGCACTTACTACCAGGCCGGATCAAGAAAATGAAGAATCCTTTGCTATTTTGGATGGGACTATGGATGATATTAATAATATCGGAAGTACATGCAGAAGCGGACTACTCAATAACGCAAATAGATTCAAGCCCAGGATTGTACTATGAAAAACTGCATAATATTAGATTCAAGCGAGCAGAATGGCGTTTGATAATGCACGTTGATATACAACGTTTCGAACAACAATTGCCGGAGACGATAACGAACTACGGAAATATCCTAGAACAATGCAAATCAGTGAACAATATGAGACTGAACTGCCCAACATTGCTGAAGAAGGATTACTTGGATAAGAAGATTGCGGAAGCATTGACATTACAAAATGGTATCAGAGAACTAGCCGAAGGAATATCTTCACCCGACATAGACCAAGAACCTCATTCCATTGTTCGTCGAGCACCACTAGAAATTGTAGGATCAATCAGTCGTTCATTATTTGGAACCTTATCAAAAGAGGATGGCGACTATTTCAATGCAGAAATTGATAAATTATATCAAGATCAACAGAGATTAACAAAAATTTTACGGAACCAGACTCATCTTATAGCAAGCAAATTACACGAAATGCATGATAAAATTGAAGAACATGGAGAGGTTATCAATCTGATGAAGAGGAAAATGAGTGATGTACTATCAAAGGTAAATAACTTAACAGAAAAATCGATTAGAGACGAATATTCCATGTCACTTTGGGATTATGGAATTACTATGGAACATTCTCTGGACGATTACATCAAAGCAGCCAATGAATTTATTCTGACAATAGAAAAAGCCCGTGAAGGAAAGGTACAATCATCATTATTATCTGAAGCTCAATTGAAATTAATAATAAGGGAAATCCATGAGTCGGTTAGAGAATACGAATTACCAATTGCAAAACACAGTTATCACTTGAAAGAAATTGCAAAAATAGCCATTACAGAAGTGGGATACCACTTGGGAAAAATATTAATTCTGGTACGAATTCCTTTAACTGATAGAACATCGTTTCACTTATATAAAATGCACTCATGGCCTACACCACAGAAGAACGGAAACAACACCATGTCAGCGCAGATTATTCCTCAAGCATCGTACATTGGACTCAGCGATGAACATCGAACATTTTTCTTATTTGACGAAACTTATTTAAAAGATTGCATCGTTACATGGTATTGTCATTTATGTCCATTACGAATTCCTCTAACTGAAGTAGCGTCATCAACGGCTTGTGAAATTTCGTTACTCATACAACCAGAAACTAAAATGCTGCGGCAGTGTGACATAAGAATACAAGTAACGCATAAACCATTTTGGACTCGTTTAAATTCTATTGGAGCCTGGCTATTCTCATTGGAAGGTCCGGAACAAATTCGAATCATCTGTAAAAATTTAAAGGATCAATTAATCACGATAACTGGAACTGGAATACTTTATTTGAAAGATAAATGTGATGGAAGAACTCTTTACACAACATTACCGGGAATAGAAATTTTTACACAAAAACAGCAATATATATACCAACCAAATTTGGCATTGAATTTAACTGAATTATCACCAAAACTTCAAGAAGTACAATTACTTGACTACATCAAGAGTGAAAAAACTCGGAGCAGTAAAACTTTCGACCTGGGAAAATCCTTATACGAAGTGGAGGAGCAGCTTGAAGAATTGGAAACTCATCGTAGAAATAGAATCTATCAAGATAAATTAATTTATGGAGGATACTCTCTGCAGGCACTGATAATCATTTTGATAATAATCATCTGCTATCGTAAACAGTTGTCGAGAAAAATTTGGCAGAAAACTAAAAACACCGACGACGTAGAACAATGTAAGGAAGGAGAAGACATCGATATAAATGAAATCCAAGCATCAGATCCGAACAACACAGAGCTCATAAAATCTAATGTCGTAAAGGAAGATCCGAAGCAACGTCGCATTTTACCAAGTCAGAAAGCTCAGGTCAACTGATAGACAAAATTTTTCTTCCAAATTCATCTTTATATTTTTACTCATTATCATTTTCTTTGACTTGATAGTATAATAGCGCATAACCTGAAATGAGCAAATTTCGTTTTTGAATATCTTTTGTTTTGTACTACCATCATAATTCGCTACAACAATAGAATATTTCTGATTGAGCAATAACATGCAAAGGTATATTGACAATTTTTTTATATGAACATTACGTGTTTTTGTTTCATATATGCATGATAATTTTAGTTACAATATCAATATTAACCACGTAAACATTAAGAGACCCTATTTGTGCTTATAATTATATTATAATAAAATCAACGGGGACGTTGATGTCTCTTAAGGGGGGAAGGATGTTACGTCTCAACTATAGTTTTTCCTAACGAATATAATTTTTTATAAATTATAATTTCTTTTGTTTTCAACTTCATTATTTTTCTATACATTCCAAAATACAGTCTAAATAGATAATGCAATAAACTAGAATTTATAATCAGAATATAAACATTTTCTCCCTTAAGAAGGCGCCAAACTGTCGCGCCTGGGCCCATTCGGCATAGGCATAGTATTGGAAAGTTTAGGTAATAAACCTTAAGTGTCAAGTGAAACAGTGCAGGCCCCAGCAACACGTGTGCTGACCCTTAGAGTTTACCAAAACCCGTATAGTCAGTTCGTCGTAACTCCTCTCGTTATATTGAAAATTTTATAAGAACAAACAATAGCAATAACTAAAAGCATGACATATTCAATTATTGAATAGGGATTGAACAATACCAAAATTGATAGATATGAAACATCAAGGCAATAGATTAGAAAGTAGATTATAAGAGTTACTAGCAATAGACTATAGGACGTGAAGGAAACCGAAGGACGCATTTCCGCATCTTAAGGCCTATTTTCTTTCATGGACCAATCATAGATCAGCGAGACGCCTGATTGGTTAACCGTCGAGCGGAGTAATACATGGTTTTGTTCAAAATGCGCTTCTTCGCATTTTCCGAAATGGAAACAGCGTCTTTCTTCCGTCAAGTCGCGAGGTGCGTGGTTGTACTGGCCCGAGAGCTAATATTGTTGAGCCAGAGTTGGTGTTCCAAAATCTTTTATAGTGACGACCCAAAGACTCAAGTTCTCGTAAAACAAATCTAAATTCAGTTCAATTTAAAATCAAAGTTAATTAACAAAAGTTAGAGTTGGTGTCCCAAAATCTTTTATAGTGACGGCCCAAAAGATTTTAGTTATTAACAGAGATTTTGAATAGTAGCGTCAGTGCAGAGACACAAAAACAATACAAACAAATCCAAACTATAGTTTCATAAATAATAACCTAATAAATAAGAATTTAAACGAATCTAAATAAGTGCATTACAAAGTGAGACCAACCGGTCAGGTGAGAATAATTATAAAAGCCATTTTATCCAAGTTCAAACATATTCCACTATAGCCAAATTTAATCAGGATAGACCTAAATTGATCGTACGTGCCATATCATTTGCCATATATTATTGTTCTCCTAACTTCTATTATATGTATTCATACGTATAACATCATAATCTGTGTAATAGACCATAGACGTATTTAGATATTAAGAACATTTAGAGAGAGAGAGATTTGCATATACGAGTACACAAGATAATATCCCTCACTGTTTCAATTGACTTTACATTTAATCCTAACCAAATGAATGTTTTCTTTAATTGATAATTTTTCGAATTCTTTAATGATTGTTTAATCTTTGTGAACCGATCATACTAAAAAATAATCGTTTTCAGAATATATTATGATTTTACCAGTTAATTTCAATATTCTTTTATTCCTTTACTGATTAATTATTTAACTCCATTCCCCGATCTAACTTCATTTCATAGTAAGATCTATTGGAGCGGTCCTGTACTGGGCTGTACAACTAACGATCCCATATACCGACTTATCGAAAGGTAGGTCCTTTTATTTTTGATACCCTTGATTACGTGAGACCATAATCTCAGACTGATTATTTATTAGTCACCGCTCGGACTCACCCTCACGTGACATCCTCAAAGTCACTGTCGCTATCGCGTGCTGGTGATTTTAAATTTATGCTAATGTCTTTTGGTTCTGAATCTTGTACGGTGTCTTCTGTCTCGTCCGTCGAATTTCCTGATTTCTGTTTCGTCTGTTTTGAAGGACGCGGAATGAAACCTAAACTGGGTAAAACGCTTCTATTCCTCCGATAGGCCGGCGGTTCGGAAGATTCGTCATCAGACGAATCTCCAGAACACGTTTCGGGTATCGGATCTAATTTTGTGGTGCTCGCGGTTAGTGTCGGAGGTTTCGCTCGCGAGCGCGTTCTAGTCGCGATACTACTTTTATCCAAATCCGAGGTGGTCTTTAACCTGCGTTTCGGTATATATTCGTCTGACTCTTCTTTCCTCTCCGATTTAGATCTACTCAAAGGTTTTCTAATCGATCGAGCGGGTAACTTTGATCTTAGCGGCCTGACGTGACAAGTCACACGAGGAATCTCGATGGTTCTTATTAATTTTACTTCCGAATCTGATTTTAGTCTTAAATTCGTGCACACTGTAATTTTGATTCCAGTTCCTGTAAATATAAATCGTAGCATTGTCCGTACGCTATTCCAAGTCAGTCGGTCAAGTCCACAGCCTATTCTGGGAATTCGAATGGATTTAATTTTGTCTTCTTCCAGAATCCTTCTAAAATGTATCAAGCTAAGGTACAGGTCTTCGTAAGTTGGCTTGTCCCAGTAATTGGTTTTTGTCACTATGTAATATACCGTGTGTCTTGGGAATTCCATTTTAAGTACCGAGTGTAATTTCGCTTCGTCTTTGATTTTCTGATCCAGGTCACCGTATCGCTGTTTAAAGTCTAGAGCGATACCCGCACTCATCTCGAAATCTACCGAAACCGTATGAGCGTAATTATCGAGACGTTTGAAAATGTCTTCGTGAGCTTCCGTTATATCAGGGTTTTCAATATTCGCGGCTCTCGTCAAATCTAAATAATCGGAATACTTTGGAAAAGAGTCTACTGTGTATGTCGGTTCGCTGTCGTCGCTGTCGCTATCACTTGATGTTTGATTGTCGGGGACTGGGTTACGCGATAAGGCGTCTGCATTAGTATTGAGTCGTCCCGCCTTATATTCAAAGGTGTAGTCGTAATCGCGCAACTTAAGTCTCCAGCGTATTAGTCGTTGTCCCGGGTCTTTTATCGAGTCAATCCAGCGCAGAGGCTCATGATCACTTATCAATGTGAACTTTCGTCCAAACAAATAAGGTCTAAAATGGATGACTGCGAACAAGGCGGCTAAACATTCTTTCTCGGTGGTGAAATAGTTTAATTCGGGACCTTTCAAGGCTCGAGACATGTATGCGATAGGCATATCATATCCGTCTACCTCCTGACTAAGTACGGCTCCGATTGCAAAGTCGGATGCGTCAGTGGTGACAATGAATGGTTTATGGAAATTTGGAAATTGTAGAACTATGTCCTGGCAGAGTGCTTTTCGCAAGATTTTGAAACTTCGCTTTTGGTCCTTGCCCCAGACAAACTTTACGTTCTTTTTTAATAGTTCCGTTAAGGGTCGCGCTTTTTCGGAAAAATCTTTTACGAATCTTCGGTAATAACCTGCTAGGCCTAGAAATGATCTTACGTTAGTCGGAGCTTTTGGTCTCGGAAATTTTTTTACCGCAATTACTTTCTTTGGGTCTGGTTTCACTCCGCTGCGCGTTATAATATGCCCTAAATAAGCTACTTCTTTCCTGAGAAATTCGCACTTATCGGGTTGTAAGGTCAATTTGGCTTCTTCTAATCGTCTGAATAATCTCCGAACCTTCTTCCCGTGTTCTTCCAAATCTTTCGCATAGACAACTATATCGTCAAGGTATACAAAGACTTCGGCACCTTGTAGACCCCGTACTACTTGATCCATTAATCTCTGGAAGGTCGCAGGAGCGTTTTTAAGTCCTTCCGGCATTCTGAGATATTCATAATGACCGTTCGGGGTTGTGAAAGCTGTTTTAGCTCGATCCTTCGGATCCATTTCGATTTGTTGAAATCCGCTAGCTAGATCAAAGGTTGAAAAATATTGCGCTTCCCCGAGTCTATCTAGAATGTCCGCGATATTCGGCAGTGGGTACGCGTCTCCGATGGTTTTCTCATTGAGTTTACGAAAGTCTATTACCATTCTCCAGCGAGGCTTTCCCGCCGAGTCTGGCTTCTTCGGTATGATAAACATGGGTGAACTGTAAGGTGACTGTGAAGGAGCTATAATTCCGCTATCTAATTTTGTTTGAATTTGGCGTTCTATTTCTGCTTTATGAGCTGGAGGAAATCGGTATGGACGGGTATTTACAGGTATATCGTTTTCTGTCGGAATCTGATGTTTTACCGCTGATGTTGATTGCAATCTTTCACCCGGTAAGTGAAATCTCTCAGGAAATTCTGCAACTATACCTAACACGTGTTCTCGTTCCTCCTTATTTAAGTGCTCTAAATGCAATTTTGATTGTATAGCCGAAAATCTTTCCGCGGCAGGAATTTCTTCAAACTGCTCGTCAGGGCTTGAATCATCGTAATCGATTTCTTCCGGAAAAGCATGATATTCAAAAGGTAACAATTCTTGTGGAGATATCTCGATTTCAACATCATCTTCCAAGGTGTTAACGGCAAGGACATGGCACGCGCCTTTGTGAACGCTCACGGCTGCTTCACCAATGTACAAACCTTCGCGAGTTTTAATTCTTGGTGAATAACTTTCCTTTAAATCGCAGTTGGTGACATCGATGGCTATTGCTTTGCGTGTTCTAGCTTTAATTTTGAAAAGTCGTCTACGAGGCTCTATGTCGGCGTCAGAGTCCGTTTCTTCACCAATAAAACGAAACGGTTTAATAGGGTCCGACTTAGTTACTAACGTATTGTGCGTGAACGATATTTCCGCTTTCCGTGCGCGCAAAAAGTCTTTTCCGAGCAAACCGTCGCATATCAATGGAAAATCTGATCTTACAACGTGAATTTTGCTAAATTCTCCTTGAATCAAGAATTCCGCAGATCCCAAGGTTTGTGTTAATTCTGGCGTAATTCCAGTCATCGTTACTGTATCGTGAGTGGCTATTAGCACGTCCGGACGTAACGCACTTGCCTTAATTAGGCTGATATCCGCGCCAGTGTCGATTAATAAGGAAGCCGATTGGTTTTTAAATTGGGGTGAGCTGAGTTTAATTACCGGGGAGTCTCGATCTGATCTGCGCGTGTATATGATTCCGCTGGGTCCGCGAATCTGACCGTCGGCTGACGCTCGGTCTGCGCTGGGCTCGCCGTCGCGTCGTTGCGTCGAGCCGCTGAGTAGTTTAAAGTCTCATTAGGCCGATTGTTATGCGGCGAAGGTGATCGCGTTCTTGGATACGTCGGCGCGTTATTTTGTTTCCACGGATTTGAATTCGCGGGTTTACTTGGGTCATATAATAACGCTCTTGGCGAGACAGGTCTATTGTTAGTAGGCGCGCCTGTCATTCCTGGCGAGATCGGTTTTTGACATGACTGACATCTGCTATGCGACGGATAAAAAGACTGCAATGCGGGCTGATATTGGGCATACGCACACGGACACTGCGGGCGCTGTGCGTATTGAACGCATGCACACGCGCAAGCGGGTTGATGTGTGTGTGTGTATCGCGGATAACTAAGTGGAGTTGGATTAATATACCCGTGCGAGCCAGGCGCATCTGGACCCCGGGGAGTTGCCGTCGGATAACGCGTCGCGCTCGGCGATTGACTCCTGCCGCGCCACGCATCTCCTTCCGAGACCGGATAATTTCGGTGCGGATGTGCATCCACAAATCCTCCGTGTCGATTGGGAGATCCGGATCTAGGGAGCGACAATCGATGCACTTCTCCCGAAGGAAGTACTCCAGACTGCATTCGCGTCTCGATTTCTACCGCGTGTCGGAAAGCTTCTTCTAGCGTTTTAGGTTGTCTTCCGTCTAGCGCTCTAGCTATGTCGTCGGGCAAACCGCGCAAATAAGCATCCATCGCACATTCGTACGTGGGTTTCAGCATATCCTGCGTGACTACACTCCCGTACTTATCTTCCAGCGCTACTCTAGCGCCGCTGATTAGAATATTTAGACGATCATAGAAATCACCGACCGTTTCTCCGCGTCTCATTCTCGCGACTTCAATCTCGTGATGGTAATAAGGATAATTTTTACCCGGCGCGAAACGCGTTTTGAGATGTTTGGTCAATTCGTTTATCGTGTTGAATCGTTTACCGTAAACGCTATCGCGAGCCGCTCCTTGTAATTTTGCTAACACAGCTTTTACGAATGAGCTTTCTGACGCGGGAGGAATATAGGAGGAACCGTTATGGACATCTTGCAGAAAATCTTTTAATGGAACGTTCTTTCCGTCAAAATAGGGAATACTCAGAGTACTGTGCTGCAAGGCGAAGCACTCTGCCATCGACGTCATCATTGCGTTACTCGCATCGAATGACGCGTTGGAAGAATTCGCTCCGGCAGTATTATTCATGATGGATAATTATACAAGAAACAGTTTATATAGGCAGGAAAATTCTGGCGATCGATCAATCAAGGCTTACGTGCTAACACATATATCAATCACATGTATATACGAAAGAGCATGCACAGATTACTAAATTATAAGAATTTTTCAAAATTTAGTGCGAGCGCATGTATGCAAGGAAAAAAAAACTTCTTGAGAGCATTCGTCGACCAGATGTTATGTTTTCAAATTTTTTTTTTTTTATTTATTTATTTTTAATGATTAGTAATGACGTAGTTAGCAACAAACCATCCCACCGCTGCCACCAATTCAGTTGTTACGTGGGAATCAATCAATATTAATTGCTCCTCGATCAACTGTTATCCTTCGTACAGAATAACCGCGGATCGGAACAAACGCACCCGAGCGGTATATGGTGAGATTGAGCTCACGCGCAACAAACCTAAATAAAAGAATAAATAGACCTACTTCTCAGTAGATCGGTAATACGGGATCGTCTGTCGCTAGTTCTATACAGATCTCTACGTAATCACCAAAAGGGGGTGAGGCCTGAACTTAGCTGGTATAAACCAATGAGGAATGTGATAAGGTGATGAATGATTATATTAATAATTAGGTAAAAGGAGACTATATTCTGGTTATCGGACAATGAATACAAAATTATAAGAAGAAGAAAATAATATAGCACCGACGGTACCGGAATGTATTTGTTCCTGTACCTGCGTGCGAATGTGTTACGAGGTGTAGAGTATGTGTCTGTGAGTTATAATTTTATCTGGCCTCTCTCTCTGGTTAAGGAGTATTCTTCACCTTGCCTACTATGCTCTTGTATATACACATATATAAGTATGTATATATGTATGAGGTTTACAAGTATTTGTGAATGATATGCACTCCTCGTGCACCTACGCATATAGATATATGTATGCGTCCTCTCGTTGGCGGTAAGGTGTCAAGAGATCAGTTATCAAGTTAATATTCGTGCACACTAATGAATATGGACACATATATGTATATCTGTAGGCGCCCTGACTACTGACTAATTGATTCAGGTATTAAGCTGTTGCTTCGAAACTAGAATGTTTCCTAAATTTGATATCGCTATTCGAATTTTGAAACGCGCCTGTGTCACTTATTTGAAATATGAAACAGCTACAAAATATAGCAATACATGTAGTGCGGACGATTAAAAGATTCGGAAAGTTGTGCAGATAAACTTAGCTTTTTGAAGGGACTGTGCTGACGCTCGAGACCACGTGTTGGATCGCGGAGCTCGTGCTGCTTGCCTGCGTTACCCCGGCTGATCCGCTATCAGGTGGATGACGAGTGGAAGATGGTTCTGGATTGGTGTTGATTCCCGAACTCGCAAAGTCTATGGTCCTCAAACTCGCACCTCGTTGCACGTTACGTTTTGATCACAGAATTTAGAGTCTAATTTCAAAAGAGCCGAAAATTGTATTGGTAGAAAGAATAATGAAAGAGTTGAGGGCTGGATTTTTGAAGATTACTAATACTATCGATCACAATGATCGAGCGTGAATCTGGAGTTTAAGTCTATGTATTTATGAGTCTTTGGGATGGATTCAATGAAGATTTTCCACCTCAACTCTGCTCAGTTGACGAAAAGCTCAAGAATTTCGGGCCGTCACAATGAAGTTTTTCGAGCACCGACTCTATCTTGATTGAATGCTAGCCGCCCCAGTACGACCACGCACCTCGCGACTTGACGGAAGAAAAGGCACGACTTCTTGGATAAAATCATCCAGGAAGCCGCAGTCGCTGCATTGTTGTCTTAATGCGCGAGTTAGTTAGCCAATGAGGCGCGAGTTTGAGTCTAGGTGGGCTCAGCAGTTTTAGTTTTCGGATCGGCGGAATCTCGGCGCTGTGCGGTCGCGAAGCCTCAGCACAGTCCATTCGTATTAACGATATATTTCACAGAGCTTATTATAAGTTGTCAATTTCCCAGAGAGAGAGTTTATTCGAATGTACGCTATGTGCTGGGACAGCGGTCCCAGGTTTAAACTTACGCTTATCGCTCGGGACGTGACTTCACCAAGGTAGGAACGGAAATGCTCGCTTGAGAAAAGGAATATCTACATGAAATGAAATATACTGGATTTGGAATTATTATGAATTCAATGTTACAAAATTTTGCTACGTGGAGTGAAGGGATTTGAAAATGAAGTTAAAGTACGCCAGTACGTAACACAGTGTACCAGTGATATGAAAAGAATTAATTTCAAGGTGTATGTACCCCTTTAACTTCGCCAGTGACGGTCCACAGCCCGGATCAAAAAGAAGGATGGAAAACTTTGCAAAATAATTCCGACTCGACGGTCCAACTAATCTCTCAATCATGGGAGATGTACCAGTAGTGTAGCCTTTGTCCAAAAACTTTATCCTACCCAGAAGTTTGGAAGTCGATTTCTGAAGAATGAATATTTTGATCGCTCCTCGTAAGGAATCAAGAGTACCGATGAGGCTGAGACTAGCGGCCAGAGTTAGCAGCCAGACGTATTTAAAAGTGATTGAAATATGGCAGGGAAAATCAATAGTCAAATTTTTCATAAAATCCTTTGAAAGGCCAATACTTCCATCAAATTGAATGCAAACAACTATATAGCATATTGTTACCTTTTAGAGATTTTCACTACGTTTGGCCGCTAGCTCTGGCCGCTAGTTTCAGCCTCATAGAGTACCGTTGGACCGATTCAAGCTATTTTGGTCTTCGATTGTTCGTAATCGATGCCTCTATCAGATGAACGGAGGAATTTTTGATACTTTCATTTTCGGTGGAGATATTGAAAAAATAGAAGGTAAAACTTTGAAAATTCAGAAAAAAGTTGGAAAAAAATTAATATCTCGGGTTATTCTTGCAATATTGAGAATTCCTCTGTTCATCTGATAATGGCATCTCTTGTGAACAATTCGGGACCAAGATATCCAGAATCAGTTCAGCGGTGCTCATCATTCCTTACGAGGATCGAGCAAATCTGTAGTTTCCTGTATTAAGCGTGACTTCTGTATGACTGAAAGTAATATAACATGTAAAATATGGATATTGAGGGTAAAACTATCCTCAATCATCATGATTTTCTTACATTTTATCCAACCCCCCAATTTGCCGGAAAAAAATAATTTGTTCACAAGAATTTTTAACCATTCAAACGTGTATATACCCCCTTAAGCTTGTAGAACTTTTGTTTTGGCTCTCGTTATTTGATTATCTTGCTTATTCAGCCATTTATTTTGAGTAGAGTTTGATTGCATGAATTAAGTAGTTAAATCAATCCCATTCCTGGAGTATCCCAGCGAAGGTAGCCGCGGTTAGCGGATGCGCCGCGTTACTCGCGTTATTTTAGGTTATATTGTGTTCTAAAAACCCGTTACAGATTTAAGTCTCGATCGATGTAAAGATTTAGCTTCCGATTTAAGTGAAATTTAATCAGATATAGTTCGTTCAATTGTGTTTATAACGTTCCTATCGTAATTTGAAAAAGAGCAACTACGTCGCGTAACCGTTCGGAGAAATCCTTTGTTTACCTTGCGTTATATTGCGTTCAAATAAAATAAAATATTACTGGCTGTGTTTTGAAGCGTATTTGGTAGTTTTGAGTATCGTATCGCTGTGTGATATTGTAATTTCGTATTTGGTATCTTTTTCTTTTGTCTTATATCGAGCCTGCTCAAACACATGCTTGTTAATATCGTTATTTTGTAATTTAATGATTCTATCGTAACGGACGTATGTTGTCTCGTATCGAGCATTATTGTTAGCTATCTGATCAAGATTTTCTCTCGTAAATATTATCCGGAATTTATTGATTGTATCGAACCTAGCGAATGCATCGAATGTATCGAATTTATTGATTATCCAGAATTACTGAATCTATTGAATTTATGGAATCTATCGAAAATATTAAGTTTATCAGATTTATTGAATTTATTGATTGACCGGATTTCGTGTAGTTGATTCATCGATTAATTGCGTTGCGTTTAAGAATTTATTGATCGACTGTCTTTCGTTTAATTGAGTTACTGATCTATTGTATTTTGTACAATAATCTTGATTGACTGCATTTTGGTACTGATTTAGTTCGCTGCATTCATTGATTGAAGATATTTTGTATCACCTCTCGGTATTTATAAATTTTCTCAAAATGATCTTGTGATTTATAATAGAATATACGGCCGAAAGGCACATTGAAGGATTTACTTTGGTTGTGTTACCTGGTGTACCCTGCCCTCTACCTTATTGTTTAAAGTCTGAGCTAGCTAAGTTGTCGACCGTCGCATTTCTGTATTTTGTTCATTAATTATCGTATTGTCTCGTATCGGATTGACACAGGAGTGTCTGGCGCCCAACACTATCGTTTGTCGTTTATAGTTTGGTTGTTGTCGACTACAGAAATCGCCGAAGAGTGACGGAGTCAAGGTCTTCCTCCCTTTATAAAAAGAACTCTCGTTACAGCAGATATCAGAAACCGCATAATAATTGGTATTGATTGTATCGATAAACCCAGAACTCTTTTCGAGGAATAAAAAAGAGAAAAAAAAATCGGGATCCAAGGGTGGTTTTTAGGGGTGCTATCCACCCTCCGGTACACAGTATACTCAATTTCGGTTTGGGGGAGGAGCCTGGATAGATCATCACAGTTATGCTGCTATAGTAAATGAAATGGCATCAGTCGTGTAGCGCAACAATTTTTGAGGGGGCTGCTCACCCCCGGACCCTCCGTCTCGGAAACCCTCGGACACGTCAACTTCAGTTTATTGTTTCACGTGTATGAAACCTGATTTCAATTAAATCCGTCGATTTTTGTAACTTTCGTGGGAACGAAACTTTCCGAAAACTCACATTATTCTGCATAAAAAACCGGGGGTGCGACTTTGGAGGGTGGAATCAATGGCCACATAGGCGTCGCCTTGTGGGAAATAATTTGCCGTTTGTTTCACAGGAAAATTCCGATTCCTTCCCAAGTTATTACCAAAAAACGAATTTCCGGGGTGACTTTCGGAGGCAGTTTTCACCCCCGAAGGGTGCTTATCGGCAGATAAAAAAAAATACGTGTCGCTAATTGTTCGACGCTCTACAACATATCTGAGTTTCAATCAAATCGGAGGGGGACACCTCGATAGGTTTACTTGTGAGTCGAACAGATCCTGAAGATCCAGATTCGTGGTGCGTAACATCGACGGACAAGGAATTACGTTTTTCAGAAAAGGAATTCAGAGTCACGCCTTTGAAACTAATAAAACGCACTTCCGGAGAAGGAGTGTCTTGGATTGTATCATCCTCAGACGAACAAGCTCAGGTGTCGCAAACGGGGTCGCAGGACGGGCCGCGAGTTCTACCCTGCTCAAAATGTCGGATACGTTCCGGATAGAATCCGGAATCGTACTGATTTTATCCGGACTTTAGGCGGTTTTTGATTCCGGCTTTGTATCCGGCCCTATCCCCTGGGTGGTATAGCCGGTTTCTATCTGGCCTGATTCGGGATTCTATGTGGCCAGCGTACGTGGGAGATATTCGGCCCTATGCGGAATCGTATCCGGATGCGTATACTTTCCATAGCCGGCTCCTATCCGGTTGCATCTGGATTAGTTTCGGCGTATTTCTGCAATACGCTTTTATCCGGAATCAGATACGGTCATCTTACGCGGTACGTGTCCGGACCTTTGCGGAATTATGCGTATTCTGTAGCCGGTTCTTATCCAGTCCGACCCGGTATGATTACTAATTACAGCGCACACACGCGCCTCGAATCAGGCTGGAGTGAAAAAGGTCAATTTCCGCGAATCGCATTCCAATAACGCGGAAAATTTGTATCTTGGCATCATTGAAAAGTTTGCCAAAGGACTTTGTCATCATCTTGTTCCCGCGAACACCTCAAGGTTTTAAATGATTTTACTTGGCCCGAACAGACTATAAGTCGGCACTAAAAAATTAATGAGAACTTACCAGATTTACTTACTCGATTTCAGCTTTTTCAGGCTTATTTGAAGCAGAAATAATGTAGTTTCTATATGACGTATAGTGAAATTGAAAATATCTGGCTCAGTTTTAAAGATTCAACCGTTTAGAAAATGGAGTTTTTCCGAAAAAAACTAAATGCTTCCGAAAAAACACATTTTTCAAACGCTTGCATCACTGAAACTGAGTAAGAAATATTTGATTTTGGTACGTCATATAAAAGCTACATTGTTTGGGCCTCAAGTCAGCCTAAGCAGGCTGAATTCGACTGATCCCGTGAGATTTCATGAATTTTTTGATACCAACTGATCTTTTCGGGCTTTTCCTCAATTCTTCACCTTATGACAAATAATTCAAAACCGAGAGGTTTGCCGGAACAGAAGAGTCAACGGTACATTTTTTGTTTGGACAGACTTTTTAGTGATGCCAAGGCGTAACTTTTCCGCGCTATTAGAATACGATCCACAAAAATGGACCTTTTTCATTCTGGCCTAATGTGTAACATACGTATCCGGAGCAGGATATAGATCTCATAACACGGCCCAACGAAAAAAAAAAAAAAATATAGAAAATTGTATTGATTTTAAGCTGCCAACTATGAAACTATAGATAACTTCGCAAGATTGGCTGTAGTTTTTAGATAATCGCTAGATATACGTCTATCATATTTGACACTGTTAACAGAATTATTTAGTAGAAGAATTCTATTTCATTTTCAAAGATAAAAAGTTTATTGAAGAACATTGGTAGTTTGTTAACAAACTATAATTGCGTGTTCTTCAATAAAGGTTTCATATTTGAAGATGAAATGGGATTTTTCAACTAAATAATTCTGTTAACTATGTTACACATATATCTAGCGATTGTTTCAGAAATCGGAGCCAATATTGCAAAATCATTCGTATATCCATAATTGTGAGCACGAAATCTTCTCAGAATCAGACTGGTGGTGGTCTAATGTCAAAGGTAACAAACTAACAATGTCACTGGTGTAAAAAGATCAATGATTCTATCAATCATTATGATAAGCATTAACGGTAAAAGTTGAATCCTATCCACAGATATTACTTTTCACGAGATATGTTATGTTATGATCGTCTTTAGTCTCTGGCACCGCAGACTCGTCCAGTTTGGTGTCACGTCATTGAAATTTAATATTCGGCAAATTTTTTGTATATAACAATATGATGTTTTCTGAATGTTCTATTTATTCTTTATGCGTGAGACCGACATTCAATGCCAATCAAACTTGACAATGCACTATATTGATGCATGACGAGTACAAATTCACGTTACGTTATAAACCATTGGAACCACGAGTTGTTCAGTAACTGCAATACAAAGCATTTTCGTATGCGAGTACATTTTGGCTTTCGAGTGAAGCTATTATAAGGCAAAGTTTAACTTTTATTGAGGTATACCATTGGCTTACAAAGTAAATTGATACTGGTCACTCCAGTAAAAGCTTATCTATCTAAAATATCACATACGGTATTGAATATCACTGTTTAATAATCCGTGAGTAAGTTAAAGTTAAGAAGTACGTTTCGGCTCGTTATATAGTTGAGTTCAAGGTAAGTGTCCCATTCGACGTGCCAAGGCAAAGTTGAACCATCGGCGAGGTATACCATTATCCCACAAAGTATATTAATACTGATCACTATAGTGGAATCTTATCTATCTAAAATATCACATACGGTATTTTTGTACTTTAATATCACAGTTCATTAATCTGTAAGTAAGTCAAAGTTAAGAAGTACGTTTCGAATCGTTATGTAGTCAAGGTCCAGGTGAGTGTCCCACTCCACGTGGGATTTTGAACGAAACATAGAGAATAATCATGATTCTGAATGATAATCTGTACTGCTCGTGGGGTATCAAATATCATTCCGACAGATATCATGCACTGGAAAGGAACTAGCAGGTCAAGCCATAGGTTAAAGGTCTGTATAGTAATGGTCGATGAATGACAAAAGATGCAAGATGCCTCTACGTTGCACTGCCAGCAGGTCAGACGTTCTTGCCTTTGAATATCTGTAATCCACAAATAGATCAACCATTATATTGATGCAATGGGGAATACATTGACAGCACCCATATTCTGATAGACGAAATTCTAGGATGAAATAATTTTGTATATGAAATTTTAACTGATGCAGAACGTCATACTCGTTGAAATTTTGCAATTCATGAACGTGTGTTTTGTAATCGAATATACAGTATCTGTGAATTTGGTATGCTTGCAGCGATAACAAAGATTGTTATTGGATTATACGTATACAAAAAGTGTTGAAGTGTGATTGATCCCAATTACCCAATCATCGAGGTCTTCGATACTTCTTTCAACCGGATGAGGATGCTCACTCCCATCCTCTTTTTCATCGGCATTGTCTCTGTGTTTTGTAATAGCTGCATCCTCAGCGCCACGAGCTACAACAAGTAATATATCTTTCTGTACTTCTCATGATTGTTGAAAAAATTACTGACAGCATTAATTTTCCACGTACGCTATTTACTTTATCTTATAAGTTATTTAGCACATATATAATCCTGCATGATTGACGCTATTTGCAATTGCTTTATCTGACCTCTTATCACTGGACTGGCAGGAGACTGATCTCGACGAATTTGGCGTTGTGTCCTTTCGTCGTCTTTTACATTATGAGTTTCGCAGCAATCAGACTCGGTTTCCTTCCTACTTATTTCCTTCGTGTACTCTTCATCTCTTTCACAGCTGCGTACCATAACAGGATCATTGGACTGTATTTTCCGTATTTTTTGGGTCTGAGTTTGGGGCTCAGGCCCTCCATCACTTTCTGCACCGTCGTTGTCTTTCTCGCCTCGTGTTTCATTTTTCTTTTCTGTCCCGGAGATTCTTTTCCTTTTACTAATGCTGCCACTTGGCAGGGGGTCATCATCGTCATCATGATCTGTCTGCGATGTCTCAGTGTCATTTTCTTCTTCACTTGCTTCTATGACCTCTCGAGATACAATTCTTTTGCCTTTGTGAGAAGTTTTTGGCTGTTTGCGATCCAGTCTTGGAGGCCGAGTCATGTCAGATATTTTTTTGGCAATATAAGCAGTCATTAGACTCAGATGATTGGCAATATCTTTTTCAGCCATTTTCTGTTCGTTCATCCAAAACTCGGAGATAGCTTGAAAAGGATTTACACATAATCAATTGCTAGACGATCAAATTACAAAACCAATGGCTTACCCCGCACAGCTTCCAAACCCGTCACGCTAAGAGCAGGCTTAGCCATCATCTTCGATCGACCCTGTCTCTTGAAGGCATTGCTTATGGTGCCAGTGACACTGGAACTTCGCATCACTTTGTCAGTGAAGATAAGCCTAGCTCCATTTGCGATAAACATTGATGGTGTAATCTTTCGTTTCAATCGTAACCGGTCGTACCCCGTTTTGTCAATCCAAATTCCGTATCCTGCATGGATCTGTAACAGGTAACAGTATGCAATGGTTAAGAATATGTGAACTGTATGTTGTATACGTGTAGGGTGTATGAAATAGATCAGGCGCCGGTTCAGCACGGAATTCTCCCCTCACAGATTAGCTGCACTTTACAGAGATTGAAAAACTTTGACCTATTCTCAAAATCAATGGTGTGGGATGAAGTTTTTAAAGATCATCACCGAATCCGAGCTGGAAATTCACTTGACGGGGGGTCGAGCAAACCTTTTCATGCACTTCCTACAGGTAGTTGAACTATTCCTACGACATGAGTCTAAACAATGTACACGGACAAACAAATGTATGTGATCCGACGAACTTCTGTGCTATAGTCAATGTACTGTGTATGCAAAGCGTTTTTATACAAAGGAAGTTTGCAGTTAGTCATATAGCTAACTCACCGCTTCCTAAGTGTTTCATATGTTTTCTGTAGTCTGGCCATCAACTTCTCAAGTTTAAACTGCAGCTGTCAAAATTATAAGGTAACTGCGTAGAATTTTTAAACTAAAAGTGGATGGCCAGCTGGCGAAAAACATCATAAAAACTTGGGGAGTGACGAAATGGCTGTGACTGATTGCTAACTTTTAAGAATATACTGAACCTTGTTATTTGGAGTATCGATGAAGCCAACGGGCATGTCCTTTCCATGTGCGATCCTTTCACGTATAGTCACTTGAACCGTTTCATCAACGTTTGCAAGAGTTGCTTCAAGTATAGATTTTATCGAAGAATTCGAGCAAAAATAATACAAGACCATTATTAACTTGCCATGAAACAAGAAGTACAAGTGAGATGTTCATATCTAAACATACATTCGTGGCAAAAAATTGTATCCCACTTTCACACGTGTCACGACAAACGTCGTTAAATATTATAAATTGCCTATACCTTCTACTTTTTCGCAGTTGCAGAGCAACTTCATCTGCAGTTGAACATTGAGTACTCTTAGCGCACGATTTTCTCTTTCCGTATCAAGCAGTCTACGTTTCAACTGAGTGACGTCGTCGTCGTTGTCTGAATTGAGCGAGCCTTCCCATTCAGATCCCCGTTTCAGCACATCCAATAGCTGTGGTTACGGAATTGTTCATTAATTATGAAGTATTTATCAACGAATTTGGAATAGTTGGGAGTCGATCTATACTGATTGTCACGTGGTCCATGATAAAAACTACCACAGCCACAGATTTTTAGCAGCTCACGATGTGTAAAATGCATTGCGTACAGAGAAGACTGGGGCAAAATGCGGGCTTGGGAGAAGAGTATTCGTACCTTAAGTGATAACGGAGCAAACTGATTTCTATATAATCTCTTTTTAATTCTTTCAAGACATTTCTTTTCATAGTAAGATACAGTACGCTGTCAACGGTTCAATTATATGCTCGAATTGGCACAATTAGATGAGACTTGAAATATATTTCATCAGTTTTAATTGTAAAGTGCCCGATGCTCCCCAGTCTGTTCTGTAAATTACGAACCTCTTCCAACACGTGATTCGTTTCTTGGTTTGTTGTTCCAATCCTACCATCTGCTTTTGATGTGCTGGGCAAGTGTGAATCAGATTGACTTGTATGCTTTTTGGTCTCATATGTTCGTAGTTCTGTTCGTCGCACTTTCGACACATCTTTTACATGCACTTCTGAATCTGTAGTTGTAGTCGTAGAAGAGTTCTTCATTTCACTTTTGTTTGTCACACGGGCCATCTGTTTAGTGCGAGCTGCGTCTCGCTTGGCGACGGTATAACCTCCGCTCAACTTTTTTATGTCTTGACGTTTATCCATTATCATCATTCTATCTGATTCTGCCATGCTTACTAATCCTGATGAATCTGATTCACTTTCATTATCCTCGGCCTTGAACGGTTGTGACTGTGTTCTTCGAGTCTTCGACACGTGTTTTGCTTGCACTTCTGAATCTGTAGTTGTAGTCGTAGAAGAGTTCTTCGTTTCACTTCTCTTTGTGGCACGGGCCATCTGTTTAGTGCCAGCTACGTCGTGCGCTGCTGCTTCGCTCCCAGTGCTCAACGTTTTCTTGTCTTGACGTTCATTAATCATCATCGTTTTATCTGATTCTGCCATGCTTACTAATCCTGATGAATCTGATTCACTTCCATTATCCTTGGTCTCGAATGGTTGTGACTGTGTTCTGCGAGTCTTTGACACATGTTTTACGTGCACTTCTGAATCTGTCTCTGCAGATTTATGATTATCCGTTTGCCTTCTCTTTGTAAACGCTATGTTGCGCTCTGTTCTATTACCTCCAGTGCTTAGTTTCTTCGTCTCTTGTTCGAATTCAGGAACTAGCAATGTTCCATTGGATCCTTTTGTACACAGCGATTCAGAATCAGATTCGCTTGTATGCTTTCTGGTCTCATATGTTGGTAGTTCTTTTCGTCGCGCTTTTGACACACCTTTTACGTGCACTCCTGAATCTGTATTTGGGGGAGAATTTTCCATTTCACTTTTCTTCGTGGCGCAGGCCGTCTGTCTAGTGCGAGCTGTGTCTTGCTTGGCTACGGTATAACCTCCGCTGCTCACCTTCTCCCAGTGTCGATCGCGAGGTACTGTTTCGATTTTCATGACACGTAATTTATTAGCGACAAGGTTTTGCTTTTTCTCCATAACCTGTCGATCCCCTTTGTGTCGTGAATCCTACCGACAATTGATAAATATCGAATTAGCAATTTTGTTTCCTGAAAAGTTCTATTTCTTGAACCTTTCAGCTGATGAAATGGCTATCTACAATTAATTAGGGCGAAATCGGTGTTATACGATTATAAATTTCTGCCCGTTACGGAATCACTTCTGTGTACGAAAATCGCACAGTAAGTTATATTATCATGGTCTAGTATTTTCTTCTGAGTCATGGAATTTCGTTATGCTAAGCAGCGATCATTAAAACTATGAACTTACTCCCTGCAGATATATATTTCTCATATCACCGTTATGCTGACATTCACACGACTTTCAAAAATATTCGTCGGCCAACATAGCAGGGATTTCTGGCAAGCCCATTAGGCAGGCTTTTTTTATCTGATGTAAACATTCATACGTTATACCTTCTGTTGAAGTTCATTGTCGTATGAGGACGTCAGATCGGAGGGAGGCCTGGATAGTTGGGAGCTTACGAACTTCACCCTTGTAGCTTCAATTTTCTGCTGGACGTCTAGTAGGCTCTCTGTAGAATTGTATTTGACAATGATTATATACATATATACCATTATGCCGCATGCATTCCGAAATTGTTAATACAGTCTGAAATGACATTGAAGTTTGCATCGTTGGAACGCAACGAAATTTGACGAAAATTAAGAATAAAAATATCATCGACCAAAAATGATCCTGCTAGGTTTAACAGATAAAAACCACTAAAAATAACTTGGAAATATTATCCTGGCAGCTGCATCATTTTCAGTGAATATAGATGTATTTTTTTAATTTTCGTCGGATTTCGTTGCGTTCCAACGATGCAAACTTCAATGTCATAGTCTGAATCACTTCGTGGCAACTAATCGTCATTCTCATTTACATAATGACGTGTCGTCCACTTCGACTGTCTGATTTAGATGTAAAATTTTCTGCATGCAACTGTATTGCTGTTCACACATTCGAATATGTTAAGTCACACAATCATCTGTGTTCATATATAACCCTTATCAAGACTGCAGGAGCATTGGCATTTTACAATCGAGGCGATATGGAATGTAATAATATCATATATGTCTTCTGATACTAAATGTCTCGCACTAAATACTTACCGCCAACGAGCCCTATCGTTGCAATACAGATGCCCTGCCCACAAATGATCTGGTATTCGCGTCCCACAGCATTGTCCGCGCGGAACTTTTTTATCAAGTTTACGGGAACGACCTCTTTGCCAGGATGTTTGGCACCGGGGTTTCCACATGGCTGCTTGTACATAACATACGCATATTTCACCGACGTCTCAGCGGTTGATTTGCACTTCCCACGTGCAACACTTTGTGACGACATTGCGAACCACGGACGCGAATTTTCAATAGTACATATATGTTTGTTTCGCTGCTTCAGCTGTATTCCGATCCATACACGGGGTTGAAGTATCCCGAATGTCTAGTAGGATCACCACGCAAAAGAAAATAATAATTATTGCAAGCACACACTTCCTTCGTACGTTCACTTGTCGCAATTTCGGGAGGACTAGCCGGCACGAACACGTTGTCCGAACCGTTGTGGATTGACGCGATGCGCAAGGCCGCTATTGTCTGCGCGAGATTCAAAAAGGTACAATATAGGTATACTATTCTCCGTGCGCTACAGCACAGGCAATACAGGCATGCGTCTTCTTTCCAACATAAGCTTGCGCCGTTCCATCGCAACGAGCAGCATAGCGTGCGGTTGCCGCGGGATTCTACATTCCGTTGTATCCGTAGACAGATTCAACGGAAAGCAGCCTATATATGTATATTGGTTGACGTTTGTGTTTGATGGCGCATATTGAACCCAAGGCGAGGGAGCTAGGGAAAAACGTATAAATAGTGACACCACCACGTCCTAACGAACATGTAATTATCCGACAAAAAGTGACTAGCAATAACATCACAATTATTGTTATCTGCGAGCGAAGAAGAAATAATATAAACGGTAAGTACGACTGTCTTAATACGTATCTAATTTACCCGTAGTTTGAGGTTAGGTTCGATATCTTTTGCGTCATAAAAAATGCCAGGCTTTGATGATGGTAAAAATAACACCGGAATTACACAAAAACAACTGGTGACTAAAAATATGCTATGTATACGTCTATTAAATTAACAAAGCCGCAATGGATTTTCTTACCGTAGGAATATGATAACGCCAAAGTCAACTAATGAAACACCATATTGGTAAACACAGACAGAAAGTGACACATACGAATACATGTGGATTGGAAACGGTAGCAAAGCCGAATGGAACGCTTCGAATGTATCACTTATTATCTGGCATTTTGAGTAGGAATTTTCGGACGACGAAAATCATTAAAACTCAAGACAAATAGATTTTTATTCGACGAATACGAGTTAATCATCGTTGGTGAAACGGGACAAATAATTAGTAGTAGTCAACCGACAACTTTTTGCTTATACTATCATTGGTATTATCGACACTGTTGGCAAATCGATTGTTTTTCATTTTCAGAAATGGCAGAGGCACCGACAAAACGACGAAAGTACAGCTATGACGCAGATGGTAGAAGAATCCTGAGTGTGCAAACACTTCGACGACATACAACAGAACTAAAACGTGCCCGGCATGCAGGTGAGCCGTGTTTCAAAAAATTTGTTCGAATGTGTTCAACTTGACTTGTGTAAGCACTGTGCGATGCGTAAACTACAACGAAGAACATTTTTATTACAGAATTGTTGGCTTACGTTAACAAGGGTTTCAATGAATTACAAAAGCACCCAAGTATTGTTGGCGACAATCCACCGCAGCCAACAGGTTCCTTACCGCAGCTAGCAGTTTCCTCACCGCAGCCAGCGGTTTCCTCACCGCAGCCAAGAGGTACTTCCCGTGCGCCATCAGGCTCCTCTCCGGAGTCAGTACGTGTCTGTCTGAAGCGATGTAGTACTGAAGAGCAAGCAGTGCCTTCGTTTGGTAATATTGGTGAGTGATAAATGTTGCATTTTTACAATACAAACACATACACGATGAAGTGGCTTTTGAAACCGTACTATTACCTGAGATCTATATGTCAGATCAGCAAGTATTCGTTTGTCCGAAATGAACAGTATGTAGTAAGTATTAAGTATAAAGTATTTTTCATATAGTGTGGCTTCATGAATGTGGTTTTCATTTTTAGAAGAATTGCTCACTTCAACGAGAAATGAGATGAATGCTGATTCTTCATCAGAAGAGCTATATGATGAGACGATACAATTTCGCGATGATGTATCGTATGACAATCTTGTTGAATATTCGGACTCATCGGATCAAGAAAGTATTGGTTTCAGTATTGAAGATGCAACCTTGCAGGAAAATTTGCGACCTACTTCTGCTGGACCAGCGTCAGCATCGATATCGTCTCACACTGTTACCGACTCCGATTCCCCGAGTTTCAACGTTCAGAATATAAAAGATTATATTCTAAGCGATGGCGACACTGTCATGTTCAAAGAATCTAATTTAAAGACATGGCAGGTGATCCTTGTAATACTCGGCTTCTGTACTAGGTTTTCATTAAGTATGAAAGCTAGGCGTGCCCTAATAGAAGTAACTAAATTATTTGCTGGTCCTGAGTTCAGTAGTTGGGATATCAGCGACTACTACTTGTCCAAAATATTCGATGCACCTGACGAGGTCATTCTATATCATTTTTACTGCCAAATATGTTGTCGGGCATTAAAAAAGCCTGTAACGAAACGCGAATTAAAGAACCACGAGGCAGTTTGTGAGCACTGCTTACGTACGTATACGATAAGCGCGAATTCACCAAATTATTTTGTATCTCTGGATTTGAAATATCAAATCACATCCCTACTGAATTCGACAGTTATTAGAGAAGGTCTCGCGAGCAATTTAAATAATACTCGAACCGAAGTTCGAGGTAGTGGGATAATTCGCGACGTTTACGACGGCCTACTGTATAAAAAGTTAGTTTCAGAAACACACAAAGATTCGCAACTGCTGACCTATACATTTAACACAGATGGGGCACCTCTGTTCCACAGTTTCAAACGCGCTTTCTGGCCAATTCTTGTGATCCTTAATGAACTGCCTCCAGGTATTCGCTTTCGATATCCCTTATTAGCAGGTTTGTGTATAGTTCGAAAGGAACCATCAGCGGATTTAATGAACACCTACATGGAATTTTTCGTACGACAAGCAAACAAATTGAATATTGAAGGCTTTCATGCACGCATTGGAGAAAAAGAGGTACATTTTGTGCTAAAACCTTTATTATGCAGTGTCGATAGTGTAGCTCGACCACTTCTTCAAAATAGACTGCAGTTCAATGGATACCACGGGTGTTCTTGGTGCTATTGTATGGGCGTACATAACCATGGCTGCATGCGCTTTTTATTGGAGGAAAATGATTCGGCAGATAGAACACATGACGATTACCTGAAAGATGTTGAAGCTGCTACGGAAAAAGTTCGGTCGGCAGTTAACCCACAAACTAAAAAACAAAGCAACGTGAGAGGTGTCAAGGGTTATGCCATTTTAACTGAATTACTTGGGCTTGACATGATATGGGGATTTGTGAGAGATTACTTACATGGAGATTTAATCGGTGTAGTGTCTCAATTGTGGTCTATGTGGTGCGATCCGCAATGTCCTATCCACCTTACTAAGGCACAACAAGATGAGGTCAATGCACGCCTCATGAAAATGACTCCTCCGCATGAAATACATAGACTTGTACGACCATTGAAATCGGAAAAATGTAAATGGAAAGCATCAGAATGGCGCAGTTGGCTGCTGTTTTACGCGATTTCCTGTTTAACGGAGATTATAGATAATTACGCCTTGCAACATTTCACTTTATATGTGAACAGTGTACATACACTACTCCAGACGCGTATCACTGAAGAAGAATTGGACCGAGTACAATACGCTTTGTATGAATTTGTCGTGATATTCGAAGTACTTTACGGAGAAAAATACCTAACATTCAATGTTCATTCACTGAAGCACTTAGTACGTTGTGTTAGATATTGTGGTCCACTTTGGGCGACCTCAACTTTTCCCTTTGAAAGTACAATATACGATCTGAAACAGTACGTGCATGGACCTAAAGGTGTATACGAGCAAATGTCCATGAAAGCTGTACAGGTTAACGTGCTTCACAGTCTAGTGTCTGAATTAGAACAAACTCCCGCCTGCATACAATTTCATCAATCATTATTTGGGAGGTCTGAAGTCGCGTATTTCCGGAGAAGTGAGGGAGTTGTACTGATCGCCAAGGGGCAGCCGCAATCCCGAGATGAAGGAAAAGAAATTTTGACCTTTCGTCGCTGTATTTTTTCAGGCATGATAGTCCATTCTGTTGCGTATAATAGGCCAACAAAATCTAACGATACGATGTTTTTCATCAAAGGCGGAAAATTAGGGCAAGTATTAAATTTACTTCAATGGCATCGCGTTCGCTCAAATTTCATTCTACAAAGTTCGAAAAGTCAAGTTGCTTTGTGTATCGAATGAACAACGTAGAAAGCACTGCCCGATAATTGAAAATGTCGTTGTCAATCGCTTGTACAAAATTTACGCGCATGAATGCGATGGAATAGTACGTGTTACAGATATACGTGAGAAATGTATAGTTATTGACATTGATGCAAAAGCGTACATCTCAAGATTACCAAATACATATGAAATCCAGTGAAATATCAGTTCCGCAGGCATCCAGTGTGCCACTCTTTTTGTTCCCCTCCTATTCAAGATCATCGTATTCTTGTCAGTGTCAAATTTTGTAATGTTTCGTAGTTCAATACCACTTCATAATTGTCAAGTATAAGGGGGTATATTGTTCATATATGTGACTACATGATGTCGAGAGTATATGCCAAATAAAATAAGAATTTGGAGAGATCATTGTGTTATAATTTACAAATCCCGTTGTTGAACGTCCAAAGTAGCTTCGTCGATAATTGTTATGATAATAGTGCTGCGCCACCACCATTGATAGCAAATTATTAGCATCATTATATCGTCCGAGGCGTTTGAGTGAATCCCGGGCAGGACCGGGTAGCGTTCCATGGCTGAACTTGAGAATTGAGGACTCACGCCGAGACCCGGACAGGGCCGCACAGCTACCCGTTGCCGGACCTTGCATCATGATCGAGTTCGGGGCGTTTGAATGGATGCCGGGCAGGACCGGGGAGCGTTCCGTGGCTGAACTTGAGAATTTAGGACTCACGCCGAGACCCGGACAGGACCGCACAGCTACCCGTTGCCGGACTTTGCATCATGATCGAGTTCGGGGCGTTTGAATGGATGCCGGGCAGGACCGGGTAGCGTTCCGTGGGTGAACTTTGAGAATTTAGGACTCACGCCGATAGGTTCGGATAGTACCCAGATTGAACTTGGTGACCGAATAAAGTCCAGTTCAAGACGCATAGAAACTCTATCCGGAATTCTATCCGAAATTGTATCCGATTTTATCAGTACCTATCCGACATTTTGAGCAGGGTACGGTTAAGATTGAAACGCAGTTCTAAGCGTAGAAGTTCTTGGGCTTTATCTCCTGCCGATGATGAAGAGACAGCGCCTCAAATCCAAAAACTTGACACCCCATCAATCGGGCCAATTCCACGATCGTCAGCACTGACTAAAGCGGCGAAGGAACGTGGGATTAGCAATCCATGGGTCTTTATATCGGACGATTGTGCCACAGAAAGTCCGAACCAGATAGAGGTTGACGTTCTAGAATCAGTGAATCTGAATGTCAAAATCGAAGACACCGAAAGAGATGTACTATCACAAAATTCTTCGCTGAATGATTCATCGATAGATCAATTTTTATCGGTAATCAAGAAAAAAAACCCAGTTCTATACGGCAACTTCACTTTGGCTGGCACATCCACGCTTCATCAAGCCTTCGTGGACGTCGCAGGATATCCACATGATCGGTGGTAATGCAAACAGGCATTGGCGATGTCTTTACTTTGATGGAACTCCGCTGTTCTTGTACGATAGCCTAGGCTGTAGCAACTACCAGTCATTGCAGGAATAGGAAAAGAGGTTCATTTCGTTACGCTACCCAAATTTGAAAACCAAAGATGTCGTGTTACCAGCAGTCCAAAAACAGCCGGATAGTTTTAGCTGCGGAGTATTCGCTGCAGCTTTCGCTACAACAGTAGCTTTGGGCGAAAATCATTCGTATGCAGTATACTCCCAGAACGTAATGAAATTGAGGAATCATCTCATGCGAATAATAGAGAGGAAGGAATTATTTGCTTTTCCAAGTGTATAGTTCCTATACGACCCAAAAACTTTGCAGGTTACCAATAATTGTTTCCGAAAGTATTATAAAATATTTGTTACCCGATAGGTCAAAAGCTAAAAATCGGATAGTTTGCAGCTCTTCGGAACGGACCGACCGACAAATCGTAGAATGCAGCCTAAAGACAACGGTCACCCGAAATTGAGACATGAAAGTTATGTAGTGCCATGTGATTATGGTCACGCGAGGGAGATGACCTATCAAAACTACTGCCGTTTGCCTTTTTCCAATTCATTTCGATCTTCTTTTTAAAATTGACTTATGGTCACGCGAGAGAGATGACCTATCAAAACTACTCCCGTTTGCCTTTTTCGAATTCATTTCTATCTTTTTCTTGAATTCACTTACGGTCACGCGAGGGAGACGACCTATCAAAACTACGCCAAACGTTTTTTTTTTCAATGTCTGGTATAACTTTGTTCATCCCATCGACGGGTGTTAAATCTACATCGGTTGCTTCGCGGCTCTTCGTACCGAGCGTACCGAACGACCAGTCGCAGTTTCGCATCTCTGTCCGGAGGTGATCGAGCTGATCGACGTACGAAACAAGTTCGCCTCTCTTCGGAGCGGACCGAACGACCAGTCGCAGTTTTGCATCTCTGTCCGGAGGTGATCGAGCTGATCGACGTACGAAACAAGTTCGCGGCTTTTCGGAGCGGACCGAACGACCAGTCGCAGTTTCGCATCTCTGTCCGGAGGTAATCGAGCTGATCGACGTACGAAACAAGTTCGCGGCTTTTCGGAGCGGACCAAACGACCAGTCGCAGTTTCGCATCTCTGTCCGGAGGTGATCGAGCTGATCGACGTACGAAACAAGTTCGCGGCTTTTCGGAGCGGACCGAACGACCAGTCGCAGTTTCGCATCTCTGTCCGGAGGTAATCGAGCTGATCGACGTACGAAACAAGTTCGCGGCTTTTCGGAGCGGACCAAACGACCAGTCGCAGTTTCGCATCTCTGTCCGGAGGTGATCGAGCTGATCGACGTACGAAACAAGTTCGCGGCTTTTCGGAGCGGACCGAACGACCAGTCGCAGTTTCGCATCTCTGTCCGGAGGTAATCGAGCTGATCGACGTACGAAACAAGTTCGCGGCTTTTCGGAGCGGACCAAACGACCAGTCGCAGTTTCACATCTCTGTCCGGAGGTGATCGAGCTGATCGACGTACGAAACAAGTTCGCGGCTTTTCGGAGCGGACCGAACGACCAGTCGCAGTTTCGCATCTCTGTCCGGAGGTGATCGAGCTGATCGACGTACGAAACAAGTTCGCGGCTTTTCGGAGCGGACCGAACGACCAGTCGCAGTTTCTCACGTTCACGCTAATGTGCGATATTAAGGAAACTTCATGGGAGACACTGTCAATTAGCCTCCGCGGGGCGTCTCCTGGAAATACTCGGTATCATGCGAGTAGCTAATAATTGACGTTCACATAATGTGACAACAATCAACGCAGTACGCTCTCCATTATCAAATAGCGCATGTTCGACGGATAGTTGCATTTAATGAGCAGAATGAACTTCGGTAGTCAGAAGCTCATGAATAATACAGGTAATATGTTACGTTTCAAATACTATAGCATTACATAGGTTCTCTAAAATTGAAGTCATAAATAGCGACTACAATAATTAAAGCAGCCTGCTAGTCTGAGAGTGGTTGTGAAAAGTAGTGGAATGACCGTATCGCCAAGCCCGTGTAAGGTATGAATTAATAAGTCAATTGCGTATGGCAATATTTCGTACTGATTGTTAAATCTAACTATGATCAGGAGAAACACAATAAAGGGAAACTGAAACATGGATTTTTTGTATTACTTATTATTTAAATACTATATGAACAATGAACATATATATGTATAATGTATTATACAGAAAGAATATCGTAAAAGTTAACATCAAGTCACAGCCAACTCGGCACACTTCAAGTTTTTAGCCTGTTTATCGCTGGCTAGCGATCCGCTTTGTTTCAAGATCATTCATCTAATGGCATAATTGAATAAATCGAATGGTTCCAATTTTCGTTATGATTAACAATTCAAAAAATATCAATCTCATGATGATGATGATAAACAAAATTTGAAAAAAACTACTTTTTACTAAAATTTTAGTAAGGTCTATCCTCGAGGAGTGTGCCGAGTTGACTGTGCGTGAGTGTTAACTTTTACGATATTCTTCAGTTAATATTCTTCATTTAATGAATATTTATATAATATGTGCTCCCCCGGTCGCCCCTATCACCACCCTTGCCCTTGCCCTTGTCCTTATTTCCCCCACCTCTACCATTCCCGCTGCTACGGCCAATAACCCTGCCCCGCTGACTGGCACCAGCGCTGCTGCCCTCTTGCCCCTCAGCGCGCTTTGCTCCGCCCGCGCCCTGGGCTGATGTCCCGGGACGGGACGAGTAGTGTCGGCGATTAGACCACCTGTATCTAGGACAAATTTGATTATAGATAATAGGGCACGACAAAATTAAATGACTTGTAGGTTTCAAGAGAAAAAAAGTTCAGAGTACGACAAAATTAAATGACTTGTAGGTTTCAAGAGAAAAAAAGTTAAGAGCAAAAAAAATGCGAAGTGAAAAAAAAAACCGCTGATGGCTTCGCCATTGGTAAACTCGTATGAAACAATAAACTCTTTATTGTATAGGGGGTATTCCACGTAAAGTGGACCGATTTTTGGCCAATGGTCATGGAATTCGACGCAAATGCAGATTTGGGTTCTTTGTCACTATAGAAATCGCCACCACAAGTGGTAGATTTTTGAAAGAATTTTTACGAGAAATATGGCGCTGGTAATTATTCAGAAAAATATTTTCAACTCCATATATCGCAGCGATCCGTGAACGAAAACATGACTTGTCATAGTGCATTTGACTTGCAAAAACGAGCACTTTCCAACCATGTAATAATCAAATTGGATCTGAAATTTCCAAGAATTAAAAACTCAAAGAACGTGTATTTCCACCAGGGTCTAATGGATTTTCTTGAAATTTTCACAGAAATTACTTCAAACCAAGACAATATTATCGGGAAAGTTTCAGCTTGCCTTTATTTTTTTATTTCTTTCCTAATCGAATTTATTAAATGAAATTAATTTAAAAAAAAAGAATTAAAATCTCGAAAAACCAGCTGGTTGAAGTTTGGAACGTTCTTCGAACGGTTTTTTAAAATCGATTTTTATGCATGTTTCAATTTTTTTTATTTTGAAATACAAAAAGGCTCGTGTGTCTGAACAACTTTTTCACCCCCGAAGCACCCCTACAGTCAAAAGAATCAATGAAATGGCAAAATAGATACGAAAATAAATTCCTAAGCCTGAACGGAGTGAATGTGCCCTCTAATATTGACAGGGTGGACTTCTAGGTCGAAGATTAGTTCGATAAAAAATGAGCAAAAATTAGAAAAAATGGCGCGGGTATATCCGGTACCAAAAACGTGAAATAAATGGGCAAATAAATTCCTACGCCCGAACGAAGTGAATGTGCCCGCTAACATTGACAGGGTGGACTTCTAGGTCGAAGATTAGTCCGATGAAAAATTAGCAAAAATTAGAAAAAATGGCGCGGGTATATCCGGTACCAAAAACGTGAAATAAATGGGCAAATAAATTCCTACGCCCGAACGAAGTGAATGTGCCCTCTAATATTGACAGGGTGGACTCCTGGGTCGAAGATTAGTCCGATGAAAAATTAGCAAAAATTAGAAAAAATGGCGCGGGTATATCCGGTACCAAAAACGTGAAATGAATGGGCAAATAAATTCCTACGCCCGAACGAAGTGAATGTGCCCTCTAATATTGACAGGGTGGACTCCTGGGTCGAAGATTAGTTCGATGAAAAATTAGCAAAAATTAGAAAAAATGGCGCGGGTATATCCGGTACCAAAAACGTGAAATAAATGGGCAAATAAATTCCTACGCCCGAACGGAGTGAATGTGCCCTCTAATGTTGACAGGGTGGACTTCTGGGTCGAAGATTAGTTCGATGAAAAATTAGCAAAAATTAGAAAAAATGGCGCGGGTATATCCGGTACCAAAAACGTGAAATAAATGGGCAAATAAATTCCTACGCCCGAACGAAGTGAATGTGCCCTCTAATATTGACAGGGTGGACTTCTAGGTCGAAGATTAGTTCGATAAAAAATGAGCAAAAATTAGAAAAAATGGCGCGGGTATATCCGGTACCAAAAACGTGAAATAAATGGGCAAATAAATTCCTACGCCCGAACGAAGTGAATGTGCCCGCTAACATTGACAGGGTGGACTTCTAGGTCGAAGATTAGTCCGATGAAAAATTAGCAAAAATTAGAAAAAATGGCGCGGGTATATCCGGTACCAAAAACGTGAAATAAATGGGCAAATAAATTCCTACGCCCGAACGAAGTGAATGTGCCCTCTAATAATGACAGGGTGGACTCCTGGGTCGAAGATTAGTTCGATGAAAAATTAGAAAAAATTAGAAAAAATGGCGCGGGTATATCCGGTACCAAAAACGTGAAATAAATGGGCAAATAAATTCCTACGCCCGAACGAAGTGAATGTGCCCTCTAACATTGACAGGGTGGACTTCTAGGTCGAAGATTAGTCCGATAAAAAATCAGCAAAAATTAGAAAAAATGGCGCGGGTATATCCGGTACCAAAAACGTGAAATAAATGGGCAAATAAATTCCTACGCCCGAACGAAGTGAATGTGCCCTCTAATATTGACAGGGTGGACTCCTGGGTCGAAGATTAGTTCGATGAAAAATTAGCAAAAATTAGAAAAAATGGCGCGGGTATATCCGGTACCGAAAACGTGAAATAAATGGGCAAATAAATTCCTACGCCCGAACGAAGTGAATGTGCCCTCTAATATTGACAGGGTGGACTTCTAGGTCGAAGATTAGTTCGATAAAAAATGAGCAGAAATTAGAAAAAATGGCGCGGGTATATCCGGTACCAAAAACGTGAAATAAATGGGCAAATAAATTCCTACGCCCGAACGGAGTGAATGTGCCCTCTAATATTGACAGGGTGGACTTCTGGGTCGAAGATTAGTTCGATGAAAAATTAGCAAAAATTAGAAAAAATGGCGCGGGTATATCCGGTACCAAAAACGTGAAATAAATGGGCAAATAAATTCCTACGCCCGAACGGAGTGAATGTGCCCTCTAATATTGACAGGGTGGACTTCTAGGTCGAAGATTAGTTCGATGAAAAATTAGCAAATATTAGAAAAAATGGCGCGGGTACATCGTATCCCCCCCTTCCCACTTCGTCGCCGAGCCAGCTATGCGGGAGTATCAACGAAAGATAGAATCTACGTTTGCTTATTGTCTTGCGGTTGCCGGTGTATGAACTACTTTGCATTTTTCATCGTTGAATTGGCAACGCAACGTTTGCCAATAACTCGAATTATTCGTCACATTCACCAATAATTCTCTTCACATTAAGATGGAGTGGTATCTCTGAATAATGAATAGTTCTGTTACGGTGCGATTTTTATTTATCTTTCGGCTTCTGGGTATAATAATTATAATTGTACGTGATTTGATTGTTCAAGTATCTCGGGGCCGCGTAGGGCTGGTACCTGTACCCCCGTCCTTGCCTATAGCCCCCACGTTTTCCTCTTCCGCCTGTTTCACCTTCTCCTTCTTGTCCACCTTGCCCACCCGCGTTCTCTCCGACATCTCCGCCGTTTTTCCAACCTCCGTTTCGTCTTCCATATCTGCCGTTTCTCCAACCTCCACGCCCTTTTCCACGTCCGCCGCCTCTTTGACTTCCCCCGCCTCTTCCACCACGTCCACCGTCGTCACCTTTTACACTTTCTCCGCCTCTACCACGTCCACCGCCTCTTCCACCTCGTTCACCTTTCTCATGCGTCACGCTTTCACCGCCTCTCCCACGTCCGCTGCCTCTCTCACCTCCGCCGCCTCTTCCACCACCGCGGTTAGGAGGGCTTGTTTCGGTCTCTGCGAATAGACAATATGTCAACATCACCAAAAATTTTTACTTCCTCTCGTCACGGTATGGTTTCAAATTCTGTTAAACATATAGAACTTCAAAATCTCATAATTTTCAGAACGCGAATATACTTTACATCTATTCGAGGTATTCTCGCTCATCCGGGACACTTTCTTACGCATGGGTAACTGATAGCGGTGTCATCGGGATTTTAGTCCTCGGCTAACCCCTTCAAGCAAATCCAGGGTCATACACCCTCAAATCGAACGGTTAAGAAGTTATTCGCGTTACAGTATTAAAAAAAAAAAAAAAAAAACTTTTGAGCGCACCGGGTGATCTTCAGGCGTGTGTACCTCAATTTTTAGTGATCAGAAGAATATTCTTCAATAGTGTCCCGAAATCAGAAAACCATCGTCTTTGAAGCTAAGAGCAACGAAAAAATTCTGGAACGAAACTTTTGCCATCGAAATTCGCATAACATTTTTGTGTTTTGTCCTGCGACCAAAGATCGTAATTTTGTTAAATGAACATTTCACTGCATGTAGATTCCCATCCACTGAAGAAACCGTGAGATTTTCAGGAGAGCGTTTCGCCTCGCTTGTTGTAAATTTTTTATAATTCTTTGTTCAAACCGGTTTTTTTTTCGATATGAATATCAAAGACTTCTACTAGAATACATCTTCCTTTCCTTCGTCAATAAAACATAGGTATATTAAACATCCAAAAACGTAATGGTTGTGACCCAGCCGATGTTGGGCAAAAATTGAAAAATTGTTCACCATTTGTATTTTCGAATGTCATACAATATTCATGAGATGATTTAATGATTTACATATCGTCAAACATCTCATTCAAAGTTTGAATCATCTCGTCAGATGATATACAGGGTGTCACAAAATTCGCCTACTTCGCGCAGAGCTCCGCGTGGTTTGTAAAGAGCTCAGACAAAAGTTGCTTTCGTAAAAAAGCTCGCAGGTTCTTAGTTTCTGCTTTCGAGCAAGGAAAGTATGCGCCAATCATTGCTCTGCGTTGAAATTCAGTGCAGAAAAGACATAGTCATCCGATTATAGAAACGAGACCGGCAACCATGCATCGTGTTCCATTTGCCACACGGGCTGGACCAAACGGGATTCATTCGTTCATCCATTTCCTTTGGCCCAACAGGCTGATGCCGGGATTATGATGAACTTAACGTATTGGAACGGAACGGAACGCGACGAAATATAGCAATAGTTTGTCCAGTTATTCTATTTTGTTTCTGATTTTCATCGTATATTTCGACTCCGATTGGTTGGTGCAGTCTTCTCCGTACCATTCTGTTCCGTTACGTTACGTTAAGGGGGTCAGGTACCGAAAATTTCGTATTCAGAGTCGCTAACGGTGGGGACTCGCTGATTTTTGTCTCAATAACATTTTGCATGTATCAAAATACCTGACATTGATGAAATTTTGGAAAATTAATTTTTCCTCCGTTTTCAAAATTATTTCATTTCGAATCCGTTGAGATATCGAAAATTGCATCTACTGGATTGTTCATTGTGACCCAAAGAACTCGAAGTTCAAAATTGTCGGAGAAAATAGGATTCGAAGTCACAAAGATCGTGCAGATGTGTGAAACGTGTATCATATTGCCTTCTAATCTCATATTCTCGTCACTCTATATTTCCTTGTCGCTATGAAAGAATGAACTAGATCAACTGGTAGATAGTATATAATAATGGAAAATACATTCCACGACCTTAATAAATGAAATATGATCAAGTGAAACTTTACTAGGACGAAATTATACAACACTTATCATCATCATACCTATAATTTGATCAGGAAGCACCTTTTTCTCGAGGAATATGAAACCTAGATTACGTATGAATATTTGAGAAATAGAAGGCGATTTTACACATTCATCATACATTTGTATGATTTTTGTGACTTTAGATGGTATCTCCTCTTACAATTTTGAACTTCGAGGGTCGTGGATTGTTTTACAAATTTTTTGTGTCACAATCAAGAATATAGCAGATAGGATTTTCGATATCTCAACGGATTCGAAAACAATGATTTTGGGAACGGGGAAAAAATAAAAATTAATTTTTTCAAAATTTTATCAATGTGAGATATTTTGATACGACGAATTATATCAAGGCAAAAATCAGCGAGTCTACCGTTAGTAGGGCTGGATGTCAAATTTTCGGTACCTGAACCCCTTAAGTTCATCGCAATCCGAGACTTACCCAATAGGAAAAAAAGGTTCTTGCTGGGCCAAAAAAATTGACTTTTTTTTTGGAATGATATATCGAGAATATCATTCAGAATGACGAATAACAAAAATCGTGGAAGTTTGAACCCTTAATATTAATTTTGAGAGGTCTATCACCGCTGTTTTTCATTTTTAGTCATAATTTGATGTTTTACGTCAGAACTGTCAAAACATTGAAGTGAAAAAATTCGTTGCCGCTTATTCCTATGTAAAATTGAATTCGCTACAAAAAAGGTCTGATTAGCAATTTTCGTCTGACAAGCCGTTTCCTAGTAATTAAGCTCAAGAAAATTGATATGTTTTTTCGATTTGACTTTTTCAATTTGGAATTTTGTAACTAACGAATCAATGAATATCTGAAAACGACCACGACGGATTTTTGCAGGAAATTTAATGTTCTACAAAAAAGGTCTCGTAATATTTTTATCTAAATTTAATTCTTTAAAAGTTATTTTGAAGAGAAAAAATTGAAATTTCAAGTTTTTCTTCGATTTTAAGTGTTGATAACTTTTGAAGAATTAAATTTAGACAAAAATACTAAGAGACCTTTTTTGTAGAACATTGGATTTCATTTAAAAATCCGTCGTGGTCGTTTTTAGATATTCATTGATTCGTTAGTTACAAAATTCCAAATTAAAAATGTCAAATCAAAAAAACATATCAATTTCTTGAGCTCAATTACTAGAAAACGGCTTGTCTGACGAAAATTTCCAATCAGACCTTTTTTGTAGCGAATTCAATTTTACATAGGAATAAGCGGCAACGAATTTTTTCACTTCAATGTTTTGACAGTTCTGACGTAAAACATCAAATTATGACTAAAAATGAAAAACAGCGGTGATAGACCTCTCAAAATTTATATTAAGGGCTCAAACTTTCACGAATTTTTTTTTTTGTCATTCTGAATCATATTCTCGATATATCATTCAAAAAAAAAAAAAAAAATGGTCAATTTTTTTGGCCCAGCCTAATTGTATAATTAATTAAAAATTACAAATAACAATTGTAATTTGTAATTGGTAGTCAAATCAATTACAAATGTAATTGACACCTTTTTTCCGAATCAATTACGGATTACAAAAGTAATTGACACCTTTTTTCAAATCAATCACAAAGTAAAAGAGTAGAATAGAATAGTTTTATTGTTCCCAATTGGTATACAATCTCCAGTAACAATCTTCATTAACCTCCTCCTTCTTAACATGTTCCTTATATTGTAATTATAATTATAGTGTATTCGTTGGTACTTTATGCCTTAGCTCTCTAATTCTTATTCAATTCTCATTTATCATTTAGTTCCTTATTTCTTATCCTATTAGGTACGTTGTTTGACTTTGTTCTTAATATCTAATCTTTATAGCTATCCGTCGTTTGATTGCTCCCTTCTTATCCCTCCAGGATCCATCCCCATCTCCTTTGCAGCTTGTCCCCTCTTTCCTTTATGCGTTTCCATGCCTCCTTTCCTATCAGCCTTACCCTCCATCCGATCTTCCTTCCCCCTTTTTTCCACTCCATCACCTTTAGTCCGCTGCCCCTTCGCCCCAGTAGCTCGCCCATGGCCGCCCTCACCTCGTCCTCCTCCGGCTCACCTGACGTGCCTTTTATCCCGACCCACTCCCATTTTTCGCCGACTTTTTCTTTCTCCAGCGTATCGCCCTCCCCTACCGTGCCCTCTTCGGAGGGGGTCGACCCCTCGGCCTCCTCCAAGGGTGGGGTGTGCGGCGTGTACCATTCTATATTTTCATCCTCTTCTACCGAGTTTGTCGTACTTACGGCCGAACTTTGGCTGTATGGGTCCTCTACTTCCTTTTTCGTTGTTGTCCCACTCTCGGCCTCCCATGCCATCCTCATGTCCTCGTGTTCGCAGTCTTCCCTCTTCCTCTTTCTCTTTTCTCCGTCCTGTTCCTCTCTGGGCTCTCCTTTCTCCCCCGTGTCCCCGTTTTTTCCTTCTTCTATCTTGACTTGTACTTTCTGTCTCTGTGCCATCCTTCCTACAATGTCCCTTATCTCCTTGATTGTCTCCAGCACCTCCCTTTTCCATGTTTCCGTGCAGTCCATGTCTCCGCTTTCCTGTGGAACGTCCGCTTGTTCCTGTCGACCACGTGTTGCCTTGTCCGTTTGTTGACTGTGTCTTTACCACTTCTCTTGCACTTATCTCCCCTCCCTTTGCTGGTTAGTTCCGTGGGTTCTCCGCTTTCGTCGTCTTCTCGCGGATCCGTTACTTCTGTCGGTGGGTTATCGTCGGGTCCTGTCGGTAACGTTGCTCACCCCTTGCCTCCTACCGCTTCCCACTTGGCTTTGCTCTGCCGGTGTGTAGTCCTGTCTAACTGTTTGTGCGACCAGCGCTTTCCTCTTTCTTTCTTCTAGATTCTCTGTGTGCGGTCGTCCCCGTGGGAGTGCGGGTCGTGGGGCGTCTTCCCCGGTGGATTTTCTTACGGTTCGGTTTCATTTTCTTCTTCTTCCCATTCCCGTCTCTCCTCTCTGCTCTTCTTTTCCCTAGCTCTCCTGAGCGCTCTCCCCCAAGTAGCTCCCTCTCCTGTCTCGCTTAGGATTCTGTTTATCTCTCCTCTACCCTCCGGCCATTCGGTGCATCCTCCTGCGAGGTGTTCTAGGGTTTCCGTCTCCCTTCTGCATAGCCTACAGGTTCTTTGCTCCTCCGGTAGCCAGTACTTGTTTCCCCTCTCCTCGTTTCCGCATCTTAGTCTGGCTACCGTCTCTACGTGTTCGCTTCTGTTTCCTCTTCTGCCTGACAGGTATCTCGGTCTTCCGTGCGCCCACAGCTGGTCGTACCGCCACACGCTTCTAGAGTTCCTTATCTTGTCTCTCCTCTCTTGCGTCTGCACTTCATGGTCCCTGCTCGCTGCTCTTTCTTCCATGGGTTGTCCCGCTTGTAGGCCGAGCTCGTACTCTTCCTCCCCTATCCCACATCTCCATAGGTATTCTTTCCTTTCCGTTCCCCACCTGGAGTAGTTCCTTCTTCTTTCCTCACTTCTTCTTTCTTTGGCACATTCTTTGGGCAGTCGTAGGCTTCCGTTTTCTATTCTTTCTTCGTACCTGAGTGCTCTTCTTCCGGCTTCTACTCTGAGCAGGTTCCGGTCTACCTCTTCCCTTACTACATACCCCGGCGTTGTGCGATCCAGCCTAAGTATCCATCTGCAGTAGCGTTCCTGCGTTTTCTCTAGCGCTTCTCGTTCTTTCCACCCCCAGATTTCCACTCCGAACATGAGTATCCCTTTGATGATGGCGTCAAATAGCTTCATTCTCCAGGCGATGTCACCTTTGAAGCCTCTTTCCCCTATGCCCCAGATTGTCCCCATGGCGCGTCTTGCTTTCTCTGTTCTGTCCTTTATGTGTTTTTCATCTTTCCCATTTTCGGTCACCAGGTACCCAAGGTATTTTATCTCTTTCACTTCCTTTATCTCTTTGTGTCCCCATTTCCATACTCTCTTCTTCCTGTTGCCCCTCCCGCTTCTTCCCACCATTACTGCTGTTTTTTCTTCGTTAACTTCGAGTTTCTTCCTTATCATGTATTTCCGTGTCCTTTCTATCATGTACCTTAGCTCTGCTTCATTTTCTGCCATCAGTACAATGTCGTCTGCGTACCCGAGAGACCAGATCTTGTCTCTGCCTATCACTACTCCTCCTTCCTGTCCTTGCCTCAGGTGTTCCTCCAGGTCGGATACATAGATGTTAAATAGGGTTGGGCTCATGGGGCAGCCTTGTCTTACCCCCTTCTCCACCCTGAATTTACTGAACCGTTCCTTTCCCGCTCTGACCACGCAGTCCGTCCTCTCGTATATGTTTTTTACCCTAGTGATCATGTCTTCTGGTATCCCCTTTTTCCTCATCGTCTTCCAGAGCACCTCCCTGTCCATTTTGTCGAATGCCGCTCTCAGGTCGATGAATACCAGGTGCAGCTGTCCTTTCTCCCTTTTGGCTCTTGTGCTCATTACGTGTTTTAGTATGTAGATGTTATCTATTACTCCTCTGCCTTTCCGGAATCCTGCTTGCGTGTCGTCTAGCGTGCCGTTCCTGTCCATCACCTCTGTTATCTTCTTGTTCAGCACTGCTGCGTATATCTTGTATGCTGTTGAGGTGAGGGTAATTCCTCTGTAGTTGGTTGCCCGATCCTTGTCCCCCTTTTTCCATACTGGCGTGATTACCCCTTCTCTCCAGTCCTCTGGTATTTTGCCACTGATCCATACCTTTTCCATTAGGTCCCCCAGTTGGTTGATTGTCTGGGCCCCCCCATGTATCCAGGCCTCGTTCTTGATTTCGTCGGCGCCCGCTGCCTTTCCTTTTTCCAGTTTTTTGACTTGTTCTCGGGCCTCTTCCCTCCAGTCTATTCTCGATACCTCTTCTTGCGCGGCCTGTCCTGTAGCTCCTCTTGCGGCTTCCGGTGCGGTCTCCTCTCCTATCTCCACGCCTCCTAGTACGTTCATGAAGTGGTCCCTCCACTCGGTCAGCGAGATTTTTTCGCTGATCCCTTCTCTCTTCTTTCTGAACTTGTTCACGTATTTCCACGCTTCCCCTTCATCTCTTATCCTACCCAGCTCCTCCTCTTCCCTGTCTTGCCATTCCTTTTTCTTTCTGGTGCAGAGCTCTTTGTATCCTGCTCTGGCCTCTTTTAGGTTTCTTCTCGCGTTTTCGTTTCCCCCCCTGGCTTCCCTTCTTCTTCTTTGCAGTCTCTTCTTTGCTCCCCTACACTCTCCGTCCCACCAGTCTTTCCTGCCCAGTGCCCAATTGCTTTTCGTCTTCCTTTTTTTGGTCGACTTGTTTATGGCCGTCCTTAACTCGCCCCATGTCTCCTCTACCCCCCCATTTCCCCATGGCCGACTCTCCATCTTTAGTCTGTATTCTTCTGTTGCTGCTTCCCCCCAGTCCTGTACTTCATGGCTTTCCCTTGTTTCCGTCCGCCCTAGTCTTTCTCCTTCGTCCTCCAGGATTATGACCAGCGGCTGGTGGTCCGAGTCTACTCTGTTGTCCACCTTGAAGTTCCGTATCCTCTCCCAGCTATCTTCGTTCGTCAGGGCGTAGTCTATTGTCGTTTCAGTGTTTGCTCTGCCGTATGTGAATTCCCCTTCTTCGTCCCCCGTTTTGTTGCCGTTTAGTATTGACCATCCTCTGTCGTACACTAGCTTCATGAGTTCTTCGCCTTCTTTGTTCATTGTCCGGTCCTTACTGGGTCTTTCCTCTGCTGGCTCTTCCCCAGTTGTTTCTTCTCTTAGGCCGGCTTTTCCTATCCTGGCGTTGAAGTCCCCCGCCACCACAAAGTTTTTTTCTTCCCATTTTTCTCCTGTCAGTTCCTCTAGCTCTTCTAATGCTTTTTTGGATCCTCCTTTGTTATATATCGTTATCATGACCCATTCTCTTCCTCCTATCTTCAGTTCTCTTTTCACCAGACCTTCCTTATCTGTTCTGATCCTTTTGACGTCTATCTTTTTCCGGATGCCTGTGATTATTCCCCCGCACGCTCTTCCCTTCCTTTCCTTTCTGGTAGCCGCCTGGCATTCCCATCTCCACCCGCCTGGCAGTTTCCTTTCCAGGGCTGGCCATTCCTCTTTCTCTATCCAGGTTTCTGTTAGGCCTATGGCGTCAAATCTTTTGATGTATTCCCAGAATTCTTCGTCTTTGTTCTTGATGCCTGCTACGTTCCATACCATCATTCTTATTCCTCCTCCATCGCCCGCATCCTATGCTCTTTTTCCTCTCCCGCCTCCTCTGCCTCTTCCTCTTCCTTGGGGGGCGCCTCTGGTTCCTTTCTCTGCCAGGTTGTCGGTATTATCATCCCATTCCCACAGCCTGTCTTCAATCCATAACTTCCTGTACCCGACTTTGGCCCTCCTTCCCTCTCCTTTCTCTTCTCTTGCCCTTGCCAGGATTATGCCTTGTACGGCTCTCTCTTTTTCTGTAAGGTCGTCATCCACGTAGATGGCCTTGCCCTTTAAGTTGCTTTTGTTCCCCATAATTCTTCTCTTCGTTTCCCAGTCAGGTAGTTTCACGAGGATCGTCCTGTTCTGTTGCCCCCCCATGTCCCAGGTTTCCCTCACCTCTATCCTCTCCCCCGCTATCTCGCTGAGTATGTCCTCTGCCACTGTCCTTGCCGGCCCATGTTGTTGCACCTCTGTTCCTCTGATGATTAGGTTATTCCTTCTGTCCGATTTCTCCTTCCTTTCCGCGGCTTCTTCCAGTTTATCCAATCTGCGTGTGGCCTCCTTGTCCCTCTCCTTTGTTTCTCTTAGTACCCTACCCGCTTCTTCTTTGATTCCCTCTATTATCTCCGCTTTTTCTTCTGCCAGAATCCTTTGTTTGCTTCCTTCTTGTTCTGCCATCCCTTCTTCGATTTTTTCAATTCTCGATTCTAATCTCTTGATTTCCTCTTCGCTCTGTTTCCTGTTTTCTTCTATTAGGTGTTTTAGTTCGGCGTTGCCCTGTTTTGCCTCCTCTCTGGCTTCTGAGACCTCGGCGCTGAGCTTAGCCATCATGTTGGCCAGTGCTTTTAGGTGTACTCTCGTTTCCATCACCGCCTCGTTGACGTTGTCCCCGGTTGTCTGACCCGTCCTTCCTCCCTGTCCTGGTTCGTCTTTCCCGTTCTCTCGCTCGGTTTCCTTGTCTTCCTCTTGCATGGCTTGGCTTGCTTTTTTGGGGGATCTTACGGTCTTCGCGCTTTTCTTGAAGGCGACCTTTGCCTCTTTTTCTCTCCCCTCGTCTATACTGTCTTCTTCTCCGTCTCTTTTTCTCTTGAATAGGTCCCTGATCGAGAGGTCCGAGCTAGTTCTACGTAGTTCTAGCCTTTCGGCGTTGCATGGGCGGCCTCTGTTTTTCCTGCCTCCCTCGATAACGCCGCACGGTGTCGCCCAGCGTTCCTCTGGCTCCCTCTCTTGTGTCGCCCGCGAGTTGGTCTTGCCGGCGGCGGCAGCGTTTGTTGCGGGCTCGTCCCTTTCCGTCGGCATGCCGCCTCGGATCTCTTTCTCTGTCCTTGTCTTTCACATGTGCCACTTTGTGAGGTTAACTGCCCCGAATCCTTTTTCTGCGCTCTACCCTTCCGGGCCACCCGCCTCCCTTTGCTCACTTGGTTCCCCTTACTTACCCTGACTCTTTCCACCAGTTCTTGTCCGCGCGGTTTCTTTTTATCACTTCCACGTTCCACTAATATCCCGGGCACGCACTTCAACCGCTTCCCGCCACTCTCTCCTATTACATTATTCAAGTAAAAGAGTAATTAATAGTTTTTTTTCGAAACCATTACAAATTGAAAAAGTAATTAACACCGCGTTTCGAATCAATTACAAATTACAAAAGTAATTGGCAACTTTTTTCAAATCAATTACAAATTATAAATGTAATTGAAACGTTTTTTTCGACTCAATTTCAAATTGAAAATGTAATTGGAACGTTGTTTCGGATCAATTACAATTTCCAAATGTAATGAGAATGTTTCCTCAAATCAATTACAATTTCCTAATGTAATTACATTGTTTTTCCAAATCGATCACAATTCTGGAACGATATCTATGCATAATTCCGATAATGTGTGGATCATTTTCAGGAGGTTGGTTAGATTCGATCATGAATGGATGGTTTCGAGTGTGTATTACTGTGTATAGACTGTAGATACAAGTATAGATGAATATTAATTGTAATTTACTGAGCATAAGGGAAGGATACACCCAACTTCTCAGCTACATAATGTCATGAAACCCATCAATAAAAGATTAAGAAGTGTAATTTTACATTTTGTAAAAAACCGATGATCTGACAGATTAATTTTCAAGGTTCCTGGAGCATATTCATGGGTGCAAGACAATCGTTTTTTGCCAGATCAAAAATAAGTAATGTTAATTTTAACTACTAACAAGGAACGTCACTTAAGTGTCCCCCTCCGATTTTGTTCTCCTTTTGATATGTCATAGAACATCAAAAATTAAGCGATACGTATTTTTTTCAGCTGCTGTAACTCGCGTTTAAGGGGTGAAATCGGGGTTCGAAGTGAGCTATGTCAAGGGTCAGTTTCACGGGTTCACCCAGAAGCCGGATTCCAATTCAAATCGAACCAATTGTAAAATTGTCGTTATGTTCAACCCTCAGATAGAAGCGTCAAGTTCAGCGCAGGGGTCTATTTCTAGGGGGTGAGCCACCCCTCGAAAATCAGATTTTCGATCTTACGGGAAGAGTAATCATCCAATTCGAATGCAACAAAAACTATTTTCACGAGGAGGGAAAATTATGATATACGTGTCCGAGCTTTTCGTCGGAACAACCCCTTTTTAGGGGTGAACAACCCCTTTGTTACTTATATTCAAAAAAGGGCAGAAAATTGGTTTGTTCTCAAGATTCTGTTATTTCAAGACTGATATCGGCATTGCGGTGGACCCCCCCCCCCCCCCCCCCCCCGTGCCTTTTATTCTTTATTGTACGTGACTTTAGTAGAAAATGAAGTATTGGTTACGTATAAAAAAAATGACTCCTGATTCCGAAGAAATCCATGATATTTCAGTTCAACTTTTGGCTACGTCAAAAGTGAAGCAGTCTTGGTGCAAATGAAAATTCAATCATATTGAAAGTGATAGGTTAACTTCTTGATACGTGAAAGCACGCCCAAGACTTGTGAGCGTCGTCTCAAGTCTCTATCAGTTCAGTTTCTTTGACAATTGCAATTCATCAATATCATCATTGAATTTAAAAAAAGCGATTCATAAAGGTGGCATGAGAGAAAAAAAATTGATATCATGGGCTGTGATGCCAAGCTAAATCTTGCTGTCTAATTATTTTGCTTCGGGTGTACGCTTTACTTGAATCTATACGTTACGTCGCTCACATATACGTCAATTTATTGACATGGTGAGTTCATGTTGATACACTTGCATATAACGGCAATTTTGCGGTCAGAATGACGACATATTCTTATTGTTCATGTGAAAACATTTGATACAATACAGACAGCTTTGCATTGCGTTTAAGATTTGAGAATGTTGAAGGTTGTGTTTGGCTATAAATACGCAGTAAAATCCAATGTTTTGCACAGTTCCACAGAATGACGACATATTCTTACTCTTCATGTGAAAACATTTGATACAATACAAGCAGCTTTGCATTGCTGATAAGATTTGAGAATGTTGAAGGTTGTGTTTGACTATAAATACGCAGTAAGACGCAATGTTTTGCACAGTTCCACAGTGAACATCAACGTGAAATGATCTTTTAAATCATTCGCGTCTAGTTCAGAATAATCGTTCATAATGGGTGTGAATCCGATGAATGTTTTAAGATTGCTCCTCGTTGCGTTTGAAGCTTTGAATTTACCTGATCAGCCAGTGAATAGTGATGATGTGGCATTAGCAAATGGTTTGAAAATCACTCTGTTCGAGGCAATGCATGACTACAATGGGGTCGAATTCACTGAAGAAAGTACTCTTGATTTCCAAGAACCGTTCAAAGACTGGGATACGAATATTATTGAAGACGATGACATCGCATGGAGCCCTAGTGTTAGTAATGTCAATTCTGAAGCATGTTCAGTTGACGATGAAGAAGTAAGTTATGAGTACAAACAACGGGCTGTTGAATATTGGAGAAGTGGGAAGCAAAAAAACCTCAAACTAGAAACGGTTCAGAACAGATTCAGAGAAGTCGCTTCTATACGACAATTGAGACGCTGGGCACATCATATAAATCAAGGGGGCACTTACAGAGAAAAATTAGCACGGATTACAGAATTTACGCTACAGAATTTAAAGACAGCCATTCATGCCGGGTTCATTGTACATGACGTCGATCTCCAGAGATGGGCTTTACAAGCTAAATGCAAGACTTGCGATTTAAAGCGTCTCGTAATTGGGTATGGAAGTTCAAAAAAGCACATCGTATAACATCGCGGAAAATTAACAAATTTGTGACAAGAAAAACATTGGAGAGAGGAGAAGACTTACAAAGAGCAGCTGTTCAGTTCGTAAACCAGGTCCGACCACTTATTGAACAATATGGCTCACACAATGTGTATAATTCGGATCAGAGTGGGTTTCAGCTAGAGATACATTCTGGAAGAACATTAGCCATTGAGGGCACGAAACAAGTGGAATGTCTAGTGCAGTCTGTTTCTGCAACCACGCATAGTTACACAATACAACCAACGATATCTGCAGATGGGAAATTGCTGTCGCCACTATTTATAGTGCTGAAAGAATCGAGTGGAAAATTCGGACTCGTAGTTGAACGGAATCTATTCCAACCGGCAAACGTCTTACTTGCAGCTTCAAAATCGGGCAAACTAACTTCAGGTATGGCAATACTTCCAATAATATATGTATATGATATATACATACACCAGTAATATACCTTTGAAATGTATAGTGATTAAACAGAGTTTTATATCTATTTTCAGACCACTTTAAACTGTGGCTAGAAAAAGCTTTTGTTCCGAATACTGGTCAAAACAGTATACTCTTGCTGGATTCATGGAGCGGACACTGTCCTGAAGCTGTGCGCCAGAAGACCCCAGTGAATAAAAATATCATACCCATGGTTATACCACAAGGCACAACTGGAAAAATACAACCCCTCGATGTTTTTGGATTCCGATTGTGGAAAAATGATGTCAGGCATTTTTCAGATAGCGTTTTATTGCTAAATCAGAACATAGATCTGCATTTGCGGAATAATATTATCAAATTGCAATCTCTAACGCACAATCAATTATCTTCCCCAAGATACGTCAATCTTTTCCAATATTCTTGGTTTAAGAGCGGATATATCGATAGGAGAGAGGGAGAATTTGAAAATCCTGTGACGTTTGGCTTCGGAGATTTATCAAAGCCAAATTGTGAGATCGAGGGTTGTCACGAAGTAGCAGTAGTCAGATATTGTTCGTGGTGTAAGAAATCTTTGTGTCTGAAGCATTTTTTCCATGAATATCATTATTGTACAATCTACAATCCATAACTTTGCCTTCTGATGGCAAAGAGCCAAGAGAGAAAACGTGCGGTTTATCCATATATCAATAATCGTGTGACCGATGTATGAGTTCAACACAATAAAAACTATCCACGGAGTTATTCACTTCCAATGTAAAAGGAGGGACGGGGTGGGGGCGGGGAGGGGAGGGGGGGGTGTCCACCGCAATGCCGATATCAGTCTTGAAATAACAGAATCTTGAGAACAAACCAATTTTCCGCCCTTTTTTGAATATAAGTAACAAAAGGGTTGTTTACCCCTAAAAAGGGGTTGTTCCGACGAAAAGCTCGGACACGTATATCATAATTTTCCCTCCTCGTGAAAATAGTTTTTGTTGCATTCGAATCGGATGATTACTCTTCCCGTAAGATCGAAAATCTGATTTTCGAGGGGTGGCTCACCCCCTAGAAATAGACCCCTGCGCTGAACTTGACGCTTCTATCTGAGGGTTGAACATAACGACAATTTTACAATTGGTTCGATTTGAATTGGAATCCGGCTTCTGGGTGAACCCGTGAAACTGACCCTTGACATAGCTCACTTCGAACCCCGATTTCACCCCTTAAACGCGAGTTACAGCAGCTGAAAAAAAATACGTATCGCTTAATTTTTGATGTTCTATGACATACCAAAAGGAGAACAAAATCGGAGGGGGACACTTAAGTGACGTTCCTTGTAAGTCTACACATTCTCGGAACCATCCACTCATAATCGAATGTAATCGACCTCCTTGAAATGACCTATGCATCATCGGAATTATGCACAGATATCGTTTTAGAATTGTAATTGATTCGAAAAAACGTTTCAATTACATTTCGAAATTGTAATTGACCCGAAAAAGGTGTGAATTACATTTGTAATTGATTCGGAAAAAGCTGTCAATTACTTCTGTAATTTGTAATTGATTCGGAAAAAGAGTGTCAGTTAGATTTGTAATTTGTAATTGATTTGACTTTCCATTAATTTAAGTGCAATTAATTACAAATGTAATTGAATGCTGCCCAACACTGATTCCAGTCAAAATTTGTGATATTCAGAAAGCAAAACTACGTAACAAATCATCTATGAACTGCAGACATACTCAGCAGAGGAAGTTCCAATCCTATTTTTCACGAAGAATAACACCGATAACTCTATCTTCATGTATGCTAATTCTGTTACACCCTGTAGGCGACGGCCGTTAATGCATAAACTACTTTGTTGTATGGCAGGCCGTAAATATTTCCCGATCAACATTTTCCAACCAAATATCTGGCATTGATAATAAAACATGCAAGGGTAGAATACGCTTACTTCGAGTTATATCTCCATTTTAATGGTACTCATCGAACGTATAATAGTATTTGATTAATAACCAACTTAACGCAGGTACTCGTCTCTGCCACTTTATCGGGGAACCCCGATTCCTGGGAGTAGCTTGTTAGTTCTGAAAAAAAGGTTTTGCGAAAAATGATGACAATAGTATGATGAACCATTCGTTCCTCGATATCATCCATAACTCATAGCCGGAGTGCGAGAACCTAAAATCGTGTTATATACTTACGTGCGTGTTCCTCGCTCGACATCGTTTGTCGCTTGCTCGAATGATTGTGATTATGCACGCGCGGCTGCAGACTTGCATATGTGTAGACTGCGCGCGCACATCGACACTCTAGATACAGCGAGAGGCATCGGGAGACGAAATTGCTTGATTTCGGTGAATTCAGACGGTTATGTCCATTTCGACGTCCATGTCCACAAGAATGGAAAGCTCTCAGAAAATCGGTAAGATCCATCACACGCACAGTTCTCAAAACAACTCAATAATTTATATCGCTGATTGCCTGATTTGTCGTGGATCCTGACTTGAATTCCCAATTCATCATATGGTCATTATAACGAACATATTCATGGGAAGATGGTAGATGATCGTTGTTAATAAATTGAGGATCAATCTGACCGCAGTAATTACCAGCGAAATTCGGAATTATGTATCCGTTTCATTGCTATCACTGAGAAAAAAATGTTATTGGATTTACTATATTTAGTTTTATTTGTTTTAACGAAATTTCGTACCCTCAATTACATTTTATTTAAATTGATTAAATTAGTTTTCATTCAAAGAAATAATTTATAACCAAGCACACCGTTGTTAATCCAACAAAATATTTTTTTCCATAGTCCGGCGGAATATTCTTTTCAAAAAATTTTGTGCATTTTATTAAATCAATCAAAATATGTTTGTTTCGAAAAAAAGTTTATAGTTCGAGTTAAATATTTATTTGGAATGAATAAATTCCAGCAAGAAAATTGAATAAATATTTCGTCGGGACTATGGAAAAAAATATTTTGTTGGATTAACAACGGTGTGCTTGGTTATAAATTATTTCTTTGAACGAAAACTAATTTAATCAATTTAAATAAAATTTAATTGAAAGTACCAAATTTCGTAAAAACAAATAAAACTAAATATAGTAAATCCAATAACGTTTTTTTCTCAGTGATATACGAATGAAAATACACAGAAATGCGATTTCGAGAACGTGCATAGGTACAGGAGTTTAGTAAAGCTCAAAATATTGTAAATCGGAAACTGCGGTAAATGCATTTCAAAAACTGTATCCCTGCTGCCTGATGAGGAATAATTGAAAGTAATCATTTATTGGTGAATGAGGCCGGAGCCCAGCGCGGCTCGGTTCGTCAGTGTGTGTCAATGATCTGTAGACTGCCGCAGCTCCGTAGCGCGGAGCACGCCACACATACGCAAGCTTGAGACGCATAATTTACCCTCAATTATTTCTCATCAGGCAGTAGGGATACAATTTCTGAAAAATGCATTCACCGCAGTTTTCGATTCACAACATTTTGAGCTTTACTAAACTCCTGTACCTATACGCGTTCTCGAAATCACGTTTCTGTGTATTATCAATTATTATTGGTAGTAATGAAACCAATACATGATTCTGAATTTCGCCTTCACAACATGACAGAGAATACTCTGCAGATGCTGCGTGAATTATTTCAGATGTGTGAAATGTTCTTCCAATGCATGCCGACAGGTTGAAGTTAGCTTTAGTACCTACGAAAGTCCCGAAATATTGCATTTTCCGACATTTATCGCATTATAAGTTCTCAATCAGTTTTTGTAGGCAGGTCTTGTTATACACATTCTACGCGGAATTTTCGAGGCTTTCTAATGGTTGTAATTTCAAGTCTCTGCGATTTTTTCTGGTAGAGTTATTTGCATTGTAACCATTTCACAGACGACGCTCCGCCTCCGTCTAATTCTACGCCATCCGACGGAGTAGCGGACGAGAAAGCGGACAAAGTAGAAGAGGTGTCCAGCGATCAGAAGAGTAAGTCTAATGGCAATTGTTTGGACTTACGACGTACAACTTCGTATCCGTCGCTTCATAATTTAACGTTACTTCTGTAAAATTTTGAATGGCATCACGGTGCTCCTTGCGGGATGAGTACATATCGTGAGTCCCGGAGGAAGCAGGTCGTTGCCTTACCTACAGCTCTACCAACACGCGTTTACATTGTGTGCGTGAGCCACAGCCAGCCTCTTCCCGTAGCTGCTAGTTGAAGCTCACATACATACACTATTTGAGCGTGTGTTGGCCGAGCTGAACTCTCGGCAACGGTCCGCTTCCTCCGGGACTTACGGAACTCGAAATTTGAGTTGACACTTTTCTCGCTAATGCTTGGGTTCGATACGGGAAGAAACTCGCACTCCTATTTTTTGATCGAAGTAAACATAATTTCGTGACAATATATTTTCCAATCTATACCGGCACTCCGCAGCCGAGTGATATTGTAAATGTTCTTTCTATCCGAAAATCCCGTCTCTGCTGGATAATTAAATCCTGTTGCATCGCAGGCGCGAATCCACATAATTACACCTCATCTTCATATCTCATACCAGGACGAACTGTTAAATTGGAAAATTATACTGATCAACATACAGTTTCGTATGGCACGCCGTTTTACTTTTTGAGAGCAAGAATTTCAATCGTAAAATAGAATAATCATTTCTATTTGATGAAAAATATGAAAATATTCGGGAACATTTTCATTATGTCACGGCATGGAGAAAATTAATAAAAATTATGTGTAAGCATTAATTGAAATAATTTTTTTTCTGTTGTGGCATAATATTAGAGTATTCAAATTATGTCACGACATGATAATAATGGAATGAATTGGAATTACGTTGCTCCCAATAATAATTCAATCAATTTCAATTATGTCGCAGCATAATAAAAATTTTATGAATTAAAATTATGTCGCGACATAATAATAATCGAATGAATTAAAATTCTGTCGCGAAATAATTCTAATTCAATCAATTATTATTATGTCATGACATAATTTTAATTCATTCAATTATTATCATTATCAATATATCGCGACCTAATTAATTGTCACAAGAATGGCGGATGCGAAGACTTTTTTGAGTTATCCAAAACACGCGTGCGAATCATATGTATATCGTATACGACCGAGCTTGAACGGTGTTCTTTCACGCCTATTGTTGTTACTCACGATCAGTGTTGCCACGATTTCGTAACTCTGTAATCGAAATCGAATAGATCGTAAATCGACGGATTCAAATTAGGTCGCGATATATTAACAATGGTAATAATCGAATAAATTAAAGTTATGTCGCGACATAATAATAATTGAATGAATTAACATTATGTCGTGACACAATAATAATTGGATGAATTAAAATTATGTCACAACATAATAATAATTCAATGAATCAAAATTATGCTATAACATAATAATAATGCTAATAAAAATTATGTACATAAAAAATTACCCACAGCTGGTTCATATATTTAAAGCAACAAAACAAAAACAGAAACTTCAGAGTCGAATTATTAATCGACGTATAAATTCTTTCATTTGACAGTATAGTTATACAGTTATCTCGTATCTCCAAAACTAGAGTCGCTGAGGGAAATGTGATACAATTTTCAGACTGTGTCCTGAGTTTACTCAAAATCAAGTTTGGTTTCCATGGCACCGAAAAAAATTTTGATTTTGGCGTTCTGTCTTATTTTCATTGTTAGAGCGAGATCCAACAACACGGGGGGCTCCAGGAAAGGGTGCGTTGGCACGTTCACGCCGTCGCTGCCGTATCCGAAAGAGGGCGGCAGTTAAGGCAGCCAAGGCGGCACAAAAAGCACTCGGCGACCCACGCACGATTATTACAAATTGTAATATAACTTACAATTATAACTACAATAAATGAATAAATAAATAAATAGAGATGATCGGCGGCAAATGGAGCTAAATTAATATGGGTTCTTGAATGTCATCCACTAGTCTTCGTCCGCGATAAAATTTTATGAAACAGCATCCACTAATACAGCCTCTGTACCTTACGCAATGTGATAAGGCCTTCGAAGTATGAAGAAGACAAGCATGCTTTATAACCCGTTATGTACAGGTGCAGGTAATCAGTGACTCAGCCTTTGATTGATCTACATACATGTTATATTGTAGTATGTACGTATATGTATACAGAACAGCGCCGCAGGCTGTAGCGTACAGCGATCCTGAACAATCGAGAGATTCAATTTCCGTGTATGGACTTATCTATGGAGGATAAAAATAACCGAACGGATCTCGAACAATTCTGAGATTGGCAGCGTCAGGGAGTATTGGAGAGGTGTCGATAGGGTAATTGGTACAGCAGATCGTCAACTGAAAATGATAATATACACCAGGAATTCCGTGTTTAATCGGCCGGATTTATCGATTTTTTTTCACCTCGTATCTTACAAATCAAATGAAACTGATACGTGTTATATACATTAATTATATTAATATAATAAATTGACACGTATGTTGGTGTTCGGTGAAAATATTTCTTTTCGTAAGTTACAAAACAATCAATTCTGATGCAAAACGGGTGCACAGTCAATTTCATAAATTGACATCTCTGGTTTTATCTGTCTTGGAGATGTTAGTGCTATCCGAAAGCTGAATGAATAAGCTTCCACACAATTATTGTGGAGTTTTAGAGTTATTTGACATTCTAATTTGTACCAATGTTTGAATTGTTTATCGAGTCTATCCTCGGATAGTACTATTGTTACAGTTCTGATCTTTTTTCGTTAGAGTCCTCATTTAAATCTGTACAACGAAATTTTTGTTATGGAATCTCAAAGGAGTCTATCTTCTCAAAATCATTTGGATATCAGCGGGGTACCTGGTCGGCTGAAACGTAAGTGTGATGTGCAGCCTGTTCTCGAGCTGAACCGAGTTGAGTCGACTGCAGTGCTGTCCCACGTAGCGCGAGATTCAAAATTTATGGGAATAAAATAGTTATAGCCTGAAAATTTCTCAAAACGATTCGTTGTTACAAATGACATGGCAACAATACTGAAAAATTTTTGCAAAAATCAGTACTCTCAGCGTATAGATATAAACCATATGGGGATATACTTTCTAAATTGCTATAACAATAGTAGTTGAATAATTGTCGATTGAACAATTCGGATGTTGACAATAATACGATTGTTTGAGATATTTTGTTTCGTCGGCCTAATGTGGGAAAATATAGAGAATTTTTCAGAATAACGGGAATTGTTATCACGTTGTATGGGGCACCTTGATTATTGATATTATTGGTCGAAAAAATCTATCAAAAACTCTCTATGGACTCTTTCATTCTTTTTTACGTGCTGTTTTCAAAATTTTCTTTTCTCTGCAATGACCATGGATTCCGTAAATAATAATCATTCACCGTGCCGGTATGTTCATCGAATTATTACTGGATAACGGTCGCACGAACGTTACAATGTCTTACAAAATTCAGTGCAAACTGGTAGAGGAAAACACCAAACAGTTAACTTCCAGTCAACAAAGATTTGTCAGTTTGTCGGTATTGGAATTTTTTTTCACAAAATTCCGGTCTGACAGGTTCTTCTATAGTATACAGATGCATTACGAATTCCTTCAGTTTTTTCATTCAACCTGTAGAGTTCGAAATTTCATTTGTTATTGCCCCAGGACGCACCGGTAGACGACTACGAACTCGAAGAGCTGCAGCAATTTCAGAGTGAAGATACAAGCGCTTCCCACGCCTACAATATTGACTTTAGACACATGCCGTCGCGGACTTTATGCTTGTAAATTTTGCGCTCTACAAAATTCCTTCAATAAAATTTTCTCCATCTAGCACGGTTTTCGCAGCGTGCGAAGTGGAAGCTAGCGGCGCGCAGGGAATCGACCACTAGTGACGGTTTATAATTTCATTTTTGCATACTTTGCGAAATGATTTTTTTCCACAATCTTGGATATAGGTTCAGTGAACTATTCGCCACATGCCTATATTTTTTAAATTTTTTATAAATTAACCTAAAGTGGTATTAAGCCTCGCCGATTCTGTACGCGCGTGCGAAAAAAATCCGCCGGTTGTCGTCGACGTCCCATTGCGGCGGGACTATGAGGTTGCGGCGGCGGGACTCTGACGACGGCGGGACCCATACCCCATCCCTTAAAAGGTTGGCCTCTGCTCCGCTCATCTATCACTTGGTGGATAGCGTTGCAGCAGTGAGCAATTTATCTTGGTTATGAACAAGCAAATCGCAGTGTTCATTGTAATACCAAAAGGTTTAATGGTATCGTAAGGACGGAGAGGTGGATGGATCTGGAGATGTAGAACTCATGTGTGTGTAGTCTATTTCTTTATTTCCTGGCTTGTTTTGTTGTACAGTTCGTTTCTATTCCGTGTTGTGCTGCTTGAAGCGTGCGTGAAGGAAGTGAAGTGACTAGCGGCACAGCGCCGGGTTATAACGGCCTGGCGCGGACCATGGAGAGACGCCCGAGCGTCTGATTGGCCCGCGCCAGGACTCGTGCGCGGGTCTACCCGTATTTGTCGCTGCTTGCGTCGATCGAGCGTCACTCGGCTCGGAGCCGTGCCCCGAGCCACATACATGCGTGTATCAATTGCTATCCAGACCTTGTTGTATTGAAAATTGAATTTTCTGCGTTCACTCGCATTGAACGTCGTGTATTTGGATTGTGTAACGATGCCAAAATCTAATGATAGTGAGGTCTACTTCCAACGATTAGCAGAAATTATTGCTGGATTAGTCGTTGATATCAACGATGTCGTGCTGATTCCGAGTTCACCGAAGAGCTTGGTCGTTCCGGTAAGTGTGATATCTATTAACTGATACCTTGGTATTTCTCTCACTTTGAGCTATGGCTTTGCGCAGATTTATTATATGCAACGAAAATGCTTTTATGGTCTTGCGGGCAGTGAGTTTTTTCTCCCTGTAGTAATCGTTACTTGACAATACTCATAAATACGGGGGATTGGAAGTAAACGAATTAGTAATACATTAGTGGGCAGTAGATATGTCAGCGTGTAATCATACTCGTTGCAATGGATACAGTAGAGTTGTTTTGTGCACATCTCCCAAATAACTTACAATCTTGCGCCGGGGCGCTACATTATATTCAGATCGACGTTGTAGTACGCCGTTGAATATTTACTCATTTTTAATTACACTTTGTGTTCCGTTGTATTTTGTTATGTTAACTCATGAGTTATTCCTCCTATGGGTTCAATTGAGTAATTTGATTGAGAACACTAATTTGTGGGGACAATAATATAATGGTTTCATCTCCGATGATGTTTTTTGATGTGAATAGAAATGATTTTATTTATGATTCCCGTAGTTTCAGTTTGAATTGTTTTTCAATTAACCCTAGAACTGTATCGCTATTTTTTTTTTTTTTTTTTACCCATCCCCATATCGCGGGGTGAAAAACACCCCAAATTTCGAACACCCGTATTTCGGGCCCAGCATGACTTTGAGAGTTCCATGGAGGCTCATTTTTTTCGTTTCTTAACCTGAAATCGCGTCAACCGAGTAGTTTTGGCGAACAGTTTGAAGGGTTCGAGAAAAACGAACAATAAGGGCGAGAAACGTGAAAAACTAGCAAGAATGACGCGAGATTTGAACCGCTCTCAATTTTGTTTTTTCTAATATTGAGTAATCATCAAACCTGAATTGATAAGAACTTCATGAGGTCGTTATGGTTCAGGTTTAGGCGCCGATGTTGAGTATTTGATTTTTTATCAAGAAGTCAAATTTCTTGCTGGGATATTTATATATTCATTTATTTATATTTATTTATTCATTTAGTAGGAGGCCCAACAGGCGAACCCAAAAGGGCGGTTATACGGGCGGTGCCAAATCAACAAATAAAGCATACAAAAAATAATATTATATTACACAAATACATATAATACAGTATTTGAAACTAATATGTTTTATATTTATATATTTATTCAAATGTTTTATCGAAATTAATGGGGGACGTTGTTTATAACCATCATTTGTTGGGATTTTGACAAACTATGATTTTTGTGAGGAGTTCATAAATTTTACACGGAGGAATATCAATTAGTATAATTTTTAGTGTATTGGCTTCAATTACCTTCTTTCCCCCTAATTATCTGCAGCAACAGCTGTTCCTACACCATTTTCTATAATTGTTTATTTTGTGCACACTGGTCACAGTAATAGTTTCATTATTGATTCGTTTTGGAAACATTTATAATGAAAATATATTTCTTAATAAGTTTTAATTCATAGCTCAAAGTATTCTTAAAATATTGGTTATACGTATAGTCGTGGTGTATAGTATAGGTTCGGTTGAATTATGAATCCCTGCAATTTTTATTTGTAATATTTTCCCAATCAGGCTTGCACTTCCATATTGAACTTTATTCCATTTTCAGAATTTAATATTGGCTAAGGTTTTTTTTAAATGCATTTTGATATTTTTCTTATAAGTTTCCATTTGATTTGAACTTTTCGTATCGTCAGACGTGGGTTCCGATTAATGGAATTTTCTGTAATGGCAAAATTTATGATCAATTAGATTTAATTGTCAGCTTATGGGTTCGATAATTATAGTAATTTTGTATGCTAAAATATCAGGATGGCTGATACATCCTCATCCTTGTACAATTCGTTCGTCTTTGTATCAGAAAAATTATTCATTTCATAATTATTTTATCGAAAAGCATTCTTGATTGTTCCCATTTTTATGTGAATTCAGTTGGAACAAATATTTCATTGTTTCATACAATCTTGGTCTCACGATATGTCTTCTACTTGTCATTTCGATGAGCCAGATCATTAAACAATCTATTCTATTAACGGTACATGTGTTGTTAGTCATGCATCGAAATCGAAGAGAATGTATAAGATAAGGAATCATTATACATATTATCAAAAATTTGGCCTCCGTGATTGGATTTACAAATATTCGACTTTTATTATATATTCTACATTACATTTTTCAATTATTCGATTTCATGTCATGATGTTTGTATAACAATTTTGCTGTGTTGCTTGCTAGCAACTTACTAATTCTGCTTCACTTTCCTCACTCTAATTACGCACGTAAATTATGAAAATAATGGCGCTACAGTTACGTATGAAGATGTGCTATTCTGATGGGGGGGGGGGGGGGGGGGGGGGGGGGGGTCAGCGTGGAAGAAAAAATTTTTTGGCGCATTTTTTTTCATAAATATGGATTGAGAAAATGTATTCAAATTTTTTGTACATTATTAAGTATGATTTCAACAACATTCGGTAATTTTTTTTATGCGAAAATATCGACCAACAGGCCAGTGACGGAGCTTTTCGATGAACGTCTTCCGAAATTGACGATTTGCGGTGTACACTGTATCTTAGCTGGAAATTCTCTGAAATCAAAATCCATTGAAATTTAGTCAAAGTATCATCAAATCCTCCCCCCAACGATCTCTAATAGGCTGGGCCAAAAAAATGGACTATTTTTTATTTTGAATGATATATCGAGAATATCATTCAGAATGATAAAAAAAAAAATTTCGTGAAAGTTTGAGCCCTTAATATTAATTTTAAGAGGTCCCTCATCGCTATTTTTTATTTTTAGTCATAATTTTTTATTTTACGTCAGAACTGTCAGGACATTGAAGTGAAAAAAATTCAGTTTCGTTTAATCTTATATAAAATTAAATTCCCTACAAAAAAGGTCTGATTGGAAATTTTCGTCAGACAAGCCGTTTCCTAGTAATTAAGCTTAAAAAATTGATATGTTTTTTCGATTTGACGTTTTTAATTTGGAATTTTGTAAGTAACGAATCAATGAATATCTAAATACGACCACGACGGATTTTTGTTGGAAATTTGATGTTCTACAAAAAAGGTCTCCTAATATTTTTGTCTAAAGTTGATTCTTCAAAAGTTATTCACAATTAAAAACTTCAAATTTCAATTTTTTCTTCGATTTTGATTGTGAATAACTTTTGAAGAATCAACTTTAGACAAAAATATTAAGAGACCTTTTTTGTAGAACATCAAATTTCCAATAAAAATCCGTCGTGGTCGTATTTAGATATTCATTGATTCGTTACTTACAAAATTCCAAATTAAAAACGTCAAATCGAAAAAACATATCAATTTCTTGAGCTCAATTACTAGAAAACGGCTTGTCTGACGAAAATTTCCAATCAGACCTTTTTTGTAGGGAATTTAATTTCATATAGGAATAAACAAAACTGAATTTTTTTCACTTCAATGTTTTGACAGTTCTGACGTAAAATAAAAAATTATGACCAAAAATAAAAAATAGCGATGAGGGACCTCTTAAAATTAATATTAAGGGCTCAAACTTTCACGAAATTTTTTTTTTGTCATTCTGAATTATATTCTCGAAATATCATTCAAAATAAGAAATAGTCAATTTTTTTGGCCCAGCCTAATCTCTAATTATTATTTTTTTCATTTTTCAATTCTTGGTGGTCATCTGAAGTGGAAAATACTATCACTTTTACTGAATTTTAATCGTTTTTCATCTGAGATAATTTTGAGCTGCGATACAGTAGACACCGCAAATCGTCTATATTTCCAAAGACGTTCTTGGAAGAGCTCCGTCACCGGCTCGTTTGTCGATATTTTCGCATGAGAAAATTACAGAATGTTGTTGAATTCATACTTAATAATGTGCAAATGGTTTGAATAAATTTCCTCAATCCATGTTTGTAAAAAAAATTCGCAAAAAAGTGTTTTTTCTTCACGCTCCCCCCCTCCCCCCTTCATAGACTATATTGTGTGAAAATATTGCGCTCAAACAGATTGATTAAACTATACGGATTTTCAAAGATTTGCAGAGCAATAAAAAGAAAACCCCGCAAGGACTTGGTGCTTCAGCTCCAAAGAAGCTGGGCGGAAAATAAAAATGGTATCCGGGACACAGTGAAAAAGTTGTTGAAACAGCGCTTCAAAAAGAAAACTCTTAGCTCGCCGAATCTGTCTGGAGATTCAATTGCAAGTGAGAGAGCTACATCGGATCAGAAGTACATGTTTAATGACGGCTTAGAGAATCCTGTAGAAGGACTCGAAGATGTAGATACCGTGAGTAGTCTATCATCATCGCCGAAATTGCAGCACAATTTGATCTGTGACACTCCAAAATCATGTAAGGGGACTTACAATATTAATTTTGAGAATTACGCCACTAACGATGATGCGTATTATGCAAATGAGCAAAGTGCTGAGAGTTCAGACGACAGAGCTGATTCCGGCAGTGCGTCGGATGAAAGCACTTCTGAATATATTGCACCGCCTCAATTACCATCTATTAAAAGAAAATTTTGCACTTCTTTGGGTAAATTTAATATTCCGTCAGTACAGTTACTGGGTGATGATGGAAATCTGGATAAAGATAAAGTTAGAGACGTAATATCTAAATGCATGCTGTATGACGTAGGTTACAGTTGTCCCCTAAGTTTCTATGGTGGTATTCGGCCTAACATAGAATTTCTAGTAACGTACGCGAAATGCAGGTATGCGAGCCATACACAGAGCTTTAGATTCGACGTGACTGACTTCAGAACGCCAGTGTCAACTATTTACATTAAAGGCACTGAGTGTGAAGAAATAGTTCACGACGGTCCCAAAATACACTGTACTCTCAAAGGCAAGGCTAGAATTGCAGTGAAAGCTCAATTGTCAAAGGTGGCTCCGAGAATTTTGCAGCTCGATACGGCCCGACAAATTGATCCAGAAATCGCCGATGATGGTCACATGCAAGAACTGATGCGTCTTTCGACGTACCAGAAGGCCAAATCTGAGGAAAATTGCAAGAACGACAAAATCCTCCGCTCTAATGATCTTTCAGATTTGTTTCAGCGACATGTTTTAGATGGAGAATGTCGAGATCCCTACATTAGACAGGCGGGCCTCCCTCTGTTTGTGCACATGTACTCGGAGGAGCAGCTCGATGTTGTCTGTGCAGAAGACATAATTGTTCATCTTGATGCCACGGGAAACGTTGTTCGTAAGCCACGAGACGTCAGGTGCAAACGAATCATGTATTACGCCATGGTAATAAACAAAAATAGCTCCGTAATTCCAATTGCAGAAATGGTAAGTTCCGAGCATGACGTGGCATCCATTAGTACGTTCTTGAAAAAATATCGTTACTTTTTGGCTACAAAACATGTCAGTTGGCCATTATTTCGCGTTGTAGTTGTAGATTGGAGTTGGGCGTTGATCAACTCCGTAATGATCGAATGGAACGGGATGACTGTAACGAATTACTTGAATCAAGCCTACGTCTATTTGACGCAAGAAACACACCCGAACTTCGATTTTATTATTGTTCACAGTTGCTGCGCACACTTCCAGAAACGCGTATCAACGAACTTGCACAAAAAGTTCTCAAAGTACTTGCATGTGAAAAACTTAATTCTTGAATGTGTAGGGTTGATGATTCATTGCCGTACCATAGATGCTTTAGACCAAGTGTTTGAACAATTCATGACGGTCCTTTTGACCATGAACCGTGAGCAGGCTCATCGTAATGTAGTTCGGCTTCACGAGCTGCATTATTTGACGCAAGATGCAGATCCCCCCAGCGAGATAATATCTGACGAAGATCAGGGTGAAGCTGTAACAGACGATAGGCTTGAGGGTAGAATATATGCCGATTCTCCTTTTTATCATCGCTATTTCGCTAAACTTCTGAGCATAAAGAGTGACTTGGTCGAGACCGACAACGACAACGAATATTTCGCGCCGGAGGTTGCAGATTATGTCACGCAGACCCTAATGCCTTACGCTCCCATGTGATCAGCTCTTCTACTGAAACATGTAGTACCGGATCGCGCGAGACTCAGCAACGCTAACGTCGAGTGCTACTTTAATCTCGTGAAAAGAGATGTTTTAGAGGGAAAGGTGAATTTGAAGATAGGTCGGTTCATAGACAAAATGAGGCATTACAAAAGTTGTCTATGTGCAGAGGCAGCCATTTCCACACCCTTGAAGGGTCGCCGCTCTAGGGCAAAGGTGGTAAAAAAGCAATCGCGTAGTAGGACTGTAGCGAAGTTAGATAGTCCGAATAATTCGTTAGTGCAGGAGATGTGGCAACGTAAACGTAAAGCTCAATATAGCCATCTAGAGGGTCGTTTACTTGGGAAAATCACCAAGAAAGTTAAAACTTCTCACTTCCGAACGAGTACGCCAAAAGAGGAAGATCACGATCAATCGCCCGAACCGGAAAATCATGACCAATCCCTGTTGAACCGAAGCGACAGTTCGACTCACGCGAACGCCTTACCGAACGGATTGTTCATGGACGTCGAGTATTACATGCTTGAACTAGGCGATACCGAGTATACGATAGGGCGATATTCTTCTAATACCCATGCTCCGATTATAGCATATGATCAGTTCGATCTGTTTTCCGGGCAATTTCAAACCCTGGATAAACAAAGGTACTTGGATGGAGCAGTTATAGACGCTTATACTGTCCAAACCTTAGATTTTGAGAAGAACGTGGTCTACGTGCCCGCGACCTACACGTATTATTTATTAGGTGAGGGCCGTGATGAAGATAAACCTGAAACGTTCCGAATGTACAACGTTGGCGATGCGTTCAAGGGCAAAATCTTCATGCCGTACGTGTACGCGGAACATTGGTGTCTATTGGTAGTCGATATCGACGCGAAAACTATCATGCACTTGGATCCATTGTTCAAGCGCGGTGGTAAAACCGAGACAGCCGTACAATACTTTAAGAAGTATGTAGAAGAGTGTGCGGAAAAACAACCCAATGTACTCTGTGACATCAATTGGACCACGATCACTTACAACGGACAGCGCCCGTTGCAAAGAGATTCGTTCAATTGTGGCGTATACGTTACGTACTATGTACAATGTTTGGCTATGGGTGTTGAAATGGACGCCAATTTTGACCCAAACAAATATAGAATAGAAATCGCAGAATCGTTGCTAAGATTGTCTCGCGATATGAAAGAAGTTTGCCAATACTGCTTTGGTACAAGGCCCAATGATCTAATTATGTGTAACACTTGCAGACGTTGGGCTCATTTGAGGTGCCTGAATCTACTGGGAAACAAAAAAACCTTGGAAGAGTGGAACGAACCGACATCCCGCTATAGGTGCGGGCTGTGTGCCAATGGAATAAGACAATGGATGAAATACTAATCAAAGCCATTGTGACAAAGGTAACAATCGGGTTTGTGCTGACCATGAACCAGCCTTCCCGTTCCCAACTCATTCCGAGCTAAAATAATAATAATAATGATAATGATAATAATAATAATAGTAATAATTACAATAATAATGATAATGACGACGACGACGATGACGATCATTATAATAATGAAAGCAAGTCCGGATAATACAAAATTATTACATAGATGTATTTCAAAATTTAGCCATTTTCAAGTTGAAGCGAATGCTATGGATAAAGACCAAGATCATGAAAATCCGTCAATCCATTTTCGCGATACTCGCGATTGAAATTTTGTTTTTAAAAAATGTCGTTTTAGAATAAGTGGAAAACCACTACACCGATGAAATCAAAAGTCTATTCAGCTCTGAATTACAGAGAACCGCATCAGTTGAGACAGGAATCATCAGAATCCGTCGATTCATTCTTGAAATATAGTCGGACAAAAAATTTGATTACTTACCAGTACATACGTACGTACGTACGTACATACATACATACATACATACATACATACATACATACATACATACATACATACATACGTACGTGCACACATACATATGTCCATTCGAAAATGGTCGCAGGTGATTCTCTAGACTTCAACACGTGAAGATCTAGTAAAAACTCGACTTTTCATTTTCAGGGTGATTACGATAACTTCCTCTGTATTTTCAGGAATATGTACACGATTATATACGATTCAGTGAAAAACTTTTAATCATCCACAGCAAACGGAATCGCTTACAACATTCTGATTGTGAGCAAAATACCATACCATATCTATATCACAGATTATTGATAAATAAACGATACAGAAAGAGAAGTGTGCGAATTGAGTGATATGTACTTAAGGTGTTTGGTTGATTTAACGTAAGGTATAAAAGGACAGATGAATACTCAAAAGTGGGATACTGACGGTGTTCTATAAGTTGGTCAGTGACAGATTTGGACAGATTTGATTAATTCAAATAGGCTCATGACCATTGATAGAAGAGACTACAATCTTATTCGGAATGCATCACTGGCTTAGGTCATGTATTGTACTCCAATATATGAATAGCACAATTATAAGATTGTCCCTTGTTACTTCTGTTTGGAAAGATATCAACTTCAATTCGAATGATTCATGAAACGATGGTTTTGGCAGAAATCCTACGAGACTATGATATCGTGCTTCATAAGACATAGCGACACTTGGAAAATGCGCGCTGTCGAATGCGTATAAACAAATAAAATTCACTGTGAGATTTTTCATATGCTTGATTCTGAATGTGTATGCATGTGTTTGTTAATCCTGTACATACAAATCTAGTATTTGATTACGTGTAAATGCCATTGGCAGCAAACGTCAACCGTGATAAGTGAATATAAACTATGATTATCAAAATCATTTGCTTGTCAGCCAAATCATTTTTCTAGTTGTGAATAATGAGTTATCGCTTGCTCGATCACATTACATTATATTCGAAAGTGCTACTAGTGGGGGCCATGCATATATCACGTAGGTACATCTCCCGTTATGCTGTCGTAAACAAATGAAACGACCTTAGGACGGTATCCATATTCTTTTGCAGAAGATGGATTAATTGTTATTCACACCCGGGTTACCGAAATACAAAGTCATTGGATAACTTGAAAATAGCTGTAAATGATTGTGCCATGGTCGAAAGAATTGTTCTCGTATCTCGCTCGTATTGGGACAGAGTGCACTCCAATCAATCCGGGTTTGTGCGCGTAGGTTGGCATAAATACCTCAGCTGAATACCTTCTAGATTAAGGAAATTTTTTCACCCCATGTCTTGTTCGGCATATACGTATCTATGTACAGTTCATGTCACCGCGTTGGAATCGAATTTGAATAATTGCAATTAACGTAAAACAGTTAAAAATCACATATTTTCCAAGAAATGCTCTTGATCGCCGCACCTGTTTTCAGGCCGTACTCACCTACTTGATATTCGAATCGCCCCCAGTTGTATATTCATGTGTGGTTAATTCGTAGGATTGCACACGGACAACGTGGCCGTACCCAAAAAATTATACACAGTGATAATATCGATTTTTGTATTGAGTGCCAAAAATATATGTGGATTCTAAAACTGCGACTTTGGAGTGATATGAATATTCGACTAATACATCGGAAGTCTACCGAATGGATAACTGTTGCATCGGTATAATGTGGTTGTGTAACAGAGATACTCCAGAAATGATGAGTTTTGAACTTCGGGGTATCAGAAGACAACCGCGTGACTACAGGCTTGTTCACGTGCTGAAATATGTTTGTGGGCATCGCCGTTATGACGGGTACAACGAAGCATTGGCCTTTGACGATTTCACAACAGGACATCAACTGGATATCCTGCAATTATCTTCGTCCTACAACCATTGGATTTGGGATTGTCTATAAAAAATAGCACCGCCTAGCGCAAGTGATTGGGTATGAAGTGCCATACGGAACTCCGATTCTATAAGCATGACTCCCCAAGTGATGACCGCTCTTCCACTCAACATCAATATTCAAGATATATCTCACTATCTGGCCGAACAGTAATAACAAGAGACCTAGATTCAACATACAAACTGAATGGTGCTACCAAAAAGGAATTGGTTTCCGACGTTCTGCAGACTGAAAAGTGTTCGTAATACGCGACTTCAATGTGCGCGACAATATGAAATGTGACGTAGTTCGGTTAAAAAAATTCAGTGGTGCTATAGTTTAAATCTATATTTTGAATAAAACACGGACAGCACGTATATATGACTTCAGTCGAAAACAGTGGAAATGTACGAATGATGCGTGAATGCAATGGCAGAGTCAATATAAGGTGTATTTGTTATCAGATTTACGATTTCTCAGACTTAAAAAATATCACACAGCATTCGTTTCTCGGATTTAGCACGTGTATATATCGAATTTTGACAACGCGCATTTTCGACCAAATCTAGATGTTTAATAACATCGACATCAAATAAATTCAAAACTTTCTAAACATAAGACGCAGGAGCTGGAATTCAAAGGCATTGTTTGACATTTGTTGTCAGCATGTTTGCCTGGCTGATCTTCAGGTGCGTGCTGGATAAATTAGTCGTGGTTTAGGCGGAAACACACTTGTTCACGAGTCTCGTCATAGTTCCAAACCTGTTGATATAGTAATGTGATTCATGAAACTTTACGTCCTTTTCGGTGTAAAATATTCCATAGTCCGTTATTTTAGTTCGATTCTTGGAGAAAAGTTCTGCAGGGTTTGATTTCAACGGCCCGGACATAGATATATAATGACGATTGACAATAGCTTGTTTCATTAGTATAGCGAATGAAGGGAACCATAGGTTCGGTTGTTATACTGCCGAACGTCAAAAGATCAACCAATCACCAATGAGCATAATCTCGTTCGCACGTCTCAAGAGAATTGTGTGATCTGACGCGCACGTGACATGTCTGATCATTGAAACGCAGGTTAGAGTGGAGGGCATTTTAACCAAATCTGGTCAGAAGACTTGATTGTACAAATGTAGCATTATCAAAGAATAATCTGAGCCATGTAACATACTCTAATCTTCCAACTAAACGATGACATGTCTAGTGTATCAATCTTCTACCCCACGGTCCAGTCAAATGTGAAATCCTTAACGAATAGTATTTACTACGCAATAATACGGCGAGGGGCGATTTTGTTGCTGAGAAAAAAGAGAGATTCAACACTTACATTTTTGATTATTTGTTCATGGGCTTCATTTCTTGCTTCATCACATATTGATACTAGTAGGTTTCCAAAACCACTCCATAGCGTAACGTGTGACCCAGAGTGGGTCGGGGATTGAATGGCGATCATACGTCTCAAGTTATACTACTGAGATTAGTGCGTCCTGAAGTTAAACGGAGTTCCAAATACCAGAATATCATCCACTGGAATTACTAACGTTACTTGTACTAAGTAAGTCGTTACGACTTGCAAATGATTGTCTTTACGTCATTGATGACCGCATTATAACGTTTGTACTGATATTCGCGGAACAGACGATACAGATAGTTTTTTGGAGTTGTCAGTTCAATCATGACAGTATTTCTGGACGAATTTTTCGTAACACTTCCATTGAATGACAGCGATGATCCCTTTCGAGTCTAATAAACGAATTTTTATTCATTTTGTCGACTTGCGAACTTCCCATCAAGTAGAAAATACTCCTTATTTCGAAAACAGTGATGATGATGGTATCTACTTGAAAAAAAATCTCGGACGCACACTCATGATGCATAGCAGATCTTGCAGTTGCTATAGACTGCTGTTTTATTGTTCGTATTGAACAGTAACTACGAATGATAGCAATCATATCTATTCGCGAAAATAGCAACGCTTGCTCAAAGCTGAGTGCAGAAAAACTGTTGCAAAAATTCCACAAACTTTCGATCCAGATAATCTGACCGTTCAACACTCTATACGTTTATATATACATGAATATATACTGTAGACGGTTGATAATTTCAAATAATAAAGAATATGAATTAATCATTTATGTGTGGATATTTTTTTTCGGAAGAACCCCTCCTACCTGCATGCAGATGAGAATGTTTAATTATTGTATAGGAAGTGAAACTTAATAGAATAAGGTAGGCAGCAGTTGCATCGATACTTTTCCGGAGGAAATCTTACTCAATAAAATTGACCTACTGAGGAACGTGGAAGTTTGTGAGAGAATTATAGATAAGGGGTTGAAAAGGGAGTCGATTTGAATTTGCTTTGGATGTAGGAAACTTTGCATCCTTGTAGTATCATGACAACGATTCAGGTGAATGAAATCCTCCCGGGTGGGAAGATCTAATAGGGAATTGCTTCAAAAACAAAGCCAAGGTATACACGCACTATTTGTCATGGGACTCCCGGGCAGGGGCATCCTATCATACTGATTTGGGGCTAATCAAGACGGTTCAATTATTCAACAAGATTTTCAACTACACGTCTCACGATGAAAATGACTGTATCCAGAAACAGGAAGTGAACATCCAATGCGCATGCGGTAAGGTTGACATTGGCTCCGGACAGGCGGAGCTTTGGAAGATGCACTAGCACTTTCGTTGGGTAATTCTCGAAAATTTTTTCGTGAACTCATCGTCCACCTAGAAGTCCACCCTGTCAATATTAGAGGGCACATTCACTCCGTTCGGGCGTAGGAATTTATTTGCCCATTTATTTCACGTTTTTGGTACCGGATATACCCGCGCCATTTTTTCTAATTTTTGCTAATTTTTCATCGAACTAATCTCCGACCCAGAAGTCCACCCTGTCAATATTAGAGGGCACATTCACTCCGTTCGGGCGTAGGAATTTATTTGCCCATTTATTTCACGTTTTTGGTACCGGATATACCCGCGCCATTTTTTCTAATTTTTGCTAATTTTTCATCGAACTAATCTTCGACCCAGGAGTCCACCCTGTCAATATTAGAGGGCACATTCACTTCGTTCGGGCGTAGGAATTTATTTGCCCATTTATTTCACGTTTTTGGTACCGGATATACCCGCGCCATTTTTTCTAATTTTTGCTAATTTTTCATCGAACTAATCTTCGACCCAGGAGTCCACCCTGTCAATATTAGAGGGCACATTCACTTCGTTCGGGCGTAGGAATTTATTTGCCCATTTATTTCACGTTTTTGGTACCGGATATACCCGCGCCATTTTTTCTAATTTTTGCTAATTTTTCATCGGACTAATCTTCGACCTAGAAGTCCACCCTGTCAATGTTAGAGGGCACATTCACTTCGTTCGGGCGTAGGAATTTATTTGCCCATTTATTTCACGTTTTTGCTACCGGATATACCCGCGCCATTTTTTCTAATTTTTGCTAATTTTTCATCGAACTAATCTTCGACCCAGGAGTCCACCCTGTCAATATTAGAGGGCACATTCACTTCGTTCGGGCGTAGGAATTTATTTGCCCATTTATTTCACGTTTTTGGTACCGGATATACCCGCGCCATTTTTTCTAATTTTTGCTAATTTTTCATCGGACTAATCTTCGACCTAGAAGTCCACCCTGTCAATGTTAGAGGGCACATTCACTTCGTTCGGGCGTAGGAATTTATTTGCCCATTTATTTCACGTTTTTGGTACCGGATATACCCGCACCATTTTTTCTAATTTTTGCTAATTTTTCATCGAACTAATCTTCGACCCAGGAGTCCACCCTGTCAATATTAGAGGGCACATTCACTTCGTTCGGGCGTAGGAATTTATTTGCCTATTTATTTCACGTTTTTGGTACCGGATATACCCGCGCCATTTTTTCTAATTTTTGCTAATTTTTCATCGAACTAATCTCCGACCCAGGAGTCCACCCTGTCAATATTAGAGGGCACATTCACTTCGTTCGGGCGTAGGAATTTATTTGCCCATTTATTTCACGTTTTTGGTACCGGATATACCCGCGCCATTTTTTCTAATTTTTGCTAATTTTTTATCGGACTAATCTTCGACCTAGAAGTCTACCCTGTCAATGTTAGAGGGCACATTCACTTCGTTCGGGCGTAGGAATTTATTTGCCCATTTATTTCACGTTTTTGGTACCGGATATACCCGCGCCATTTTTTCTAATTTTTGCTAATTTTTCATCGGACTAATCTTCGACCCAGGAGTCCACCCTGTCAATATTAGAGGGCACATTCACTTCGTTCGGGCGTAGGAATTTATTTGCCCATTTATTTCACGTTTTTGGTACCGGATATACCCGCGCCATTCTTTCTAATTTTTGCTAATTTTTCATCGGACTAATCTTCGACCTAGAAGTCTACCCTGTCAATATTAGAGGGCACATTCACTCCGTTCGGGCGTAGGAATTTATTTGCCCATTTATTTCACGTTTTTGGTACCGGATATACCCGCGCCATTTTTTCTAATTTTTGCTAATTTTTCATCGAACTAATCTTCGACCCAGAAGTCCACCGTGTCAATATTAGAGGGCACATCCACTCCGTTCAGGCTTAGGAATTTATTTTCGTATCTATTTTGCCATTTCATTGATTCTTTTGACTGTAGGGGTGCTTCGGGGGTGAAAAAGTTGTTCAGACACACGAGCCTTTTTGTATTCCAAAATAAAAAAAATTGAAACATGCATAAAAATCGATTTTAAAAAACCGTTCGAAGAACGTTCCAAACTTCAACCAGCTGAAAAACCTGTATTTTTACCACAAGGGGCTAATGGATTTCCTTGAAATTTTAGCCGAAATTTCTTCAAACCAGAACAAAATTATTCTGGAGGTTTCAGCCTGCCCTTCTTTTTTTAATGTATATATAGAGTCCGTATAAAGTCATCTGCAAGTTTCGGAACTATACAACCAATAATTTAAAATTGGAAGGAAAAAAAACGGAAGTTTTCTGGGCCACTAGGTATACGAACGCAAAGGTACAATGTGCCATGAGCTTTCGAAGTAGCGGAATTGATGATAATTGATTGGTCACATGCTGCAGTTGAGATTTTTTGAAATAATTTTGTTTAATAAATTCAATGAAAAAAAAGGGCAGCCTGAAACTTTCAATAATTTGGTTCTGGTTTGAAGTAATTTCGGCTAAAATTTCAAGAATATCCATTAGCCCCTTGCGGTAGAAATACAGGTTTTTCGAGATTTTGATTCTTTTTTTAAAATTAATTTGATTAATTTTGTTTTGGTTTGAAGTAATTGCTGTGGAAATTTCGAGAAAATCCATTAGACCCTTCTGATGGAAATACACGTTTTTTGAGTTTTCAATTCTTGGAAAGTTCAGATGCAATTTGATTGTTACGTGGTTGGAAAGTGCTCGTTTTTGCGACTAAAATGCACTATGACAAGTCATGTTTTCATTCACGGATCGCTGCGATATATGGAGTTGAAAATATTTTTCTGAATAATTACCAGCGCCATATTTCTCCTAAAAAATTTTTCAAAAATCTCCAACTTATGGTGGCGATTTCTGTAGTGACAAAGAACCCAAATCTGCATTTGCGTCAAATTCCATGACCGTTGGCCAAAAACCGGTCCACTTCACGTGGAATACCCCATAGTCACTGGTGTTCTTACAGCTCATCTCGCCTCTGCTTGTTGGTAGCAGTCCCCCCGCTCTCCTGCTCGTCGCTTCGCCGTTTTAGCATCGGTATCTGGTGGTGGGTGAAATATTTTCATGTAATTCTTAAACTCGTTACAATATTGCCCAAATAATTACGATTACGAAACTCATTACAGCCTTCGCCTTCGGCTCGGGCCGTAAACCTCTCGTTTCATGAAAGAAGCCTTCCCGTACTCGTAACGAAATTTACTATTTTGTGTAATACATTCACGATTTTAGCATTCCTTCGACGTGAAAACAGAGTCTAAAGTAGCCGTTTTGCAAACGGCGAGCTATAATAGTACATTCCATTCCTCTAACCTCAAAATCGCAACTTCGTCACGATTTATTGGCTTTCGTAACGAAAAATAATGTCCGTCACTCGTACGTAAAGGCTTTCTGACGAAACTCGTTACGGCCCTTGCGTTCGGCTCGTGCCATAGACCTTTCGTTTCGTCAAAAAAGCCTTTCCGTACTCGTAACGAAATATACTATTGTTTGCCGAGCAAGAAAACTGTCGTTTGCGCGCCGAGTATGAAGTTGGACACCGAGGTGAAGCCGAAGTGTTTTCAACTTCGTACGAGGCGCAAACGACAGTTCCATCCGAGGTGAACATACTATTTTCTTCAACAGCGGAGCGCCTCGGCTTCGCCTCGGTGCTCAACTTCATACTGGGCGCGTAAACGACAGTTTTCTCGCTCGGTAAGCAATTACCGCACGCTGCTTTAGAATTGCTCTAATATGAGCGGGTCCATGTCATCTCACTCAAAAAAAAAACACTCAAATCGCGGATCTTTGCGCCCTTCGAGGAATCTTTAGTACTATAGAAAAAAAAATAGAAGTTCACGGATTTCGAAAAATTTTCAAAAATGGCGGAGTTACGGGTGTTTGAATTTTTTTGCACTGCTTGGTTTGAAAATTCATATTTACGAAACCATTAATCGTAGCCGAATGATCTTGGACTCATTTCATTCACAAAAGAAAGAGCTACTGTTAAGAAAATATGTTTGGAAAAAAATGAATTTCTTCAAGTTTTTTTCGTCATTTTTTTCCGAAATTCGGCCGCCATTCCCAAAGGGTACGGTGAATTTCATGGAGACGATTTTTTTTAGATAGCTGGATCCTTCCCCTTCAAATTTGTAAAAAAAAATTTATGGAGACCATACTAGGTCCGGAGGAAAAAATGAAAACGTCCGGACGTGCGTCGCCGCGCGTGCCGTTCCACGGTGGCGCTGCTCCGTTAGGCTCGCTGTTTCACGTAGCCGTTGAATTTCATTCAATGTTTCGCTATTTTCTAGGGCTATCCTCTCTTGGAAAGTAGTTATTCAACTACTTTACACTTCCAGATTACGTCCACTGGTTATTTTCGCTTGAAATTATACTTGTTCCGAAAATTCCAGCACGGTTATTAATTTCCAGCACATGATTTCATTGCAAAGCAGCAAATCAGTTATTGGCCGGAGATAAAAAAAACCGTGAAAGTTGGTGAATTTCTAGTCGTGTGCGATTTCGCTGACAATCATGCGTTTATTGTACAAGATTCCACTCAAGGGTTCAACCAGAGATCCATCCAACCCGTGTAGAAATTCAGTTAGGGCTGCAATCAGGCCCTGATTATTCGGCCTGATTGCAATTAGGGCCCTGATGAAATCCAAATTATCAGGGCCCGATCTGAAATGTAACATTCCGCTTGCCGTGCCCTGATCGGACTAATTTGTGGGGCCCTGATCAGGAAAATCCATCAGTATCCGACTGAAAATGCCACGACAGGCCCCGATCCAGTTCGTTTATCAGGTTCCGACTGGAAGTGTAACGTTTCGCACGACAGGCCCGGATTGGACCACTTTATCAGGCCCTGGTCAGGAAAATTCATCAGGTTCCAGCCATACATAAAATTTCACACGACAGGCCCTGCTGAAGTCAGTTGCATCAGGCCGTGATGAAGTCAGTTCCATCAGGTCCTGATAGAGTCAGTTTGATCAGGTCCTAACCCTTAAAACTTATAAGGGCCCGATTAGGTATTTAATATTTTCCAGCCTGGGCCCTGAACATACTAATTTATCAGGCCCTCTTCGAGTCATCCAAGCAATTCCTGAAATTGTGGTGGGGTGTTTTTAGGGTAAATTCATAAATTTTTTTTCGCCTGGAAAATATTTTTTTATTTTTATATTCATTTATACAGGAAACATGAGATTTCAGAATAATCTTGTATTATTCTTCACAAACTGAAAGTTTTTATGTGATATTTGAGTGAAAAAACTAAACGTAAATAGGTATGGCAAACAGCTAATGCCTTTGTTTCTTATTTTTATACTTCTGTCTGATGAAACTGATGCTGTTTTTCTGGTATTTTTTTATTATTCGTTATATTTCTCTCGAACTGAAATATAATATTCAAGTTTTTCTTTATATAGATCGTGACAATCGAAAGGTAATATTAATGGCACAAAAGGAGGGCCTTTCTTGTAACCTATTCTAAACTTTAATCCTACAACAGTCATATATTGCGCCCAAACTGGAATAATCCTTTTCTGTATCGTAGTAAAAAATAGACAAACTAAACGTAATAGTTATGGTAGAGAAGGAAGGCCTTTCTCGTTACTCATTCTTCACTTTTATCTCACAATACTGCTACTCTTCTTCAACTGGAATATATTCAAGACTTCTTCTTCTGTATAGTAATAAAAAAATAGACAAACTTAACGTAATAGGTGTAAGACACCAGTAATGACTACCATGTTTTTGTACTTTACGAATCACATAAATTTTTGACTGTTTACTTAACGTAATAGGTGTAAGACACCAGTAATGACTATCATGTTTTTTTACTTTACGAATCACATAAATTTTTCACTGTTCTTGGTTGCTTTTATTCCTTCGTAGCTTCCATTTCCATTCGTACGTTTCCTGGCATCACTTGTGCATGAACCTCGGCTGCAGCTCCCTCTGCTGCCACAGCTCCCTCTGCTGCAGTAGGACCTTCTGGAAGAGGTGCGTTTTCTTTCCTGCGCCGGTTTCTATGACCATGCCAATCTTTTGCGTTATTAATTACGCTTGATAAGGCATGTTTGAATTGTTTCTCCGAAACCTCTTCTTCCTTTGGCCCCTTATGATAAGTAGAAACTAGCTCTGAAATTAGACAAAACATCCATGCAATCAACTAAAAACTGATCCTATATCAAGATTTTGGAGTAAAATTTTTCTTCGTGTACCGTTTTCAACAAATTTTCGAGTAAATAGTAGAATTTCTAGCTCTATCATACGTACCAAAAAGGATGACGTATATTTTAGTATTTTTGAGAAGGTATTTTTCCCCAGTCAGCTTCACAGCCGTACAGTTCATCGCAAGTTCTCTGCTGAGCAACTTCTTTAAAATCGAACCAATGGTTTTGCATACATCACTTCCAACAAAGTGTCGTACAACGTCCACCTGTAACCGCAAATGGGCGTTATTCGTACCTCATATATCATGAGGTTATAAACCAAATTGTCTGATTTTTTTTACTTACAAACTCGGTGCAGAATTGTTCATTTTCGCTCAATTTTTTATCGAGATCTTTTATTTAAGCTTGTGATTCCAAAGGCAACGATAGACCAAATTTCTCTACAACTGTGTCCAGTTTGACCGTACTCATTTTTTTGTTAACAACGCCTCCGATCACAGTACGCAGCATTCTTATGTCCTCCGAATTATTTTTCACCTCGTCAATCAACGCTTTAGTCGCAATGTATAACAGTTTCAGCTCACCTGAAGAGGTCTTGTGTTATTAACTGATCTCATAATTAATATTATTTGAAATCCAACACATTCATATCTGGTCACAGTGTCACCGTGACATGTGTAACCCTCCATGCAGGTGAGGCCGAGGCCAAGTCGTTACTTGTCTTCAACAAACAGATCTACTATTCAATTTCTGAGAAGTACCTCATTTTACCCTGCTATTCTACATCTATATATTACCTAAAAGCGTATGCTTACCATCAGGTAGTTCGTCTGCCATTGCACAAAGACTTTTTTTTGATACATCGGTATCTGGCTGGCGTACTGATTTTTCTGAACCGTCATTCAATCCATCGCGTCTCTGTACCACCTGAGGTGCCTGTGGCTCATCATCTACAATTAATGCAATTGATTGATTTTATATCGGAAGTGAAGGGAAAAACATAAAATTAGAATAGAGTAGATTAGAGTATTGTAGCCGATGTAGAGAAATTTGACAGATATAATTCAGCACAATCATGAAATACATTATACTAATCAGTGTGTCATCCGCAACACTTCAAATTCATTCGCAGCAGTGTTTAAAATATTATCAATATATTAGACACTGCAGGGCAAAATATCAGCAACTTTTGGTCAAACAAATATAGCTTGCCGGACATAAATTCGGTGATCCAAGCGATCTCATATACATATGTATGATTAACGTAATTAATTACCGTTTTGTTTCTTGGTTTTTGGGCGAATGTCAGGTTCCACATTTGTTTTTGAACCTTTTTCATCACTGGCAGCAGACTTTACCGGCAAAGAAGATGCTGTGCCTTTCGGGTTACTTTTAGTAGCCGCAGACTTCACTGGCAAAGAAGATGCTGTTCCTTTTTTGTTACTTTTAGTAGCAGCAGTCTTCACTGGCAAGGAAGCTTCTGAGCCTTTTTTATTACTTTTAGTGGCAGCAGACTTTACTAGTGAAGAAGATCCCGCAGAAGATGGTTTGCTTCGCAGAGGTGATTTCTTTTTTGTGTATTTTTTTATTGGAACGTTCACACCGCTAGAATCCTCCCTGTCGGCTGAAAAATTCACAAAAATGCATGTATTGTATCTATGTGTAAATAATCACGAATCAGCACGAGATTGTCGAAGGACTCACACTCATTAGATGTACTTTCAGTCGACGCTGAATTTAGCTTGGCATCCTGGGAGTCACTGTCAGTATCATTGAAGCTTAGAATGGTTTCCAACTGCTTACTGTTATTTTTTTTGCTTTTAGATTCGTAGATCTTCGTTACCGCAACCGACTTTTCCTTGGCATGATTTTCGTTATCGGTAGAATATGCATAGTTTGCTTCGTCAAGCATTTCTGCTTTCTTCATTGCATCGGCAAAGTTGTCTGATGAAGGGAAAAAAGAAATCAAAAGCTAGGTAATAGTTACGTTATATTGATGAACATATCAATTAGTTCTATGGTAATTTCATTTGTTGTGGAAAAAGGGAGAGGAAGAAAAAAATTCATGCATTATCAAATAATGTACCGCGAGCATAGCTGGTAGCAGCCGAGGCCCTCAAAATAAGTGACAAAAGTGTGTTTTAGACTTCCACAAAGTGACTAAAAAGTGACTAATATTGAGAAAAGTGGCTCGCTACCACCCCTTGTAAGGTATCTGCTAAAATTTGGATATTCAATTTTTCTGAAACATCTACTTCACCATTCGTATGGCTATATTTTCAATTGCTAGATTATTCAAGCGATCCACAGCCTAGGTTTCTGTTTCTTTTGTCATGACGTACTGCCTAGAGCATTGACCAGTTAGCGACGTAGCCCATGGTTAGTCGTTGGCGGCGCTAGGTCGTCGACTGGTGAACGCCTGGTGTTACGTTACAATAAAAGAATCAGAATCCTAGCCCAGGTATTTTTTAAACAAATTCAGGTCTTGTTCAGATTCATTCAGGTGAAACATTTTTGGGTCACATTACTATGCGCTTTAAAAAAATCGTGTTCATGAATTTTAGAATTGATAATTGTAAAATAATGTAAAGATAATAATCTTGCTTAGTAAAACGTGAATTCTTTCCAATTTATACTTGGTTTTTTCCTTCTAACGAACGAGGGATGTGACCTGTGTTGAGCGTACCTAAATCTAGGGACCATTCCACATCTTCAAACACTCACAGTATAGTAATACATTTTACAATATGATTACAGATTTTGTAGATGGGATGATACAGATTTACAATATGAAAGAAGGGATAAATACACGTAGAATTCTTATGTTAATCTGATGTGTGCTTTACTTGTGAATAATGAGAAGTAAAAGGTACAACGTACAAACATCAACGGACCTCATGCAACACAACCTTGGATGGTTTACGTATTCTTGTATATTCAGTATAACTACCAGAAAGAAACACATTACTCCAGGAATATGGATAATGACGACTGACCCCCTCAATTCATGATTCAGTTTGGATCTGATATGAATATTCAATTCTTAGGAAGAAAATAACTAAATGAATTAAATGAATTCAATTCCCAGGAAGAAAATAACTGAATGAATTTATTCCATGGTTCCTTTCCAAAAAAATAAAAATAAAATTAAGCCTGGCTAAAAAATCTCAAGCCGTTGGGAAGTTTCGTTTCAAAATTTTCTCAGCCTCAGAATAAATCATCTGTCGGCTGTGAATCATAGTACTGACCTGCTTCTCCCCTTAGGACGACAGGATACCATGCCCAACTCTCCGGAGCATCGGCTTCGGTTCTTCGTAGGTCGTCCATCAGGAGTCCGTCGTCCGGAGTGTCGATCGAGTCCATGAATTTGGCAACGCATTTGCCAATTTTGTGATCGAATTGAATCCATTTCGCTGGTACGAAATCAAAAGATTTTTTTGCTCCACATCGCTCCTCGATGAATTCAACTACCTGATATCGAATTATTTCTTCTGAGGAGATCTGAAATTTTAAACAAATTTATGGTTAAAAGCACATGTGCAGAATTAGACAGAATATATTCTGCATGACCTAAACCATGCATGACCATTGCAATTTGATTAGAGTCTTTTTCTCGAGTAAAAAAATCTCAACCCTATTTTGGCGCAAGCTTCATACGCCTATGGTCTTTAGAATGGTCGGAAGGGTAATGTCACTATTTACACTGTGTCTTGTGATAGCTCTTCAACTGATTTTATTGAAAAAATGACCCCAAACAATAGTTTATTTCGATATACGTTTCCAAAGGTAGCGATGAGTGTGAAGGCGCAGCACATGCCATCTTATTCAGTCTATGGCTCTCATTCGAATCACCTTACGGCTCTGGTCGCTCTGTGACACTCGTGCGGGCATTGCCGCCTTCGCAGACTTGTATCGAAATATACTACTGATACTTCCCGTTAGATCTGATCAATCAGGAATTCTTCGCGCCATGAAAATTTTTCATGAAAATTTAATCCCGTGTTGTAGGCATGCATCCCATGCTGGAGTCATGGGTTATGTGCGGTTAGACAGTGCGATTATTTTTTACCAAAATTTCGTTAGAATAAATCGATCTTTGTTTATCTAATGAAAAAATGTCGTAAAATTTGTAGTATATATTTATAAAATCAGTCGATAGAAATCTGAGACCAAAATTAACGAACTGACAAGTGTCTGAGCTGACAAAATTAGCCACGCGGTCGATCCTTTGCCGCGTGGGTAGAATAGTGAGGTTAGATTCTACGTCTCGACAAAAGCCTGTTCCACATAGTTCGAAAACATATTTCACATATTTCACTGAGTTCTACAGAAGTTTATAGACACTTACCGTGGTTTCCTTATTCTTTCCTCTCGACATTTTAAATTCGGTAGTTGGCTAGTTGCACGATTGAACGATTCGCAATAGAAACCGCGTGCTACGTGCAATCCCGCTCTCTACGCGACTACGCACACCAAGGATGGCCTTGATCCGGTCGGAATTAAACTAGTTCGTTTTTTATCCCACAGAAAATCAACGACTAGTAATAGCTAACACAAAAAAAAATAAAAGAAATGACGTAATAATGAGTCTAACTCACTATTATATCAGTGGTGTAAAGTAGTTTATTTTGGAAATAGCAGGCAACAAATCCGGTGCGCAGAAGTTATGCGCATTTGTCGCAATCGCTTTTCTTCCGTCTTCACAGCGAGCTATCAACTAATAACCAGTATAAGAAAAATAAAATAAAATTAATTATAGTAATTCAGATTACCGTAATTAATGTATTGTATACGTTATAGTCAATAAATGAATCCTAAATGAATGAAACACAACAATAAACGCCATGTGACTTCCGGCGCGCAGAAGTTATGGGCACGTATGTACCGATACCGGGAATAACCGACTCCCGTCCGAATACCGTCCTTTGTCACACAATCGCTAATCAGCTAGTAAAGTAATGATTTAATCAGTGATTCTGCAAACAATAGACGAATAAGTATTGCAACTGTCTAGCTCTTTCTTATCTTATATTTTCTAATTTATCTAAGGGTTGGGCGCCATCGTAGATTTACGAATAAGAATTTGGTAGAGACATAGGAGAGAACTCTGCATCCCAGGACGTCTGAGTGATCCTCAGGGTTGATCGAACGAAGCGGAGTAATAGCAGCAATATTCTTTTACGAACGAATAAGAACTTTGACTCCAATTTATAATTACTTTACAATGCGACGAAAGAAAAGGGATATTCGTACATGTTAATTAAAAAGGGAACATTTATTGTAATTGATTTTACGAGAACATGCAGGTACATGGACAGAGGATTATTTTATAATGTAATCAGTAATGTGTGTGAGTGTTATAAGAAACAGTGTATTAAGGATAATTGGATACGGGATTATGTGATATGAATGAGTATTTATAATATTACTTATAAATGGAAAATTGAAAGGTAATTGTGTTTAACATTAATTATAAATTAGGGCAATGAGTATTTTCGATTGCCTTGTGAACTCTACGAGAATTGCAAAGCAAAGATCTAATATTCGTGATCTTTTTCATCAGTATATGTATTGTCTATTTCGCTACGAGTTAATACCTAATTTCCCAGAAGGGGTTTTACGAACAGTTAGCGGGCGGCCATACATTTAATTGAATATGAAGGAAAAAATCTCTAATTCACTTGATCGAACCAACGTGACAAGAAGAAAGACCGAAGTACAATCCGCGTTGCAGTTGATGATCAAAGTGATACAAAATGAAAATTGATTGAACAGATCGGACGAGCAGAAGGACCGAAGTGCAATCCACGTCGCCGAAGCAGTAAAATCAATGAAGAAAGAAAATTGATTCAAAAGAACGGACAAGCAGAAGGACCGAAGTACAATCCACGTTGCCGAAACGATTAAATCAAAGGAGAAAGAAAATTGATTTAAAAGAACGGACAAGCAGAAGGACCGAAGTACAATCCACGTTGCCGAAACGATTAAATCAAAATGAAAGGAAATTTATATATGAATTTGGGAAGAACGGACAAGCAGAAGGACCGAAGTACAATCCACGTTGCCGAAGCAGACCAGCCGGATAGTCAGATAAGAAGCGGTGTATGGCGCACCTCGAGTGACGATTTTCCTCGATTTATATCTAATTTACAAAGTTACATTAATTATGACTTGATTAGCCATCCTACGGTGACAATAGGTAGCTTGCCCGAGTGCGTAAGCACTCGGCAGCTGATCTCGCGATGTAAAACAAGTGACCGCGCATCGCCTACTCGCGTGCTGGTCGTTTACTCCTGGCACCGCGTTACAGTATGGAGGAAAGGAACACAAATTCTTGTTCACGGGACCGTGTAAAAAGACACAGATCTCACCGTAGAATCGAAGCTGAAATGCAGGCAACACTTCGCAATTCCACTGGAGTAACTGCTTCTACAAATTCGAACACAGGTGGCTTTATCACATCCTATTGCTTATACTTATGCTACAATGCACGACAATGCAAAAATATTGAGGCCTGGCTTCACCACCTATAACAAATAACTTTTCAATCATCCATAAGCTCGTTGGGTTTTCGACGTTAAAATAAACCTTTATTGAAAAAATACACTGAATTGAACTAAAATATCGAAAAATTATGTGAACATTATTTTTCGATTTTTAGAAAATTCAGATACTGAGGACAGTGTCGTTGTCGGTGATAGACAGGGGATAACGAGAAGTTTACCTGCAGCAGATGCTCTAGATGGACTTGATACCGCTGTAGACATTGATATGGATCAAGAGATGGTGGAAAATTCACAGCAGGCAGATGCTCCGTTAGGATCTGATGTTAGTGATGATAGTTGCGTGGATCAGGAGACGACGATGGATGTACAGCAGCTAGATGATCAATTGGAATCTGATATCAGCGTTGACAGGTCAATAGATCCGGAGATGACACCAGGTACAGCAGAAGAAAATATTGACGCCGAACATGACAACGACTCCATCGAATCAGTAGAGATAAGAGAAGATGTTGTTCAGGAATTGCGTCGTTGGGCGATCGAATCAAATATTCAGCAAAATCATTTAGATAAGTTGCTTAAAATACTGCGTAAAGAATTGATTCCCACTTTACCAAAATCGTCAAAGACATTCTTGGAAACCGCCTCGGCAGCTTCATATCATATAAGAGTGATGGAAGACGATGGAATAATGAATACTCCTGGGCAGTTTGTTTATTTTGGGATAGAAGGAGGCCTCCAGCGGTGTATAAATCATAAGATTCATAATGGTATTATAGAATTGATATTCAACGTTGATGGACTGCCGATTTCAGAATCCCCTGCAAAATCTGCAGGGGATTCTGGGATTGATCATGAACAACGTACAGACGAGTCGTTTCGACAACAGAAGGATCCAGAACATCACACTGGTACCACACCACTGTTGGCTATAAAACCTGAACCAAATATGGTTTCGATATGTCTGTTGGACAAAATGCATTTATTATCTGGTGTAGTTAAAAAAATGATCTTATCTTGGACGAAAGGTTTACGTTCACCTCGACGTTTACGTCAGGGTTCATGTGATAAAGTGCGACTCAGTCCAAGTCAAAAACATGAACTTAATCGTCGACTATTATATTTGGAAAGACAAGTTCCGTGTGAGTTTCAACGGAAGCCTAGGCCTGTTTCTGACGTTTTGAAGTGGAAAGCAACCGAATTTCGGTTCTTTTTACTGTACTCTGGTCCCATTGTACTGAAATCTATTCTTCCAACAAATCTCTACAAGCATTTTTTGTTATTGCACGTGGCATTCAGAATATTATGTAGTGACGAATTTGCAGTGACTCATGCAGGGGTGGAGGGATGCCGGAGCTCAGGCGTTGGTAGAGGGGAACGTGGGGGCGGTGAGAAAAGACACTCGACGTTGTTGGTGAACCAGATGTATATTTATTGTCAGATCGGGGCATCAATCGTTACAGCTAGTAGATGAGAATGACGGGCCAGAAAAAGGGGAGGGTGACTCTGGGTAAGCAGAGATAGCGCGGCGGCCTCCGGCTGAACGACCGGTAGGCGTAGCGCGAACAGCTGAGGCGGTCAAGGCTGCGGGTGAGAGCGAGCGAGAGCACGCGGGAGAAAGCGGAGAGAGAGGGGGGGGGGGGGGGGGGGGTTGACGCTAGCTCGCACACCGGCGGGCGCGGTCGGAGTGGTGTTGGAGCGAGCACACCGATACTCCCAGATTCGTGTGAGTGTCGGATCGGCAGCTCACCGACCAGACGGGCGCGGGGCGAGGGGAAGCTGGTGGCAAGGCAAGGGACGGGGAGAGCGGGGAGGCAAGCGGGCATGCAATAAGCACAAGCAGAGCTAAATACAACAGGGCAAATTCTCAGCCTGGAAGACGGGGAAGCCGCTCGTTCCTTGGACGTAGTACACGTCGGTTTTCCTCTCCGGAAAACGGGAAAGGCTGGTCCAGGCGGAAAAATTGGAATATATAAATCTCCTACCTTCTCGTAGCTGGGCAACGGGAGTCCAAGGGAGGTGGCAATGTTCTGGGGGGCACACACTCGCACTCGGGGTTCTTGGTTGCTCAAAAAGCTAGGATTAGGCACTCGGGGGTCTAAGGCTTCCACGGAGTGGAAGTTGAAGCGGAATACGAACATCAGGACGATACCAAAAACGATTCCAAAAGCAAAGGACTATGACACTTGTCTATCGCGTAAACGGGTCAAGAACAAGATGGCTCGGCCTTCTTTTCCGGTAATTGGGTCACCTAAATTGACACTAGGTGCGCGATTTACCGGTAGATAGGCCGAGCGGGCGGGTTGCGGGGAGGAGGGCCGTTGGCTAGAGTCCGGAGTCTAAGTCGACCACGTGGTCCGTCATCTAGCGGTCCGGTCGACCGGCCTGGACTCTGGCGGGGGAGGGGAGGGCAGGGTACGTTCCGCGGCGTTGGAGGAGGCGAATATAACTGGCAGTGAGCTGCCACGTTACAATACCTTAGCATGGGTGACGTCATAGTGATTTTCAATCGGTTGTACTGCCTTCAATTTTGCATCAATGAATAAAGAAAATATACAGGGTGGTTCAGAACTCCGGTGACAGCGGGAACTGGCGGGTTCCTTATCAAATTACGAATCGAAAGTTCCTTTACGAAAATTCTCTGAGACCAATGGTTCTCAAGTTATTGAGGATCGCGATTGACCAATCAGAGCATCTCTCCGCGACAGTAATAGTGCCGGCTGGAGCGAGACGGAGAGAGAAGAGGAAGACGGAAGAACGGAGAGACGCTCTGATTGGTCAAGCGCGATCTTGAATAACTCGAGAACCGTTGGTCTTGGAGAATTTTCGTAAAAGAACTTTCGTTTCGTAATTCGATAAGGAACCCGCCAGTTCCCGCTGTCAGCGGAGTTCTGAATTACCCTGTATAATGTGACTTCATCATTATTATTATTATTTTTTGTCAATTACCAAAATATTATATATATGTATATACAGGGTGGTCTTTTTTAATCGCCCCAGGCGAATATCTCGGAAACTGAAAAAGATACGAAAAAAAGTTTGCTACAAAACTTGAAGGGTTTTGAGGGGGAAAGATGATGACGGTATGTGTTGACTTGTGGATTCTGCCACTTCTGAGATTTCGCTAGTAACTTCGGATTTTAGATAGGGAACACATATTTCCGATATGAGCAGTTGATAGCCGGAACAAAGACTGATTCGAATACGTGGAGAAGAAAAAATTAAAATTTTTTTTTTGAATTTTTATTTTTATTTTTTCGAATTTTTTTTTCGAATTTTTTTCTCCAATTTTGTCATTTTCTGTCAATCAAGCCAATAGCAGACCTGGAGACAAATTCCAAAACGTGAGAACAATAGTACGGTGTACAACAAGGGGGGAGGATAATTTCTAACTCGGGTAAGATGATGGTGATGGCACCTTCGGCGCCCTCGACTCCGACTCGTGCACCCTCACCTGACCCTCGCTAGAAAAAATAACGAAATTTGAGAAAAAAAAATTCAACAGAAAGTTCAAAAAAAAAAAAAAAATTCAAAAAAAAAAATTCAAATTTTTTTTTCTCCTCGTATTTGAATCAGTCTTTGTTCCGGCTATCAACTGCTCATATCGAAAATATGTGTTCCCTATCTAAAATCCGAAGTTACTAGCGAAATCTCGGAAGTGGCAGAATCCACAAGTCAACACATACCGTCATCATCTTTCCCCCTCGAAACCCTTCAAGTTTTGTATCAAACTTTTTTTCGTATCTTTTTCAGTTTCCGAGATATTCGCCTGGGGCGATTAAAAAAGACCACCCTGTATATATAAAAAAACTTAAAATGACCCAATTCTATAGCGTATGGCTTCTATACAGTTAAGCTAGTAGTCTCTATTCAAACTTTGAGATCTATTATTGAGGACATGCAATCAATTCCTGATCAGGTCCTGATCTACCGTTCCTCGATCAAAATCTTGGGATTAGCTGTCCGGGAAGGCTGATCAATTCCTGATCAGGTCCTGATCTACCGTTCCCTGATCAAAACCTTGGGATTAAATATCAGGAAAAGCTGATCATTTCCAGATCAGGTTCTTATCTCGTAGTCTCTATTGAAACTTTGAGATGTATTATTGAGGAATGCGATCAATTCCTGATCAGGCCCTTATCTAGCGTTCCCCGTTCGAAACCTTAAGATTAGATGTCCGGGAAGGCTGATCAATTCCTGATCAGGTCCTGATCTACCGTTCCCCGATCGAAACCTTGAGATTAGATGTCCGGGAAGGCTGATCAATTTTTGATCAGGTCCTGATCTACCGTTCCCCGATCGAAACCTTAAGATTAGATGTCCGGGAGGGCTGATCAATTCCTGATCAGGGGGGCGATTCTGTAACTCTGTCCATAACTTATGGACGTCTATAAGTTTTTTCCCCGAGGCTACGCCAGTGCATTGCCCTGCTAGCACCCGCCCACCTCCGCAGCAGCCTATGCGCTTTGTTTACGGGTAGCAACCATCGGAGCCAGCCAATCAATTTATGGACAAGGAACAATTGAACCCAAGGAAAGTCCGGCTCCGTGATAGCGCTAACTTAGCGCTAGGAAGTTAGCGCTATCACGGAGCCGGACTTTCCTTGGATTCAATTGTTCCTTGTCCGTCAATTGATTGGCTAGCTCCGACGGTTGCTACCCGTAAACAAAGCGCATAGGCTGCTGCGGAGGTGGGCGGGTGCTAGCGGGGCAATGCACTGGCGTAGCCTCGGGGAAAAAACTTATAGACGTCCATAAGTTATGGACAGAGTTACAGAATCGCCCCCCAGGTCCTGATCTACCGTTCCCTGATCGAAACCTTGGGATTAAATATCAGGAAAGGCTGATCATTTCCAGATCAGGTCCTTATCTACCAGCCCTCATCAAAACTTTGAGATTTCTTATTGAGGAATGCGATCAATTCCTGATCAGGTCCTGATCTACCGTTCCTCGATCAAAACCTTGGGATTAAATATCAGGAAAGACTGATCATTTCCAGATCAGGTCCCCATCTACCAGTCCCCAATAAAACTTTGAGATTTATTATTATGGACATTAGAGTGAGCCAAAAAAACTAACCTATAGAATTTATAGGCTTAAATGAACCTATTTGCCGAGAAAAAAATATCTGTGGAAGGCAGAATTTTTAGCTCAATATTAAAAGGTGGCGGTGGGCAGTCAAAGTTTCCCATTTAAATAACACGTAAAAAAATCTTTTTTCATTAAAAGTATCATAACTTTTGAACCGTATGAGCTAAAATTTTTTACATTGCGGATTCTTGTAGAGCATAAAATTTCCTAAAAATCTATATTTTTTACGATTTTTTTGAAGCCAAAAATTCGTATATTTGGAGGCCTTGAAAAAATGAAAAAATCGAAATATGCAGTTTTTGTGTTTTTTTATTAAATGTGTTTTTTTAATTAAATTTAATATTTTTTTAGATGGCTTCTCAGATGGAGCAGCTTCCCAGTATAAAAATGAAAAGAATTTCATTAACATAACGCATTATTTTGAACCGTTCGGATGTCAAGCTGAGTGGCATTTTTTTGGCTACATCACATGCAAATGGCCATGCGATGGGGTGGATGAAACTGTCTGGCGAGTTTACAATTGATTGGCAATTCAGATCCTATTTAAACACCGCTGGATTTGTATAATCGGGCATGCTTTTATTTCAGGAGCATATCTTTTGCCTGCTGCAGAACATACAGCAGAAGAAGCTATTTCACAAAATCGATTCGATGAAGCTTTGACGGTTCGTGGCATTCTGGAATTACATGTAGTCATTCCGATTTCTGATGGATTTATAAAAACGAAGTTATTTTCCGTATCAGAAAATTTTGATCATGTGAAAGTTAGGAATTAATATTCAACTTGCGTGTCCAACTAAGCGTTATCGAGCGCAATTTCACTCAAAACATTGCCCCTTTTCAGAGTCACCAAAATTTGGCAGTAATCGATAATTTCCATTCCACGAAGCATAACTACTAGCTCTTCTCTGCAAAGTTACGAGAGAATCACAAAAGAGCCACAGTCAGTAAATTGCACAAACCTATTGCAATGGAACCAGGGATGGGATTCTGTAACTCTCCGCTAACTCCGCAAAGTCCGCTAACTCCGCTAACTCAGCGGAGACCGTTGGTTGGCTAAGAAGCCAACCGACCGACCAATCAGAGACCGCTTCGGGCCTCGGTGGTGCCTATATGGTGGCGCTGTGTACGGTGGTACCCTGTACGGTGGTGCCGTGGGCTTTGTCCGGCTGCCAATTGCAACAAATAAACAAACGCAAGAGCTCCTGTCATTTGATACAAATGCATGAATTTCATAAGAATAAAGTGAGGAGATAAAAAGGTGGAAAGAAAACGAATAAATGAATCAAAATATCAGACTGTGGGCTACAGGAAATAGGACTATAGGAAAAAGGTAATGGGAAATAAGCGATAAGAAATAGGCACCACCGAAATCCGAAGCGGTCTCTGATTGGACGGACCGTTGGCTTCTTAGCCAACCAACGGTCTCCGCTGAGTTAGCGGAATTAGCGGACTTTGCGAAGTTAGCGGAGTTAGCGGAGAGTTACAGAATCCCATCCCAGAACGTTGATTGCAGCACAGGTGTGTTCAACTTAACAATAACCGTGCTGGAATTTTCGGAACAAGTATAATTCGAAGCGAAAATAACCAGTAGACGTATTCTGAAAGTCCAAAGTAGTTGAATAACTATTTTCCAAGAGAGAATAGCCCTAGAAAATAGCGAAACATTGAATGAAATTCAACGGCTACGTGAAACAGCGAGCCTACCGGAGCAGCGCCACCGTGGAACGGCACGCGCGGCGACGCACGTCCGGACGTTTTAATTTTTTTCTCCGGACCTAGTATGGTCTCCGTAAATTTTTTTCACGAATTTAAAGGGGAAGGATCCAGCTATCTCGAAAAAAATTGTCTCCATGAAATTTACCGTACCCTTTGGAAATGGCGGCTGAATTTCGGCAAAAAATTACGAAAAAAACTTGAAGAACTTCATTTTTTTCTCGAACATATTTTTTTTAACAGTAGTTCTTTCTTTTGTGAATGAAATGAGTCCAAGATCATTCGGCTGCGATCAATGGTTCCGGAGATATGAATTTTTAAACCAAGCAGTGCAAAAAAATTCAAACACCCGTAACTCCGCCATTTTTGAAAATTTTTCGAAATCCGTGAAATTCTATTTTTTTTCCATAGTACTAAAGATTCCTCGAAGGGCGCAAAGATCCGCGATTTGAGTGTTTTTTCTTCGAGTGAAATGACATGGATCCGCTCATATACATAAAATACGTATAGTAATGGCGCAAGGCCGAAAAAAAAACGCAAAATCCTTTCATGTGTTACACAAAACATGGTGCGCACCAAGCCGAAGGCGAGTGCGTCTTGCGAGCCGGAGATGACTTCAAATTTTGATTCAATCCGTTTCGCTTGACATGCAATGTCTTATGTTTTGAGAATTTTTTGGATTTTCGGATTTCCTGGACTTTGTAGCATTGAAACTAAAAAATCAGACAAGTCTAACATACCGCATCCCTCTCCTGCCGCTCGTTCTCCCGCCTCTTGCTGTCACGCCCCTCCCTTCGCTGTTTTTCTCTTTCTCGCTGCTTCTCTTCCGCCGCTCTTTCTTTCTTCTCCCTCTCCTTTTCTTTCGCTCTCTCTCGCTGCTTCTCTTTGGCCTCTCTTTCCTTCTTTTCCCTCTCCATCTCTTTTGTCGTCTCTCGCTGCTTCTCTTTCTTTTTCTCAGTCTCCTCTCTTTCCTTCTTTTCCTTCTCTTCTCTCTCTCTCTCCTTATCTCTCTCCTGCAATTCTTTTTTCAGCATCTCTCTGTCCTTTGCTACCTCCTCCCTCATCGCGACTAATTCTTGGAATTGCCTGTTCACGTCCTTCTGGGTCTTCTCCAATTTGAGGAACAACTCTTCGGCTGACATGTTCTAATCGACACATAAATTGTACAGCTAATGATAATGCAATCGACCAGACGCAAAATGGCGGCTTCGAGATGGTGTCTGGTCATAAATTAAGACTAAACTCTTTGAAAACCTGTAGGGTGTCAAGTGTATTTCATCCATAAAAATCCACAGCATAAACACGAATTTTTGAAAACCAAAGGTTACTGTTGGGGAATAATTGATGAGGCAGGTACCATACAAGAAGATACAAGTCACACCTGAATTAATTTTGGCAGTATGTGAAAGGAAGGATTTCTGGGACCCCGGACACCCTGAAAACGTATAATCGAGGTTTGGTGGTAGTCAGGCGAGTTTGAGCCTACAAATAATCTACTTACCTTGATGTAGGTTGTGCAACGACTGATACGTGTCTGCGGAAATCACTTCTATATATGAGCGGGTCCATGTCATCTCACTCGAAAAAAAACACTCAAATCGCGGATCTTTGCGCCCTTCAAGGAATCTTTAGTACTATAGAAAAAAAAAATAGAAGTTCACGGATTTCGAAAAATTTTCAAAAATGGTGGAGTTACGGGTGTTTGAATTTTTTTGCACTGCTTGGTTTGAAAATTCATATCTCCGAAACCATTAATCGCAGCCGAATGATCTCAGACTCATTTTATTCACAAAAGAAAGAGCTACTGTTAAAAAAATATGTTTAAGAAAAAAATGAATTTCTTCAAGTTTTTTTCGTCATTTTTTTCCGAAATTCGGCCGCCATTCCCAAAGGGTAGGGTAAATTTCATGGAGACAATTTTTTTTAGATAGTTGAATCCTTCCCCTTCAAATTCGTAAAAAAAAATTTATGGAGACCATACTAGGTCCGGAGAAAAAAATTAAAACGTCCGGACGTGCGTCGCCGCGCGTGCCGTTCCACGGTGGCGCTGCTCCGGTAGGCTCGCTGTTTCACGTAGCCGTTGAATTTCATTCAATGTTTCGCTATTTTCTAGGGCTATCCTCTCTTGGAAAATAGTTATTCAACTACTTTAGACTTCCAGAATACTACGTCTACTGGTTATTTTCGCTTGGAATTATACTTGTTCCGAAAATTCCAGCACGGTTATTAATTTCCAGCACATGATGTCATTGAAAAGCAGCAAATCAGTCATTGGCGGGAGATAAAAAAAACCGTGAAAGTTGGTGAATTTCTAGTCGTGTGCGATTTCACTGACAATCATGCGTTTATTGTACAAGATTCCACTCAAGGGTTCAACCAGAGATCCATCCAATTGTAGTTTATTATGAAAGTCACAGCGAGGGAGAATTGAACCATTTTAGTTTTTTAATAATTCCATAGTGTCTGAAACATAATACGATCGCAGTTGATTTATTACAAACAAAAAATTGATCGATTTTATGATCGAGAAGTTTCAAGGTTCACTTACAATTAAAAAAGAAGATTTACTCAGATGGAGCAGCTTCCCACTATCAAAATGAAAAGAATTTCATCAACATAACGCATTATTTTGAACCGTTCGGATGTCAAGCTGAGTGGCATTTTTTTGGCTACATCACATGCAAAGGGCCATGCGATGGGGTAGATGAAACTGTCTGGCGAGTTTACAATTGATTGGCAATTCAGATCCTATTTGAACACCGCTGGATTTGTATGATCGGGCATGCTCTTATTTCAGGAGCATATCTTTTGCCTGCTACAGAACATACAGCAGTAAAAGCTATTTTACAACAATCGATTCGATGAAGCTTTGATGGTTAGTGGCATTCTGGAATTACATGTAGTCATTCCGATTTCTGATGGATTTATAAAAACGAAATTATTTTCCGCATCAGAAAATTTTGATCATGTAAAAGTTAGGAATCAATATTGAACTTGCGTGTCCAACTAAGCGCTATCGAGCGCAATTTCACTCAAAACATTGGCCCTTTTCAGAGTCACCAAAATTTTGCAGAAATCGATAATTTCCATTCCACGGAGCATAACTACTAGTTCTTCTCTGCAAAGTTACGAGAGAATCACAAAAAAGCCACAGTCATTAAATTGAACCAGAACGTTGATTGCAGCACAGGTGTGTTCAACTTAACAACCGTGCTGGAATTTTCGGAACAAGTATAATTCCAAGCCAAAATAACCAGTAGACGTATTCTGGAAGTCTAAAGTAGTTGAATAACTATTTTCCAAGAGAGGATAGCCCTAGAAAATAGCGAAACATTGAATGAAATTCAACGGCTACGTGAAACAGCGAGCCTACCGGAGCAGCGCCACCGTGGAACGGCACGCGCGGCGACGCACGTCCGGACGTTTTAATTTTTTTCTCCGGACCTAGTATGGTCTCCATAAATTTTTTTTTACGAATTTGAAGGGGAAGGATTCAACTATCTAAAAAAAATTGTCTCCATGAAATTTACCGTACCCTTTGGGAATGGCGGCCGAATTTCGGAAAAAAATGACGAAAAAAACTTGGAGAAATTCATTTTTTTCTCAAACATATTTTTTCAACAGTAGCTCTTTCTTTTGTGAATGAAATGAGTCCAAGATCATTCGGCTGCGATCAATGGTTTCGGAGATATGAATTTTCAAACCAAGCAGTGCAAAAAAATTCAAACACCCGTAACTCCGCCATTTTTGAAAATTTTTCGAAATCCGTGAACTTCTATTTTTTTTCCATCGTACTACAGATTCCTTGAAGGGCGCAAAGATCCGCGATTTGAGTGTTTTTTTTCGAGTGAAATGACATGGACCCGCTCATATGCATTGGGATCTCAAGTAGAGGCGTGGCTTATGGATTCGGGTGCAATATGGCGGATATAGGTGGGCTACAGAAATCTCTCGAGATCCAAAAATCTCATTCGATACGTTTCGTTTTCCATAATTAGGCCTTCATCTTTGACTTTATGCATGAATTTCCCAGGTATACAATATTTACATTACTTGCACGCATGTATCACAGATGTTTCAACCCACTTTCACTAGTACAAAATTCAGCCGCCAAAGGTCAGGGCGTCACATTTGAGATCCCAATACCATGGATGCGTCAGTCATGGGTAGGACTCTAGCAACGGTGGCTTCGGGGCCACGAGCCCGGCCGAGTCGAGCCGAGGATGCCCGAACTCGGAGCGAGAGAGTCAGTGTCGAGGCGACCGCAGGACGACGTGGATCTATACTTTACACGCATATCTTTGTATTCGTTCAATTATCTTAGTCATGAAACTTGTATATTCAACTCTGATTGATTGTGTGAAGACCCGCAACTCGTACTGCAATGCAAGAAGCCCCATCTTGCCAATACATGTATACGTGGTCGACGAAATTTTTCACGTAAGGTTTTTTTCCATTAATCTTCTTATGCATTTCACAATTTGTACTTGCTATCAACGAAGAATGCTGTTCTGTTGTCTACAATAAAAAATGTGTCGAGAAGAATATGAAAGTAGATAACTGCAGTTATATGTTGTACTTGGTCATTTCATTACTCTAGTGATGTAAAAATGAATCTAATCGTAAATTCAGTAAACATCGATTTCACATCGTATAGCAGTAGAAAATAGTACATTACAGTTCTAGTACGAAAAGGCTTTTTTGATGAAACGAGAGGTTTACGGCACGAGCCGAAGGCGAGGGCTGTAACGAGTTTCGTCAAAAAGTCTTTTCGTACGAGCAACGACAATTATTTTTGATCACAAGAACCGAGAAATCGCGACGAAGTTGCGATTTGGAGGTTAGAGTGATGAAAATAATGTTCTGCTTCTCAGTTTCGAATGCTTTCATCAAAATACAACACGTTACACGGGTCAGGGAGCGGTAGACTTGTGATGCTTTCGCTCTCTTTCTCTCCCGTCACCGCTAGTTGGACAGAGACCTACGCTCCGCCTTAGCCTCGTACTCTTTCTCCGTCGAGCGACGACGCGGCACGAGTCACGACATCGTTTCGGGACGTGACGCATAAGCTGTGCGTGCACGCTCATCAGTGCTGTGGAGCAGCTGATTGGTCCGGACGACGTGCAAGTAAACATAGCGTCTACAAGTCAGCGTGGCCGTATCATTTCTGCGCCAGACTACGAGGCGCGCGGAAGGCACTAACAGCCGTCGTACGGGAACGTGTCACGTGCACGGCAGTTGCAGGTTTGGTTATCCGAATTTTCGATTATCTAAACGGCGCCCGGTCCCAATTAGTTCGGATAATCGACGCTTTACTGTAGATGCGTCACATAGATAGCTGAAAGACAGCGAGGGAGGGATCATTGTAAATTCAATTCACTCTAGTTCCAACATGTAGTGAATTGTGTTCGCATAACGTGATTGGCGATATGTTTTGAGATGTATTACAGGTTGAATCGCGCTTCGGCATGCCACACAATTGCAGTCGTGCATTCGCTCATCACTCTTGCGCAACATTGGGTACGATGCCGTTACAGTACAGGGTGCTCGGCGCTCTTTGTTCGTCGGAATGAGGCAGCTACGGAGAGGCGACGAATTGCGGCAGCAGTGCCGTTTCTACGGAGATAGCCGCCCGGGTTCAGCAGAATTCATCGCCGCCCCCCCCCCCCCCCCCCCCTCCCCCCCATTTCATACTTGTATTTTTAAAAGAAAATTTTGAATTATACATGAATACAGGGGGGTCCATTCAATTCGCCCCTGGCGAATACCTCCAAAAATAAAAAAGACACAAAAAAAGTTTGCTACGAAACTTGAAGGGTTTCGAGGGGGAAAGATGATGATAATATGTGTTGACTTGTGGGTTTTGCCACTCCCGAGATTTTACCAGTAATTACGGATTTCAGATAGGGAACACACATTTGGATATCGTGGAATCTTATTAGCGAGATCAAAGACGAATTCAAATACGCAGAAAAAAAAAATCGAATTTTTCATTAAAAAAAATTCATTTGTCTCTTTTATATTATATATTCAATTTCTTTATTCAAATTTTCATTTGGTTTTTGTTTCAATTTTTCCATTTCCTGTCGATCAAGCCAATAGCGGACTCGGAAACAAGAAGAAAAATTTGAATCAAAAACAAAAATTGAAAAATTGAAAAAAAAATTGAAAAATGAACTAAAAATGAAATCACAATTCTTTTTGTTCTCCATATCTGACAAAATCAGTCTTCGATCTCGCTGTTAGCTGCTCATATCCAAAATAGGTGTGTGTTCCCGATCTAAAATCCGAAGTTACCTAGGGCGACCCTGTATGATATATCAGGAGGTTTGTATTATTATTTATTGTAATTATAATCATATCTACATTGAACGTAATCATTTCAATGGCTTGGATGTATAACTTTGCATCTCGCGAGCGACTCTGAAATCTCTTTGTAGTTGTGTGGTGAGTCTGTAGCACTACAGAGCGGTTTCCTAGTGCCTCATGAGATGCAATTCGTCCAACCGATCGTGCCACCCATCGTGGGAAGATTTGTCTCTTCCGTCAAGCAAGAAAAAAAAAAAAAAATCGGCGCTGCGGCCGCCCCTGGCAGCGGCCGCCCGGGTGCGATGCACCCGTTGAACCCCGGCTCGAAACGGCACTGTGCGGCAGGAACCATTTACCAGTCACAAGCGCTTCCGGGGCCATCACCGACGCATTGAACCAGCACCGGTTACCGGTGAGATAAACCGCTTCACAGAAGAAACGGGCGCGAAGGGAGGCCAATTATTCAGAGGTAAATGAGCCGAAGTCAATGTACATGATAAGCTATGTAATAGGATTTCAATATTCGCAATAACAATGAAGAGATGATAAACCTGCAAATGATATCATCGCAAAACAGATTGATAGAATCACATAGTGACTGAAAAAAGGTGTGATTGATGGTGGGCGAGGTTTTGTTGAAGAGGTTTTGCATTATAGCTGTACTGTGAAAGTCGCATGAGCCGAATGTCAGACTCCCGGGTCATTCTAACAAACCTTTGTTCTTTTTTGGAGCCCGAAGTTAGAGTATTGTTGGAGCAATTGATAAATCTTAGATAATGATTGCAAATATACTTTCAAATAACGAGTCTTTCACATTAGAATATCACAGGCTGTCATTGTAGTGCAAGTTAGCGCCTCGAGGAACCAAGGTGGCGGGTATCGACACTTCGAACAACATTACTGAAAGCGTATGCTAACGATGAAAGATGAAATTGGAAGCATCTGAGAGATCGGAATAGACTCTTGATATCGCATTCGTTGTAAAATAAAGTTCAATTCATTTTCATCAGCTTTTGAGCCTAGGACGATGCTGAAAACTCTGCGATTCAATAGTCTTTCGGAGACAATAATTTCAGTTTCGCAAGGTTCCCAACTTTCCAACGGTAACGAAAGAACAGTCGAACTTGAAAAACTCTTTGAAAACGATATTGTACACGTAGCGTGAGATTCAAAGAAGAGCTCCAAGTTTCAGGATATTATTGTCGTACATAATTTTTTCTAATTCCACTATTGTTCTATATCTGCAATCGAACAATTCGAAAGAGATGAAAAAGTGATTCTTTGAATTTTCCATCGTTTTGGTTAGATCATGGGACGAGCAGGGAACCTCTCGTAGTTAAATTCATGGTTTCCGGAGACTATTTCATTGTAGGGTTTTCTGAATCGTCGAGCTGGCGGCTTATCAAAACGATTTGAACCACAAAGAAGAATCCTTGCCCCGGTGATACCCTGATGTAATTACCCAGTATTCATTCGTGTTTTCTAGGTTCCGAGAAAGTGTTGTGTAAGGTATTTATTTATTTCAGATAGCGATGCCTGTAACGAGTTGGATATTTTTGCTTCATTGGGCCAGGCATATTAAAGTGCGAGAAACTGGACACGCTAGGCCAAGTGCATATGATTGAAATCATGAAAGAACTTGGCAAGGTAATCATGCGACGGCTTGCCGAAAGAAGAATGGGATCGATATTTTTCTCCATAGGCTGGCCTAACTATACGTAGTTTTCCAGGTGACCACCCAATCAGCTGCACGTCCTAGTTCCTCAGAGAGACGGAGAAGAAATGTTGTGAAAAATGGTTAGATACATTTCAACCGCTGCTAGAGATGTCCTGGTTACGTTGAAAAAGTATCATATTATTATACATGTACGAGAAATTCTGGAAAAACAAACTGTTCGATTTTTTAGATTCGAAATAAATAATTTCCTGCTGATGAGGCTTGGCAGCCCGAAGGAAATTTTATCACAAAAACGCCACTTTATGTAATAAAACACATGATTTTTCGACATTTTGAACACGATTAGAAACACGGTCAATTCTAGTACATTGGTTCTGAACACTGAACTCATAGATAACAAATACGAAAGTAACTACCGTATTCGAGTAGAAAATGTTCACGTTATTATTCAGACGCGAGCACAGTAAATGCATCCACCGTATCCAACATAGTTCTCGCTTTATGCCAGGCCTCATAACTGAGAAGTTATTCTTTCATTTTTTTTAAATGTAGCAAAATGAACATCCCGGAGGTTCCTTCAGAATGTTTCATACGTATTGTGACGAGATTTTCACCGGCCGCGAGGATCAGCCGGCGGAATATAACTCGACTACAAACAAGAACCCAACGTATAAAAACTCAATAAAAATGCGGAAAGTTAAATAACAACAAATGACTCGATAGAAAAAGATAATAAATTGGGCGCCAGGCACGTAAAGCGTGCCGCGATACGAAAAAGACTCGAAAAGCAAGAAAACTAAATGAACAACAAAAATAGCGAGAAAAAGGATAGGTAAAGGCGAAAAGAAAAGACTCGACTTAACTAAGTATTTGGTAGAGGGGAACGTGGGGGCAGCGAGAAAAAGAAAACACCTGCGAAATAGTATAGGAAGTAACAAATAAGGTAGTTTATTAACAAAATAGTAGAGAAAAAGCCAGAGAAAGATACAAAACAAAGAGGAAGAGCGGAACTAATCAAAAGAAGAAGATGTACAATTAAGCGAAAAAGTTAACTCTAGCCCCACAGGTCGGGGTTGACCAAAATGTTCAAAAGTTAAAGGCAGAAGGCCATACGCAAGAAAAAGCGTGGAAGAGATAGAGATAGGTAGAAATAGGTAAATCGGCGTAACCTAGGGAGACGGCATTGACGGCAGGGGAAGACGGGAGGAGTTCGCGCACACACACACACGCTCACGTGTGGCCTACGACGCAGCGTAGCCGTTACCCGACGCACACACACATACTCTGCCGCGGCGATTACAAAAGCACGGCGCGCACACTCACACTCTCACACACACAGGGCAAACTAAGTAGGCAAAAAGGTACAAGGGAGCGGGGGTCTCAACCCAAGGCACAAGTAATGCAAGATATCAAAAATATAAAGCCAAGCATCAAAATTAGTGTACAATGACCATCGACAACCCGTCACAGGTAAGGAAGATAAAATCTGGCCCATGCGACTGCGGAAGGCAGCGTGGCCGTTGAATCAAAAATGGACGGAGGGTCGTGGTTTAACGGCGGAAAGCCTACCTTTATAAATTCGGCTCCGCTCGTGTTAACGAAGCACTACAATATGCGGTACTGAACTACAAAGCGAAATCCAAAATTTCAAAGCGTTACTCAAAACAAACTCAAACTTATGCGATACGATACTCGAAAACTAAAAACTATGCGATAAAGCTCAGCGCGAAGCGTGGCGACTAGTTGCGGTACATCCAGAGGAGAGTTGAAGATTGAAGAAGAGAGTGAAGAAGAAGGCGGAAGACGGCGGGTCACGTGTGTTTCCAGGGGTTTCGCTACTAGCCTGGTGGTTTCGCCGTGTCTCGCTGGATGGGGCTGGTAATTAGCCTATTTGGCAGTTGTCATGGCAGGACACCGGTGGACCAGGCCGGTGGAGCGGGTTGCGTATGTTGAGGCGTTACGTAAGCGAGGCAGGCGGCAGGCGTAGCACAGCCGAGACACGACTACTAACACCAGGTTTTCGATACTTCCCCTGGAGTAGATCGCCGGATCATCCCACGACGTCCCACGATGTCCCTCGGTGCGGAAACCTGGTAGATACAGTGAAAAAAACTTACGGCAGACAAATGCTCTACAATAATTGAAACTACTGTCGGCGCAAAAAGGTTAGAGCCCTGAGTTTCAGTGGTCATAACTTCTGAGGGAAAAATGCTAGAGCAAAAAATCAAAAACGATCGTAGGGCGCCGAGTTGTCTGCGTTCATGGATCATTCAAAAATTTCGGTGCGAAAATCGTGCCAACCGCAGTGACCTCCAAAGGGTCAAAAAACGTAGTTTTCCGGGGGTCCATTGCCGTTCGTGAAGTTTAACCCGTCAGCGTTCGTCCAAAAAAAGTGTTAAAAATCTGAAAAAAATCATGAGTATTCCCCGAACATTCATAAACATGATGACTTTTGGAATTTTTTAAAATCTTGCAAGACCTCGACGCCAGGTGCAAAAAAGTCCGATCGTGCGATTTGGAGAAGGGCTCGGTACCGGTGACCCTGAGATAGCTCAAATTCTTCGTTGAAATAAACACTATTCGATTCCGTAATCAGTTTCTAATTCGCAATACTGAACTTGCAGGTATCGACGCCGACAATTTTCTCAATATGCACTGGGCGACGTGCGCCCGAGTCGCGATATTCGTCGCTGCATTTTCCCCCCTTCGGCCCCGCTGTCGACTCAACTGTTGCTTACTGTCCATAGTATGCAATATATGTATACGTAGCGTATGTGTGTAGACCCGTCAATAACTAATGGTAAACAAAACAAATCGGTCTGCAAGCAACAATTGAGTCGGCAGCGGGGCCGAAGGGGGGAAAATGCAGCGACGAATATCGCGACTCGGGCGCACGTCGCCCAGTGCATATTAAGAAAATTGTCAACGTCGATATCTGCAAGTTCAGTATTGCAAATTGGAAACTGATTACGGAATCGAATAGTGTATATTTCAACGAAAAATCTGAGCCATCTCAGGGTCACCGGTACCGAGCCGTTCTCCAAATCGCACGATTGGAGTTTTTTGCACCTGGCGTCAAGGTCTTTCAAGATTTGAAAAAATTCTAAAACCCATCATGTTTGCGAATGGTCGGGGAATACTTATGATTTTTTTCAGATTTTTAACACTTTTTTTAGACGAACGCTGACGAGTTGAACTTCACGAACTGCAATGCACCCCCAGAAAACTACGTTTTTTGACCCTTTGGAGGTCACTGCGGTTGGCACGATTTTCGCACTGAAATTTGTGAATGATCCATGAACGCAGAAAACTCGGCGCCCTGCGAACGTTTTTGATTTTTTGCTCTATGATTTTTCCCTCAAAAGTTATGACCACTGAAACTCAGGGCTCTAACCTTTTTGCGCCGACAGTAGTTGCCATGGGGAGACGCCACCGGTACGGGAAAAGACGGCAGGAAAGGGAAGGGAAAAGGTAGATCGCGAACGGATCGCCACGCGATAAATTAGGTCGCTCACGTTGTTGGGAAGAGGCGATGGTCTGTGGCGGATTAAAAATCCGCCACGTTACAGTATATTGTGATATGATATCTTTCTGGTAGAACTACCAAATTAAAGCATTTTTGGAATTTGTAATTATGTGTAGTTATCCATGGTCATATTTGAATAATTTTGCTCAAAATAACACATAGAGCACAGCGCATAAATCAGCGGTTAGAGGAGAAATACTTTTGGTCCGACTGCCCTGTAGAAAAAATATCATTTCAACTTTCCTCTACTGTCGGCGCAAAAAGTTTTGGCACCTTATTTCGAGTGACCATAACTCCTGTAAAAATAAATGATGGAGCATAGAATCAAAAACTGTCGTCAGGAGCCGAGTTTTCTGCGCCTGATGGTCATTGAAACATTTCGATTGAAAAATCGTGTGGGCCGCTATGATCTCCGAAGTGTTGGAAAACGTAGTTTTCACGGAGTCAATCAGCGTACGTTGACTTCAACTCGTCACCGTTTGTCTGAAAAAAGGGTTAAAAATCTGCAAAAATCCAAAAAGATTCCCGAATCATTGACAAACATGACCGTGCTTTGGAATTTGAAAAATGTTCAAAAACCTGGACACCAGGTGGAAAAAAGTCCGATGATGTGATTCGGCGAACGGCTTGCTCTAGGCGAATCTGAGCTAGCTAAAAATTTTCGTTAAAATGTACACTATTTGATTCCGTAATTAGTTTCCGGCTCACAATATTAAGCTTGCAGTCATCGACGTTGATAGTTTTTTTGAATAACGAGGGGCTCCGTGTGCCTGAGTTGCGATATTCGTCGCTGTATTTCCCCTCTTCCCTCCCGCCTGCCGACGCATTTGTTGCTCACGGTCTTCGGTATATTATGTATGTGTGTACACGGACTGCGAGCAACAATTGCGTCCTCGGTATACTATATGTGTGTACGAGGACCGCGAGCAACAATTGCGTCGGCAGGCGGGAGGGAAGAGGGGAAAACAGCGACGAATATCGCGATTCAGGCACAAGGAGCCCCTCGCTATTTAGAAAAATTATCGATGCCGATTACAGCAAGATTGGTATTGTGAGCCGGAAACTAGTTACGGAATCAAATAGTGTATATTTCAACGAAAATTTTGAGCTAGCTCAGATTCTCCTAGACCAAGCCGTTCGCCGATTCACATCATCGAACTTTTTTTCATCTGGTGTCCAGGTTTTTGAACATTTTTCAAATTTAAAAGCGCATTTATGTTCGTGAATGCTTCGGGAATCTTTCTGAATTTTTGCAGATTTTTAACGCTTTTTTTGGACAAACTGTGACGAGTTGAAGTCAATGTACGCTAATTGACTCCCTGAAAACTACGTTTTTCAACCCTTCGGAGATCATAGCGGCTCACGCAATTCTTCAAGGAAAATTTGTTAATAACCATAAGATGCAGAAAACTCGGCTCCTGGCGACAGTTTTTGGTTCTATGCTTTATCATTTTTTTTGCAGAAGTTATGGTCACTCGAATTAAGGTGCCAAAACTTTTTGCGCCGACAGTAGGGTAGTTGACCGGGGCTTCTTTGAACGATGCGGCGCAAGGGTTCGAACTCCCATGAGTTCTCGTCTGAACGTGTTTTCAAAAGATTTCTAAGACTCCAGAGATTTCGAGTAATTCCAAATGATTTCACATGAATCCAAAAGATTCGAGAAGTTTTCACAGATTCCACGCAGAGGTAAACACCAGATTTCAAAAGTGCGTGGCTCGATACCGTGGCATTGAAGTTGAAAAATTCTGGGATATTTTTTCACGCATTTTTCACCCGAAATGTTCACAAGCACAACGAGATTTTGCATAATTCACGAAGACGGAATGATTATTATCATAAATTATTTCTGACAAATTTTGCATAAATGATGTGTAAATCCTTGACGGATCACGAAAACAATTTTCGTCAGGGTCATTTTGAACCATTCAACTTGGAAACAATAACGTCAAATATGTATTTCATACAGAATTCGTCTATGATGAATCGTATATCGTATCGTGGGTGAGGTGCAATATTTATATTATACCTACTGGTCATACCTATGATCCGTTTTCATCTGTTGTGTTTCTCATCACCTCCGATATTTGCTTGTATAATAAAAATTTCACAAGTATGCTGTACTGTCACGTAATTTATAATAACCCAGCGACCTTTAGTAGTACCTATATGGAAGCAACTGTATTGACTATATTCCTTTTAGCAAACACGGATCAGCCGTTGCTAGATTTGAAAGAAACAATCCCAAAATTGTGATTCAGAGTAAGCAAAAGCATAAAATGTCGCAAGATAAAGTCATTTCAATTCCTTTTCGAATTCAGATCGCCAATTCGTTTCTCGTTACGGCATAGGTTCACAAAACTAGTTGAAATTATATTCAGAATAGAACTTCATTTTTTCGCTTTGGAAATTTTTTAGAATCTGTACCGCGTCTCTTTCGCGCTAGCTCAGACCTTGAAACATAAGAGTATGGACATTTCCGTCAAATGTCCTACAGATGCACGTATTATTTTCTCCGACTGTCCCGAGAATCTTATTATAATATACAATAATTACTGAGCTTACGAATTCCGTGAATCAAAGATACCCCCCTGATAACCGGTTACGCCACTGCGCTGGGTGTCGTCGCGAAAAGTCTGCGAGCGCCACCATAGTGCTGTGTCGACCACGTGAACGAAAAAGACCCAGTTCATCGTCTCCACGCGATGATTGGCGCGCTAAGCTCCATCTCCCAGGTATTGCCGGAACCTCGGTCGAAACTGGGGATTACCGTCGGATTACCGTGGCGTCTGAACGATTGACAATTGCGAATTGTCACTCGTCCCTGTTTTGCAAAATACAACCCTATCAATGCCTAAGATGATAATTTTTCACGATCGATGTCTTCGACGGTTCATAAAGGCCACCGCAGTTAAACTCTTTTTGGCTTCAGTGACGCGTAGACTTCGATGTTAGTCAAAATATGTGGCACGCCCACACATCGCGATGAACAACAAATAAATTGTTGTCGATGAAAATTGACTCTCGCATCATGGATCGAACCTATTCTTCACTAATCATCGAATCTCCGAAGGAAAATCCGTTTGGTGTTGCCGTTTCGGAGATATTTTGACAAAATACAAATGTCGGTAAAAATTGAGTGTAGCCGGGCCTTAAGTGCCCGACGACCGTCAGTTCATGGCCTGCTGATGTGAATGTTGAATATTTAGAATAAAAGTATATGGGGCTTTCCATCCATCATCGCTCACGTTTGACCTTGACATTTTTTAACAGACTTCAAAAAAAGGAGGAGGTTCTCAATTCGGCTGTATTTTCTTTTTCATGTTTGTTACCGCATAACTGAGTCATTCATCAACCGATTTCAAAAATCATTTCACCATTTGGAAGAGTATATTTCCAGATTGGTCCCATATGAATTTCATCAAAATCGGTCGATTAGTTTGGTTTTCAAATTGAAATAACTGTTGAAAAATTAAGAATAAATATGTTATCCATGTTAACGGAATCGTGTATTTCTTTTTCGATTCTTTTTTCTCCAGACTTTTCACTCATTCCACTGGAATAGTCCTAATGAACTGCCTACCTTCCGGCTTCATCATTATAAGATAATGAAACCGGAAGTTGGGCACCGGAACTTCGTAATATTTCAATAAATATACAATAAATAATAATGAATAATAAATATAATCAATATATATAATTATTAATAAAAAAAAATCCTACAAAAAAAAGACTTGAAAAAATATATATTTCACTAAAAAAAACATGGAATACAAAAAAACTACACCAAAAAATTCCACTGAAAAAAATAGAATAAATACCATAGCATTTATTTCCACCAAAATAGAAATTAGAAGTATATTTTTACAGTGCTTAGCATAAGATCAATGTATTACGTCAATAATATACAATTATTGTTATTTTTGGAGTCGGTGCCAGCCACTGATCTCTATACTAACTGGATAGCCGATTGCGTATGGCTAGTATAGGCGCAGCGTGAAGCCCATCGAGCGTCATTTTTATTGGCGCCTCGTATGTCGCCATCTGTGCTTGACTGCATCAAGCTACACGTTAATTCACGTTTTTCAAATGTTTTCAAACGAAGGAATCTTCAGGCCACATTATCGTCAGGTAAGCATTGCATTTGTTTTATAAACATTATACATCTATTGTAAAGATACATGAGCAAAAATTGTATGGAGAAAAAACGGTATCAACAGTGAATAGTTAATTGTGCCAAAATTTCAAAGAAATGGGTAAATGCGTAGTTTGCCCATCACGCACTGAAGAAAAATTGAAGTATTCCTCCCACAGGTAAGTGCAATTAATCTTATCTGAAAGTATATCGCACGCACTGACACGGCTGGTTGAGGTTTGAAATCATTTTTAAATTGTCGATCTTGCTCTAGTTCTTGGAACACTCCTGTGAATGTTTGCGGATTTATCTGACCATATTCAGATTTCTGCAAATTCTGTAACAAAAAGGCCGCCAAATAGTTTTTCATCACCCAAACCTCGAAATCGCAACTTCGTCGAAATTTATCGGCTTTCGTGATGAAAAATAATTATCGTCACAAGTAGGTAAAGGCTTTTTGGCGAAACGTGAGGTTTACGGTACGAGCCGTTGGCGATCCGCCTTTTCTTATTGGCTTACTGAAATGTTTTATTTTTCACGGTACTTTTCATTACCGTACAAACTATTGTAATTTCCGGATATACTTTACAGCATTGTCAGAAATTTTCCAAAATCGCGCGGTGATTTTTTTATCCCCGAAGAAGTCCAGTAAATTTCAGATTTTTTCATCCATTCGTTTCTGAGATCATCGCGCAAGTTTAGATTTATGAATTTCAAAAAAATGAAAGAATATTCCGTGATCGAAAAAACGACTTAATACTGCTGTTTTCTGTACTTGAAAATATAATCTTCCAAATCGAAAGGGTGGAAAAAATTGGTCATGAATCAAAAATTGAGAGTCGAATTTTTTCCGGTCGAAGCGATTATTGGAATTGAATGGAATACGGCAATTCTCCAGGTCCATCATTTGCTTTTAAACCCCTGTTCATTTCAAATGTATTCATCAAGCCGTTTCAGTGATTACATAATTGTCCGCCGAGCGACAGATAGACCTATTAGTGTCTACTAAAAACCTGTTTTGCGGATACTACAGGATCGAAAGCGTGAAGATTCGTTGAAATTAAAAACAGTCATTTTTCGAACTGAACCAATACCTTTCGTATCACCGGAGGTGATAAAAAATGAAAAGAAATTGAGAAGATTGCGTGGATGACATATAAGAACCTCCCATTTGAAATCTTCCATTTACGAGTTAATGAATTGAGCTCTTTCCTTTCCCATGCACGTGCATTTCGTTTTCGCAAAAATCTCCAAAATATTCCCCCCCGTGTTCCCTGAATTTCCTTTCCGATTCACTTCTCCATGGTTCCGTTTATCCTTACTTCACAGATTCCCTAAGAAAAATGCGACGCTGCGAGACAAATGGGTAAATTGGGATGGAAGTGTTAAAAACTTGAAGTGGACGCCAAGTACTGCAAGCAGGTTGTGCTTCGAACACTTTCCAACGAACTGCTTTCAAAAAGCTGCGAATCGCACTGGTCTTCTACCTAGCGCGGTACCTTCTTTGTTGGATGGTAAAATAATCACTACGAGACCTCCTTTACTTGTCGAAGCAAAATATGGGTCCAAAGATGAATTTCAAATCCATGTCATGGAAGAGGACCAAGAACATCAGCCATCACCATCAGATTCGAAGATGAAGGATCAAGATATTCTAGATTCCGAGACATCTTCACCTGTTGTCCCAGGTGATTGCAGACATTTCGCTGAATACCTCATTTATTCCCTAAATATTTGATTCCCAATAACCATTTGATGCATTCCTTTACAGACCAGTTGCAATGTATGGAAACAGACGATCGATGCATCACCCCAACAAAATCTCATGACGATATCGATCATCAGCGAGCATCAATATTCCATGACCACAGATATGAAGATAGTCCGACTACCAGTCGAAGAAAGAATAAGCAATTGAGAGAACGGATCACAAAGCTGAGGAAAATAACAAAAATTCAGAAGCAGCTGATCGGTAGGATGGAGAAGAAGGTGACATCATTAAAAGAGCTTGTTAGCACACTAAAAGATGATCCGCGTATTTCTGAAGATGGTGCTTACTGCTTGGATCATTTTTCGGATGCTCCTCTCGAGTTGTTCAAGCGCATGAAGAAAAACAAGATTGCGCATAAACTAACACGAGAGAAATATCCTCCTGAACTTCGCTGCTTCGCTTTAACGTTGCACTTCTATTCGCCCCAAGCCTACAGCTACGTACGCAACAAATTTGACTTGGCACTCCCTCACCCTTCCGTTCTTCGAACCTGGTATTCCTCTGTCAATTGTGAACCTGGTTTTATAACAGAGTCTTTCGACACATTGGAGAGTAAATCACACGCGCTCAAGCCAGAAGGTAAAGATATGATTTGCGCTCTAATGTTGGATGAAATGGGCATTAAAAAAGGGACACAGCGGAATCGCGATGGAATACAACGTGGCCATGTAGATGTGGGTAGTGGACTTCCATTGAGGGATGATATCCCCGAGGCAAAGCCCTGTTAAAAAAAGGAACAGGAATCCGTTAGAAACCTATAGAAAACAACGTCGGAACCTATCGGATTTTAACGGAATCCTATACGTTCTATCTGCAAGAGGTAGAATCCTAAGCAGGTCTCCATCCGTTTCGAAAAGTAAGCTATCCGCACGATATTGAGTTTTATGGGAATCTATCTGGAGTCAGACCGTCTAACTGCACGTACCTGCCAGAACGCATACGAGGGTACAACATTTCTGTCCGCATTTTGTATGCGAATCAAAGTACCTGTTTCTGTCTGCAATTTCGGATTCGAAAACCATCCGTTTCAACACGCATCTTCCGACCACATCAGTTTCTATCCGCGATTTCGCGTGATCCTCTGACTGTTTCTATCCGCAGTTCGAACGCATCTGTGGAGCGTAGGAAACGCCTGTCCGTTTCAACACGCATCTTCCGACCTCAGCAGTTTCTATCCGCGATTGCGCGTAACTCTATGACTGTTTCTATCCGCAGTTCGAACGCATCTGTGGAGCGTAGAAAATGCCTGTCCGTTTCAACACGCATCTTCCGACCTCAGCAGTTTCTATCCGCGATTTCGCGTGATTCTCTGACTGTTTCTATCCGCAGTTCGAACGCATCTGTGGAGCGAATAAAATGCCTGTCCGTTTCAACACGCATCTTCCGACCTCATCAGTTTCTATCCGCGATTGCGCGTAACTCTATGACTGTTTCTATCCGCAGTTCGAACGCATCTGTGGAGCGTAGAAAATGCCTGTCCGTTTCAACACGCATCTTCCGACCTCAGCAGTTTCTATCCGCGATTTCGCGTGATTCTCTGACTGTTTCTATCCGCAGTTCGAACGCATCTGTGGAGCGAATAAAATGCCTGTCCGTTTCAACACGCATCTTCCGACCTCATCAGTTTCTATCCGCGATTGCGCGTAACTCTATGACTGTTTCTATTCGCAGTTCGAACGCATCTGTGGAGCGTAGAAAATGCCTGTCCGTTTCAACACGCATCTTCCGACCTCAGCAGTTTCTATCCGCGATTTCGCGTGATTCTCTGACTGTTTCTATCCGCAGTTCGAACGCATCTGTGGAGCGAATAAAATGCCTGTCCGTTTCAACACGCATCTTCCGACCTCATCAGTTTCTATCCGCGATTGCGCGTAACTCTATGACTGTTTCTATCCGCAGTTCGAACGCATCTGTGGAGCGTAGAAAATGCCTGTCCGTTTCAACACGCATCTTCCGACCTCAGCAGTTTCTATCCGCGATTTCGCGTGATTCTCTGACTGTTTCTATCCGCAGTTCGAACGCATCTGTGGAGCGAATAAAATGCCTGTCCGTTTCAACACGCATCTTCCGACCTCAGCAGTTTCTATCCGCGATTTCGCGTGATTCTCTGACTGTTTCTATCCGCAGTTCGAACGCATCTGTGGAGCGTAGAAAATGCCTGTCCGTTTCAACACGCATCTTCCGACCTCATCAGTTTCTATCCGCGATTGCGCGTAACTCTATGACTGTTTCTATCCGCAGTTCGAACGCATCTGTGGAGCGTAGAAAATGCCTGTCCGTTTCAACACGCATCTTCCGACCTCAGCAGTTTCTATCCGCGATTTCGCGTGATTCTCTGACTGTTTCTATCCGCAGTTCGAACGCATCTGTGGAGCGAATAAAATGCCTGTCCGTTTCAACACGCATCTTCCGACCTCATCAGTTTCTATCCGCGATTGCGCGTAACTCTATGACTGTTTCTATCCGCAGTTCGAACGCATCTGTGGAGCGTAGAAAATGCCTGTCCGTTTCAACACGCATCTTCCGACCTCAGCAGTTTCTATCCGCGATTTCGCGTGATTCTCTGACTGTTTCTATCCGCAGTTCGAACGCATCTGTGGAGCGTAGAAAATGCCTGTCCGTTTCAACACGCATCTTCCGACCTCAGCAGTTTCTATCCGCGATTTCGCGTGATTCTCTGACTGTTTCTATCCGCAGTTCGAACGCATCTGTGGAGCGTAGAAAATGCCTGTCCGTTTCAACACGCATCTTCCGACCTCATCAGTTTCTATCCGCGATTGCGCGTAACTCTATGACTGTTTCTATCCGCAGTTCGAACGCATCTGTGGAGCGTAGAAAATGCCTGTCCGTTTCAACACGCATCTTCCGACCTCAGCAGTTTCTATCCGCGATTTCGCGTGATTCTCTGACTGTTTCTATCCGCAGTTCGAACGCATCTGTGGAGCGAATAAAATGCCTGTCCGTTTCAACACGCATCTTCCGACCTCATCAGTTTCTATCCGCGATTGCGCGTAACTCTATGACTGTTTCTATCCGCAGTTCGAACGCATCTGTGGAGCGAATAAAATGCCTGTCCGTTTCAACACGCATCTTCCGACCTCATCAGTTTCTATCCGCGATTGCGCGTAACTCTATGACTGTTTCTATTCGCAGTTCGAACGCATCTGTGGAGCGTAGAAAATGCCTGTCCGTTTCAACACGCATCTTCCGACCTCAGCAGTTTCTATCCGCGATTTCGCGTGATTCTCTGACTGTTTCTATCCGCAGTTCGAACGCATCTGTGGAGCGAATAAAATGCCTGTCCGTTTCAACACGCATCTTCCGACCTCATCAGTTTCTATCCGCGATTGCGCGTAACTCTATGACTGTTTCTATCCGCAGTTCGAACGCATCTGTGGAGCGTAGAAAATGCCTGTCCGTTTCAACACGCATCTTCCGACCTCAGCAGTTTCTATCCGCGATTTCGCGTGATTCTCTGACTGTTTCTATCCGCAGTTCGAACGCATCTGTGGAGCGAATAAAATGCCTGTCCGTTTCAACACGCATCTTCCGACCTCAGCAGTTTCTATCCGCGATTTCGCGTGATTCTCTGACTGTTTCTATCCGCAGTTCGAACGCATCTGTGGAGCGTAGAAAATGCCTGTCCGTTTCAACACGCATCTTCCGACCTCAGCAGTTTCTATCCGCGATTTCGCGTGATTCTCTGACTGTTTCTATCCGCAGTTCGAACGCATCTGTGGAGCGTAGAAAATGCCTGTCCGTTTCAACACGCATCTTCCGACCTCAGCAGTTTCTATCCGCGATTTCGCGTGATTCTCTGACTGTTTCTATCCGCAGTTCGAACGCATCTGTGGAGCGTAGAAAATGCCTGTCCGTTTCAACACGCATCTTCCGACCTCAGCAGTTTCTATCCGCGATTTCGCGTGATTCTCTGACTGTTTCTATCCGCAGTTCGAACGCATCTGTGGAGCGAATAAAATGCCTGTCCGTTTCAACACGCATCTTCCGACCTCATCAGTTTCTATCCGCGATTGCGCGTAACTCTATGACTGTTTCTATCCGCAGTTCGAACGCATCTGTGGAGCGTAGAAAATGCCTGTCCGTTTCAACACGCATCTTCCGACCTCATCAGTTTCTATCCGCGATTTCGCGTGATTCTCTGACTGTTTCTATCCGCAGTTCGAACGCATCTGTGGAGCGAATAAAATGCCTGTCCGTTTCAACACGCATCTTCCGACCTCATCAGTTTCTATCCGCGATTGCGCGTAACTCTATGACTGTTTCTATCCGCAGTTCGAACGCATCTGTGGAGCGTAGAAAATGCCTGTCCGTTTCAACACGCATCTTCCGACCTCAGCAGTTTCTATCCGCGATTTCGCGTGATTCTCTGACTGTTTCTATCCGCAGTTCGAACGCATCTGTGGAGCGTAGAAAATGCCTGTCCGTTTCAACACGCATCTTCCGACCTCATCAGTTTCTATCCGCGATTGCGCGTAACTCTATGACTGTTTCTATCCGCAGTCCGAACGCATCTGTGGAGCGTAGAAAATGCCTGTCCGTTTCAACACGCATCTTCCGACCTCAGCAGTTTCTATCCGCGATTTCGCGTGATTCTCTGACTGTTTCTATCCGCAGTTCGAACGCATCTGTGGAGCGAATAAAATGCCTGTCCGTTTCAACACGCATCTTCCGACCTCATCAGTTTCTATCCGCGATTGCGCGTAACTCTATGACTGTTTCTATCCGCAGTTCGAACGCATCTGTGGAGCGAATAAAATGCCTGTCCGTTTCAACAAGCATCTTCCGACCTCATCAGTTTCTATCCGCGATTGCGCGTAACTCTATGACTGTTTCTATCCGCAGTTCGAACGCATCTGTGGAGCGTAGAAAATGCCTGTCCGTTTCAACACGCATCTTCCGACCTCAGCAGTTTCTTTCCGCGATTTCGCGTGATTCTCTGACTGTTTCTATCCGCAGTTCGAACGCATCTGTGGAGCGAATAAAATGCCTGTCCGTTTCAACACGCATCTTCCGACCTCATCAGTTTCTATCCGCGATTGCGCGTAACTCTATGACTGTTTCTATTCGCAGTTCGAACGCATCTGTGGAGCGTAGAAAATGCCTGTCCGTTTCAACACGCATCTTCCGACCTCAGCAGTTTCTATCCGCGATTTCGCGTGATTCTCTGACTGTTTCTATCCGCAGTTCGAACGCATCTGTGGAGCGAATAAAATGCCTGTCCGTTTCAACACGCATCTTCCGACCTCATCAGTTTCTATCCGCGATTGCGCGTAACTCTATGACTGTTTCTATCCGCAGTTCGAACGCATCTGTGGAGCGTAGAAAATGCCTGTCCGTTTCAACACGCATCTTCCGACCTCAGCAGTTTCTATCCGCGATTTCGCGTGATTCTCTGACTGTTTCTATCCGCAGTTCGAACGCATCTGTGGAGCGTAGAAAATGCCTGTCCGTTTCAACACGCATCTTCCGACCTCAGCAGTTTCTATCCGCGATTTCGCGTGATTCTCTGACTGTTTCTATCCGCAGTTCGAACGCATCTGTGGAGCGTAGAAAATGCCTGTCCGTTTCAACACGCATCTTCCGACCTCAGCAGTTTCTATCCGCGATTTCGCGTGATTCTCTGACTGTTTCTATCCGCAGTTCGAACGCATCTGTGGAGCGAATAAAATGCCTGTCCGTTTCAACACGCATCTTCCGACCTCATCAGTTTCTATCCGCGATTGCGCGTAACTCTATGACTGTTTCTATCCGCAGTTCGAACGCATCTGTGGAGCGTAGAAAATGCCTGTCCGTTTCAACACGCATCTTCCGACCTCATCAGTTTCTATCCGCGATTTCGCGTGATTCTCTGACTGTTTCTATCCGCAGTTCGAACGCATCTGTGGAGCGAATAAAATGCCTGTCCGTTTCAACACGCATCTTCCGACCTCATCAGTTTCTATCCGCGATTGCGCGTAACTCTATGACTGTTTCTATCCGCAGTTCGAACGCATCTGTGGAGCGTAGAAAATGCCTGTCCGTTTCAACACGCATCTTCCGACCTCAGCAGTTTCTATCCGCGATTTCGCGTGATTCTCTGACTGTTTCTATCCGCAGTTCGAACGCATCTGTGGAGCGTAGAAAATGCCTGTCCGTTTCAACACGCATCTTCCGACCTCATCAGTTTCTATCCGCGATTGCGCGTAACTCTATGACTGTTTCTATCCGCAGTCCGAACGCATCTGTGGAGCGTAGAAAATGCCTGTCCGTTTCAACACGCATCTTCCGACCTCAGCAGTTTCTATCCGCGATTTCGCGTGATTCTCTGACTGTTTCTATCCGCAGTTCGAACGCATCTGTGGAGCGAATAAAATGCCTGTCCGTTTCAACACGCATCTTCCGACCTCATCAGTTTCTATCCGCGATTGCGCGTAACTCTATGACTGTTTCTATCCGCAGTTCGAACGCATCTGTGGAGCGAATAAAATGCCTGTCCGTTTCAACAAGCATCTTCCGACCTCATCAGTTTCTATCCGCGATTGCGCGTAACTCTATGACTGTTTCTATCCGCAGTTCGAACGCATCTGTGGAGCGTAGAAAATGCCTGTCCGTTTCAACACGCATCTTCCGACCTCAGCAGTTTCTTTCCGCGATTTCGCGTGATTCTCTGACTGTTTCTATCCGCAGTTCGAACGCATCTGTGGAGCGAATAAAATGCCTGTCCGTTTCAACACGCATCTTCCGACCTCATCAGTTTCTATCCGCGATTGCGCGTAACTCTATGACTGTTTCTATTCGCAGTTCGAACGCATCTGTGGAGCGTAGAAAATGCCTGTCCGTTTCAACACGCATCTTCCGACCTCAGCAGTTTCTATCCGCGATTTCGCGTGATTCTCTGACTGTTTCTATCCGCAGTTCGAACGCATCTGTGGAGCGAATAAAATGCCTGTCCGTTTCAACACGCATCTTCCGACCTCATCAGTTTCTATCCGCGATTGCGCGTAACTCTATGACTGTTTCTATCCGCAGTTCGAACGCATCTGTGGAGCGTAGAAAATGCCTGTCCGTTTCAACACGCATCTTCCGACCTCAGCAGTTTCTATCCGCGATTTCGCGTGATTCTCTGACTGTTTCTATCCGCAGTTCGAACGCATCTGTGGAGCGAATAAAATGCCTGTCCGTTTCAACACGCATCTTCCGACCTCAGCAGTTTCTATCCGCGATTTCGCGTGATTCTCTGACTGTTTCTATCCGCAGTTCGAACGCATCTGTGGAGCGTAGAAAATGCCTGTCCGTTTCAACACGCATCTTCCGACCTCAGCAGTTTCTATCCGCGATTTCGCGTGATTCTCTGACTGTTTCTATCCGCAGTTCGAACGCATCTGTGGAGCGTAGAAAATGCCTGTCCGTTTCAACACGCATCTTCCGACCTCATCAGTTTCTATCCGCGATTGCGCGTAACTCTATGACTGTTTCTATCCGCAGTTCGAACGCATCTGTGGAGCGTAGAAAATGCCTGTCCGTTTCAACACGCATCTTCCGACCTCAGCAGTTTCTATCCGCGATTTCGCGTGATTCTCTGACTGTTTCTATCCGCAGTTCGAACGCATCTGTGGAGCGTAGAAAATGCCTGTCCGTTTCAACACGCATCTTCCGACCTCAGCAGTTTCTATCCGCGATTTCGCGTGATTCTCTGACTGTTTCTATCCGCAGTTCGAACGCATCTGTGGAGCGAATAAAATGCCTGTCCGTTTCAACACGCATCTTCCGACCTCATCAGTTTCTATCCGCGATTGCGCGTAACTCTATGACTGTTTCTATCCGCAGTTCGAACGCATCTGTGGAGCGTAGAAAACGCCTGTCCGTTTCAACACGCATCTTCCGACCTCATCAGTTTCTATCCGCAATTGCGCGTGCATCTCCAACGCGTTTATGGTTCATTCCACATTCATCCATACTCATCATCTATTTCACTTCCGAGTTGTTTTGTCGTACGTCCATGGTAGTCCTCATATTGTTATGGGCTGTATTCCTCTCTCATCTTTCACGTGTTGCCCAACCTTGTCATAAACAATTGATGCCATATCCATCTAATCATCCATCTATTTATTCGTATGACATTTCACTCAACCTATATTAAATTTTCATCCAATACTTCTTTTGAAACCTGCGGTATAGCTATATGAATAGGGATTCAATAAAGTACACGGCATGGGAGGTCAGAATTTATCGTATGTTTATTGACTGCTGCATACAAACATCGGAATGAATACTGTATGCATTATTATATTTCCCGCCCCGTCCTCTAGATCACTAGGTAGTTTCCCGTCTCATGCGCTAGATGTCACCATTTGAAAGTTATGAAAAGCGAAATCAGCGCCCTCACCACCTATGCGGTAGCATCAACTACTGATCTCATTCCTTTTCTCGGTGCGTAGTTGACACCACAGTTTTTGCGAGAAAAATCAAAACGGTTCGACTTATTAAGAATATGCCGAATAGACGCAGTCGCGATCGCGAGCAAAGTGAATCGGGAGATAGTCAAGAGGATGAACGATCATCCACGGGGTTAATGGAGCGTCTGGACAGGCTCGAACAAGAATTACGCAAGAAAAAGAAACACAGACGCCATCGGCATCGCCGAACCAGAGAGTCTACTGTAGACTCGAGAACAAACCGTAAGTATATTAGACTGATATCAGACTGATTCCAGATCGATCGAGCCGGAAGATGAATTCGGGCGCACGAATATAGACGAGATCTATAGTGCACTTGAATCCTAACCTATTACACGTCGATACGTGGCGTTGAAGACAACGTCTCACGCCTTGACAAATCGGCACTCTTTAGACGAGTTCTTTAGAGATGTAGTCACGAGTTGACTACGTGGCCGTCCTGTTTCTTCTTCTCAGACGAGCTCTCGAGAATGAAGTCTGGTTGTTTACCTTTCCACACAAAATATCCAGGAAAAAATCCACGAGTTGGTTTTTCTTTTTCCTTTCTCTAGACCACGGGAGCAGATCTCGTTCACTGCGGCGTGACAGACGTGATAGGTCCAGATCCCGTTCCCGGCAGCGGGACAGGCATGACAGATCCAGATCTCGTGCCCAGCGACGAGACAGATCCAATTCTCGTTCTCAGAGACGGGATAGAACCAGAACCAGATCTCGCTCTCAGAGAAGACATCGAACCAGATCTCGTTCTCTGCAACGGGACGGACCCGGATCGCGCTTTCCAGACCAGGATGGAGCCATGACGAACGAGAACGAGCCACCAACCGCAGCAGCAGAATCAGTGGAAGATGCTTTACAACAGGGCACTGCGCCAAGCATCACACGTCCACCGCTACAGGAGTTGGGTGAAAATATAAGGAACATCCTCGGCAACAAAGCCACTGAGGGAAAAACTCTGGGCAAGGAAATCCATCCAGACATAGCCAGTATTTGGGGAACAATCCTTACTAAAGGACTCCCTCCTGATGAAAAATCAGACCTCATCAAGAAATACCCTGCTCCAAGTAACTGTGCCATCATGGAAGCTCCGAAACTTAACCCGGAGGCCAAAGCAGCAATGCCACCCAGTACCATCCAAAGAGACGCCAGGCTCGCAGCCATGCAAAGTCAGATTGGGTCCTGCTTATCGGCCTTGAGCCAAGCCTTATCACTCTTGATCCAAGAGAATCAAGCAGACAGCAATGTACAGTTGATGGAATGGGTTAGCGATGCTGGGCGCATTCTCTCCGATCTACACTTCGCGGATTCTCAAACACGCAGGCTGTTCATAACCACGAGTGTGAACCAATCAGTCAAAGAGACAATGTCGGAGGCACCAATTGGTGAATATTTGTTCGGGGACAAATTAGACGAACGAATAAACTCGGCCAAATCTCTGGAAAAAGTGTCTCTGGGTCTGAAAAGTAACAAACCAGAGTATAAGAAACCAGACTATAAAAACAAGAAAGGGCCTTTAAACTCCAAGAGTCTGCCTTACCCTCGTCGTCAAAACCAGCAGGCGACCAGAACTCCCAGGTCAGGCAGACAGGAATCTTTCCAGAGTCAGGACACACGCAGGAGTTCGAAATCACAGGGCCACCGTTACAACTCCAACTCCAAGACAGGACAGCCAGCACAGAGCTACCGCAGGAAATAACTCAAAACGTAAGTTCTGTCGCAGGAAGGCTAAGATTGTTTAAATCTGCCTGGGAAGAAATTTCACAAGACCCTAGACTACTATCTTGGATAGAAGGGTACAAGATTTCTTTCCACACGACACCAACGCAGATAATTTCGCCTTCCGAACAGCGTTGGTCCCCGGTTGAGAGACAGAACATCTCTATCTCCATTAGCAAATTGTTAGAGATAGGAGCCATTACTCCGTGTAGCTCTGACTCTGGTCAGTTTATTTCTAGCATTTTTCTGATTGAAAAAGCGAATGGCTCTTATAGGTTTATACTCAATCTGAAAAAACTCAACACATTCATTTCCACCGAGCACTTCAAAATGGAAGACTTTAGGACTGCAAAGAAGCTTATATCGCACAAGTGCTTCATGAGTACTCTAGACTTACAAGACGCATATTTTCTAGTAGCGATGCACCCAGATCATAGGAAATATGTGAGATTCCTGTTCGATAACCAAATGTATGAATTTACCTGCCTACCATTTGGGTTATCCACGGCTCCATACGTTTTCACCAAGATTTTAAAACCAGTCGTGAATGAACTAAGGAAGCTGGGGCACATGTCTGTCGTATACTTAGATGACTTCTTATTAATAGGAGACACTTATCAGACCTGCCAAGACAACGTGTCCCAGACGCTAGACTTGCTTCTCAAACTAGGTTTCTTGATTAATAGAGAAAAAAGTCTCCTTACTCCATCCAGGAGACGAAAATTCCTGGGCTTCGTTTTCAATTCTCATGACATGACCATCGAAATCACTCCGGATAAAAAATCGCATCTCTACAAAGAAATCAAGCAGTTTAGTACTGCTACAACCTGTAAAATCAGAGTTTTTGCAAAATTCATTGGGAAAATCACGGCAGCTTACCCCGCCGTGACCTATGGTCGGGCATACACTAAACTTTTTGAGAAAGCCAAACTATTAGCGTTAGAACAGAGTCAAGGGAAGTATGAGTGTAGAATGAAAATTCCTACTTACCTTCACGAAGACCTCAACTGGTGGAAAAATAATATCCTCGGAGCGAAAAATTCTCTAGATAGACTAGACAAGTTTGAGCTCGAAATCTTCTCCGATGCCTCGTTATCTGGTTGGGGAGCCGTATGTGAGAAGGATAAAGCCCATGGACATTGGAATGAGGAGGAAAAAGAAATGCACATCAATATACTGGAACTATTAGCAGCATTCTTTGGGCTGAAGTGCTTCGCTACTAATAAGTCGAATTGCGATATCCTTCTACGAATAGACAATACTACCGCCATTTCATACATCAATCGTATGGGCGGTATTCAGAGTCCAACACTCAACCAGATATCAAAAAGAATATGGCACTGGTGCGAAAGGAGAAATATTTTAGTATTCGCATCGTACATTAGCTCTTCAAATAACTTCGAGGCCGACGTAGAATCGAGAAAACTAGAGGTAGAAACAGAATGGGAACTGTTTGATTTTGCGTATAAAGAAATCACAACCCGATTTGGAGCCCCAGATATAGATCTATTCGCCAGTAGAAATAACAAGAAATGCGAACTATATGTGTCTTGGTTCAGAGACCCAGGGGCTCAGAACTCGGACGCGTTTACTATCTCCTGGGAAGAGTACTTCTTTTATGCCTTTCCACCCTTTTCGATAATCCTAAGGGTTCTACGAAAAATTCAAAATAGTAATTGCAGAGGTATCTTAGTAGTACCCTACTGGCCATCACAACCATGGTTTCCGTTGTTCAATCGTCTATTGGACTCTGAATTGATAACTTTCAAACCTGATTCCAATCTTCTTGTTTCTGCTTACAGGGAACCACATCCTCTACACCGCAAGCTTACCCTGGTGGCAGGTATCTTATCAAGCAAGCCTATCTAGCGAGAGGAGTTCCTGAAGAGGCAGCCAACATATTTCTGTCATCAATAACCCCCTCAACACGGAAACAATACGACTCTGGACTCAGGCAGTGGTTCGTTTTTTGCATCGCACAGAAGATAGATATCTACAATAGTTCAGTCTCAGATATTATAAAGTTTCTCACTTACCATTCAGATAAAGGCTCGTCATACGGTACCTTAAACTCATTCCGTTCAGCGATATCGTTGATCAGAAACGGAGATTTAGGACAGGACCCACTCCTTAAGAGATTTTTTAAAGGTATTCATAATATGAAACCTAGCAAGCCAAGGTACGACGTAACCTGGGATCCCAGTACAGTACTAGATTATATTTCTACTCTCTATCCAAATGATGATTTAACGCTGGAAAACTTGACATTGAAATTAGTGTCCTTACTCGCTCTCGTTACTGGCCATAGGATGCAAACCTTCTCGCTCATAGAGTTGAACAACATAAGAATGTTTCCTGACATGATCGAGATAAAAATCACTGACAGAATCAAGACGTCCGGTCTTAATAAGACCCAACCAGTATTAAAGTTACCGGTGTTTAAGGAAAACCCAAGAATCTGTGTCGCATCGACCTTGAAAACATATATTTCAGTTACTCAGAATATTCGAGGCGACATAAAAAAGTGATTTATCTCTACCAGAAAACCATACAAGGCAATTACTACTCAAACCCTTAGCAGATGGGTCAAAACGATGCTAAGCCGAAGCGGTCTAGATACGGACATGTTCAAGGCACACAGCACCAGACATGCGTCCACATCTGCCGTGTACAGAAAAGGCTTAGACCTGGAAGAGATAAGGAAGACTGTCGGATGGAGCAAAAAGTCTGAAGTCTTCGCCAAATTTTACAACAGGCCAGTTATGGATGCCTGTTCGTTTGCTAGATCCGTACTATCGGGTTAACTCACTTATAATACCGTTACATGGAATAAATGAATACATTATCCAAATACACATATGTTTATCTTCTCGCAAACATTGTCGTAATGTGCTTTAAACGTCTACCTAGTGATCTAGAGGACGGGGCGGGAAATATAATTAAATGATCAAACGAACTTACCTGTGAAGTTCGATCATAATTATATGACCGCCCCGTCCAATTAGATCACTCCCTCCCTAATAACCCAAAACCCTTATAGATTACGACAATAGCTTTGAAAGAAATGAGATCAGTAGTTGATGCTACCGCATAGGTGGTGAGGGCGCTGATTTCGCTTTTCATAACTTTCAAATGGTGACATCTAGCGCATGAGACGGGAAACTACCTAGTGATCTAATCGGACGGGGCGGTCATATAATTATGATCGAACTTCACAGGTAAGTTCGTTTGATCATTTAATTATGCATCAGAATAGATACAAATGCAAACTAAATATATGTACGCAACACTGTTTATACAGGGTGACACAAATTTTTCGACAAAGATCCAATAGATTCAATTCATATTGAAATTGGGTTAAAATTTCCACGTAAATTTTTTTTTCTTTCCGGAGAATCAAATTTTTTCATTCAGGTCTCTGTCAAATCAAGATGAAAATTTCTTGACACTCTTTTTTATTTTCATATAAAATTCAATTCAATCGAACAAGCATTAGCAATATTTACTTATGCGAACCGAAATAAAATACGAAATTAGATAAGAACAGTTTCTCTTATTAAAAATTCGCATGGGACATTATATTCAAGTTGTACAACTAGTTTAAACTTGCGAACTGCAATTTGTTCATGTAATCATGCATATTTGTTCATTTCTTCAATCGTATCAGAACAAACTAGAGGTGAATACAAACAAAACTATAAGATGATGATTTCCAAGAACAGGGGAAATGAAAACAGAAAGAGATGAGTAGACATATAACGGGAACAAACTCGGGATAATTCAAATTTATGGAATGATGAGAAACAAACCAAGCTAACAAACTATCCAAGCGTATCAACGTATTAGTCCACAATATGAGTAATTTGGCAAATGTATGTTGTCTGGCCGACTTTGAGGACCATAGCCTTTTGCTTTATTTCCGTGATAGGGATTCGACGAACTACGTTTGTATCATTTGTATTAACTTTAAATACATGCGACACGCGGATTACCGTCTGAATATCAATTTTTCGAACTTCAACGTAGCATCGGTCGTCGATGTCGAAGAAGCCGGTAATTTGTACAATTTCGTTCGACATTAATTGCACAATTGAGTCATTGGTTTTTTTCGTGGGTCTATAACCTGCACTATGAAGGAGCATGCCCTCGAATAAACACCTATGATGTTTGAAAACGTTGGCATCATTAATTACAGCAAATTGACCGTTACCGAACAAAATTGCATTCTCGGCTGTTCGTGTGTGCTTAGCAGATTGTGGACGCGTGAATAAATCTGCGCAATACTTTCTACTAGGCTCATCTACGTTTCCAATATATTCCGATAGCTTCCAAAGTAGTGTACTCTTTTGGAGATATCGCATTGCTATCTGATCGTCCACACTCTTAGGGCCATTTATCTGACGTTTTAAATGATAATTTGTCCCTTCGAAAGAAAAAGCAGAAGTTGCCCATAATGGAACCGTCATTTTCACCGATTTAACTACATGTAGTAGGCTGTGTACGTTGAATGTCACAAATTCTTCGCCATAAAGAATCTCAAAATCGGCCACGAACTTAACGAGGTCTATTTCGCATTTGTCCATTTCTTCAGCAGAAATATCGTGTTTCCGAAGTACATACGTACTTTCTACTAAGAGCGATAGGTGTTCGAGAGCTACATCTGAAATAATACCACTCAGACAGGGTAGGCTGTAAAAAAGCAACCACGACAGCCATTCAGAGGCTTTCCATTTGCACTTTTCTGTCAGCGGCCTCGGTAGTCGTTGAACTTCACAAATTGGAGTCATTTTTATTAATCTACAATTAATTTCTTTTCTTTGAGCGGGAGACAAATTTATTGGTGACCCGGGAGAGGTCCACATTTCCCACAATAGTTTAATGACGCCAAGCAATATAGCATGCATATATTCGAATGGAAACCCCCACACCATGTTGTACAGGAACAGCTGCGATAAAATACTGATACCCTTCACTCCATTCACAGTTTTTCGAAGCTCCGTTGCTAGCTCACCGTCTCTTTGGTGGGACTCGTGCGTTCGGAGATGAGCGTCAACTTCTTCGAAAAGATAACGGACTGCTCCGCGTACGTATGTCCCGTGAGCATAGCACCAGGTACAACCGTGATAGCCATTGTACTGCAACCTGCTCTGAACTATAGGCCTCGCTACAGAATCAGCAGTGCAGCACAGTGGCACTAGTTTGTAAGTGGTCTCAACTCCCATATCATGTCGCAAGGTAATGCCTGTTTCTGTTAAGCTATTCGCCTGTAGGACGAATTGTTGTAAGAAACTGTTCATCATGGTGGTACTTGGTTCCTTGTCTCCCACCCATAATGCGGCCAAAATTACATGCTTGAATCGAAGATTAGGCGGTAATTCGTTCAAAATTAAAAGCAATGGCCAGGCACTTCTTTTGGAACTGTTAAAAACAGGCATACCGTCGGTATTGATATTGTATGTAAGAACAACGTCTTCCGCGTTTCGAAAATGTCGTAGAGTATCCTTATACAGCTCACCGTCATATATATGAGCGGGTCCATGTCATCTCACTCAAAAAAAAACACTCAAATCGCGGATTTTTGCGCCCTTCGAGGAATCTTTAGTACTATGGAAAAAAAAAATAGAAGTTCACGGATTTTGAAAAATTTTCAAAAATGGCGGAGTTACGGGTGTTTGAATTTTTTTGCACTGCTTAGTTTGAAAATTCATATCTCCGAAACCATCAATCGTAGCGCAATGGTCCTGGACTCATTTCACTGACAAAAGAAAGGGCTACCGTTAAAAAAATACATTGGAAACAAAAATTAATTTTTTCAAGTTTTTTTCGCCACTTTTTTCCAAAATTTGGCCGCCATTCCCAAAGGGTACGGTGAATTTCATGGAGACAATTTTTTTTAGATAGCTGCTTCTTTCCCCTTTAATTTCGTAAAAAAAAATTTATGGAGACCTCACCAGGTCCGGAGAAAAAAATTAAAACGTCCGGCCGTGCGTCGCCGCGCGCGCCGTTCCACGGTAGCCGCGCTACTCCGGTAGGCTCGCTGTTTCACGTGCTGTTGAATTTCATTCAATGTTTCGCTATCCACCAGGGTTATCCTTTCTAGGAAAATAGTTATTCAACTACTTTAGACTCCCAGAATATTTTCACTGGTTATTTCCGCTCGGAATTATACCTGTTCCGAAAATTTCTCCGCGGTTATGGTTCCTTGAACACACCTGTGCTGCAATGCAATGAAAAGGGCCGATGTTTTGAGTGAAATTGCGCTCGATGGCGCTTAGTTGGACACGCCTGTTGAATATTAATTCTTAACTTTCACATGTTCAAAATTTTCTGATGCGGAAAATAATTTCGTTTTGATGAATTTATCAGAAATTGGAATGACTGCATGTAATTTCAGAGTACCGCGAACCGTCAAAGCTTCATCAAATCGATTTTGTAAAATAGCCTCTTCTGCTGTATGTTCTGCAGACGTGCAGTAGGCAAAAGATATGCTTTTGAAATAAGAGCATGCCCAATTATACAAATCCAGCGGTGTTTGAATGGGATCTGAATTACCAATCAATTGTAAACTCGCCCGTGAAGCTAAGCAATTCCAAAAAAAATTGATTGACTTCATGAAAGAGAAGTTTCAAGGTTCGATTCCCATAAACAAAATAATTTATTTCTCAGATGGAGCAGCTTCCCAGTATAAAAATAAAAAGAATTTTATTAATATAACACATCACTCCGAAGACTTTGGATGTCAAGCTGAGTGGCATTTTTTTGCGACATCACATGGCAAAGGGCCATGTGATGGGGTAGGTGGAACTGTTAAAAGATTAGCTTCACGGGCGAGTTTACAATTGATTGGTAATTCAGAACCCATTCAAACACCGCTGGATTTGTATAATTGGGCATGCTCTTATTTCAAAAGCATATCTTTTGCCTACTGCACGTCTGCAGAACATACAGCAGAAGAGGCTATTTTACAAAATCGATTTGATGAAGCTTTGACGGTTCGCGGTACTCTGAAATTACATGCAGTCATTCCAATTTCTGATAAATTCATCAAAACGAAATTATTTTCCGCATCAGAAAATTTTGAACATGTGAAAGTTAAGAATTAATATTTAACAGGCGTGTCCAACTAAGCGCCATCGAGCGCAATTTCACTCAAAACATCGGCCCTTTTCATTGCATTGCAGCACAGGTGTGTTCAAGGAACGATAACCGCGGAGAAATTTTCGGAACAGGTATAATTCCGAGCGGAAATAACCAGTGAAAATATTCTGGGAGTCTAAAGTAGTTGAATAACTATTTTCCTAGAAAGGATAACCCTGGTGGATAGCGAAACATTGAATGAAATTCAACAGCACGTGAAACAGCGAGCCTACCGGAGTAGCGCGGCTACCGTGGAACGGCGCGCGCGGCGACGCACGGCCGGACGTTTTAATTTTTTTCTCCGGACCTGGTGAGGTCTCCATAAATTTTTTTTTACGAAATTAAAGGGGAAAGAAGCAGCTATCTAAAAAAAATGGTCTCCATGAAATTCACCGTACCCTTTGGGAATGGCGGCCAAATTTTGGAAAAAAGTGGCGAAAAAAACTTGAAAAAATTAATTTTTGTTTCCAATGTATTTTTTTAACGGTAGCCCTTTCTTTTGTCAGTGAAATGAGTCCAGGACCATTGCGCTACGATTGATGGTTTCGGAGATATGAATTTTCAAACTAAGCAGTGCAAAAAAATTCAAACACCCGTAACTCCGCCATTTTTGAAAATTTTTCAAAATCCGTGAACTTCTATTTTTTTTTTCCATAGTACTAAAGATTCCTCGAAGGGCGCAAAAATCCGCGATTTGAGTGTTTTTTTTTGAGTGAGATGACATGGACCCGCTCATATCTCTTATTGAGGTCAACTCTTGCGCCTCGAGAGCATCATCGCGCACTGCTAAATTACCCATCAGATGCTGTCGAATCTTCTCAGTACTCAGTAAATTTCGGAACTGATATGTCAAATCCACGTACACAAATCTATTTGAGGATTGCATAGTTAGTTGCTGCTGTAGCTGGCACTCTTCGCATGTGACCAACTGTTTTCTAAATTCTTTTTTGGTAACAGGACCTAACACAGGTAGTTTGCAAGATGTGCAAAAAAACGTATAGGTGACTACGTCAGCCGGTGGGTCATATTCTTCTTTGAATTTGTATTTTTTGGTTTTCCTGTATTCGACCCTTGGACCAGCCAGACATTCCACCATTTCAACCAATGCCGCTCGTGCCGTGTACGAAAGACAAAAGCGCACGCACTACGCCGTTATCATTTGCATTACGTTATTTATTGATAACCCCGAAGCTTCGAACATGATAAAAGCATCGTTGTCTGCATTCTCGCGAATATGAGGTCGTTCAGCTTCGTCACAATGCTCTACGTCGTCTTCATCTGCAGTTGACACTTCGTCCTCAGAGCTGTCACTTGCATCAACGGAAATATTACTTGCAAGCGATGCATTACTTTGATCTGTTTCCATAGGTGAGGGGCATCGTAAATCATTTGCGTTACAGACATCATGCAACGCGCAGTCGTCGCTTGATTCTGACAAATTCTGCATCATCTGATTAATTCATATGGATACAATCAGATGTGTACGGAAACTGTGTCAAGATAATATGCATCGCAGTAGAAATAAAGCGAGCTAAAAACATTTTTTGACTATTTTATGTTAGTTTTCGATACGCTCTATAATCATACGTGAATAAAACAGCTTCTGCGTAGTATGTAATTAAATTTTATCATGTGTTTATACACGAAGAGAAATCTTATTATCAACAAACACCTTTGAACGAGTAATCGAATCAGAATATGTTATAAACTTTCGAATAGAGCATTTCAATGCGGCTATAATTTATCTCGTAGGTTATCCGGATTTATTATCACAAATCACATGATGTGCCAGAATTTCGAATACAATGACATTCGAACAAAACTACATTTGAGATACGAAATCAAAAAAATTATGCATCACCAGATTTTACCGACAATAACAAACAGTAAAAAAAAAAAATAAAATAAAAATATAGGATGCACGTATATTACTGGCTGTACTATCGGTAAATGTCTTCAAATATTATTTGTGCGTAAATTCGTTACACTGCACTTCATACGCAGGTACTATTCTCACTTGGATCAATGGGAGTACTGGCATTGGCTTCCGATGTCGATGCAATCCAGGATGCATGAAGTCGCAGAGACACCCAGTGCTCCTCGTAGTTCGGATCCAAATAAGTTTTACGTCGATAACGTGGTTTACAAGATGGTATTTTTACCTCAGTGTTTGCCATTCTGAAAATATAATCCGGGGTTCCGATTAAAATTCCAATGGACAACGAAAAAACAGAACGTACCTGATATTTCGAAATCTGAAATTAATGATGATTCAGAATGTAGAGAGGGTCATAATAAGAATGGATCATAAAGTGAAGAAAAAATACAATTATGTGAATTTAGCAGACGAGACGGACCAAAGTTGCATACTGAATCTATCGGAAAACGATTCTTCCTCTTGACAGAATTCTATCAAGAGCGTACAGATTCCGAATAAATTATGAAAAACATGAAAGACATTGATTTTTTGAGAATCAAGTAAAAATTCCCTCAGCCCGGGTTTGAACCGGGACGGAGAAAAAATTATTTGAAATTCAAAACGTTCGAAACGAGTTCATATCGGAAAATGAATTCTCAAATTGGGGCAATCAGACTGCAACCTGCGAAATTTCTAATGTCTCGAGATTATAGTGACAGTTCTAACGCCCGAACCATTCGTATTGCAGAAACGGCAATACTACGAAGAATTGACTAATACTACCAAAGTTTGAAAGCGCGAATTTTTTCAAAGCGCCACACCCGAAAAGTCACTAAGTCGAAATGTATTAAAATGGATCTTGACATCGAAAGGTCGAGATAACGACAGTTGAGCAAATATTAAAAAATTTCAGCTATCAGATTCCTCCTGAGATTTCCCCACGAAATTTATGTTTTCAAAACGCTGCGACCAATTATTAATATACAAAGCAAATTCCTAAAATGCAAACAACCCTATATATGAGGAAAGTGAAGTTGACCCAATGTGGCCATTTAGGGATCTCGTAGCCCCTCAAACAATTGCCCGCGATTGCAAATCGCGGACACTGAATTTTGGATGTTCGCACTTCAGTAATTCACTCTAGCCTATGTATACGGGGTGGCCGTTGAAAAAAAGTTTGCGCTCCGAATTGAAAAATCTGCAGTTAAACTTGAAAGAAGATCCTCAAAGTTTCAGTGCTGTATCGCACTGTGACGGGGTGCCGGAAAATTTTTTTCATTGTTGAATTTTTTTCTCATTTTGTTTCATGTTATTTTGAATTTTTTTTTCCTCACATGTTCTCAATTTTTCATGATCGGAAACGGGACGCCGACATTTTTGTTTTTCTTTTTTTGTCTATTAATGGACTGATAATATAGGGGCGTAAGCGCCAAAAAAATTGTTTACACTTACGCCCGTTTAGTTTATTAGTCCATTGATATACATATATACAGGGTGATTCAGAACTCCTGACCGAGCGGGAATATCCAGACTTTCGTCTCAGAATTCGATAAGGAACCTGGATATTCTCGCTCGGTCAGAAGTTCTGGATCACCCTGTATAGAAAGTTGAAAGCATTTAAGAAAAAAAAATGTCGGCATCCCGTTTTCCGTCATGGAAAATTAAGAACATTTGAGGAGAAAAAAAATGGAAAAAAAACAATTTTTTTTAGTATAAACATAATTCAAAAATGAAAAAAATTTGCCGGCACCCTTTAACAGTGAGATACAGCATTGAAACTTCGAGGATTTTCTTCTTTCAAGGTTAACTTGAGATTTTTGAACTTGGAGCGCGAACTTTTTTTCCGACAGCCACCTTAATGTATATTATATGGGTAGGCACTGTAGATAGGGTATTCTGATAGGGTAGCCGTTATTTTGCCTTTTTTCGAAAAGTTCTGGTCCCAGGGGCTCTTCGGCTATCAAGTCAAAAAAAGCCAAAATTTGGCCATATTTACTCAATGATATCCCGTGCCCGCGAATAGGTAAAGTTTTCCATTTATTGAACACGTAATTATTGAAAATTCTTTCCAATATTTTCTATAGAAGCGTGAAAAAAAACTTAAAATTATGACACCAACATGAGCCACTGGTGTACAACACGTGTACTTTGATGGAAAAAATTGACTAATCGGGACCCCATTTTTTTTTTTTTTTTATAAGCTTTCGTTTTCAACTGGTTTAAAAAAAAAGTGGTTTTCAGATGTAAAGTTTCATGAAATTTTTCACTTTTTTGAGAAAAATCTCCAATTTTTCGAAGTTCGACACTTTTAATTTTTTCGTTTCCCCCAAAAAACGTTGATTCATTCTGCGATTAATGCCGCGCTTTGCAGAGTGGGCCGACTTTTCTTCGATTTATTTTTTTTCGTCCGGAGTTAATTTTTTACATTTTAAGAACTTAGTTTTCATAATTAATTAGATCCAAATAAATGATTATACTCTGCAAAGCGCGGCATTATTCATAGAATAAATCAAAGTTTTTTCGGAGAAAAAAAATGAAAGTGTCGAACTTCGAAGAATTGACGATTTTTCTCAAAAAGTGAAAAATTTCATATAACTCGACATCTGAAAAATTTCTTGTATTTTTTTTCAGGTACATTTGAAAATGAAAATTAAAAAAAAAAAAAAAACATCCCGTTCAGTCAATCTTGTAAGAAATTCTGGCTATTCGAAAACAAAATCACTATTTGTTGGAAAATTCGTTGCGTTTGGTGAACAAATTTGAAAAAAATATTCTGGGAAACGGTTTAGTGGGGTAGAAAAAGATGAAAAAGTTTCAGTCAAATCGAAAGGGGTCGGGTTCAAAAGTGGTCGATTTGGCATAGAATGATCCACATGTTCTTCTTTTCAAGTTGGCGAGTTTCAAAAGCACACATAATTCATTGGAACGTTCCATAGTGTTCTGATAATTCTTTCGCTGAGTGTAATTGTTTATTTTTTTATTTTGATTTGGTAACTTACCTGTCGTACAGTTTTGCCTGCAAAATATCCCAACAATTCACTGCGCTGTTGTCTACCTATAATTACTCGAATTTTGTTGAATCATTCCACGAAAAAATTGAAGCGATCAATGATTTGATATTGAACCTTTGAAACAGCCTCGTGCCGTCCGTCCATTCGATGTTTGTTTACATTCGCGTATATCGTGTTGACAACAGAGCGAGAGTATAACTGCAGCCACGATCGGCTATGTCTGTTTGCTCATTGGTTGTCGCTGGCTGACGTACGGTTCGGTAGCAGGCGCGTCGAGCGTCCCTATACCTCCAGACTCGATCACGGAGGCAGTGTCAGTGTGTGCGTGACTGTCACTCGAAGCATACGTAACGGGCTACGCGTTTTGGCAATATTTAATGAGTGAACAATATTAAAACAAATGACAAAACGTGATTAGCACAGACTGCATACTTTGAAAATATAATATCACGTGCTAATCAATCGAAATATGTTCGCATACGTTAAATACGGGGCAAAATGTCCACGTCATGATGAAAAAAAAATGGTGCCGGTGTCGATAATAAGAAATTTCGATTCCAAGAATATTGGGAACCGGAATAAATCGTATAACGTCAAATGTGGCGAGTCCTACTGTCCAGCGATCATCATTTTCACTGACGGTAAGTTAATATATTCTCATACTATTTTATTGAATTCGCAAGCGTTGAATCCTTGTTGAATAGTTTTCATGTATGTAGCATCTAGGTATGTAAACAGAGAGAAATATTCGCAGATCGTCCAGCCCTTTTAAATTGAGTAAGCATGCGTGCAATGTAGGGGATGTTCGAGAAATATTCATGATCATAATCTGCATGGGTGGGAAGACGCGGGAGACTCGCCACGTGTTATATACAGGGTGATTTAGAATTCATGACGAATATTTTACAGGGTGAATCCTTGTCAAAATTGAAGTCATAAGTTCCTTATTGATTTTTCTGAAAAACGACTTTTTACATTGAAAACAATTATTTTTCTTTTTTTTCTTTTTTTTTGTCATCATTTTTCTCGATTCCCTAAATCTGCGTCAGAATTGGGATCGGAGTTCGCTGGTAATTTTTTCATAACTTTCAGGAAAAATTATTTTTCCTATTCGAATCAAATCTCAATCTCAAATATTTTTACATAATTGAAGGGATGGGTGAAATAACGGTACATATTCGACCAGTGTTACAGGGATATTCAGAATTTGCCGCGAATATTTTACTGGATCAAAAAAATTTTTTCATCTTTTGCCGAGTTTGTAGAATTCTGAACAATATCACTGAAGATTTCTGAATATTAGAGAAATTGTTTAGCGAAGGTCCTATTTTGGTAGGAATTGTGGGAAAAATGGTGTTATTGTTTTCAATTTAACTCTCTGTTGGCCACCTTGGTAGTATATTACCCGAGCCCCCCCCCTTTTACAGAATCGTCCCTGCTAGGGAAGCAGTAGTTTCGCGGTGCTGTTGTTCCTCAAAAGTCGGCATAATATCGAAATATACGTGTGCGGTCCTGTTATTGTCGATTGCTTATTTGAAGGCGAACAGCAAGCAGCGGTAATTAAGCGCGCTCTGGGTAATATACCAACCAGGGTTGCACTGATCGGTTGAAGAGTGCCGCATATTTTTTCACGTGAAATTATTATTTTTTTTCTGTTCTTAGTACCAAAGTGAACCCGCCGAATTGAAAAAAAAATAATAATATTGAAAAATAAAGAAATAACGAGCCATAGTTCAACCGCAGGTCAGAGTGAATGGCACTTTATTGTTATTTTACCATCTATTATGTGAAAATTCATAAAAATCAAGTCATTCGATATAAATTTTCACAATGGTAAGTGATTCTGTGTGTTTACAGACCAAAATGTTCATTCATAATGAAACACCAATTTCTGGTTCTTCGGGCACTTTTATTCAGCCACAAATTTTTTTAATGCTTCAATATGAAATGCTTGCGAACTCAGCTTTCCATTTCACTGTTTACATTCGCCGGAATATCAATCACTCATGAAATAACAGTGAAATACCGATTAGTCAAAAATATGCCGAAGACGCACTTTGAACATGCAAAATAATTATACTTTTTCAAACAATCAACAAAACTGCTATTATAGTCTTGTAGAGGGGAATTTTTAGTTTCCGAAACACTATGATAAAGTCCCATTACTTGTTTTACCGGAGAAGTTATCGTAAAAAATAATTCCACATTTTTTTTTTTTTTAATATCTACAGTTGGCATATCAGTTTTGCACATGCACCATCGTAATCTTGACATTCCGACGACTCAATTTCACTATTCATGAATTGAAAAGTATGAATGTAAACGAAAGTTATAAGTTCGAAAAAAATTGTTGCATACAGAGGGTTAATGAAATGAAAAGCGGATTGGTATGGATGTAAACGAGGGAATTGTAACGCTTCTCATGGTAGGTAATGAAAATTTGAATGAAAATTTGATGATAAATTTCAGGAATAACATCTCTTAATATGATTCATCATTTTATTCTACTCGTTATTTACTATCCTCCGAGCTTACGGCAGCTGCGCGTCCATTTCTTTTTCCCTGAAAATTATTCAAAAAACTGCTAGGGAATTTCTATCCCAATTCCGACGAGGATTCAGAAAATTGAAAAAGATGAATAAAGAAAGAAAAAAAAAAATTTACCAAAATAAATAAATAATGAAAACAGCGAAAATATTTTTTTCATAACAAGTCATTTTTCAGAAAAATGACTAAGGAACTTCCGACATCAATGTTGGCAAGGATTCACCCTGTAAAATATTCGTCACGAATTCCGAATCACCCTGTGTATGATCCGCTTATTCTAACGTGTTTCAACTTATACACGCAGCGATCTTATAAGGGATATGACCTCGGAAATAACTCGTTGAATTGATCTATATATACTAGTGTCAATAGCTCGTGAATAAATCAGAATTGACTGACATAAAGAGAATTGACCGTAAAACAACTGAATTTACAAGAATTAACAATGAATTGAATTGATTTTGAATGATAAAATGAATTTGAATCAAACGAATTATTTGAAAATATAGAAATTGAGTTGAATTGATGAAATTAATTTGAATTAATTCGTAAAAAAATCACATGGCTGTGCGAGTGTTCAGTAATAATTTTTCTAGATAAAGTTTCAAAATTGTGCGACTTTCATTTTCCATGATAGTGTCGCCGGGATATGACCACGAATTTTGGAAGAAAAAAGTCAATACTGGTAAAAATTCAACTAAACGCGTATAGAAAGCGGATAGATGCGTATAGAATTAGTGTACGAAACTGTATAGGAACCAATAGGATCTGTCCGTTTCTATCCGGTTCTGTGCACTAATACAATACGCATCTATCTGTTTCTTATACGCGTCTAGTTTAACTTTTACCAAGCTTTCTTTACTCCTAAACTTTCGTCGAAATCGGAAGGTATGAGATTTTCGAGATCAAGCGGAATAATACTACAGAATTATTCAATTCCATTCTAAAAAAATACTGCCACATTCTTTCCATTTTTCCCTGATGATACGTTGACCTCGAATAAAAAATATGAGCATTTGAAGGTGACGTTATTTCGAAATTTCTCTTCATCATTCTTGTATTTCGCTAAAAAATGAATAACCAGTAAACTAAATCGTGTACAATTATTTTCCCAACAGAAAGTGAGAAAGCATTGAAGGCGAAAATCGCTGCGAAAAGATCGGCTCTGCCACCGAAAAATTTGATCGAGCCTGCTTCTGACCTTGATATTCCCAATATGTCCGGCGCAAAACAGGTACAGCCTTGCAATTTTCTTTGTATATATCGTCGCATAAAATAATGGTCATTATTCTTCCAATGAATATGTTCCCTCCAGCAAGCTGCAAGAGAAAAAAGAGGAGAACAGGTGAAAAAATTACTGAGTCAAAAAATTGACACACTTCGGAACAAAGCTCCTCAAAAAAGACCTGTTGATTACCCTGCAGCTGAGCGTAGTACTAAGACGATGATGGAAAACGTCAGCTATAAACGTACCGTAGACATATTACAAGATCGGACGAATGTAGCGGAAGAACGTCACGCGGTGAAACAAAAGAATCCAGTGAGTGTTATTATTTATTTTTGATCTGAGAATTGCATTGCAAACGGATGTGAACTATTTGTTTGAGGAGGTTCATACACTCAAATCTGAAGTTTTCTAAACAATATCATACGCAATAATCGAACATTGAATATCGATTGAATTCACTTACTCGTGAGCCTGGATGACTTTTCTGAAATTCGAAGAAAAAATCGTTGAATTTAAACAGTAGCTGATTGTTTTCCTCCATTTTATTTTACTCTGGCTCGTTTGGTTTAGTAAACTACTCTTCACAATTTCACCCAGAAAACTTGTTCTTTATTTAATGCTCGGTTTAATATTGCTATGAATACCGCAAAACGATGCCAATGTATTCTTATGAAATTGAATACTGTATGTATAAACAGCAAAGCATTATGAACGAATTTTTGAACGGACTGGAAGTTTGTTCTATCTATTCTCTGGGAGATGAATGTTAGGGGTTGGGGTGATTTTAGTAAAGGGTTCATAGTGTCAATCGACAGCTATTAATTCACGAAAAAATCTCACGGGACAGATTGTTTCTGTGAGGAATGCTAGATATAGAGGATTTCTACGATATGGCTAACCTTATTGACACGCTGGGTATGCCATGTTTTTTTTTTTTTCACGGTTGGAGCAACAAAAAGATACAAAATTACCCGCAATTTAAAAGCATTCAATTAGCGACTAATTCCCACATTCGTTTCGTTTGGTTCTGCTGTAACGGCATTGCCAGCTTGATGGAGGTAGTATAATTCTTCGTGTGGGTGCAGATGTATTAAGGCTAATGCGGGGTTCAGAAATGCCGTATTCAGTGTATTTTCATTGCTTTTGATGTACACCGATCGAGATTGCAGCTCCAATTGTGATTCCTGGTTTTGCCATTGTTTATCCTACTTCATAAAGGGACCAGCGTTTGAACACTATTATTATCACAAAAAATAGTTGAATTGTACGTTTTACGTTTATTTGTCAAAAATTTTCTCCTTCTTCCTTACAAGGTGTTATCTTAGCACTTTGGCTGATACACCTAGAGAAATTCAGACAGATGTATCAATCATGAATAAAAATAATGGATCAATAGATAATTGGCAGGTTCAAAATGTGAGGCTTGTTTTTTCATCATGTTTGTGAAACCTCATAACAGAAATTCACACAAGTTGACATCTCATATACTAGCTTATCTCAAATGAAAGAGAACATAGGGAGCGCCGCAATTATTGGGACACTATCCGTAATTGCGGCATGTATCGTATTTTAAATAGATATCAATTTGAAGAATGCGAAGATGACACCATAATTTTTTTTCGAGACAGGCTCATCATTTTTCATTGAAAACCATATGACATTGTCTGAACACACTTGTTGTAGATCCAAATCACAAGAAAGTGCTGTCCATATGTACATATTTACGACAAAAAATGTAAAAATTATTGTTTAATTCTCTTCCCGTGTATTTATAATACATTCAGTAGCAATGAAAACAGGGTTACTTGAAAGCTCATAAAAATTAATATCTACTAATATTTGAATACATACACTTGTTAATACAAGTTCAAGTCACTCGAATTCTAATGTGTATTCAATATACGATTTTACATTAACCGTATTCAATATAACATGAATTACCGTAATGTACAGGCTCTGAGTAGCAATAAAGAAGGCCGATTTGACATTAATTCGAATATGAAGACATCTGCTGGAAAACCGATAGTGGGCAGCGCCCCAAAAAAAGCCAAGCCAAATTCATACGTGAGTATGACTATATACATCACATGTACATACCTCCACACTCCACAGTTGTTATTTATGCACCGTTATATTTCCGACCGCCACGCAGGACAAGGGAGATACTGAAAAATCACGTGTTGTGGATCCGGGAAAGACTTTCACGTCTGCGAAGATCGTAAAAAAGAACACTAGCGGTGTAACACTGAAAACTGTACGTATGACCGTAATTGTATATATACATATCGTAGTATAATGTATTTAATATTTTCCGAACGTCACGTAGGCTGCGAAATCTACTGAAATTTCAGACGCAATTGGTTTGGAAAAGAGTTCCACTTTAAACATCACGCACGGAAATAATAGCGGTAGAACACCGAAGCCAACCATGCATTTGGTGAGTAATTTCATCGGTGGAACCCTAAAAAATTATTGAATCAAATGAATTCCGATTCCAAGCATACATTCCATTCGGAACAATTGACATCCCCTACGTATAAATCTACACAAATTCATAGGCTCAACTTGGATATTCGATTCACTAGGTAGTATAGATCTTGCACGTTGTATGGTTGAATTCTGGTGCAGATGAAAGAGAATAACTTTTATCTGCTCATTGAGTTGCTTGGCTGTATAATATGTATGTGTATTAGGGTGGCCCTCGGAGAAAAAAATCGGCTCCGCCCGCTAAAACGCTAGTATTTGCCGAAAAGAAATTACTCACAAAATCTGAAGTCGTTCAATTGAAGGGAACAAGTGCCTGTCCGCATTCAAAGTTTAAAAATCCGCTTTTTTCACTGTTCTTCATCAATTAGCTGTATCGGCGGTTTTTCATATTTGTTCTATTTACAAACGTATTTAATGACGTCACAATATCATATGGTGTTATTGGTACCTATTGCTATGAACAAGGATTTCAAAGTATGTATAAGAAAGTTCGCCAGAAATACAAATCTGAATAATAGAGGGATGTTTTTACAGTAATTTTCGAATTGAGAAAAGTTGTTTCTATATAATCCAAGTGGAAAAAGTGATTCGCCGTACAATTAGTGAATAAAGATGTAAAAAACCAAATAGAAAACATTATTTTATTTTAATTTTTCGGAAATTTTTTTTCAAATTTGAATGCGTGGAGGCACCTGTTGCCTTCAATTAAACGATTTCGGATTGTGCAGGTACTTTTTTTTTGTTAGATACCACCATTTTAGGAGTCATTTTTTTGTTTTTTCAAGGGCCACTCTATAACCTGTATAATATGTATTTAGGGTAATATGGAATAACTATAGCATGATGCGACATTCAAAAACTCGTGAATGAGGTTACAATTCACATTCGCGTGTTGGTACCTTGATATTTACTACTGAGAAGTAGAAAAAGAAAAACCTAATACAAAAATTATTTGATAGCGGGGAAGCATGTAGCAGCACGTAGAAGCAAGGGGTTGCCGAATTAACACAGTTACGTTGTAAAGACGTGGAATCAACGTCCCTAGGTTGGATGGTGGATTTGCAGGGTACGATGTTCATTTGAGACGGTTGGATGCCGACCTCTTTAGAGACGTGTAATCCACCTGCATATAATTCACACGTTGTTTACACTGCATATCGACCACTGTGTGCTTATTGGGTACGTACAGTAGTATTAATATATGCCTTAAATCTGAAACGAGTTTCAACTGTATGAGAATTGAATGAAAAAGACATGTTCGAATACAGACAATTGGTCGATGAATTGCCTGGACAGTCACGTTCATTCAATTTTCATAGAGTTGGAACTCGTTTCAGATTCAAACAGAGGAGGCATATATGCATATTACTGTATGAGTCAAACACAAGAAAAATAGGTGAATATAAGGAATTTCTAACTCAAAGACTGATGTTTTGATTAGAGCCTTTTTTTCCGTACCGTTCATATAAGCTCGGAATCACTTTCCTTCCGCATTTTCAATCTGGACAAAGAGTTAAGACATCTCAGCCATAAAAAAACGTAGAGAAATGATCAAGCTCGCATTTGCAAGTAGAAAGAATCAGCTTCATTATCATTTATTGCAAAATTTTCCACGACATTTTTAGCACTCACTAGGTAATGTTCAACATATTTTTCTTCGTGATTTTCATACTTTTATAAAGTTGCGCGTAATTTTGTTGAAAATTAAGATTGGGATTTTTTCTCAGAAGGACTTTTGAAGAGGCGAGATTCAGTTTTGATTTTATTTTTTTTCAAATCAGCGATTTTTTTAGCGCCAAGTTATGCAACTTTTTGTACAATAATTTTTTCGTTCATCGAAAATACATCGTAACTCGAGAAATTTGGGTTTTTTTAAATCAAATGTCAAGGGTAAAAAAAGTTGTGTTATTTTACTTTGAACGAGGTAGAATTTGTTATAAGAGTTGAAAAGAAAATCGAAATTTATGTTCGGATCGAAAATGCGGAAGGTGATCCCGAACTTATGAACGGTGCTGTGGATATAAACATCATAACTTTTTATATTGCTCAGCTTTATGGATTTTGTTGAAATATTTAATGATTGAAGATCCGTTTGAATGGAAAAATGTCAGAGAAGGAGAGAAAGAGTGAAAGTATCAACGACAAATGGTCGTATCGGCAAACTGCTTCCCAATTCTATTTTTTGGGGTGCACACCAGATTTGAGGCCTGTGCGATAAAAACTGACCACGGCAGACTTTCTAGAGTTTTCAGCTACAACGCGGTTCGCCGATTATTATACTGAATAACTGTCACGACAGGTTTCTCGCCCACTTTTCATAAGAAAAAATCAAATTATCAACACGTGGGTATACTGAGCATTCATGCCTCCGAAACAGAAGATTCAGCAGCAATGTTCATTTATGGGTAACTGCATGACGGAACAAAAAAACATGATAAAGGAACTCACACAGCTAAATATGGAACTGCAACGGGAAATTATCGATTACTTCGAAGATTTCAAGGGTAAGCGTGCAATTAGTAGCTTTGTATTTCTCATTTATAATTACGGATATTTCATATGAAGGGTAGGGGTGAATGAGTCGCATAGGCGTGCAATATCAGCGTATTTACTGGTAAGCCTCATAGGTTTGAGAAAAGGGTGACACGTAATTGTGGGTTCAATGTTATTACATTTTTATACTCAACAAAATGACTCATATCACAATTCGGTTTCGAAAGAACAGTATGATTATACTCTCATGATAGTCCATTTATATTTCATTAACGAGTAGTCCCCAATCAAAAACTTCATAATATCTGCAGCACCCATCGAAATTTAATTATATACCCATTACCCATACACGAATCCGCGAATTGAATTATAATTGATTACAGCGATGGCAAAACAATATGAGGGTGCCGTACGGAACCTGGAGGGTGCTTCTAAGCCACCTGTAGGATACATTCAGAAAAGTACCAATACAGTAAGTACTACGAAGATCGATAAGTTGCCGGGAATCAATTTGCATCCCATTTAGCCAATTATTCATCGATTTTCAGATACATTTGGGGCATAACACGTGGATTTCCAAGAAAGTATATGACAATACCGCCAGCAGTGCCAAAACCCCCAAACAATTTGTTAAAGGTATGGCTGTGGCAGTGTTCGGTTTTGCAGTTCTTGAAGCGAGCAGTGTGACGGGCGCAAAATCGAATAAATTTCCCGATAGACCGGCTAAACCAAAATTGGACGGAGCCAAGATCCTCGCCATACATGGTACATATTCGATAGATCTGATACATACATATATACATGTATGTACATACATATCAAACGCCGGTCATTTTCCATGACTATGATTATTGCTGCGTGGATATATTCGAAATTGCACCTCAACTCATATGGTGTATTGGATACATGTATACTGAAAGAGACAGTCCACATCTATTCACCTAACATCCACATTTCACAATTTCCGGTTTGATCGTTGATTGTTTATGTTGTTGTCCTACCTGTGAAACATTATTCAGAACTTTGGCAGAGTTTTTTGGCAATCCCTTTCAAATTATGTCTTTTGTACCAACAGATTAAAATCATTTTCCAACATCAGAGAAAATTTATGATCATTCTACGGATGACGAAAACAGTTCCCGCTTCCAGAAATACTACTATTTATATTTCAATTTATGGCACGTTTCTTTGAATGCTTTTGTCCATTTTTCTACACGTCACTCATTTTATCTAGAAAGAGAAGTACGCTTCGACTGCTTTCATTATTTTATTAATCCGATGATACTATTCGAAAACCAAGAGATTTTGTAATTAGATGCAGAACGTGGATTAAGTGCCATCACTAGACATATATACTTGTATTATATAATCAATTGTTCTTTAAAAGTTGTCACAGGCTCGTAATAAATCGCCAAGTCATTGTTTCCAATCAAGCTATGAGCGGAATGACATATATTTCATTTCGAAAGACTATTATTAATCACACGAAACACTAGTAATATTTGCGTGTTTTGAAAACATTTTCCAGATATTTTTGAATATTGGCTACGAACCGCACAGAATCTTACTGCGTACGACGCACACGTCGAGGCATCAAAAACGAGATTATATATAAGTAGAAAAATATCTGATATGAATCGGCCACCAGCTGGAAATAAGAAGGGATCGAGTGCAACTGCAGGTACATATTACATTACATGAATGTCACTGAAACACTCGACTGTTCTAAATTTAAGCCCTTCAAATCAATACGATTTGCAAATACCCTGATGTTTTGGGAGGTGCACGTGTCTTGATAAAAAAATTGAATGTGATGTGAAAGTAATTATTTCTATTCACTCATCCCATCGTGATGATCAGCGAATGATGCAGTTGCCGACCATCCATAAACTATGATGAAGATGTTACGAGCTCCCTTTGATTCTGAAATTTGTATTTTTGTATAATCCTGATGTAGTAACCGACGAAGTGGACGATCCTATCGGATCCGACAACGACGTGGATCATCCAGAGGAACTTCACGAGGAAGCGAACACTCCAGAGAAACTTTCCGATGAAGCGGATATTTCGAACGAAACTGACAATGAAGCGGATGGTTTGGAAGAAGAGTCCGATCTAGACAATGATCCCGCGGAGCAGGTTGATCGTGAAGCGGATGACCGCACGAAATTGGATCAGAAAGTTGACAAGAAACCCGAAGCTGAACAGTCGGTTTTACGAAAAGACACATTGGGGACGGAACAGCCACTTTTTGATGCAGAATCAGCAGCTGAATCAGAGCCCGACGAAGCCAAGGAGGCGCACAGGAATGTAGACGATCTTGTCTAGGATACAGATAGAGCCTATTTGTTGCGGTGTTCGAGCATCAGATTCAGGTGATACTTGATGATATCGACAACTTACATGTGGTTAATTTACTTTTCATATAATACCTCTACCGTTCGCCTGTCATTCAGATGAAGGAGATGAAATATAAAGCAGAAACCGAGGAAACAGCGGAAGATGAGTGAAACAGAATACAGAGTATGAAAGGGAAATATGACTTCTATATTGGTGAAAAAATGGAAGATGTTATACGCATTGCCATGGCAAAGCAATTATACTAAATAAATGAAAATTTACTTTATTAACTTAATATTATTGCACACATCACGCTGGAATCTTGAAAATAGTCGTTTTCGTACCATGGATATGAAGTGCAACTGGACGCCCCCGTGTAATCAATGCGCCAGAGGGCTGGCGTAGTCAGTTCGAGGGTCGCGTGATAACCCGTGGTTGTAAAGTTAGTTGCACTTGACGCCTGCGCGGCGGTGCGAACAGTATTTCTCGTCATTTCTGGCGTAAAGTACATTCTTTTTTCCTCTCAATTTGCGTGGGTAAAGTGTGATTTCACGACCGCAAAATGAGACTGAAAAAGCATACTTCACGCCTACTGTGACGAAAATACCATTTCACAATACATGCATGAAAAGTTAGACTTCCCGCACTAGAGATGGTGCGCAAAGTGGCTGATTTCCCAACAGTCCAAACACGAAGCGGTAATGTAGTAAGAGCGTGCGGGCATGTACTTTAGATCACGCCGCGCTGTACAACGGTCACGCTGTCACACATATTACCCGACGATCCTTGGCCTGTTCAAGAATCGATCACTTACATTCACCTTCTACAAGTTTCGGAATTCTAATCTCCCATCACAGATTAAACAAAAAAATTTGGTACCCGTTCGGATTGGCAATTCATGACTCGTGTGAAATGCCAACACTCGCCGTCGGCTCTGCCTGAAGTTTGTGACGTATCTATTCTGCGTTCATAACATAGCCTTCATAGACAGAAACGTTCGAAAACCGCCATTCACGCATCTCCGTATAGAAGCGTACAGGAACTACCGCAATTGACATCAGGTGAGAATGTTTATAGAAACGGATAGAAAGTGGACCCTGTCCGTTTGTGACGTATCTGGTCTGCGTTATTAACACTGCTTCTACGGACAGAAACGTGTGAAAACCGGCATTCACGCATCTCCGTATAGAAGCGTATAGGAACTACCGCAATTGACATCAGGTGAGAATGTTTATAGAAACGGATAGAAAGTGGACCCTGTCCGTTTGTGACGTGTCTGGTATGTGTTAATAACACTGCTTTTACGGACAGAAACGTGTGAAAACCGCCATTCACGCATCTCCGTATAGGAGCGTATAAGAAACAAATCAGAGGATGTCGGTCCTATACGCTCCTATACGGAGATGCGTGAATGGCGGTTTTCACACGTTTCTGTCCGTAAAAGCAGTGTTATTAACACATACCAGACACGTCACAAACGCACAGGGTCCACTTTCTATCCGTTTCTATAAACATTTTCAACAGGGAGGAAGCTTTGGTTTTTATGGTAGTGGGTGTCAACTCGTCCTGGAAATTATCGATTGCTTATTTTCTGATTAACGGCATGACCTCAGAAACACTGTCAAACTTAGTTTCGCAAAGTCTTACGCGACTACACAAAATAGGGGTTCGAGTAACGTCCCTCACCTTAGATGGCTGCCCACAACATATGGCCACTATACGTCTTCTAGGAGCAGATATGAGTTTCCTGAATCCCCGACCATATTTTCCACACCCAGCCGATCCATCCGAAATTATTTTTGTAGTTTTGGATGCATGTCACATGCTAAAGTTAGTCCGCAATTGTCTTGGGGAGTACAAGATACTTCTGGATGGTGAAGGTGGGGAAATAAAATGGGAATATGTTGTCGCTCTGGCCCAGATTCAAGAAACCGAAGGCCTCAGAGCTGGCAACAAACTACGTTGGTCTCACATTGATTTTAAGAAAAATATAATGAAAGTACGTCTTGCCGCACAAACGCTGAGTAGCAGTGTTGCAGACGCTATCGAATTTTGTGACGAAAAACTCCAGATGCCGCAGTTTGAGAATAGTGGGCCTACGGTGCGCTTTTTACGTTGTATTGATGCAATATTCGATTTCCTAAACGTTAGAAGTCCATGGGGTAGGGGGTTAAAATGCCCATTAAAAGTAGCTACTGAGGCAGTATGGCGGTCAAGAATGGAAGCAGCACAGCAATATATTTTGCAACTCAAAACCAAGGACTCGCAGCCAATTTACAAATGTGGACGATACACAGGTTTTGTCGGACTTTATACCGCGAATAAATCTGTTTTCGGTATATATGACAAGTTTGTTAACTACGACGGATCTCAATGTAATTACTTACTGACTTACAAAATAAGCCAAGATCATCTGGAGTTATTTTTTTGCGCAATTAGGCAAAGAAATGGCTGGTGTCCTAATCCCACTGCTTCTCAGTTTGTGTCAGCTTTCAAACGTCTTTTAGTACGTCATGAAGTAAGCGCGACCAATGGAAACGCAGATGCATTAGATCAAACAAACATTTTACACGTATCGTCCGCCAGTGCCAAAAAAAGTGCAAGGGTGGATACTTACGATACAAGCGTATATACAGAGGTGGAAAATTCGAGAGTGCAACAGAAGTATGAGTTGAATGCGGAAGAACCTGAGGATGATTTTTCGGAGTTTAACCAATTCGCACATACAATGCCTGTGAATCTGAACGAGTTTTCAGAACATACCGTGGGATACATTGCAGGGTTCGTAGTGCGGAAGATCAGTAGATCAATTAAATGCGCGATTTGCCTATCTGGATGCTTTGGTGAAATTGAAACTGAAGATACAAATCGGCTTCGTCGATTATCTCTGACGGTGACTGAGACACGTGGTGGGCTTATTATGCCGAGTTCTAGCGTAGTTAAGATATGCTTAGCCAATGAAAAATACTTCCGCCAGGCTTGTAATAAAAATATGGGTCAACCACCCGTAGAACGCAACTTTCCAGCAGTATTGTCAAATACGGTTTTCAGCCACCTGGCAGCAGGCATTGATTTATTTCCAGAATTATGGGAACATAAGCTCGATACGTTCAATGAGGATTGTACGAACCACGTACACAGTCTGATTAAAGCAATAATTAAGGTATATACTGAGCTACGAATGTACTCCCAAACTAAAAACCATTCCATGAAATTGACTGGCGTCAACCTGAGACATTTCCTTACTAGAAGCATAGTATGGGCAAATCAGTAAGATTCTAGGTCATTCGCCATAATTGACAAATTATATTTTACAATCTGTTTCGGCATGCATTGCTGGACTGGCTTATCGCCTGCAATAAACTCTACAGAAATTTGAGGTTCTTCTGATAATTAATTACTCTGTCCTTGTCCTTGCCCTTCCGTTCCCTATTTTATTTCCCATGCTCAATTACTCTTACCCTACCGTTTATACTGATTGCGAGATTTCATCAATATGTAGGTTCGTTCGTTCGTCGAAGAAGTGGGTAGGACGTATTGATGTATGTCATCAGAAGACTGAAGAAGACTGGATTATCTGAATATACTTGTTTTACTATCAATGATTCAGTCATGCAATCGTTCATTTTCAGCGATCAATTTACTATTTTGATATTCTATTTAAAAATTCACGTTAGTCGCGGCATGATCATGAGATTCAATCAATCGATATATTAATCCGTTCGCAGTATTTACTATTCTTTTCGACGGTCATCTATTTTCATACGTGTATGTAACACAAATTTAATGATGTTATATCTTGATCCGGAGTTTATTCTATGATTTGCTATTCTCGTCTATAAATTTAATCGCGTGATTGTCAAACCTGATCAACGAATTTTTCATCAGCTTGGATAATGGTATTCTTAGTTCATCTAATGGTAGTTAGTTTTCTTGATAGTTGGAATGTGATCCTATAACTTGAACGCATGTATGAAATATCACTTGAATATGTTCCGAATAAATTGAATGGTTCATTATCGAACTGTATGATTCCGTAATTTGAAAATATACGTGGGTACTATATTGATACTGCCGTAGGTTAAATCAATATAATTTCTTAATGATCGCAAGCAATTTACTTCGTTCATTGAACGTTGACCGTTATTACAAACAATTATTCCGTACGTAGGCCGAAATTCCATATTCGTATTTGATATTTGTACATATCTCAAACAGTCGAAAGACGTGAGATGATCGAAGACCATACAATACATATATCTACTATTTGGTATTCGATCTGCAGCATTTGATGTATTTAATTCGAATGTGGGTGCAATACATCTTCAAAAATGTTCTTGACTGCTATAATTTGAGTGAGTCTCTACTTTATAGGCTGAGACAACTATGTTGTGCGAATGTACTGAAATAACCGACAGATGGCGGGGTTGGGGGCGCCAATCAAAATGGCGACTTCAAAGCTCCAATAGGAAGCAGAAATTTTGGTCGACCGGCTATCCAGTTAGTATAGGAGCGGGTCCATGTCATTTCACTCGAAAAAAAACACTCAAATCGCGGATCTTTGCGCCCTTCGAGGAATCTTTAGTACTATGGAAAAAAAAAATAGAAGTTCACGGATTTCGACAAATTTTCAAAAATGGCGGACTTACGGGTGTTTGAATTTTTTTGCACTGCTTGGTTTGAAAATTCATATCTCCGAAACCATTGATCGCAGCCGAATGATCTTGGACTCATTTCATTCACAAAAGAAAGAGCTACTGTTGAAAAAATATGTTTGAGAAAAAAATGAATTTCTTCAAGTTTTTTTCGTCATTTTTTTCCGAAATTTGGCCGCCATTCCCAAAGGGTACGGTAAATTTCATGGAGACAATTTTGTTTAGATAGCTGGATCCTTCCCCTTCAAATTCGTGAGAAAAAATTTATGGAGACCATACTGGGTCCGGAAAAAAAAATTACAACGTCCGGACGTGCGTCGCCGCGCGTGCCGTTCCACGGTGGCGCGGCTCCGGTAGGCTCGCTGTTTCACGTAGCCGTTGAATTTCATTCAATGTTTCGCTATTTTCTAGGGCTATCCTCTCTTGGAAAATAGTTATTCAACTACTTTAGACTTCCAGAATACGTCTACTGGTTATTTTCACTTGGAATTATACTTGTTCCGAAAATTCCAGCACGGTTATTGTTAAGTTGAACACACCTGTGAGGCTGTGCTGCAAACAACGTTCTGGTTCTATTGCAATAGGTTTGTGCAATTTAATGACTGTGGCTCTTTTGTGATTCTCTCGTAACTTTGCACAGAAGAGCTAGTAGTTATGCTCCGTGGAATGGAAATTATTGATTTCTGCAAAATTTCGGTGACTGAAAAGGGCCAATGTTTTGAGTGCAATTGCGCTCGATAGCGCTTATAGTTGGACACGCAAGTTGAATATTGATTTCTAACTATTACATGATCAAAATTTTCTGATGCGGAAAATAATTTCGTTTTTATAAATCCATCAGAAATCGGAATGACTACATGTTATTCGAGAATGCCACGAACCATCAAAGCGTCATCGAATCGATTTTGTAAAATAGCTTCTTCTGCTGTATGTTCTGCAGCAGGCAAAAGATATGCTCCTGAAATAAGAGCATGCCCGATTATACAAATTCAGCGGTGTTCAAATAGGATCTGAATTGCCACTCAATTGTAAACTCGCCAGACAGTTTCATCTACCCCATCGCATGGCCCTTTGCATGTGATGTAGCCAAAAAAATGCCACTCAGCTTGACATCCGAACGGTTCAAAATAATGCGTTATGTTAATGAAATTCTTTTCATTTTGATAGTGGGAAGCTGCTCCATCTGAGTAAATCTTCTTTTTTAATTGTAATTGAACCTTGAAACTTCTCGTTCATAAAATCGATCAATTTTTTGTTTGTAATAAATCAACTGCGATCGTATTATGTTTCAGACACTATGGAATTATTAAAAAACTAAAATGGTTCAATTCCCCCTCACTGTGACTTTCATAATAAACTACAATTGGATGGATCTCTAGTTGAACCCTTGAGTGGAATCTTGTACAATAAACGCATGATTGTCAGCGAAATCGCACACGACTAGAAATTCACCAACTTTCACGGTTTTTTTTATCTCCCGCCAATAACTGATTTGCTGCTTTTCAATGACATCATGTGCTGGAAATTAATAACCGTGCTGGAATTTTCGGACCAAGTATAATTCCAAGCGAAAATAACCAGTAGACGTATTCTGGAAGTCTAAAATAGTTGAATAACTATTTTCCAAGAGAGGATAGCCCTAGAAAATAGCGAAACATTGAATGAAATTCAACGGCTACGTGAAACAGCGAGCCTACCGGAGCAGCGCCACCGTGGAACGGCACGCGCGGCGACGCACGTCCGGACGTTTTAATTTTTTTCTCCGGACCTAGTATGGTCTCCATGAATTTTTTTTACGAATTTGAAGGGGAAGGATTTAACTATCTAAAAAAAATTGTCTCCATGAAATTTACCGTACTCTTTGGGAATGGCGGCCGAATTTCGGAAAAAAATGACGAAAAAAACTTGAAGAAATTCAATTTTTTCTCAAACATATTTTTTTAACAGTAGCTCTTTCTTTTGTGAATGAAATGAGTCCAAGATCATTCGGCTGTGATCAATGGTTTCGGATATATGAATTTTCAAACCAAGCAGTGCAATAAAATTCAAACACCCGTAACTCCGCCATTTTTGAAAATTTTTCGAAATCCGTGAACTTTTATTTCATTTTTTCCACAGAACTAAAGATTCCTCGAAGGGCGCAAAGATCCGCGATTTGAGTGTTTTTTTTCGAGTGAGATGACATGGACCCGCTCATAGAGATCAGTGGTGCCAGCCAAGTTGTTCAGAAATTTACAAAATATATTGAAATTATATCAATACGACAATGTAGCAATACCGATTTTATGTATAATAAATGTCAATACCTCAACGCGATTTCAAGCCGCAAGAAACTAGAATCGACTGCAATTACAGATTAGAGGAAAACCTATTGCATACAAGCGCATCACCTCTGTTAAGCTGGCACCACCACAACGTCAAATCAAAAAATGACCTATGCCATAATTTAGGGCTCATTTCAGGCTAATTATATGCCACATTGCCGAATTTTGGGCTTTTGAAAAAAGCTCAAAAACCCGTGGTGGTGCTGGCTTAACGTTAAGTCAGCACCACCACAACGAACAGAATAGGTACTGAAGTGATTTTCGGGAAACGGGTTGTATGAAAATTTAGGGCTCGTTTTAGGCTATTTGAATGCTCTAGTGCCAAAAATCAGAATTTCGAAAATACCCAGAAAAATCAGTGGTGGGGCTAGCTTAACGTTCGGTCAGCACCGCCACAGCAAAAAAACATGGTAGGGGGGTGATCTTTTCAAAATGGTTACGATTAAAATTTAGGGCTCGTTTTAGGCTCTTTAAGTGCCATGGTACCGGATTTCCTATTTTTTTGTTCCTTTTTCTATTCAGCAGCGGTACTATATAGCTCAACGGCGAGTCAGCACCACCACACTGAAATAAAATACAGGGAAAAATTATTCCGGCAAACTGATCATACGGGAATTTTAGGCTCATTTCAGGCTATTTAAATGCCATGGTGCCGGATTTCTTATTTTTTTTATTTTTTTTTCTGTCCAGTGGCGGTGCTACCTTGACGGCGAGTCCAGCACCACCACACTAAAATAAAATAGAGTGGAAAATTATTTCGGAAACCTGATCATACGGGAATTTTAGGCTCATTTCAGGCTATTTAAATGCCATGGTGCCGGATTTCTTATTTTTTTCATTTTTTTTTCTATTTAGCGGCGGTACTATCTTGAAGGCTATTCAGCACCGCCGCACTAGATAAAAAAAATGGAAGGGAAACTGGTTAGATGGGAATTGTTGGCCGATTCCAGGCTATCTAAATGCTATAGTGCTGGATTACCGAATCACTCAAAAATCCTGAAATCAACGAAGGAATGTGTCAGCCTCGGCTCAGTCAGTGTTATGTTTGCTGGCTATCAATCAATAGCTGAGAAGTCGATCACACGTATGTTAAGCTATCACAGAATTAGCTGTACCGTAATTTTTAAGGCTATCCTAAGACACTCGCTGTTTTTGCTTTCATTCTTTGTCTGTATAATCTATTATTCATAATCAATACTGACGTGATTCTGAATGATATCGAAGTCTTACTGCATGTGCAAGTTTTCGTAATAACAATTGAGGGCGCCTAGTGTCGCTAATTCAGTTTCGGAGACAATAATGTATACTTCAGGTACAGTTTTTTTTCCTGCATTTTGAAGTAGTATCTGTTGCGGTCGCGTTTCGAGGTGGGCTATTGCGCCTCTACCGATGAAGTGTGTTGAGGATTTACCTTACAATATTCCGTAGTCATTATCAAAATATTATACGACTTATTTCGTTCGAATAACCTTGCAAGAAATTATTCATTATTCCATCTATCATGTAAGCATATAATCAGAATCTTATCGCTGTACGGCATGCTACTCTCGTCGCCCACGTCACTTTGTATTAGGATTAGTGACGTGTGTTCCTGTGTTATTGTTAGAGCACTTTAATGCCAGGTATATGGTCTGGATCAGGACTTCCAGTGGCTGCAGGGTGAAGCAGTCAGTATCTCGGAGCAAGTCTCCGTAACTAGACGGCAACGGGTAGGCACTTGGCGAGTGTGACGTGCATTAACGGGTATCTGATCGCGCATCCGGAAATTTATCTTTCACTTTCCACAAAACTATTGGAAAAGGTAATTAGGTTCGGTCTTCAATGAGTAAATGTTGTTAGAGTTTATCAGTTCCAGGAGTGGGTTGTGGGCGTAAAAGAATCGTCGCGAGAAGGTGTTGTTAGAGAAGAATTATATTGTATTTATTCATGGGATATTACACGCTTGCCTCTCATGGTTACATACATTGAGCAACTGTTTTTTCTTATACAAAAGATCGACGCGCGCCGCTTGCGCATGCGCCTCTCCTTCCGTAGCGCCTGTACAGCACGGCACAGTACTGGTGTGTACACAAAACGCATTAAACTTGCTTCAACACTACCGCCGTTTAAGCGTTTTGTGCACACGGTTTCACATTCATGCTTGCACACAGTTTCAGGAACCGATCCCTAGGAAGGGCTTTTGTAAATATGTCTGCACGTTGATTTTCAGAATCAACTCGTGCTACAATTATTTCCTTCTTATCTGCCTTTTCTCTTGTATAGTGATAGCGGACATCTATGTGTTTGGTTCTCTTATGATTTACCGGATTTTTGACTAGATCAATCGCACTATTGTTGTCAATAAACAGGACTGTTCCTTTCTTACATGGATGTCCAATATCGCTGAGTAGTCTTCGCAACCACACACTCTCTCTACTCTCTTCTGCTTCTCTTGTATACTCTGCTTCTGTTGTACTAAGCGTTACCATTTTTTGTCTTTGTGACGACCACGTCACCGCCCCGTTAGCTAGACAAAATACAAGGCCAGTAGTTGATCTTCTCGTGTCTACATCCCCAGCATAGTCTGCATCGGAGAAGCCAACTAACTCAGACATGCTACCGCCGACTTTATATTCTATACCTGTATTTACTGTACCAACAAGGTAGGCAAAGATCCTTTTTACTGCACGCCAGTGCGACTGATCGTGCTTACCCAAGTACTTACTAACTATGTTTACAGCGTATGAAATATCTGGGCGTGATACTGTCGCTAAAAACACCAATGAGCCAACTGCCTCTCGGTAGGGCACGTTGCTTATATCCTTGCTTTCATCCATCTCAGATGAGCACAGTATTGCATGTGGATCAGCTGGTACGCTTAGTGGGTTTGCATTTTTCATGCCAAACTTCTCAATTATTTTCTTAGTATATGAGCTTTGGTGAATGACTAGTGATTTCTCAGCACGATTACGTGCTATCTGTACTCCTACAAACATACTCGAGTCACTAACTGTTATCTTGAACGCACTTTTTAGTTTACTAACAATTTTGTCAAGAGTCTGTTTTAAATCTGCTGCGACTGGTCCATCGTCTACAAATAATGCTAGGTACACTCTTTCACCCTGTACATTCCCGACAAACACACATTTATCAGCCTCGCATTCTTTGAAATCAAACTCATTCAGAAAACGGGTAAACTTCTGATTCCAACACCGTGGAGCTTGTTTCAGACCATACAGTGGTCTCTCAAGCTTACACACTACACGCTTCACTGCACTGTCTTCTTCAGCTTCATCTTCCACGATGAGTCCTTCTGGCACCTCCATGTAGATTGTTTCTTCCAGCTCCCCGTTCAGGAATGCTGACTGTACATCGAACTGCGTTATCTCCAAGTCCTGCTGCGCTATCGTTGCTAGTAGGACTCGCAACGAGTCATACCTGACGACAGGAGAAAACGTTTCGTAGTAGTCTACTCCGTGCTCTTGTCTGAAGCCTCGTGCACACAGCCTTGCCTTGTGACGGACTGGGTTACCTTCTGAGTCTGTCTTTATTTTGAAGACCCATTTAGAGTCGATTGTTTTCTGCGACTCCACCCTCGGCACAAGTGTCCAGGTACGGCTGTGTTCGTGTGCGTCCAGCTCCTCCGTGATGGCTTTTGCCCACTGCGTGGCATCTTGTCCGGTCATTGCTTCGTGAAAGGTCTGTGGAGTAATGTACTCAGCTACGTCCACCTCATACCTTACCGGAGGTCTCAATGTCCTTCGATCCCTGAGGACACGCGGCTCCTCAGCCTGAGGTGGTCTCACCTCGCCTGCCACGTTCTCGTCGATGCCTCTCGCACCTTCGTCCTCGTCCTCGTGAGCCTCATCCTCGTCTTCGGAGACTTCATTTTCTGCTTCTTCTTCCAGCTTGTTTTCTGAAAGTTCTACAACAAACCCGTTATCTGCCTCTTTTTTATCAAGCGGACTTGTCACTTTTCCGATTCGTTCGCGGAAGGTAACGTTTCGCGTGACACTGATTCGCCTTGACACAGGATCGTACACCCGATAGTTCGCAGAATCACCTTCGTAGCCGACGAGAACTGCTTTTCGCGCACGCACGTCAAACTTTCGCGTGAACTGTTTAGGTATATGTACGAATGCTTCTGAGCCGAAGATTCGCAAGTGCTGTAACTCCGGAGTTTTTCCAACCCACATCTCGTAGGGTGTTACACTACTCTTGGACCACACCGTTCTATTAAGCACGTATACCGCAGTTTTCACCGCTTCTTCCCAAAAACTGACTGGGAGACTTTTCGCGTGTATCATCGTGCGCGCACTCTCGACTATCGTACGATTATCGCGTTCGATAAAACCGTTTTGTTCTGGAGTATACGGTGCACTGTTTTCAAATTTTATCCCGCGCGTTTTTAGGTAGTTAATCATTTCACTATTGATGTATTCGCCACCATGGTCTGACTTGAGTTTCTTTATTGGCCGGCCAAACTTATTTGCGACAAATTTTTCTATTTCCTTGATCTTCTCGAAGACATCAGATTTGTGTCTTATGAAATACACATGACGGTAACCACTCGCGTCATCTTTGAAAGTAACAAAGTACTTGTTTCCACTGAGTGAGTCGACTGCATGTTTCCGCACACATCCGTGTGTATCACTTCACCCGGCACTGTCGGTACCTTGTCCACCTTCTTTTTGAAGGGCAACCTGTGAGTTTCTCCAAACTTACATGGTTCACAGAAAATGTCACTTTTGTCCGTTAATGTCACCCCGTTCACCAGTCCTTTACTCACGAGTTCGCGTATCGCACGCTGACCCACGTGGCCAAGGCGTTCGTGCCAAACGCTCAGATTCGTTGATGAGACGTTTGCCTGCACGTCGTTCCCGGGTTTCACGACTTTAAAGAACATTCGATAAATGTCATTTTCTTGTTTCGCACCTGACGCAATCACTTTGTTGTTACGTATTATGTTCACCTTATTTCCACAAAATCTGACTTCGAGTCCTTTGTTCGTACATACACCAACCGAGAACAGGTTCTTTCTCAGTTTCGGAACATAAAGGACGTTATCGATGCGTGCGTCTCGCCACACACCGTCGATCAGCTTCCTGATGATAACTGTCCCTTCGCCGCCAATGTCACACACTCCGTCGTCGCCGAGTGCGATGGTATCGCCATCCCTGTTGACCCGATAGTTGGTAAGCCACTCCCGTCGGTAAGTTAGGTGTCTAGACGCACCGCTGTCGGTCAGCCACGCGTCGCTCTGACTCACTGCCATGAGTTCCTTTTGTTGTTTACCCATGGCTTCTGTTTGTTCGTTCGAAGCACGGTTAGTCTTTGTTTGCACTTCACTGTTTGCTACGAACGCGCAATCGCTTGAGTCTCCATTACCACCTTTCTTCTTCTGTCGTTCATTTTTACAGGTTCTTGCGTAGTGCCCCATCTCGTGACACCTGTAGCATTCGACGTCTTTCTTATTTTTCTTAGGCTTCTTTTTCGGCTGCCGCTGGTCTCTCGTTGCCGCCAACGCACTCGCTGCGTTGTCGTCCACAGTGAGTCGCATGTCCTCGCGTATCAGCCTCTCCTGGAGATTGTCCATTGTTTGACGCGCCGGGTCAACACTATCCCAGGCTGTTTGCAGATTGCTGAACTTGGAGGTCAAGCTCGACAACACTTTCGCCATGACGACGGTCTCAGACAATTCCTGTCCAACGTCGCGTAACTGCCCAGCCAAATTTTGTATGGCTGTCACGTGCTGTACCGCTGTGTCGCTAGTGCTCATCTGATACGCGTAGAACTTCTGAAGAAGTCCCAGTTTATTAGACTCGGACTTTTGCTCATGTATGAGGCTCAATTTGTCCCACATTTCTTTGGCACTTTCACAGGTTAGCACGGGCTGCAGTTGTGCATCCTCAATTGACGAAGAAATCAGCACCATGGCCTTCGCGTTATCGCGCACCCACTGTTTTACTTCGGCACCATTTATCGCCGTTGCGTTCGGCTTTGGTGACGAGCCGTCAACCACGTCCAGAATCTCGTATGCCACAAATAATGACTTCATCTGGAACTTCCATGATTGATAATTTGAGCCATCAAATCTCTTGATGCTCCTCGCTGAGATTGCTTCAGCCATGTCGGAAACAAATCACTTGTACCGGCACGTGTTAACTCCGCACTTTCTCTTCGCCAAGATGGCCACTTTCTCGCCTCGTGTCTCGCACACGGTCTTTTAGAAGAAACAAGAACGTTTTACCACTTCCCACTTGGGTGAACTGGGCCCATAACCTGTTAGAGTTTATCAGTTCCAGGAGTGGGTTGTGGGCGTAAAAGAATCGTCGCGAGAAGGTGTTGTTAGAGAAGAATTATATTGTATTTATTCATGGGATATTACACGCTTGCCTCTCATGGTTACATACATTGAGCAACTGTTTTTTCTTATACAAAAGATCGACGCGCGCCGCTTGCGCATGCGCCTCTCCTTCCGTAGCGCCTGTACAGCACGGCACAGTACTGGTGTGTACACAAAACGCATTGAACTTGCTTCAACAAATGTTTATGGGTGGACAAGAACACCAACCAGGATTATCATTCATTCGGCCATTCATTACTTTGGTTGGACATAGATGTGCGATCCGCGAACACAAAAAATACATTAGAACCTGAACTCATTTGTTCATAATACCAAGTATCTGAATACATCGAAAACATGCAGATAATTCGGCTGATCGCGTTGGGCCAGACTCATATGTTAGTCTAGTCAATCTGGACTTTGACCCTCAAATAATTCAGCGGTGGATGAAAAATATACCAATCGACGCAGAAACTTGCCCAGAACAACATATCAAAATGTTTATTCACGAAATTCCCGGGGTCATGGTTAAATTATTTAAAAACTATCAATAAATCGCGAGTCCGTGACTAAATTGCTCGGGGTTTCGTTCCAACTCATCAAAAGAAAGAAAAAAAATAGCAGCTTGTAGAGGAGATCATTCCACACAAATTCGATGCGGGAACCCATGTTCCACGATCAGCCGTTTTCGCGTTAAAAATTATTGAACTTTTTCTGGCCCAAACATCGCCAAACGATCAGCTGTGATTTAGCGACGCCTCCCGCTAACGCGCGCAGCCTTCAGGTAGACGCGCGGATGCGCAGCAAATTCAAACTCACGCTATGTGCTATTCTTCAATAAATATGATTTTCATCCATTAGCAGTCTATTTTCGCTATGTATGTGTTTATTTATCATACAAATCATGGCAGTGTTTTGATATATCTGATGAAATGACATGGTAATGAGGTTATTAGGTGAAATTACTCACTACATCGAATAAATCATTACAAAATTTGGTAGATTATCAAAATTATACATGAAATTATTGATTTATCGCATTAACATTTTCAGTAGGGTATACTGATAGAAGTCATTGGATAATTGTGTAATAAGCCAATCGGATTATAATACGACACAAATTTATTATCGCATACAAGCTGAGGTACTCGTCCCCTACAATCTTTTATCGAAGATGCACAAATACATTTTGCATAAATACGTCTAAAAACAGTCAACGCATATGGCTGAAAAGTAGATTGAACGAAATGTCTTGACGAAAGAAATACAAATTACGTGACAGGCGGGAGTATACGAACAGGCGTGAGAATTATTCCGAAACGAAATGAATCACCACAGATCACGTGGGCTAGAAGTGGGTATGCATAATATAAACGTCATCTGATGCCTGGCCGATGCTCGATATAGAGAAAACTAATTCTACATAACATACTCGCTGTATCCCTCTCAAGTTGGATGATAGAGACCGGATCTAGGTTGTTACGATTTCACAATTTTCAAGGTAGGTGTACAAATTACGCTTTTAAATTTTCAATATGATACCCTGAGGGAAATTGTTTTCGTAATCTATCAGGGATTTCACGATCTGTAATATATGCTATTTCGGTCACATTCTGCTGAAATAATTTCTGACAAATAATCAATCTTGGGAAAGGGTGAGAAATCTGTTCAATTTTCATGGAAAATTGTTACAATTCTTTCATTTCCACACCATCGTATCGGAATAATGAGCAGCATCGTTAGATCTCCCTACTGAGTGTTCATGTAATTATTCCTACGATGTGATAAAAGAATTCTGTGTGTAATATATCACATGATCAACCTTGGGAATTCAATTATAGGCCTCCCACATGACTGATTGGTAAAAAAAAAGTGAGAAAAATGAGTAGAATCACAACAGCAAAAAGTTAGTAACAATTGCCGTGCAGGGTTCATAATCGGGTAGAATTTAATAAAACTTGGCGCAAGAAATGAAGAAACTGTGACCAAAAAACGCGAACCCAGCTGCGGAAGGTATTAAAAAATCAGGAATCCTGATTTTTGGGTATGAGTCGTACAGTCCAAAATTATAGAATCGGATAAAAACGATAAACCAGATATAATCAATCAGGTTATGATTATTTATTTGAAATAAATTCTGATTATTCATTCTTTAGTATAAGTCGTATTGGGAGCATGCAAGGCGGTGAAGTGGGGGTGGGGGGGGGGGGGGGGGGGCGCTGACTGTCCACTTTAACACGTAACCTTGTAGGATCTTCCTAATTTTTCGCCGACAGCCGCCGCTTTAACTAGTTTCACTCCAAAAGATTTAACATGGAGAATCCTAATTTTTGAGGGCAGCACCGAACTTGCACGGTCTCAATAGTCGAAAATTATAGAATCGGATGAAAATACTGAACCAAATATAATCAATCAGATGATATTCGCTAATGCAACCGATCTACGCTCTGCTTTTCAGTGGATTTGCAATTTTTTGAACACTGCACACAGAAAATAACTTATATTACCATCAAATGAATGAGAAAAGTGAGTTTTTGATGAAAAAAAAGTGTGTGAATAGTGAGATTTGTAATAAAAGTGAGCAAGTGGGAGCCCTGCAATTCAAGAAACAACTGTAACAAGCCACGTAGGCATGAATCATCATATTCGTTATGTCGAGAATCATATGGTCAACCATGACGTTTTTTATCTTATTTGTTACATACTACATTTGATGATTCGTGAGAACATGACTTAGGCATTGTGTGATTTCTTGTGTATTTCATCGCATTCACAAGATAAATCGGATGCAGAATTCTTTCACAACATTATGTGATTGATTACATGAACATTGCCATTAGGGAGCTGTCGTAGTCAAAGTTGTCAACGTGATAACTGATGTAGACGTAAGCATTCCAGTTCCAGTAACTGCTCAAACAAGTCGTTGCGATTCCCTGCTGCGAACCACATCCATTTTTCCCAGCGCCCCTAATCTCTAGCGTTTAGCGTTGCTGGTCCAAAAAACTTTGCCATCGATTCAGGTATCGCTATCTGAAATAAATTAAAATTTCTCACTCTTTTTCTGAAGGTAAAAAATACAATTAAATGAAGGGTAAGTCCGCGTCAGGTTATTATTAGGGCAAGGTTTTTTCAATGTCATCAGCTTGCCGGGATCAGCCTCAGCCACCGACAATGGTTCTATGGACGTTAGATGACGAAACAGTTTTCCTCCAGAGGCTATTATTTTAGCTTAAAATCTCACATGTGCGTTTCAGGAAGTAAGCCACGATTAACACACCATTTCTCATTTCTTGATAGCTTGCATTACTTTATTGCAGACTTGAACAGAGCGATAATCGAATGACAATTAACTGTACGAACCAATTATTTTCTGAAATGTACAGGTGCGCTAAAAATCTTTTTCTATAACCACTTGAGCGACATATTCTCAAAAATTTGTATAAGTTTGAATGTTTTTCGGTCAAGTTTGGGACGCAAGCAGACTAACGAAGCTGAAACCATACTCCTTGAAGGACTATTTCATTTACGAGTTCTGACTTCCATCCCAGATTGAAGGACTGATGAAAATCAATCAAACCATGTGATTGGGAACACAGACACAATATCGAGAGTCTATTCCAAGCTCTCAGCACTCGAGTTATATTTTTATGGTCAGCGTATTATTTCTTTCATTTAGCTACCGTGTACAGCATCAAGTTATGTATTCTGCGGATAACTGTGACTTTTGTTCGTCAACTGGCCAGGCCAACACTCAATTTTACGCTAGTATAATTCTCAACGTGACAAAGATATTATTGAAATCATCTGAGATTCATCAATTTTGCTCGGAAGCACTGTGAATTGGGTTCCAAAAGGAGAACAAATATCTATCGGGATGACCCGGACGTCCGGTATTCAGCTTGTGAATCTGTTACGGTGCAGCAATAGCTAATACTTTTTCGACGGAACCTCGTCACGACTATTTTTTGAGTATTATATTAGTCCAGCAATGTGTTTCGAGATCATGCATCTATCTCTTTGCATTGTGGATATTTTAATGCTTTGAAAGCGATTTACCACTTGTATTACCCGGGGTTGATTTACCTCCAAATAATTGACCTTCCTTCGAACCTGGTTCTTCTGGGAGGTGGTTCAGTTCACCTGTGGCCGGTACCGGTTCGACTGCCCAGCTGAGTTTGCGAAGGCGCATGGAAAGCGTCTTTCGCCAGTCGAGGGTTGATACCGATTGGCAGCCGCTTCGTACAGTTGCCTCGTTTGGAGAATTGAGAAGCACTGAGCGCCCTGAATCGTAATGGCATAATATTCCGCTACTGCACAACAGTCATGAGCGCAACCACCAGCTCGATTGAGTTGCATGCTAGACACCCGTTTGTATATTGCAAAATACATCCTCGATCCGCCGTATCTTGAAACAAAAGTGAATTTATTTTGCAGTGATCCCTTGTGAGTTGTCTCACGCTCATCCGAAACGTTGGTATACCTATACCGAAAGGATTTGATTATCTTCCACCTGTGAAGCTGTTTCAATTATTATAACAAGATCCCACAATACAAACCACGAATTTTCGTCAAACGATCAAACCTGCAGCTGATCGAAGTCTTTTTTAATCCAAAAACCCTGCAATTTGTATCCGAATACTGAATTGCGAGGCAGTTTTATTTCAAAACGGAAATTATCTTCCATTCTCTGTCTTTCTTCCATGTTACAAATCAAGTTTCAACGAATCAATCCAAAACAATCTTTGGAAAAAAAAAATACAATACATATTCTGAATTCGCCGACGCAGGCACCGAATTTATCACACTTCGCTCCTGGCTCAGAGAGAGAAGGGTTATCACGTTACTGTTCCCCTCTTTGTCGTCATGCTTTTCGGCCAGGAGGCCCCCTACATGTCTATATGCTCCAAGGAGCGAGCAAATATACATATGGGGAATTCCAGCCCAACCGGGACAGCTTTTGACCCTCACCCCTCTCGATTTTTTCATTTTTTTTTTCTGATATTCAGTAGACTGAAAGAAGTGCTTGTGATTTATTTCAAATTTTTATCTCAATTCGTTTTCGATTTACATATTATTGAAAATTCGCAATTCCCGATGATCGTCAAACGTTTAAACGCCTGTATCTCTGAATCTATCCGTCGGATTACAAAATGTGAGTATATGAAATTCATCGGAAAGAAGTGTACTTTTTGAAGAAAATATTTTTGGATCATTGTGCCTCGTCCTTCATAGTGAAATCTTCGTTTAAACATGGAAAAGCGATTTTTCTCAAACTATGACATAATTCAAAATTTTCCAAAAATTCTCAAAAATACTTCGAAAAAAGACAAAAATTTTCAGCTATGGCTGATCGTGGGCTTCGGCCGCTTTCTATTTTTAACAGAATTTTCAATTGATTATTTTGAATTTTTCTCAAATTTTTCATAGAATTTTAATTGATTGGATTTAAAATTTATTTTGAAATTCTTTTGAAAATTGAAAAAAAATTAAGGAATCAATTTTTACCAGAATTTTGATTGATTTAATTAAATTGGTTTTTCAATTTTAAATAGAATTTTAATTAATTTAATAAAAATTTCGATTTAAATTCTGTTAAAAATAGAAAGCAGTCGAGGCCCACGATCAGCCATAGCTGAAAATTTTTGTCTTTTTTCGAAGTATTTTTGAGAATTTTTGGAAAATTTTGAATTATGTCATAGTTTGAGAAAAATCGCTTTTCCATGTTTAAACGAAGATTTTACTATGAAGGACGAGGCACAATGATCCAAAAATATTTTCTTCAAAAAGTACACTTCTTTCCGATGAATTTCATATACTCACATTTTGTAATCCGACGGATAGATTCAGAGATACAGGCGTTTAAACGTTTGACGATCATCGGGAATTGCGAATTTTCAATAATATGTAAATCAAAAACGAATTGAGATAAAAATTTGAAATAAATCACAAGCACTTCTTTCAGTCTACTGAATATCAGAAAAAAAAAATGAAAAAATCGAGAGGGGTGAGGGTCAAAAGCTGTCCCGGTTGGGCTGGAATTCCCCATATGTATATTTGCTCGCTCCTTGGAGCATATAGACATGTAGGGGGCCTCCTGGCCGAAAAGCATGACGACAAAGAGGGGAACAGTAACGTGATAACCCTTCTCTCTCTGAGCCAGGAGCGAAGTGTGATAAATTCGGTGCCTGCGTCGGCGAATTCAGAATATGTATTGTATTTTTTTTTTCCAAAGATTGTTTTGGATTGATTCGTTGAAACTTGATTTGTAACATGGAAGAAAGACAGAGAATGGAAGATAATTTCCGTTTTGAAATAAAACTGCCTCGCAATTCAGTATTCGGATACAAATTGCAGGGTTTTTGGATTAAAAAAGTCTTCGATCAGCTGCAGGTTTGATCGTTTGACGAAAATTCGTGGTTTGTATTGTGGGATCTTGTTATAATAATTGAAACAGCTTCACAGGTGGAAGATAATCAAATCCTTTCGGTATAGGTATACCAACGTTTCGGATGAGCGTGAGACAACTCACAAGGGATCACTGCAAAATAAATTCACTTTTGTTTCAAGATACGGCGGATCGAGGATGTATTTTGCAATATACAAACGGGTGTCTAGCATGCAACTCAATCGAGCTGGTGGTTGCGCTCATGACTGTTGTGCAGTAGCGGAATATTATGCCATTACGATTCAGGGCGCTCAGTGCTTCTCAATTCTCCAAACGAGGCAACTGTACGAAGCGGCTGCCAATCGGTATCAACCCTCGACTGGCGAAAGACGCTTTCCATGCGCCTTCGCAAACTCAGCTGGGCAGTCGAACCGGTACCGGCCACAGGTGAACTGAACCACCTCCCAGAAGAACCAGGTTCGAAGGAAGGTCAATTATTTGGAGGTAAATCAACCCCGGGTAATACAAGTGTAGGAGGGGTCTTCAAATAATCAAACAGACTTAAGCGAGAGTTTAAATGGATATATGTATTGTATTTTAGTGGCCGTTACATTATCATTTAGTTTAACTACTGTAAGGACGCCTTTCCCTTTTCGCGGTACGTTACTTGACTGCCCGCTTCAAAATAAAAAGCGCTCGCCCAGGTGGCGCTGCGCTAGCGCCTAACAAGTTGTTCTGCCTAACTTGTAGGCTATCTTATCTTACAGTTTCGGCCGTCCTGACAGTCAGTCCGACCTCGGACTTAACCTACAAATCACAACACACACATTTTTTTTGGTGTCTCTAGGAACATAGGAGTAATACAGGTTACAGTTCTCACTTATGACTAGGACTAAGGTAAGTTTTGGGTAAGTATAAAATTTCTCTTATTTATTATTTCATTCATTCATAATTAGACCATTTTGTTTGTATTATTAGAGGTAGTGAGTAAAATTAATTTTCGGCTTGTTCGATAACCTCGTCAGCACGCCAAGGTTTCATATTAGCTGGTTCCCAGACGCCTTTGTATGGTCTCTGACTAGCTTGGAAATTTTCGACGTCTTTAATTACATATCTAGCGTTTCTCAGCTCTTTTTCTATTTCATATGGACCTTTAAACTGGGGAATAAGCTTCTTCGGAGCTCCCGGAGTGCTTTCGAAGTTTCGAATCATGACATAGTCGCCTACTTTATACTTGTGTGGTTCTTTATGCTTCTTATCATAATAGGACTTGTTGTATTCTTGCGACTTAATAATATTTTTTTCAGCCTTTGACCTAATCTCTTCGAGATTCCTATCTTCATTTACTGATTCACTTTTTAGGTGATCTACTACTGCATCGATGGCCGTGCCTCTTTGGATTATGCCAAAAAGCAGTTGACTAGGGGTTTGGCCAGTGGATTTATGCTGAGTGTTGTTTATCGCAAACTCTACTTCCGGGAGTACTTTGTACCAGTACTTCCCTGATGCGTTGTCGGACATCTTACTCAACATGCAGCCTAGTACCCTATTGGTACGTTCTACTTGGCCATTAGCCTTCGGAGAGCCAGTGGCTATTTTAATATGTTTTATATTATTCTCTTGCAGGAATTCATCAAACTCTTTTGAGGTGAAGCTAGTGCCTCGGTCTGACACAATGGTGAGTGGTCTACTATAATTTCTAAAATGTTCTCTTAATGCTATGATAACCTCGCTGGTCGCTGTCGACTTAGTGGCGTATAGTTTCGTGAACTTAGTAAACGCATCGATGACGACTAATATATGTTGTTTGATTGCACGTTGCTTATCAATAGGCCCGTAGTGATCTATATGGTAGGTTAGGAATGGGGTTTTCCCTTTCGGTATACTATTCAAATAGCCTTCGGACTTCCCTGAATGTGGAGAAAATGCAATGCATTTAAGGCAGTTTGCTATATGTAACTTTACTTTGTCGCGTAGGCCAGGAAACCAATAGTTCTGTAATATCGTGTCACACGTTTTTTCCACGCCTACGTGGCCCATTTCATTATGATATCTCCAGATCACATGATGTTCCATGTCTTGCGGTACATAGAATAACAGGTTATCATTTCTCTTACGATAAACTAAACTATTACGCATTTCGTATAATTTATCTTCAGTGGTTTCAAGTTTCAACGCGATTTCTTTGACTTTTGGATCACGAGCCTGACTAAGGGCTAAGTTTAGCTCTAGGGAATTATCCTCTATTACCATAACATTGCTAGCTCTACTGAACGCGTCGACGTGTTTCATTTTTTCGCCGGCTCTGTGTTCGAGATGCTGATCGTAATCCTGTAACTCCAAGGCCCATCTAGCAATTCTTGGGTTAACATCTTTCTTCGCTAAAGTTAGAGTAAGGGAATTGCAATCTGTGATAATTTTGAACTTTAATCCTTGTAGGTAGACCCGGAAACGTCTCAAGGCATAAATAACTGCAAGCGTTTCCAGCTCGAAACTGTGATATCTACTTTCAATATCGGTGGTGCGCTTTGAAAAATAAAACACTGGGTGAAACTTTTTATCGGTTTTCTTTTGGAGCAGCACAGCACCGTAGCCTATCTTACTGGCATCACAGTGGAGCTCTGTTTCGTCGTTTGGACTGTATATAGCCAAGACTGGGGCTTCTATCAACTTATTCTTTAACGTTTCAAAAGTTTGCAATTCATCTTCCTCAAACTTGAAAGCTGCGTCTTTTCTCAGCAGGTCGTACAAAGGTTTTGCTAATACTGAGAAATTCTCGATAAATTTACGAAAATAGGAGCATAGTCCTAGAAACTCGTGAACCTGCCTTGTATTCTGGGGAATTGGAAAAGTTTTTACTGCTTCGATTCCTTTATCAGTGGGTCTTATTCCGCAGGATGAAATAAGATACCCTAAATACTCGATTTCTGTGTACAGAAATTTGCATTTATCTACGCGTAACTCCAATTTATTTTCGACCAACAGTTCGAACACCTTCTTCAATACCGTTGCATGCTGCTCTATTGTCTCAGTTGCAACTAAGAAATCGTCCATGTAAGCTACCAAGTTACCTGAACTAATCGGTTCCTGCAATACTGTGTTTACGAATCGTTGAAACTTAGAGGGTGCTGTTTTTAACCCAAAAGGCATTTTTTGGTATTCGTACTGACCTAGGGGTGTGACGAAAGCAGTATATTGAATCGAATCTTTAGCCACGTTTATATGATGGAATCCGTCCTTAAGATCGAGCAAACTAAAGTATTTCTTGTTACGTAAGGCATCGATGTGATCCTCAATAAGTGGCAGAGGATAATTATCTCGCAAAATCAGTTTATTCAGAACTCTGTAATCTACACAGAGTCTTAGCTCGCCATTCTTTTTCTTGACCAAAACTATCGGGGAAGCATAAGGTGATTCACTCGGTCTGATTATACCTTTTGACAACAAACGATCTAGTATTACTTTCAGTTGCTCTTTTTCAAAATGGGAGAGCCTTCGGGGTGCAAAGTTGAACGGTTTGTCATCGGACAATGTTAACGATAGTTCGGCATTGACCTTAGGTACATCCGGGCGTTCTGGTTGTATATAGCTTGTTTCGAAAAGCTCGATAATTGCTTTCTGTACTGATCGATCAACCTGTGGATTCACATCTAAGGATGGGGGCTTGTCTACGTCTAGCTCTATATTCATAATTTCTTTAACTACTTCTGCCTCGCTCTGTAATATGTCTGTTAATTTGAGATTAAATTCTTTCAGCACGTCTCTACCTAGAATTACTGCGTTACTCATCGTGGTGTCAGGCACCACATGTAAGGTTAGTTGGTCATGAACTACTTCGTCCATACAGATGTTTACTTTTATCAGACCCTTAATAACTAGCGTACTGTTATTTATGCCACTAAACTTATTGCTTGGCTTTTCAGAAGTATTTATCGCTTTACTTGGGACAAAACATTCTTTGATCAGACTTATGGGGCTCCCAGTGTCAAGCAAGGTATCTAATTTCAAGTTGCATGACATACTAGGACTAACGATTTCATAATTTAGTAATCTAAAAAAATCTTCGTTTGCAGATTCATCGTTGATGTTGCCAACCTGATCCTTTTTGTTTTTCGGACAGTCCTGGATGTGATGCCCAATCTCCTGACACTTGTAGCAGGACCCTGGTTCTCTCTTGGGCTTCTTACATTCAGCTGCCATGTGGCCGGTCCTATTACAGTTGTAGCATCGTATGACTCCTCGAGCGGACTCGTCCTTGGCTTTGGCCGCCGCCGTTTTTGTTTCTGTATCTCTACTATCCAATTTCTTTGTTTCAGCTGACCTTGTTTCCAGATTAGCGCTTGCCTTGATATCATGTTTTGGCTGCGCTTTAGGCTCTACACGTAGAGTGACCTTCCGGAGAGATTCCAACAACAGGGCTGGTGTCGTGAATCCTTGTATTCTCGCTTGGTTGCGTATGGCTAAATCTGGTATGCCATCCACCAGATAGTCCACTATCTCGTCTTCATCAACGGGAACGTTGTTCCCTAATATAACTTTTTCATGAAAGTAGTCACTAAAGGTTTCTGTCTGTCTCCACGTCCTATCCTCAAATTTCTTCCGTAGCGCTAAGCGGGTAGGACGATGATTAAACATCGTTCCAAACTCCCTGAGTAGTTCTTCGGCGTCCATGCTTATGTGCTCCGCCTTCGAATGGAACCACTGCAGTGCCTTACCCTTCAGTTTTGCGCTTATCAGGAGTCTCGTCTGGTTCTCGTCCAGCCTATATATTGTGCGGAGTTGTCTGATCTGTAACTCCCACTTCCTGAAGCTATCATCGCTGCCGTCGAATTCACATATTAAATCGCTCAAACTCTTGACGCTAAAGGTGCGTCCTGTTTCAGGTTCCGCTTGGAGGGGTCTTGGAGCTTGGCGTAAGAGATCGTTCTCTCTTCTGGTGAGCTCTAACTCGCGAGCCATAAGGTCGCGTTCTCTACGTAGGAGTTCGAGCTCTCTTAATTGTTGCGTAGCGTTATCATTTTGTGGGGGTGGATGCTGAACTTCATCGCCTTGGGTGGTGGGGTTCAGTGTGGCATCCGTCATCCAGCGACCAGTTGGGTCGGCTTCGTTCAGACGCTTGATGAGGTCCGGCTTAGAACCTACGGTCGCCAGTCCTAACTGCCGTAGGACTTCTTTTAGCGTTGGGACGGTGAAACTGCTTGGATCCATCGTTGTTGTTGTTTCGAACACGTAACGTTTAAAAATTGTTCCGTACGAAATTATGCGTCCCGACACGTCACGAACACACAGCAAAGTCTAATAGCACACAGCAAAGTCCGCACACAGCGAGTCTGAAACTAGATTCTAAAGACGTGTAAAGCAAGAAATGAAGTGCACACAGCGTAAAGACATAAATTGGCAGTCTAATAAAAAGGCGTACGCAGCGGAAAATGATTTCTGTCCTTTTTTTATGGCACAAAGCCCGAATTTTTGAGAAAAAAGTAAAAAATGGTTGCCCTGACGCCACGCTCGCGAAACGTGGTGTTGGGTTATTTTTTTCTCACGCACTCATATCCACAGTTTTTGGGCACATCCCACTTCTGAGATTGTAGGAGGGGTCTTCAAATAATCAAACAGACTTAAGCGAGAGTTTAAATGGATATATGTATTGTATTTTAGTGGCCGTTACATTATCATTTAGTTTAACTACTGTAAGGACGCCTTTCCCTTTTCGCGGTACGTTACTTGACTGCCCGCTTCAAAATAAAAAGCGCTCGCCCAGGTGGCGCTGCGCTAGCGCCTAACAAGTTGTTCTGCCTAACTTGTAGGCTATCTTATCTTACACAAGTGGTAAATCGCTTTCAAAGCATTAAAATATCCACAATGCAAAGAGATAGATGCATGATCTCGAAACACATTGCTGGACTAATATAATACTCAAAAAATAGTCGTGACGAGGTTCCGTGTAAAAAGTATTAGCTATTGCTGCACCGTAACAGATTCACAAGCTGAATACCGGACGTCCGGGTCATCCCGATAGATATTTATTCTCCTTTTGGAACCCAATTCACAGTGCTTCCGAGCAAAATTGATGAATCTCAGATGATTTCAATAATATCTTTGTCACGTTGAGAATTATACTAGCGTAAAATTGAGTGTTGGCCTGGCCAGTTGACGAACAAAAGTCACAGTTATCCGCAGAATACATAACTTGATGCTGTACACGGTAGCTAAATGAATGAAATAATACGCTGACCATAAAAATATAACTCGAGTGCTGAGAGCTTGGAATAGACTCTCGATATTGTGTCTGTGTTCCCAATCACATGGTTTGATTGATTTTCATCAGTCCTTCAATCTGGGATGGAAGTCAGAACTCGTAAATGAAATAGTCCTTCAAGGAGTATGGTTTCAGCTTCGTTAGTCTGCTTGCGTCCCAAACTTGACCGAAAAACATTCAAACTTATACAAATTTTTGAGAATATGTCGCTCAAGTGGTTATAGAAAAAGATTTTTAGCGCACCTGTACATTTCAGAAAATAATTGGTTCGTACAGTTAATTGTCATTCGATTATCGCTCTGTTCAAGTCTGCAATAAAGTAATGCAAGCTATCAAGAAATGAGAAATGGTGTGTTAATCGTGGCTTACTTCCTGAAACGCACATGTGAGATTTTAAGCTAAAATAATAGCCTCTGGAGGAAAACTGTTTCGTCATCTAACGTCCATAGAACCATTGTCGGTGGCTGAGGCTGATCCCGGCAAGCTGATGACATTGAAAAAACCTTGCCCTAATAATAACCTGACGCGGACTTACCCTTCATTTAATTGTATTTTTTACCTTCAGAAAAAGAGTGAGAAATTTTAATTTATTTCAGATAGCGATACCTGAATCGATGGCAAAGTTTTTCGGACCAGCAACGCTAAACGCTAGAGATTAGGGGCGCTGGGAAAAATGGATGTGGTTCGCAGCAGGGAATCGCAACGACTTGTTTGAGCAGTTACTGGAACTGGAATGCTTACGTCTACATCAGTTATCACGTTGACAACTTTGACTACGACAGCTCCCTAATGGCAATGTTCATGTAATCAATCACATAATGTTGTGAAAGAATTCTGCATCCGATTTATCTTGTGAATGCGATGAAATACACAAGAAATCACACAATGCCTAAGTCATGTTCTCACGAATCATCAAATGTAGTATGTAACAAATAAGATAAAAAACGTCATGGTTGACCATATGATTCTCGACATAACGAATATGATGATTCATGCCTACGTGGCTTGTTACAGTTGTTTCTTGAATTGCAGGGCTCCCACTTGCTCACTTTTATTACAAATCTCACTATTCACACACTTTTTTTTCATCAAAAACTCACTTTTCTCATTCATTTGATGGTAATATAAGTTATTTTCTGTGTGCAGTGTTCAAAAAATTGCAAATCCACTGAAAAGCAGAGCGTAGATCGGTTGCATTAGCGAATATCATCTGATTGATTATATTTGGTTCAGTATTTTCATCCGATTCTATAATTTTCGACTATTGAGACCGTGCAAGTTCGGTGCTGCCCTCAAAAATTAGGATTCTCCATGTTAAATCTTTTGGAGTGAAACTAGTTAAAGCGGCGGCTGTCGGCGAAAAATTAGGAAGATCCTACAAGGTTACGTGTTAAAGTGGACAGTCAGCGCCCCCCCCCCCCCCCCCCCCCCCACCCCCACTTCACCGCCTTGCATGCTCCCAATACGACTTATACTAAAGAATGAATAATCAGAATTTATTTCAAATAAATAATCATAACCTGATTGATTATATCTGGTTTATCGTTTTTATCCGATTCTATAATTTTGGACTGTACGACTCATACCCAAAAATCAGGATTCCTGATTTTTTAATACCTTCCGCAGCTGGGTTCGCGTTTTTTGGTCACAGTTTCTTCATTTCTTGCGCCAAGTTTTATTAAATTCTACCCGATTATGAACCCTGCACGGCAATTGTTACTAACTTTTTGCTGTTGTGATTCTACTCATTTTTCTCACTTTTTTTTTTACCAATCAGTCATGTGGGAGGCCTATAATTGAATTCCCAAGGTTGATCATGTGATATATTACACACAGAATTCTTTTATCACATCGTAGGAATAATTACATGAACACTCAGTAGGGAGATCTAACGATGCTGCTCATTATTCCGATACGATGGTGTGGAAATGAAAGAATTGTAACAATTTTCCATGAAAATTGAACAGATTTCTCACCCTTTCCCAAGATTGATTATTTGTCAGAAATTATTTCAGCAGAATGTGACCGAAATAGCATATATTACAGATCGTGAAATCCCTGATAGATTACGAAAACAATTTCCCTCAGGGTATCATATTGAAAATTTAAAAGCGTAATTTGTACACCTACCTTTAAAATTGTGAAATCGTAACAACCTAGATCCGGTCTCTATCATCCAACTTGAGAGGGATACAGCGAGTATGTTATGTAGAATTAGTTTTCTCTATATCGAGCATCGGCCAGGCATCAGATGACGTTTATATTATGCATACCCACTTCTAGCCCACGTGATCTGTGGTGATTCATTTCGTTTCGGAATAATTCTCACGCCTGTTCGTATACTCCCGCCTGTCACGTAATTTGTATTTCTTTCGTCAAGACATTTCGTTCAATCTACTTTTCAGCCATATGCGTTGACTGTTTTTAGACGTATTTATGCAAAATGTATTTGTGCATCTTCGATAAAAGATTGTAGGGGACGAGTACCTCAGCTTGTATGCGATAATAAATTTGTGTCGTATTATAATCCGATTGGCTTATTACAGAATTATCCAATGACTTCTATCAGTATACCCTACTGAAAATGTTAATGCGATAAATCAATAATTTCATGTATAACATGATTTATATTGTGAATTTGGTCCAATATATAGAAAATTACATAATGAATCATATCGGCACGGCCCATCAGATATAATGTATCCAAATTTTGTACTATATTTGGTGAACACTGCATGTATAATTCGTTACGTAGGATTTTTTATATTTGGTCGAATTTATCAGATAAATTATATTATAAATGACATGATGGTTAGTTCATAACATTATATAACTTATCAGACCAACATTTTCAGTAGGGTATGGATCGAAGTATACATCCTGATTATATTCCCTGTGAACGAAAACTTATCATTGTCAGGAAACACCTAAAACTGCAAATTTATTGAAATTCTGACCTTCATTCAGATCCTTCTCTTGGGCTTATACCCTTTCGGGAAGTAGATTTTAAATTCTGACGATTTCAAGGAATTAGGAAACTAGAATATCAAATAGCCCCCCCACCAAGCGATGGCCGTCGCCGCGAAAAATCTCCGAGCGCTTCGATCGTGCTGTGGCGATAACATGAACTAACAAGTTCAGTTTATCGCCACCAACTGCGATGTGAACGCTCGCTGAATGAACGCAGCCTCGCAGACAGTGACGGGATAACGGAATTAAAGATGGCCTCGCGCGAATCTCGAAATCGCTAGTGTCAACGTTTTGCGGCAATACAAATTGAGACTTCATCGTTGCCTAAAATCAACATATTTTCGCATACATATGTTCGGTATTTCATATTACACGGTGCGTGCCCTATCATATTTGTGTCAGTGAAGCGTAGGCTTTGCTAATAGTCGAAATAGTGAGCCATGTCCACACTTGACAATCAACAACAGGGCGGGGGGGGGGGGGGGGGGGGGGGAAGGGCGGGGCCAAATCGACTGAGGCACCACCTTAAGGGACGAATGTCAATAAACAAGAGAGGTAACGATCGTTGTTAACTGTGATAATAGAGGCAGTCTTGATCTGGCCATCGAGCAGTTTGGTCGTGGTCCCGAGATTGTAAATTCGTTAGCAATTTCATTGTGGAAAAGAGTCAGGATAGTACGGATATGCTGGGCGAGTCGACCTCGTATCTGATATACATACATATGGGTAAACTTCCGCGTAGATTTTTGACGTAAGAAGTGTATAGATGTTCCTCCCAACTGATGAATCGCCGAGTCGAATAATTCGGAAATTTATCCAGATTCGCATTCGAGTAAATCCAATCGATTGAGACCAAGATTATCAAAATTCGTCGATCTGTTCTCTAGTTATGAACGAAAACCATTGTTTCATTTCTTAAAAATGTTGTTTTCTGAATAACACTCAAGTTCCTAGACCGATCATTCCCGAAATCTATTGAGTTCTATAAAGTTCGGAGAATCCGCGTCGATCAAGACAAAAAAAAATTGATCACGTACCACATACGCATGTACACGCACGTCGACGTCCATCTGAAAATGATCGGGGGTGATTCTCTAGACTTCTAAGCGTGGAGATCTAGTGACAACTTAACTTTTGATTTTCGGGATGATTACAATTACTCCTAAAAAAAGCTGGATGTTGGTAGACAAAATCACACTTTATTACATGAACGCTATTTAATAAAAAAATAAAAAATGTCTAAATCACAGGATAGGATTGCGGTAACAACGCATCACAATAAGGACTAGCACGTAGAAACATACATGATACATACCTAACAGGGGAAAAGACTGTTGACAATGGACAACAACTCGACTTCCAAGATATGAGTTAACAAGAATAGGTGTTAATGCGGCGATCGATGAAAAAAAGAAACAGTTCATACCAAAACAATGGGATGAACGAAAAGTGCGTACTTGGCGTGAAAAAAATAGGTAAGAACGATTTGAGTATTTAAAAAATGAGTAAAAAAATTCGCAGTAGGTACAGTAATGTTCATCGATGCATGCTTCGTGGCTAACTTCTTTTTTCCGAGTTTTGTTTCCTTTCTATTCGTGTGTCATCTACCTATGGCGCGCAGAGCAGTTGATACACTGATATTATATATCAGTGAGTTGATAGGAGCAACTTGATAAACAATTGCTGCAATCGCCCGCCGCTGTCATCTGCTAACCTATTGTTGACTGCTTCTCCGGTCATGGGCACACAAAGTATCAGTAGAAAGGAAGCAAAACTTGGAAAAAAGAAGTTAGCCACGAAGCATGCATCGATGAACATTACTGTACATATAATATAGCAAGAGAAGAAATATTGAGCTTCTGAAATATTGCAGGTATCAGTGACTTATAACGTAAGTCCCATCGAAATATAGAGCGCAATAAGCATGAGAAGAAGGAAAGCTACCGAAACAGTTTACTTAAGGTACTGACACTTTGACGTATATAAGGAGATGAGGATTCGCAAGGAACGTTGGTTTGATTTTTCTCTCTTTGTCGCAGGTGTCATCGTACTCTATCCAACAGTGTGGAGATCTCATACATATAGCCGTATAATGGCCCACCTCTTCGCGTACTTTATCGAAGGCACGATTGTTTGCTTTGTCAGGGACTTGCTCGCGCGTCTCATTCGACAATCTAGTCCCCAACATCGTTACCGGTGGTTTGCATTGTATCGCCCCGATTAGGTGATATTCTGTTAATTCTGATCCCAGCGGATCACGATATCGCACAGGGATAGAGTGCAATTCCAAATTTTGGCCGTAGTCAAGCTCAATAAAACCGAACGGACCTGTGAATAGGAAGTTTCGTAAATGTAATGATAATAATGAATTGTCCGAAAACGCACACTAGGTATATCAGACGCGCTCTATGAATAATTAACACGTTCCAACATTTAATCATAGACACAACGCAACAATTGCATAAAAATTACCGGTTTTCGTGAAACTTGTCGTTTCATATCCTGAGCATGGAAAGCCTCTCCGGCAGCACTTCGATTTTTCTTTTAGCGCAACAGTAGTGTTAAGAACGTCGCTGAAAGCTGAGCGCTTTAAAACTTTGCGCGAAATTGTGAAGAACGACATGTTTTTAAGTCGTGGTGGGCAACCACGTTCACACACTGATGTTTCGTTAAAACTAGGACACTTATGGAACAGCTTATTCACAAGGCTGCATACATTAATGCGACAATCTAAACGAAAACTATGTTCCTCCGTTTGTTCAATGTCGAAACGATAAATGTCCTTCAGAATCGCAGCTCTTTGACGATATGCATGCGAGCGCAACCCTTTTTGCATAATGGATATGACTAGTCCAAAAATATCACTATCTTTTTGCTGGCTCATGATATTTTTATACACGTCCGGATGATCACATGCCGCCACTAATATTGCCGTCATGACGCTGTCAAATCCGCACGTATTTGAAAAAGAATATTCATCTTGCCCGAATTTAACAGCCTGTAAAGTTTTCAAAATTGCATAGATTGGGTATATCTACTAGAGTAATCCTCAGCTTCCGCAAACACTGAGAAAAAAATTTATTTGGCTTCAACATATTTCTCAACAAAACGCGTTTATCCGATCAATGAAACGAGCTCTAGTCAACTAAGCAACAAACTAATTATTCCACCCAGCCCAATGTGACTTTACCTCAAGGAAATAGATAATTTCTTTGGTTCGGAGAAATATTTACCAATCTGAATGAATAAATTATTTGCGGACTTCCGGACTTTGTTTGTTACACTTTCGCCAAAAAATAAATTTTTTCCAACTGAATATTGCAATATGCCCATCAAATTTTTGTTAAACCGAATCAGTTTTTGTTCTGTCAATAACATCCGCAAATTCTCCCACAAAAAAACTTCTCTGAAAGCCGGCAATAATTGCAATTTTTCGGTTCAAATAAAATTCATTTGATCCGAATAAATTATTTGTTATTTCTTTGGAGCAACATCAATTTTATTTGGACGAGCTAAAATTTAGCTCTAGGGGGATGCTTTCGTGAAATCAAATAAACGGAAATCAACCAAATTTTCTTCTCAGCGTGGGGACGGAGAAAAGAGAGAATTAATTGTAAGATCGAAAGACAATACAGAATGAATAAGCAAGAGATAAGCAAGAGACCGAAGGCTCATAGCTGCAGACTACCCCTCTCATATTTACATGTATGATTTTTAAATAGAGATTTCAAATGTACCTGAAGTTGTAAACAATGTCCATTCCGCATAATAGGGATTTTAATCATTTTACCATGTGCAATGGCATCGTACGTCTGGTGATTTTTTGTTAAATATCGGGACGTTTGTCTCGTTGGTTTTGTGGATGTCAAGCCTCGCCAGTTCTCAGTTTCACGTGCAGCAAAAATTGCTGGAATCGAGTCATCTGGCTCGCATTCAGCGCAAAGCTGGCCGTGATCCTGAGCTATGGTGGTTTGTTTTGGCGCATTGATAGGCGCGAAACACATAGCGCATACAGGCCTGCGCGCACCGGACGGCGGCGATACGCGGCGGATTCGAAAAATTGTATGCCCACTAGATCCCTTCCGAGCGAACATCGGCAATACGCCGAAATTTGTTTTCATTTATGAGCTATCGTTACATCGCAACGGACTGTAACATTTATCGTGTTTTTCTATAAATTTTCATAAATCGCAATGGACACTAGCTCCGACGAGGATATTATTATAGCTGCAGCTATTTTGTGTAATCAAGCGATAACAAGACCCAAGAGAAAGAAGAAATGGGCTCACGATATTTGTAAGAAACGATTAGCCTATGGCGAATATCATACGCTGTTTCCTGACCTTATACGCGATCCGGCAAAGTTTTTCGAATACTTTTGTATGTCATACGATAAATTCCAAGAATTATTGGCAATAATATACGATGATTTATCCAAAAATGACACGAATTATCGAAGATCTGTCAAACCAGAGGAGAGGCTGGCAGTATGTTTAAGGTAAATAATGAATCAAGTTTTCATAGATGTATTTCAAATATGAGCGGGTCCATGTCATTTCACTCGAAAAAAAACACTCAAATCGCGGATCTTTGCGCCCTTAGAGGAATCTTTAGTACTATGGAAAAAAAAAATAGAAGTTCACGGATTTCGAAAAATTTTCAAAAATGGCGGAGTTACGGGTGTTTGAATTTTTTTGCACTGCTTGGTTTGAAAATTCATATCTCCGGAACCATTAATCGCAGCCGAATGATCTTGGACTCATTTTATTCACAAAAGGAAGAGCTACTGTTAAAAAAATATGTTTGAAAAAAAAATGAATTTCTTCAAGTTTTTTTCGTCATTTTTTTCCGAAATTCGGCCGCCATTTCCAAAGGGTACGGTGAATTTCATGGAGACAATTTTTTTAGATAGCTGGATCCTTCCCCTTCAAATTCGTAAAAAAAAATTTATGGAGACCTCACTAGGTCCGGAGAAAAAAATGAAAACGTCCGGACGTGCGTCGCCGCACGTGCCGTTCCACGGTGGCGCTGCTCCGGTAGGCTCGCTGTTTCACGTAGCCGTTGAATTTCATTCAATGTTTCGCTATTTTCTAGGGCTATCCTCTCTTGGAAAATAGTTATTCAACTACTTTAGACTTCCAGAATACGTCTACTGGTTATTTTCGCTTGGAATTATACTTGTTCCGAAAATTCCAGCACGGTTGTTGTTAAGTTGAACACACTTGTGCTGCAATCAACGTTCTGGTTCCATTGCAATAGGTTTGTGCAATTTAATGACTGTGGCTCTTTTGTGATTCTCTCGTAACTTTGCAGAGAAGAGCTAGTAGTTGTGCTCCGTGGAATGGAAATTATCGATTTCTGCAAAATTTTGGTGACTCTGAAAAGGGCCAATGTTTTGAGTAAAATTGCGCTCGATAGCGCTTAGTTGGACACGCAAGTTCAATATTGATTCCTAACTTTTACATGATCAAATTTTCTGATGCGGAAAATAATTTCGTTTTTATAAATCCATCAGAAATCGGAATGACTACATGTAATTCCAGAATGCCACTAACCATCAAAGCTTCATCGAAGCGATTTTTGTAAAATAGCTTTTGCTGCTGTATGTTCTGCAGCAGGCAAAAGATACACGGAAAAAAATACTATTGCTACAGTTACAAAACAAGATTTGTAAAAAAATTTACTCGACTATTTGTTATCTTGACCGAAGAGAAAGTCATTTTGACTATGTTACCATGTAATTCCACACACCGGTATTGTGACAATGACATGGGTATTTTAGTAAGAATGTTTAGTAAGCGTCACATTGGAAGCTTGTACAATTAACAAAAGGCATCTGTTGCTTTAACATGGCACTTCGACACTACTTAAAGAGTCATATTAACAAGTGTAGGACAGTAATTTGAGACTTGGAGAATAGTAATTGTTACATGGCACCTTTGCCAATTCCAGTCACCGAGCATTGGTTGTAATACAAGAGTGCTCACGTACGACTGACCCAGGTGCGCCAGTAACTTGAGACTTGGAGAATAGTCATTGTTACATGGCACCTTTGCCAATTCCAATCACCAAGCATTGGCTGTGGTACTAGAGTGCATCTGTGCGACTGACTCAGGTGCGCCAGTAACTTGAGACTCAGAGAATAGTCATTGTTACATGGCACCTTTGCCAATTCCAGTCACCGAGCATTGGTTGCAGTACAAGAGTGCTCACGCACAACTGACCCAGGTGCGCCAGTAGCTTGAGACTTGGAGAATAGTCATTGTTACATGGCACCTTTGCCAATTCCAATCACCAAGCATTGGCTGTGGTACTAGAGTGCATATGTGCAACTGACTCAGGTGCGCCAGTAACTTGAGACTCAGAGAATAGTAATTGTTACATGGCACCTTTGCCAATTCCAGTCACCGAGCATTGGTTGTAGTACAAGAGTGCTCACGCACAACTGACCCGGGTGCGCCAGTAGCTTGAGACTTGGAGAATAGTCATTGTTACATGGCACCTTTGCCAATTCCAATCACCAAGCATTGGCTGTGGTACTAGAGTGCACATGTGCAACTGACTCAGGTGCGCCAGTAATTTGAGACTTGGAGAATAGTCACTGTTACATGGCACCTTTCCCAACTCCAGTCACCGAGCGTTGATTGTAATAAAAGAGTGCTCCCGTACAATCTACTCATATGGGCAGTAATTTGGGACTTGGAGAGTGGTTACTGTTAAATAAAATTAAATTTCACATACAGTGAAATCTCGTTTATGCGGCCTTTGATCAACCGAGTCTCCGTGTTATCCGAGGCAACGGACTTATCCGAGAACTCCGCATAAATCGAGGTGTATGCTCGGACAATACGGAAAAACTCGGATAAAACGGATATAATAGAGCCGCTATAGCGCCTATATGCTGTATACAGTATACGCGTGAAGTATTTTGCGATTGCATACTTTGTTGCTTATAGTATTACATGCGTAGTGAATGATTTAAATTTTGGAATTTCTCAATAATTCCGTGTTATCCAAGTTTTTGCTTATCCGAGGTACCTCATCCCCACATTATATACCTCGGATGATAATTCCGTGTTATCCAAGTTTTTGCTCATCCGAGGTACCTCATCCCCACATTATATACCTCGGATGAACGAGGTTTTACTGTACAACCAAATTACCGAAATCCGTTGACGTCAATCGACACGTTGAGCGGAATAAACAGTAGACGAATCAGGCGAAGGAGAATTTCTATTAAACCTCTGAGCGACCTTCGAGATTTACGAGGGATCTCCGCGGTTTTCGAGCGATATCCTCAGGTTTTTCGGGAAAATTTTTAATGTTAGATCGTTTTTCTGACTTTGATATTTCAATAATTTTGAAACTCAAACACGAAACTGCCAACGGAGTCATCGGATTCACCTAAAACTTTACTGCACCTTCGTTCCGTGATGCGTAATCAAGAATTCAGGGCTAGCTTCGCTACGATTCATCTCGGGCAAAAGATCATTGTATCCAATGAAATGAAATTAGAAATTAGAAAGAAAGCATTTTAGGAAGATTTCTTTTGAATTATAGTGTCATCAGATATTCTCACTACACAATACAATTTTTTTTGTAATCAAGACTGCATCATCTCTGAAAATTGAAAATAATAAGACGGCTGTATCTATAAAGTGATTCAATACTGGTTTAATTTTTTTTCAATGACTTGACTACACACTGATTATTTTGAAATGAAAAAAATTGTTTGTGAAAAATAGTGAAATAGTTTGTGACCATCTTTTCGAGATAAGATCTTACATGACCCAAACATTGCAACAATGTCGTATTACCGCTAGTGTTGATACATTTTAACAGTAGCTCTAACGGAGGCAATGCTGTTTACGCTACGTACACATATCCATATTCATCGACGGACGACCATGCTGTATGATACAAAGACCATAATAGTGACTCTGTGAAAACCCGCATCCAAAATTCAACAGAAGAATATAGAACTGGAAAAAAACAACTTTTTTTTCGGTTTACAAGCGTGTTTGTAGTGAATCCGACGAGGCTGCAGTTCAAAATAGAAAATACATTCGAAAATCTTAGTTTCAATACGAATACAACTCGTATTGCAAATATACGCAAGGCGTGAAACACTGTTGCCTCCAGGGTACACAATAGTATATTTCGATACAAGTGCGAAAGGTTTGTTTTTGCACGAGTGGGAGGTTTGTCGCCCGAGCAAAGCGAGGGTGACAATCTCACGAGTCGAAAAACAACTTTCGCACATGTATCGAACCAAATTTTATATCACAAACGCGGGCAAAGTCCGCACGGAGTGAAATAAAGTTTTTTTTATATAACGCGAGTATGATTCACGCGTTTTTCGATGGTAGTTTTCGGGACAGAAAGTGGCCGTTTCGATGACAGTGGGAGTTAGCTGTGAATGCGCGCACGAGTACAGAAAAGTATAACTTTGACTCCTATAGGACTGAAGAAGTGAATGTCCTAACTCCTAGGAATGAAAAGTGGTGGTCATCGTACTCATTCACAGTCGAATGTCAGATTCTTTGACGGTTCCACCTAACCTCAAAACGCGTAGATCATACTCTTGTTATACATATACAGTATAGTGTGCAACGAGGAGGCAGCGGTCTTTTCGCCTCACGTATTTGCAATACTCGTCTACGACTTGTATTGCAAACTTACGCTCGGCATAAAAAGACTAAGTTTGCCTCCTTGTTACTCAATATACTATTTTTCTTCTCTTGTGATGGTTAAGGTACAATAAAACTTATATTGAATCCGCAGTTGGATCGAGATGATTAAGTACAGCTTGATTCAAAAATTCTACATACTCCAAAAATTATTTATATCTTGACCAAAGTTCTTTACGCATGAAAAAAAATCACTTCTTTCGAAATCACTTATCGTAAGGTTTCAGGCGCACGGTTAATCCGATTATGTCTCTCGGCGTCTCATTTTCTTCGGAGAGCATATTCTTCATCGTGTGACCGAGGGAAATGGAGAAAAAAATTCTGTGATAAGTTATGGTCAGTTATCGAAATTTAGCGCAAATCAGGTCACTTTGCTGATAACTTAGTCCAATTTTTTTTCCTCAATTTTCCTCGTTCACACGATGAAGTATCGATCTCCGAAGAAAATAGGACGTCGCGTCGAGAGACATAATCGGATCAACCGTGTGACTGGAACCCTACAACAAGTGATTTGAAAAAAAAGTGATTTTTTTTATGTGTAATGAACTTTGGTTAGGATAGTGTCTCTCAGTTCGGAAGAAGTCCGATTTGCCTCAAACTGGATTTTCATCAGACAATACACTATACGCCGCGTCACTAAGCACTGGCTTTATTGTGCACAGTTTTATCGGCGGAATAAGCTGATTGGAAATTAACCTCAGAAAAACGTGACATCCTGCCAAAACACGCGACTAGGTGATAGACAACTTCGGTAATGCATAGATAAGTTTCTGCCTATGAGGTTAGAATAAGTTAGGACAGCAAATCATACGACACACATGACCGGCAGTAACAACGCAGACGATGTTCGATCGCCTCGAGGAAGGTTGAAAACAGTTCAAATATAAGAATCGCAAGAGGTAGAGTAAATTTCATCGATGGCGTACGACAATAAGCCCGTGCACAATAACGCTGTGTAAAATAAAAACCGGTGTACAATAATACCGTGTAAAATGATCGGAACGTAAAATCAAGACATTTGCGTTTGACACGCTATATCTAAGTGTAAAAAAATCGGACGACCTTCGGATACAGATCATTCTCAAGCTTGTTCTATTCCCCGTTAGATCAGCCATAGATAATTGTCGTACGACAATCAAGAGGGAACTTATCGTTCAATGTATGTAAAAAAACGTAGTTTTGCACACTGTTTTCCGTAGCTTAACTTCAACTCATCGCCACTCTTCCAAAATAGCCGGGAAAAATATTTCAAAAATCACGCTCAATCTTTGAAGCTTTTTGAGTGCAATGCTTTTTGAATTTTTGATGAATTCCCAAAATTATGGTCACGGCAGTGGAAGATAGCTCGAGTTGTGATCTCGGAGATGGGTAACAATAGGAGGTTCATTATTGGCTGAAAATTGAGGAAAAAATTATGGTAAGCAATTGTCATTGCGATTCAATTTGTCCGAGGTATTGCTTAATAGTTATTGCGACGTATTCCGCGTTGAGTTTTCGGGGCTAAATCTCGCGCGCGGCGCCTATGACTGCAGGAGCGCTGGCTCGGGACCCGGGAGCTCCCTTCTGCCATCGCGTCATAGGCGCCGCGCGCGAGATTTAGCCCCGAAAGCTCAACGCGGAATACCTCGCAATAACTATTAGGCAATACCTCGGACAAATTGAATCGCAATGACAATTGCTTACCATGATTTTTTCCTCAATTTTCAGCCATTAATGAACCTCCTATTGTTACCCATCTCCGAGATCACAACTCGAGCTATCTTCCACTGCCGTGACCATAATTTTGGGAATTCATCAAAAATTCAAAAAGCGTTGCACTCAAAAAGCTTCAAAGATTAAGCGTGATTTTTGAAATATTTTTCCCGGCTATTTTGGGAGAGTGGCGATGAGTTGAAGTTAAGCTACGGAAAACAGTGTGCAAAAACTACGTTTTTTTACATACATTGAACGATAAATTCCCTCTTGATTGTCATACGACAATTATCTATGGCTGATCTAACGGGGAATAGAACAAGCATGAGAATGATCTGTATCCGAAGGTCGTCCGATTTTTTCACACTTAGATATAGCGTGTCAAACGCAAATGTCTTGATTTTACGTTCCGATAGTAGAATATTGTCTGGGGCAAGTCCAATTGAGCTATGTTGAATTCAAAGTAACCAATAAATCAATTTTTGAAAAAACAATGCAATATGCGCAGTGAGAACATATTTTTCTACATGTTCCGTAGTGAGCCTGTCCCGCAGCGTGAAAACAAATATTTTGAATCGACTTGAGCTGGCGTGAGGCAGGGTTTTCGCCAATCATGGCCTTAGCAGTATGGATACTGTGCTACGATTGGTTTAGCGGTGGGAATTCATTTCACGGCCTTGCCGGTAGAGGCTCTGTACCTCAGTTCGTTCATTTCATTGCGGGTTGTTGGGACGCGCGGACGGTGCTGGTCACGGACGAAACCTGCGTAGTGCGTAGTTGGGCCAGGCTGCCCACGAGGTGATTAGTGTATCTGCATTACTTACACTGTGACTTGCGAGTCCTTGTTGACATGGACGAATTCGTTCGAACGAAGCTCGAAGAGTGGAACTTACAGGTTCTAGTGAAAACATTCCAAGGTAAGTAAATCGTGAATATTCCATCGATTTATTTTTATCATTGTAGAAAAAAATCTACGGTCTCATCCTCCGAAGCTCTGCACTTATTATAATGCTAAATGTTTCGATTTTCCGCAACTTCGTAATAAAATGTGTAAGAACCTAAAAATTTACCTTTCGGTGGGACGTTGTGTGGACAATGCCGTGTACGGCGTCGTTTCTAATGCCGTAAAATTCTCGTGAGAATTCTTTAAAGTAAAACTGTCCTAACCAAAATTGGAATAATGGCCGTGACGCGATTTGACGCTATCAGGACAGTCTCGAATCATTTCCACCTCTCATCGTCTAACAATAAAAGAATATACCTATGATATTTGACCTTGTAGCACCCCGAATCTTCTCGAAAACCAATCTCTACATTGTTTACAACACGTGGTCTAGGACGAATATTGTTAGTCGAGCGCGAAGTCACGTAGTTATAGTTTCGAATTACGTATTACTTATGTTCAATGAATTATTTTACGTAGCAAATCGGCAAATGCAATATATAAGTATATTAAAAAACTACGACTCTCCGTTGAAACGCAGCGTACACTGTTAAAAATTTCTGTGGACAAATTCCAAAACTGTGTTGGAAGTTTTATCCGCACACAGGGTAGTAAATTCACTATACATTCATCGTACAATTAATTTATAAATTCCACAAACTTGCCATATAATTTAGTAAATTCAAAAATAATCACGTGTTTTTGCCATGAAAGTTTCGGAAAATGACGTATTTCTTCGCAATTTTAAGAAACATGTTTGGCAATTATTTAATTACTATACGCCAAGTTTGTAATTTTCCGAAAATTTTGAACAGTAAATGTGTAGTAAATTCACAAACACTTTTAACAGTGATAATTCATCTCGTGCAAATTCGTCGAGCTTTGGTAGTGTAAATAAGAGTGAAAGTAGGCATATTCAGGTAGTAGATATTTAATCGCATAGCACCAAATTCTCCCGCAGAACCAATCTTTTCAGTGTCTTCAACACGTGGCCTGAAACGAACGTCTTTGATCAAGCACGAGGTCGAGAATCTGAAATTTTTCGATTTTTCTATCACTTTTCTTGATTTTACAAAGCCAATATACACAAATTTCAATGAATATTCCGCGTGAGATTAGGTGTAGTACGTGTGCATGTACGTATGGGGAATTCCATACCGTTTCGACCTGAGATCTACCCTTACCCTCTCGAATTTGGCCCGCAATTTTTTATATGATTGATCCTACTTCAAAAAGCCATTTTTTTTTTTTCAAAATTTTTCGACTCGTCTCGAATTTTCTAGAATTTTTGAAAACCGTCATATTGATCGACACAATTTAAAATTTTGAAAAAATTCTGAAAAATCAAGTTTCAGATATCAAAATTTTTGAGCCTACAACCAAAGTGGGGAGATTCTTCCTTCTCACTGTTTTCAAGCTTTTTTCGAAAAAAAATATTGAAAAAATCGGAAGCGGGAGTTATTTCACCACGGATGGTTGTTGAAATATTTCCACATGGTACACCGGATTTTTTAGGCCCAGAAAATAAAAAAAAAATTTTTTTGTAAAATTGAAAAAAATAAAATAAAAATAAAAATATTAAAAAAATAATAATAATTGAAAAAACTTCTTGCAAAAAATCTGAAAATTTTTCGAAAAATCCGGTGTGACTTATCGAAATATTTCAGCAACCATCCATGATACAATGACTCCCGCTTCTGATTTTTTGGATATTTTTACTTACTGTTACTTACTGTTTTCAAGTCTTTTTCGGAAAAAAAATATTTAAAAAATTGGAAGCGGGAGTCATTTTATCATGGATGGTTGCTGAAATATTTCGATACGTCACACCGGATTTTTCGAAAAATTTTCAGATTTTTTGCAAGAAGTTTTTTCAATTATTATTATTTTTTTAATATTTTTATTTCAATTTTATTTTTTTCAATTTTACAAAAAAATTTTTTTTTTTTTTCTGGGCCTAAAAAATCCGGTGTACCATGTGGAAATATTTCAACAACCATCCGTGGTGAAATAACTCCCGCTTCCGATTTTTTCAATATTTTTTTTCGAAAAAAGCTTGAAAACAGTGAGAAGGAAGAATCTCCCCACTTTGGTTGTAGGCTCAAAAATTTTGATATCTGAAACTTGATTTTTCAGAATTTTTTCAGAATTTTAAATTGTGTCGATCAATATGACGATTTTCAAAACTTCTAGAAAATTCGAGACGAGTCGAAAAATTTTGAAAAAAAAAAAATGGCTTTTTGAAGTAGGATCAATCATATAAAAAATTGCGGGCCAAATCCGAGAGGGTAAGGGTAGATCTCAGGTCGAAACGGTATGGAATTCCCTGTATACATATTATAGAGAGTATTATGGAAGGCGTCGCCCGAGGGGCTATTCACTGAGAGTCAATGAGACTGAGACGACGCTGTCACTATTGAATCTTTGGCCGTCTTTCACGTCGTCTTTGGTTGCCTCTGGGAATCCCTCGTCGTCTTGCTCGCAATCTCTTGCCTCTTCGTTGTCTCAGACGAGGGTTTGGCGCATGTGCTAGAGATTGCGAGCAAAACGACAAGGGATTCCCAGCGATGACCAAGGACGACGCGAAAGACGGCCAAAGATTCAACACGGATTGCATTGTCTCGCAGTCTCATCGAGTCTCACCGAATGCGGCCTAGTATCATCAAGAGCGAACGATTGAGGGATAGTCCGTTGACCTACGCGGCGTATTCCCTTGCAATCTTTTATGTCGTCTCCGTGTAGTCTTATGTCGTCTCTAACAATCTCCCTGGGAGATTAATCCGTGAATCGCAGTATATAGCCCCTTGGCATTACCATACTGGTGTAGGGCTCTACTAAGTAGTGACTGCGGGGTCGGTCAGTAAATTCTAGTAAACACCAGGTGCTCTGCCATGACAAAAGAATCACATCCAAGATCCGAGCCCTCATATTTCAAATAACCATCACCACAATTTTGGAAACAGTAACCACGATCCTTATAGTCTCTTGGCAGAGATGCTGGTTCTTGTGTCGTAACGTAGCTCCGGTACTGACCAGTCGGCGACTTAGTTCACAGTCTTCGATTGGTAGCACTCAGTCGCTGACTAGTTAATTCTAGGCGTTACCTTTTGACAATAGAACCAGAATCCCAATCCTGGCCTTGAATGTTTACGATAAGTTTACCTCTGTATCCCAGTATGATTTTCATAAAAGTCCCTCTGTGTGCTTAATTATAAAATACACTTCTTTCATTATAATCTATCAACTTCTCCAAAATTATATTAACATTGAGCATCGAAACAGCTTTTCATGAAATCATTTGATTATTATCGAATAACACAGCCTACTGATTACATCGAATTCACCATAAAAATTCAAATTCTGATTCAACATACTTTAACTTTTTTTATTTTGACGTAGCAGTGTATCTGTTTCAAAGCTGCAAGTGCTGAGCCCAGGCCAATTTATTTTATATATCTCCCGAGGGGCGACTCACTCTCGAGTATTATCAAAGACTCGCTAGTATTCGTTTCGTACTCTGCGATACTCGAAAGGACTCGTCTAGTACCCTCTGATTCTCGGATTTCGAAGATCACTAAGTACTAGACAAGTCCTTCCGAATCACACGGAGCACGAAACGAGTACTACCGAGTCTTCGTTTGTACTCGAGAGTGGGTCGCCCCTCGATATCTCCTACGTATTCATACCAAGAGAACGATATCAATCTTGATCTCTTTCATTTCCAGAGAATGTAGTAGATGAAGAAGTATTTAACGGATTGGAAGACTCTGTGATCAAAGACTTGGTGCCACAAGTTGGGTATCGAATTAAGTTTGTACGGAAGTACAAAGATTACTTAGCGTCGATAGCTACTGGCGAAGAGAAGGTAGACTTGCCATCCACAGATGTAAACTTGCCATCCACAGATGTAAGTCCGACAGAGAGTCAAGAAGGTCAGACAGAAAGTCAAGGCTCCGTAAACTCCATTGACAATAGTGAACCGGCAGTCTCAACAACAAAACCATGTCTCGATCAACCGTCATCAACATCAAACACTGGTAAGATTGCAGTTTTGCTGATGTTGAGATATGATCTGCACGAAACTTGGAATTTTTTTTCACATTTTCATATGCCTTAAGCACCGTGGACTCTTAAAATTTCAATTGAAGGAATATAGCTGCGTATTGATGGTTCAATTCAATCGCACAAAATATTATTTACAAATATAATATAGATTTGATCTGTTGACGTGGGTTACATTGAAGTTAGGTTTAGGAAAAGGTATTGACGAAAGTATGAGTTAAAAGTTGTCTGAAATACTTCTGGAGTCTAAACATCCGTTTTTATCTTAAGCTTAGAAACCTCGGTGCAACTGTGTACAACCGGAAAGATGATCGTGTTTAATTGACTCTAGTTTTGTTAGATATTTTGAATGTGGACGGTAATGAAAGTGGAGAGGAGATTTTGAGTGAAGATAGGAGTTTGATGATTAGTAGTGATTGGCTGAGAAATTGAATTACACCATGCCGAGTGATAGAGTCCCAGACGATAATGATATTTTAGCTTAATCAGCATGCGTCGCAACACAAAAATCATCCCCGAAGATGAGCAACCCAAAAAACAAGAATAAGATTGAGCTACATTTGGTTCATACTAATATGTTTCTGTATAAATTCACTCATGTTGCAGGTAACAAACAATCTACTTTGGAAGCACAATTAAATGCTTCAACGAAAGGGAAAGCAATTCTGGCTGAGTACCGTTTGACGGGGGAGTTGAATAGGTCAAAAATTGCCGATTTTCTCATAAACAGAGAAACAGAATTAGACCCAGATGCTAGGTATGTATGTTACCAATTTTGATTAAACCAAATTCAGTTTAAATGGGATACTCAATATTCACTCATTTTTGTGTAGGATATCTGCAACGAGGTTCACCGAATTGTCTGAACAAATCGCAGCGACCTTTAACAATGAAAGTAAGTTGACCTTCTACACGCCCTGGAGAAAGAATGCAAGCGGTCTGGGCGAAGGACCTTCCGGTGTATTGTATACCAGATACACTAACCGACGACGAGTTTTCCGAGACATTGGGCTGATCAAAAACCCTCGCACAAAATTAACAAGTGAGTTGAAGTTACATAATACCTGCTTAAGGCTTTCTTGGTCCTGCAAGTTAGGGAAATCAGTAAGAACTCTGAAGCAGGCCCGGCGATTTAGGTATGGATGGTATGGAGCACGAACGTATATTAAAAGGACTGGCTACTAGCCTCCGCTGCATGTCTCCGAATCTGACCGAAAGCGCAAGCTAAATCCAGGCGGCGCCACGGGTATTAATTCGGTAGCAATGGCCGAGCATTACTGATATATATCTATATATGCATACAACAATATAGATATACAGCAATGTGCACTGGGTGCAGCCATGACAGTTTGCCGCCATTACGACCGAATTATTACCCGTAGCGCCGCCTGGATTTAGCTTGCGCTTTCGGTCAGTTTCGGAGACACTCTCGCCTACAGCCTTACATAGGAAGTCGCCAGTCCTTTTAATATACGTTCGTGGTATGGAGTAAACCATACCTGGAAATTTCCCAGGTATGGAATTCCACACCTGGAAATCCGAGATAAAACTAAACCTGAACTGAAATATTAATAAATTACCGTATTTAATCTGTATATCAATTTAGAGTAGCTCTCATTGGGGGGTCAGTAATCATACAGGTTCACAATAAATAAATCAAAATCTGAGTGAATGTTGAACTCTCAAGCTCACTCAGAAAGGGTGCCTGTAAGGTCCTCACATTTCCCCATCTGAATAACATGATTTTTCACTGATGGAATTCATATTAAATGTTTCTTTCAAGCTCATCGTGCGCTGGAAAATCGGTTACTGTGTCATATCATAGTATTGTAGTGTGTAACGATGTACAAATTCTCTGAACCGTCTGAAATGGCATTTCACACAGTAGCTGCGGCAAACAAATCTTGATTTCCCAAAATTATTGTTTCATTCATCCTAAAAGACTCTCATCGTCCTTCGATCAGGGTTTCACACAATTTCTACTGCGTTTAATTTAAAATCATAGTTTTTACATGATTTTATTCATCACACGTATGAAGCTTGACTTAGTTTTGAGTGAAAATTTGTTTATGAAAATCATGTGAAAATCATGATTCCTAATTACGTTTAGTAGACATCGTGTAAAACCCTAACCAGAAGATGATGAGTCTTTGAGGATAGATGAAACAGTAATTTCAAGAAATCAGTCCCCGTCAGCCGTATAAGCTACTGTGTGAAATGCCACTTCATTTCGGATTCCATACCTTGGAAATTTCCAAGTCGCCGGTCCTGCTCTGAGGCGAGGGGGAAATAACTCGTTGAAAGAACGTGTCAATAGCTCGTGAAATATTGAGAAATAACCGAGGAAATAACTGGAATAATAAGAAATAACTGAAATAATGAGAAATGAATGGAATAATCGTGAATAACTGAGAAAATGAACGAAACAATGAGATATAATTGAAGTAATGAGAAATAAATGAAATAATAAGAAATAACTGAGAAAAAAAAATGAAATGATAAGAAATAACTGAGAAAAGGAATGAAGTATTGAGAAAAAAGTTGATCAGAAATAAAAAAATTAATTTGAAATAAAAGAATACATTGAAATGAAGGAAATGTTTTGAATCATTTCACTAAAAAAAAAATGTGTCACTCAATCTTGAGTTATTTTCCCCTCGCTCTGAGGTGCCCCCGGTGACTAAAATAGTCAGAGAAGAGATCGACAGGTCCTAATGAAAAAGAGCCAACTCCTTGGGCCAGTTAGAAAAGAGCCAACTCGCGGAATTCTATAGAAATTTCCATTGTGTTTCGGCGAGTTGGCTCTTTTCTAACCGTACGGCGAATTGGCTCTTTTCTAACTGGCCCGGCGGGTTGGCTCTTTTTCATTAGGACCCGTCGAGATGTGGAATTCAAAAATTGAGACTATATAATTGGGGAAATTGCCAGAAATTCCCACTCCGTAATGTATCAGTACATGTCTTGAAAAGCATAATGGCCATCTGATTTTTTTTTTCATCTATTTTATGGTTGTAGAATAGTCGATAAAAATATCAATTTTGACCTCGCAAGGTTGTAAAAAGTGATGAAAATTCATTTTTGAGCTGTGATATAGATCCTGATTGTTTTATGAGAACAATAATTATTTATTCAAAAACCAGACAGCTTTTATGTGGACATTCTGCTTGGTTATGCCTGGAGAACGTTTCACCATTGCTATTGTAGTGTACATGCAAAATGAAATCTGGCAATTAAATTTGTTATATCCAGGTCACACCGTTTCCCAATTGTAGAAAATGAGAAATTGTTTGAGTTAGAATGTAGAATATATTCCAAGTACAGGTTTTTGAATTCACATCATCAATTTGAGCGACATTCGTATCTTGAAATCACAAATCTGTAGGAGTCGCCTTGAAATTGATTTACTATGTCTGCCCTGTAGCGACCGACGAACAGGACGATCCTGAGGTAGATGACGCCATTGCATGGTTGAAAAATAATCTAGAGCCCCTAAATGAAGTCCAGGATAAGTGGAAATTGACTTGTCGGAGGAGGATAAAACAAGTAAAAGATTTATCAGTGGAAGAATACTATGAGACTTACAAGTGTCTCAAGTCCCCTACAGGATATGTATTGGTGAGTGCTGTGAAGAGTTTCTAGAAAACCTTTATAATCACTGTTTGTTGTTGCTCGCCAATAAACTAAAAGTAGCTTCGTTACTCTACTTACTAATACTCTTCTCCAGTAATTGATATATAAGTTTACGATGCTCATACTCCACATGATATCTGTATTCCAATTAGATTCACACACTATTTTTCGGGAACATACAAAAATTTGAATTAACGTGATCTCTGATAACCGAATAAGTGGAAAGTAGTTTTTGTTTATGTCACAAATTATTATTGCTTGTTGGCTACCAGCTCTGAAACTTTTAAGAACCATATTCTTGTGCTAGTTGTGCTATTCTATAGATATTGTTTTTTCAGCTGGATCTTGACTTCGAAACATTGCATGAAGGCTACTCCAACAAATTGTTTACTGACTGGCCAACATTAGCGAGAAGACTTATCATAATTGCGAGTAAACGTAAAGAGCAATTGGTGAAGGATTTTTTAAATACACACAAAGATCTTGTCTCAAAAGGTAAGATCTCGAAAATATATAGCTACTGAATGATAACTTACCTGGAAAATCGAATGGAATTCGAGTATTTCACATCAAAAACTGATTACAACCGTATGAATTAGGAAGACTGAAAAGTAATTTTCAACAATTCCAAATTTATACTTGGCAAGTGGTTACATCAAACTTTTTCCCTCATCTGTAGGAACAATCGATGTTTTGGCATTGCTGATCTTACCTCTTCTTCTCGGAACAGCCTGTATTAAAAATCAGAGGGCTGGTGGACATTGGAGACCATCAAAAATCGAAGTCCAACAATCATTCATGTTGCATATTGAAGTAAGTAAAGTATATTACTGATTTTATTGGTGGCACCAGAGTAGTTAGGTTGATTTAGCTCACATGAAGAGAATTTCCCAAATGTATTTAACGTAGATATGAACTAGCGGACATTGACAGCTCTCATTGAAAGTTTCACGTCGCGTTGGCTTTTCATAACAAAATTACCTTCGGAACCTAATTTTAGATAGAAGTAGAATTCTGATTTCTCTATAACGTAATTGAGACACTGAGGAGGCAGAAATATTTTCCTACCTGGTCAGTTAGCAGCTGCTTCGGAGCTTCGTAACCAGTATCGAATATCCTTGATATGATTTACATAATGACTCATAAAAGTAAAATAATTTGTTTTTCCTGATTTCAATAATCATTCCCATTCAAAATATTCACCTCGCAATTGATTCTCGTCGAGGAAAATTCAATTTTGTTTTTTCTAGTTGTCATGCACCAGGGTTGAAATATTACTTGACTGCAGGATATATTTCGACCTAATTCAAATTATCTAAATATCAATGCTGTTTTTTTTTTTGTTGGTTAGTGTTCAATTGGTAAATTCATGTTATTTTCAAATTTTACCTGTTCCCAAGAGAAAATTTAAAACGTAGCTCACCAGGTCTATACTCCACTATGTTTGAAAGAGGGATATAACCAGAAATAAAAGGAATAATTACCTGAGGAGGTCAATCTTCAATCTCAATTGAAGGTTCAAGACAAGAACATCAAATTGATTCGTCTAGGTTTCCTAACTTATGAATAGTTTAAATGATTAAAATACGACATTTGCATTACAGAATTGTAATGTCAGACTTTTAAATGTTCAGAGATTTCTTATTCAATTTTCATTTATTTTTTTTTTTTTTGCATTCTTTCATAGGTCGCTTTCACCTTCAATTGGAATTGAAGGAAATTGACCACCTGAAGGAATTATCCCTCCTCACCATTTTCATATCCCTCTTTTGAACCCAATGGACTAATGTCATGAAAAAATTGCGTTTCAGGTCCTGGAAAACCTGGAAATGTCGTGGATTTTTTTTACTAGAAATTTGTAGCCACGCTGCTATAGCAGTCGAGAGCTGAGTGCTTACTAGCGGCCCTCGTGGGCTATGTGCCAACTCTTAGGAGCGATCCATTTATTATTTTATTCAAAATTTCTTGAACTCCAAATATATGACGAGTTTCTTTGTCATTTCATTAATTATCGAATCAATGGCATGGCATATTCGGTATCAAATAAAGGAATGATCATGTTTCGAATTGGAGTTGAACTATTCTCGCCGCGTATGGCTTCTCATATTGCTAGACATTCATTAGTATTCACCCATTGACAACCTGTTTCCTGTAATCACATGTGATCATCGACGATTATGCTGAAATTTCATGTTATGTTCACTTTTTCCTGTTTAGACTATTGACGAACTGCAGCCGAAATTGGAAGAGCGAATCAAGAAGTATGAGAAGTATAGCCTGACGAACCAACCATTACCGGTTATATGTGGACCACTAGACAAAATCGCCAGCTCACTACTCTTGATTAATGAGACAAGGTATGCGTTACCCTCTCCGTTGAAAGCATTAGATGCCTGCTTCAAGTCGTTCTTCGCATTGCGTGGGAAATATCCTGTTGAGTCCAATCACGTGTGGATTTTCATAGAGAAGTACGTCTATGGAATCAAAGAGTCAACCAAGTGTTATACTGCAGTTAACACATTGGTGACTCAGATAGAGGCTTTTAAAAAAAGCGAAGATGGAATGCTTTAAATGTCAAAACTTATTCGATATAGCAGCAGAAATCTACTTGTTCATTTGAAATTGAGTCATGACTTAGCATATAATGATTTGTATAAGTGCGTGACAGCTGGGTGTAGCAGACTGTATTCGACCTTAAATTCCTTTAGAAAACATCTCTATAAGGCACATCCGACTACATCGACCAACGATTATCACAAGACTGATACACAGCTATGTGTTATAGATAAAAAGACTGTTGAAATAGAAAGTCATACTCAATGTGAGTCGACAATTGTGAACGGACATTCTCCCAGAAGCTGCGATCATAGTAAATGTAACATTATTCAAGTTGATTTAGAAACGGAAATTTTGAAATTTGTTTCTACTTTATACAATAATTCTCTTGTTCCTCGAAATGTTGTCCAACTTGTAGTAGATCAAACGGCAAGTTTTCTGCGCGATGCTTATTTACCACATTTGAGGAGTAGAATACATTCGAAATTAAACGAGGCAGCCATTGATGGTACTGAACGTCTACGGTCCGAAATTGACAAAGTATTGGAAGATATCACAGACCCATTCAAAGAATTAGCTACAGAACATTTACGATTCAATTTTTTCAAAAAGTCTGGCACTTTCCACGTTCCCACTGAATATATCATAGGACAAAGATGTGTCGAAAAGCTTCGAGGTGAATTAGTAGTTGATGAACCACATAACGTTACAGGTCAATGGGTTCCTCTCAAATACACATTGAAGTCAGTTCTTGAAGTGCCAGGCTTTCTAGATGAAATCACTGAATATGTAGAGTCTTTAATGGCTGAAAAGAATACCATGTCTAACTTTGTACAGGGCGAGTACTGGCGTAGAGTCGCACGCTCTCATGAAACTCGTTTAGTATTGCCCCTGTTCCTTTATTTTGACGACTACGAAACAGGTAATCCCTTAGGCTCTCACGCAGGTAGCAATAAGTTAGGAGCTGCATATGTTACGATACCCTGCATTCCACCACAATATTTGTCTCGTTTGAATCATATTTACCTGGCTTTGCTGTTCTATTCCAATGACCGCAAAGAATTCGGAAATCACGCAGTTTTCAAAGTATTGATCGATGAATTGAATTATTTGCAAGAACATGGTATAAAGATTCATAATGGTACGAGGGAACAAGTTGTCTATTTCAAATGTCCTCTAATAACTGGTGATAATTTAGGGTTACATTCTATTCTTGGGTTTGTAGAGAGTTTTTCGGCCAACTTCTGTTGTCGATTTTGCAAAATCCCTAAAGCCTTATCACGAACTTCGTGTATAGAAGATGAAACACTTCTTAGAACAAGAGAAAGTTATGTTGCTGATCTACAATTAGATACAATCTCTGCCACAGGCATTAAAGAACGATGCATATGGCATGACCTGATAGGCTATCATGTGGCCACTAACCCATGTGTAGATTGTTAGAATTATAAAACAATGATACATCTCTTTTCTTTCCGATTTAAATATTGCCGCCTAAAACAAGGAACGCCATTCTTAAGATGGCTCGTTACCCAAAAAAAAAAAACCGCGCGTTACTTCCGCCCAAGAGTTTACACGTTTTAAGAATGTGATCTGTAAACCGGCATAAAACCAATAAATAATCCAATCTTATTACTGCAATCTTTTCGTCATTTATTAAAATATCACCTGAAAAACCCAACAGGTTATGGGCCCAGGACACTGGAAGTGATATTTATGGTATTTGTCTCACGATTTCTCGTTAAAAAGTGAAAATAAATTTGAGGTTATCCGGCCGCGTGCAAGAGCGGATTTCTCAAAATGGAACACGAACTGTTGAAAGTAATAAAGTTGAAAGGAATTGAGAACTGGTCGGTCTGGAAATTTCAAACGTCTGTTCTACTGAAGTCACAAGGAGCTTTTGATATAGCAACCGGGATTACTGAAAAACCAGAAGCTGCCCAGGAAGCAGCACTAAAAGCATGGAATAAAACAGACATTGCCGCACAGAAGATCATCGTAACAAGCATAGATGAGGCTCAATTGCTACATATAATGAACTGTAATTTTTCGCATGAAATGTGGGAGAAATTACACAACGTTTACGAACAAAAGAATCAAACAGGCATCCACATGTTGCAACAGAAATGGTACCAAATGTCGAAAATATCCTCAGACAATTTGGCAACACACATAGCCAAAATACAGGATCTAGCTCATAAACTGAGATCTCTTGGAGAAAACATGTCCGACTCAATGGTGATAACAAAGATTTTGCTAACTCTCCCCGCCTCGTATAATCATTTCATCACCGCGTGGGAATCAACGTCTGAAGGACAGCGGACACTGGGAAACCTAACTGAGAGATTGCTCACTGAAGAAACGAGAATGAACAGTCAAGAAGATGAAAACGAAGCCCTCGCTGCCTTAAGAATCTCAGATAAATCAGGGAAGAAAAAGCCCGATTGGAAGAAAACTGGTAAGGATGATAAACAGCATGGTACGTCGAATGCAAAACGCAGACCAGGTACGTGCAACTATTGTAAAAAACCAGGACACTGGAAAGAAGACTGCTACCACTTGAAAAAGCTAAATGATAAAAATAAAGATAAAGGCGAAGCACTTATTGGTGTCTCTCTGTCCACCCTTGACTCGAAATCCGCAGACAATAGCGCATGGTACATCGACTCAGGCGCAACTGATCATATGTGCAATAGAAGAGACTGGTTCTATATCTTTGAAACTTTTCGAACACCCAGATCTATAAGATTAGGGAACGGACAAACCATTGAAGCCATTGGAAAAAGATCAATCAGCGTCGAAGCCTACGATGGAGAACGATGGAACCAGAAACATTTAACCGATGTATTACTCATTCCAGAACTACAGTTTAATCTTTTCTCCGCTGGTGCAGCTCTCGACAAAGGAATGCTACAGGTCTCGCAAGCAGATGGATGTAAGTTCATACGCTCCGACAGAACTGAAGTCTTAGGAATACGCCGGAACAAACTGTGCGAAGCCCAACTTCGAGTCAAAGTCCCAGACGAAAGATCCGAGGACAAACCCAAGGCAATGACAACAATTGCTGAACCGTCCGACTTGAAGATATGGCACGAAAGGATGGCGCATCAAAACACAAAAAGTGTACAGGACTTTCTGAAGCTGAAAGAGATCAAGGTCAGTACAACAGAAGATTTCAACTGTATAGCCTGCATTCAAGGAAAAATACATAGAACGCCATTTCCCAAAAATCGTTGTAGAGAAATCAAATCCTCACAACCAGGAGAACTAATACACTCTGACTTATGCGGCCCAATGCCGGAAAACTCAATTGGAGGATCTAGATACTTCCTACTCTGTAAAGATGATTTCACCTGCCACAGAACGATATACTTAATAAAGAGCAAAGATGAAGTAACTCGTTGTCTTTTGAATTACGTCAGGACAGTCAAAAATGAAACAGGAAACCACGTGAAATGCATCAGAACTGACAATGGTTTAGAATTTATTAATCAAGATATTAAGACAATTACAGATAAATATAATATAACTCACCAAAGAACAGTGGCATACACCCCGGAACAGAACGGTGTTGCTGAGCGCGAAAATAGAACCATAATGGAAGCTGTACGTTCGATGCTATATGGAAGAAACCTACCAAAAAAACTTTGGGCAGAAGCTGCAAACACAGCTGTTCACATAATCAATTGGACTGGAAAAAGCAGGACCCCTGGGAAAACTCCACAGGAGGCATGGTCTAAGAAGGGATACCAGCTTAGCAAATTCATCGTCTTTGGAGCCAGAGCCTTCGTTCACGTCCCAAAACAAAAACGCAAGAAATTGGACAGTAAGGCTGAAGAAGGAGTATTCGTAGGATACGGTGAAACTGTTAAAGGCTACAAAATCTGGTACCCCTCGACAGACAGAATCAAATACGCCAGAGATGTCATTTTCATCGAAAAACCAGAGCAAGACTCAGAGAATAAGACTGAAACAAAACAAGAAGCAATTCTAGACTTACCAAAGAAGACTGAAGAACTAGATCAAGAGGAAGAAGAAGAATTAGAACAGCAACAAGAACAAGACTCAGAAAATGAAACTAACACCACGGTTAGCCCAACCTCGTCAGACAACTCCGAAGAAGATGAACAATTTGGAGACGCTGAAGAAATGGTGGAACAAGAAGAACCGCAGAGGACTCTGAGAGACAGGAGAACAATTCAGAAACCAAGAAAATATGACGAGTTCGTAGACATTGATGATCTACTCGCTTTTACTATAAATGAAGAACCTCGAACCTACCGTGAAGCTATCTCCGCCCCTGACTCAAAGAAATGGATAGAAGCCATGAAGGACGAGATACGATCACTGAACAAAAACAAGACTTGGATTCTACAACCGGATCCAGATGAACAGAAAACAATTGATTGTCGCTGGGTATACAAGATTAAAAGACGCCCAGACGGAACTGTGGATAGATACAAGGCCAGATTGGTCGCCAAAGGTTATGAACAGAAGTACATGATAAACTACGAAGAGACATTTAGTCCTGTTGTAAAATTCGACTCGTTGAGGATGATGATGGCTATAACAGTGGCAAATGACATGAAATTAATACAGTTTGATATCAAGACTGCTTTTCTGTATGGCAAACTAGAAGAAGAAATTAAAATGAAGCAACCAGAAGGATTCGACGATGGAACGAAGCGTATCTGCATCTTGAAGAAAAGCTTGTACGGCCTAAAACAAGCCTCCAGGTGTTGGAACGAACGCTTCACCGACTTCCTCAGGGATAATAACTTCAAAGTGACTGACTCGGATCCCTGTATATTTACTAATAATGAAAGAGGAAAATTAACAATACTAGCGATCTACATCGATGATGGAATGTTAGCTACTAATGACAATGACTTTTCCGACAGACTTCTTAAAAGATTAGGTAAGGAATTTGACATAGTTTTGAGTAATGCAGAATGCTTTTTAGGCTTTCAGTTTGACAGACAGGACGACGGATCTATAATTATGCATCAATCAAGCTACGCCAAAAGACTGGTAGATAAATTCAATATGAGCGGGTCCATGTCATCTCACTCAAAAAAAAACACTCAAATCGCGGATCTTTGCGCCCTTCGAGGAATCTTTAGTACTATAGAAAAAAAAAATAGAAGTTCACGGATTTCGAAAAATTTTCAAAAATGGCGGAGTTACGGGTGTTTGAATTTTTTTGCACTGCTTGGTTTGAAAATTCATATCTCCGAAACCATTAATCGCAGCCGAATGATCTTGGACTCATTTCATTCACGAAAGAAAGAGCTACTGTTAAAAAAATATGTTCGAAAAAAAAATGAATTTCTTCAAGTTTTTTTCGTCATTTTTTTCCGAAATTCGGCCGCCATTCCCAAAGGGTACGGTGAATTTCATGGAGACAATTTTTTTTAGATAGCTGGATCCTTCCCCTTCAAATTCGTAAAAAAAAATTTATGGAGACCTCACTAGGTCCGGAGAAAAAAATGAAAACGTCCGGACGTGCGTCGCCGCGCGTGCCGTTCCACGGTGGCGCTGCTCCGTTAGGCTCGCTGTTTCACGTAGCCGTTGAATTTCATTCAATGTTTCGCTATTTTCTAGGGCTATTCTCTCTTGGAAAATAGTTATTCAACTACTTTAGACTTCCAGATTACGTCTACTGGTTATTTTCGCTTGAAATTATACTTGTTCCGAAAATCCCAGCACGGTTATTAATTTCCAGCACATGATTTCATTGCAAAGCAGCAAATCAGTTATTGGCAGGAGATAAAAAAAACCGTGAAAGTTGGTGAATTTCTAGTCGTGTGCGATTTCGCTGACAATCATGCGTTCATTGTACAAGATTCTACTCAAGGGTTCAACCAGAGATCCATCCAATCGTGATTTATTATGAAAGTCACAGCGAGGGAGAATTGAACCATTTTAGTTTTGTAATAATTCCATAGTGTCTGAAACATAATACGATCGCAGTTGATTTAATACAAACGAAAAATTGATCGACTTTATGAAGGAGAAGTTTCAAGGTTCAATTACAATTAAAAAAGAAGTTTTTCTCAGATGGAGCAGCTTCCCAGTATAAAAATGAAAAGAATTTCATTAACATAACGCATTATTTTGAACCGTTCGGATGTCAAGCTGAGTGGCATTTTTTTGGCTACATCACATGCAAATGGCCATGCGATGGGGTAGATGAAACTGTCTGGCGAGTTTACAATTGATTGGCAATTCAGATCCTATTTGAACACCGCTGGATTTGTATAATCGGGCATGCTCTTATTTCAGGAGCATACACGGAAAAAAAAGAACTGTTAAAGTTACAAAATGTAGTGTAAATTTTACAAAAGTCCTGTGCTGAATAGGGGACAAGCGAACTCTTTTGTCACGTCAACAAGGGTAAACTTGTTAACCGAGTTCAGTTGGGATGACAAAAGTGTTTTGTCAAATGAACATATGTCGTACATTCGTCACAACTGTTGTCACCTGTTGTTCTGAAAACATGGAATTGTAATATTTACAAGAGAACGGATCTGAAATAACTGTTGTATGTTGTGATGGTAGCACTAAACTGTAGTTCGAATGACAAGAGCTGTCTTGCTTGCCGAGGTATTTGCGGTTGTTGCTTTAACAAGATACAAGAGTGAATTGGAGTATGTTATTAGGTTCGACTTGCTATGCTCGCCTGTTACAACGACAACATTAGTCGGTAATATTAACAAGAGAACAGATCTGAAATAACTGTTGTCTCTTGTAACGGTAGCTCTACACTGTGGTTCAAATGACAAGAGCTGTACTGCTGGCCTGAGTCTTAGCGGTTGCTGCTTTTACAAGATACAAAAGTAAATTGGAGTATGTTATTAGGTTCGACTGGCTATGCTTGCCTGTTACACTGACAACATTAGTCGGTAATATTCACAAGAGAACGGATCTGAAATAAGTGTTGTATGTTGTGACCATAGCACTAGACTAAAGTTAGAATGACAAGAACTTTACTGCTGGCCTTAGTACTCGGGGTTGTCATTTCCACAAGAACCAGTAGTAGAAACGAATAAAGCTACCCGATTAGACCTACTATAGTCGTATGTTACGTTCACAAAATTTGATAGTAAAATAGTAAAAGCCATGTAGTAAAAATTACTGTTTTCCCTTGTGAACATAGCACTAAGCGATTGTCTTGAATACAAGGGCTGAAAGCTGACTTCAGTATTCAAATTTGTTATTTTTACAAGACAACATTATTGAAAATGAAATGCTGTAGGGGTGAGCCGTACTATAGTCACAAGCTGTTACGACGATATACAATTGCTATAATTACAAGTGCAATCCACTCAAATATAACAACATAAAAGATCATAATGGAATACCTACAGTGGGTTTGTCAAGAAAAAAGAATCTGTTACTGAGCATATCACCATATATATTTATATGTTATAAAAACTTCATTCGCTACTACATTTCCACTTACGTAGTAATAAACTAAAATCATACAGGACGTAACGTCACTTCTCATCACGTATAATATGTACGTTAGACTGTGCCAAAAAAAACAATTATTTTTTTTTTTTCGGTCCCATGTGAAAATTTTGTTGAGAGTCACGAAAAAAAAATTGTGTCAAAACTTGAACCCTCTATCTTCATTTTTCAGTTAGCGCTCGCAAAAATAAGAATTTTCGCGAAAAAAAGTTTTTTTTGGCTTATTTTTTTATTATAGACAATTAATTATACTAAATATGAAAAATCCCATGGTATGGTTTTGTAGGAAATTGAATTCTCTACAAAGATTACTCTTTGCCAAATTTCAAAAGTCAACACCGTTCTCTTGAGAGCCAATTGAATTTCAATTTGTTCTATAATTTTCATTTTTATTTATTCATGATCACTTATTAAACAACTTTTTAACCAAAAGAACTCACTAATTTGATTTTTCTAGGAATATTTATGATTCAAAAAATAGTTTTTATGCTTAGTTGATCTTCATATGAGACGTTAAGTGATAAAAATAATTCTAGTAACAAGAATAATTTAGATTAAAAAATTAACCTTTTTATAATTTTTCTATTTATAAGTCTCATCGGGTTATTGATTCATAACTTGGTAAAAGTAGTGTTAATGTTTAAAAAAATTTACGTAAAATAAAAAAATCATATGCTGAATATATAACAATTTTTATTCAGACTCTTTACAAATTTTCAAGAGCTTACGTCTTATATTACGCACATAAATTTCGTTTGCTACAATTGGGATATTTTTTACGATGTTCAGCAACAACTTGTAATAAAAACTGCCTTTGTTCTTCATCATAAGTGAGGGTATCATTATATTTAATAAATTTAATTAATTTATATATAATATATATATAATAAATTTAATTAAATAAATTTAATTAATTTATATATAATATATATATAATAAATTTAATTAAATAAATTTAATAAATATAATGATACCCTCACTTATGATGAAGAACAAAGGCAGTTTTTATTACAAGTTGTTGCTGAACATCGTAAAAAATATCCCAATTGTAGCAAACGAAATTTATGTGCGTAATATAAGACGTAAGCTCTTGAAAATTTGTAAAGAGTCTGAATAAAAATTGTTATATATTCAGCATATGATTTTTTTATTTTACGTAAATTTTTTTAAACATTAACACTACTTTTACCAAGTTATGAATCAATAACCCGATGAGACTTATAAATAGAAAAATTATAAAAAGGTTAATTTTTTTATCTAAATTATTCTTGTTACTAGAATTATTTTTATCACTTAACGTCTCATATGAAGATCAACTAAGCATAAAAACTATTTTTTGAATCATAAATATTCCTAGAAAAATCAAATTAGTGAGTTCTTTTGGTTAAAAAGTTGTTTAATAAGTGATCATGAATAAATAAAAATGAAAATTATAGAACAAATTGAAATTCAATTGGCTCTCAAGAGAACGGTGTTGACTTTTGAAATTTGGCAAAGAGTAATCTTTGTAGAGAATTCAATTTCCTACAAAACCATACCATGGGATTTTTCATATTTAGTATAATTAATTGTCTATAATAAAAAAATAAGCCAAAAAAAACTTTTTTTCGCGAAAATTCTTATTTTTGCGAGCGCTAACTGAAAAATGAAGATAGAGGGTTCAAGTTTTGACACAATTTTTTTTTCGTGACTCTCAACAAAATTTTCACATGGGACCGAAAAAAAAAAAATAATTGTTTTTTTTGGCACAGTCTAACGTACATATTATACGTGATGAGAAGTGACGTTACGTCCTGTATGATTTTAGTTTATTACTACGTAAGTGGAAATGTAGTAGCGAATGAAGTTTTTATAACATATAAATATATATGGTGATATGCTCAGTAACAGATTCTTTTTTCTTGACAAACCCACTGTAGGTATTCCATTATGATCTTTTATGTTGTTATATTTGAGTGGATTGCACTTGTAATTATAGCAATTGTATATCGTCGTAACAGCTTGTGACTATAGTACGGCTCACCCCTACAGCATTTCATTTTCAATAATGTTGTCTTGTAAAAATAACAAATTTGAATACTGAAGTCAGCTTTCAGCCCTTGTATTCAAGACAATCGCTTAGTGCTATGTTCACAAGGGAAAACAGTAATTTTTACTACATGGCTTTTACTATTTTACTATCAAATTTTGTGAACGTAACATACGACTATAGTAGGTCTAATCGGGTAGCTTTATTCGTTTCTACTACTGGTTCTTGTGGAAATGACAACCCCGAGTACTAAGGCCAGCAGTAAAGTTCTTGTCATTCTAACTTTAGTCTAGTGCTATGGTCACAACATACAACACTTATTTCAGATCCGTTCTCTTGTGAATATTACCGACTAATGTTGTCAGTGTAACAGGCAAGCATAGCCAGTCGAACCTAATAACATACTCCAATTTACTTTTGTATCTTGTAAAAGCAGCAACCGCTAAGACTCAGGCCAGCAGTACAGCTCTTGTCATTTGAACCACAGTGTAGAGCTACCGTTACAAGAGACAACAGTTATTTCAGATCTGTTCTCTTGTTAATATTACCGACTAATGTTGTCGTTGTAACAGGCGAGCATAGCAAGTCGAACCTAATAACATACTCCAATTCACTCTTGTATCTTGTTAAAGCAACAACCGCAAATACCTCGGCAAGCAAGACAGCTCTTGTCATTCGAACTACAGTTTAGTGCTACCATCACAACATACAACAGTTATTTCAGATCCGTTCTCTTGTAAATATTACAATTCCATGTTTTCAGAACAACAGGTGACAACAGTTGTGACGAATGTACGACATATGTTCATTTGACAAAACACTTTTGTCATCCCAACTGAACTCGGTTAACAAGTTTACCCTTGTTGACGTGACAAAAGAGTTCGCTTGTCCCCTATTCAGCACAGGACTTTTGTAAAATTTACACTACATTTTGTAACTTTAACAGTTCTTTTTTTTCCGTGTATGCTCCTGAAATAAGAGCATGCCCGATTATACAAATCCAGCGGTGTTCAAATAGGATCTGAATTGCCAATCAATTGTAAACTCGCCAGACAGTTTCATCTACCCCATCGCATGGCCATTTGCATGTGATGTAGCCAAAAAAATGCCACTCAGCTTGACATCCGAACGGTTCAAAATAATGCGTTATGTTAATGAAATTCTTTTCATTTTTATACTGGGAAGCTGCTCCATCTGAGAAAAACTTCTTTTTTAATTGTAATTGAACCTTGAAACTTCTCCTTCATAAAGTCGATCAATTTTTCGTTTGTATTAAATCAACTGCGATCGTATTATGTTTCAGACACTATGGAATTATTACAAAACTAAAATGGTTCAATTCTCCCTCGCTGTGACTTTCATAATAAATCACGATTGGATGGATCTCTGGTTGAACCCTTGAGTAGAATCTTGTACAATGAACGCATGATTGTCAGCGAAATCGCACACGACTAGAAATTCACCAACTTTCACGGTTTTTTTTATCTCCTGCCAATAACTGATTTGCTGCTTTGCAATGAAATCATGTGCTGGAAATTAATAACCGTGCTGGGATTTTCGGAACAAGTATAATTTCAAGCGAAAATAACCAGTAGACGTAATCTGGAAGTCTAAAGTAGTTGAATAACTATTTTCCAAGAGAGAATAGCCCTAGAAAATAGCGAAACATTGAATGAAATTCAACGGCTACGTGAAACAGCGAGCCTAACGGAGCAGCGCCACCGTGGAACGGCACGCGCGGCGACGCACGTCCGGACGTTTTCATTTTTTTCTCCGGACCTAGTGAGGTCTCCATAAATTTTTTTTTACGAATTTGAAGGGGAAGGATCCAGCTATCTAAAAAAAATTGTCTCCATGAAATTCACCGTACCCTTTGGGAATGGCGGCCGAATTTCGGAAAAAAATGACGAAAAAAACTTGAAGAAATTCATTTTTTTTTCGAACATATTTTTTTAACAGTAGCTCTTTCTTTCGTGAATGAAATGAGTCCAAGATCATTCGGCTGCGATTAATGGTTTCGGAGATATGAATTTTCAAACCAAGCAGTGCAAAAAAATTCAAACACCCGTAACTCCGCCATTTTTGAAAATTTTTCGAAATCCGTGAACTTCTATTTTTTTTTTCTATAGTACTAAAGATTCCTCGAAGGGCGCAAAGATCCGCGATTTGAGTGTTTTTTTTTGAGTGAGATGACATGGACCCGCTCTTATGTCTATCACATTCAATTTAGCATTACAATGAGACATTGTTTTTTTTTTTTGTCAACTAATTTTTTTATAGAATTTAAAAGAGTAAAATTAGGAATCCCAGTCAATGTACTTAGTTCGCTGTCGGTAGAAATGAAGTCAGTAAATTTGGGAATAAAATTATCTGTATGAACCTGTGTTGCTACGTCTTCAAATTGTTTACTAATTATTTTACTAGTACTTTTTGCACATGTCTCAGCTTCGTTCCCAGAAACTTGATAAGTTCGTAGATTGGAGTCCTCTTCACCCACAGAATTTTTTGGTCGACTTCCATCTGCATGCCTGTGGTCAATCTGATCATCCAAAACTAGCTCATCTTGAAAATTATTATCAGTAATAAAGTCACCAGGTTCGTTGGTAATTTTTGGTTGAATATTAATTTTTTCGTTTTTTAAAAATGACCTTTTAATTTGCCTTTGCTCTCGTTGAGCTGAAAAAACATGATTTAATTCTGTAGAGCGGTCGAGAGAGCTCTTCGGTGAGTTAACTGAGGGGACTGCTGTTTTCTTTAAATAATGTTGTTGACTTACTGAAAAATAAATAAAACTATCATAACTTTGGTCTAAGAAAAATTAAAGCTAAGTATGTTTTGTTATTTGTTATACTTACAAGAAGGAATGTAATCATCTTTTGTAAAATGTCGCGAACATACCCGCATGGACGGTGATATTTTTTTCCCCATTCTCAGCACTTTCACCCACATATCGTGTCTATCGACTAGCTCTTCTTGATTAAAAGTATTCTGAATTTTCACTAAACTATCATTCTTTTTTGGAAAAGAATGAAAACGAACTGTTTCATGCTTTGATGCATGACTTTTACACCTGTGACAATACAGACGATTTAAACTTAGCGCGCTAATGTAAATAGGTTTTGACTATTATGGTGACGTGCGAATTGACTAGCGAAGTCTAGTACTGCGAAGCCGGAAGAGAAGAAAGCAATCTCTCTCTTGGGAAGACTATCGTGCAGAGTAGACGTGTTATAATAAAAGCTTGCAAAATTAATATGTAATTGAACAATTTGAACGTATAATCACTTTCTAAGCCTATATCATTTCAAAACAACAGTAAGAGAAAATTTACTAAAGCCGCAGTATGAAAATTTCGAGAGTAAACTCATAAAATCATGACTTTGAAAACGTGGAGAGAAAACTCATCAAATCAATCCTAACAAATTCCGAGAGTAAACTCACAAAATCAGCATCCAAGTAATCCCAAGCCATCCTCGTAATTGGAGCTTAAAATTAACATCAATAATATAATGAAACATTAAAACTATCAAAAGAAAGTCATCGTAGAAGAGGATATAAATTAACAAAGATAATAAAGCATCTCAATGATACATCAAGACCACGCTGGACATTCACCTCAAATGGCTACTCTCATTCAACATCAATAGTCTAGTCAATCTGGACTTTGACCCTCAAATAATTCAGCGGTGGATGAAAAATATACCAATCGACGCAGAAACTTGCCCAGAACAACATATCAAAATGTTTATTCACGAAATTCCCGGGGTCATAGTTAAATTAATTAAAAACTATCAATAAATCGCGAGTCCGTGACTAAATCGCTCGGGGTTTCGTTCCAACTCATCAAAAAAAAGAAAAAAAAATAGCAGCTTGTAGAGGAGATCATTCCACACAAATTCGATACGGGAACCCATGTTCCACGATCAGCCGTTTTCGCGTTAAAAATTATTGAACTTTTTCTGGCCCAAACATCGCCAAACGATCAGCTGTGATTTAGCGACGCCTCCCGCTAACGCGCGGAGCCTTCAGGTAGACGCGCGGATGCGCAGCAAATTCAAACTCACGCTATGTGCTATTCTTCAATAAATATGATTTTCATCCATTAGCAGTCTATTTTCGCTATGTATGTGTTTATTTATCATACAAGTCATGGCAGTGTTTTGATATATCTGATAAAATGACATGGTAATGAGGTTATTAGGTGAAATTACTCACTACATCGAATAAATCATTACAAAATTTGGTAGATTATCAAAATTTATCTTTCAAACAAATGAAAAAAAATTGATTTTGAGTCGAATGAATATATTTTATTTACTTGACTAATAAATTTTGATAATCTACCGAATTTTGTAATGATTTATTCGATGTAGTGAGTAATTTCACCTAATAACCTCATTACCATGTCATTTTATCAGATATATCAAAACACTGCCATGATTTGTATGATAAATAAACACATACATAGCGAAAATAGACTGCTAATGGATGAAAATCATATTTATTGAAGAATAGCACATAGCGTGAGTTTGAATTTGCTGCGCATCCGCGCGTCTACCTGAAGGCTCCGCGCGTTAGCGGGAGGCGTCGCTAAATCACAGCTGATCGTTTGGCGATGTTTGGGCCAGAAAAAGTTCAATAATTTTTAACGCGAAAACGGCTGATCGTGGAACATGGGTTCCCGTATCGAATTTGTGTGGAATGATCTCCTCTACAAGCTGCTATTTTTTTTTCTTTTTTTTGATGAGTTGGAACGAAACCCCGAGCGATTTAGTCACGGACTCGCGATTTATTGATAGTTTTTAATTAATTTAACTATGACCCCGGGAATTTCGTGAATAAACATTTTGATATGTTGTTCTGGGCAAGTTTCTGCGTCGATTGGTATATTTTTCATCCACCGCTGAATTATTTGAGGGTAGGCCTATTTTTCGAGCTAGATTGATTAGACTACAAACGACATGGAAACTACGAGGAATAATCAGATAAGTTTTTTACAATAAGTGAAAAAGGCTAAATAATTGAACAAAGATAATTTTCCCAAAGACAATTTTGATTAATGAATTATAAAAAGAAACCGTCACTCTAAAAAAAGAAGTCAAGCATAATTTAGAAAATGATTGAAACAGTTTTACAATTTTATATTTACAACTAGCATGAGAACAAATTATTTATTTTTATATATACAAATTTTTATATGTGAATGAATGGGTGTACGCATGCATGAATGATATTTATAAACAAAATTGTTAAAATAAAGAAGAAAAGGGTTTTTTCCACATGTACGTTATTAACTTCTACAATTTTACAATAACAATTTCTTACACAATTAATTCATGAATTTTACAATAAATAACTTGATTATTTTTCCCTTTATATTGCGTTATTTTATTCTCTGTTATTATGATTAAGTAGGAAAAATCTCACATTTGGCGCCCAACGTTTCAGTTCGAATCCTAGTCTCATCTAGAATTAAATTAGCATTAGTTTTACCCATTAACAAGTTATATAACTTGTTAATGGGTAAAACTAATGCTAATTTAATTGTCACTAGGTCTAGAGCAAAAGCAGATAATTTGCATTCTATCATTGAACCGACGCCTATTGCTAAGCGTAGGAGAACGACTAAATCTACTTCATCGGACTTAGCCATGGAGGAACAATTGAAACAGTTGCAATTGGAGAAAGAACAGATGGCAAGACTTAAAGAAGATCTCAAAAGACAACGAGAGGAGTTGCAATCCCGTGAAGACTTGATGAAACAAGTCAATTTACTGCAAAAAGAAAAGGAAAGTCAAGCTCGTGCCATAAATGAACTTCGTCGAGCATCGTCGAGTCAACAGGTAGATCCAACAACTCAATTGATAGGTGGATTGGTTAATCATTTTCAATGTTTACAATTAGAGATAAAAGCACCTAAGTTTGGAGATGAAGAAAATCAAAATCCTTTAGAATTTTTGACGGAACTTGAAAATTATTTCACTGTTACTAATGTAACAGAAACACAGAAAGCATGGGTAATCAGTAATTCATTAACAAATAGAGCCAAAGTATGGTATGATTTGAACCAAGATGTGTGGAACACCTATGATGGTTTCAAAAAGTTTTTCAAGCAAGAGTTTTTCTCAGTACAGTATCAAGTTAAAATTAAAAACAAATGGTCAACACGTCGATACAGGTCTCAGGAGGGTACGATGAGAAGCTATTTTACAAAACAAAATCGTGAAGCTAAATTCTTCGTGCCAAGATTATCAACCTATGAAACTAATTATGCAATTGTTCAACAGTTACCTTTTCGAATTAGAGACATTTTATCAACCGTGGATTTTGGAAACACTCAAGTTCTTTTACAAACATTAGCCAACTTAGATAGTACGTTTGACAAGAAAGAAAATTTTAACAAACAGAGTAATAATCAAAAATTCAATGGCAATAATGGTCAAGTTAGTGGTAACGGTTATCAGAAAAGTAGATTCAACCAACAAAACGGTCAACAAATGGTTTACAGTCAAAATCAACAACCGCAACAGTACTATCAAGCAAATCCAATAGCAAATTATCAAAGTAGTAACGTCACGCAACCTAATTTTGCAATGCCGAACACTAGGTTTCCACCGCCAACAGTGAATTCTTTCCCACATTCGAATCAATCATTTTTTAGCAACAATAGTCAAGCCAGTTATCAACATTTAAACTAATAGCTGATGCGATGAGCAAAGGTCCAACATCGTATCACAGCTATCATAATTTAGTAGAGGACCTAACAGGAAATATTGAACAAGATCCACAAAATAAGAAAATTGATAATAATTTAAAATGCCCTCACTTATTAGTATCAATCGGAGGATTTACTGTAAAAGCTTTATTAGATTCAGGTAGTCAATTAACATGTATATCAGAAAACTTTTATAAACAACTATCTGGTAAATTGAAACTAACGGAACTACCGGTTTCAAATTTGAAAATATTTCCTGCATTTGGCAAATCTAGTATTGGAGTCAGAAAACAAATACTTATTGATATGTATATTGATCGTCAGAGAATGACTTATGCGTTTTTAGTCATACCTAGGTTGTCTGTTCATGTCATATTGGGTGATGATTGGTTATTATCGAATCAGGTCATCCTAAATTATAACGAGTTTACAATTGATATTGCGGGACTTCGAGTTAATAATAATTTTGTATCGTACAGTCGTGTCTCTTCGGAGAAGTTTGAGTTTTCATGTGAAGATAATATTACATACATCCAAAGGATGAAAAATCGAGATCAGCACAACAGAAACGAAAGTAATCACAGTAACTATCAAGTGATGAGAAAACAAATGGATCATCGGTCTGAGGGATTTAGAGTGGAAAGCAATTTAAATTCCTTAGAAAACGAAAAGTCAGCAAGATTGCCTGAAGAAAAAGAAACTAGTATTAGAAATAATATTGAAAATGAAAGTAATGTTAGGAATAATTTTGAACTTATTAATGGTAATATTGTGTGCGAGAACTTGCCTAGTGAGGGGGTTACTCCAAATATCGTGATTGAGAACTTGCCTATTGAGGGGGTTACTCCAAATATTGTTATTGACAACTTGCCTAGAGAGGAGGTTATTCCAGAGATTATTAGTGAAAACCTGCCTAATGAAGAGGAAGTTGATTTAGATATTATTGATAAAGACTTGCCTACTGAAGAGGAAGTTGATTCAGATTCTTTCATTGATCGTAATAACTTGTCTAATTTGAAATGTATTTGTGAAATTAATGTAACTTTGTGCAACTTAACTTCTAGTAAACAAAATCTCAATGATGACTCAGATATTCATTGTGTAGTTACTGATGATAAACTGGGTACTGTTGAAGATTTAGGAGGGTGTTTACAGAATCGGACAGCAATAAGATCTAGCGTTGAACCTCCAGTGCAATGTAATTTGAATCAGACGGCGGAAGACCATAATTTTTTCAAAGACCTACGAGTGATCGCGTCGCAACTTACGGTACAGAATGTTGACGAAAGGAAAGCGATAGTCAATTTACTTTTAAAGCATAAGGAACTTTTCTCGGAAAAACCAGGATGTACCAATATATATGAACACAAAATAAGACTACTGAACGATAAGCCATTTATTCGTAGATCGTATCCAGTACCGATAGCATTGAAAGAACCTGTAGATTTGGCAATAGAGGAAATGTTAGACGCAGGTATTATCGAGAGATCGATTAGTCCTTATTGCAATCCACTTCGAATTGTAAAGAAGAAGGAAAATCGTGTACGTATTTGTTTAGATGCTCGTTTTTTGAATGACATAATCGAATCAGACAATGAATCACCACCTTTAATCTCTGAAATTTTACAAAAGTATTTCGGAGTTGAATATTTTTCTAGTGTCGACCTAACGCATGGATATTGGCAGATCCCTTTGGAAAAAGAATCTAGACCATATACTGCTTTCTTACATAATTCAACCCTTTATCAATTTTGTCGAGTACCTTTTGGTTTAAAAACTGCCAGTTCAGGTTTCATTCGAGCTTTGAATTTAGCATTTAATAACGATTTCGCGACGTTTTTAACGCCATATGTAGACGATTTACTAGTAGCTTCAAATAGTTTCCAACAACATTTAGAACACTTGGATTTGATTTTTACTAGATTAAAACAGTACAATTTCACTCTCCGGTTGAGCAAATCAATATTTTTTAGAAAATCTTTACCATTCCTTGGATTCATTTTGTCAACAGAAGGTGTATCACCTGATCCAGAAAAATTAAGAATAATTAGAAACTTTGCTGAACCTGAAAATAAATTACAGTTACAAAAATTTTTTGGTACCTGCAACTTTTATAGACAATTTGCTGTGGGATATGCAACGTACGTAGAACCGTTTAGAGAACTTTTGAAAGATGATGTAGTTTGGAATTGGACAGAAGAACATTCAAAAGCCTTTGTTGCATTAAAAAATAATTTTATTGACAACATTATTCTTCATCATTTTATCCCAGGTCGTCCAATTAAATTACAAACCGATGCCAGTGACAAAGGAATTTCTGGTATTCTTTATCAAATTAATGACCATAACGAACACTGTCTTCTTGGATTAGTTAGTAGATGTTTATCGAGTTGTGAAAGTAACTACACTACTACAGAAAAATAACTTCTTGCTATTGTTTATTCGATTATAAAATTTCGCTATTATCTCATTGGCCATGAATTTGAAATAATAACTGATCATAAAGGCTTGGTATTTTTAAAACAAAGTCCATTCTTGAATGCACGGTTGATAAGATGGAGTCTACTACTTCAACAATACTGTTTTAGAGTTAGTTATTGTCAAGGAAAGGACAATATAGTTGCAGATTTCTTTAGTCGTAACCCTGACGGAAAGTTTCATGAAGAAACATCTAATGACAGAATAATCGCACTTTTAACCTCATTTTTAACACCAGAACTTTTGAATAATGATAATTTGAACGAACAGCTGATTCAATCTTTAACTGTAGATATTGGTATACCTCATCAACTAAAACAAATTGGTAAAATACAACGGGAAAATCCATTTCTAAAAACCAAGTTTGATTTGAATAATCAAAATGACGTTAACAATAGTTATAAAATATACAATGACGTGTTGTTTGTTAACAATAAAATTGACAAAAAATGGAAAATTGCCATCCCCGATAGTTTGACCAAAGAGTTGATTAGCTTAGTACACAACAATTTAGGACATATCGGTGTGTACAAAACGCTTCATTATTTGAAAGAATATTATTATTGGAAAAAGATGTCAAAAGAAGTGAAACATTACGTATTGACTTGTGACCTGTGTCAGCGTGTAAAACATTTGAATTATAACATGGAAGGAGAATATCAGATGGTAAAGTCAGACAAACCTGGAGATTTAGTTACGGTTGATTTTTATGGACCTCTACCTCGATCAATTGGTGGAGTACAGTACATTTTAGTTGTTTTAGATGCATTCTCAAAATATGTTACTTTATATCCGATGAAAAAAGCTACAGCACAGATGAGTTTGAAGAAAATCGTAGATCATTTTGTACCAAAATTTGGAAAACCTAATCGCATACTCTCAGATAACGGAACTCAATTTACAGCTGAAAAATGGAAAAGTGGTTTACAACAATTAAATATCAAAGTCTGTTATTCATCAATCAGACATCCACAATCAAATCCTACCGAAAGAGTAATGTGACGTGGGGGGTTGGTAGAGTGGATTCCCTGAGCAGATTATAATGCAAGTGAGAGGATGATTCCCCTCGTCACAGCTGAATAATAAAATTGCCTGATATCCAGGCTAGACCTATCTTGCAAAGCTAAATAGATCGGTAAATGGGATCGTTGCCAAATAGTCCTATACAGGTCTCGATACTGGAGGGATGTGAAGGGTAATGTCCAGAAATAATATGAAATGATTAATAGGCAAAAGGAGACTATATTCTGAAAGCGATTAGATAAATGAAACGATAATTACCCAAGGGCTTACAATATATGCCACATGGGTCAAATAAATGGATACAATGAATTAAAGCTCGTTACCAAATCAATTACCACCTGAACGTGGGTTCTTGGAGATTGACCTCCGCTACAATTATTGTTCTGTGCTACGTAAAAGCAATAAGGGTAAAATGATATGAAATTGAAAGCAGACTAATGCGTGAATATGGATATAACGTAATACTAGGTCGGAACTCTCTCTTGTTCTCAGATACGGATAAATACGCATGCAAATATGTATTGTAACGACAAAATGTATTATCATCAACGACCAACGTGGTTAAGCGACAGAGAAATTTACAGACAGAAAATAAGGAGAACTTGATTTGAATTGCCCTCTATTGGCGAGGCCCCACGTTGGGCGCCATTTTGTAACGACAATTTTCAAAGATAACGTATTGCCGCCATTTTGTAACGACGATAAACCAAGATAAGGTGCGAGGACAACTATTGTCGAAACCCTACGTCCTTCCAGGTTAATTATTCGATTAATGTTCAATAAAAGATGTTCGCGGGATTTGTTTGGGCGCCAGACGTAACTAAACTTACGTCAGTCAAAGATAATTTTCACAGATACTAAACTTTACTCAATAAACTCAATCAAATATAATCATCGGCTTGAACATGGAAATTTACATCGAATAACCTATAGGAACGACGGCCTTGAAGCACGGCTAAGTCAGCTAAAATAAGGTATAGGGTAGAGTGCGTGGATTCACCTTTCACAGATATTTATTTAATGTGGAATAATTGAGGATAAAAGTTCGGACACCAGATTTAATCCTTCTTTGGAACCGAAGTTCCGTATATTGTACTCTCTTTTATCACACAAATATGCGAGCGGTAAATCAAAGAAACATCAATCAGCTATCAGGTAGCAAAAGAAGCAAATGACAATTTATAATTAGCAAGCTGTACAGGATTAGTTTTTCAAATCAAAATACGCGAGAAATACATTACTCTAAGCAAGCAAATAATATAATTTCCTAGCGGTATTGAAATACCGAGCAATAACACACGAGGTGACCTAGCTAAGCGTGCTGTATAGGTGAGCGATATAATACAAAAGAGCTATAGTCGAAGTTAAACGTATCACTGGGCGATACGATACCCGAATAAAACAAAAGAATTAAAAGCAACGCTTAGCGGTAAAGAAATTATTCGCAAATACCTAGCAATAACGAAATTCGCAGAGAAGCTACATTTATCAATCAAAGAGTTCAAATAACGATTTTCAGAACGATTAAATTACGAATGATCAATTATCACGAAAGAATCAATATCAAAAATTACCGAGAAGAAATCTAATTTATCAATCAAAGAGTTCAAATAACTATTTTCAGAACGATTACATTACGAATTTATCAATTATTACGAAAGAATCAACATCCAAAAATTACAGAGAAGAAATCTAATTTATCAAAGGACTCGACTTTACTTAACTAACTTAACCTAATGCAACTACGTTCAGCCTACCTACGAGATACGGATGGAATAGTAACACACCATGTTCGCAGATAATAATTAGTAAAATATTCAAACAAATTAATAATAAAAGCAAAGCAAATCTACAGAAATCAAACACAAGAAATAGATCATCAGATAAAATCAAGCATTATACTCTAAGACATGCGGAAAATTGACTCGACAGTAAAATCGGATAAAATTACAGAGCAGAAACAAATTATTAAACAATTAATCAGTCACGAAATCTCTCTGCTGGATTTGTTCTAATGCGAGACTCATCACGTGGCTCATCGGCTCACGCTACACAAAATGTCCAACTGACTCCTCCAGAGATTTTTCGAGGCTTTACAAATATTCAGAACAAGCGACCTTACCTTACAAAGAAATCGGCTACATCTCTTTAAGCACAGGTAACTAATAAAGCGGAAAGAAACTTAGCGGAAAGAAACTTAGCGGAAAGAAAGCAACTAGTTCACAAATAGCATAGCAAGACTTAGATAATGTGCGGTAAGCGGTAACGGTGGTGCGGAGAGACACGTCTTCGTCGGAGAGCTGCTGAACGTAGAAGGAAAAGCGGGATGATCGTCTTGGGTGGCTTGACCCTGGTCCTCGGCTAGGGGGTGAGGTGGGGAACCAATGGTGTTTGACACTTTCGATGATTGGCCAAATTCCGAATTGCGAGCGGAAAATCCTGTCGTCGCGACGACTCGTCAGCCGGCGTGACGTCAAAATCGGTCCGATTTCTTCATTATCGAGCGGAAAGGAGGGTTGCCTGCTTCTCAGTCGTCCGAGGGAGGCGTTACTCTGGATCTTCGCGGTCCGGTATCGTCCGTGCGTCAACCGGGCGGATTCAAATAGGGTAAGGTGCCCCAGGAGTGCGCAGTTTTGAAAGAATCTCGCATTGGTCCGAAGAAAAAATCTCAAAAAAATTTGTAATAGCATTTATTCAAAGTTAAACTATTAAACTGTAAAAAAATATAACAAACATGAACAATGACACATACATTTCTTACTTATAATTAAATCCTGAGATGAGTGTATTCGCGTACTCTTGGCGCAGCCGATCTCCAAGAGTGCGCGCAGCGTGCCGCAAGAGTACGCACGATATGCCAAGAGTGCGCATGGTTTTTTATTGGCATAAATCACACTTATACGACCCAATACCTATGTAAACAGTACACCTGTCATGCCACCACTCCGTACAAGACTTGCACTGTATCCAATCTTCCGTGATTGGTTCCCGATAATTTTCTTTACAGCCAGGACATTTCCAATTTTTTTTTTTGCCTTTAGGCAGCGTAGTTGGTTTTCTCGGCATCTTCTTTGGTATTTTCTTTGGTTTTTGTTTAATGTTCTCTTCACTCTGTAATTGTCTTTTATAAGGCGAACTGGTGATAATTTCTGATCTCTTATTTCTTTTTGATTGTCGGCGAACAGTCATGGCTTTTGGCAAAGGTGCAATACCTTCGAATGATGTAGATGGTTGCTCATTCTCTGGTTCTGGGTTATCCATGCTATAGTTTGGAATATCTTCAGATGGCCGTAGAACTGATGGACCGTCAACTATATCGTGAGGTACAGCTTCCTCACAGGATTGAGTTATTCCTTGCTGCTGAAACTGAACTGGAATGTTCACTGTGCTTTCGAGCGGCCTCTCAGTTACCGAACTGGCAAGAAAATCATCTTCCGTGAATATATTTCTGTCGAATGGACATATTCCACCTACTTTAAATCCTTGCATGGCATTTTTCACAGTCGCAGTTTTGTTGTAAGCAGCATTAACTAGAGACGCTACCTGATAAATCGTTATAGGTCTTCCGGGATGATTCAGCATCCATTTTTCACACTCGCTGGCATAATATTTTTTCAGTGGCGCGAAGAAACAACGGTCCAACGGTTGCATTTTGTGTGTGCTGTGGGGTGGGATAGTGATAACATGGATAAAATTAGCCCGACAAAAGTCAATTGCAGCAAGACTAGTATGAGCCAAATAGTTGTCAAGGACAAGTAACAATGGACGAGATTCCGTAGGCTTCGCGTAATATTTGAAGTGTTGGAGCCACTCCACAAACAATTCGGAATTCATATAACCAGATTCGGTTACGAGCCCTATACAGAAAGGAGGTGCACCGTCCAAAAATTCCGCTTTCATTCGTTTGCGTGGGAATATAAAAGCTGGAGGTATATAATTTCCCGTGGCGTTCATTGCGCATACTACAGTTACATTGGTGCCTCTTTCTGCGCTACTTATTTTGTTCACACATCTCTTCCCTTTAACGCTCAGAACCTTTGGAGCTTTATTAGGTACCGTGGAAAACCCCGATTCATCCATGTTGTAGATATCAGAGGGATTAAATTGATACTTTTGCATCACCTCATGGAGTTGGTCATAAAACCTGTCAACTTGGGGCTTATTGAAACCCATGGCCCTGGCAATACTTGTAGATGTCGGTTGTCGAAGTGAAATATCTGGATGTCTACGTAAGAATCCTCGGACCCAATGTTTTCCCGCAGCTTTAGAGACAGTGTTAAACTGGTGATCCAACTTATTCTTCTCTGCATATTCAAAAACGAGATATCTCAATTTTTTCGCCGTCATGCCATAAAACATTGAGTCCATAGTTTTAATGTGCTGAACTAATTTTTCTTCAGTTTCTGGTGAAAACGTTGGCTTAAATCTACCAAGCGAGGTAGCAACATCATCTCTTTTCAGTCTCTTCCTGAGCGTGGACTCTGCCATGCCTAATAATTCTGCTACCTTTCTTATACTTTTCTTCTCCTGATATATTAACTTCCGTGCCAGCTCCATAGTTTCTTTGGAACAATTGGATCTATCACTTTTTCTCATTTTCGATGACATCTGTAAAGATCGAATGCATAGTTATTGGACGGTCTGCAAGAATGCGCAGGGTCCCCAAGAGTACGCGTGCGCACTCTTGGTCTGCGCACTCTTGGCGGAAGCGCCAAATTTCGAAACGATGTTACTGCTAACGCCATCTGTCAACAGCGAGTCAAAATCATACAGTCAAGAGTCAGGTTATAAGTAGCATTACACATTGTAATACCCATAACACACAAACTGCTTCGACATTTTATGCTACACAAGCTGAAAGACAAGCCGATATTTTAGCAAGCATACGCAAAATCTGAAATCTCACCTTATTTCCACAAAAATCATCCAAATTCTCAGAAACTTTGACCAGTTATACCTTCAAAGATGACAGACGAAATACAACTGAAGTTCGTCCGTTTCGGGTACATTTGTGGACTATATTCACACTGCGTACTCTTAGGGACCGCGCACTCTTGGGGCACATTACCCTACTGCGGCGGCAGAGTCACTCGAACTCGACCTCGCTGCAGCTCTCTAGGTCGATCTGGATGCCCCTTTCCCGGATCTGCATCCTTTGTCGGCCTAGAGACGATGCGGAACGTTGTCTTCGTCCTATGTCGCACGATTTTCGTCCTTCCGATAACGAATCTATTTCACTGTCTGCAGAGCTGTAAAACGTCGGTGATAACGCCGGAACAATAGTTAGTGTAGTCGGTTCGGTGGCGGGAATTTCTTCGGTTTCACCGATGAACCTTGGAGCGGGAGACTTGTGATACTTGGCGTATCGTCCTATACGCCGCTTCCTCGGTATCCGAGCGATAGGCGAAGTAGTCTTCGGGCGGGAAATCTTTTGTGGATTCTATACTCCATCCATCCAACTTCTATCCAGAGTAAGCATCCTCCCCTCGTCTGCGTAGGTGCTATCCTCGGCACTTTCCAAGGCGCAAATCCCGGATTGCACACCCATGAGGTTAAGGTGGCGGTAATTCGGACAGACGTCTGCAGTTGCAATTCCTTGGAGCGATAACTTCCTGTCATTGGTTCCTTCCCCAGCCGTGATGATCTCGAAGTTCTCGAAGTCATCTTGTCTTCAGACGTACTCTCTAAGTTTTACCGTACCGGTACCATGTTCAGAATAAAGCAAGAGCGTTAATTACTATCTAACAAATTTCCCTATTTTTGGTGTGTCACTACCCATCCGTGGTGTTTCGTCTAAAGACGCGCCTCCGCACCTGTTTCCGCCTACTTTTCTCTAGATAATCTGAATTTACTGGGACGTTGCAAAATGCAACGTCACAGTATATACACATATACATGTATATGCTCATGATTAAAACGTGTGCTTAACGCTAGAATGCTACGGCTAAATCAATATGTATATAATTGGATGCACTAGTGGAATTACTAAGAAAACTACTGATCTGTGATCTATAAAAGAAAGGTGGTTAGCCCGTTAATCGAGCCGAGTTCCCTATGACAAAATGGGATGGACTTGCCTCGATCAACCTCCTCCTGGATATCTTATGGAGGATACTAGTGCAGCCAAACAAAGAGGGTGAAGCCCGATATAATATGCAGTATAGATATATAAGTCGGAGGGTGTGATTATCAGATCGGTAGAGATAGTTAACAGAAGAATATTATAACAAAAGACGGAGTTGTTGAAAGATGTCTCGAAGAAGCGGTTGTGTAATTGACAGATTACTGATATTAACTATCCTGAAGAGAAATAACAAATAAATAATAAGAATGTCTTATATCGAGTCGATATTCAATGTCTTGAGTCCTTTAATTCACCAATTGAGACGCCTTTCTCGGCGTCTCCGACTTATATATATATATAGTACAGGAGGATAGAGTGTAGGAAGAAAACACAATGATTAAATATAATTATAACGAGAACCAGAGAACAACAAGGTATGCAAGTTGGTAATTGAACTACTGCGTAGACTTAGCTTTTGTTGAGGTTGCGTAAGGGGGTGAGAAGTGCGTCTGTGAATTTGGGTTGTTGAATCCTGCTCACCTTCGTAATAACCGATGCCGAATATTAGACCCTGGATCTTGGTTCAGAGATTGGATGTTGGTTTTCACTAATTATAGTCTTATATCACTGATTATAAAGGAAAGTCAAAAGCACGAGAAAGTCAAATGTTTATGAAATAAGAGTTTTAGGGTTGTTGAATTGAATTTAGAGTAATTACACTACACGGGACCGGGTCTCGGCTCCGTGGCGGAAAGCAATGATTTAATAGAAGGAAATTATATCGAATAGTAAATTTAAGGATGTGTCTCTTGCACTGATTTTAATCACTATTAACGGGCACTGAGTCCTTTGTATCGCACGTTGAGATGATTGAATACAACTCTTGGCTCTATTAATGCACGGATCCAAACAACCACGCACCTCGCGATTTGACGGAAGATAGACGCTTCTTTTGGGTCCGGAGGTGGCAAGACCCCCGCGTTTTGAATTATTCGCACCCCTACGCCCGCGTTTCGACCAATTAGCAGCTTGCTTAGTTGCAAGCAACCGTTTTGATTGGCCGAGGCCTTTGGAAATTTCCTTACGCAGCTCATAAATCCCCTCAACGGTACGCATCTCACCCACACCTCCTTATTGGAAATGCGTTGGTTACAAACTTGCATGCTCTAGCGAGAGAGAGTCCAAACACCTACATACTAAGTTGCAGCTAATCCTCAAGTAGGAGGGGGTGTCAATGCTTAGTGTTCCTTCATGGTCTGACCATACTCCCCGTGGAGAGGCTGACGACAGCAGGAACGCCGGTGGCCGCTATCGGTCCCTACGTGACTGACAAATACAATACTCCAGCTCGATTTATGAGTTTTAAGTTACAATATCGCTGTTGCTGTACCCAGCCCTTCTAAGAAGGCTTGAGCTATATAATTTCGAAAAAGGCAACACGATAGCTGACGCTCGATGAAAGAACGTTAATGTAAGGAAAAATAATAAATGGGATTAATAAATTTACGGAACGGCAATCTGCACGTGACAGTAATGCGAGAGCTTGGAAAATTATTTAGAGTTTATTGTGCAGACCAACACACCAAATGGGCTAAATTTATACCAACGATAGAAAAAATTATAAATGTTACTATCCATCAAAGTACAGGATTTACACCCCATCAACTTCAATTTAATGAAAATCATATAGATAAAATTCAGCAGATAATAAAATTTCCAGAATCAACAACTATAGATAAGAATACTCGAATCGAATTAGCTAGAGAAAGGCTACTTAAAAATTTTCATAGACGTTGCGCACATCAAAAAAGTAAATCGAAAATTGAACTTAAAGTAAATGATTTAGTATTAATACGAGTACCCATGCAATCTAGCGCACTTGATAAAGTGACTCAAAAATTTTTCCATCTTTTTCAAGGTCCATATAAAATATCTGAAGTGATTGGAAGGAATGCTTATGTTTCAGTGGATATTGATGATGAAACGAAGGTGAAAGGTACATATAATCGAACCATGCTACGTCGATATTACCAATCTGCCTAGCAATTGACGAGTTAATCTACGCTGTACAATAAATTAGCCAGCGTAACTGTTCGATTGTTCCTTCATCACTCCGAAAGTATGATGTGAGAAAATATTTTGACGAATTGAAAAATGATTAGATATAATTGACCCTGTACAAATAGATTTCATGATATGCAAGATGATTGAGTATGAAAAGAAAATTTGACGAATTGTAAAATGATTAAATATAAGTGACTTTATACAAATTAATTTTAATTGTATGCAGAATGACTGAGAGTGAATGATTGAATTTTTATGAAGAAAAAGAAAGTGATAAAAGTGACAGTTTTTCATGAGCTTGTGATAAACCTCATAAAAAAAGGAGGGTAGTTGTGACAATACAGACGATTTAAACTTAGCGCGCTAATGTAAATAGGTTTTGACTATTATGGTGACGTGCGAATTGACTAGCGAAGTCTAGTACTGCGAAGCCGGAAGAGAAGAAAGCAATCTCTCTCTTGGGAAGACTATCGTGCAGAGTAGACGTGTTATAATAAAAGCATGCAAAATTAATATGTAATTGAACAATTTGAACGTATAATCACTTTCTAAGCCTATATCATTTCAAAACAACAGTAAGAGAAAATTTACTAAAGCCGCAGTATGAAAATTTCGAGAGTAAACTCATAAAATCATGACTTTGAAAACGTGGAGAGAAAACTCATCAAATCAATCCTAACAAATTCCGAGAGTAAACTCACAAAATCAGCATCCAAGTAATCCCAAGCCATCCTCGTAATTGGAGCTTAAAATTAACATCAATAATATAATGAAACATTAAAACTATCAAAAGAAAGTCATCGTAGAAGAGGATATAAATTAACAAAGATAATAAAGCATCTCAATGATACATCAAGACCACGCTGGACATTCACCTCAAATGGCTACTCTCATTCAACATCAAACGACATGGAAACTACGAGGAATAATCAGATAAGTTTTTTACAATAAGTGAAAAAGGCTAAATAATTGAACAAAGATAATTTTCCCAAAGACAATTTTGATTAATGAATTATAAAAAGAAACCGTCACTCTAAAAAAAGAAGTCAAGCATAATTTAGAAAATGATTGAAACAGTTTTACAATTTTATATTTACAACTAGCATGAGAACAAATCATTTATTTTTATATATACAAATTTTTATATGTGAATGAATGGGTGTACGCATGCATGAATGATATTTATAAACAAAATTGTTAAAATAAAGAAGAAAAGGGTTTTTTCCACATGTACGTTATTAACTTCTACAATTTTACAATAACAATTTCTTACACAATTAATTCATGAATTTTACAATAAATAACTTGATTATTTTTCCCTTTATATTGCGTTATTTTATTCTCTGTTATTATAATTAAGTAGGAAAAATCTCACACACCCAAAGACACAACAGTACACATTACTCTTATTTTTATGAGGAGAAAATTCCATACTTGAATATATTTGTACACATATATTTATTGTTTATAATTTTAATCACAAAATTGACTCGTTTTACTTTTTTTTTTTAATAAACAATGTATCGTATGTTGCAATTTTCGTTGACATTAATATAATATTATGCTAATCATATGATTCTATCCTACAATCGCTAGTTCTAATTCGGACCACCAGACGGCGTATTTAAATCCTCAGTATCCCAATTGTCCTGCATAAAGGGCAGCGTGCATCCGGCGCAGTCCAAATACGATCGGCGCATGAGGCACAACAGCACCTGTGTCCATACGGCAAGAAGGTGTGTGTCGCATTTTGCATCAGGCACACACGGCACAAAGCAGCATTCTCTAGAAAATTTAATTAAGAGTAGTATCCCGATACAATTTCAAATGATGGCATTCAATACAATATCTATCTAATGACATCGACGTTCCTAGTAGGTAATAATTTATGAACATGGATTAACCTCGAACAATTGCCATAGAATTACATTGGAATTGAAAGAATAATATGTTTTTACAATTCAATGATTTGAGCAGCCTTCGACGAATTTTCAAAAATAGGATCAAATGTTGTATACATTCTGACGCTTCCGAAATAAATTAACCATACTTCATGAATGGACTAATTATTGTGACTTCTAAAGCATTTTCGATAGAGTGTTTTCCCGCTGTACGAAACATCTACTCCCGCGTTTACTAGTTAACGCAATAAACTGCAAGTGGCCATATAAGGTAATCTTGAGGTTCATAACTTCCTTTAACCGTCGATTACTTCAAGTTTTAGTAGAGATGTGATGAATTAAGTGCTTGTGTGATGGATCTTTCTACGGATTTACCGATACAATAACTAGAAAATAGGCAAATTGTGAATGAATATTGGTTACACTTATACCTATATATATGGTGCTGTCTACGTCGAAACGAACGGGAATAAAATTAGAATTTTTGATTCGATCAAAATTTTTATGGGTGATTACACGTAATCAGAGGAGTTTTTACGATTTTTTTCGATTTTCTTTCGATTTCCTACGTTCATCTGTCCTTGAGGTTTGAAATTTTTTTTGTTTTCTTCTTCATCAGTTCTTGAAAAACTGACCAAATGAGGTATTTCTTTCATTTTTTATTTCGGTTTTTAATTACACTTTCAGAAAAAAAAATACAAAAATGTGATTATCGTCAATCTCGGCGTGATTTTTTCATTCAACGCGCAAACTTCACGATTTCGAGTGGTTGCACATTTCAGGTCGAAGAAGTTCTCATAAAATAATGTTTTTTTTTTTTTTACGAATAATGCCGTTGCATTCATTATAGGGTCACATCTCGTTCGATATTTTTTCGATTCAAAATTTCGTTCTACAGATTAAGGTTTCTGTATCAAACCCGACAGACAGATTTGCTTAAATTTTGACTCCCTCTGGAACCTGGATCCTGTTATCAATATTAGGCAATCTGTCCATGTTGCGATGTTTTTTTCTACTAGGAAAGCATACAATTCGTGGAAGAGTCAGATCTCTTTCTTTCTAGTCAGATTTTCCTCTATCATATCTTTGTACTTCAATCTTAACTGATATAAACATTTGCTATCGTACGTAGAGCTGAATTCGACCGGGAAGAGGTAAAAAAACAAGTCAAGGAAAAAAAGTTTCAACATTTTATCGACATTTAATAGGAAACGATTCACGAAGAAACAAATGGAAATTTCGTAAACAAAAGAAATTGATAATTCATCCGACTTTTTCATAAACATCGCCAAATTGACAGATTATTTAACATTGATAGCAGGATTCAACTCGCGGAAATCTTGTGAAAAATAGTCCCGAGTCTTCAAAATAGTGAAATTAAGTAAAGAAGTTTCAGAGGGAGTCCAAAATTATCGAAATCTTTTTGTCTGGTTTGATACAGAAGCTGTGTTCTGCGGAACAAAATTTTGAAAGGAAAAACAAATAGAATGAAATGTGACCCCAAATAAATCCAACGGCATAATTTATAAAAAGAAACTTTTTCATGAAAATATTTTCAGATTAAAAAGTTTCATCTCTCAAAATCGTGAAGTTTGAGCTGTAAATCAAAAAGTCATGGCAGAATTGATGATAATCACGTTTGTAGTTTTTTTTTTCCCACAATTTAGTTAAAATCGGAAATTCGTTCCTAAAAGAAGAAGAAAAAAAAACAGATCATTTGATGAATTTTTCAAGAACTTGTGAATCGGCTAAATAAAAAATTAAAAAATAAATACTTCGTACCTCACGAACGGATGAACGAAAAAAATCGAGAAAAATCGTGAGAGCTCCTTTCCTTCTCACTCCTAGTAGACGCATCTTCTGATAAAGACTGATATCGAACGATCTTTCGGAATCTAAAAAGTTGATATACAAACGCGCACCGCGAGTTATTGGGAGAGAAGTAAAGCCGTAACGATAGTCCCAAAAAAGATTCAACGCCAACCTTCCCCCCAGCGCTGAAAACAGCGCCGGCGACACCGGGGTCCACGTTACTCGTGAGAGAAGCGGACGTCCGGCACCTGCTGCCAAAGGCAGGGTACAAGTAGACGCATTTTCTGGTAAAGACTAATATCGAATGACCTTTCGAAACCTGAACAGTTGATATACAAACGCGCACCGCGAGTTATCGGAAAAATATGGATCGGGAGAGAAATGAAGCCGTAACGATAGTCCCAAAGAAGATCCGACGCCAAAGCAGACGCCCGGCACCTGCTGTCAAGGGCAGGGTACCGTAGACGTGGATCGTCGAAAGGAATGTCCTACCTACCGAAACCCACATCTACCTGTGAGCATCGGAAGTTACACGATAACTGTAGCGTAATATTCATCAACGTTTCAACCAACAATAACAAACAAAAATCCAGTGACTATTGTGCATAACTATACACTACGTGTCTCCACTTTTCTACACTCCAGTTTGCCTGGCGGGCTCTAAAAACAATACATGAATAGGATATCCAATAAATGATCCGACTTTTTCAGAATTAGGATACGTCGAAGTTAATTCGCAAGCATCTGTTTTGATGCCAAACGGCAATGCTTTTTAATGAATATTTTCACTCTGTGGTGACTATCATTGCAGAACATTACTTGCAAAGTATAATATCTATAGTGTTGCAAGATTAAAATTGACGCAATCAAAACAATGTCCACAAATACCGATGGAACGTCGAAGTCATCATGCCAGATCATGAAAGAATATGTACCAGTAATAACATCATTGTAACGTATAATATAAAGATCACCAAAGTGGTAATTTTCGACATGACGTAAAATGAACATTCTCAAGGTCACACGCATACTTTGGTAGACATCAGCCAAAATTTTTAGCTCTAAACCGGATATTTCACTTGATAAGCTAGTACAAATACCTCAGGATATAATGATAAGGAAGTTATGGTTAGTGCAGCCTTTCCATGCTCTCACATATGGAATATTTCCGCATGGCAACATATCCCATTTTTTTTATGCGCAATCACTTATTTCGCAACGACGGCCAAGATTTCGATTTTTTATTTGCCTGTATCGTGTACTCGCCAATCATGAAACTTTTTGCAGGGTCGACCAAAGTGTCCGATGCGCCTTCATAAATGAGCAATACTATCAATTGTCTATTTGATTTTACATTGAGGCCAAAAAATTATCAATGATGTTGTTACCTTGCGCTTCAAGCAATTCCCGCTGACGTTGTGCCTCTGCTTGTGCTGCTTCTACTTCTGCTGCTAATTGTCTCCGCACTCGTTCCTCTGCATCAGCTAATTGTGCTTGGATTTGGCCTTCTTCAATCTGCATAACCTCTCGTTGGAGTCGATCTTCTTCTACCTGTCTGATAGCTTGTGCCTGTGCGGCTTGGCGCGCTCGTGCCTTTTTCCTCATCTCTGTAATTCAAGAGCTAATAAATATAGTGTTTTGCAGAAGGACAGATAATATGTCCTACCTTTTCTTCTCTGATTTCTAATTTTGTTTTTTTCTGAGGTTGATGTGTCCAGTACAGAATCAGGCTCTGCAAGCCGCTCGTCAGCCTTCCGTTTTTTAAGGCGTTGACGTCTCGTGCGGCGCACTTTGATGAATACATTGAGTTAGTATCATGCCGGTATGACATGGTTCTGTTTATCGAATAGTCATACGTATATCTACCTTGTTGAGCGTTGATATTTCGCTCGACAAGTATTCCAACGCGTGGTTGTTGTGGCACCAGGACATCTGTATTTGAAAAATTCAATATTATACATTTGTGTGTCAACAAAACTGTCAATCCTTTGCGCTGAAGGTGTGACGCAGGTAACCATTCGCAGAATCTTTCTTGTGTCTACGCTTCCATCGTGCGAGTTGAAATTTTTCTTTTCAGATAATATGATAGACTTGGGGTAGGCATTTTTTGATTCAATATTTTTACTGGAATGAAAAGTGAAAATTCGCGTCTCTCAAAATTTCAGTAGATCTCTTCCATTATTACAATGAATTCATGCACAGTAAAGTATGGAAGAATTTCAAACTCTTCATGATTATGTTGATGCAATTTTTATCATACTGTTCGAAAACAGGTGAACCTCAATGATATGTTACTAAGGGCTACGGCAATAATTACGTATATAAGTGACAATAATGTCAAAGTGAAATTGCTAAATAAATACGTATTCCGCAACAGCCGGGACCAAGAAAATTTTATGTATAAACAAGAAAACCGTACAAGTGCGATACGTATCCGTGACGTTTTGCCGCAATCAACAAAGCAAAGAATTATAACTGACTGTTACTTATCGCGTCTGTTGAACTGATCTGGAATTTCACAAAATTTACCAATAATAGCGTTTGGTAGTGGATCCTGATCTTCGTCCACAATATTGACCTCGTCTATAGGATCTAGTCTTCGTTCTAAACAGCGAAAGATATGCACTAGTTATGCACAATGTCAAAAAGTATAAGAGGATCTGTCGAGTTAACTATACGAGTATGTAGCCAATTACGAAATATCTACTGCTGAAATGATCGAAGAAGCACAAAATTCTAACGGAGCATGTTCTTGCTGGTTCGTACACATAATATGTTCAAGAATTCATAACACGTACCAATGGCATTCGGCGGTCGATCTTGGTCTGCGTGAGCAATATCCACCTCGTCAATAAGATCCGGTCCTTCTTCTGAATGGCAAAAGTTATGCATATTAAGGTATGCACAATTTAAAAAAATATGTCTGTCGAGTTAACTAGACAAGTATGTAGCCAATTGTCAAATGTCTACTGGTAAAATGATTAAAAAAGCACAAAACTGGTTTATGCACAGGATATCAATTCATAACACCTACCAATGGCATTTGGTGGTGGATCTCGATCTACGTGCGCAATATCCACCTCGTCAATAGGATCTGGCCCTTCTTCTGAATGGCAGAAGTTATGCACATTGAGTTATGTAGAATGTCAAAAAGTGTAATAGAATCTGTCGACTTAACTATGAGTATACGAAAAATTAGTCCAGTAACCAAAATAAAATTTTTCGCTGCTTGACAGACATGAAACTTTAAACATTGAAATTCAGGGCAAATGGCTGTAGAAATAATGTCATAAATGACATGTAGATATTAAATACTGATTGAGTATTACTTGTGGGGACAGTTGACTCATTAAAGAAAAAGTGAACTCAAAGGAATTTTATAATCAAGCGTTTCGTTTATGTATTGGTCATTCAAACTACGCTTAATATTCTTCAACATTTCATGTTGAACATTGTGTACATCATAATAAATAATATTTCACGATCAAAACATATTTTTATCATGTCGTTTAACGATATGTATTGTATTTCTATGTGGTTGGATGATGATCTCCAGTGTCAGAATCTCAGAGGAATACAATACCAACTGGTAAACAGCACAATAATAATGGATTTTTCATATTTGTCCAGAATCATCAACTCTGTTATATGGATTGAAAAGATTGGCCATGAGCTAGAAATTTTGTACAGTAATCTGCAGAATCGAGTCCCTCGGGCAAATGCATAATGGCTATAAAACAGTGATTTGAGATTGCCTTCAATACGCATAAATATTAAGAAATTATGAGAAATTCATAACTATTACCGATTGCTATCCGAAATTCGTCGTCTGACTGATCGCTGGAGCTACTGCTATCCGATGTATCACTATTCATGATGTCATCATCAGGGAGATCTGAGTAGTATTGTTCAATATGGGTTATTATGGAATGAGCAATTATTCGACAGCGGTGTATAATACTATTTACCGGCTCTCGGAGGTCTTAACTGCAGGAGCTGAGGTTGTGGCACGTTGGCGCGAGCCCCTTCATGAAAATGTGATCAGAGATGTTTAATTATTTACACCATATACTTGACTATCATATGATAAAGAATGAAGGCTTTTACTGTAAAAATATGGCACTCCAGGTGCGTCGTCAACCAGTCGTTCCTCCAAATGCTGTCTGGCGGCATTAGCTCCTTGCCCTACAATGAGATTAAAAATACACTTGACTTGGCAGTAGTTCGTGATAGTTGTGATGGACCCATGAAAATTCGATCCAGAGAGTGAAATTGATAAATGCAGGGAAAAAGTAGAAAAATGATAAAAATTCCCCGACATTTGTAACATCCAAAAATTATTTTGCAAAATCAAAAATCCAGTTTCTCTTTGCGATGTAAGTTCGCAAGTATAGTCAATGAAAATGGTTTTCTCTAAATTACCATTTGCTGGCACGAGCTGTTGCGGTTCTTCCGCATTCTCCAGCAGCACACGAGGAGGATTATTAACGAAAATCCCTCGATCATAGTCGGGATCGTTCTCTGTTCAAAAATAAATAAAGCAATGGTGAAACGGTGGGTTTCAATGGGAAAAATTGGAGTGCTTGGCACCTTTAACACTACCATATTCAATTACAGCTATGACTTGTCAAATAGTATGCCGCTCTATCACGAAATATAATCTGTATGGAAATTGAAAAGTTTGGGAATCTCACCTAGAGGTACTGCCGTTGAAGTTTCATGTAGCTCGAATTCTCCGCCTTCTCTTCCATTAGATTCCCTGTTTATTAGGTGAGTTACATCGCCTTTCAAGCGCGCTGCTATTTCCAGGAATTCCTCGACTGTAATCCTTTCGAAATGTAGATCACTCCATGCTAAACAACATGGAAATTGAATTGATACATAATTGACTAGGAGGAGACCGGGATTACCACTTGCCTCCATACCAAGGCTATGGGGATTTTGCTAGCATGGTTTGGAGCTAGTTCCTACGAAGTTGGTGAAGTAGGTTGTCACAGTGTGAATGGCATATGAAAAATATGCAAAGAGCAATGCCAAAGTTTAGTGTGCATAAACTGCGAATGAACTGACATCGTCTAGCGTTGGTTACCTTGGCTGCTCACTTAAAGGAGAATATACACCTTCGAATTTAGAAAGAATCAGCCTCTACATTTTCGCGTTTTTGGAACACTAGGAGTCTAATCTGTCTACAAAAAAATCATTATGTGGAAATTCAGAAGAATACCCAAATTACAGCCATTTGAGGGACGTATACACCAGTAAATGAATTATCTTTGAAAATCTGATGTGCACCAAAAAATGTTTCCAGGTACTTAAGTTTTATCACAGAAGTTCAGCATGCTTCTGAAGCCTAATCAAGAGGTATGTAGTTGGGTTTTATAAGCCATCGCCTCTTTATATATGACGTACAGCAAAGAGAAAAGCACTTATCGGAAGGATCGAGGTGGATCGCTGCTGGGATTTACGATTTTTCGGTCTGTCATAGTCCAGGAAGCAAATTTTCATAGTGTAAATGAAGAACTTTCCAAAGATTAGTTTTCTGCACCATTACAGGGCCATAAATTGAGGCAGCGATCCATCTGTATCCCTGCGTAGAGTGATTTTCTCTTCGCTGCGTATCATATTGACAGGCGATGGCTTATAAATCCAACTGGCACCTGATTTATTGGGTCTACAAGAATACAGAACTTCTGTTATAATACAAGTCAGCGTGAATAAGTGTCACAGTAGTGTGACAGTATCCAAAGTCATCGCGGCAGTATGAAAGTTTGAAATCAATTATTGAAAAATCACTATTTTGACCGGTAGTCGCAAATAATAAAATCCATCGTTGGACCGATTTTCAAATCTTTGGTCCTCAATTATTCATAAGAGATGGCTCTATGGAATGAACGTAGAACTTTTTGATAAGCCTATTTTTATCTGAGATATTGGAAAAATAAGCCAAAAAAATCTGAAAATTCTATAAAAAAAAAATGGAAAAAATTGAATAACCCAAGTGATTTTTGGAATATGGAAAAGTTCTCTGTGCATTCCATAGAGGCATCTCTTATGAATGATTGAGGACCAAAAAATCCAGGATTTGTCCAACGCTGGTGCTGATTCTTTACGACAACCGAGTAATTTTGTATTTTTGTATCTTCAGCGCAACCACCATTAGACTAAAAGTAATACATGATGTAAAATATGGATAATGAGGGTCCAACCCTCCCTCACACATGATGATTTTTTTAAATTCGTTCATAGTGTTCAAAAGTTGCAGAAAAAAAAATTGTTTTTGAGAACTTCGACCCATTTAAAGGTGTATATGAGCAGGTCCATGTCATCTCACTCAAAAAAAAACACTCAAATCGCGGATTTTTGCGCCCTTCGAGGAATCTTTAGTACTATGGAAAAAAAAAATAGAAGTTCACGGATTTTGAAAAATTTTCAAAAATGGCGGAGTTACGGGTGTTTGAATTTTTTTGCACTGCTTAGTTTGAAAATTCATATCTCCGAAACCATCAATCGTAGCGCAATGGTCTTGGACTCATTTCACTGACAAAAGAAAGGGCTACCGTTAAAAAAATACATTGGAAACAAAAATTAATTTTTTCAAGTTTTTTTCGCCACTTTTTTCCAAAATTTGGCCGCCATTCCCAAAGGGTACGGTGAATTTCATAGAGACAATTTTTTTTAGATAGCTGCTTCTTTCCCCTTTAATTTCGTAAAAAAAAATTTATGGAGACCTCACCAGGTCCGGAGAAAAAAATTAAAACGTCCGGCCGTGCGTCGCCGCGCGCGCCGTTCCACGGTAGCCGCGCTACTCCGGTAGGCTCGCTGTTTCACGTGCTGTTGAATTTCATTCAATGTTTCGCTATCCACCAGGATTATCCTTTCTAGGAAAATAGTTATTCAACTACTTTAGACTCCCAGAATATTTTCACTGGTTATTTCCGCTCGGAATTATACCTGTTCCGAAAATTTCTCCGCGGTTATGGTTCCTTGAACACACCTGTGCTGCAATGCAATGAAAAGGGCCGATGTTTTGAGTGAAATTGCGCTCGATGGCGCTTAGTTGGACACGCCTGTTGAATATTAATTCTTAACTTTCACATGTTCAAAATTTTCTGATGTGGTAAATAATTTCGTTTTGATGAATTTATCAGAAATTGGAATGACTGCATGTAATTTCAGAGTACCGCGAACCGTCAAAGCTTCATCAAATCGATTTTGTAAAATAGCCTCTTCTGCTGTATGTTCTGCAGACGTGCAGTAGGCAAAAGATATGCTTTTGAAATAAGAGCATGCCCAATTATACAAATCCAGCGGTGTTTGAATGGGATCTGAATTACCAATCAATTGTAAACTCGCCCGTGAAGCTAATCTTTTAACAGTTCCACCTACCCCATCACATGGCCCTTTGCCATGTGATGTCGCAAAAAAATGCCACTCAGCTTGACATCCAAAGTCTTCGGAGTGATGTGTTATATTGATAAAATTCTTTTTATTTTTATACTGGGAAGCTGCTCCATCTGAGAAATAAATTATTTTGTTTATGGGAATCGAACCTTGAAACTTCTCTTTCATGAAGTCAATCAATTTTTTTTGGAATTGCTTAGCTTCACGGGCGAGTTTACAATTGATTGGTAATTCAGATCCCATTCAAACACCGCTGGATTTGTATAATTGGGCATGCTCTTATTTCAAAAGCATATCTTTTGCCTACTGCACGTCTGCAGAACATACAGCAGAAGAGGCTATTTTACAAAATCGATTTGATGAAGCTTTGACGGTTCGCGGTACTCTGAAATTACATGCAGTCATTCCAATTTCTGATAAATTCATCAAAACGAAATTATTTACCACATCAGAAAATTTTGAACATGTGAAAGTTAAGAATTAATATTCAACAGGCGTGTCCAACTAAGCGCCATCGAGCGCAATTTCACTCAAAACATCGGCCCTTTTCATTGCATTGCAGCACAGGTGTGTTCAAGGAACCATAACCGCGGAGAAATTTTCGGAACAGGTATAATTCCGAGCGGAAATAACCAGTGAAAATATTCTGGGAGTCTAAAGTAGTTGAATAACTATTTTCCTAGAAAGGATAATCCTGGTGGATAGCGAAACATTGAATGAAATTCAACAGCACGTGAAACAGCGAGCCTACCGGAGTAGCGCGGCTACCGTGGAACGGCGCGCGCGGCGACGCACGGCCGGACGTTTTAATTTTTTTCTCCGGACCTGGTGAGGTCTCCATAAATTTTTTTTTACGAAATTAAAGGGGAAAGAAGCAGCTATCTAAAAAAAATTGTCTCTATGAAATTCACCGTACCCTTTGGGAATGGCGGCCAAATTTTGGAAAAAAGTGGCGAAAAAAACTTGAAAAAATTAATTTTTGTTTCCAATGTATTTTTTTAACGGTAGCCCTTTCTTTTGTCAGTGAAATGAGTCCAAGACCATTGCGCTACGATTGATGGTTTCGGAGATATGAATTTTCAAACTAAGCAGTGCAAAAAAATTCAAACACCCGTAACTCCGCCATTTTTGAAAATTTTTCAAAATCCGTGAACTTCTATTTTTTTTTTCCATAGTACTAAAGATTCCTCGAAGGGCGCAAAAATCCGCGATTTGAGTGTTTTTTTTTGAGTGAGATGACATGGACCCGCTCATATACCCCCTTGATAGAGCTTTGTGTTTTGATTCGTGTCTACCTCGAAATTTTCCATATTTCATCACGCATATTGTATTATCCATTCAAAGTGGCAATAAAATTCCAGTTTTTCTGGTATCCTTTGTAATTTTTGTTCCAATTAGAATAAAATTTTCTCTAGCTGAATCTCGTCTGTCACAATATGCTCCATACAATGTAACAACCAGCTCCGCATACGGGCTAGCAATAGTTACAAAACGAATGATTTTTATCAACATTTTTCCACGAAAAAATGGAAAATGATCTACCAAATGCAAATACAATTTTTTGGTGCTGAAGACTAATGATATCTCTGTAAATCCAACCCAAAAAAGTTAAGAATTCGAAACGTGAAAATTGTAACAACTTACTACGGTCTCCTCTACACTTTGAATTAAGTTACCATCGAGTGTTGGACCACATCGAAGGTGGTAAGCAATATTCAATATACCTGGTTTCATGATCACACACCTTTGAGCCTTAATGATTATAATTTCGAAAACTAGTCTGCCGAACCTCAAATGTACATAATCTACTATTTTACCCTCTCAGTGAGCAGCTTACAAATTTCGCAATTTGAGATGATTGAGGTATAACCTTGCTCCATAATTACATTCGTACTTACATTGATAATAAAAAAAATTAGACTTACAAGGATGGTATCAGCCCTCCGGGTCACGGATCTTGCTCAAAGTTGTACGCGTATTTCCCTGGCCCTAAGAATGGAACTCATTATGTTTCAGTGCATCTAATACGACTTCGTTCTCTAGGCATGCGCCATTTAATAGTATTCTCCAACGGTAGATGAATATTCGACGGTAGTCACATAATACTGTGTTCTTCTTCATCGGATTGAGTCTTCTTTGCCAGAATCTGGTATAAGATGATAGAAATGTAAGTTGGCATGATAAAAGATATATTATGACACAGGTACAGCGAGTTGAAAATACACTCATTGTGGGTATGTTGACTTGCAAAGAATCCCTGTACAGACCGGAAGCCCTCATCTCACAGAACTTGTTTGAAGTTAGGTGACAATAGTATACAGGAAGTGAGGTCAAATGATTTATCCTCTGATTTCTCGTTGAATATGTATTGTTCGAACAATGAGAGGCAAAAGATTAAATCTAGTCATGTAACAAGACAAAAAGTCGATGTATAAAGTTAAAAACCATTCTTCCAATTTCTTTTCCTTTATACTATTCTCACCTGATTTCGAGAGAGTTGTGTGAGTTTGAACGTGTTTGGTCTGTGTAGGGATTCTTTGCAAGCCAACGACATGAGCACTGCGAGGGCTATTTCCCGGTGGCAAAGGACCCTTCACAGGCTCGTTGAAAGCTCAAAGGCCGGTTAAACGACCTTAAACTAGTATACCGAATATGGTTTGTACTACTGTTTCGATCTAATCTTCTTTGATTCTCCGACAATTTCATTATTTTACTAGCACACACCCACAATGAGTGTATTTTTAACTCGCTGTACCTGTGTCATATATGTTTTTTATCATGCCAACTCACATTTATGTCATGTCATATCAGATTCTAACAAAGAAGGCTCAATCCGATGAAGAACAAAGTATTACGTGACCACCGTCAAATATTCTTCTACCGCCGCGCCAGAGAATATTATATAAGAAGGGCTCGTCAAGAGAATGCGGACGTATTAGGTTGAATGAAACATCGTGGGTTTCATTCTTTGAGCCACGAGAACACGCCTGCAAATTCGAGTAAAATCCATGACCCGAAGGGTGGATACTCTCCTTCTGAATCAAGAATTTGCCCTTCTCCAAGGAAATTGTCACAAATTTTTCGAGCTTACTTGTAATCCACTTGCAGTAATACCGCAACTCACCTCTTGTCAGTTTATTTTGTTTGAAGATTGTTGCATACCGCGCATGGCGACCGACCTGACAACCATTACACAGCCGTTCGACATCCGACCTGGCAGCGGCTTGTAATTTCAGAAGCTTACTTTTCCCAGAAAATACAGGAATATAAATATAAAGTTATTGAATAATGCTCCATAATCTAACTCAAAGGCTAGCTGAAGCCTCGCTTGTATGTATGATCTAGACTCACAAACGAAATCCCACGGCGAGGGATGGGTTTCTAATCTGTGCCCCAGCTTGCTATTATATGATTCCAGGATGTTGTTCGTCCGCCGGCTTAGCCCATACACGCTAAAACCGTGTGGCCTAACGATTCGGAGCCAGTAATCGCGATAGTATGCAAGGAATCGGGCAAATCTTCTCTTCAGACCTGCGGGCAGCTCGTTTTTCAGTACGGCATATTGACCCTCAATCAGGTTTGCAGGTAAATAAGCCAGGGCCAATATTTTCTTGAAAAAAAATTTGGCGTCTGGGTCAGTTGTCAGGAGATTTTAAGTCCGAGAGACTTCGCCTTTTGATAAAGTGCCTAAAAACAAAAATGATACAGTTTGCAATTTATTTTGACACGATGTAAGGAAAAATTACACGGAAACTCTTTGTGAAATCTGTAGTTTCTGAAGTTTTGGTGAGCTCCCTGTAACTTATAATTTGACAAGTTGGCATGAAAAGGATTGTCAGCTATCCTCGCACATGCCATGAATACATATAATTTTTACCAATTTTTACTTGCGAATCAATGAGTCAGAATAAAATGCTATGTGATGAGCGTACCCGATCGTGATGTGTGTTACATCCTGTGCTGAGAGCTGTGGGAAACACATGAGTGACCGCATTTCGTAACGCAGCCTCAAAATCACTCATGATGAGGATGATGTTGAGGTTTGATATGACATTTTCTTTGACGTATGCCAAAACCGCTGAATATGCAATTTGCGTCTTACGTGACATGACAATCCACATAAGCGGGATGCCCTGTAATATGCAAAAAGAGACTCGTATAGAAAATGAATACTGACTTTTTTTCCGAATTTTACAGTATAAATCGTCAAATTTCGAGTTAAGGCTATTTGGTAGATTCATGTGAGATATTTCAATTTGAGTGTCATGAGATTTGTATTTTCAATTTTCCATATTGGGTGAATTCAAGTCAAGTAATGGGAAATTATGAAAGGTTATTTTTGTTCCGTGAATTTTTACGTATAAATTATGTTCCTTTGAACAACAATGGAATTAGATAAAATGGAGTATCATTTTGGAACGCAGGAAAGGAAATATACAGGAATGGGGAAATTTGTACGGTATAATTCAGTACCCGTACAAAGTTAATACTTGAAAAAAGATCTTACGTGATTGGACCTTATCCCCATGATCGTTACTAGCTGGTAAGCATCGGGTATGCTTGGCGTTGAGCGGAACGTTCCATCGATGAAAAGTTGTGTCACGATCTGCATTTTGCTGTTTATGAAGTTCTCGTCATAAAACAGGGCATGCTTACACCCACTTCCATCTGTGATCAGTCGAACTGAGAGTCGACCATTATTGTACTCTAAAGCCTGCGGCACACGGTGCTTGTTTTCATGCTGACTTGCTTGCGAGGTTTCTAGCGTGCAGCTCAGCTGGGCACACTGCGTGGTGTTCAGCTCACTGCACTGATGTTTTTCGCATCACACGATGCTGGTTGTCATGCGTGATGAATTGTTTGATTGGAAATTCAGTATCAATATGGGGATCATTGCAGAAGCTATACGCAGAAAAAGATCAGCAGCGCTATTCCTTTTACTGAATATTGATAAAGAAAGAATAAATCAGAAGCACAGTAAAAAAAGATTATGGAGCAGACAATGGTTACAGCGCCGAGATACGGGCTTGGGTGTTTTGAATATGCTATATAAAGAGCTGAGGTATTTTGATTACGTGTCTTCTGTGGTTGTAACCTTTTTTTTTATAGGGAAACTCGTTTGTGCGTACATATCTGGTAATTGCGGATTTATGTTATCAATTATAGCACCGAAGATCCCAAATCTTTCCGCAATTACACGCGAATGGAGGAAAATGTTCTCGAAGAGCTACTGTTACTCATCACACCTCTAATTGAAAGAAAAGACACCGTAATGAGAGAATCAATCTCCCCCCGGCAAAGATTGCGTGCTACTTTGCGGTATCTTGCCACAGGAAACACTTTTCAAGATCTATCGTACTCAACACGCATCGCTCCAAATACACTGTCAAAGTTGATTCCTGATACCTTGGCAGCAATCGTCAAAGTTCTTGGAAACCGGGTATTCCATTGTCCATCAACTTCAGCAGAGTGGGAAGTTGTCGCTGGCCAATTTCAGGGGCTATGGCAATTCCCGCACTGTGTAGGAGCAATAGACGGCAAACACATAAATTTCAGGCCACCGCGCACAGATGGATCCCTATATCGCAATTACAAAGGTAGAGATAGTATTGTACTATTAGCTCTTGTCGATGCAGAATACAACTTCTTATTCGTGGACATAGCGAGAAACGGCCGTATACACGATGCATCGGTATTTCGGGAGAGTATTTTATCAGAGAAATTATATTCTGGTTCTCTTGGTCTGCCCGTGCCATGCCCTTTACCTGGCTATGATTTTGACTTTCCATTTGTAATCGTGGCAGATGATGCATTTCCACTGAAGGTTAACATCATGAAACCATACCTTGGCCGTGCTCTTACTATAGAGCGTAGAATATTCAATTACAGATTGAGTAGAGCCCGCCGAACCGTAGAGAATGCATTCGGCATATTGGCGAACCGATTTCGCGTACTTTTGACAGTAATACCGCTTTTAGTAGAAAAGGTTGAGCTAATTACTTATGCATGCTGCATCCTGCATAACTTTATCCTCCAAAAAAAAACACAGTGGTATGTCCAATTTGAATCCAGATGCGAAAGCCTTTCGACCCCAAACTCGAATCCAGCCAGCGTATCACAGCAAGGTGGCAATCGCTCTAGTGACATAAGTACCGTTACTCGAGATCATTTTTTAACTTATTTCAATACGGTTGGCGCCGTGCCCTGGCAAGATACAGCTGTCCAAGAGGGATGTTATTAATTTCACCTCTAGGAAAATCCAACTTTCAACGGAATTCAATTTGTTCTCATTTTTATGATTTTGATTTCTCTTAATGAAAACGTGTTAGAAAAAAAAAAAAAAAAAGGGACATAAGGATACTTATGTTCCATGTTTGTACTGCAAAATATGTATTATTGTAAAGTTCAAGACACAACATATTGCATTGGGGTGTCCCTTATTTGTGCAATATTTTCATTTCGGCTATCCCACCGCCTCGATTTTTTCCTTATCAATAAATGGATTACGAACCAAGATGAAATTATTCATTACTAATTTTAAATCATACTTCTAAATTCCTATATTGCCGTCGATTTTTATCTCATATTCGGTATTCATCAACTAAATCTCAATTAAATTCAAAAAATAATCTGATTTCTACATATTATTCAAAAGAAGAATATTAAAATTCGGAGGGTGCGGTTTGAAATTGTTAAAAAATTGTTTTTCTTTGTAAATTAATTTTTAGTGATAAGAAGGAGATCTCGGGGGTGGGATGCCCAAAGATAAGGTTGAACAATAATATAATCAGAAATCAAATTTTTATTTGGTAATACCGACATTGTTATCGTTAAATAAAAAATATTAGAGGTTCCTTGAATCATTGTGATTTCATACTAAATTATGGTATAGGGGTGTCTGCTCGACTGCGCGCGTGTCCGTTATCGAAGTTCTTTTTCGGCGAATTTGTGATACCAGTTAGAGAGGGACCTTGGATCATAACTGTTTATAATTAAGAGTTGGGTGCGGTGCGCAAGGGACGGAGAAGGCAAGTACAGCGGGGCCGTGGGAAAAGAAAAAAGGGACTTGGAAAAGAGGAAGAGAAAAGTGAGGTTAACACACAAGGCACGGCGGAGGGAGAGGGGCAACCTGCCACGCGCTAGCGGATGGAGAGAGAGGCGCCGGAGAGTCAAGAGCAGGTGGCTGGGGAGACCGCACCGACGACCGGTAACTTACCGGGCGCCGCAACGAACCAGAGGGCGCCAGCAGTAGATAAAACAAGGTATAAAAGCGAGCTAGCGCGGGAAGTTTGGGCGAAATTCGAAAAGGCGCAGGGGGTCAAGAAACGAGGGAGACCCACGATTGCGGTACAGCTCAGCAGGGAGAGAGCGAATAGCGTCGGAGGAGTTACCGAATTCCTAAAACGGAAGAGGGAACAGGAGGCAACTTCGCCGGCTTCGTCACAACCGTTTAAGAGAAGCCAGAAGACGCTGAGATCACCAAAAAAAAGCCTGTACGAGGAAGCGGAGGTAGTGGCAACTCAAGAGAAGGAAGGGACAAAGGTAATCACGCTTATAGGAGAGGGGGAGGTGGGAGAAGGAAGGTCCCCAAAACGACAATTCGGGAAAGAAAGAGACATGGAGAACGACTCCGTGAAACAAATGCTGAGCAGCATAATGGAGGAGCTTAAGGAGATGAAAGAGGAAAGAAACAGGGAGAGACAAGAGAGAAAGGAAGAGATGACGAACCTGAAGACTGACATTCTGAGAGAACTAGACGAAAGGTTGAAGAAGGTGTTAGAAGACGGCAGAACAGAGGCGGCGGAGGAGAGAAGTAAAATGCTAGCCAGAATAGAGATACTGGAAAACAAATGGCAAGAGGTGGAAACAAGAATGGAAGAGAAGAATGCGGCAGGGACCAAAGTAGTAGATAGAATCAAGAAAATAGAAGAGGAACGTAGGACGGATAAGGGGGAAAAGGAAGGACTGGGTGAAGAAATAAGAGTAATTAGTAACCGGCTGGAACAGAAAGAAAGACAAGAGAAAAGAAACAACATCGTAATAAGAGGGATGAAACTAGAGGGCGAAGAGGTGAAGCAAGCGACGGAAAGATTCCTTAAAGACAATCTCAAAACTACAGTGAGAGTGAAAGAAGCGAGAACGCTCAAGATAGGGAGAGAAAGAAATGAAGAAATGATAATCGCAGTGCTACAAGAATGGCGCGATAAGAAGGAAGTCATGATGAGGAAGAAGATGCTGGGAGACAGCGGAATCTACATCGATGATGATCTGACCAGAAAGGAAAGACAAATACAAGGTAGACTGGTCAAGAGGATGAAAGAGATCAAGAGCGCGGGCGGAAAAGCGAAAGTAGGATACAAAAAGATCTGGATTGGGGAAGAATGCTGGTGCTGGAACGAGGAAAAAGAAGAGTTGGAGAAAGCGATAGGAAAGCCCGGAAGGTGGTTTCCGTAGCAACAAAGAAGTACAAGGCAGCGGCGGAGAGAAGATCGTAGTAAAGGTGCTGTTCTGGAACGTGGCGGGGGTCAAAGACAAGGATGAGGAATTCTGGGAATTCATTGCAGAACAGGATGTAGTAGGGCTGACGGAGACATGGCTTGAAGAGAAAGAATGGGAAGGCTGGAGAAAAAAGCTGCCGAGTGGGTGGATATGGAAGTGCCAGGGAGCGGTAAGATCAGAAAAGAGAGGGAGAGCGAAAGGAGGAGTGATTACAGGGGTAAGGGGAGAAATAGCCACAGAAGATGAAGAGAATGCGACGGAAGAAGGGATCGTAGAGAGAGGGGCGATAATTAACGACCACACCTGGAGGATAATCACAATATACAATAGAGGGGGTGAGAGAGAGAAAATCATGAAACTGGAAGAAAGGGTAGGCGAAGAACGGGAAGAGGGCAGATTGATCATAGGAGGAGATTTCAATGCTAGAATAGGCGAGAAAGGGGCTAGAGAAGAAAGCGGACAGAGAAGGGATGGTAAAAGAAGAGCGAAGGACAAGACAGTGAACAGAGAAGGGGAGGTGGTATCAGAGCTGATTAGAGGAAGAGGATGGTCCATCCTAAACGGCAACAAAGAGGGGGACGATGAAGGAGCGTGGACATACAACAGGGGCGATGTCGCAACGACAATAGATTACGGAGTTGTGAACGAAGAAGCCTGGGATGAGATAGTGAAATTCAAGGTAGAGGCGAGAATAGAATCTGACCATCACCCAATCATAGCGCAAATAACAGGAAAATGGAACAGGAGAGAGAGTGGTGAGGAGGAGGGAGGGGAGGTGCAGGTATGGGGCAGAAAAGAGGTCGAAAAATTCAAGGAATTGATAGAGACGAAGATCTGGACATGCAACGGGGTAGAGGAAGAATGGAAAGAGTTGGCGGAAACAATCAGGAGGGGAACCACCGTCAAAAAAAGGAAAGGCCGAGGGAAAATAGGCAAAAGAGACTGGTGGGATAGGGAATGCAGAGAAAAAAAGAAAGTAGTACAAAAAGCATTGAAAAAAATGAACAAAGCCATAGGGGAAGATACAGGAGAAAAAACGGAATACCGAGAAGTGAGAGGACAATACAAAAAGATGTGTGAGAACAAGAGAAACAAACAGAAAAGAGCAGAAGAGGAGAAGATAGAGAACATAAAAGATGAAGGAGAGGCTTGGAAGTACATAAATAGGGAAAGAAGAAAAAGGGAAGGGGTGAGTGATACGATAACAATGGGAGCAGGACGTTTTGGCGCCGCCGTTTTGGCGCCGCCGTTTTGGCGCCGCCGTTTTGGCGCCACCGTTTTGGCGCCGGTCGTTTCGGCGCCGGGACGTTTTGGCGCCGGCTGTTTTGGCGCCGGCCGTTTTGGCGCCGGCAGTTTTGGCGCCTGGACGTTTGGGCGCCGGGACGTTTGGGCGCCGGCCGTTTTGGCGCCGGGACGTTTGGGCGCCGGGACGTTTGGGCGCCGGCCGTTTCGGCACCGGGACATTTCGGCGGGTTGGAATAGGTTAGGCTTGCCAAGTTCACAACAGAGTTAGAATAGGTTAGGCCTCGCGAGTTTACGACGGGGTTAGAATAAGTTCGGCCTTTAGTGATCTGTCATATTTCCAAAATTACAACACCCAATCCCCTGATAACTACGCGTCCGGTGGCTGTGGCGGGTTAGAATAGGTTAGGCTTGCCGAGTTTGCAACAGAGTTAGAATAGGTTAGGCCTCGCGAGTTCTCAACGGGGTTAGAATAGGTTCGGCCTTGCGAGTTTTCAACGGGGTTAGAATAGGTTCGGCCTTTAGTGATCTGTCATGTTTCCAAAATCACAACACCCAATCCCCTGATAACTACGCGTCCGGTGGCTGTGGCGGGTTAGAATAGGTTAGGCTTGCCAAGTTTGCAACAGAGTTAGAATAGGTTAGGCCTCGCGAGTTCACAACGGGGTTAGAATAGGTTTGGCCTTGCGAGTTTACAACGGGGTTAGAATAGGTTCGGCCTTTAGTGATCTGTCATGTTTCCAAAATAACAACACCCAATCCCCTGATAACTACGCGTCCGGTGGCTGTGGCGGGTTAGAATAGGTTAGGCTTGCCAAGTTTGCAACAGAGTTAGAATAGGTTAGGCCTCGCGAGTTCACAACGGGGTTAGAATAGGTTCGGCCTTGCGAGTTTACAACGGGGTTAGAATAGGTTCGGCCTTTAGTGATCTGTCATGTTTCCAAAATCACAACACCCAATCCCCTGATAACTACGCGTCCGGTGGCTGTGGCAGGTTAGAATAGGTTAGGCTTGCCAAGTTTGCAACAGAGTTAGAATAGGTTAGGCCTCGCGAGTTCTCAACGGGGTTAGAATAGGTTCGGCCTTGCGAGTTTACAACGGGGTTAGAATAGGTTCGGCCTTTAGTGATCTGTCATGTTTCCAAAATCACAACACCCAATCCCCTGATAACTACGCGTCCGGTGGCTGTGGCGGGTTAGAATAGGTTAGGCTTGCCAAGTTTGCAACAGAGTTAGAATAGGTTAGGCCTCGCGAGTTCACGACGGGGTTAGAATAGGTTTGGCCTTGCGAGTTTACAACGGGGTTAGAATAGGTTCGGCCTTTAGTGATCTGTCATGTTTCCAAAATAACAACACCCAATCCCCTGATAACTACGCGTCCGGTGGCTGTGGCGGGTTAGAATAGGTTAGGCTTGCCAAGTTTGCAACAGAGTTAGAATAGGTTAGGCCTCGCGAGTTCACAACGGGGTTAGAATAGGTTCGGCCTTGCGAGTTTACAACGGGGTTAGAATAGGTTCGGCCTTTAGTGATCTGTCATGTTTCCAAAATCACAACACCCAATCCCCTGATAACTACGCGTCCGGTGGCTGTGGCAGGTTAGAATAGGTTAGGCTTGCCAAGTTTGCAACAGAGTTAGAATAGGTTAGGCCTCGCGAGTTCACAACGGGGTTAGAATAGGTTTGGCCTTGCGAGTTTACAACGGGGTTAGAATAGGTTCGGCCTTTAGTGATATGTCATGTTTCCAAAATAAGAACACCCAATCCCCTGATAACTACGCGTCCGGTGGCTGTGGCGGGTTAGAATAGGTTAGGCTTGCCAAGTTTGCAACAGAGTTAGAATAGGTTAGGCCTCGCGAGTTCACAACGGGGTTAGAATAGGTTTGGCCTTGCGAGTTTACAACGGGGTTAGAATAGGTTCGGCCTTTAGTGATCTGTCATGTTTCCAAAATCACAACACCCAATCCCCTGATAACTACGCGTCCGGTGGCTGTGGCGGGTTAGAATAGGTTAGGCTTGCCAAGTTTGCAACAGAGTTAGAATAGGTTAGGCCTCGCGAGTTCACAACGGGGTTAGAATAGGTTCGGCCTTGCGAGTTTACAACGGGGTTAGAATTGGTTCGGCCTTTAGTGATCTGTCATGTTTCCAAAATCACAACACCCAATCCCCTGATAACTACGCGTCCGGTGGCTGTGGCGGGTTAGAATAGGTTAGGCTTGCCAAGTTTACAACCGAGTTAGAATAGGCTTCAGGCTTTCCGAGTTCACAACAGGGTTGGAATAGGTTTGGTCAGGTCAGGCTACGTCCCGGCGCCCAAACGTCCCAGCGCCAAAACGTCCGGTGCCAAAACGTCCCGGCGCCAAAACGTCCGGCGCCAAAACGGCGGCGCCAAAACGTCCCAGCGCCCAGACGTCTCGGCGCCAAAACGTCCGGGGCCAAAACGGCGGCGCCAAAACGGCGGCGCCCAAACGGCGGCGCCAAATCGTAACGTACCCGATAACAATGGATCAGTGGAAACAATATTTCATGGAAATCCTGGGGGGTAAGGACGAACCGAGAGAGGAGGAAAACGAGGAGGAAAGGGCAGGGACGATCAACGAGGAGGAAGAAGGAGAGCTAGATAGAATCAAAAGTGAAGTAAATGGAATAGGGAGCAAATTAAAGAACGGGAAGCTGGAGGGAAGAGATGGTATACGGAACGAGGCTTGGAAGGCAGGGGGAAAGAAAATAGGGGACAAGCTGGGCGAAATAATTGGCCGGATTTGGAGAGGAGAGGGGTATGTGATGGATTGGAGGGAAGGAATTATAATCCCACTTTATAAAAAAGGAAACAAGGAAGACACGAAGAACTATAGAGGGATCACACTAACGGCGACGGCATACAAGATCTACACCACTTTGCTAAATACAAGGATTATGGAAGAACTGGACAGAAACGGAGGTCTGGACGAGACACAAGCAGGCTTCAGGAAAGGAAGAGGAGGAATGGACAATATATACATAATAAAACATGTAGTGGGAAAGAGGCTAAAAGAACAAGGAGGAAAGGTGTGCATGGCATTTGTGGATCTGAAGGCTGCCTTCGACAAATTAGACAGAGAGGTCCTCTGGAAAGCCATGGAAAAGAGAGGCATCAATACGAACCTCATAAGGAGAGTCAAAGAAATCTACAGAGAAACGAGCTGCAGAATAAGGGTAGGAAAAGAAGTACCGGAAAAATTCTGGATAGACAAAGGGGTAAGGCAGGGTTGTCCCCTGAGCCCAACCCTGTTCAATATATATATAGCAGATATGGAGGAGACGATGAAAAAAGGACAAGACGGTGGGGTAGTGATTGGAAGAAGGAAAATATGGACACTAGGCTATGCAGACGATATAGTTCTACTAGCGGAAGACGAGGAGGGTTTGAAGGAAATGATGGAAAGAGCCAGGAAATACTTCGAGCGAAAGAAATTAGAAGTGAGCATCGAGAAGACCAAGGTGATGATATGCAGCAGAGGTAGAGGAAAAAAAAGAAAAGTGAAGTGGAAGTGGGGAGACAAGGAGATAGAAGAAGTAAAGGAAATGAAATACCTGGGGTACGTACTGAACAGAACAAACAATGAAGACCAGCATGTGAAAGGGAGAGTAGGAAAAGCGAGACAGGCTATGGGAGCACTGTGGAGCATTGGGGAAAGGAAGTTCAAAGCAGACATAAGGTGGCGACTGAAACTGTTCGACGCAGTGATAAAGGGAATACTGACATACGGAGCGGAAATCTGGGGATGGAAGGAAAGAGAAGAAATGGAGAGACTGCAGGAAAGGTACCTCAGATGGATACTGGGACTGGACAAGTCAACCCCGGGGTACATAGTAAGAGAAGAGATGAAGCGTGACAAAATAAGAATCGGGACAGGGAGTAGAGCCGTAAGGTACGAGGAAAAGATAAGAAGCGACGTAAATCGATTAATACTAAGGGAATGCTGGGAGGAAAGAAAGAAGGAGGAGGAGAAAGGAAGGTTAGATAGATGGGGCGAAGAGAGGAGAAAGTATTATTGGAGATGCGGTACAGGGACGGAAGCAGTGGAACAAACAAGAGTCGAGGAAGGGTCAATAGAAAGGAGGATGGTAACAAGAGATAGAGAGGTACAAGAGCAGGAAAGGATGGAAAGGGTACACAACTCCAGAAGCGTACCCAGATATAGAGAAATTAGAGTCGTAGGCCTACCGAGATACTTGACTGGAAAGAGAGGCAGGAAAGGGGAAGAAGTCAAAGTGGTGGCGCGGCTGAGATGCGGAAATGAAGAGAGAGGCAATAAATATTGGGAAACGGAGAGGAGGAGGGAGTGCAGAATGTGTAGGCAAGAAGCAGAGTCGCTTGAACACATATTGAGTAGGTGTAGGGAAAATGAAGGGCTGGAAGGCCGGATGGAAAACATTCTAGGGGATGAAGGAAAAGGAGCGGCATGGGGAAAGAAACTAAGAGAAAGGAGAGAAGAAATAGAAAGGGCAGAGAGATGTCAGTGGGAGGAAGTGGAGAGTAGGACCCGGCATGGGATTAGCACGACGGAGAAAGGCTTTAAAGAAGACAGTGAAGATGAGAATGTGAATGTAAATAATGTAATTAGCTAGACGGATAAGAAAAGTGAATAAGAGAAACATAGTAAATAAGAGTTAAATCAAGTATGATATGTCGATATAATGTAACGCCGAGAGGCACACATTGAACAATAAATATATATAGTTGATACTAAATTATGGTATATTTAGTGACCCTAATGCATGTTGACAGCTGTACAACAATAATGATAATAATAATAATAATAATGATAGAAATATAAATATTCAATATGAAAAATTAAACTAGTATGGATGTATAGGATACGATATTTGTAATATTTAATTGCCGCTTTTTACGCTATTTTCTGTTCAATTCTGATGTACGAGCGTTGATTACTGTTTGAATCAATTCATTCATCACTTCGAGTCTTAGTTCTTCAGAGATAAATCCTCTGAGAACAGAACCTATAAAACTCATACAGGTACCGACAGCATCTGTGGTGCAGGTGACAGTATTCTCAGGGATTACTATTGGTTGCCGAAGGGAGTCTGCGATTGACTCAATAGCACCGATGTAGGCGGAGTCACTCTGAGTTTTTCTCTTTTTTGATCCACGGGCATCTTTATGTGGTGGTTTCGGCACACTGGATATGCCTGAAGATGTCGAAGTAGATGGACTTGAAAGCGATGGACTCTGAAGAGGTAGTCGTGAAGGGCCAGCAGAATTTAGCGGTGAACGTACGACATTCGTTGTAATAATCTCGCTTCCGAAGAACTGTGTGTCGTCTTGGTCATCTCTCTTACTATCACTATCTACGAACACGTTTAAGTGACCATCTTCAGAAAAATGGCTATCCATAGCAGTTGCTCTGGCAGGTGCATCTACTTCAGTGTTGTGATCCTATGCAATGACGACGAAAATAATTAATACTACCATTAATGCACTGATGACGGCGATTCTCAGGTCCAAAAGTGAAAGGTCGTATCAAGGATTCGAATGGCGTTTACGCCATCCTTACGATCTTTTACCCATTTTCACAAGATATTTTTATAAAAATCGTATTATATGTATTGCTATGTTGGGCCATTCTACTTCACATTCCATGCTCCAATTATTATTGATTATTGTAATAATAGTCCAGTTTGAGACTTTCAACTAAATACACACATTTATTGAATACACAAACGTAATTTGCGCTTTAATGTTGACTGTATATCGCTTGGGAATTCACGTCCGAATTTATTTCCTCGTTACAACCTCAGTTTTGTAATAATATGATAGACGGCCTTCCAATTTTGATTATCATATGTGAAGTATGTATACCTGTAGCGCACGGAATGGGGCAGTATTCTTTGCTTTGGATGCTGGTGATGTAATACTTTTCCTCGGAATCACATGTTCCTCCAAAAATTTTAATAACTCGAAGTACCGGAGGCTGGGTTTATAAACCTGTAAAACGATATGATGATATTTAGGTAACGCGTACAATCGGTCATAGATTCAGTTCCAGATCATTTTCGAGAAATCATAATATAGATATAGGAATTTTAAAATGCAGATTTGGTATCTTGTTTGAAGTAAAATGCAGTTCAAATACTCACATTTGTAGCGCCTATGCCACTTTTTACAGATGCCTTCACCTTCGAGTTTTCGACGTTAAACTGATTTCTCAAGTTGTGAAATTTTGTGGTGCAATCCTTTGCACTTGTATCGGGACGAACGATGCGGACGGCTGCGGCAACGCGTTCAAGAGCCTCCGCACGGAGATGTTTATTGTGGTAATTAGGGTCTTTAACCGCATATAAACATTGTTCCTCTTTATAGGCATCGATTAAAGCACGTACATCACCCGATTTCCAGATGGCTTTTTCCGTTTGTGATGTCATAATTTATTATATATTGCATACAACTATAGCCTATACGATATTTGTGAATGACACCAGTGAACTCGTGCGACGTGTTTTGTTTGAATTCAAACACAGCGCCATAACAACATGGCACGTGATGCAGGCAATCCTTCTGATTGGCTTTCATGGCGCACTCGCAGAGAAAACACGCATATGAAATAGCAATCGACCTATCTTTCAAAACCAGCGCGTTAACAAGCGGCACAGACCATCGCTAGGGATTTTTTTAACCCCGGAACACGCAGGGCTCCTCGCACAGCTCCACGCAAGCCATCCAGCACGAAAAAATGCACCGTGTGCCGCAGGCTTAAGTTTCGACCATACTGCGTGGATCCGCGAGGCGATCAAAAAATTCTCGGATGATTCGTGGGGGTGGTGGATACTGAAGCCCTCGACACCTCTTCATGTAGCTGCGGATACTCCGATACGATATGTGTTCTGCAGCGTCTGGGTAGCTTCAAAAATTCAAATGACAATCTTGAGATAACTGTTGAATTGGCGCCACTGAAATTTTCACCGCTCATAGTGTGTGCTCACATTGGAAAGTTCACCAAGTTTTAGCCTTCTAAGGATGTATCGGCCGTACGTTCCCAACCAAAAGTGACTTTTGTCAACAATATTGCATACTTCATGATCAAATAGAATCGGAAAATATTCAACCACAATAAAGACGACAAGAAATTAATTCTGAATGATAATAATGCCAACAAGTTATCAATAAATTGTCTAAGCAAAACATTATGCAATAAATTTTCGGGAAATGTTTTTTTTCTGTCATTTAGAATGAATTCGTTGATTTTTCTTACTACAGATGAATTTTTTACAAATTTTCTCATTATTTTTAAATTTCGGTTTTCGAACATTGTTTAATTTGAAAAAATGATGGAAAAATCGTACATTTGTTATATGTTTTCATACAAACGTTGTGTATTAGAATTAAGGGGATGTATACACCTTTCAATGGGTCGAAATTCTCAAAAACAATTTTTTTTTTTCTGCAACTTTTGAACACTATGAACGAATTTGAAAAAATCATCATGTGTGAGGAGGGTTGGACCCTCATCCGTATTTTACATTATGCATTACTTTTAGTCTAATGGTGGTTGCGCTGAAGATACAAAAATACAAAATTACTCGGTTGTCGTAAAGAATCAGCATCAGCGTTGGACAAATCCTGGATTTTTTGGTCCTCACTTATTATTCAGAGATGCATTATGGAATGAACAGAGAACTTTTTGGTATTCCAAAAATCACTCGAGTTATTAAATTTCTTCTGTTTTTTTTTTTAGAATTTTCAGATTTTTCTGGCTTATTTTTCCAATATCTCAGATAAAAATAGGCTTATCAAAAAGTTCTACGTTTATTCCATAGAGCCATCTCTTATGAATAATTGAGGACCATAGTTTTGAAAATTGGTCCAACGATGGATTTTATTATTTGCGACAACCGATCAAAATAGTGATTTTTCAATAATTGATTTCAAACTTTCATACTGCCGCGATGACTTTGGATACTGTCACACTACTGTGACACTTATTCATGCTAACTTGTATTATAACAGAAGTTCTGTATTCTTGGAGACCCAATAAATCAGGTGCCAGTTGGATTTATAAGCCATCGCCTCTCAATATGATACGCAGCGAAGAGAAAATCAATCTACGCAGGGATACAGATGGATCGCTGCCTCAATTTATGGCCCTGTAATGGTGCAGAAAACTAATCTTTGGAAAGTTCTTCATTAACACTATGAAAGTTTGCTTCCTGGACTATGACAGACCGAAAAATCGTAAATCTCAGCAGCGATCCACCTCGATCCTTACGATAAGTGCTTTTCTCTTTGCTGTACGTCATATATAGAGAGGCGATGGCTTATAAAACCCAACTACATACTTCTTGATTAGGCTTCAGAAGCATACTGAACTTCTGTGATAAAACTTAAGTACCTGGAAACATTTTTTGGTGCACATCAGATTTTCAAAGATAATTCATTTACTGGTGTATACGTCCCTCAAATGGCTGTAATTTGGGTATTCTTCTGAATTTTCATACACTGCTTTTTTTGCAGATAGATTAGACTCCTAGTGTTCCCAAAACGCGGAAATCTAGACGCTGATTTTTTCCAAATTCAAAGGTGTATATCCCCCCTTCAGAAGTTTGCCGAGCATTGAATAACTATTTTCGTAAAAACAACCCTTACAAATTTCCGAAAACCGAAATTTCAAAAATATGAGATAATTTGTGAAAAATCATGTGTCGTCAGATAAATCAACGAATTCATTCCACACGATAACAAAAAAAAAAAAAACATTCTTTGAAAATGTGTTGAACAATTTTTTTGTTTGAACAATTTATTGATAGTATTTCGGCATTTGTATTGTTTGAAATTATTCTTCTCATCGTCTTTATTGTGGTTGAATTTTTTCCAATTTTTGTCCTATAGAGTACGCAATATTGTCGACGAAAGTCACTTTCGGCTGGGAACGTACGGCCTAAACATCCTCAAGAAACCCCTTATCGTTCGCGAGAAACGAAATGCCCAATTTTGTTACTATGACCTAACCGAAGATAAGTCCGAGTTTTTAGCGTGCCATTGTCGCGACAAAAGTAAAATTGCACGACTAGGTGACCTTCGTGGAAAATTCACACCCTCTCGAATAATACTATATATTCTCGATACCTTATTCGAAATTAATCTATGAAACATTTGTTGATAGCAAAAAAAAATTCGCTTTCCAACACGATTCATCAGTTTTTTCAGTTTTTGATCTGAACGCTGTGATTTTTTCGGGAAGAAATGCAAATTTGTAGAATGGGTCGGTTTTGAGATCGCGCGTGAAGCTATACGCTACATTCGTCGCTGGAATGGAACATTATCATATTTTTAATCGTGGGTGGGAACTTTTTTCCTCAAATTGTGTTTGAGAGTCATCGGATCTCGAACTGCGTTCGAAAAGTATCCCACCTCGGGATTTTTATTCATTCATTATTATTATTGTTTTTTTTTTTTGTCAAATTACATCTGGCACCACTATACGGCCGCTTTTACCAATACGTTTTTGATTCGCATAGACGCATTGACACTTCAATCATTCGAGCTTGCAACAATTCAAATTTTCCGACTTCCACTCGAATCGGCCCGCTCTACAAAGTCCGTAGGGGGATAAGAATGGTGAATCGGCCCCGGAAAGATATTTCAATTATACTTAGAGGATATACATATACCTACATGGGTACTGACGTAATATTGAGATCCTGACAGTTTCAAATCTCTATCTCAATATTTCGATTTATGTCATAATATCGAGGACTTAGAACCAGAACGGCGTAACCCACTGTTTTTTGGCTTTTCATGACCTTACTGCCATAAGGGCGTATCCCCAACTTTAACACGGGAGTTCCATAAGGGAGAAATCAGGCAGACTACTGCCAGAAGGGCGTAAGCCCACTACTATACTGCCAGAAGGGCGCACCCCGAAAAAAAGTGGGTTACGCCCTTCTGGCAGATAACTGGTCATTTTTTCCCCGATTTGAATCGCCTTTTGACTGCCAGAAGGGCTTAACCCACTTTTTTTTTGTTTGTGGCCTGCATCTTTTTTGAAGATAACTGGTCAAGTTTTTCGAATTTCCCTACTGCCAGGAAGGTGTGCCGTGAGGGTGAGTCCGAGCGGTGACTAATAAATAATCAGTCTGAGATTATGGTCTCACGTAATCAAGGGTATCAATAATAAAAGACCTACCTTTCGATAAGTCGGTATATGGGATCGTTAGTTGTACAGCCCAGTACAGGACCGCTCCAATAGATCTTACTATGAAATGAAGTTAGATCGGGGAATGGAGTTAAATAATTAATCAGTAAAGGAATAAAAGAATATTGAAATTAACTGGTAAAATCATAATATATTCTGAAAACGATTATTTTTAAGTATGATCGGTTCACAAAGATTAAACAATCATTAAAGAATTCGAAAAATTATCAATTAAAGAAAACGTTGATTTGGTTAAGATTAAATGTAAAGTCAATTGAAACAGTGAGGGATATTATCTTGTGTACTCGTATATGCAAATCTCTCTCTCTCTAAATGTTCTTAATATCTAAATACGTCTATGGTCTATTACACAGATTATGATGTTATACGTATGAATACATATAATAGAAGTTTGGAGAACAATAATATATGGCAAATGATATGGCACGTACAATGAATTTAGGTCTATCCTGATTAAATTCGGCTATAGTGGAATATGTTTGAACTTGGATAAAATGGCTTTTATAATTATTCTCACCTGACCGGTCGGTCTCACTTTGTAATGCACTTATTTAGATTCGTTTAATTTTTATTTATTAGGTTATTATTTATGAAACTATAGTGTGGATTTGTTTGTATTGTTTTTGTGTCTCTGCACTGACGCTACTATTTAAAATCTCTGTTAATAACTAAAATCTTTTGGGCCGTCACTATAAAAGATTTTGGGACACCAACTCTAACTTTTGTTAATTAACTTTGATTTTAAATTGAACTGAATTTAGATTTGTTTTACGAGAACTTGAGTCTTTGGGTCGTCACTATAAAAGATTTTGGAACACCAACTCTGGCTCAACAATATTAGCTCTCGGGCCAGTACAACCACGCACCTCGCGACTTGACGGAAGAAAGACGCTGTTTCCATTTCGGAAAATGCGAAGAAGCGCATTTTGAACAAAATCATGTATTACTCCGCTCGACGGTTAACCAATCAGGCGTCTCGCTGATCTATGATTGGTCCATGAAAGAAAATAGGCCTTAAGATGCGGAAATGCGTCCTTCGGTTTCCTTCACGTCCTATAGTCTATTGCTAGTAACTCTGATAATCTACTTTCTAATCTATTGCCTTGATTTTTCATATCTATCAATTTTGGTATTGTTCAATCTCTGTTCAATAATTGGATATGTCATGCTTTTAGTAATTGCTATTGTTTGTTCTTATAAAATTTTCAATATAACGAGAGGAGTTACGACGAACTGACTACGGGTTTTGGTAAACTCTAAGGGTCAGCACACGTGTTGCTGGGGCCTGCACTGTTTCACTTGACACTTAAGGTTTATCACCTAAACTTTCCAATACTATGCCTATGCCGAATGGGCCCAGGCGCGACAGTTTGGCGCCTTCTTAAGGGAGAAAATGTTTATATTCTGGTTATGAATTATAGTTTATTGCATTATCTATTTAGACTGTGCGATACTGTATTTTGGAATGTATATGAAGTTGAAAACAAAAGAAATTATAATTTATAAAAAATTATATTCGTTAGGAAAAACTATAGTTGAGACGTAACAAAGGCCCCAGGGGCAAACGAAAAAAAAAGTGGCTTACGCCCTTCTGGCAGATTACTGATAGATTTTTCCCCGATTCAAATCGCCTTCTTACTGCCAGAAGGGCGTAACCCTCAAAACTTGAAAACGTGATGTTCGCCTTACTAGATGTGCGTAACATCGCCCTTTTTGGAATTTGGTAACCTTGTTACAGCCGGAAGGGCACAACTAGACGTCACCGTATTAGAAAATTATACATGTATAAACAAAATAACGAAAAGAAATGAAGAAAAAAATGAGAGATTATAATAAATTGAATTAGAAATTGAAAATCTGCGATTCTTTTAAGGCAGACATATATGACAGCCATATATATGACTGCCTTAAAAGAATCGATTCCAGATTTTCAGTTTCTAATTCAACTTATTGTAATCTCTCATTTTTTTCTTCATTTCTTTTCGTTATTTTGTTACATGTATAATTTTCTCATACGGTGACGTCTAGTTGTGCCCTTCCGGCTGTAACAAGGTTACCAAATTCCAAAAAGGGCGATGTTACGCACATCTAGTAAGGCGAACATCACGTTTTCAAGTTTTGAGGGTTACGCCCTTCTGGCAGTAAGAAGGCGATTTGAATCGGGGAAAAAATTATCAGTAATCTGCCAGAAGGGCGTAAACTACTTTTTTTTCTGTTGCCCCTGGGGCCTTCCTGGCAGTAAGGAAATTCGAAAAAATTGACCAGTTACCTTCAAAAAAGATGCAGGCCACGAAAAAAAGAAAAAGTGTGTTACGCCGTTCTGGCAGTAAAAAGGCGATTCAAATCGGGGAAAAAATGACCAGTTATCTGCCAGAAGGGCGTAACCCACTTTTTTCGGGTTGCGCCCTTCTGGCAGTATGGTAGTGGGCTTACGCCCTTCTAGCAGTAGTCTGCCTAATTTCTCCCTTATGGAACCCCGTGGTCAAGTTGGGGATACGCCTTTATGGCAGTATACTCCGTTTTTGGTGGGTTACGCCCTTCTGGTCCTAAGCCCTCGATATGTATCATAAAAATATCTGTATAAATACTAAAGCTTCAAAATTGAAAGTCATTTTAACAACTGATTCTTCATGTTAAATATAGGTATAATTTATTATTGATTTTGAACTGTTTCCATTTTTTATTTTGACGAACAAAGTTTTGTTGTTTTTATTATAAAGTATCAGTATATAAAGTACATTTTATAAGAAATGAAGCAAAAACCAAAATAAACTGTTTACTTGGGCTAAAAAATTGATTATATTTTTCTCTTTCTCTACTCGCGTACTAAATAACAGAATTTCTGTAAAAAACTGTTACTATAAAAAGAGCCTAAAAATCCATCATGATCCCAGAAAACATACTAAATCCTTAAGATAATCGGTGTGATCAATCTAGTGAAAAATGCGTCTATTTTTTGTTTCTCGAAAACCAATTTTGATAGAGGCCTGAAACTTCCAGGATATCAGTATCATGTCATTATTATATCAGTACTTATGAACTTACAGTTACATTTTTTCAGAGTATGACCGAAATCTCCTTTCGGGGCCGATTCACCATTCTTATTCCCCTATAGATGACTTTCCTTTTTATCACTGAAGGAATCTCAGCTTTCAGATGTGAAACTCAAATAACATAGCGCGTGGAGAAAAGCTGTTTTATTTTATTTTTTTGTCACAAAAAGGGTTCTTCAGGTCGGTTTTGAAGAGCAATTGAGAAATCTAGAATATATGCGAAAAGGTGAGAATTTGTCGAGAAGGAAACCTAGGTTTTTCAATAATTTTTTTTTTTTTTTTTGTAACGAGAAAAGTACGGGATAGGAATTAGTACAGCATTGGTCGGAGGTTGTGCAGTAAGAAAGTTGGAACTCGCATTACTCGCGCGAACGGTACATATTACGAAAACATTCTTATTTCATTGCCTGTAACATTCGCAAATGGCATTTCTAACGAAGAATCTGAAATACCGCCTCATCATTTAACATTCAAAGAAAAAATATCCATGCAAAAAATCAATGTCAGTACACTGGTCGTGTTATAACTCGGTCAAAGGAAATCGTTCTCCAAAAATTACGGTATCAATTGAGTATCAAAACTTACACATCGGCCAACAAGTCGTACAAATCCCTCAACCTGTACCAATGGTGTGCAAGAGCTTCTTTTAACGCCTCTTTGAACTGTGCTTTTGATTCCGCGAGATCATCTGGCAGACAATATTGTGAGTGAGGATTCAATTCCTGTATCGCACCATTTACTATTTTGGCTGTACCCTGACAGACCATCGAGTTGCTACAGCGCAAATATCTGAAAAATTCGTTCCAATAGGAATACAAAAAATGTAAAAAAAATAAAATTTTTAAAGACGTGGGCCCTTAGCAGTTTTTTCCTTCGAGTATGATGTGACGGAGGGAAAAAAATTTGAAACGAGTTTTTCCAGATTTCTCGGACCCCTGGTTTAGAAGTTAATTTATTTTCAGGGAGTCACATATTCAGAAATCTGTTAGTCGTACGAAAAAATCACCCCATTGAAGAAGTTTGCCAATAATATGAGGTAATGAACGCTTTTATTTTGATACTTTCCAATCATTGTGGAAGCCATTTTCTCGATAATACGCCCTTAATTTCGGATTTCCGCTGCGTTAACCGTAATTGATTGTTGTCAAATTTCCGCCATAAATTATTCGCAAAAATACGAAATTTTTTACATGATGCCGAAAGTGGTACGAGCTCTGGTTCGGGTGCCGGCATTCGATGAATTTTGAACAAACTGGATTCCCTCTGTATTTTCTCTCGTATTTCCAATTTGTTCGGAATTCATCGAATTCCTAGTACCTAGAAAAGCTAGTACCACTTTCAGCCTAATTTCAGAAGTTCCGTATTCTCGCAAAGAATTTATGGCGAAAATTCGACAAGAATCAATAACGACTGACGCTCCGGACATCCCGAATTAAGTGTGTTTTATCGACAAAATTGCTTCCAAAATGATTAGAAAATTGAAAAAAAAACTCATTACGTCATATTTTTGGCAAACTTTTTCGCTTGGGTGATTTTTTCATACGACTAACTGTTATCTGAATATTTGTCTGCCTGGAAAAAAATCAACTTTAAATCTGGGAGTCCAAATAATCTGAAAAAATTAAGACGTTCATTTTTTACCTTCCCTGACATCGTATTCGAAGGAAAAAAAAAACAAAAATGCTCTGGGTCCACGTCAGGACAATTCGCCATGGAATGCTCTGTATATTTTTTTCATTGTGTTACTTGAATTCGTATTGCAATTAGTATTTTCGTGAAAAAAGATTTGTATTTACTTCGGTCATAAAAATGTAGTAATGTGAAAAATACTTTTTTTGAATGTTTTGAATTTTATCAATGAACATGATAATTATGTTCCGGACGCGCCTAATAATCCGGAGATTGTGCGCACGGCTTGTTCAAAGCAACGACATGAAAGAGCCACCGCGCGCGGTATACGGCGATTTGCTTCCCAAGTATTCTTCGAAACTCTTGCCCTACTTCCCCGATCTATTGCTTTGAACAAGGTAATACTATTTTTTTTTTTAGTAGGAGAATTATAGATCCTCCGCAGAAAAAAAACATGAAACAAAACCGACTCTGCGGCGTGACTATTGACAGAATTATTATTAAAAATAAAGGGTGTACAGAATTCGTATTGTCCACGGAAATTGAAAAAAATTAAGATTTTATAGACATTTTGACGCAAAATTTAAATCTCTCACTAATTGCTGTTATCTTACGTAATTCCTGCGGCAGACGTTGTACTTTTCCGATAAATTCTTCCGTCTTTGTGCCTCGCCAATAGGGGCAAGCATCTCCGTGGCCTACGCGGCATTTTCAACCATCCAGTAATTCGCAGAACCACTTGATGAAATAAATACAGAACACGACAATGGCTCACCCGAGTCCAAGTTCATAAAAATGATTTAAAAAAAAAAAAATAATAATAATAAGAATTACACCACCGTTGATATAAAACCATGGAGACTATACTCTGGAGGGACAGCTGAGCGCTGGCTGTGGCTGCCCGCCGCGTCCGGCGGTAACGTTTCGCACAGGGGCCGCCAGGAGCGCGCCTGTTGACACGGCGACTGCGTTGGCCAGCCGGTGGGCCGGTTCAGATGGGGGCTACGCTGGTATCACCAGCATGAAACTGAATTTTATGGATATTCTGCTATGCCATCACTTAGGAAGCCTCCAGCTTACATATCAAACGTTCCTGAATAGTTATAATTAGGTTTAAATCCATATAAATCCTCATAACCGCCTGAAAATCACGACCAACAAAGGCGAGGTGTATGGCCGGGTGTCAGGAAGTTCACGATTTTCGATTGATTTGTATAAAAAATGGTTCTGAACGTCGGAAAAAGTCCTAAGTCGACACTAAGCGAGAACACATTTATCGTACACAAGTATTGCAATGAAAATTACTCATGATTTCTACCCGTTAATGAAGACTTACTACACGAAACTTCTACGCCTATCGTTTTGAAATTTTGTAATTCTGCTAGGTCAAACTGAAACAAAAGATCGCAGTTTTCAGTAATGACTGAACCCACAATAAACCGTGGACCTCACCCCAGCCCTCGCCACTATTTTTAGTCAGACAAATGCATATAAAAAGAATAAAGGAATATTAAAGCACCCTAGAGACATGGAACTGCAGGCCTGGATAGTTGGATTTCATATTATTCATTACTCACGTTGTTGAAAAAAAAATATTAAAAAAATGTAGTTTTCCGAAAATGATGGGGTTTGGCAGCAATCACAGGGTCATGGTGACCCTGGTGATGGGTTAATGCCGGATTTCCCTAACGATGATTAACTTTTTTTCATCAAATAAAATTCATTCGTCGGATTAGGATAGTAATTTTACATTCTGTTGTCACCTAATCTCGCCAGATAGATTTTATTCGACGAATTGAAAAATATTTATCGTTGGCGAAACCGGTCATAAGCGATGTAAGCCACTGTAAATAGATGTATGTACTGAACAAAGGCTTACTTTGGGAATCCGTAAATAACAGTATATCTGTAGAAACACATCTCTGGTAAAAATATAAAGATAGACTTAGGCCCAAGGATATGTTCTAAGCAATGTTCCCTCCCCTGTAATAAAATCGAGTGATTTGAGATATTGCGGTGGCACATAATATCCTTTCAAAGGACTTCGCAGGGAGCTTATGGGAACTGGCTCTCTCTCGAACTGTCTCAAACTTCGGGTTCTGGTAGTCTTTGACGGGCAGACAAAAAGTCTCAATAGGCACTACGTCCGCAAAACTCAAGTTTGGAAGGTATAGGCCTTCGAAGTTGAGTTTTTCGGACGTTTTCTCTTTGAAGAAAACATCAAAACTTCTCTGAAGCCCATGGGTGCCCATGTTGATCTGAGGGAAACAATCGCCGTAGCGACAGTAGCGCGCCCTGGGTGGTGGCCGTTTGTATCACTAGCCACCGCCGCTTACGGCAGCCAAAAGGCCGAGCGTCGTGGGCTCAACTGTCCCTCCAGAGTATAGTCTCCGTGATAAAACGAAGAAAAACGTAAATTACAATGGCTCACTCGAGTCCAAGTCTATGAAAATTAGTCTGTATAATAAGAATCACACCACGGTTGATATAGAACAAAGAAAAGCATAAATTACAATGGCTCACTCGAGTCCAAGTCTATGAAAATTAGTCTGTATAATAAAAATCACACCACGGTTGATATAAAACGAAGAAAAGCGTAGATATTACAATGGCTCACTCGAGTCCAAGTCTATGAAAATTAGTCTGAATAATAAGAATCACACCACGGTTGATATAAAACGAATAAAAGTATAAATTACAATGGCTCACTCGAGTCCAAGTCTATAAAATTGAGTCTATTTGATAACAATAACACGCAAAGATTGCTGACCAGCCAGATCACTTAATAAAACTAAAGAACAAAATGGCAAAGCTCGCTTGTCAACCAACACGTGTCCACAGAAGAAACTGAACTAGTACGGCGATACTGATGAAACTTGTGGGATGGGTGGTTTTCAGAAACTGTGGCATTAGGTACCTCATGAGCGAAGGCGCGAGAGCGACGAGAGGCCCGACGAGAGCAGGGTAGATAAAGGGGATGGGGTAACGGATTGCGAAACGAAGATTGAAAGTATAGCTACGGTGACAGGAACTATGCCGGGACATATTTTCAAATGCACTGTAACGTGGCAGCTCACTGCCAGTTATTTGCCTCCTCCAACGCCGCGGAACGTACCCTGCCCTCCCCGCCCCGCCTGAGTCCAGGCCGGTCGACCGGACCGCTAGAAGACGAACCACGTGGTCGGACCGGACTTCGGACTCGGGCCAACCGCCCGGTTCCCCGCGACCCCTTCCCCGCCCGACCTATTTTTGCCGGTAAATCGCGCACCTGGCGACGATTTGCCTGACCTAATTACCGGAAGAAGAAGGCCGAGCCATCTTGTTCTAGATAGTGTCCCTTGATAGACAAGTGATATAGCCCTCTGCTTTTGGAATTGTTTTTGGCATAGTCCTGACGTTCGTATTCCGCTACACTTCCACTCCGTGGAAGCCTTAGACCCCCGAGTGCCTAATCCTAGCTTTTTGAGCAACCAAGAACCCCGAGTGCGAGTGTGTGCCCCCACAGAACATTGCCACCTCCCTTGGACTCCCGTTGCCCAGCTACGAGAAGGTAGGAGATTTATATATTCCAATTTTTCCGCCTGGACCCGCCTTCCCCGTTTTCCGGAGAGGAAAACCGACGTGTACTACGTCCAAGGAACGCGCGGCTTCCCCGTCTTCCAGGCTGAGAATTTGCCCTGTTGTATTTAGCTCTGCTTGTGCTTATTGCATGCCCGCTTGCCTCCCCGCTCTCCCCGTCCCTTGCCTTGCCACCAGCTTCCCCTCGCCCCGCGCCCGTCTGGTCGGTGAGCTGCCGGTCCGACACTCACACGAGTCTGGGAGTATCGGTGTGCTCGCTCTAACACTACCCTGCCTGCGCCTGACGGGGTGCGAGCTAGCGTTACCCCCACCCTCGCTCCGCGCGAGACTTGCCGTTCGCCCACTTCTAACGGGCTATCTCATTCCTGCGTGTCCGCGCTCGCTCTCTCCCGAGACCGAGCCGCACCAGCTGATCGCGCTACCCGGCCGATTACTCAGCCGGAGAGTGACGTACTCGCCCTGCGACCCCCCCCCTAGCCCCTTTCATATCGCCGGATTGTGATAACCGATTATTGGTTGTACTTATTGAGAAATATACTATTTATTATTACCAACGCCCGTGTGTCTTCAATCTACGCCCCCACGTTCCCCTCTACCATATCCTGAGCCCCGGCACTCCCCCAACCCTTCCCGACATCCCGTTTTCCCGACTTTCCTTCGCGGCAACGCGACGAGTGGTTCGCGTAACGGACCTGGCGCCCAACTTTCTCCATCTCTCTTCAGACCATCCTCACCGTGCAACGTTGGACGAAGCGCCAAGTTTTGCTAGCATTGCCGACCCGAGTCGCCAAGGACTCGGGAGAGCGTGTTACAAATTTGGCGCCCAACGTGGGGCCCGATTGAAGACCACCCTTGGTTACCCGCGTTGGTGAACCCACCCCCTTTCCTCCTTCGCTTTAGCCCGCCTAGTTATAAGTTTCTTTTTTTCCGCTTGGTGTTTGCATCCGTACTTTTTCCCTACTGGCTTCGCTTGACTGCTTGCGCCTGCTGGCCATACGCTACCGCCCGTAGTTGTATCTTTAGCCCGTTACTAATTCATCCCTTAAGCGCAGGTGCATCTCTCAACGAGAACCATGGGGAACCTGTCGTCCAGCGAACCCGATTTGCCCGTCCCTCCACAGGGATTTAACCGCGACGACACGGACGCCGTGATCTCCTGGATCTGCGATCTCTCCGACCCGGCTCTCAACCGCCTGCTCACGCAGTTCCACCTCCGGGTGGATGACGATCCGCATCTGAACCGGTGGCGGATAATCCGCTACCACCAGATGACCCGCTGTCGTAATGCCACCTGGAACCCGTCGGAGGACGAGGTCCCCAGATCACCGCCGCCGACGCTAGCATCGGCTAGCGCGCCACCACCGGAACCTAGTCCGAACCCGATTGGTGTTTCCCGACCTTCCACGTCCGTCGGGACATTTCCGTACGCGAGTACCCCCGTAGGCACCACGGTGGCTCCTACCCCGCGCTACGCTACGGACCTCCCCGCGGAGCCAGGAAGGACCCGCGTACGATTTCGGGACGCGTTAGAAGCCGGGGACCACCGCGAAGCACCCAGTACCGCTCAGGGACAAACCCTGCCGATCGCGAACCCGGTACCCTCGCCCCGAGTCGCGTACGGACGCCCCGTTGACCCCCTGACACCCGCTCCTCTCCCCCCGCGAACGGTAGATGACTACGCGGCAAGATATCCGCGACCTCCGTTCCTGGGGAACCCGGAAACGAACCCCCCGCGCTGGGACGCGGCAACCCACTCCGTAAACCCGGCCTATACTACCCCCCGCGTGAATACCCTACCCCCGGAGTGCATAGCTTCCCCCGCGCAACCCCCGACCTACTCCCACTCAAACCCATCCCAAACCAGTACCTCCCCACCCCGCACCCAAGACCTGCAAAACATAGTTCGCAAGTGGAACGTGAAGTTTGCCGGACAACGCGATAGCAGCGTCGAGGAGTTTCTCCTTCGCGTCGAAGAATGCCGCGCGGGAAGTAATTTGACCGATCGCGACATTTATCAGTCCCTACCTTTCCTCCTGACCGGTAAAGCGCTACAGTGGCATCGACTATACCACCTTCGGTGGCATAATTGGAGCCAGTTCGCGACTGCCTGCCGGGAACGCTTTGGAGGGATAAACTTCCAAGGACGCCTCCGCGATGAAGTACGCCGTCGTACCCAAGGTCCGGACGAACCTATCGCGGACTATTTGATGAGCTTGCGCCTATTGTTAGCGAAACTCACGACCCCTTTTCCCGAGGAAGAGCAGCTCGAGCTCGCGTACGCGAACCTACACCCTGCCTACCGCGTCGCGATCCCTCGGACCGACTTCGACACCCTGGACGACCTAGAACGCGCTGGGGAATTGTTTGAAGCTTCGAGAGCGCTCGACCGCCACTATCAACCACCCCCAAAACCCGAAGACTCCGTCTTACCCGAATTCGCGTATCGAGGGTCGGAACCTACCCCTCCCCCGTCCGAGAGCACCGCGCTCACCACAGACCTGCCCGCCGCGACCCTGCCAGCAGCGAACCCGCCAGCCGCGAACCCCTCTGCTAACCCCGTAGCAGCCGCGCGGCGAGGACGCCGATCCCGCGGCAGGCGAGGCCAAGCCACCGCGCCGGCGACCGCCACCCACCCGACCTCTACGCCGAACCCTCCACCCTTGATGGCCCTCCACATCCCTCCTCCTTCGCCCCTGATCTCGTCCAACCACCCTCCGCTGATGCAGTACCTGGTACAGCCTCCAATCCAGTACCCAGGGTCCTACTACCCCCCGCAACCCTGCATGTACCCCCCTGGCTACCAGATACCATTCCTGCCTACAACAGCGACAAACGCCCGTTATCCGCCTGCGGTGGCTACTGCCAGTCCCGCGTACCATGGGCAGCAAGCCGGCTGTTTTCGCTGTGGCGACCCGTCGCACTTTGCACGAGAGTGCCCCCACCCCTCACCTGCTCCTTCCTACCCGACAGGTGACACCCCCGGAGTACCCCCCACGAGCTATGGCAGCGGCTCAGGACCCACTTCGGGAAACGCTCGCGGGAATTAGAGCCGAGGGTCCGCTCTATTCTCCCGCTGACGCGTGGACCTCCCCCCTCCCGAGACGTCTCAACCTTGAACCACCCTGTACCTCCTAGAAACCCCGATCCCCGATATTTTCTACCCATAAACATCGGAGGACGAGATCTCCGTGCCCTGTTCGATCCAGGCTCCAGCCGGACCTATATTGGACAACCTGCCATCCCGTTTTTCGCGGACGCGATAGCCCGATCCCCGCCCCGGTCTCGGGCGATGATCCAGTACCCGAATGGTACTGTAGACTCCATTGCCGGCGAAGCCACCCTCCGGATGCGATTCGCGAATCGACACCGAGACCTCACCGTGCGTTTTGCCCCCGCGATTGCCACTCCGTGTATTTTAGGAATAGATGCCATTACCGCGTTAGGAATGGTAGTAGACTTTGCCCGAGCGAAATGGAGACTCCCCGACGGAGCCGAGGGTCACTTCGAGGTGTCCTGGCCTTCCGGGCCAGCCGACCGGTCGGAAACCTCGGCCTGTGCCGGTCTCCTAACGCTTTCCCCAGCCGAAGCAGCCCGAGTAGACGCACTCCTCCGCGCTAAAGTACCGCCCCCGTCCCCCAAACCCGGAATCACTGATCTGACGATGCACACGATCGACGTGCAAGGCCACCCGCCGATTAAACAGCGGTATTATCCCGTATCTCCCAAGGTACGGGAAGCCATGTACGAGGAGGTAGATACCATGCTGGCCGCAGGTATCATCGAACCTTCTCGCAGTGAGTGGTCCAGCCCGATTGTGATGATCAAGAAAGCGCCCGGGAAATACCGGTTCTGTCTTGATTTCCGTGAAGTAAATAAAGTCGCGAAAAAGGACGCGTACCCCCTCCCCTATATGACTAGCATCCTCGATAAACTGCGCGAAGCGCGATACCTCACCAAGATCGACTTAAGCCAGGCCTACTTCCAAGTCCCTCTAGATCCGGCCAGCCGCGAAATCACCGCGTTTACCGTCCCCGGTCGCGGACTTTTCCAATTCCGGCGTATGCCCTACGGTTTATCCGGCGCTCCGGCCACCTTCCAGCGTCTCATGGACCGCCTCATCGGCCCAGAGATGGAACCTCACGTCTTTGTCTACCTGGACGACGTGATAGTCGTTAACCAAGATTTTGACGAGCACCTTCGGTGGCTGAGCCGGGTTCTCGACAAAATTAACGCCGCCGGTCTCACGGTAAATCGCGACAAATGTGAATTCTGCTGCGCTGAGGTCCGATACCTAGGCTTTCTGGTGAACAAGGACGGTCTCCAGGCCGACCCGGAGAAAATCCGCGCGATTACGGAGTACCCTGTCCCGCGAACCGTGAAACAGGTACGCCGCTTCCTAGGCATGACCTCCTGGTACCGCCGGTTCATCGACGACTTCGCGACGTTAGCTGATCCCCTGACGCGCCTTCTGAAAAAGAATCGACGCTGGAGCTGGGAAGCTGACCAGCAACGCGCGTTCGAAGCCCTCCAAGCCGCGTTAATATCCGCCCCGACCTTGACTTGCCCCGATTTTTCCCTTCCCTTCACCCTGCAGACCGACGCTAGCGACTCCGGTCTAGGTGCTGTCCTCACGCAAACCACTGAGGACGGAGAGCACGTGATCGCGTACGTTAGCCGTACCCTGACGGACGCTGAACGGAAATACACAGTGACCGAACGCGAATGCCTCGCTGTCCTTTGGTCCATCCGAAAGCTTCGTCCCTACCTGGAAGGTTACCACTTCACCGTGATAACCGACCATAGCAGCCTTCGGTGGCTACACCACCTCCGTAACCCGACGGGCCGCCTCGCCAGGTGGGCCCTGGAACTACTCGAATACGATTTCGACATCGTCCACCGGAAAGGTGCGCTGCACCAGGTGCCTGATGCGTTATCCCGCGTATACGAACCCCTCCCTGAACCCACCGCCGCCCTGAACGATCCCCAGGATCCCTGGTACACCCGCCGCGTCGAAAACGTGAAGAAAATGCCGATCCAATTCCCTGACTGGAAAGTCGAGGACGGACGATTGTACTACCACCGCGTCGATCCTTTATCCGATCCCCTGCTACCCGATCTAGACGCGTGGAAACTCGTCCTTCCTGCCGAAACCCGTCCCGCGGTACTAAACGAAGCGCATTCGACCCCGACGTCCGGTCACCTAGGAATCGAGAAGACGTACTCGCGTATCGCCCTTCTATACTACTGGCCGGGGATGTATCGCGACGTAGCTCAATTTGTTCGCTGTTGCGAGACCTGCCAACGTACGAAGGTCGAGCAATCCGGCCCGCGAGGCCTGATGGGACGCCGCGTTAGCGAACGACCTTGGGTCGCGATCGCCGCCGACATCATGGGTCCGTTTCCTCCGAGCCGCCAAGGCTTCGCCTACGGCCTTGTGATCCAAGACCTCTTCTCCAAATGGATAGAGTGCTGTCCGCTGCGGAAAGCCAACGCCGCGTCGATTCTCAAAGCGCTAGAAGAACTTGTGATATACCGCTGGGGCGTTCCAGAAGTCCTTCTGACCGACAATGGCACCGAATTCGCCAACCGCGTCATCGACCAAGCGTGTACCGAACTCGGCATCTACCACACGACCATCCCTCCCTACCATGCCCAAGCTAACCCCGTGGAACGCGTGAACCGGGTGATTAAGACGATGATCACGGCCTTCCTCGAAGGAGATCATCGACACTGGGACAAGCATCTCCCGGAATTCCGTTTCGCCATTAACTCCGCGGTCCACAGCTCCACCAAAGTCACCCCAGCCTTCCTGAACTTCGGTCGCGAACTCCACCCCCCATCCACGGTACGCCGCGCCGAAGAAGGACCCCCCGTGATCGTTCCGCTCACTCCCGACGAGTGGGAAGTCCGCGTGAGGCGCCTGGACGCGCTCCGCGACCTAGTCGGCCAGCACCTGGAAGACGCTCATGTACGGCAGTCCAACTATTATAACAAGGGACGTCGAGACATTCAATTCGCTCCGGGCGATCTAGTCTTGAAACGACAACGAGTCCTGTCCTCTGCACCTAACTATTTCGCCGCGAAACTCGCCGCGAAATTCACCGGACCGTACAGGGTGAAACGCCGACGAAGCCCAACGGTGTACAGTCTCACCGACCTGGCCGGCAACCCCGTCGGGAAAAGCCATATCCAAGACCTAAAGCCCTATCAGACCCCCCTCGAGATCCCCGCCGACCTCGCCGAGGAGGACAGTAGTCCCTCGGAGAGTGAGGAAGACCATCCCGACCCTCCAGAATCCCAAATCCCTCCCGTACCCTCCACCCCGGCTCGAACGATCGTACTAAATCCCGTCAACTTGCAGAGAGTGCAGAATGGCGACGCCCCGCAACGGCCAGGGACGCGCCAGCCGACCCCGCCGGACCCCAGCCGAGGAGCTGGACCCAGCCATCGGCCGGGAGCCGATCGACGTGACCGACCGGCAGATTCCCCTGCCCCTGGGCCTAACCCCCGGCCTTCGACGTCGCAGCCCGACGTCCCTCGCGACCCGGCAGCAGCGGGAACTCAACGCAATCCTGCAGAGGAGGCTGGCCGAGGAGGACGCGGCTATGGAAGCGGCCGACGAGGCCAGACTCCTGGCGACGCCACCCCCGTCTCCACCTCTGACGACGACGCCGACGAGCCACCCCGTGGACGAGGACGCGGCCGAAGAGGTCGCGGTCGCCCAGATGGCCGGATTGGCCATCACGACCGCTCCACCGGCTCCGACCCCCAGTCCCATGCGTCGTCCCCGAACCCCTCGCCCGATCATTCCCCTGCGCCCTCCCGTCCCCCTGGGGTCTATCCCGCCCTTGATGGGACAACCCCATCTCGCCCCACTCGGTACCTGGTACCCGCCCGGCCCTCCACTCCCTCGTCTCATGGAGATCGACCCCTTCCCGCGGTTTTACGCCCGCGGGGAAGAGGAAGACCTCGCGGTAGCCGCTCTCGGCGCCGCTCCTCCCTCTCCCGTCCCGTTCCTGCCGCCGTGCCGACCGCTCCTGGCCACTACGCCCTGCGTAGCCGCACCAGAGCCTAGCCGACGTCGCAGGAACCGACCCCGCCATCGCCAACCCCGCCGTCGCACCACCCGCCCGATCTCCCCGTCCATCTCGGGAGCCGACGTGCCCCGAGAGTGGCACCCCGAGCCCCTAGCCAGTTTAATGGACCTTCCGTCCAACCCTCCCCCGGTCGAGGAATACCTCCCTCCCCCCCTTGTTGACCCGCGAGCCTTCCTCGCACCCCCCCTGTGCCCTCAACCCGACCCCTTGTTCTGTTTGGCGTGCGAGCAGCCGACTCGCCGTCCGCCGTCCGGCTTCTCCGGGCGACGACCAACCCCCTACGCTTTTCCCCCAGCCCCCGACCCCCAGGACTTGCAGCGGGACGCAAACGACCCGCTCGTCCGAGCCCTCCTCGCCACCCTGAGGTACGTCTTCCGCGACCCTCAGTAGGTCGTGACCCCCCAACCCCAGTAGCCAGCCCCCACCCCTCCCTCTTAAAGTAGCTTGCGACCCCCGGACCTCCCTGTTTTAGTAACCCCAGACCCGCGTAGTCGGAGGCTGCGGAAACGTACGCCTCCGGCGAGCCCGTACGTTCCGTTTGGCGGGGGGGTGTTGTAACGTGGCAGCTCACTGCCAGTTATTTGCCTCCTCCAACGCCGCGGAACGTACCCTGCCCTCCCCGCCCCGCCTGAGTCCAGGCCGGTCGACCGGACCGCTAGAAGACGAACCACGTGGTCGGACCGGACTTCGGACTCGGGCCAACCGCCCGGTTCCCCGCGACCCCTTCCCCGCCCGACCTATTTTTGCCGGTAAATCGCGCACCTGGCGACGATTTGCCTGACCTAATTACCGGAAGAAGAAGGCCGAGCCATCTTGTTCTAGATAGTGTCCCTTGATAGACAAGTGATATAGCCCTCTGCTTTTGGAATTGTTTTTGGCATAGTCCTGACGTTCGTATTCCGCTACACTTCCACTCCGTGGAAGCCTTAGACCCCCGAGTGCCTAATCCTAGCTTTTTGAGCAACCAAGAACCCCGAGTGCGAGTGTGTGCCCCCACAGAACATTGCCACCTCCCTTGGACTCCCGTTGCCCAGCTACGAGAAGGTAGGAGATTTATATATTCCAATTTTTCCGCCTGGACCCGCCTTCCCCGTTTTCCGGAGAGGAAAACCGACGTGTACTACGTCCAAGGAACGCGCGGCTTCCCCGTCTTCCAGGCTGAGAATTTGCCCTGTTGTATTTAGCTCTGCTTGTGCTTATTGCATGCCCGCTTGCCTCCCCGCTCTCCCCGTCCCTTGCCTTGCCACCAGCTTCCCCTCGCCCCGCGCCCGTCTGGTCGGTGAGCTGCCGGTCCGACACTCACACGAGTCTGGGAGTATCGGTGTGCTCGCTCTAACACTACCCTGCCTGCGCCTGACGGTGTGCGAGCTAGCGTTACCCCCACCCTCGCTCCGCGCGAGACTTGCCGTTCGCCCACTTTTAACGGGCTATCTCATTCCTGCGTGTCCGCGCTCGCTCTCTCCCGAGACCGAGCCTTGCCGTTCGCCCACTTCTAACGGGCTATCTCATTCCTGCGTGTCCGCGCTCGCTCTCTCCCGAGACCGAGCCGCACCAGCTGATCGCGCTACCCGGCCGATTACTCAGCCGGAGAGTGACGTACTCGCCCTGCGACCCCCCCCCTAGCCCCTTTCATATCGCCGGATTGTGATAACCGATTATTGGTTGTACTTATTGAGAAATATACTATTTATTATTACCAACGCCCGTGTGTCTTCAATCTACGCCCCCACGTTCCCCTCTACCATATCCTGAGCCCCGGCACTCCCCCAACCCTTCCCGACGTCCCGTTTTCCCGACTTTCCTTCGCGGCAACGCGACGAGTGGTTCGCGTAACGGACCTGGCGCCCAACTTTCTCCATCTCTCTTCAGACCATCCTCACCGTGCAACGTTGGACGAAGCGCCAAGTTTTGCTAGCATTGCCGACCCGAGTCGCCAAGGACTCGGGAGAGCGTGTTACAGCACATAACTCCGTCAATATCGGCGCTGTGAGACTATTTTTTTTTTTTTATTCGACACGAAAAATGGCGTGGTTTCCGAATAAAAATAACATCTTATTTCACAATAAGTTTTCAACTGCTAATTTACAAAATAATATCGGTTTTACATATAGGGAGGTCCACGCGGAATCGGACAACGTTCAGCCTTTGCATCTCCGATTTTTTTCAAATTTTTCATGTTATAGCACCCATTGAAAAAGGCCTCCATGATTCATTTCAATTTTTTTCGCCCAGCCGTTTTCGAAATGTCGATTTTTGAAAAAAATCGCTCTTTTTTTTCAATTGTCCGTAACTCCGCCAAAAATGGGCCAATCAGGACGGTTTTTGTTTCTAAATTCACGTTTTTGAACACACTTTTGGAATATTAAACGTAAAAAATGTTCGAATCTGTATTTCTATAAGATTTTCAAATTTTGAGTTTAAAATGTTGATTTCCGAAAAACACGTAGCGATCGATTTTTCGATTTTCTTGAAAATTAAAAAAAAAAAACTGTCACTTATCCCCTAAATTTAAAGCCTAGTCCCATGATGGGTGAATGATGGGATCCATTTTTCGTGTTTTTCGGAAATCAACATTTTGAACTAAAAATTCGAAATTTTATAGAAATACTGATTCGAAAATTTTTTTCGTTTCATATTCCAAAAGTATATTCAAAAACGTGAATTTAAAAAAAAAACCATCCCGATTGGCCCATTTTTGGCGGTGTTACGGACATTTGAAAAAAAAAAGATTTTTTTCAAAAATCGATATTTCGAAAACGGCTGGGCGAAAAAAATTGAAATAAATCATGAAGGCCTTTTTCAATGGGTACCATAACATGAAAAATTAAAAAAAAACTCGGTGATGCAACGGCTGAACGTTGGCCGATTCCGCGTGGACCTCCCCATATGTAGTTTCAATTGAAGTATACCTACAGAAACGCATGAAAATTTCAAAACAAATCAGCTAGGCACTTCGAAGAATGCAGTACCATCCAAGAGTTTGGGATCAGTTCGCTAATTTTCGTTCCGGACAAAAAGTTTGTTATCTGTGCCAAAAGGAGGCGTAGATGAATGATCAAGGTGGCATTCGAAACGAGAAAGAAGCAGCTTTATCATGCGTTTTGCACAAATTTGCTACGATTTTTTTCTTTGCACTTACCAGATGACGTTGAACATGATTTTCTTTTTCAATTTTATAACTTCTATAAAATCACGTGTAATTTTATGGAAAATGACGATAAAAATTTACTCACAACAAGACTTAAAAGACGGAAGATTAGGCTTTAATTGGATCTTTTGATTTTTTTTTGTGATGTAAACGATTTGTCGGGGCCTCGTGTGAGTGTACGGACAGCCCACCAGCGGCCTGTAGGTGATCCGTCGAGATGGAATGGGACTCATGTATAACTTGTTTGAAAAATAACAGCGATTCTCCATCCCATTTTCCTATTTCCGTGTTCGTGGACTTTGTTGTTAGATGTGGCCCGAAAACGTTCAACTTTGAATTTGCTCTTACTTACCTGTGAAAAGTGGAAATGGAGATCCGTGTGAACATCACGTATTCGTGTTCGGTTGATTAAAATCCATGAAGTGACGAAATCTTATTGTTTGTCGACATCTGCATGCATACGCCATATTAGTCGGGTCGCGGACAGAATGGATTTTCGCGAAATAACAACGCTGCGGAAAATATCGATTGCTGCAATGATGTACATGTGAAAAAAATAGTCGTTCGAGTGCACCGAGCAATTTTTAGGTGCGTGTATCTCCGATTTTCGTGATCAGAAAGACATATCCTAACCGTGCTTTAGAATCAGAAAGCCTTCATCTTTCAAGCCATAAACACACAAAAAAAGTCGAAAAAACTTTCTTGCCCGCGAATTTTACGTTACATTTTTGGTTTTTGTCCTATGGCTGTCCATAGGGTCCTATGAAGTGCATATTATTTTTTCATTTTTTGGTATTGGAAAATATAGTATTGGCGTGGTATAGGAAATCAAATACCTATTTTCAATATACGGATTTCGTATTCGGTAGTTTCGGTTGATCGGAATTTGGGTATTTACCGCAAAATCCAAGTTTCGATCGATACCAAAAATTCAAAATTGGGTGATAACCTAAATGTTGACTAACGAAATGAATAAAGGGTATTATCGAGTGGCAATGAAATGGCTGGGGTATTTGATAAATCAAATCCATGTAGAGGAAAACCAAAAAAAAAAACTGAAATGAATAAATAAATGAATAAATTCCCCAAAAAATCAGGGAATCAGTTTTGGGTCTCATCTCAATATTCCAGCAGTTTTCATTACAATATGTTCAATCGAATAACAAATAGAAATTCAGAAACAATGCAAAACGGGTGAAAACGAAGCGAAACGCCAAAGTCAGATACGACGATATCGTCATAGATTGCCGGCGGAAAGTTAATATACCTATATGTATATTAGGGCGGATAAGAAAAAAAAATTTGCCGGCTACCCTCAAAAATCAAAGATATTGCTGAAATGAAGGTCTCCGTGGAAAGATTCGATTTTTTGAATTTTTTTCGGGGCGCGCGGGACGTTCAAAAGTCCCACTTTTAGCGTCAAACTTACGTTACGATAGCCCCGGCCGGCGGGTAGCCCGGGCCCTCGCAGCAATGTACATTTTCCGTGTGTTACCTATGAAGGTTTTTTTCTGTTTCCGCAAGTTTGTGTCCCACTAGACACGTGCCGTCAGTTCAGGCGGATCGAGTGTGGCGTTCAGACTATACATTGCTGCGATGGCCCGGGCTACCCGCCGGCCGGGGCTATCCCCCTCGTCCCTATATATGTATATATTGTACATTATATCGACCACTCAATTTCCCTCATCATTTTGATTCGCATCGCAATTTTTTATACAATTCTTCGATTTTAAAGAAGCACGCATTTGTTCAAATTTTCCTTTACCCGTTAATTTTTCATGATTATTCGAACCCATCCCAAAATCGAATTTTTTTTTTTGAATCTGACAAAAATGTTAAACGATCTGACTCTTCATTCCGATCATTTTGACACCCGTCCCATAATAGGTCGACTGTTTGTTTTTACTTTTCTTTAGCGCTTCAAACGTTTTGAACGAACAAACCGTCGTTTTTCAACGTTATGAAAATTGTCAAAAAAAGTACGAAATGCTTGAAAAAAGCTCAGAAGGGAGTCGTGCCTTATCCTGGGTTCTGCAGCAACAGATTCAGAATTGATCACAGAATTTTTGAGATTTTTTTGAGAATTTTTGTAACGTTGAAACACGGCAATTTCTTTGTTCAAAATGTTCGATGGGCGAAAAAATAAAAATGAAAAAAAATCGGCTCATCATGTGATGGGTGCCAAAATGGCCGGAATAAAAGGTTAGATTTTGGGAAACAATTTTAGATTTACAACAAAGTATGATTTTGCGATGGATTTGAATAATCTTGAAGGAAAAAGTCTGGAAAAATTCAGCAGTGGTTTTTTGAAACCGAAGAATCGTAGGTATAAAGTATCCCGGAGCGCATTAAAAATGGTGAGGGTAAATTATTGGTCGAGCTGACATAGAATACCCCATATGTTTGCGCATCACAGTTTAAATTATTAATAGTTTGAAGATGAGAAACTTGTACTTACCTGTAAGAACCTGAAATTTAATTAGTCAAAAATACTTTTCACAGATGCGATGACATGAAATAACTGAGTAGCAAACAATATTGTGTGATTGAAAATCGTGGCAAAACTAGCTGCAGGAGAAGTATAGCTGTAGAACCTCATTTCGGTTCTTAAGGTTCTTTCAAGAGAAAAACACTTTTTTATTGGTCGACAAATATTAGAAGTGGGAGAGATCAAGACGACTCACTAGAAACCGTAATTGTTACCCCGAAGCCCATGAAGCTAAGAGTTTAAGACGTTATTCCGTATCTTCAACAACCCTGGCATTTTCACTCTTGCGAATCGTTATACAGGGTGATTCACTTCTACCGGGCCACTTTAGGTAGTAAGATTCCTCATGAAATTCTGAGACTAAAAGTCCTTTACGAAAAATTCGATAGACCCTTAGTTTCGGAGCTAGGGAGGATCTTGTTCAACCAATCACAGCGCTCATACGTGACTCGGACAGGGCCGTCTGAATCGAATAAAATGTATTTTCCATTCCGTTGTGAATGAGTGCGGCATACGTCGTAACTGAAACGTTCACGACATCCGAAAATTGCTCCAGGCGTTTGGTCTCGTCGTTTGCGTCGCCTGGTCGCGAGCATCATAGTTTTCGTCGTCCAGGTCGTAAGCTTCGTAGTTTCCGTTGTCCAGGTCACGCTTTTCAACGTTAGCTTCATCCAGGTCGCGTGCACCGTAGTTTTTCGTCGTCCAGGTCGTAAGCTTCGTAGTTTCCGTTGTCCAGGTCACGCTTTTCAACGTTTGCTTCATCCAGGTGACGTGCACCGTAGTTTTCGTCGTCCAGGTCGTAAGCTTCGTAGTTTCCGTTGTCCAGGTCACGCTTTTCAACGTTTGCTTCATCTAGGTCGCATGCACCGTAGTTTTTCGTCGTCCAGGTCGTAAGCTTCGTAGTTTCCGTTGTCCAGGTCGCGCTTTTTAACGTTTGCTTTATTCAGGTTGCGTGCACCGTAGTTTGCGCCGTCCAGGTCGCAAGCTACATAGTTTACGTCGTCCAGGTTGTACGCTCCGTAGTTTACGTCACCCTGGCCACGCGTTTTGAAGTTTGCTTTGTCCAGGTAGAGAGCATCGTAGTTTGCGTCGTCCAGGTTGCGCTTTTCAAAGTTTGCTTCGTCCAGATCGTGAGCATTATAGTTTGCGTCGTTAGTTTGCGTCTTACAGGTTGTGCGCTTCATAGTTCTGGTCGTCCAGGTTGTGCGCTTCATAGTTAAGGTTGTCCACATCGTAAGCTTCATAGTTTGCGTCGTCTGGGTTGCAATTTTTAGGCCTGGTCATTCGCTTCGTAATTTTCCTATTTCGGGTTGTGCGTTTCGTAGTTTCCGTCGTCCAGACCATGTGCTTTGTAGTTCTCCTTGTCCATGTCGTGCACTTCATAATTTCCCTAGTCCTGGTCATCCGTTTCGTAGTTTTTGTGGTGCAGGTCATACGCGTTGCAGTTGTCATCAAATAAGAGGCCCGTATAAGTGCAATTTTTGTTACTCAAGACTTTAGTCGTTCTCCTGTATTTGGACAATACTTTGTGCATTTACAGCCTATTTAATTTTCTCTTCTACACAGGTGAACTGCATTCTACGTATGAATTCGGAGGCGTAAATCATGTGTGATGTAATTAATGTAACAACTCATAACCAGGATGGAATCTCCATGAAATCATTTTACGAAAATTTAAAGGATATGAAGATAATGATTAGTCTTTGATTTCAGGTAACAGTATCATATTTATTCATTCGTTCAACATCAAAATGATGATTGGAAAATTGTACAATAAACATTTAACAGTATTTTATTTAATTAACTACACGAATAACTTTTCACCCATCAACTAACGTATCGTGAACCTCAAAAATACGTTCAACGACAAAATGTAATGGGCCAAATACTCCAAATTCGAAATAGTACTTGATATCTCAAATACGCATCAAGCCTGATCATCAACATAAAATAGGTATTTAGTCATCTTTTATTTTTGTTGGATGCTTTGGCATGCTCAATTATTATGTGCCATTATTTTGGACATACGAGACTTGTTAAAATTACCTTCATCTGTTATACGCTTTTATTGACAGTTCAAAGTGATGTCACGGTTTTTGTCGACGTATTTTTTTCATTAACTAGGGCATTAGCGCGCTACGCGCGCTCTTTAGGTTAATGATTAATGATTATATTTTTTATTTAAAACAAAGATATTTTTTCACTGCAAGTAAACTTCATCCGATTGATCTGACTTCCGATTGATCACTTGACTATAAAATATACAAATTCACGCTAAAGTTGACAATTGTCAGTAACCTAAATATGCAGATAGTACAACATAATTGTATCACATGACGCCTAGGCGCAAATTAACACCAGCTAAAGGGGACAGGTATGCCGCGGGTGGGAAAATGCAACATTGTCGTCCAAGATCAATCTATTTTTTCACCAAACTGAACTTTCATATCGTTATAATCGTCTCAAATACGGACTGGAAATAAATTGAATGGCGGGAAATTGAAAAATTTTGGAATACGTTTGATTATTCCAACTGCGACCAGTGAGGTCCCCTCAATAAACATGAACATAATAATGAACATACGCACAGTCACTTAACCCTATACCCCTATGTATCTACGTCGGTATTTCAGAATGCCTGTACGTAATTTCGGGTGATTAGAAGTTTTAAAGTTGACTTTCTTTACGATCTGTGATTCGATGCTGCTGTTTAAGAGCTTCTTGATTTCTGCACATTGAAAGTGGGTACTATTATTTTCTTATTCATTTGATTTCGTTTTATACAGGTTGATTCAGAACGAAGGCACCATCGGGCAAAGTCGTATTCTTCTTCGGTTTTCGAGTAGTGACCGTTTAAAGTCCGATCTATAGGATCGTTTCTCAGTTGTGCGCGGAAGTCCAATTAAGTCTAATTAACAACCTTGGAAGACGTCTCAAAGAGATAATTTTGAATGAAAATATTGAAGAAGTAGAAAAATTGATTACTGCAGTAAATTCAGTAAGAATAAAAATTAATTTACATCAATTATCAACTAATTTTGTGGGTCCGATACGACAGACAAAATTTTAGTTTTATCTTCTTGAGAGGAATACGACACTGACCGGTGGTGCCTTTATGCTGAATCACCCTTTATATGTTACTAATTTTATAATTCATCTAAAACCTTTGCAGTGACTTCATCACTGGTAGAAATTCTTCTCTTTGGTATTACACTTGCGTTGCCAAGTTCGTCCTCCGTCATCATTGTGTCATCTCTTTTGTAGATCATAGAATAATCTTCGAGGATTATGTATGGTAGTTTTTCCTGTTTGTTCACTTTTCCCACTATTGTTATGGGTTCACCTCTTCTGAATGTTTCCTTCTTCTCTGTAGATCCGACTCTTACTTGTATTTTATGAATACCTTGAGCTATGCACCCAGCTTCGTACGAACATCCAGAGTACACACTAATTTTTCTAAATTCTGCCTTCATGTGGGCTTGGATCACTGTTTTGGAAATGTTTATCAATTAATTTATCATGTATTTTTACTTTTCATCACGTAAGTGATAGGAAAGTATTGGTTTTGTGTCAAAAACGACTTTCGCCAATTCAAAAAATTTTCGACTTTCGGACCCTTTAGCTAACGTGACACATGATTCTGAACATAAGTTGATTTGTCTGTCTGTCGGTCCATCACAAATATAATTCAGCGCAGTGTTCTAAAAAACGACGGCGTGGACAAATTTCATACTTTACAGGATTATAGCTTGTGTTCTGACGATGAAAAATTACTATGTCTCCTTAAAATTGACCAACCAGTTAGGCCGGAAAAAAATAAACAGTGATGAAAAGTCTAGGGTAACCTGGTTGACCCATTTTTTTGATTGACTTTCACTTAATAATTAATCCCGTTTCACTCCATATATTTTCCAGTCGAATTAATTTTGCTTCTTCCTCTGTATTTTGTTTTTTGATTTTGCTTAATACATTTATAAGCGTGTTTGTACGGACAGTCAGATCTATTAATGTGTTTCCGATGCTGACTTTTGGTTTTCTCAGCTGAGCAACTGCTCCATCAACATGTACAATCTGAAATGATTATTTTTTTCAAACTTTTTTCATGATTTGTTGTTATTTTTAACACGCTTTTTACTTTTCATCACGTAAGTGATAACTGTAAAGTATTTGTTTCGTGTAAAAAAGGACTTTTGCAAATTCAATTTTTTTCGACTTTTGGACCCTTTAGCTGACGTCACATATGATTCTGAACATACGTTGGTCTGTCTGTGTGTCTGTTTGTCTGTCTGTTTGAACGTCGAGTTATTTGTTTTAACTTACATTATTTGGTTTAATAAATGGAACAACTCTGCTGGCATCATCATTCCAAGCGTAGAACTGCATGCATTGTCCAGTTAGATTTTCGAGAGTGAATTTGAATAGTAACATGTCTTTGTTCGGTCCTTTCCATTGCGGAGCTTCTATATTTTTCACAATTCCAATGAAATGTCTATAATTTTGTAATATGTTCCTTTTTAATTTGTTCAATTTCGAATTACTATACATTTTTTTAACCCTTCAACTGACGTCACACATGATTCTGAACATACGTTGGTATAATAATTCAGCGTGATGTTCTAGAAAACGACCGGACGGAATTTTTTTAAAACTTTACAGGATTATAACTTGTGTTTTGACGATGAAAAATTGCCATGTCCCATCAAGATCGACTAAATGGTTGGGCCGTAAAAAATAAATAGTAATTGAAGAAAAATAATTATTCAGCGCGGTGTTCCGGAAAACGGCTGTATCGAAAAAATTTGAAACTTTACAGGATCATAGTTAGTGTTCTGACGATGAAAAATTGCTATATCTCATTAGAATCGACCAACCAATTGGGCCGAAAAAAAAATGAATGGCGATGAAAAGTCTCGGGCAACTTGGTGACCCATTTTTTTTTTACTTACATTGTTGAATCATGTTCAACTATACATTCGATTGCTTCTTTCGATGTTATTAATTTCATCGGATCTGTTTGTCCTATGAAATCTATTTCATCATCTATTTCTGTTGTATCGCATTCTTCATCACTTAAGTTTTCATTTTCTATTACAGATGTAGATTCATCATGGTAATCTGTTACTTCACGTATAATATTGTCGAGCTCTTCCTCTAGTGAGTCATTTTTTTTCTCGTTTCTAAAGCAAATAGAATGCGTAATATATTATCTTTTTGAATATGGAGTCATCCTTAGTGTATAAAAACGGTTTAAGCATGGAGATTTTATCATGCTGAATTTTTTAGATTGCAATTATTTTACTCTGACACGACAAACATCAACTTGTATTTTAAACGATGTTCTTCGAAATGTTTAATGCTTTTAAAATTTTTGAACTTGCTTCAAAAATAAAGGGAATAGCGATACGTCTTTCGCACATTTGGTAGAGTGTATGTATAGTATACGCTTTACGTAGCCTCAATTACCAATGGCTATTACAAATTGAAACTGTGGGGTAAAATAAATGTATTCAACGATGAAATAGCTATTGGGAATTACATCGAAGTAAAAGGGTTGTTAGAAAAAACAACAAAATGGACTGATGCAACTAAAAGTGAACGAATCCAACGATTAAGAAATTTCTAAAGGAAGCAAAACGTCCTCTGACAAAATCCTGTTAGGATATCATAATATAATGTGATGTAGACTTAAAAGTGAGATCTATTTGACATCTTCCTGGTATGTATACATATTCAAAATCACAAACGACGTTCTTTAGAATGATTATATTTACTCAGTAGTATTAGTAGTCTCCCCGCTGTCCAACATCTCTTGCATTGAAAATAGATGGGAGATATTTTCTTGCTGATATATTTTGATTTTCTTGTTGTAAGTTTTCATCACGGACGTATGTGATTATATGTTTTTAATACATGAAAATCTGGTTGTTAGGTATCAACGATGCAATTGATATCTATTCAATCTAATACTCAGAATTAGTTCACAAACAGTCCTGAGTTTTTACTTTGTGTCTGTTCTTTTGACTGTGTATACATACCAGAGAAATGTAAAATAGATTCTACTTTGAAGTTTACTCTGAATGAATTCACGAATGGTTCACAGATTTATTAAATGATTTCCGGGTGCGTTCCGAAATACGCTGCCAGCGTTAAAAATCCAGCGGGAGAGAAATAGAGCTAATCAATAACGGTAGTATGACGAAGAAGCAGAACTACTGACAGTACTGCCAGCTAATTTCGGAACGCACCCTTCATTTAAACGACGGTGGCAATATTCAATTAAAACACTTTTACATTTTACTTTTTTTCTGTTCTGGTGTATTCTTTATTGAATTACTTCTTTTTAAGCTGTCAAGTGGTCAGGTGCCGGAATTTTATATATTAGAAGAAATTGATTCTTCAATTAATTGCCTATGGCAATAATTAACATATAATACTCATTTCATTTTTTATATTGGAGTTATAACATAAGTTATAAGTAAGACCAATAGTCAAATAAGGGAAAAGAAATCCTCATCAACAAACATATCATATCATCGTCATCATAGTATTGATTGAATTTCTTGTATCAAGTAGAATATTATAGAAATTACGATCGCGCAATTCGTGCAGTTATCGTAGTTTCAAGTTTCTATCATCCCCGGGTAACAATTTTCGGTGGCAACCATACAGCAGCTACATGGCCGAACCCACCTTGCTACCTGGCCGCTATCTGGCCGGTTGGCGGTTTTATCCCGGCATGTACCCGGCAACGACAACCAACACATGTGGGCATTACATGGCAACCATGTGGCGAACGTTCATGGTTTCTTCTTGGTTTCGAGGTCATAGCCACATGGCACGAATAGGTAGCAGCTATGTGGTATGAACCTGGCATTCACAAAATCTCGCTACTAAGATGCCGTAATAAAGCCAAGTAGCAGCTTTGCAGCTCCGCTACCTGGCCGCCTTCTCGAAACCAACGAGAAACCATAAAGCTTTGCCAGGTCATTGCCATATGTCGCGCACATGGGTTGGTTGTCGTGGCCATGTAAAAGCTGCGAGAATTTCGTGATTCCACCACATTCAGGCCACCAGTTTCTAAACTAGTGCTGCCTTTTGAATGCCAATAGTATAATGACGGAATAAAGTAACAAAACGTCGCAGTTTCTGAAATTAGTTTTAAAATTTTCATTGATTTATGAAATCAAATTGAAAAGAGTCTCCAAGATAGTCTACCATGTATACGGTATGAATCTGACTCAGTAGTCGGAAGTGCTTTCATTCGGCTAAAAACACATGGGTCTAGTGTACACGGTCTCATTTGACTTGTGAGAGCCAAGCGAGTCGCCACCCATCTATCGGCATAAAGGAGTATCAATTTTCATGGCCATCCGAGGTGGCCGCCAGGATGATGCCAAGTACCGAGAAACCCTCAGGTCTTGACGGAAATCGACTGTCCGTTTTCCAAACTACGCGGCAGTTAATGTTGGCGGCCAGGTACATGCCAGCTAACCTGAAAATAAGGCAGTTGTAGCTTGGCCCATATAGCAGCGCAACATGGTGGCCACATAGGTGCTATTTAATCTCCAGACATGGCTGTTCCACTTTTGCCGACGTAAAAGCAATGTGGCAACGCGAGGTGGCGGCCAGATGAATGCCAGTTTATCCCGAGACATGGCTCAGCCACCTCTGCCGAAGTAAAAGCTACATGGTGGCTCGAGGTGGCGGCTTTGGGAAAAATACCTCGATTTGCGATCTCGCTACGCCAGCTACAGCCGTACTGGAGCTAGGTGGCGTGGTAATGTAGCAGCAAGATGGCAACTGAATTGTTTTGAGATGTAGCAATGCCAGATTACCCTACTTTAATTCGAGCTGGCACGAATTGGTGGCGGCCAGGAACAAACCAGGTAGCAACCTTACATCGGATGCATCTGTGGAAGCGATATTGGGTAGCTACGTAGTTGCTGCAATGAAACAACACCGACAACCTATATCGGGTAGCATCACTGTCGCCATAACAGAAAGCCAGGTGGGAGCGATGCTGCCGCCATATCGTTATCAAACCTCGACCTTCAATGTGGGCTGCCAATACTATTGCCATGCTCATGCCATGTGGCATTATTGTGGCAAGTGGGCTAGCCATGTAGAATGTTACCCGGGTCGTCATCATAGTATTGATTGAATTTCTTGTATCAAGTAGAATATTATAGAAATTACGATCGCGCAATCCGTGCAGTTATCGTAGTCTCAAGTTTCTATCATCGTCATCATAGTATTAATTGAATTTCTTGTATCAAATAGAATATTATAGCAATTACGATCGCGCAATCCGTGCAGTTGAATATTATAGCAATTACGATCGCGCAATCCGTGCAGTTATCGTAGTTTCAAGTTTCGTGCACACAAAAAAGTAATTAATAGCCAACTTACCTCAAAATTACGGCACCTGACCACTTGACAGCTTGAGCACTTTTCTGACAGTTTATTAAAAACACGCGCAAGTCATGAAGAATCGACGATAACCAATCACATTCGGAATAAAAAGGTTACGCAGGAACTTGGCAGGAACAGTCGAAAAACTCGCAAAAGTCTCGCAAAACGATATTTCTTCCAATATCTTTTTTATGTAAGGATTTTGAAACAATTCATTCGAGTTTAAACTAAAATCAAGTAATTTCATCTCATTTGTTATAATATTTAAACTTTGAATTCAAAATTAATGGTGAATCAAACTAACGTCTGAAATTGACTACTTGAAGACCTATCAGGATAATCGTATTGATGAAGCTTTTTTCTGGTGGAAGACTAGATTTGTTATCTATTCGATTCACGGTAAAAATTATCAACGTTTCATCTAGAAAAGATCTATTGTAAGAGACTATTTCGGCATTTCATTAATTTGTACGACTTGTAAATTTTAGAGATAGCTCCCATACGGGTTAATTAAAATTGTTTCATTCTGGATCAATAGCATTCACAGTAAGTGTTCGAAATGCCCCCCGTGCTTTAGAATGCAAAGATTTACGCGACGAATGAAACTCTGTTGTACATTTTCCAGCATTTCGGGCGTTACGGATGCAATGGCCACAGCTATGGCAGCTCTGAGTTGTTCCTCCGTATCAATTCGCACTTTGTAGATATGTTCTTTCACGTGTCCCCATAGAAAGAAATCCAGTGGATTGAGATCTGGTGACCTTGGCGGCCAGGCAATGGGACCACCACGTCCAATCCACGCATTTGGGAACACGCGGTTCAGAACATCACGTGCAGGTCGAGCGTAATGTGCAGGCGCACCGTCGTGTTGGAAAAAAGTGTCATCAACTTCGATCCCAGCGTTCACAAGTACTTGTGGTAGGCTCTCGTCCAGAAAAGCAGAATAGTTCGCTCCATTCAGACGCGCGGGAAATTCGATTGGGCTCAATTGTGAAAACGATCCCGATTGATAATAATGTATTCTAATCGAACTCAGCCATGCTAGTGTTAGGACTGGAAAGACCTTCTAGAAGAATCTCATTGATGAGTTATAGCTTACTAAAACATTGCCTCTGATTCCTGCCCAATAATTAATTGAGAATCGGGCTTGGAACCCACGAACGCTTGAAGCGCGTGGATTTTCGACGTCCCACATGTGAAGGTTATGATAGTTGAATGAGCCTTCCCTGCCAAACGTCGACTCATCCGTAAATAGGATTTTCCGAGAAAAGTCAGGATTTGCGGCATTTTGATGTTCGATCCATCGACAAAATATCAAACGTTGCGGATAATCGCGAGCCTGCAGACACTGCACTCTTGTATAATGAAACGCGTGCATCACGTTATCTTTCAGTATGCGTTGAACGGTAGAATAACTGGCTGCACATATCCTGGCGATCTCTCTTATGCTCAAGGTGGGATCGTCATCCACAGCATCCAGCACCATTATTTCGGTGGCAGGGACCCGCGCATTTCGTACCCTTCCGATGCCGCCAGCTCGATTTATGGCAACTGCACCCGTCTCCCTGGTTCGGCTGACCAACCTCAAAATCACATCCTTGTTAGGTTGTCTTCGATGCGGAAATCGGACTCCGTATTCTTCTGCAGTTCGACGTGCAGATTGATTACATGCACCATACAACATCAGCATGTCAAAATATTCCGCATTTGTATAACCCACTTTATTATTTAATTTTCAATGAAATTCACGACAGATTCATATACGCGATAAAACTGTTTGCGGTTTCCATGGGTTGTTTGATATGGAAGAAAACACGGTGAAACAGGCTCAATGCGTATTCGGAATACCAGGTACTGTTCCGATTTTAGAGGATTTATCTCATTACATTTTGTCGATGAACAGATTTTCGAGGTTCACGATGAATACGTTAGCTAACAGGTTGAAAGTTGATCGTGCAGTTAATTAGATAAATGTTAAATGCTTCTTGTACAATTTTCTAATTATGACTTCAATGTTTGAAAAATGAATAAATCTGATACTGTTACCTGGATTCAAAGACTATTCATTATCTTCAGATCCTTCAAATTTTTGAAAAATGATTCCATGGAGATTTCATCCCGGTTATGGAATTGTTACATCATTGACAGGATACTTCGTTTACACATGATTTACGCAAGAGTCTTCAGTAACAAAAAATGCACTTGAACGGGCAACTAGTGTAATATTGACAACTGCACCGCGTATCCCCTGCACCACGAAAACTACGAAACACATGACCAGGACTAGGGAAATTATGAAGTGCACGACATGGACAAGGAGAACTACAAAGCACATGGTCTGGACGACGGAAACTACGAAACGCACAACCCGAAATAGGAAAATTACGAAGCGAATGACCAGGCCTAAAAATTGCAACCCAGACGACGCAAACTATGAAGCTTACGATGTGGACAACCTTAACTATGAAGCGCACAACCTGGATGACCAGAACTATGAAGCGCACAACCTGTAAGACGCAAACTAACGATGCAAACTATGATGCTCGCGACCTGGACGAAGCAAACTTTGAAAAGCGCAACCTGGACGACGCAAACTACGATGCTCTCTACCTGGACAAAGCAAACTTCAAGACGCGTGGCCAGGGTGACGTAAACTACGGAGCGTACAACCTGGACGACGTAAACTATGTAGCTTGCGACCTGGACGACACAAACTACGGTGCATGCAACCTGAATAAAGCAAACGTTAAAAAGCGCGACCTAGACAAAGGAAACTACGAAGCTTACGATCTGGACGACGCAAGTTACGATGCTCGCGACCTGAACGAAGCAAACTTCGAAACACGTAACCTGGGTGACGTAAACTATGGAGCGTACAACCTGGACGACGTAGACTATGCAGCTTGTGACCTGGACAACGGGAACTACGGTGCACGCGACCTGGATGAAGCAAACGTTGAAAAGCGTGACCTGGACAACGGAAACTACGAAGCTCACGACCTAGCCGACGGAAACTACGGTGCACGCGACCTGGACGACAAAAGCTACGATGCTCGTGACCTGGACCAAGCAAACTTTGAAAAGCCCGACCTGGATGACACATACTACGGAGCGTACAACCTGAGTGACGCAAACTACGGTGCACGCGACCTGAATGAAGCAAACGTTGACAAGCGTGACCTGGACAACGGAAACTACGAAGCTTACGACCTGGACGACGAAAACTACGGTGCACGCGACCTGGATGAAGCAAACGTTGAAAAGCGTGACCTGGACAACGGAAACTACGAAGCTTACGACCTGGACGACGAAAACTACGGTGCACGCGACCTGGATGAAGCAAACGTTGAAGAGCATGATCTGGAGAACGGAAACTACGAAGCTCACGACCTAGACGACGGAAACTACGGTGCACGCGACCTGGATGAAGCCACCGTTGAAAAGCGTGACCTGGACAGCGGAAACTACGAAGCTCACGACCTGGACAACAAAAGCTACGATGCTCGCGACCTGGACCAAGCAAACTTCAAAAAGCCCGACCTGGATGACACATACTACGAAGCGTACAACCTGGGCGACGCAAACTACGGCGCACGCGACCTGAAAGAAGCAAACGTTGACAAGCGTGACCTGGACGACGGAAACTACGGAGCTTACGACCTGGACGACGAAAACTATGATGCTCGCGACCTGGACGACGCAAACGCGCGTGACCTGGACGACGAGACCAAACGCCTGGAGCAATTTTCGGATGTCGTGAACGTTTTAGTTACGGCGTATGCCGCACTCATTCACAACGGAATAAAAAATACATTTTATTTGATTCAGACGGCCCCGTCCGAGTCACGTATGAGCGCTGTGATTGGTTGAACAAGATCCTCCCTAGCTCCGAAACTAAGGGTCTATCGAATTTTTCGTAAAGGACTTTTAGTCTCAGAATTTCATAAGGAATCTGACTACCTAAATTGGCCCGGTAGAAGTGAATCACCCTGTATAGTTCAAACCAGTCGTTTTGGGATCACGATTCAATCTGACAGAATAAACAGTATTATCATACAACAAATTGTAAACGATAGAACGTGATCGGCGTGGTAGTTTGGGTACAGTTAAAATGTACAGGTTGTAACAGTTTATGGACACGAACAAAATCAAGGGATTTTATCGAAATGTCTTTGTAGTAATGTTCATCGATGCATGCTTCGTGGCTAACTTCTTTTTTCCGAATTTTGTTTCCTTTCTACTCGTCTGTCATGTACCTATGGCGCGCGGAGCAGTTGATAGAAGCAGCTTGATAAACAATTGCTGCAACTCTCCCGCCGCTGTCATCGGGTGCGTTCTTTTATGCAGCGAGAATAGCAGCTGCACGCTTTCATTGGTCATTTCCATTTGATTCTTTGATCCGATTGGATTAGCAGTGCAGATCTGCTGTAGTCACTGCATAAACAAATGCAGCCATTTGCTAACCTACCGTCGACTGTTTCTCCGGTCATGGGCACACAAAATATCAGTAGAAAGGAAGCAAAACTCGGAAAAAGGAAGTTAGCCACGAAGCATGCATCGATGAACATTACTGTACATAACAAATGTCCGAACAAGTGAGTGTATGCGACTAAACATAAATAGTTGCATTCAACACACCAAGCGCTTGTTAAGGTGGTGCAACAGTCGACTGGCGTAAAGTACGCACATCGCTCACTATTTTGACTATTATCTAAGCCTACGCTTCACTGACGCAAATATAATTCACACCCAGCCATGCAGTATGAAATACCGAACACATCCATGCAAAAACATCTTGATTTTAGGCAACCACAAAGTCGTAATTTGTCAGCGCGTAATCCGGTGATACTATCGATTTAGGCTGTTTACGCGCTGACAAATTACGACTTTGTCGTTGCCTAAAATCAAGATGTTTTTACATGGATGTGTTCGGTATTTCATACTGCATGGCCAGGTGTGAATTATATTTGCGTCAGTGAAGCGTAGGCTTAGATAATAGTCAAAATAGTGAGCGATGTGCGTACTTTACGCCAGTTGACAGTTGCACTACCTTAATAGCGGATTGTTGAACGGTCTGCTACAATCCAGCAAAAGAAAGCGCTGCCTCCGTTGAACAAGCGTAAAATTTTTCGCTGCCTAGCGCTTGAAGCGCTAGCATAATTTCGCTAGATGTGTTGTATGCAACTGTTGATTCCCCTCAAGGTTAGTAGATTTTATTTACGTACTTCCAAATGGTATGTAATATAATATTTCTGAGAAGACGTCGTCATTTTGCGACAAAAATTATAGAGAAGTGCAGGCAAAAAGCGCTTAGCTTACATATTGACAATTTGAATGTGTTTGGGGGATATTTCTCCCAAAATCATCTCTATCTTTCTCTGGGAATTGAAGACCTAAGAGACAGGATTGTAGAATCATAATTCGCAAAGTTCTGTGAATTCATTCAATATTATCTCATACAAAGATTATGAAAAATCCGTTTGAAAGCGTATCTCGTCGGCTTTAGAATGCTTTTTATTTCGTTTTGATATGATTATCTTCCGCCCAGATATCGCCTACATTATCCTTTTTCATGTCTGGCACAAAATGTAAATCACAGATTCCTTGCCCGAAATTACCGACAGGTATTCGGATTCCTCTAAGAGGAGCACGACAATTTCGTCTATGTCGAAAATATTGTCATCTCCGTGGTTTTGGAATGGAACTATGCAAACCGTGGGCGTACGTCCCCGGTACCGAGGGGTACGTCACACGACCGAAATCAAGTATTGTTCTGCCGCGCGAGACGCCGGGGCCGCACCCTCATTGGTCTGTTTTATGCTCTCATTCGAAGACAGTGAGGAATGCAACATTCTGACACACACAAATTTGTCTCGTTTCTTCGAGAAGAATGCGATTATACTCTGTCCACCCGAAAAATCGACCTACGTCCTTTCTCTTACTCCCCCATAATCACCAAGGCGCTATCGCTATCGCATTCGTTGATGTTGTGTCGATCTCTTCGTTAACGCGGTATACGTATCGTTGGTATACAGGGTGTTTCAGAACCCGCACCAACCATTTTACACCGTTATTCCTGGTGCGAAATGGGATCGAAAGTTCTTCAGCCACTTTTCTCTAAGACGCATAGTTTTTGAGTAATAATTGATTGAATATCCCCCAATCACTGAGCGGCCGCGCGTTGCTGGAGACCAGCGTGGCGCCCAGTAGTGTGCGTGCCTCACAGTCAACCGTCAGGCCACATCGACGCGCGGCCGCTCAGTAATTGGGGGATATTCAATCAATTATAACTAAAAAACTATGCGTCCTAGAAAAAACTGGCTGAGGAACTTTTGATCCGATTTTGCACCAGGAATAACGGTGTCAAATGATCGGCGCGAATTCTGAATCATCCTGTACAAATTTCGAGATACCCTGTACTGTAAAGATAAGCATGGCTGCTTCCCCTTTACGCCGTTTTTCAGACTTATTGTTAGTTCGATACAAAATGATAGTATGGGTCAGTTCTATTGGATCCAACCAATCATGCGTCGCTTTCTGTTGATTTTCTTTTGAAATTGACACGTCCACACGGTATTCCCTAGATTGAACAAGTGCATGTCTCAAGTACGGCTGCCGTCCCATTTAAGCCGAAACGCAAAATCGGAACGGAATCTAGTTTAGCTATTTATTGCGTGTACGTATACACCCGTGGAGTGAGGAGTTCCCCACGCCGATCGGAACAGCTTTTAACCCTGACTCATCTCCATGTTTGCCATATTTTTTTCTGATATTCGGTAGACTGATTGGAGTGCTTGTGATTTTTTTCGAATGTTCATCCTAATTGGTTTGCGATTTAAATATTTTAAAAAATTTGCATTTCCTGACGATCGTCAAACGTAAAATATGACTATAATCATGTACAATCATATTTTGACATCCGACTGATAGATTCAGAAATTAGGCATTCAAACGTTTGGCGATCGTCAGGAATTGCAAATTTTCAAAGATATGTAAATCTGAAACCAATTAAAATAAACATTTGAACAAAATCACAAGCACTCTTTTCAGTCTGCCGGATGTCAGAAGGAAATACGAAAAAATCGAGAGGAGTCAAGATTAAAAGCTATCCCGATCAGCGTGCAACTGCCCACGTCTATACATGCAACGTTCCGTTCCGTCATTCCGGATTCCCGCGATCCCGCGACAAATATGGGACGACAGCCGCAGGCGCTGGGCAGCTCCCATTAGCTCCATCTAGGAATGGATCTACAAGCTTTGACCAGTGCAACCAGCTTACTCTGCAATAGTTTCAGCGCCACCATACGATGCTTTCAGTTCCGACCAGTTTGGAAATTTGGTCGTTATGAAATATGATTGCGATTCGAGATTTTGACCCTTCGAGTTTGCGATCGTTCGCTTGAATTAATTCGAACTCGTGGAGTTTCGAAATCTTGACCATTCTAAATATTGGACCATTCGAATTATTCGACGTTCGATATCTTGGCCATTCGATATTCCGCCCCTCGGAATTCTGCCTATTCCAAATTTTGATTTTATTACAAATATTGTTCTTCATTTCATGATACGTAATTTTTTAATTTCTACTTATTAGACTTTTTCTGAAACAGTCTTTCTAATTTTCGTAATTCGAAATTTTGAAATTCGAAATATTGGCCGTTCTACATATTGATCTTTCGGAAATTTGACCCCCACCCGTGTTATAATGAAATCAATCTAGGTTGTTCTATGACTTGAGCTTGATAGGTGATCATTTTCATGGAATTATCCCGTCCCCGAGGAGCAACGTCCATACACGCTGGCTAGCAGAAAAAGGATTCATTTCTATAAATACTGAAATTACCAACTACACATGAATATTATCGTACCATATCCCACTTGATTTTCTCCGCACAATTATTTGGGTGAACAGAATCGCATTTACCGTGTCCAGTCATCGCATAATAAATGACAGGGTGAATGATAAGATAACGAATAGAGAGAAACAAGTAGATTCGCTCTGCCTCGTGGTCGGCTAGACACTGACTGTCGTCCCTCGAGTTCGGGCGTCCTCGGCCAAACTCGTGGTCCCGACGTTCGCGTAGAGTCTCGCCACACACTTCACAGTAAGTATACGCTATGCCCCGACTATCGTACTGTACCAATAGCGTCAACGATACACAGTCCTGCTATGCTACCCTCACTCTCGAAAGGGATAGAAGTCGAGCTTTTCCTCGTATAGGTTACCAAGTATCGGACAAGGGGACTGAATATACAATAACTCACAACAATATGAAAACCAACTATTCGCTCACTTGTGAATGTATTCGCTGTCTGTCGACGAAAAATTCACAAAAAAAATGAACTAGCTCTTCGACTCTTCTGACGTAACAGCCACACGGACAGAGAATGACTGTTGAATTCATGCTCTCCCCAGCACGATACTTGTGTGTTCCATTTTTTCTTCTTGCCACAGTTTACCATTTGTTTATTCATTTTTAATATTGTTATCATTATGAACATCTTTTTTCAATGACAGTTTTTTCCCAGAGTTATAAACTTTGCAGTTTTCCCTGCGACTGACTCCGAACAATGCGCAAGCCGCACAATTTCGTCGATGCAACGGTGCACCGGAATCTCGCGAAAATCTACGCTCGCAAACCGAAGCTCGTGCCTCCTTCGGACCGGCCGCGCTAAAGTCTCATCTCACCCGACAGAGTCGTCGCAAGCGGATTTTCGCGAGCGGGGTTTCACGGTAACCGGTTGACCACTCGCCGCGACGCGCGACGTCCCTGGCAACTGGTCGGTCGGGCCGGTATTTCCGTTGTAGGTGGCGCGCGCAGCAATTATATTTGCGATTTTTTGCAGCTCGCTTGACTACCGCGAAACCTTGTTCATACTCCCCGCGAGGGGTATGGAAATCAGGATCTATTGAAATGTGGCCGTAACGAAGTAACATGTAATACCACAGAGCTTTTCAAGTTTCCTCCAATTTCAATTCATTGTCGGTAACTGTTTCATACATATATCCTTTCGATCGAACTCGGACCATTTCCATCGTGTTATACCGGAATAATTTTCCGTGAAATCTGCATTCATCGCATACGAGTTGCGTTGATATAGTCTCAAGCCTTCACATTGGTATGCATGCTTTGATTAATTTGAACAATTCGGAAAATCACCCGTACATGGGCCCCGTACGGTGCATAACCGACGGATAGCACAAAACGTATGAACAAGGTTTCGCTTTACGTATTATATGTACTGTGACGTGGTGTTAGGCCACCCGTCACAGGGTACTAGCTAACGATGAACGGAGACACGTCTCGCCTCCTAACCCAGGAAAAAATGGCAAAAATAGGAAAGCTAAGCTAATTAGATTTAACTAAAACTATTTTGTGTATTCCTTCACTATCTATGAGCACGTCTGTAAGCCCGACCACCGAGGGAAACAAGGACCTTGGAACAACAACAGCCGAGGTTATCCTGATGCCGAAACTGCTGATCCACGACTATCCCGAACAACCAGCAACATCAAGCCACCGGGGTGTGACGCACCAGCAAACAACAACCACTCCCGAATCAAGGAAGGAGTCCAGGCCAGCAAAGGACAGGCGGCGTACAGGGATGAAGCAATATCCTCCCGTCGTCCTTCAACGGCAACAATGCGATGGATGCCTAGGAGATGGCGTATAGGGTTGCGTGTAAAAAGCGCCTTGTGAACCTCCCGTCCCGAAGCTTCTCGACCAAGGTCGAACCATCTTCACCACCTACTGTCTCTGAAGCTGTGAAAACGTTCTCGGGGTTATCCCGGAAAGATTCCCGATACAGACGTCCCGTTTCCATGTTGGATCCCTTCACGAGCGAGGCCTGACTGTGCCCAGCGTGACAATTGCCGAGGGATGCACTTCGTTGCTGCCTAAAAACCTGCGGAGTCGACATTACCGGAGAAAGTGACGGACGAGTCCATTTACAACTCGCCGTTTCTTATTTTGTGGCGAGCGAGATCCCGATGTAGATCCAGCGCCGAGGAAGACAGCATGAGACGACAGCCAGAAGAGGGGTATGCAACGCACGAGCCTGGGGTTCTCCCTCGGTTCTCCCCACTCACACCGCTTGACCAGACGAACAAAAGGATAGTCAGGTGACGCAATTAGGCCAATCAGGATAACCAAAGCACCCCTACATCGAACGAGGTGTTCGAGCGAGGAGCTCGCCTCGATCTACTTGCCGATCATCACTTCAGCGAGGCAGACGTGTCTCCCGGATTCTTCCGAATTCTCTCTGAATTCTCTATCTTGAATTATCTCTAGTTTGTGTAATTTAGCTTCTCTTTCCCGTACCTATAACTTCCCTTCAGCCTTTCGATACCTTAATCTATGCCTTTCCTTCCCGACGCTACATTCTCTATATCTCGCTTTTCTTTATTCTTTTTGTTTGAATCTCTTACGGCGTAGGCCGTTCCCGCTGAGGCGGTAGCGTCTCCCAAAACGTTCCGTCCAGCCAACTACCTACTACCTTAGCCGCTAGGAATAAGTAAAGTGAGTTTATCTAAAATAGTGAATAGCACGAACATCGGCGAAAACACCGATAAGGTAAGGCCTGATTCTTTATGTAAAAACACGAGCTTGCGAACGATCGCACAAATCTGTATTCTTTGATTGTCGTATCTTTACCTTATCTTACCTTTCTCTTTCTATGGATACGATTATCTTTATCTTTATCTTTTCTAAGATTTGACGAAAGAACTGTAAGAGATCTCCTGATTTGGCCAATTAAATATCTTTGCTTGCTGATTGGTAGTATTTGATATCTCTGACTTATCTCTATCTCTTTTGCATATTTCTTACCTAAATTCTGAGTACGAACTACCTGTATCTATGACTTTGCCTGATATCTTATTTGCCATGCCTTTTTTTCCTGGGTTAATATCTAAAATCGAGCAAGTAGCCGCGAAAGCGATTTTCGCGTTAGTTTAAGTATCTACTATCTTTGATCGTTAGTCAATAAGTCATCCCTTCACTTTTTGCGTTTGTTAGTATTTGATAGACAAAATATCTGAAATCTGGGAAATCTCTCGATTCCCGTGTTGCGTGGAACTTTCATCTTTTCTTGTTTTATATAGTAGAGTATCGCTATGTGATACTGGATCATCGGATTCCCTTCTCTTTTTGCATTATATAGAGTCCCTTCCCGCACACACACTGTTATAGCTAAAATCTGAATTCCCGAATTTCTCTATCTCACTCATACCTAATACCTTCTATCTCAAAACAATACAATTGTAAAGCGAACTAAAGAACTATCTCTCACTCTGAAGACTTTTGTGAATATCTAACTGACTGAAATTTGATTGAAGAATATATTTTGTTATTTAACCGTCCGACTGATTTTCTATACACGTTGTTCCCTGCCACTCTACCATTTTCTTTATAGTCTGGACTAGCCGAGCAAAGTCCGTCGATCCCTCCGGATCATATCTGTTTCGCTGCCTAATTTCGAGTTTCTACTTTGAGTAAAAATTGATACAGACGTATCTGGCGCCCAACATATCTTTATCTTTATCTTACCTTACCTTAACTAAAACCCCGGAGCGGTTCGCCGAAGGTTGACAGCGCGTAGGAGAAATGCTAGCCGTTGCAGTACATACCTACTAATGTAAAGTAAATTGTTAGAAAATTAGTATTCCAACATTTTTTCTTGCACGTTTCAACCATGATTAGCCGTAAAAAGCTCGAGGCCCAAAACCGGGACACCGTCGGGCCTATTATCGGGACAGATCGTTTTTAGAGGGCCTGAAACTGGGCCGATGAAGATCTTTATTTCAAACTTCGTTAGAGCATCAATAATTTATCTGCGAAACTCGAACAGTTAGTATTGTGTTCAGAAGACCATACTTTAACTTTATATAGTAACACAACTTGATTTCCGCTTGTTTCTTTCGATTTATACCATATTTTCAACCGCGTCCCCGTAAAAGTGCCCGAAACTGGGACACTTACCTTACATAGCAAAAATGAACTGCTAATGGATGAAATTAGCGGGAGGCGTCGCTAGATCACAGCTGATCGTTTGGCGATGTTTGGGCCAGAAAAAGTTCAATAATTTTTAACGCGGAAGCGGCTGATCGTGGAACACGGGTTCTCGCTTCGAATTTGTGTGGAATGATCTCCTCTACGAGCTGCTATTTTTTTTCTTATTTCTGATGAGTCGGGACGAAACGCCGAGCGATTTAGTCATGGACTCGCGATTTATTGATAGTTTTTAATTAATTTAACTATGACCCCGGGAATTTCGTGAATAAACATTTTGATATGTGATTCTGGGCAAGTTTCTGCGTCGGTTGGTATATTTTTCATGCACCGCTGATTTATTTGAGGGTAGGCCCATTTTTCGAGCTACATTGACTAGACTATCTGGAAAAATTCTGATATGCTCTCTTTCAATCGTAAAACACGATTTCAGTTGAATCTCGTCGTGGACGGCTTGCGTTGTTTGTTTATCAAATTAATAACAATTGGCGGTCAGAGGTACAAGTCACGCATTGTCGCAAAAATTTGCCAAAGCCCGGGACAGAAAAAAAGCCATGTGCCGTTCGACGAATCACATACAGGCCATTCATCGACTCACATATATGCCTCTGATTGGTCGGCGTGTGGAGCGTACAGAAAGCTCGTTGCTTGCGGCCTGTTGGTGATCTGTCGATCGGCACATGGCTGTTCTTTTGTCCCGAGCGTTGAACGAATTTTTGAGACGATGCGGGTGACTTGTACCTCCGGCCGCCAATTGTTAATAATTTTATAAACAAACAACACGAGCCGTCCACGGTCAAATTCAAATGAAATAGTGTTCTACGATCAAAAGAGAGTATCTCAGAATTTTCCCAAATTTTTGCGGCGGTGCATACAACATTTTTTGTTCAGGGCCGGCCTCGGTATCCTATTCTTCCCTGGATTTTCGCTTCTGGCCGCTAGCTAAAGAGTATATGGAACAGTCGAATTCGATTTTAGGGTTTGAATGCAATTATTTTTTTCCAGTTGAACAAAAATACACACATGTACGGAATGGTCCAATCGTCAAATTACTACAAGTCCCTGCAATTTCTTGGATTCGGAGCCTGTCGGAATCGTCCCGAAGCAATTACAAATGAAAATACGAGGTATAGAAGTTCAATGAAGAATCTGAAGAAACTCATAGCCCATCTGTATGCTATAATAAGCATTGTCAGACCAGGAGAATGTTTTTGTGTCAAAAATTGGAATTTTGCCGACGATTTTTGCAATTTTTTATTTTCTCTTCCTCCACTTTTTCCGGCTGATTGTTGAAGTACTTTCGAAAAACATCGCAAATAAATTGCAGTGTAGTGGTGCTGACTAGCCTTCGAGCTATAGTACCGCCAGTGGATAGAAGAAGAAACGAAAATATAGGGAATCCGGTACCATGGCATTTAAATAGCCTGAAATGAGCCTGAAATTCCCGTATGATCAGTTTTCCGAAATAATTTTTGACTCTATTTTATTTTAGTGTGGTGGTGCTGACTCGCCGTCAAGGTAGCACCGCCACTGTACAGAAAAAAAATTTTAAAAAATAAGAAATCCGGCACCATGACATTCAAATAGCCTGAAATGAGCCTAAAATTCCCGTATGATCATTTTTCCGAAATAATTTTCCACTCTATTTTATTTTACCGTGGTGGTGCTGACTCGCCGTCAAGGTAGCACCGCCACTGGAAAGAAAAAAAAATTAAAAAAATAAGAAATCCGGCACCATGGCATTTAAATAGCCTGAAATGAGCCTAAAATTCCCGTATGATCAGTTTGCCGGAATAATTTTTCCCTGTATTTTATTTCAGTGTGGTGGTGCTGACTCGCCGTTGAGCTATATAGTACCGCTGCTGAATAGAAAAAGGAACAAAAAAAATAGGAAATCCGGTACCATGGCACTTAAATAGCCTAAAACGAGCCCTAAATTTTCATCGTAACCATTTTGAAAAAGTCACCCCCCTGCCATGTCTTTTTGCTGTGGCGGTGCTGACCGAACGTTAAGCTAGCCCCACCACTGATTTTTCTGGGTATTTCCGAAATTCTGATTTTTGGCACTGGAGCATTCAAATAGCCCAAAACGAGCCCTAAATTTTCATACAACCCGTTTCCCGAAAATCACTTCAGTACCTATTCTTTTCGTTGTGGTGGTGCTGACTTAGCGTTAAGCCAGCACCACCACGGGTTTTTGAGCTTTTTTCAAAAGCCCAAAATTCGGCAATGTGGCATTTAATTAGCCTGAAATGAGCCCTAAATTATGGCAAAGGTCATTTTTTGATTTGACGTTGTGGTGGTGCCAGCTTAACAGAGGTCCATAAGCCTACTGTCGGCGCAAAAAGGTTTGGCCCCGCAATTCAAGTGATCATAACTTCGAGAAAAAAAATGATATAACATAGAATCGAAGACTGTCGTAAAGCGCCGAGTTTTCCGCGTCTAATGATTATTCAGAAATTTTGATTGAAAAATCACGTGAGCTGCTATGATCTCCGAAGGGTTGAAAAACGTAGTTTTCACGGAGTCTATCAGTGTACGTTAACTTCAACTCGTCACCGTTTGTCTGAAAAGAGTAATAAAAATCTGCAAAAATTCAGAAAAAATCCCGTATCATTGACAAACATAACAGCCTTTTTGAATTTGAAAAATGTTAAAAAACCTGGAGACCAGGTGAAAAAAAGTCCGATGATGTGATTCGGCGAACGGCTTGGTACAGGCGAATCTGAGCTAGCTCAAAATTTTCGTTGCAACGTACACTATTTGATTCCGTAATTAGTTTCTGGCTCACAATACTAATCTTGCTGTAATCGACGTCGATAGTTTTTCTAAATAGCGAGGGGCTCCGTGTGCCTCAGTCGCGATATTCGTTGCTGTATTTCCCCTCGTCCCTTCCGCCTGCGGACGCAATTGTTGCTAGCGGTCCTTGTTTTACTATGTATGTGTGTACACGGACGACGAGCAACAATTGCGTCGTCGGTATACTATATGTGTGTACGAGAACCGCGAGCAATAATTGCGTCGGCAGGCGGGAGGGACGAAGGGAAATACAGCGACGAATATGGCGACTCGAGCACACGGAGCCCCTCGCTATTTAGAAAAACTATCGACGTCGATTACAGCAAGATTAGTATTGTGAGCCAGAAACTAATTACGGAATCAAATAGTGTATGTTGCAACGAAAATTTTGAGCTAGCTCAGATTCACTCAGAAAAATGTCTGGTTGACATAACAAAATTTTTGTTGCTTCAACAAAAATCGTTTGTTATTATACGGTCAACCAAATATTTTGTTGATTTGACAAAATTATTTTGTCACTATATTTTGTTAACGGAACCGATATGATTTTGTTAACAGTACAAGGGCAATAGTATTGTCAACAAAATGGTTACTCTCAGTTGTGAACAAAATTTTGGTTCAGTGTACTAAACCACAATAAGTTCTTAGATACCTACTATAAGTAGAAAATATGTGTATAAATATTATAGGTACACGAACAATTTGCCTCGCGCGATTCGATGTATGTAAAGATGTTGCACGATTGAATAGTTCTGCGGCGTATGAAATCAGGGTCCACGAGTCCATGGTAAGAACTTTGTAGGCATTAACATGGATACATCAAAATACACTATGTACATGTATTTACGAATGAGGAAAAAACTGGATTTGGGTTACTGTCCGAGTAATCTAGGTGCGAAATAGCCCACGAGATTTCGGGAATCCTTGCGTTTCACTATTCATTTGGATTTTATCGATAGGAGAATGAAGTGGCACTGATTGAGTAGTCACACGTGAGAACGAGTACCAACACTTTTCGCCATATGCAGAAGTGTACTACTACCGTTCCTGCGCATGCGCGTTAGTACAGAGCAACCCATTTAGTACAAATAACTTAACTTTAGTTTCGTGTACCAAAGATTTGGATCGCAAGATACATCCAACAAAAAATAATGTAGACGTAACCAGAAATAGTCAACAAAATTATTTTTTACTGGAGACAAAATAGAAATCACGGATTTGGTTACCTCGACAAACGTTTTGGTCGAGTGAAGCAAAATTTGGTTGGGTGAACCAAAAAGTGGGTAACAAAACGATTTTGTTATCCACAGCAAATTATTTTTCTGAGTGTTCGCCTGTACCAAGCCGTTCGCCGAATCACATCATCGGACTTTTTTCCACCTGGTCTCCAGGTTTTTTAACATATTCCAAATTCAAAAAGGCTGTTATGTTTGTCAATGATACGGGATTCTTTCTGAATTTTTGCAGAGTTTTATTACTCTTTTCAGACAAACGGTGACGAGTTGAAGTTAACGTACACTGATAGATTCGGTGAAAACTACGTTTTTCAACCCTTCGGAGATCATAGCAGCTCACGTGATTTTTCCATCGGAATTTCTGAATAATCATTAGACGCGGAAAACTTGGCGCTTTACGACAGTTTTTGATTCTTTGCTATATCATTTTTTTTCTAGAAGTTATGATCACTTGAATTGAGGGGCCAAACCTTTTTGCGCCGACAGTAGTACTATATTGAAAGATCATCTGTGATTTATTTTATAATCCTTTATTGAAGCGTTTTTCCTTTCTATGAATTATACCAACTCTGAGAAGAATATATATCCTTTGAAAATTCTAAAAAAATCACCGATATTCAACGTCTGAAACTCGATTTTTTTATACCCGTCCGATAGTGGACGGTTGAGATCTTCTATTTTTCCAGTGAATATTGAAATTAAAAAATCGTTATTCAATACACACAAGGATCCTTGTGGGCTAACTGGCATTTATTTTTGACTAAGAACAATACAATCTAAAAAAACGATTTCACTAGTCCAACAATCACCAGCAAACAAACCCAATCATTTATTTAAAAAAAACTCGAAGGCGTCGAAATGGTGCAACAGTTGATTGGCGTGAAGTGTGGACATGGCTCACTATTTCGACTATTATCAAAGCCTACGCTTCACTGACGCAAATATGATTGAATTCCCGCCGTACAATGTGGAATACAGAACAAATCCATGCAAAAATATGTTCATTTCAGGCAACAATGAAGTCGTTATTTGTATAGGCGTAAACCGTTGACACTAGCCATGTAAGCTGTTTACGCCTCGAATATCCGCCCATTGATAAATACGCAAATGTAGCGAGCGAAAAAGCTTGCACATTTCGAGTGAGCGGGTGTAGCAATAGACATAAAATGAAATGCCAATGGTATAGTCTCCTGCCTCAGGCCTGAACGCCTGATGGACGTAATTATTATTAATTAGATAGTATATAGTCCGATAGGTGTACCAATATATTCATTGCCCGAAATAAAGTAGATATGAATAATGCGCGGCCACCATATTATTTAAATTGAAAAATCATGATGCAGTCAAACACGACCAAACATTAGCTTTCGATTAACGTTACCTATAGAAACGGAACAAGAGTCGATAGTACATTTCGTTACGAGTACGGAAAGGCTTTTTTGACGAAACGAAAAGCATTTACGTACGGGTGATGATCATTATTTTTCGTCACGAGAGCCGAGAAATCGCGACGAAGTTGCGATTTTGAGGTTAGAATGATGAAAAAATCATGAGAGCATTATGATCGCGATAATCGGTCGTGCGAAGATTCTGCCATTGTTCTTCCACCTGAACGCTAATTTCCCTACTGCTTAAAATCAAATGATATCTGCCATCCACAACTGCGTCAATCAACATTTATGGTAACAAGAAAATGAAAACACTTACCACTCAACGAAGCACCCGTACCTATTCCGTTGTCCCGACTCTTAGGACTCAAGGACTGTAGATCGACACGCACCGTAGCACAGACACTGGACGACTGAGGAGAAGACTCCGAGAGAGTGAACTGCGCAAGCGCGTACGTTATGTCTTCACTAGCGCGACACTAGGTGCCGTGAAGCGCGGTTCATTCGGTACACTCCAGCATACGGTGTCATCGCGAGGAAACCGAACGCTGACCAAATTATAGTTCAGCCGACACACATATGCTCTTCACCTCTACGCTCAACACACTTGTATGTACAGTAATGTTCATCGATGCATGCTTTGTTTATCAAGTATGCGATTGCAGCAATTGTTTATCAAGTTGCTCCTATCAACTGCTCTGCGCGCCATAGGTAGATGACAGACGAATAGAAAGGAAACAAAACTCGGAAAAAAGAGGTTAGCCACGAAGCATGCATCGATGAACATTACTGTACATACCCGCTGCGAGTGACTGTCAACTCGTTTCGCTCGGCGCCTGTCACTGACGTCGCGCTCAGTCAAGAGAATCGAGTTGACAGTCACTAGCATCGAGTAGAAGCTCACGTACGTAACGCGAACGTGTATTGTCCGAACTATAGTTCGGTCAGCGTTCGGTTTCCTCGCGATGAGACGGTATCTACATGGAGGGAACCCGTCCTATGCTATCCTATAATAGACCAATCATTTTATGGTTTTAAATGACACTAATTGTGGGAAGCATAAAAAAAATACTACGAGATAGCTACAAGCCTAAATAACCATCGTAACGTTTGTGACATCCAGTTTTCAATCGTTTTTGAATAAGAAAATAAAAACTCGAAAAAATCTATGAGAAAATACGTTCCTATATCTTTCGCCTCGAACGCTGCTTAATCGAAGGCAAATAGACCATAGGTTGACTGGACCTCTTTTGAAGAGCGTTAAATTCTCTCCAAAAAAGTTCGCGACACCATATGTCTTTATTCGATATTTCATGCGTTTCAAGCGATACAAAATGCCCCTACGAAACCTCGCCTTCCTGGGAACTGACAGCAACATCGCGGTCGTGGCGCGAAGCTGATGTTTTCAGCTATGCACGCGACCAGCTATCACTACGCCCGATCGCCGCGCCGCGAGCGAATAAAACCTCTAATTTCATATATTCTATGTCTCTTGAACATAGCTGAAAACATCGGCTTCGCGCCACGGCCGCCATGTTGCTGTCAGTCCCCAGGAAGGCGACGTTTTGCAGGGGCATTTTGTGTCACTCGAAACGCATAAAATATCGAATATAGACATCAGGGTGCTTTTTTTTGGCGACAATTTTTTTTTTTTTTACTCCCATATCGAAATTTCTTCGGAAACACCTCAAAAAAAAATTCCCTGAAACTTTGAGCCCTTAATATTAATATTAAGTACTCGCCCTCGGCGTTTGAAGATTTCCCATTTAAAATACACGTAACCTAAATTTTTTTTTCCTCAAATTTCTATAGCTCAGAGGCCCTTTATGCTATCCGAACGTTTAAATTATTTCAGAATTGAATATTCAGAATTGAATGCTCTACAATAGTGCCTATTGCAACGGGAATGAAACTTACACGTGTGAGACAGTACAGGTGATTAAAGTCAAAATTTCATAAATTTCCTGTTTTTTCGTTGTTTTTTCATAATTATCTGAAAATAAAGAAAAATTTCAAATGACAAAGTTGTAGCAAATTGAATTTTCTTCAAAAAAGGTTGTGAGCACCGATCTCTATTATTGATATTTTTCGAAATAATAAGCTTTTTGTTTTTCATGCTTTACGATTTTCATGAATTTGCGGCTCATTATGAGGTCCTGAGCACCGGTTCTCAGCACTTTTTTAGAGCATTCAATTCTGAGTAATTTGGTTATTCAAACGTTCGAATAGCATGAAGGACCTCTGAGCTACAAGAATTTTAAGAAAAAAAAATTCAAGTTACGTGTATTTTAAAAGGGAAATCTCTAAACGCCGAAGCCGAGTACTTATAATATTAATATTAAGGGCTCAAACTTTCAGGGAATTTTTTTTTTAGGTGTTTCTCAGAAAATTTCGAGGTGGGAGTAAAAAAAAAAATAGTCGCCAAAAAAAAGCACTCTAATAGACATATGCTCTCGCGACTTTTTTGTAGAGAATTTAACGCTCTTCAGAAAAAGTCCAGTGAACCTATGGTCTAGTTGCCTTCGTATAGGAACGTATTTTCTCATAGATTTTTCTGAGTTTTCATTTTTTCATTCAAAAACGAATGAGACTGGATGTTACAAACGTTACGGTATGTTATTTAGGCCTGTGGCTATCTCGTAGTATTTTTTTTATGCTTCCCACAATTAGTGTCATTTAAAACCGTGAAATGATTGGTCTAGTCGTGACACAAAACTCTGGATGAGCATTGGTTGAAGAATACGTCAGTTCGTATCTAAATACAGCATTCGTTGCGAGTAAATAATTCGTGTCGTGAAGAAAAAATACGAAATCTTTGTCTACATGCACTGTCAATCGTCCGCAAACTGCAGTAAGCGGACTGCGATCAAAATACATAATACATAGATAATTAAATTGGGAGGTAAGCGTTAACTGAAGAATATACTATTCAGTCAATTATTTCAGTATTGTACGTTATTACAAATTTTTTAAATTATCAAATGAAAAATACTATGCTACGTGTCAATAATAATAGCCATGCAATTTACGTTTGAAGAAATGTATCATTAGGATCATTTTACTACGACTCGATATCGAAGTTCTGGCCATGTGACTTTGACTTAAAATGAGAAAATATTGAGAGGTAAAAAGTAGTCGCTTTTGAAATTTTTTTTTTTTTCTCAACGGAAATCTGTTAGACCATAGTATATTTCAGTACAAGTACGGAAATGCTTTTTTTTTGAGAAACGCGAGGTTTACGGCACGAGCCCAAGGCGAGTGTTGTATAACGAGGTTCGTCGAAAAGCCTTCACGTACTATATGAGTAACGATCCGTATTTTTCATCACGAAAGCCGAGAAATCGCGATCAAGTTGCGATCTCGTAGGAGGGTGTTTGCAGCACTCGCCTTCGGCTCGTGCGGCAAACCTCACCCTCCTACTCGTGCGAATGCCGCGCTCGCCTACGACTCGTGCTGCGAACTCCGTACTCGCGCGCGGGAATCGCCTACTTTCCGCCCTAGATACACAATATACTATTCCGTACTCGAACTGTAATGTACTATTTCTTTCCTGACCTGCTGCAACTATAGTGCAACGTATTCAGTGAACGTATTCCGCCGCACGCAGGCGCAAACAGCCGCGCTGCGCGCGCACTCTCGAGAGTGACGTCAGAAGGGAATCGGACACGACCGACGACGACCGGCGCTATGAAACGGACAGAATTGCCGCTCGCGAGAGCAGTCGTTGCAAAGCGCACGATCTGACTCATACATTATCAAATTCTAGATAGCTTAGAACAATAGGCCCACTATATCGCATATAACCTCAAAGTAGCAGACGCAGGAAAGAGCTCGCTGACTCATAGCCGGTTACTCAGATCCAGTGTTGGGCAGCATCCAATTACAATTGTAATTAATTAGATTTAAATTACAAATTACAAAAGTAATTGACAGCCTTTTTTTAAATCAATTACGAATTATGAATGTAATTGATATCTGTTTTCGAATTAATCACGAATTGAAACGGTAATTGGCAGCCTTTTTTCGAATCAATTACAAATTAAAAAAGTAATTGACACCATTTTTCGAATCATTTACAAATTACGAATGTAATTGAAACGTTTCTTCGAATCAATTACAATTTCTTGAAAAAAAATAATGTTTAAATATTACGTTTGAAAATTGTAATTGATTCGAAAAAGATGTCAATTACATGTCTGCTAAATTCACATGGTTGAATGTCAATTACATTTGTAATTTGTAATTTGTAATTGATTCGAGAAAAGGCTGTCAATTACTTTTGTAATTTGTAATTGATTAAAAAACATATGTCAATTACATTTCCAATTTGTGATTGATTCGAAAAACGATGTCCATTACTTTTGTAATTTGTAATTGATCCGGAAAAAGCAGCCAATTACTTTTGTAATTTGTAATTGATTCGAAAAAAAATGTCGATTACATTTGTAATTTGTAATTGATTCGAAAAATGCTGTCAATTACAATTGTAATTTGTAATTGATTCGACTTTTGATTTCAAATTCCAATTGTAATTTGTAATTGATTCGACTTTCACTTTCATTTGTAATTAGTAATAAATTGAATTAAAATTTGCCGAACACTGCTCAGATCATTAAATTTGCAACAGACTAACGCCCGTCTTGAGGTTAGGACTGAATTTAGCTTTAATTTTCGACTTAGAATATTTTTTACCAAAGCCTGAAATAATTGTACTTAGAAAGTTTCCTTTAGAACGCCCTGAATAATTCGAACATAGTTTTCAGACAATTGAAACGATTTATTGGACTTACAAGTAAACCTATCGAGGTGTCCCCCTCCGATTTAATTGAAACTCAGATATGTTGTAGAGCGTCGAAAAATTAGCGACACATATTTTTTTTTTTATCTGCCGATAAGCACCCTTAGGGGGTGAAAACTGCCTCCGAAAGTCACCCCGGAAAATCGTTTTTTGGTAATAACTTGGGAAGGAATCGGAATTTTCCTGTGAAACAAACGCCAAATTATTTCCCACAAGGCCACGCCTATGTGGCCATTGATTCCACCCTCCAAAGTCGCACCCCCGGTTTTTTATGCAGAATAATGTGAGTTTTCGGAAAGTTTCGCTCCCACGAAAGTTACAAAAATCGACGGATTTAATTGAAATCAGGTTTCATACACGTGAAACAATAAACTGAAGTTGACGTGTCCGAGGGTTTCCGAGACGGAGGGTCCGGGGGTGAGTAGCCCCCTCAAAAATTGTTGCGTTTACTATAGCAGCATAACTGTGATGATCTATCCAGGCTCTTCCCCCAAACCGAAATTGAGTATACTGTGTACCGGAGGGTGGATGGCACCCCTGAAAACCACCCTCGGATCCCGATTTTTTTTTCATAAATTCATTTTCACATAAGATTCAGAAAGATTTTCAGAAAGATTCATAAATAATATTTACCAAACAAAATAAACCTGATGAACATAAACCATGAGAAATTATTATTAAAAATGATCCACAAATTCCTCAATTTGATGAAGTTAAAAGACCCCCCCAACAAAATTCTTATATATGAGCTACAGAAGAATAAGAAATTAATGATTTTAAATCAATTTAAAATAAACAAATTAATCTAATTAAAATACCACCAATCAAACTTACTCTAATTCAAATAAAATTAAATTGAGCTGATAATTGGCTCCAGCAAGTGAACGGTTCCATTGTTGCAGAACTGCTCTACTTGCGCTACACTTATGAAGTAATTTACAGCCAACAAATTCGTTGTGTGTAATTATTATCTAAATGATGAATATCTATGACTCTAGTCTCTATGCATCTGTTTGGTTTGGCTAGTTTTCCATGCGAAATGAGTTCAAAGCTCAAGAAGTATTCACCTTAGCTCTGTCCGGCCGCTCGCTCTCCCTTCTCGCCTTTTTCTCGCCGTCTTTTTCGTCTTCCTTTCTATCCTCCATTCTCTTCTTTTGTTCTCGCTGTCGATCTTTTCTTTCTTCCTCTCTCATTTTATTCTTCTCGTCTTCTAACTCCTTTCTCTCCCGGGCTAATCCCTCCTTTATGGCAGCTACTTCTCGGAGCTGCTCCGCCAACTTTTCCCTATCCTGCTCCATTGCTGTAAGAGCTTCCTCGGCTGACATTTTCTGATTGATTGAGAGATATGAAGTAAACAAGGAATGATAATCCAATCGACCAATTATACATCTGGGGCTTTCCATCCATCCATTTTGCGTAATTTTTGAATATGTTGTAGTCCTATATCAAAAGATCGTTTTTTGATTTTTCTCACATTTTTTTGGAAAACCGGTTTTTCAAATAAACAATGAAAACTTCGACAAGAATACATCCTTTAAAAATTCTGAAAAGAATCACCGATATTCTACGTTGGACACTTGATTTTTTTACACCTGTCCGATCGTGGACGGTCGAGATCTTATATTTTTCCAACCAATTTCAAAATTGAGAAATCGTTTTTCAATACTCTGTAACGTGTCACATGACTCGTATGACGTCAGAGCGGACATATTGAAGCGTCTGACTACTCGCACGTGATCAACGCAACATGGAGTCACGTGAATTCCGGTCCCGCCAGATCTGAACCGATCACGTGACGGTTCGAGGCTACTTCACCAAGAGGAAGCTGCGCTTTCGCTAGAGCGCAACTTAAACGCGCGCTACTGCTAACCATAAAAGGGAGAGCGCAACGGCGTGCGCTAGCAGATACAGACCTCAACCAGCTAGCAGCTGTGGGGCAACTGACTGACTCTTAACCTCTAAATTCTCTTAGCTATAGCAGCATTAGATTTATCCTTTGAAAAATATCTCAACCTCAGGCAATTAGCTAAAGCAGCATTTGTACTATTTCAACTCACAAAAATCAACCTCAGGCAATTAGCTAAAGCAGCATTTGTACTATTTCAACTCACAAAAATCAATCTCAGGCAATTAGCTAAAGCAGTAATTGTTCTAAACTTCAAATCGAAAAATTAAGCATCTAGCCAAAGCGGCAGTTGACTGAAACTCAGACATAACCTCAAAACAAAAATTAGCCTTGTGCAAAATAAAATACTTCAGGAGTAAAATCCTTCTATTATAGAAAACTTAGATTTAAGATCACTGATTCCAATTTAATATAACATTTTGTTTAAAGAAACTAAAAGCTAGGATAAAATTTATCTTAAGTCATTATTTTTTTTTATTATTGTTTTCACCCTCAGGGAATTACGCTAGTTAGCGACGTTATTTTGTAAAAGACTGCGTCACTGACGAAATACCATTTCTTTTTGAATAAACTTTATTTTTGTTAATTATTACTTATACTAAATCATCGGGTTTCAAGTCTCATTGATTTCAATTAAATCCTATTAATCCCTTAGAGACAGCTCTGGTGGGTTAAGGCGCACAATTGGCAGTATCGATTGAGCTATCATTGCAATCCATATCTGACATTGTTAACTACCATATAACACACGAGTCTGATTGACAGGCACGGTGATCGAAAGATCTCCCTGTTCTGAAGGAGGTGAGACGACTCTGATAGAGCTTAAACGTTTTATCCGAGTTCCGAAACCTATTCTTTCCTGAAACGAAAAACCTTTACCTAGACAGGCCTGATATAATTAATTTTGTATCCGGTTCTGATTCCAAAAAGACGTCTCTGACTACTCACGTAGCCCGAGTACCGAAATCTTTCCTTAAATAAAAAACCTTCACCTAGACAGGCCTGATATAATTAATTTTGTATCCGGTTCTGATTTCCAAAAGACGGCTCTGACTACCCACGTAGCCCGAGTCCGTGACCTACCAATATTTACAGAATTGAATCACAAGTTTATTTAAATTCAACTAGGAGCCTTAAATATAAATTTAATGCAAAAAACCCACAACAGCTCGACCGTTCGTCAAAAGCTCTGCTTTAGAACGCCCGGAAAGTTGCAACTCATAAGTATCCTTCTGGCCTCATAGCATTCATTTTTGATGAAAAAAATACAATCCGACGAATGTTTTCACCAGTCCGACGATCCTCAACAGACTAGACCAACGATTTATGAAAAAAACAAAAAAACTGAAAAAATTAAAATTCTCCCGTGGACTTCACATGGGTATTATTTTTTTTTCATAAATCGTTAGTCTTGTTTGTTGGGGACCGTCGGTCTGGTGAAAACATTCGTCGGATTGTATTTTTTTCCATCAAAAATATATGCTATGAGGCCAGAAGGATACTGTAACGTTAGCGTTGGCGTTAACGTTAAATGAAAAAGGGTTCCCGAGCATTAAATGTGATTCTTTAGGCTCAAAATAAAGAAATAAATTTGTAAGATGTATTTGCAATAGGAGTTTACAGGAAGACGTACAGAAGAAGACTGTCTTTATAATAATACTGGTTGACGCAGCAACCGTGAGTCAATTGTATACAGCACATGTATTTTATCTTGTGAGCCTACTAGACCGAGTGTGAGAAATGTCAAGGGTGGAATTCGCCCAACGTAACAATACTTTTGAGAGTTGAAGAACGATTTTTCAATTCTGAAATTAGTTGGAAAAATGAGCGGGTCCATGTCATCTCACTCAAAAAAAAACACTCAAATCGCGGATTGTTGCGCCCTTCGAGGAATCTTTAGTACTATGGAAAAAAAAAATAGAAGTTCACGGATTTTGAAAAATTTTCAAAAATGGCGGAGTTACGGGTGTTTGAATTTTTTTGCACTGCTTAGTTTGAAAATTCATATCTCCGAAACCATCAATCGTAGCGCAATGGTCCTGGACTCATTTCACTGATAAAAGAAAGGGCTACCGTTAAAAAAATACATTGGAAACAAAAATTAATTTTTTCAAGTTTTTTTCGCCACTTTTTTCCAAAATTTGGCCGCCATTCCCAAAGGGTACGGTGAATTTCATGGAGACAATTTTTTTTAGATAGCTGCTTCTTTCCCCTTCAATTTCGTAAAAAAAAATTTATGGAGACCATACCAGGTCCGGCGAAAAAAATTAAAACGTCCGGCCGTGCGTCGCCGCGCGCGCCGTTCCACGGTAGCCGCGCTACTCCGGTAGGCTCGCTGTTTCACGTGCTGTTGAATTTCATTCAATGTTTCGCTATCCACCAGGGTTATCCTTTCTAGGAAAATAGTTATTCAACTACTTTAGACTCCCAGAATATTTTCACTGGTTATTTCCGCTCGGAATTATACCTGTTCCGAAAATTTCTCCGCGGTTATGGTTCCTTGAACACACCTGTGCTGCAATGCAATGAAAAGGGCCGATGTTTTGAGTGAAATTGCGCTCGATGGCGCTTAGTTGGACACGCCTGTTGAATATTAATTCTTAACTTTCACATGTTCAAAATTTTCTGATGCGGAAAATAATTTCGTTTTGATGAATTTATCAGAAATTGGAATGACTGCATGTAATTTCAGAGTACCGCGAACCGTCAAAGCTTCATCAAATCGATTTTGTAAAATAGCCTCTTCTGCTGTATGTTCTGCAGACGTGCAGTAGGCAAAAGATATGCTTTTGAAATAAGAGCATGCCCAATTATACAAATCCAGCGGTGTTTGAATGGGATCTGAATTACCAATCAATTGTAAACTCGCCCGTGAAGCTAATCTTTTAACAGTTCCACCTACCCCATCACATGGCCCTTTGCCATGTGATGTCGCAAAAAAATGCCACTCAGCTTGACATCCAAAGTCTTCGGAGTGATGTGTTATATTAATAAAATTCTTTTTATTTTTATACTGGGAAGCTGCTCCATCTGAGAAATAAATTATTTTGTTTATGGGAATCGAACCTTGAAACTTCTCTTTCATGAAGTCAATCAATTTTTTTTGGAATAAATGAACTGCGATTGTATTATGTTTCAGACACTCTGAAATTATTACAAAACTAAAATGGTTCAACTCTCCCTCGCTGTGACTTTTATAATAAACTACGATTGGATGGATAGTCGCCTGATTATTACTCCAGTGGAACCCTTGAGTGGAATCTTGTACAACGAACGCATAATTCTCAGCAAAATCGCACACGACTAGAAATTCACCAACTTTCACGGTTTCTTTCATTTCCTGCCAATAACTGCTTTGCTGCTTTGCAATGAAATCATGTGTCACTAATTTCGATAATTGATCACAAAAATTATCTATGAAATCGTCGGACGCTTTGGTGAGTGTCTCTAGAGCCGTTCGATCTACTGATACCCACTGTTTATAAGTCACGTCGTTGATGAAATCATTGGCGAAGGCTTCTTGCAACGATAGTTTGATGATATTTGCCCCGGGACAATACGGGCATGCTCCTAAGTAACACTGTGGCTGTGATGGATTGCAAACCATTTGAGCCAAACAATGCTGGTAGGTCGGAAAAGTCACAGCTCCTTTTTTAACTAAATCACTCATATTTGCACCCATCATCATCAGCTTCACATTCTGGTGATAGGTGCAAACACACACAGTATGAGTACCACTTGGTCCTGCTAGAATACATTCTTTCGGGCGCAGCTCAGCAAATTTAGAAAAACCGATCTTTTTATCTGGATAACGATCACGGAACAATCGGTACAATTCTCTCAAATTATTCAACATCAGATGCTTTTGAACTGATACTTTTTCACCATCTCTGTCAACGGTCACGCAACTCCTTTTACCCGAGGTTATGCGACTGACCTCTTCGTTCCGGTAAAAGTCTTCGACAAATGACACAACTTCTGATGATATCACCTTGCCAGGCTTCGGATTTGGTGAAGATATTATTCCTTTGTCTTGAGCCAACTTTTTTGCTGTGCGAGCCATATGATTCGTGACCTCAAACTCTTCCTCAATTTGACGCACGCTCCAACTCTTTGGAAGAGCAGTGAGAATGGTCAATTTGAATGCCTTATCATCTGTTTGGTTGAATCTCTCTTTTAACTGAGTTAACCACTCGTTGTAATCAGCACTCTTCTTGTCCATAGATATAGACTCCGAAAAATGTAGTTCAACTGCAGTTGAAATTTTTTGGAATGCCTGTACTTTTTCCGAAGATGTTCTCATTTTTTTTAAGGGTATTGGGGTTTCGCCGAAACTGGGTAATGCTGAATTGATACCAGAAAGAATATTTTCTCTATCAATCTCAGGAAAATTCACACACGAAGTTCCGGATGTACATTCACTTGATGACGATGTTGAACCAATTTCTGGAATAGTTTCTTTTGATGAACCTGGCACCGGAATGTTCTTCAAATTCAGACGGCACGTATCACAAATCACACAATCGTGTGTGATCGAAGTCACTTTATCGCACATCCACTGTGTTACGGGGCGCAAAGTTTGCGAATGCTTTTCCAGCTTGAATGGATTACAACAGTACGCCCTTGGCATTTTTATAGCGAGAGAGTTGTTGACTGTTCAATTGCAAGTTTGTCGTAAGACTGAGGTAATCACGGAATTACGGAGCCTTTTATTGAAAATCAGTGCATCAAATGCCCTACAGCAAGGGCGGGCAATTTCGTGGTATCATTGCACTTGACGTATACGACAGGTAAAGGGATTAACTTGATTTTCGCACGGGTCATGCATAAGGGACCAAATCGACCCAATCGACTTTTCCGGTTCGGTTGAGCTATGCAAAACAATAGATCCGCAGAACCCATTTAATCTTTCCTGCAATAGACAATTAGGTTTTATTAATTTCCCTTTTCCGACTGACCTCAGAATTTCAAGAACTATGTCCTGACCCAGGTGACGGGGATGAATTTATTCAGATTTCTAAGAACCAGAACCATTGCAGCACAGGTGTGTTCAAGGAACCATAACCGCGGAGAAATTTTCGGAACAGGTATAATTCCGAGCGGAAATAACCAGTGAAAATATTCTGGGAGTCTAAAGTAGTTGAATAACTATTTTCCTAGAAAGGATAACCCTGGTGGATAGCGAAACATTGAATGAAATTCAACAGCACGTGAAACAGCGAGCCTACCGGAGTAGCGCGGCTACCGTGGAACGGCGCGCGCGGCGACGCACGGCCGGACGTTTTAATTTTTTTCTCCGGACCTGGTATGGTCTCCATAAATTTTTTTTTACGAAATTAAAGGGGAAAGAAGCAGCTATCTAAAAAAAATTGTCTCCATGAAATTCACCGTACCCTTTGGGAATGGCGGCCAAATTTTGGAAAAAAGTGGCGAAAAAAACTTGAAAAAATTAATTTTTGTTTCCAATGTATTTTTTTAACGGTAGCCCTTTCTTTTATCAGTGAAATGAGTCCAGGACCATTGCGCTACGATTGATGGTTTCGGAGATATGAATTTTCAAACTAAGCAGTGCAAAAAAATTCAAACACCCGTAACGCCGCCATTTTTGAAAATTTTTCAAAATCCGTGAACTTCTATTTTTTTTTTCCATAGTACTAAAGATTCCTCGAAGGGCGCAAAAATCCGCGATTTGAGTGTTTTTTTTTGAGTGAGATGACATGGACCCGCTCATAATCATCATGACTTTTATGAAATCAAAACAAAATATGTCATATGCACTTTTAGCTATTCTATTTAAATCTTACACAGCAGAAACTTGTAAAGAGAAAATTTTTCAAATGATTGACTTGTTGTATATTTGTTTAAAGCCAGGAATAAATTGGCCCAAAAAAGAAAATATTTTAAAGAATATTCCTCTTGATTTTATTGGATTTGAAAATGTTCGCGCAGTCATTGATTGCACCGAAATTTCAATTCAAAGACCAAAACGTCTGTGTTGCCAAGTTGTGACTTATTCGCAGTACAAAAGCAGTTACACGGTCAAATTTATGACTGCTGTAACACCTGCTGGTTTGATTTCTTTTATTAGTAGACCTTTCGGTGGACGAGCTTCTGATAATGCTATCTTTGAACAGAGTGAGATTATTACAAAGTTCGATAAGAAAGATGATGTCATGACTGATCGAGGCTTTACTGTTGATGAATTTTGCGAAAAAAATGATGTGAAATTAATTTCACCACCTTTCCTGAAAGACCGAAAACAGTTTTCCAAAGTTGAAGCGATGAATGGACGACGAATTGCTAAAGCTCGTGTGCACGTCGAGCGGAGTAATCAACGTATTAAAAATTTTGAAATATTATCATCAAAAATGCCGATTGGACTTGTTCATAAAGTTGAAAAAATTTTTACAATTATTTGTGCAGTTGTAAACTTAAGTCAGCCTATTTTAAAAGACGAAAAATTTGTTCAAGATCAAAAAAATGTCGCTCAGGATTGAAATAACGTTATTAATGGTTGAAATAATTTTTATAACTATTTTATTGCATTGTTAACTTATTGTTATAAAAAAAGTACAAAGTAAAATTGAAAGTAAAACTTATAAGTAACAATTACACTGATTTTTATTGTTCTTTTTGTTTTCCATCCTTCTCTTGTTGTTTCAAACATATATTATGTATCATTTTATTGAAATATACTTTCTTTAAAGTTCTTAATAAACGTTCGGTAAATTTTATATTAAAACTAATAGGTATCATTTTTATTTGTTTGTCAAAAGAAGAATATATTATAAAATCCGTAGATGGTAAGTTAAGTATTGCCATACTTATTTGAACTTGAGCGTAGTACATGTGCTTAACTTTTAGAGTTACTTCACCATGTTGTTCTGTTAACCATTTAATTGATTTCACGGTCTCTTCAATACCGTTACGTTTACCCTCTTTTCGACATTTAATTTCAATGAGTTTAAATGGTGTGTTATCTTTAAAAGCAATACCATCCGGAGAACAACCTCACCAAGGATTTAATTCTGAAATAACTAAGCCACACTCAACTATTTCTACAGACATTAAATTAGCATAAGTTTCCCGTGCATAAGTTTCTTGCTCTAAACCATATTTTGTATTTTCATTGCTAAACGAGGGACTGTAAAAGTAATCATTAGATTTTTTTTTCCAGTCTGGATTTTTATTCGAATAATAAGTATATAGTGAGTAAGCTCTACTAGCTGTTATCCGGTGTTCTCGTTCAGCTAGCCACACAGAATAAAACTCAGTACTTTTCAAACAAATTGTTAGAGCGTCCGTTGACAACCGATTCAAAATTTCATTACAACAATTTTCAACAAGGCAACCAATCTTAAAATTTTTAAGTCTGAAAGTAATTCTGATGACTTTTGACTATCGATGATAGCTTGGAGTTTTTCCAGGCATAAAACTGAATTATTATTATCATTATTATTAAATTCTTTGATAACCTCATGTCTTCCACATCTGTATATGTTTAAAAAAAAGTGGGGAAAAAACAAAATTAATTAGTAAAAAATTTATTACAAAAAAATCATTATCCAAAATTCGAATAAATTAACTGAAAAAAAAAAATCATGTTTATGTGAAGTATAAAATTGTGTAAAGTATCTACAAAAAAAATCAGTAAAAAAATTAATTGAAATTGATTGAAACAAAAATTATTTACATATGCTTTGCTAACGCAGACTGAGGATTATCTTCCACCATAATCCTAAGAAATTCATCATATTCTGCTTCGTCTAATTCAGTTAAACCATTGTTTAAACATAGTGGACGATCAGTAGTACGTGATGTATTAGCTAGAGTATTGTCTTCAGGTGAAGTGTTGGCTTGAGCACCATCTGACTTGCGTGTCTTTTTTGTAATTTTTTCTTCGTCTTTTTTTTGCTTTTCTTCAAAACATTTATGTTCAAGTAAAGGCTTCATCTCATATTTTTCTAGAGCGGATTTATGATGTGCATTCCAAACACATTTTTTATCAGTACATGTTATATCCTTGAAGTCTTCCAAATTATTTCTGTAAGTACAAAAGAATAAAGTCAATAATTTCATAATTATTTTATAATTTTAAAGTTGATTGATCAAGTGAAAAATATCAAACATCATAATTACCGGTTACAAAATAAAAGTACTGCTACAATATGTTTACAGGTACTTCCTAATCCAGCTTTACACGAGCATTCCATACCAATTATTTTTCCGTCTTTTGAAATTTGACCATTTATTTCATGAGGGTTAGTTTTTAAACAATGTTGTAAGCAAAACGCGAGGACATGGGAAACATCACTATCATCACTACGATTTACTGTACCGCAGTTCAATAAATGATCACTATCAATAATCTTTTCTCCACCAGTAAAATTTCTACTAGTAGGTGTAGCTGAAACAAATTTACAAATTTCTTGTATGCTTACACGCATTTTTAGTTTATAATAAATTTATGATCAATTGTCACACGTTTGCTTGCATGAAACAGCTGACTCCAGAGTCCTACAATCGCTAGTTCATTTTTGCCCACCAGGCGGCTAAAATTAAGCCACGCCTCTCCCACGGATCCCAATAGCCACGCAGGCTCCAGCGAGGATTTGGACTACTTTCGAGTAGCCTTTTTTCACCTAATAAATAAAACCTCTACTGAAATTCACGTTGGACTTCTTACTTATCCATTATTGTTGAGAATACCTTCAAATTTAGATCTGGACAAGATACACAACTAGCTACGCGTGCAAAATGCGATACCTACTGCTATCACATGCGGGCATTTGATTATTTCCTCCAGTAGCTCTAGTACTTCCTCCGGGAGTAATGAAGTGCGCCATCGACATTGATTGAAAATAGACGGTTCTTACGCTCACATTGGACGCACGGAATATGAAGATTCCGATGAAATTTGGAAAAAATAAGTTCCCAAACGCATTGGTACACTGAGAAAAAAAAAACGCCGAATCAAACAAATGTGCGTTCATGGACGCTCAAATGGATATTGAGTTTATTCAAGATTCATGTTTCGACAAATCTTTGGTTGATTCGAATATTATTTTGTTATAGAGATGCGATATTCATTTGAACCCCGGTGAATGCACATTTGTTTGATTCAACGAATTTTGTTCACTGATCTCTACTATTAACTGGATGGCGGATACACGGCTCTGACACGTTAAATGTTTGAAAGTCGGCAGGCGCCTTTTCAGCCTATCCCCCATCCAGTTCACAGTAGAGATCAGTGATTTTGTTTCTCAGTGATATACCTGTTGGATATACCCCACTAATGCGGGATGTCTCGCAAAACTTGGCATGCAGTGTAAGAACCGACAGGACAATTTCTATTCGACTTGATTATGAGCAAAATATTTTTTTGTAGAAAAACTTGAATTACCATCGGCAGTTAACTGAGATTTTAAAATATTTCTTCATATTCTTTTATTCAACAAGATCATAATCCAATACCGAACGAATAGTTTATAGACGTGCTTGGTCGTTGGAAGATCATTGCAGGACCCAGTGCCGGCAACTTTCATGAAGAGGGTGTGGAGGAACAAATTTCAGAACCTGTGGAAACACCCTCAGAATCGTAATTATAGGCACTTCATTCAGAAGTATTCCTTGCTATTTGTCCGAACGCGGAATAATCCTACGCGCCACAGGCGAAACATACGTATATTATGTAAATTATAATACGTATTGCCGAAATCCCCCCCCCCCCTCCCTTCCCCAACCTGCCCTGGTTTTCACGAACTCCACACCCTCAGCGAGGACAAGTTGCCGGCACTGGCGGGACTAACCTTTCTTCAGTTTCGAGATGTTGACCCTTCTATGTTTTGCATTTATGAATTCTACTCTTTCGATAGTCTTGTTTTCGAAATATTTATTTTCGGATTATTGGCTATTCGAAATATTAGGTATTCTGAACTTGAGGTTTCGACAATATGAACTTACGATTTTAATATAATCTACATTCTGCTCATTTGAAGTACAGACGATCTGATAATACATTTTCGAATTCACGACCTTTCGGAAAAATAACCTCTTGAGGAAATAGTTATTCGACTTGATGATCTATCGGAAGTAAAAATTTCGAAATCAACCTTTTTCAATATTTTGATATTCGCAATTTTGAAATTCGAAATTTTGACCCCCACCCTTATAACACTCATGTGTTATTGTTTATTTTCATTATTTATTAATTTTTTTCTAACTTGACATGATGATTCGCTTCTCGGAATACATGGATTCTGCGTGTATAAATTACTAACCTACATATTATTTGAACATGTTACAAATTATAACGTTCTGCTCCTCAGTTTCAAATGGTCATGTAAAAAAAGAAAACAGGGCAGGGGGCGCTGAGCCTCCCTTTGACAACGCTAGTCGGAGAGAGAAGCATACTTCAGGCGGAAAGCCTCGTTCTCTCTCTCTCGCCGTCTAACGGCGACGCGGCACGAGTCAACGACGTCGCGCTGGGGCCTGACGCACAACTTCGCCGCTACGCTCGCTTGTATGTGGGCAATTCCATATCAAGTGATCAAGGCTTTTGAGGCCAATTTTTCTGATCTTGACGCCAATTAACACAAAAGTAGTTGATGGTGAAAAAAAAATATCTGCCGGAGATTTTTTCAAAATTCCCAGTTTTTTGGAAGTTATCAAACCTCGTCGTTTTGGCGCATTTTTTTTCCAAAAGATCATAACTCTGGCTACGTTGATCGTAGAGAGATCGGCTTGGGCTCATTTTCTTTGCAAAAGAATATAGTTTCCAGAAAAAAATAGTGCATCGGGATTACCGATGGCTAAACGTAAAATTTTCTCCATTTTTGGAAATAATTGGAGATTGCGGAAAAATGCATTTTTTTTTTTAATCTGAAAAAAATCACAAACGTAGGTGTGTGTATCCTCTTAGTGCTGTGTAAATTTCAGAGTGGGAGAGCCAGCCGTTTTTTTCTTACGATTTAAAATGAGTATTATTTTGATGATACCCTTTATCGTGCAATATTTTTGGCAGACTACTAAGGTATTAACAATTCAGAAATGGGTTTTTTGGGTCGAATAATATCTTCAATAATGGTTTTTGGGCTGAATTATGTTATTCCAACTTCATGCTGATTGATTATTCTGAGTCCCATTGGAAATAGTGCGTTTATAGTTACAACGAATACTCACAATTTCCGTAACTGATTATATTTTGTGGTCCGAAAATTTTATGCAATTTTTATACTGTGACGCTGCACCATCAGTGAAGTACCTAGATGACTTTCCATAGTGGCTGATCCGGTCGATCTCGCAAGAAATTTAGAAACTTGTTGGAAAATGAGTGTACTGTGACGGTATTACGTATCAGGATTTCTGACATTAGAATGATCATTGAACATGAAGTCGAAACAACATAATTCAGCCCAAAAAACATCATTGAAGACAGTATTTGACCCAAAAACCCCATTTCTGAATTCTAAATACCCAAGTAGTCTGCCGAAAATATTGCACGATAAAGGATATCATCAAAATAATACTCATTTTAAATCGTAAGAAAAAAACGGCTGGCTCTCCCACTCTGAAATTTACACAGCACTAACAGGATGCACATATCTACGTCTATGATTTTTTTCAGATTAAAAAAAAAATGCATTTTTCCGCAATCTACAATTATTTCCAAAAATTGAGAAAATTTTGCGTTTAGCCATCGAAAATCCCAATGCACTATTTTTTTCTGGAAACTATATTCTTTTGCAAAGAAAATGAGCCCAAGCCGATCTCTCTACGATCAACGTAGCCAGAGTTATGATCTTTTGATAAAAAAATGCGCCAAAACGACGAGGTTTGATAACTTCCAAAAAACTGGGAATTTTGAAAAAATCTCCGGCAGATATTTTTTTTTCACCGCCAACTACTGTTGTGTTAATTGGCGTCAAGATCAGAAAAATTTTCCTCAAAAGCCTTGATCACTTGATATGGAATTGCCCATGTATATGTATATTTGCTCGCTCCTTGGAGCATATAGACATGTAGGGGGCCTCCTGGCCGAAAAGCATGACGACAAAGAGGGGAACAGTAACGTGATAACCCTTCTCTCTCTGAGCCAGGAGCGAAGTGTGATAAATTCGGTGCCCGCGTCGGCGAATTCAGAATATGTATTGTATTTTGTTTCTTCCAAAGATTGTTTTGGATTGATTCGTTGAAACTTGATTCAGGGTGGCGACAGACTGGGAAACCGGGAATAGTCAGGGAATTTAGTCAATCGGGAAAAGTCAGGGAATTACATTGATTCACAGGGAAAAATAAACGTCATTCTTTAGCAAATCGTCTCCAAGCGTTTCCTGATTTTTTCCAATTTGATAATAGCTCATTTTCGAAAATGGGACGGTTTAATCTACATGACTTCTCGTCACTGCCTCCCCTTTCTCCGCGTCACCCCTCCGTCACCTACGAAGTTGCCTGCATGCATCGACTGCGCGGCAAGCGACTAGCGATATCGTACGGAGCTCGTATAGCTTTACGCGTCGAATATTCCCGAGTCTTGCCGAATCTCCGCGTATTGTGTCTGCTGTTCACGCGTGGCGTTCTGACAGCTCCAACACAGCATTAATTTGAAACTCGCAGATTCCCTCGCAACAAAGAGTAAGTACTTTTCTCTTTCTATATCAACAAAATATAATGTTTTGTGCACAAATTTTATGTGTGATACAATTTACTTGTCTCTATTCATCTATTCTTGAGCAAATCCGAGTCAAAATTATAATGAATAATGCAATTATTTCATTCGTATCTGAAGACTTTTTTATTGCATTCGTACTCAGTTACGGATGAAAACTCGAGTACTTATCAAACCGATGATGGTTATTTACAGACATTATTTTTTATTGAATAATCATGCAATAAAGTATTTCACTCAATACCTGGTTAATCAATTTTTTATGTTGTTTCATTCCATTTTTATGGTTTGAATCAACCCGATCCTATAGAATTCATGATGATTTCGAACGAATAAACAACCCTCTGATCAAATCGGTGAAGTGATGTTTTTTTCGTTCTGACAAAAATGGCGAAAAACGGGATATTAGTACAATCAAATTTGAGTTAATGAAACTTGTTTTTCAAACATTTCTTAGATCGAACTACGTCCTCATGAACTGGCTATAATACCTAACTGAGTAACGGCGTAACATAGTTCGGTGACTCGAGTTGATCCCAGACGAAGGATGACCTCAAAACAAACGCGATTCCGGAAAGATTGGTTACAGCATGCAGAATTTTCGTCGTGGCTGCAAGAAGATAAAGATCCATACCGTGCACGCTGTTCTTTTTGTCAAAGTAGTTTCAGCCTTAGTAATATGGGCAAGCGTGCATTGAAATCTCATTTAGCAGGACAAAAACACAAAGCGGTTACATGCATTTCTCGCTCTGTGATGCCAATGTCTAGTGCATTCTTGCGACCATCATCGACCACAACATCAGCTGCAGTACCTGCAGCATCATCTGGAATACTCCCAGTAGCATCTTCATCACCATCTTCTGATACGTTAACTCCAGCATCTGCATCATTCACTCAGTGCTCATCTGATGTAATGGTTAATCAGCCTACGATGCAATCGTCCATTGTTTGTTCTTCATCAGCATCCGTTCCCACGCTAGTCGCAGTACATTAAAAACATACCTATTAAATGATAGGGTGACTGAAGCTGAAGTACGCTGGTGTTTCCAGAACGTTATGAATCATCGATCATTGAGATCGGCTGAGAAGGATGCTGCGTTGTTTCCATTAATGTTCAGCGACAGTGAAATCGCACAGAAAATGAAGTTGCATCGCGACAAAATGGCGTATATCATCACGTACGCTTTCGAACCCTACTTCCAGAATCAGCTACTCGATATTGTCCGGAATTGCACGCATTACGTTTTAGGTTTTCACGAATCCTTGAATAAGGTATCGCAAAAACAACAAATGGACCTGATAATCCGGTTCTGGAATCCACAGAATAATGAGGTTAGCGCTCGGTATTTGAAATCAGCTTTTCTTCAGAAAACCACCGCGTTGGATTTGTTGGAGGCTTTCACAAATCTAGTGTCATCTTCAGAATTATCTCTGTCCAAGATAGTGCAAATCTCGATGGATGGGCTAAACGTAAATTTCGAATTTCTTAAGGAGCTACAGAATGATATTCGAAAAGACGAAGGTGCTTCCACTCTTCTCAACCTCGGGAGCTGTGACATTCACACTATGCATTGCGCATTCAAAGCTCGCATAAATGCAACGGGCTGGGAAATCATTCAATTTTTGAGAGCCATATATAATCTGTTTAAAAACCTCCTGGCACGGCGTGGAATATATACACGCCTCACTTCATTCACAATATTCCCTATGAAGTTTTGTGCCGTAAGATGGCTGGAGAGCAATGTAGTTGCACAGCGGGCCCTGGATGTACTTCCACATTTGAGAACGTTTGTTAGGGGTGTGGTGAAGGAAAAAATCGCTCCTTCGTGTGAGAGTTCCAAAATCGTACAGAAAGCTCTTACCGATGAGCTTTTACCTGCCGAACTGGCTTTCTTCTGCACAGTGGCATCCGATCTTGAACCATTTATGAAGGAGTTTCAAACAGATGCTCCTATGGCACCATTTCTACACTCAGCCCTCACACAAATTCTACTGAATGTAATGGACCGTTTCGTCAACTCAGCGGTACTCAAAGAATGTTCTTCTGTGGAATCAGTCGATCTCAAAGAGGACAAAAATTTGTTACCTCCACAAAGAATCAAGATCGGCTTTGCGACTCAAAATCAAATTAAAAACTGCGGCAAGCTATCTGATCTTGACATCCTAACTTTTAGAAAGAGCTGCAGAACATGCCTTGTAAAAGTAGTATCGAAGTTGTTGGAACGATCTCCGATTAAATATCACCTGACCAAAGCGGTTTCGTGCTTTGATCCGTCCGTCGCTGCCGTGCCAAATATTGCTAATAATAGATTACAGAATCTTCTTACCGTACTAGTAGAGAACAATTGGATTTCTGGTCTAAATGCCGATGAAGCTGCCCGACAGTTTTCAACTTACTGCTTGACACCAGATGTTAGAGAGGAGCTCAACAGTTATCGTCGAGAAAATGAGCGGTTGGATAACTTTTGGACCAAACTTTTGGATCGGCGTCAAACTGAAACTATCGCCAAAGTGATGAAAATAGTGATGATCCTTTCGCATGGAAACGCCCAAGTGGAAAGGGGATTTTCTGTCAATGCAGATTGTTTGTTGGATAACATGCGAGAAGAAACTTTGGTAGCCAGACGCGTTACTTACGATGCCATTTCTGCGTTAGGTGGCATTTCCAATGTCCCTGTGACGAAGGCTTTGCTTCATGCTGCCCGAAACGCTAGAGCACGATTCCAGAAGGCAAAAGAAAAGCGATTAAAAGAAGACAAAGAAAATAGCGAAAATTTACACAGGAAGAGGCAGGCAGAAAAGCAAGTCAGGGAGTTGAAAGAGAAAAAAGCTAAGATTATGGAGGAGGCCCGGAAAAAAGCCAGCATGATAGAAGAAAAAATAAGAGAACTGAAAGAGCGCTAAAGATGCAATAGCGGTGAATAATATCCAAACATCATCTAGTCTATCGTATCGTACCTCATGTATTTTATGGTATCTAGTCCAACATAATATACCCTAGTCTTCAATATCATACGTACCTAGTCTCTTGCGATGTCGTAGAATGTAGATGATTTAATTATATTACTTGCCTAGTCCGTACTTCTCCTTCGAATTTCCATAGTTTGTTTAATTAATAAGTGTCTTGCTCAATCCACAAATTAGAAAATGGAGTCTTCATAAGTTGTTTCCCTTTATATTTCATATGTTATCAGCTAATGCAATATCGAAATAAATACCATTTAATAAAGATTCGTATGAAACGGAACATTACTTCATATTCTCGTATGCAAATTCAAATGGACCTTGTACAGGAGAAGTGACCTGAATGTCGGAGGTCGCGCCGTATTTTATTTGGCGTTAGGTTGAAATTCAGCGCTAGCTGCATTATTAGCAGACACGCATATACGCGCCGATTTTCATATATTATGCAAATTTCTTATCACTACGTTCACACTTTGTTTTACCACCTAGAGTCAAAATTAATGTCAAGAAAGAAACAATTCTTCCGTCTAATACCGCCCACAATTCCAAGGGCAAGGTACACATAAGTTTGAAGAAATAATTCTGCACGGTAAGTTACATAAGTTTGAAGAAATAATTCTGCACGGAATATGTGTCACGACGAGATAATTAAATTCCAGTAACTGAAAAAGAAACGAAGTTATGGCGGAATAAGGCGGGAAATGTTCAATTTTTCGGCGGGAAAAGTCAGGGAATTTTATTTCAGCTGAATTGTCGCCACCCTGTGATCTGTAACGTGGGAAAAAGACAGAGAATGGAAGATAATTTCCGTTTTGAAAGGGAACTGCCTCGCAATTCAGTATTCGGATACAAATTGCAGGGTTCTTGGATTAAAAAAGTCTTCGATCAGCTGTGATATGACGAATAAGAGCTTCATTTATGCAACGAAGAAACATTCTGAATACTTCCAATTAAATGCGGCTATGCTTGACAGCATGTGGGTACTTAACCGCTTGGCACAGCTCTGACTCGTTTGAACCGACCAATCATATTATGCGAGAGAGAAAGAGAGAGAGAAGTTATCATGCCACTAGGCATGTCCATCCTTCCTGCCTGCGATCACCGCTCATGGGATAAGCATAGGGCGGGCCCCCTGCTCCATGTCTATACGCTCTAAGGCTCGCTCGCAACGCGCACTGGAGCTGCAGGTTTGATCGTTTGATGAAAATTCGTGGTTTGTATTGTGGGATCTTGTTATAATAATTAAAACAGCTTCACAGATGAAAGATAATCAAATCCTTTCGGTATAGGTATACCAACGTCTTGGATGAGCGTGAGACAACTCACAAGGGATCACTGCAAAATAAATTCACTTTTGTTTCAAGATACGGCGGATCGAGGATGTATTTTGCAATATACAAACGGGTGTCCGGCATGCAACTCAATCGAGCTGGTGGTTGCACTCATGACTGTTGTGCAGTAGCGGAATATTATGCCATTACGACTCAGGGCGCTCAGTGCTTCTCAATTCTCCAAACGAGACAACTGTACGAAGCGGCTGCCAATCGGTATCAACCCTCGACTGGCGAAAGACGCTTTCCATGCGCCTTCGCAAACTCAGCTGGCAGTCGAACCAGTATCGGCCACAGGTGAACTGAACCACCTCCCAGAAGAACCAGGTTCGAAGGAAGGTCAATTGTTTGGAGGTAAATCAACCCCGGGTAATACAAGTGGTAAATCGCTTTCAAAGCATTAAAATATTCACAATACAAAGAGATAGATGGCATGATCTCGAAACACATTGCTGGACTAATATAATACTCAAAAAATAGTTGTGACGAGGTTCTGTCGAAGAAGTATCAGCTACTGCTTCACCGTAACAGATTAACAAGCTGAATACCGGACGTCCGGGTCATCCCGATAGATATTTGTTCTCCTTTTGGAACCCAATTCACAGTGCTTCCGAGCAAAATTGATGAATTTCAGATGATTTCAATAATATCTTTGTCACGTTGAGAATTAGACTAGCGTAAAATTGAGTGTTGGCCTGGCCAGTTGACGAACAAAAGTCATAGTTATCCGTACAATACATAACTTGATGCTGTACACGGCAGCTAAATGAATGAAATAATACGCTGACCACAAAAAATATAACTCGAGTGCTGAGAGCGTGAAATAGACTCTCGATATTGTGTCTGTGTTCCCAATCACATGGTTTGATTGATTTTCATCAGTCCTTCAATCTGGGATGGAACTCAGGAAAGCGATCGTGTAACTTTTAGCGATATCGTTAACTTCAACTGTTATCGTTAACTCAGCAGGGAAATTGTTGATCGGTTACGGCGCGGCCAATCGGAGACCGTCCCGCGCTGGTTTCGTCGCTAGGCGACGTAAGTTAACGATAACAGTTGAAGTTAACGATATCGTTCAGAGTTACACAATCGCTTCCCTGAACTCGTAAATGAAATAGTCCTTCAAGGAGTATGGTTTCAGCTTCGTTAGTCTGCTTGCGTCCCAAACTTGACCGAAAAACATTCAAACTTATACAAATTTTTGAGAATATGTCGCTCAAGTGGTTATAGAAAAAGATTTTTAGCGCACCTGTACATTTCAGAAAATAATTGGTTCCTACAGTTCATTGTCATTCGATTATCGCTCTGTTCATGTCTGCCATAAAGTAATGAAAGCTATCAAGAAATGAGAAATGGTGTGTTAATCGTGGCTTACTTTCTGAAACGCACATGTGAGATTTTCAAGCTGAAATAATAGCCTCTGAAGGAAAACTGTTTCGTCATCTAACTTCCATAGAACCAGTGTCGGTGGCTGAGGCTGATCCCGGCAAGCTGATGACATTGAAAAAACCTTGCCCTAATAATAACCTGACGCGGACTTACCCTTCATTTAATTGTATTTTTTACCTTCAGAAAAAGAGTGAGAAATTTTAATTTATTTCAGATAGCGATACCTGAATCGATGGCAAAGTTTTTTGGACCAGCAACGCTAAACGCTAGAGATTAGGGGTGCTGGAAAAAATGGATGTGGTTCGCAGCAGGGAATCGCAACGACTTGTTTGAGCAGTTACTGGAACTGAAATGCTTACGTCTACATCAGTTATCACGTTGACAACTTTGACTACGACAGCTCCCTAATGGCAATGTTCATTTAATCAATCACATAATGTTGTGAAAGAATTCTGCGTCCGATTTATCTTGTGAATGCGATGAAATACACAAGAAATCACACAATGCCTAAGTCATGTTCTCACGAATCATCAAATGTAGTATGAAACAAATAAGATAAAAAACGTCATGGTTGACCATATGATTCTCGACACAACGAGTATGATGATTCGTGCCTACGTGGCTTGTTATAGTTGTTTCTTGAATTGCAGGGCTCCCACTTGCTCACTTTTATTACAAATCTCACTATTTACACACTTTTTTTTTCATCAAAAACTCACTTTTCTCATTCATTTGATGGTAATATAAGTTATTTTCTGTGTACAGTGTTCAAAAAATTACAAATCCACTGAAAAGCAGAGCGTAGATCGGTTGCATTAGCGAATATCATCTGATTGATTATATTTGGTTCAGTATTTTCATCCGATTCTATAATTTTCGACTATTGGGACCATGCAAGTTCGGTGCTGCCCTCAAAAATTAGGATTCTCCATGTTAAATCTTATGGAGTGAAACTAGTTAAAGCGGCGGCTGTCGGCGAAAAATTAGGAAGATCCTACAAGGTTACGTGTTAAAGTGGACAGTCAGCCCCCCCCCCCCCCCCCCCCCCCCCCCACTTCACCGCCTTGCATGCTCCCAATACGAGGGGTTAATCACTCGTGTAATCTGGTGTACACCCCTTCGAGAATCTTGTGTAATCTTTTGTAATCCTTGAAATCTTTTGTAATCTTTGAAATCTCATGTAATCTCGTGAAATCTCATGTATTCTCGTGAAATCTCTTGTAATCCCGTGAAATCTTATGTAATCTTTTGAAATCTTTGAAATATCTTGTAATCTTTGAAATCTTCTGTAATCTTTGGAATCTTTTGTAATCTCGTGTAATCTTGTGTAATCTTTTGTAATCTCTTGAAATCTTATGTAATCTTTTGAAATCTCTTGTAATCTTTGAAATTAATCTTTTGTAATCTCGTGTAATCTCGTGTAATCTTTCGTCATCTCTTGAAATCTTATGTAATCTTTTGAAATCTCTTGTAATCTTTGAAATCTTTCGTAATCTTTGTAATCTTTTGAAATCTTTGAAATCTTTTGTAATCTCGTGTAATCCCGTGTTATTTTTTTTCATCTCTTGAAATCTTATGTAATCTTTTGAAATCTCTTGTAATCTTTGAAATCTTTCGTAATCTTTGTAATCTTTTGAAATCTTTGAAATCTTTTGTAATCTCGTGTAATCTCGTGTAATCTTTTGTAATCTCTTGAAATCTTATGTAATCTTTTGAAATCTCTTGTAATCTTTGAAATCAATCTTTTATAATTTCGTGTAATCTCGTGTAATCTTTTGTAATCCCTTGAAATCTTGTGTAATCTTTTGAAATCTCTTGTAATCTTTGTAATCTTTTGAAATCTTTGTAATCTTTCGTAATCTTTTGTAATCTTTTGTAATCTTTGAAATCTGTAATCTGGTGTACATCAAATCGACGAGTGATCAACCCCTCGTCCCAATACGACTTATACTCAAAAATGAAAAATCAGAATTTATTTCAAATAAATAATCATAACCTGATTGATTATACCTGGTTCATCGTTTTTATCCGATTCCATAATTTTGGACTGTACGACTTATACCCAAAAATAAGGATTCCTGATTTTTTAATACCGTCCTCAGCTGGCTTCGCGTTTTTTGGTCACAGTTCCTTCATTTCTTGCGCCAAATTTTATTAAATTTCACCCGATTATGAACCCTGCACTGCAATTGTTACTAACTTTTTGTTGTTGTGATTCTACTCATTTTTCTCACTTTTTTTTTTACCAATCAGTCATGTGGGAGGCCTATAATTGAATTCCCAAGGTTGATCATGTGATAATATTACACACAGAATTCTTTTATTACATCGTAGGAATAATTACATGAACACTCAGTAGGGAGATCTAACGATGCTGCTCATTATTCCGATACCATGGTGTGGAAATGAAAGAATTGTAACAATTTTCCATGAAAATTGAACAGATTTCTCACCCTTTCCCAAGAGTGATTATTTGTCAGAAATTATTTCAGCAGAATGTGACAGAAATAGCATATATTACAGATCATGAAATCTCTGATAGATGACGAAAACAATCTCCCTCAGGGTATCATATTGAAAATTTAAAAGCGTAATTTGTACACCTACCTTGAAAATTGTGAAATCGTAACAACCTAGATCCGGTCTCTATCATCCAACTTGAGAGGGATACAGCGAGTATGTTATGTAGAATTAGTTTTCTCTATATCGAGCATCGGCCAGGCATCAGATGACGTTTATATTATGCATACCCACTTCTAGCCCACGTGATCTGTGGTGATTCATTTCGTTTCGGAATAATTCTCACGCCTGTTCGTATACTCCCGCCTGTCACGTAATTTGTATTTCTTTCGTCAAGACATTTCGTTCAATCTACTTTTCAGCCATATGCGTTGACTGTTTTTAGACGTGTTTATGCAAAATGTATTTGTGCATCTTCGATAAAAGATTGTAGGGGACGAGTACCTCAGCTTGTATGCGATAATAAATTTGTGTCGTATTATAATCCGATTGGCTTATTACACAATTATCCAATGACTTCTATCAGTATACCCTACTGAAAATGTTAATGCGATAAATCAATAATTTCATGTATAACATGATTTATATTGTGAATTTGGTCCAATATATAGAAAATTACATAATGAATCATATCGGCACGGCCCATCAGATATAATGTATCCAAATTTTGTACTATATTTGGTGAACCATGCATGTATAATTCGTTACGTAGGATTTTTTATATTTGGTCGAATTTATCAGATAAATTATATTATAAATGACATGATGGTTACTTCATAACATTATATAACTTATCAGACCAACATTTTCAGTAGGGTATGGATCGAAGTATACATCCTGATTATATTCCCTGTGAACGAAAACTTATCATCGTCAGGAAACACCTAAAACTGCAAATTTATTGAAATTCTGACCTTCATTCAGATCCTTCTCTTGGGCTTATACCCTTCCGGGAAGTAGATTTTAAATTCTGACGATTTCAAGGAATTAGGAAACTAGAATATCAAATAGCCCCCCCACCAAGCGATGGCCGTCGCCGCGAAAAATCTCCGAGCGCTTCGATCGTGCTGTGGCGATAACATGAACTAACAAGTTCAGTTTATCGCCACCAACTGCGATGTGAACGCTCGCTGAATGAACGCAGCCTCGCAGACAGTGACGGGATGACGGAATTAAAGATGGCCTCGCGCGAATCTCGAAATCGCTAGTGTCAACGTTTTGCGGCAATACAAATTGAGACTTCATCGTTGCCTAAAATCAACATATTTTCGCATACATATGTTCGGTATTTCATATTACACGGTGCGTGCCCTATCATATTTGTGTCAGTGAAGCGTAGGCTTTGCTAATAGTCGAAATAGTGAGCCATGTCCACACTTGACAATCAACAACAGGGGCGGGGTGGGGGGGGGGGGGGGGGGGGGGAGAGGCGGGGCCAAATCGACTGAGGCACCACCTTAACTTGTCACCCCATCCATGCAGGTCTCGACTCGTCTAAGATCATTCACCCTGTAGTCGTTCACCTCCTATTTCAGGTATAATTACGTATTTTTTTTAGTCTCAAGGATTATTGATTACGGTTGTTCGCCTCTTATTTCAGGTAAAAATACGTATTTTTCCGCAATATCGAAACTATGCATCGCCTAGGTCATTCACCCTTGCCTATACAGGCCTCGACTTGTCCAAGGTAATTCATCCTGTGCGTGCAAATATTCAAGAAATATTCCAATTAACATACCAGGTGTCTCTACCGGCGCAGTGGTCCAGAACCCGCCTACGTTGAAAATCGTAAAAAGTGATCCAGAACCCGCCTCACTTATCTACTTACACTTCCTTCAATTGATTTTAAGCCGGAAGTGTTCGTTCGAAAATGTTTCTCTCAGAATGACCGTAACGGAGTTACGTCGTGTCAAAGTACTGATTAATGGGAGAACGGCACTAGCGTGGGCCTTGAAAAAAGAAACTGAAAAATACCGCCATCAGATAATCCAAAGAGGAAGGAAAAAGTCTAATGAAATTTCGCTCTCAGAATGACCGTTACGAAGTTACGTCGTGTTAAAGTACTGATCAATAGGAAAACGGCACTAGCGTCGGTCTGGAAAAAAGAAACTAAAAAATACCGCCATCAGATGATCGGAAGAGGAAGAAAAAAGTCGAATGAAATTTTGCTCTCAGAATGACCGTTACGAAGTTACGTCGTGGTACTGACTCATTTTTATTTATTTTTTCTTCCGTTGCGCGCGCACCGCGAGCGGCTTGGAAGTGACACACCTGTTGGGCGAAAGGGGATCCGGTTTCTATTCTGGAACCCGGCAGCGGAACCGTTCACAAGTCGAGCCCTTGCGAAAGAGTTTGTCGGGGTAACCCAAAAAGACTTGGAGACGCCGTTGGGAGATCCGGAAAGAGTTTTCTTTTCTGTATAAGCGTTCGAGTTCCCTGGAATCCTCTAGCAGGGAGATAGGGTTTGAAACGCGAAGAGCACCGCAGTTGCGGCGGTGTCCGGATCTTCTCCTCGGACCTCGGAAATCCAGGAGAAGGCCACGTGTGTCGCACCGGCTCGTGCTCATATCCGCAGCGGGTCTCCAAGATGGAGAGCCTCTAGTCGATAGACTAATATAGGTAAGGGAAGGCGGCAAATTGGATCCGTAACTTCGGAATAAGGATTGGCTCTGAGGATCGGGGCGTGTCGGGCTTGGTCGGGAAGCGGGTTTGACTAACGTGCCAGGCCTGGGCGAGGTGATGGCTTCGGCCGGATCCGAGCTCAGTTTCGTGCCTTGGCCTCCCGCGGATTTTCCTTGCTGTGAGGCTTCCGTGTCGGTTCGTCGGCGCGGTCGTCCTCTTCGGCCGCCATTCAACGGTCAGCTCAGAACCCGCACGGACTGGGGAAATCCAACTGTCTTATTAAAACAAAGCATTGCGATGGCCCTAGCGGGTGTTGACGCAATGTGATTTCTGCCCAGTGCTCTGAATGTCACCTCAAAGAAATTTGAGCAGGCGCGGGTTAACGGCGGGAGTAACTATGACTCTCTTAGAACGCATTCAACCGTCGTGATACCCGACGTGCGTGGTGAGCACGCTTACGCTTAGCCAGCGTGCACCAGCCATTCGCGTCACTGAGGAAATATACTCCGCTAGAACACCCAAATGTGGCTACGCAAAGCGGAGTGTTGCCTCGGCAGCACTTATCGAAGGCCTCGGCGAACAGACGGAAGTCGAAAGCAGTAACATTTTCTCTTAAGAGGACCCAAACATGTGCGAAACGCCATGTCGAAGTATGAGAAAAACAAGAGATAAGCCTGGTGCTGCGTGTGCACTTTCCGGGCTTTTCATGTTGAGCAATTGCGAACATCCTACGGCTTGCGTGGTTCCTGCGCCTACATCAGGGTCTCAGCGTCGTCGGTGATTCCCCATGGCGCTGGTATCGAACTGGAATCAACCATGGCACGGAAGAATTTGACCAAGCCTCGGAGGCCCGTGGTTCAGGTGTCCCCAAGAGACCACAGGTTGCGGAGTTTGACGCAAGCCAAATGCGGGACAAAAATATACCGAAACGCCTGCCCATTCGAACGAGCCGAAAACTCATCCTAACCGGCCAGCTCGGCGGCGCAATGAATTGTCCGATATGCCTGACCAAGGGCGTCAACGACATATCCCTTCGCAGCCGGCAACTCGACAAGCATTTTCGTGCTAGCCACACTTGCGTTGATTCGAGCTGGAAGTGCGGGGTGTGTGACAAGGCATTCCATGCTTCCCACAACTGGTGGTGCTACGTGCCAAAGTGCAAAGGACCGGTCGGGGAGCCACCAGCAGCCAAGAAATTCACACTGTGCGATAAAGGGTTCGCCACCAAAGTCGGCTCGTCTCAACATGAGCGTCACGAACAACTACGTTCGAGAAACGCAGAGCGTCTCGAAGCAGCATCCTGCCCCCATTTACAGGGCGGGCGCATAGCAAGCGTGTGGTCGAAAGAGGAACTCATCGAGCTGCATCGACGCGAGCAAGAGTTCGGCGATGTACGCTTCGTCAACATCGCTTTGATGAGATTCTTCCGCGGCAAGTCGAATAAACAAATAAGTGACGCCTGCAGGAGAATAGCGCAGCTGGAGGTCGAACGAATCGAGACCAGCGGACACTTAGCACTGTCGGACGAGTCGGACCCAGGCTCCAATGACACATCTACGGTAGTGTCGGAGCCTGCCGCGTCACCAGAACACCTGGGACCGGCCAACTCCGTCGACCCTGAGTTGCCCGACCTGGGATCCGAAGGCGTCCCCTTGAGCGCGCCTCGCTCTGAAACAGAGGAGGAAACGGCAGACTGGAAGGGAAACCTGATGAGAAACTTGAATCCGAAGATTGAGTTGACCTGATTACCGAGGCTATTGAGCTCGGACAAGGTGATCCAGACAAAATGGAACGAGTGTATGGGCTGATCCACGTGAACCGGATCAGTCACCTCTCAGATATTTTTTTAATTTTCCATGTCGATTGTCCATGGGGAGTTAGAATTTTGTGCCAAAGGACTCTTGAATTGGTGCAATTTTTAATTTGTTATCAACAATCGAAAAATTGAGCAGCTGTAACGTATACATGGTCCTTCTCCCGTGTTGAAGAGGGTGGTCGTTGTAAATGAAGATGGTGCGACATATATCTTAATATAGTATATTTCCAATTATTCGACTACAGCTACTAGATGTTACAAAAGGTGAAGTTGAGGTATGGGTAAGGAGTGAAGTAGTCGTCTGGCAGGATGTGTTAGGTAGAAGTCAGGGGAACTGGAGATGAGGAGAAAAGAGGATAGGTAGAGGAATTAGAATAGCTGACTCATTGCATCCGACAGTGCTGAGTGCAACGGGTCAGCGTGGCGTGATTTCCGAGGTTTCGGGTGAAACCTCGGAGCGGATGGGAATCGGAGGAGGATAGGATAAGGGAGTCGGTATGTGCGGGGCACGTAACATACGGACGTTACACCCCCCGCGTTACAGAGAGCATAGGGGTAGGAATACAGTGGATACATATGCGAGCTTAGTACTAGGTATATGTATATAATATGTGTGTGTGTGTGTGTGTGTATGCGGATAGTACAATAGTTCATATTTGTTGCGCATGTATAGGTGTATATATAGCAACTTTCTGGCAGTTCCCAGATCGGTAGATCGTTGGGATCTGACAGAGTTGTCGAGTTCAAGTTCTGATTTTCGGTGTTTTTAGAGAATTTTCATTAAATCTATGTGGAACTGCGCTAGGTCTAGAAACTCTGGCTAGAATTTGGTTATGTAAAGTAGGGAAATCACAGATCCGGGTGTCTGCACACCAGTACTGCGATTTAATAGGATAGGTTCAACAGATCCGGGTGTCTGCACACCAGTACTGTGTGTTGGACTAGGATGCAGATCCGCTAGTAGTGCGTAGTGGAAAAGGAAACAGATCCGAGCGTCTATCCGCCAGTACTGTATTTTAGGAAAGGAAGCAGATCCGAGCGTCTATCCGCTAGTACTGCGTTTGAGGTTACGTTGGAAAGAGAAGTGATCTTAGATAGAAAATAATAAGGTTATGCGATTTTATGAAAGATAAAGAACCAAAGTGATTTTAACTAATGATTTAATCAAAAATTAGGTGATGAAATGTCTACAAACAAAATATGAGTTTAACAAAAATTAAAGAAATAAACTTAAATTATAACAAAAGGAAATTTCAACATCTGATTTTAATGATTTGGCGAAATGATCATTTCTTTTATAGTGTTTAAATCTACGATGCTAGAACTAAGTTAAAGCTAAGTTTTGTCTGGCTAGGTTTTGGATTTGGGTTTTTTGTAGGTAATAGTCACGTATGACTGAAATTTTAAGATCAATTCCTTTTAAAGCGAATTGCCAATACTTTATAATTCTCGATCTCTGAACTTTTATCAAGAGTGATTTTTCGTTATATTTCAAAGAGCGCTTTGCTCGAAATTTTGAGGTTATTTTATAATTGGACTGAAGCTAAGTTCATCAAACAGCTCAAGGCGAACTGCCAATGTTTTCAAAGTTGATTTCTACGAGAATTTCCAAGTTTTAAATTTTGCATGTCGCTTTGGCTATGAAATTTTCAAAGTTTTTAAATTGACGCTAAATTCACCTAAACATCTCAAGACGAAATGCCGGCGTACCAAGGGTTTTTTGAAGCTAGTAACTGGGATAAGAGTCAGCGAGCATTTTGCATCGACTGCTCACGAGCGGCGTTTTTCGTTCGCTTTTATACCCCCCGAAGGTGGTCGGCGCTAGCTGCTTGTCCGTTTTCCTGAGGGTGCGCGCGCAGCGCGTGAACTCGGCTCGGTAGTTGACGTTCGGCGTAATACGTCACAATAATGAGGTTAGGAGTGTCTTTAGCTTAATTTAGCGTTAGCTTAATTATTATCGTAGAGAGAGGAGAAAATTAGGACTTCCAGTGGGAATTTCTTAAATGTTAGTTAGGTATACATATATATACTTAGGTACTAGTTTATGATTCATTAGTGTTAGTATGATATTGTTTTTATAGCCTATGTAATACCTGGTTTCTGTTTTGTTTTAATTTTAGTTTACAATGTTTTCGTAATTCGGTCTCTACTGTCGGCGCAAAAAGTTTTGGCACCTTAATTCGAGTGACCATAACTTCTGTAAAAAAAATGATAGAGCATAGAATCAAAAACTGTCGTCCGGAGCCGAGTTTTCTGCATCTTATGGTTATTAACAAATTTTCCTTGAAGAATTGCGTGAGCCGCTATGATCTCCGAAGGGTTGAAAAACGTAGTTTTCAGGGAGTCAATTAGCGTACGTTGACTCCAACTCGTCACAGTTTGTCCAAAAAAAGCGTTGAAAATCTGCAAAAATTCAGAAAGATTCCCGAACCATTCACAAATATAAATGCGCTTTGAAATTTGAAAAATGTTCAAAAACCTGGACAACAGATGAAAAAAAGTTCGATGATGTGAATCGGCGAACAGCTTGGTCTAGGAGAATCTGAGCTAGCTCAAAATTTTCGTTGAAATATACACTATTTGATTCCGTAACTAGTTTCCGGCTCACAATACCAATCTTGCTGTAATCGGCGTCGATAATTTTTCTAAATAGCGAGGGGCTCCTTGCGCCTGAATCGCGGTATTCGTCGCTGTTTTCCCCTCTTTCCTCCCGCCGGCCGACGCATTTGTTGCTCGCGGTCCTCGTACACACACATAGTATACCGAGGACGCGATTGTTGCTCGCAGTCCGTGTACACACATACATCATATACCGACGACCGTGAGCAACAAATGCGTCGGCAGGCAGGAGGGAAGAGGGGAAATACAGCGACGAATATCGCAACTCAGGCACACGGAGCCCCTCGTTATTCAAAAAAACTATCGACGTCGATGACTGCAAGCTTAATATTGTGAGCCGGAAACTAATTACTGAATCAAATAGTGTACATTTTAAAGAAAATTTTTAGCTAGCTCAGATTCGCCTAGAGCAAGCCGTTCGCCGAATCACATCATCGAACTTTTTTCCACCTGGTGTCCAGGTTTTTGAACATTTTTCAAATTCCAAAGCGCGGTCATGTTTGTCAATGATTCGGGAATCTTTTTGGATTTTTGCAGATTTTTAACCCTCTTTTCAGACAAACGGTGACGAGTTGAAGTCAACGTACGCTGATTGACTCCGTGAAAACTACGTTTTCCAACACTTCGGAGATCATAGCGGCCCACACGATTTTTCAATCGAAATGTATTAATGACCATCAGGCGCAGAAAACTCGGCTCCTGACGACAGTTTTTGATTCTATGCTCCATCATTTGTTTTACAGGAGTTATGGTCACTCGAAATAAGGTGCCAAAACTTTTTGCGCCGACAGTAGGTTACAACGTTATCCTACACTTATAACTAGTAGTAACATGGCATAATACGTTTCGAGCGTAGCGACAACTTGGTTTGTTATTCGTAATACTCCAATGATTCAAGCGGATGGCTTTTAGTTAACGTTATCGGTCCAAGGTGAGATTTGCAAGGTCTAGTTTTGTCGCTCCTTGGTTTAGTAGAGAGGGGGGGGGGGGGGGGGGGGGTTCTCGTTTGAAGGATACTGTACATTGGTTCGTGCTTTTGTTATAGGTGGGGGTGGACTATTTCTAGTTCGATTGGTTGTTCGTAGTAGATCTCTGGGTTTTCTCTGAATTTCGAAATGTGGTATGGTTCGTCGGTCGTATTCGAGTCATATGAACCGGCTCTGAAAGGTATGCATATTCTACGTTAAAGCATTCAAGTCATTTTCTATGTTGTTATTCTATAAATTGTCATCCCGGATATGCGCAGGCTTTAGTTTGTTGAGGTGCACGATTTTAGTTTTGTTAGGTGTCAGGTAGATTTCCGCATTTATGTTGTTTATTATTCGTTTGATTATACAGGGGCCTTTATAGTGAGCGTCAAGTTTAGTGCGTGTTTCGTTTAGTAAAAATACTCCTGTCCCTCTTTGAAGGTTTCTAGTTCTGTCTTCTTGTCGTAATAGCGTTTCGATTTTTCCTTCGTATTTTTAAGGTGTTCTGTTGCTGTTTTGCGAATGTCGCGTAAGATGTTTATTAGGTTCAGGAAATACGAGTTGTATGTTTTGTTTGACGCGTTATCGGACGAAACGTCTGTCGGTAGTTTGGCTTGTCTGCCGAAGATTAGTTCATGCGGTGTGAAGTTCGTACTTTCGTGTTTAGCTGTGTTGTATGCGAAAATTGCGAATCGAATGTACTCGTCCCAATCTTTACCCGAGGTCGTATAGTGTTTGATGTATTCGATTAATGGTAGATGCCTACGCTCCAAGGATCCATTCGATTGCGGGTGATACGGGCTAGTCTTTGTCTGTTTAATTTTGAAAAATTTGCAGACTTGTCGAAATAAGATGCTCATGAAGTTTCGTCCTTGGTCTGTTAGTATTGTTTGTGGCGTTCCGTAACGCGCAATATATTCTTTGGCAAAGGTTGCGGCTATGGTTTGTGCGGTTGCGTCAGGAATCGGTAAGGCATCCAGGAACTTCGTGAGGTTGCATTGGATTGTTAGCAGGTATTGGTTTCCGTTTTTTGTAGTTGGAAGAAGGCCGACTATGTCCAGCGCGATTTTTTCGAAAGCGTCCGTAGGTGTGTCCGTAATGACCATTGGTAATTTGGTTTTGATACGAGTTAGCTTTTTGCGTTGACAGCTGTAATAATTCTTAATGAACGTTTGAGTTTGTTGTTTAAGGTTGGGCCAAAAACATCTTTGCCTGATGCGTTCCTAAGTCTTCGTTACTCCTTGGTGACCGCCTATTAATGACTCGTGGTTTTCTCTAATTATTTCTTGACGCGATTCTACATTGGGTATAACGGTTTCGTCGGTACACAGTGTGACATTAATGTTTGAGTTTATGAATGTATGATAGAAAACTCTTTTCACTAAGGACCATTCGAGATACGTTCGCTGTGTTGGGACGCTTTTGTGGTGTTCGGAGAGTTGAAGCGTCCTTTTAACAGTCCCGTTGTTCGTTTGAATGCTGCGAGTTTAACAATGGGTCGTAGGATTCCCCGTAGTTTGTCCGAAAATTGTCGGTGTTTCTATAGTCAGTGTTAGTATAATTGACGCGAGCATAACTAGACCGTTCGAGGTTCGGAGCAGACCGATTCTGGTTAGTAGGTCCATTTGATGTATGGCCAGGGCCATATCTAAAGCTTCAGTCAACTATGGTATACCAAAAGGAACTCTTCACAATAAGATTACAGGAAAGGTACCAAATCTTCGAAAAATGGGCCCAGAAACTGTACTATCAGCAGAAGAAGAATCAAAATTGGAAAATTGGATAATTGGTCAAGCAAAAGTGGGGTTTCCAATGCATCCTGATATGGTGAAATCTGCTGTAGAAAGTATTCTGAAGGAAGACGGTCGGAAGAATCCATTCACCGAGGGCCGGCCTGGGAAGAAGTGGATGTCCCTATTCCTCAAACGAAAACCAGAAATGGTGAAACGCAACACTGAGATTATTTCTCAGGCAAGAGCGGCTGTAACGGAAGAAAAAATACACACTTGGTTCGCTGAAGTCATTAAATTCATGGAAGAAGAGGGTGCCACCGATGTACTGAAAAACGGCAGTCGCATTTTCAATTGTGATGAGATTGGAATGCACACATGTGCAAAATCGGGCCTTGTTCTCGGTCCTTAATAACTCAAGAACCCTTGATCTCGAGAGTTTTCGTAAAGGAAATTTCGTCTTAGAATTCGATAAGGGACCTGCCTGTTCCCGCTGTTGTAGTAGTTCTGAATCACCCTGTATATTTTGTCCGAATCCCATATTTCGACTAGTTAATATGAATATTAAGGACATAATCTGTCGATTAATATCTATTTCATTAGGCTTTACTTATTCAGCGGAAAGAAATCCTTTAGTGAAAATGACAATGCTCTTAATCGTTCTATCATTGGTGCCCTCACCCTAAATCGACTAATTTTTTGTAGAATATCCATGAATATAGGAAAGACATATGTCAAGTTTCAGATTTTTCAAAATACTATTAAGGCGGGGGCGAAAAAAATAGTGCATCAAGTCCGAATTCCCATTGAAATTACATGGGAAAATTTATGGTCTTGGCGCGAGTACTTAGGGTTACAGGCTCTCGGTTTTGCGTACTTTTTTATTGATTTATTTGCAAACTTTTTCCGCCTTATCCACAGGAAAATTCGAAAACACCCCAAATAAGGACCACCCTAATGAGTATAGATAATATACATCGGCATGAGGTTTGATCAACCATTCTGTAACTTTCCGGTAGATTTGAAACTCTGATTTCTCTCTCACCGGATTTTATTTTAACTCAATCTAATCTCAGGTCGTTGGATTTTATCCTAGGGTCTACTTTTTTAATAATATTAATACAACGATGTCAGAAATATGGAGGGTAAAATGAATCAGGTGGATGATATTTTACAATAATAAAATTAATTGTTTATTGAAGAAATTAAGAATGCGAGGTTTGAACACATATGGGATTTCATAATAAAGACTGTGAGATATTCTCCTTCAACCTATAACATTGATATCCAAATCTATAGAGCTGAGGCAGGTTTTGGTAAATCTATTCGCTGTTATGAGCGAGAGCTGCCTACTCCTATCCTTAAAACTATGTTTCTGGTGTATGACTATCAATATGATATCAAAACAAAGAGACTCTACATATTTAACTAATGGAACTCTAAATATGGAAGTTATGGCTCTCTAAATATTTAATTCTGATGGAGAAACTTGATTTTGTAATGAATGAAAATGATTCTTATATCGAGCTTAGAAATTAATTACGAAAATGCTTGTACGAAGTAGCCAATTCGACCGGCGGAGAGACCGGAGTGACCCCGCTATAGCTGCTCAGCTAACTACGAAAAAGCTATCTGCAAAAGATCGTAAGTGATCAGACCGGCAGGGAGACCGGTTGTACACCGCTGTGTTCATACTCACTTCGTACGAGGGATGTCTCGAAATTTGGCCGTAAGCGTCGGGTATGTAATCGCTGCGTAGAGTAAAGTTATAAGCGAGAGGGGTTCTCGAGGGTATGTGGCGCTTGGCCCGTCGCCGCGAGGTGCCGCGCTTGCCGCTTGAGTTCGCCCGGCCGGTCAGAGATGGCGCGGGCGCTAGAGCTAATCTTATACATGGGCCGTAGCACCTCCGTATACTTAGCAGGCAAATACATTTATTTTGATTTTCTATCGACGCAATCGTTTGGGAATTGTTTAGGAAAGTTTAGGAATTAGTTTTTATCGTTTGGGAAAAAATAGTTTAATTGTTAATAACATAAATGTATTAGGCGTATAGTCAGCAGGCATAATATAATAAAAATAATTTTTTTTGCTCAATCAACTCGAAATTATTTGGGAAACCCGTCTGTAACGTTTTTAACATTTGGGAAATTTTATTTGTTTTTTAAAACATTAAATTAGTATCAAATAATTCCGAATTTAGGATGTGCGAAGTCGGATACGCGCCGCGCCTGTATTTTCCTACTTTATCGACTGTACACGCCGATTAATTGCATGGAACCTGATTCCAGCTTCGTTGTAAGCGTATAAGCCGAATCAACGGATCAGCAGCAGTATTTCTATAATAATTTTCTATCTCGAAGCTCTTGAAAATTGAAATTAAGCACTGCAATTAGGCAGGTGGTATGTGCCCATCGAAAACGGATCAGCAGCTGCAATTGGTCACTGCCTAATTGAAGACATTCTGAAGTACTAAGTGAAATGTCAAATGACGTTGTATACATTTGCTTATAACCTGCTAAACTGGTTTGTATGAATATTACTATTTTTCACTAAGGGAGTCACCTAGCCTAAGCGTGTTGGGTCGATTCATTTCACAAGGTAGATCATGGTACATTTTCGTACGACTACGGAAAGGCTTTTTCGGTGGAATGAGAGGTTCACGGCCCAAGCCGAATGCGAGTGCTGTACCGAGTTTCGTCAAATAGCCTTTGTGTATAAGTAACGATCACGATGTATTCTTACATCGTGGTAACGATCATTATTTTTCATCACAAGAGCCGAGAAATCGCGACAAACTTGCAATTTGAGGTTAGAGTGATAAAAATTAATTTTTTCCCTACTCTAACCTTGAAATCACAACTTCGTTGCGATTTTTCAGCTCTCGTGATGAAAAACAATGATTGTCACTTGTATGGATAAGCTTCTTGACGAATCTCGTTGTACAGCAAACTACCAAACATGACAAGAAACAAGAGACTAACCACAAACAGAAATATCATTTTCCTCAGTAGAATGGAGCAAGATCAACTGAGCGATGAAAATGATGAAATCACGCATTACAATAAAGAACTAAAAATTCTAAGGAAAGATGACGTTAGCCCCAACAAAATCGTGGAAATCGCAGAGATCAACATGGGCTATACTGTTGGTACAAAACAGCAGGTTCCTGTGGTGCGTAATATGAATTTCAATAGTAACTTACTATCTCTCATTTACGCATCAGTAAAACAGTCGTTGATTCATTCAAATTGCTCTTGTGATAAGTTGTATCTGTCACTGTACAATATAATATACCATGACTATTTGTAAAAAAACACTAACACGGTGTATTGGTGAACTTCCAGTGGCAATATGACGTTAATTCCAGTGATTCTTCTTCAATTTTTGTAGAGTTACGACATCACCTTGTATCAGCTGATATGTGGGATATGGAACGCTGCATGTATAATTATAACAGGGTGGTGCATACAAGAAGCATTCAGACTGTGTGCCACGCTTCCCATTAAATCGAGTTCAAAGAGTGACAGTGGTAGACAATGGTCTTTCACCAATTTTCAGTTGGTGAGTAATGATATTTTCAAAATTCCAATAATCGGAAAAAATGTAAATATCATTGGATCTGTTATCACCTTCCCCTTCTATTACAGTATACCTAATTTTCGTTACAAAGGTGAAGGCATTACGGAATGTATTCTGAGTCCTAATCCGCTAGCCAAGAAAGCAGTTTATCCAACAGACATCTTGGGAGAAGACGCTGTTCTTTTGTCAAGAATATTAGAACTATTTCGTAGAATCTCGGATCGCACTTATTTTGTAAAAATCATATCAATACCAAGAAGGGGCCAATAATTTTTTTTTTTTTTTTTGTGCCTTCTTTTGACCCCTCCCCCCCTGAATTTATGTCTGAAATTTACACATAAAGTCCTCAAAAAAGATGTCAATGTCAAAATGTCAAATTAGAGTCCCCCTGCTCCCTAAGTAATATAAAATAAGAAATGTAAGCCCCCGCAAAAAACGTCCTATGTAATGTGCGGGCGGCCACGAAGTAACTTCCATTGGCTGGGATCCTTTTGTTCAAGTTAGAATAAATTTTCCTCTTAATCGGTGTAAACGTTAAATACAGAATTCTGAAGACTGCTAGCAGGTAGGTGAACGAAGATCAATTTACAGAATTATTTGCAACGGGGTGAGGTACTCGTTCACCGTTGTATCGTTGATTATTTGGCTGCGTATTGCTTCGAGAGAGCCTCCGATGCGATGCAGGGGCGCGATTCTGTTTCTTTTTCGTACCGATACGTTTGAAACGTATCAGTACGTTTGAAACGTACTACCCTCTCTCCTCGGCCGTTCCCCTCGTTTCGTTGTTTCATGCTCGAGCTTCATTGTTATATCGGTTGCTCGATAGACAAACATCGAGGGGAACAGCCGTGGAAACAACGAAACGAGGGGAACGGCCGAGGAGAGAGGGTACCACATTTCAAACGTACTGATACGTTTCAAACGTATCGGTACGAAAAAGAAACAGAATTGCGCCCCAGGTCTTGATGCGGAGCCTCGATGCAAGGCAGGCTTCAGTGCGAGGTGGGATTTCATGCGAGGCAGACTCTGGTGCGAGGCAGGCTTTGGGGCGAGGCAAGATTCAATACGAGGAAAGCTTTGCTGCGAAGCCTGAATCCCGCCTCGCATCGGATCCTGTCTCCCATCAAGGCTCCGCATCAAGACCTGCATTACATCGGAGCCTCTCGAAGCGATACGCAGCAAAATGATCAACGATACAACGGTGAACGAGTACTTTGCCCCGTTGCAAATGATTCTGTCAATTCATCTTCGTTCACCTACCTGCTCAAATTTATCTACCGAAGTCAATTTACCAAATACACAAATGAGCTGCTTCGTGACAACACGAAGTTGATATCCCGAATCAACTAGTTACTTGACGGTCATTTTCTCACAGATAATTATCCGATACGCGTTCGCGAAATCAACTCGGTTCACATCACATTTTGTGATACCGGTGCCGATGTTATTGTCTTCCTAACCTGACTTTTAACCGCGACGTTCGACAGACGACCGAGCAGACGTACGTCTGCTAGTCCAGCTTCGCCGATCCTCTGTTCCAATTTGCAGCAGCCAAAGTCGTAGCCACCATTTCAAATTTTGTGCGGGATGAGGGCGGTCATTAATTTGTAATTTGTACCTTTGTACCCGAAGAGTGGTTTTCAATCTCACAATCAGAGATACAAAAGATCCTTGTATTATCGACTTCCGATAATGTAAGGATCATTCGTATCTTTGAACCCACGTGAACCCATTGGCGTGTCAATGCATTGAGTATTCGCGCGAATTATCTTTCACAATTCGCGCCATAAAAGAAGTCACTGGCAAAACAACTTTGATTCGTCCATTCTTCGTGAGCGGACTTCTTTGTTTTTCACGTCCCCAATATAATACACATAACATGTAATAATCGTGATTATTAGAGGAGACTACTAATTGGCCGAGGTTTGTTAATACATGAGGGGTATCAGCCTAATATTAATGCGCGTATTTTTTTGCCACAACTGAGGAGTCTAGGTTTAGATGTTGCTGGCGATATTTTTATTCTTCATGTTGTTACGGGAGATGGCGGAAGCCCAAGCCGTATTTATTTTCTTTTTTCATATCAGAAAAACGAAAGATCGGAGTTTTTTTCGCATAGAGTTGTGAAAACGGATTCACTTGACTATTTTTTGTCATCAGCTGTGGCAATAATCGAAATTTCCTTTTGCAGATGTTACCTTGTGGCCCACACCACAAGGTAACATCTGCATAGACCAACAACTTTTGATTGTTAACCAAAATGTCCCTTTTTGCTTTATATCACAGTAAAAATGTCTTTATTGAATTAAAAGAAGTTTTGAAAGATTATTATGCGAACAACAATCACGGTTCGCTAGAAATGCCCTCAACATTGATTTGTATTTAGACATCATGAGTGGAGCATTCTTTTATTTTTCAATTGAAATACTCGATCAAAATAAAAAATTTCGCCTTCTGTTCCGATGCTACTGATGTATCATGATGTATTTTGAAATAATGTTTCTTTCAAGGATCAGACCTTAATAAAACTTTGTAAACAAAATCCGGTCTTTTGCAATAAAAGTGTAGAGACCCACAGAACTTTTCGCAGTGCTGCGCAGGTGAAGTTCTACAGAAGGTTCCTTGTATCTACGCGTCCATCGCAGTAGACTCAATGGTTTTTGCCGTATAGATTCTACCATAATCTGAAACTTTGAATTGTGCATTTTTTTATTAGTCTCTTTTACTGTTTTGAAAGCTAGAAAACTGCTATTTTTTCCAATAGGGTCTGGACAGTTATATGTTACATGCTTCACATTTAGGTACAAGAAAACATCCCTCAAAGTTTGGGCCAGATCTGTGATCTGGAGGTCTAGTCGACTCCTTGTCAATATATTTATGTTATAATAAGTTGTCTGCTACTTACAATAAATGAACAAAAAAAACCTGGCCTAGCAATAACCAAGTGGTCGCAAAACACATTATCCGAAAATACTAGAAATAGTTCAGATCTATCGCACTGGTCCCAAACTTTTACTGTACACTTATACTTCCTCAATGAAAGTTGCATAGAAGTGATCATTAAATGTTTTTGAGAATAGCTTTTAATTTTCGGTTGGAAGATAAGGTCTTTACCATATCTTCCGATAATTATCTGCCGATATGTTCTTTTCAGATGGGACGACCTCCCAGTGTTTCTGATGACGAGGCAATCCTACTGATTCAGAATTACATAGAATACTTCCGAACAAATGATTTCCCTGCAAGCGGAGAACAAATCTGGAAAGACATGAGCAATGATCTCAACGGCAGGTGGAAACCTCATTCAGTATATACGCACGTAAGAGAAAACAAAAAAGGCCATCTCGAAACTGCCCGTCTAAATTTGGGTATTCAAGTCAATATTCCATCATCAGTAGCGGTAAATGTGGACGATGACTTCGAAATTTCTCAAGAATCATCAGTAGCCTCTGAAACTGATGATGATTCATCATACCACGACGAGGAAGATGCAGATGACGCCAAAGCAGGATACAGGTGGTTTGACCTCACCCTTTCAGCATCTGACTGGGAGCAAATAAAACCTGGTAGTAATGCTTCTGCAAGTCAGAAGAGACGATTAAAACCTTGGGTTTGGGCAAATATCATCACTATGGCAATTTGGAATAGATACGCGATTCAATGTGCTTTTCTTGGAACATATTCTTATCTAAGGCATCAAAGTTCTGACGAAGATGAAGGATCTTTTCTCTTGAAATTCAAAGCTTCATGCGCGAGGAAATCGTGTGATAATAAGCGCTTAGGCATCGCCGACAAGCATCCTAAAAATGGTGTTCTCCATTTGCGCTTCAAATGTCGTGATACTCGAAACGAGTACCACGAAGAGGTAAAGAGACCGTTGAACGGCTTAGAACGGAAAAAAACTGGTCAGATACTGATGAATCGAGGAGCTGCAGGATTACATGACGAAAAACTTAGGAAACACATGCAATTTGGGGAAAATGTACCATTTTTTGTTCAGGACAAAAACATCTACAGGCAAACGAAACACGAGGCCATCAGAGCCGATCTTGGAGTAAAACCAAGAGGCAAGACGAATGTGATAGCCGCCATCCAAAATCTGGCAATGGACTCTCGATACTCGGATGCCATCCAGAGTATAGGTGCAAAGGAGTTTTTCGTCTTTTTCTGCACAAAGGAACAAATCTATGTTTTTAAAGAATACTGCCGTGTCACGAAAGACTTTTCTAAAATTTGCCTGGATGCAACAGGGAAAGTGGTAAAAAGTTTTGAGATCTGTCCGGGTCGAATGACTGGACACATTTTTTTGTACAGTGTAACAATTAATTTCGAAAACGAAACAATTCCAGTTCTTCAAGTGCTGACTGAAAGACACGATCAAACTTTTATCGCATTTTGGCTCCAAGACTGGATTCGTATTTTAGGTGTTTCTCCGCCGAAAGAAGCGGTAAGTGATCGAGAAAGAGCTCTTTTATTAGCAATGTGCGACTCTTTCAACCACCTGACTATCAAAGAGTATGTAGATGTCTGCTTTGCTTGGGCACAAATGAAAAGATCGGAAAGACCATTGAGGCCAGCAAACACCATTATTCGCGAAGATGTTGCTCATCTTCTGGCTTCGGTCTCTAGGTGAAAATGCATCAAAAACATTAATCACCCTTCCATTCGAGGGTTCTATATACGTCTAGTTGCGCTTATGATAGACTGCCAAAATCTGCAACAATTTGAGGAGGTCTTTCAATTGACATGTATCATCGCGCTCCACTATTATGAGGACACCGCAGTTAATATACCAGGAATGAAACAGTTGACAGTTCTGGAAGCTCGATAAACTCTGGAAAATTATATTGCAGTGCGCGGACAGATCATCGGAGATTTAGAGACGTCAGCTTCACAAATTCGCATCAACAAAGAGGATGAGAATATTGTTACTCCAAATGAAAAAAATGACTCCAATAAATTGACTCTGACACATCGTTGGATCAAGAAGCTCATTGTTCAGGCCAAACCTTCAGCCTCCGAGGAGAGGGAAAGTTCGACCGTAAATGCTTTTTATTTTGAAGCGTTCATTCCGGACCTTGAACGTATTGCCAAGGAATTTCCGCTGTGGACTGGAGCAGCAATACCCGATGGAAGCAAACATGCTTCTACAGCATGCCAAGAAGGATACTTCGCTAGTCTCAAGCCGAGAGTGTTTGAAAATATACCTTTGCCATGTGCAGCAAACAGATTTCTGAAGGTGTATCTGGATCATATAAAAAGTGGTACCAATCTGATTGCTGCTAAATTGAAACACTTCAATCACGCAAACGCAAAGAAGGCACAGATTCCCAGTGCAAGAGATGGTGAATCAGTACTGTTGTCACAAAAAGAAAGTGTCCTCAAACTTCCCCAAGCTGTCACAAAACCAGAGTGTCAATTTCCAATTCCGCTGCCTATAAATGGTAACTTTCTGAACGATTCTGATTTCCACGCTAAAGAACACTGGTATGGGCTGATAAACGATGATCGACCATTTTTGCGAGAGGATGAAGCTTTGGAGCAACCTCCACCAGATGAACAGGAACCGAATCGAACCTCTGCTCTTTTGTCTGAGCTCCTTGATCTTGATACTGGTGCTATTATCGACATTGTTGACGATAGTATCTTTTCCACCAATGAGAAAAACGATGACAGTGATTCTCCGTTGGCATATGAAGAACAGCATAACGTTATTAATGCGAAGTCGTTTCTATCAACGACTCCATTTTCGTCACTTGTTCATAGAAGTCCCATACACTCGAGCACGCCTGTAAATCTTGATCACTCATATTCATTTCCTCCGCTAGAAGACAAAGAAATGGTTGCACCAAAGATTAAGTTGACAAAAGCGACAGAACCAAGTCACTACTTCAAACCATACCCAGAAGGAAGAATCATCAATGCTGGAATTGGTGATACGAAACTTGCGCGAAAAAGAGGTTTCTTATTGCCAAATGGTAATATTTGCAGAGTTCTCAAAGTTAAGGGCACGGCTATATCTGTGCAGAACACATGTCCGTTCGATAGTATTATGCAAATAATACAATTTGGAGCTGTAGATTATCCTCAGTACCATGCAGCTATTCAAACTTCAGGAAACAAAGCACTAAAATTTGTGAAAAAGTTAATAAAGGCTGGACCCACGGCCGAAATTCTTAGGGAGCGTGCATTGATCTTGAAAGAGTTCTACGTACTAACAAAAGATCCAGGAGCAACGTCGCTCTCGCCGTGTTTCCTGAATGCGCATGACTCTATTGGAGGGATATGGAGGAAATTGTTTTATGATTCGGTCCCGAATGAGCCAAGTGCATTCAGAACCTATCAGTGCAATAAATGTATAGGAGAAAGACAAATTAAAGTACCATTGCTATCGCTAAACACCAGAATCATTGGACGATATGGCGGATTTCAGGCTATCGAAAAGGCACTTGATTACTGCCCACAGATTTTTAATATCAAATGCAGGCAACCAAATTGCAGTGGATCAGTCACTGAAACAACTTCCCTGAATATGCATATTCTGATTGAAACGGAGGTGAGGACAGGTGAAAGACCGCGACCTCGCCGTCAATGCCAGTTAGCAGATTTGCCAGTGACTTTAAACTTGGAAAAGCAGTACAGGTATGACATACATAAATAAGGTAACTTACATTATACCAAGTCTATGATTATTATCTTTTTTTAAATATGTTTTCCAGGTTATTAGGTGCAGTTGATTTCCGCCCAGGTCATTTCGTAGCATATTGCCGAAGAGCAACAGGAGATTGGATCGAATGCGATGGCTTGAAACCGAAAATCAAAAGATGTCAGAATACGGAAGAAATTACACCGGATGGTGCTATTTAGATCCTTCTTTGACGGTGAGTTTTAATTGATATATTTGTTGATGATTTACTATTTTTGTCAATACAATGTCACTTCTTGATCAGGAATATACAGGGTGAGTCACGCGAAACTTCGAGAAAAGGAGGAGTCTGATTGCCGAACAGGCCTTCCCCTTGAACCAATCAAACGAATAGCAGGTAATGACAATAAAAACTGTGTGAACATAACATAGAGTCAAGCAGAGTTGTGAAAATTGTAATGGGACGGTAATTCCATTAATCTTCAATTATCCATTACATCACGAATGAGTTCAATCACTTGTAACGAATGTAATGGATGATTGAATTCGTTGTCGAATTATAAAAGTAATCGATGACTCGCAACCCTGATTGAGACCAGCATTATGAGAATTGTGTTCAAAACCGTAATTTGATTGGCCATCAAATTTTTAAATCATGGAAGTAATTGATGACTCCCAACCCTGGAGTGAAGGTGCATAGCGAGAAATAATAATCTACGAAATCTCCACGTAATTGACTCGATGTTGGTATTGAGCGAGAAGGCAGTTAGTTGGAACAATATTTACATTCAAAGTAGAGTCGATCACTAGTAAGCTGACCTGTTATCATGTACCTTGATTCTAATGTTATGCTCACACAGTTCCCACAGTCATTGCCCATTGCCTGCTATTGGTTTGGTTGGTTCGAGGGGTGACTTATGCGGCAATCAGGCTCCTCCCATTTTCGGAGTTTCTCGGGACTCACCCTGTATATGGGGAGGAATATCTGTTTTCACCTTACCCTGGAATATCCCCATTTTCCATCTTGTGATTCTTGTACCTTGTTATATTATCAGATACAATTACCCATATTTTTTTTATATCCTCCATACGACTTACCTTTTCAGAGTTACGCATCATTGGAAAATAATTCCTTAAGCCACTCTTCTGGTTGATATCGTTCGTCTAATACGATTTTTTCGTATCTAATCCAGAAAATTTATAATCCAAACACAAAAATTCAGAGACTTTCAAGATAGTGTTATCCTCATCAGTTTGAAAGTTATGAAGTAGTTAATACAATTAGTATCTAGAATGCAAGAGTAACCCGTCACTAGTACTTATGATATTAGATATTTTATAACTAGAAATACCAAAACTAATGAAGATACCACTTTCTCCAATGTCACTACAGTTTTGTTCTTCAATTGCAAATGTTCTGTATTTCTTAGGATTTCTTATAAAAAATCGATTATTTCGCTTAGACAGAAGATGTCACTTGGAATAGAAACCTGGGCTATCAAATCCACTATAATTTGTAAACTTATAGATACCACATCCATTAAAGTTTTGATATTTTTGTAATTGGGAAAAGTACTTTCCGTATTCTTTTCAAATTATCAAGGTTGACTCATAGGCTTAATATTTTTCAATGACTTGTCACTTTGGAACAGGAAATTATTTGAAGGGAAGAGAAACTGAAGGCAGTTTTATTTGATGCTAGTATAATTGGGTGTGAGAATTAGGACAACATCCGAGATAGTGATAGTCTGAAGCTCGCCAAAAACGAATGGCATTCCCCACATAAGTTGTGAGCTCTAAAAGGGAATAACTTTCCTTTTTTGACAGATTCGAAGGGGCCCACTTCAGCTGACGTGATCTCCATGATGCCTGAGCCAAAAAATGAAGGAAACAACTTGTTCTCCTTATCTCCAAGAGTACCAGATTCCGTACATTTACCAAAATGTGTTCATTTTCTTTTTATTTCAGTACAATTCCTTTTTTTTAACCCACTATTCCTCGATTCTGATATTCGGTTATAGCACAGACAGGATATTTCTCTTTCTTATTTCATAGTTTTCTTGTCTTCATGTAAAGCATATATCGTAGTGTAGAAGACTCTGCAGTACAATACCAAAGTGAGCGGGTCCATGTCATTTCACTCGAAAAAAAACACTCAAATCGCGGATCTTTGCGCCCTTAGAGGAATCTTTAGTACTATGGAAAAAAAATAGAAGTTCACGGATTTCGAAAAATTTTCAAAAATGGCGGAGTTACGGGTGTTTGAATTTTTTTGCACTGCTTGGTTTGAAAATTCATATCTCCGGAACCATCAATCGTAGCGCAATGGTCCTGGACTCATTTCACTGACAAAAGAAAGGGCTACCGTTAAAAGAATACATTCGAAACAAATATTAATTTTTTCAAGTTTTTTTCGCCACTTTTTTCCAAAATTTGGCCGCCATTTCCAAAGGGTACGGTAAATTTCATGGAGACAATTTTTTTTAGATAGCTGGATCCTTCCCCTTCAAATTCGTAAAAAAAAATTTATGGAGACCTCACTAGGTCCGGAGAAAAAAATGAAAACGTCCGGACGTGCGTCGCCGCGCGTGCCGTTCCACGGTGGCGCTGCTCCGGTAGGCTCGCTGTTTCACGTAGCCGTTGAATTTCATTCAATGTTTCGCTATTTTCTAGGGCTATCCTCTCTTGGAAAATAGTTATTCAACTACTTTAGACTTCCAGAATACGTCTACTGGTTATTTTCGCTTGGAATTATACTTGTTCCGAAAATTCCAGCACGGTTGTTGTTAAGTTGAACACACCTGCTGCGATCAACGTTCTGGTTCTATTGCAATAGGTTTGTGCAATTTAATGACTGTGGCTCTTTTGTGATTCTCTCGTAACTTTGCAGAGAAGAGCTAGCAGTTATGCTCCGTGGAATGGAAATTATCGATTTCTGCAAAATTTTGGTGACTCTGAAAAGGGCCAATGTTTTGAGTAAAATTGCGCTCGATAGCGCTTAGTTGGACACGCAAGTTCAATATTGATTCCTAACTTTTACATGATCAAATTTTCTGATGCGGAAAATAATTTCGTTTTTATAAATCCATCAGAAATCGGAATGACTACATGTAATTCCAGAATGCCACTAACCATCAAAGCTTCATCGAATCGATTTTTGTAAAATAGCTTTTGCTGCTGTATGTTCTGCAGCAGGCAAAAGATATGCTCCTGAAATAAGAGCATGCCCGATTATACAAATCCAGCGGTGTTCAAATAGGATCTGAATTGCCAATCAATTGTAAACTCGCCAGACAGTTTCATCTACCCCATCGCATGGCCATTTGCATGTGATGTAGCCAAAAAAATGCCACTCAGCTTGACATCGGAACGGTTCAAAATAATGCGTTATGTTAATGAAATTCTTTTCATTTTTATACTGGGAAGCTGCTCCATCTAAGAAAAACTTATTTTTTAATTGTAATTGAACCTTGAAACTTCTCCTTCATAAAGTCGATCAATTTTTCGTTTGTATTAAATCAACTGCGATCGTATTATGTTTCAGACACTATGGAATTATTACAAAACTAAAATGGTTCAATTCTCCCTCGCTGTGACTTTCATAATAAATCACGATTGGATGGATCTCTGGTTGAACCCTTGAGTAGAATCTTGTACAATGAACGCATGATTGTCAGCGAAATCGCACACGACTAGAAATTCACCAACTTTCACGGTTTTTTTTATCTCCTGCCAATAACTGATTTGCTGCTTTGCAATGAAATCATGTGCTGGAAATTAATAACCGTGCTGGGATTTTCGGAACAAGTATAATTTCAAGCGAAAATAACCAGTAGACGTATTCTGGAAGTCTAAAGTAGTTGAATAACTATTTTCCAAGAGAGGATAGCCCTAGAAAATAGCGAAACATTGAATGAAATTCAACGGCTACGTGAAACAGCGAGCCTAACGGAGCAGCGCCACCGTGGAACGGCACGCGCGGCGACGCACGTCCGGACGTTTTCATTTTTTTCTCCGGACCTAGTATGGTCTCCATAAATTTTTTTTTACGAATTTGAAGGGGAAGGATCCAGCTATCTAAAAAAAATTGTCTCCATGAAATTCACCGTACCCTTTGGGAATGGCGGCCGAATTTCGGAAAAAAATGACGAAAAAAACTTGAAGAAATTCATTTTTTTTTCGAACATATTTTTTTAACAGTAGCTCTTTCTTTCGTGAATGAAATGAGTCCAAGATCATTCGGCTGCGATTAATGGTTTCGGAGATATGAATTTTCAAACCAAGCAGTGCAAAAAAATTCAAACACCCGTAACTCCGCCATTTTTGAAAATTTTTCGAAATCCGTGAACTTCTATTTTTTTTTCTATAGTACTAAAGATTCCTCGAAGGGCGCAAAGATCCGCGATTTGAGTGTTTTTTTTTGAGTGAGATGACATGGACCCGCTCAAGTGTCTCCGATTAAATATGAGATGAATGTAGAGCAAAACCTCAGGTTTCTCTCTCAATTCTAAGTACTGCTTGCAAACCATCGAACTTTTCCATTTGAATAACATACGATTTTTCAGTAATCTATGGTTTATTTATCTTTTCTTATCGTAATATCGCACTGCGAAATCTGGAAATTGGCAGACTTCTTACCTGTGATATCAGGCATTCCATAAAAATTCTGCAGATTTTCAACAATACTATTCTCAGAGCTACAGCTCGGTGAACAGTATTAAAACATGTTTTTTTCTTGAGCTCTGGCTTCGAAAATAATATCGTCTAAAATCTGCAAAATTTCCATCGAGCGCTTACTAGAATAGGTTAGGAATTTGTCGAGTTGGAGATTTTTCGGAGCGATTTAACGATAGGTCAACAAAGTAAACTGTGGGTTACCATGAATCGTATGTTATTGAATGAGCAAGTTAGAATGAACGCAACGTCGCACACAGTGTGCCCATAGGATAGTGAAGTCTACTAATTTTAGCCTGGAGATGTGGCAACAAACTGACATGCTTTCTCCGTTAAACTTCTGACCGTCTCCGATGAAATTTACACACATATTGTTTTTCAAGTCACGAATCATCATCAAGCAGTAGTTGGAGTTGAGCTAGGAACGTGGGTGTTTGGTTACATTTTTTTTCTGTCTAATCGGAGACATTTTGGCCTATCCGAGGATTATTCTTAAGCGCCGTCCTAATGCATACCTAGGTGAACATAACTTCAGACTAGTCCAATCAACACTTACGTGATAATAAATAATAATTATGATAAGTATTTTTTATAAGTAAAACAACAGTTGTTCAGATCCTGCGAATCATATTCTAATTGTAAGATGCAGTAGCTCATAACGGCTGTAATAGCACAGTAGTAGTATTTCCTAGAAGACATAAACAGGGTGATTCGGAATTCGTGAAGAATATTTTACAGGGTGAATCCTTGTTAAAATCAAAGTCGAAAGTTCCTGAGCCATTTTTCTGAATAACGACTTATTTGATTGGAAAAATATAAAATTTTTTTTTTCAATCTTCTACTTCCTGTTCTTTACTGATCGAAATGGGGATTGAAATTTCCCTGCTCACTAGGTCATAATACTCGAAAAAAATTTTCTCCTTGTTTTCTCTATCAATTTTATTCGTTCTAATTTTCTTTCAGAACAAATTTGAAAACAAAGTTGTCTGTTCAAATATTTTTTTCCAATGAAGAAAGTTGTTTTTCAGAAAAATGGCTAAGGAACTTTCGACTTCAATTTTGATAAGGATTCACCCTGTAAAATATTCGTCACGAATTTTGAATCACCCTGTATAAATTAAAGTGGTTGGGAAAAAATTGTTATCTTCGATTCTGCGTGCAAGCATCTTGAATCGTTCATTATGTCATAAAGAAGATCCCCTCCAAGTTTGAACCCGATCGGTGATGATTTAGAGATTGCTCAATCAAGTTTTTCGTTTTTTGAGTCAATTAACACGTAACTACGCGCGGGTCACGATTCAAAGTTAATTTTCGATTCGAATTGATTTCGCTATCAAAATGTACTATATTCATTTTGAAGTATGAACAATGCAGTACAAAAATATAAGGTTTTTGTTTAGGTTCATCATTGGTTCTACGAGAAATTATTTTTTTGGACAAATTTCCCATCACCGATAATAACATCGAAAAACCTGAACATATATTGTTTCACCAAATTGTTCGTGCTTCAAAATGGATGTAGCATTTTTTCATATCGACATCAATTTCAACCGAAAATTAACTTTGAATCATCACCTGCATGAAGTTGTATGTTAACGAAAGGGGGAAACAAAAACTTGGAATGGATTTTTTGTTTTGCCATAATGAACGAATCAAGAGGATTGTAAGCATAATCGATGAAAACAATTTTTGTTCTGCACGGCCCTAATGGTATAGATAGTAGTATTTGTTTTGCCAAAGAAAAATAGGTCGTATTACTTTCAAAATGTAGATGTTAATACAAACTATTCTGAACAAACTGATTGTTGTATTCTCTAGACTGACTGCATGAGGATTCAGAATATAATTTCGAGAGTTGTGATCCGCTGAAAGTGGAATATTGACCAACAGTAAAACTGAAGTGAGAAAAAATACAAGTATAAGTATACATAGCTTGTATAAAATGATACCTACATTTGATCAATGGAGGTAAAACAAAAATAAAGACTTAATATTTGTTGCTGTTTACTGTAATACATGTAGAAATATATATTTTTATACTATTTTGATGGAGATACTGTGATTGTGTTACTGAAAACAGTCACACGTATGAGGAATTTCAGGTTCCTTTGATAACCAAAAATAAGTATATCTGAAAAAACCAAAAACTGTACTCTTTTATACCTGGAATTATAAAAAACATTGAAGAAAAAATCGCTTTCTTATTATCTGAAATAAAATCGTTTGATTATATTTGTTCGAGCAATTTGGAAGTTATTTTGATGAACCAGAAAAATGCAGTATCTTCGTTTAACCAAGAACCCAGCGATATTATTTCTCATGTTCGCTATAGGTGATGCATTTTCTTGTTCGCAGAAAACCAATTTAGAGCACCCACACTTTGGAACGTTATGGTATCGTTCATATTGTTTGTAAAAATTTTTTAAAACATTTCCATATAATGTTCCAAAATATCGTTTCCTGAAAATAAATTTCTAGTGACGCAATGGAAAAGATATCCATTTTTGCAACGGGCATTAGTAAAATTTGAAACTGTTTAGCGAGGGAAGTTATGTTTGCTGAAATAGTCTAAATTATTCAGTAGTTTTCTGCAAAAGAGATCAGTGGGTTAATGAGGGGCAACAGAATCTAAATTCCCTAGGCAGATTTGATTTAATAATTACTAATTAATTAATTACTATCAAACGCCGGGAATTCGATATCAAACACCTACGAACGACCAACAAACGATTCTGGTCCCCTTAATTGGTACAGTCGATAAGGTAGGAAAATACACGTGCGGCGCGTATCCGACTTCGCACATCCTAAATTCGGAATTATTTGATACTAATTTAATGTTTTAAAAAACAAATAAAATTTCCCAAATGTTAAAAACGTTACAGACGGGTTTCCCAAATAATTTCGAGTTGATTGAGCAAAAAAAATTATTTTTATTATATTATGCCTGCTGACTATACGCCTAATACATTTATGTTATTAACAATTAAACTATTTTTTCCCAAACGATAAAAACTAATTCCTAAACTTTCCTAAACAATTCCCAAACGATTGCGTCGATAGAAAATCAAAATAAATGTATTTGCCTGCTAAGTATACGGAGGTGGCCGTAGCCAGCCTGGCGCGTTACAATTATAAATCAATCTGCGCACTCCACCGCTTAGCGGATTGTATTCGACTATACGATCGTGTAAAATCAGACAGTAGGCTGAAGTTTGAGCGGGAAACTGAGCTGCCGACTCAAATTCCAAAGGTATGTCTACAGGTCCGGATTTTAAAGACTCGTTCTGCTTGGAACAGTCGATGACTACGAGTGGAGCGTGTTGTAGGTACTCGGACTTCTTCAATAGAGGTTCCATCTCTTTGCCGTAATATGAAGCTTGGAAGTTTGCGTACATGTCATAGAGGACAGCGTACTGATTACGACCAATGTCGATATTCAAATTCGCATAGGGATAACTTTGAGAGTTCAGGAACGATTTAACGTCTCGTAGGTTGCAGTGATCGAAGTGGCTTGCGTTCTTGGTCAGGTTATTTTTTCTAGCGATTTGGAAGCCCAGCACAACGTATTGGGGTTTTTCCAGCCGCGTAGACGTCTTAACGGCCCAGACGTGCTTCGTGGTTGTTGCTAGCAAAGGGTACTCATACAGCTCCCAGGCACGGAAACTTATCGGAATAGGTGGATCTTTGGCTATGTAATCGAGCAGTTGAATCTTTCTTCATCAGAGACTCTGATGTACGGCATTACCCACTCGATTTTTGTGAGTGGAATTCTCCCACCCTCCGCAGCGGTTTGTACAACAGCATTCGCATCGGTATTTGCTCTGGTAAGAATTAATTCATGCTTAGCATTGACGATGATTCTACGATAATCCTCGGCGAATCCCAACAGTAAGCTCAGTGGTATGAAAACGTCAAAGTATCCATCGTTATTGGTTATTTTGTCCTCATCGTCGTTCAACCAACCAACGTTTTCCAGAAAATACTTCTGACTAGGGCTTGGAGATACGTAGCCTTTCATGAGACTCGTGAGGCCAACATTTTTCTTTCGATCGATCTCAACGGTGTTAAGTTCGTAACGCAGTTCTTCAAACAGATGACAGACAGCCATGTTGACCAGAACCGTATTCAAGGTTACGCCAGTACCGTCGGCCTTGGTTAATCGACCGCAGACGTGCAACGAGCTTCTGCTCGGTAGCAGACATAAGTCCTGATGTTGGACTGTGATTCGAATTTGGTCGTTGTTGTTGAAGGTCGACGACGCGTAAGGTTGGTGCGTATGAGACTCACAATGTTCGATTGATTCATCGAAGACAATAGCCTTCTGTATCGTTAAGATTTCTTCCATGGTAACACGCACAAGAGACTGCAGAGACGAATTTTCATTTTTTCAAACTTCCACGAGGTCTGAGACGTAGACTTCTCAGAAACTGAATGTTCTGTTGTGTTAGCTCTTTGTGAGGTGCTCGATGACTGACGGGTCTTGGGCATGCTGGATCACTTTTATAGCTTCTACCGAGAGCTCTTGTGTCACAATTCCCATTATTGACTCATCGACTTTATATGGGGAATTCCATGCCGTTTCAACCTGGGTTTGACCCTTCACCTCGCGGATTTTGCTCGTGATTTTTTATATGATTGTTCCTACTTCAAAAAGCACAAATTTTTTATTTTAGATTTTTGTGACTTGATTCGATATTTATAGAATTTTCAAAACCGTCATATTGATCGACACAATTTAAAATTCTGAAAAAATTCTCAAAAATCCAGTATGCAATATCAAAATTTTTGAGCCTATAGCCGAAGTAGGCACATGTTTCCTTCTTACTGTTTTCGATTTTTTTCCGAAAGAAAACTTTGAAAAACCTAGAAGCGGGAGTTATGTTACTATGGAAGGTTGCTGAAACGTTTTTATATGCCACACAAGATTTTTTAGACCCGAAAAAAAAAATTAAAAAAAAAAAATATATTTCAAAAATTACAAAAAAAAATCAAAAATCAATAAACTTTCCGCGAAAATTCGGAAAATTCTTTCGAAAAATTCGGTGTGACAGTTGGAAATATCCCAGTAGCCATCCGCAGTAAAATGACTCCCGGTGCTGATTTTTCGAATGTTTTTTTTTTCGGAAAAAGCTTGAAAACAGTAAGAAGGAAACACCTGCCCATTTCGGCTATATGCTTAAAAATTTCGATATTTGACACTTGATTTTTGAGAATTTTTTCAGAATTTTAAATTGTGTCGATCAATGTGACGGTTTTCAAAAATTCTAGAAATTTCGAATCCAGTCGCAAAAATCTGAAAAAAAATTACTGCTTTTCGAAGTAGGAACAATCATATAAAAAATCACGAGCGAAATCCGTGAGGTGAAGGGTCAAACCCAGGTTGAAACGGCATGGAATTCCCCATATGCAATCTTATCGTGATAATTTCACCACGAAAATTGACCAGTTCTTCGTCCTGATCAACTATTCTCAACTGGAGATGATGTATTGCACTGACGGCGATTGGAAGATTAATGCCGTGTGATGGCACTTTGATGATCTTATATCCTGGTAAAACGATTGGGAAGAATTCGTGAACGGTGTGTACCCGCCGTTCGTTGATGTAAACACCCGTTGTGATGTTACACTCGACTCGTAGAGCGTCGATTTTCAGAATGGCCACCGGTGAATCTGATTTGTGAGTGATATTGGGCTCCAAAATACGTGGTGTAAATCCTAGTAGTCGGCCGATAGAGTCTTCGGGGGTGAAATTTATCCTACGGTCGCACCCGACTTCGCTTCGTAACTCGTTGTTGTTAGGCTTGATGGTGAGTGCAACATTGGGTAGTACCTTGTGCAGGTAGCTCTCGATATCTTCAATCTCATAGCTACCGGTGGGTATAGCGATGACTTGGTCTTCCACGTAGAACTTGTCGTTGCCTTCGTCGATGTTGGGAATCGAATTAAAGGACAACAACTCGACGAGTCCCAGAGTGTCATTTTTCGACGGTGACAATGCGATGGGTGGAAAGTATTCAGCCTCCAGAACGGAGGACGTTCCCGACAGCGTCAACGTAAACGAATCATCCATGACTGACTTCACGTCGTCGCATTCCATTGACTTTATAGCTGTCCGCTGAGGAATTTGAGGCACAGGTGGCCACATATGACCGTGTTGTAGTTTTGATAATTTTCATGATTATATTTCACGCTACCAACGCCGAGATACTCCATCAGATTTTTCGGTGGTCGCAGGTTGCCGAAGCTATCGAAGTAAACGACATCGTTGCCGCTCTTCTTGTACGCGACCCAGTGCGTCCCCGGCCGATCCTTGTCGTCGAGATTGACTATCGCCGACTCGTATGTTCGCGGATCGGATTCCGGTAGATCGTTTTTCATGTAGACGCCGCGGAAGTGTGGAATTTTCATGGCTTTGGCGTACTTCGACTGATCGACGTCGGTCAGTGCTCGGCGCGGTAGCTTCACACGTTTTTTTGGTTTCAAATACAGTCCCACACCCTTTTTGTAGGGTTTCAGGAACAAACCATTGCCTAAGGCTATCGCTTCCATCGTCGCGTTGTGTCGTTTGCTCTCCTCCAATCGTCGTTTAGCTGAATTGGCGTCGTTCACTGCCTTAGCTATTCCGGCCGCACCACCCGCCAAAGCTCCGGTGGCGCTTAGACCAGCGAAGATCGGTATGAGGAACGGCAAAAAACCGCCTGTTTTCGAGGTTACGGGCAGAACACGCGGAGATCGCACCTTTTTCTTTCCACCAGCTTTCTTAACGGCTTCACGAGCACCTCTGAGCGCTGCCCTGACGGGATCCGCACCTGGGCGCATCGAACTTTTCGCTGACTTGACGATTTGTTTCAGAGAGGTCGTTGTAGGCTTTCTTCTCTTCAGGCCCATGCCGAGTTTAGCCTTCATCGTGTTGGCTATACCATAGGCTGAAGCTTTTTCACCCAGGCTTGCGTCTCGCGCGAAGACGCGACGCCAAGCCCTCTCGGCGAGCACCCTGTCCACTTCGTTTCTCGCCGCAACGTTCTCTCGGTTCTGCGAGTAGGCGATGTCGTGCTCTTTGCACGCTGCGTCCAGTGGATTTATACCGGGATCACCGCGCGCTAACCTCTTCGCCAGTTTTGTTCCGGGTCCGCAGTACTGGTAGCCGAGCAAGTGAAATTCGACCGGAAGATTGTTAATAATCCTGTTCATCAGACCTTTACCGCATCGTTTCCGTCGTTGTCGTCGTCGTTGTAGTTTCTCACACCCGTGCACGATCATTGTCTTGATCCGACTGATTCAAAATACATATGAGGAGAGTTTTTATATCGCTTCTCCTCACTCGCGATCAAGATGAGGCTCGAGAAACGAACGACCGAGCTGCCTGTGATAAACTTCGATAAAATCATTCCGCGGATTCGACGACTGAAACGTCATGGAGATTTGCTACCGAACCGCATTCGAGCTGTTCTCTGCGGACCGTCCAATTATGGCAAGACCAACGCACTCCTCGCTCTTCTCACCCACCCTAACGGTTTGAGGTTCGAAAACGTTTACGTGTACTCGAAAACACTCGCGCAATCAAAGTACGAGTTGCTGAAGAAGATGGTCGAGCCTGTGAAAGGTGTCGGTTACTTTCCCTATGACGAACGCGAGGAGGTGGTGTAACCTGAAAATGCCCGCCCGAATTCGATAATGATTTTCGACGACGTGGCGTGCGAAAAGCAGGATAACATCAGAGCTTTTTTCTGTATGGGGCGACATAGGAACGTAGACTGTTTCTATCTTTGTCAGACGTACGCCCGAGTCCCTAAGCATTTGGTTCGCGACAACGCGAATCGGTTGGCACTTTTTCGTCAGGATGAGATGAATCTGAAGCATGTTTACGACGATCACGTTAACACGGACATGACCTACGCGCAATTCAAAGATCTGTGTTCCACGTGTTGGAACACCGATAGGTACGCTTTTGTGGTTATCGACAAGGAAAGTGAGATGAACGAAGGACGATACAGGAAAGGATTCGACTGCTTCGTGAGCATGAACAGGTGATGAATACACTCTGTTCATGAGAAATGAGAGAGTTGCTTTTCGGACACAGCTACGTCGACATGCAAGGTACGAGTATTCGCGAGCAAGAAAAAGTTTTGCGTCACATCGCTAAAGCGAGCGACGCGATTCGTCGAAAACACAGAACGATAAAGTTAGGCAGGGAGGCTGCTGAACGGACAATGAGGGATGTCTTCAAGCCGATAGTTACTCCGCTTGAAAAACTGGTGACGCTGTCCAACCCTGTCAAGGAGGAGGATACAAAACCGGTTGAAGAAGGAATCGAGCAGCCACCGCCGTCAGAAATGGAAACTGAATCGTTTTCAACAGTGGATGAGGGGGAGGAAGACGAAAGACCAGTAACAAAACGTTCTCGCGAGGATATGCCGCCGGTGGAAAACCGTCAACCTACGGATATCTTCGAAGACGCGATCGGACAAACGTCGCAAGCAATGGGAACCGAAACGTTTTCAACATTGCCAAGGAAACGTGCTCTGCGATCGACAATGCTAATGAAACATAAGCGCATGAACGTCGTACCAGCACCGATGGAATACGAGTGTACAAACACATTACCGACTTGGAGTAAACGAAGCTGCGGGGACACCTCACCCTCACCGGTACCGACGAAACGCCAGCGTACGGACGTCCGAGCGTTGTCGATGAAACGGAAGCGCCAAGGCTTTCTGCTCCCGCGTAGAGAACGTGAACCTAGGATCATCTCATCTGCAACGAGAAAACGCGATTGTGTGGAAATCTCACCGTGGCCGGAGAAGCGCAAGTCCGTGGACGTACCGTCCCCGCCACCGCCTGAGAAACGCAGAAGTACGGACGTGCGACCGCCCGCGCCGTTGGTGAAACGGAAGCGACCGAGCTCTTTACCCTCGCGGACAAAACGTGGACTTACAACCATCTCACCCGCACAGTTGTCAACGAGACGCAAGCGTACGGTACCGTCCAGGACACACGATCCTGCGGAAATCTTGACCCGGCCGAAGAAACGAAAGGCTACAGACGTCCCGACGGCACCGCAACCGAGAAAACGTAGGCGAATGGACTTTTTACCTCTACCACCGTCGCCGATGAAACGTCCACGCAGAGGCGGAGGAGTTTTACCGAAGTACATGATCGCTCCGGAAAACGGCGAAACGGCGAAACGGTTCACTGGGACGATCCCAACGAACTCGTGGACCGACTTCGGTTGCTTCTATCCTCTCAGACTGCCGGTAATCCCAGCCACACGAACGAAATAATTTCCATTGTCGAGGAGTTACGCGAAGCTGGAATTATTTATTAACCCCGCGCACAGTGGGAAAAAATCGATTTTTGCGGCCAAAACCTCGGCAAATCCGTAAAAAAAATTCGATTTCTTTGAGATTTGGTTTCCGGGGATTTTTGGGGTCGCTGATTCCGAATTTGGAGTCAGATTTTCGAAATTCAAAATGGCGGCTAAATTATGGCCGTCAGAATTCAAAAAAATCACAATTCGTTCATCGTGGCTCCCTATATGGGGGTTTTTGGGGTCCCTGATTACAAATCTGAGGTCAAATAATGAAAATAAAACAGCCCGACCCAAAAAAACGGCCATGGAACCTCAATAGGACGGTTATCTCGGAAATCGGTGTTCGTAGGTTCTTAGGGTTGCTGGCTTTGAGGATGACCTTGAATATTCGAAATCACTCATAAGTCAACTATTTCACCACTCAGAATTACATATTTGGATCGTTAGTAGCGTAATACAGACCGAAATAGCAAAAATATGACAAAAAACCGTGTTAACGAACAGTTAGACGGCTTTCGACGGATTCTCATTCATCTGAAATTGCTCTTTGACGTGTACGGAAATGTATGACCATGGAATCAGCTGCCCATATTTGCCCATTCGGGAGCTGCATACGTCAGCATATTTGAATAATCCGAAAAAAGGTTCAAAATCTATTCTCAAATACAGTTTTGGAAATGAATCCATTTTTTCATGTATATATATGTTGGAGACAAAGGTAAACTCCTTGTATCACCCTTTTGCCAAAAGTTAGAGTGCTAGCTATCACAATGTTTTCGACTACGACCTATATCCCAGTGACCTTAGTCCGCTGTGCGAGTCAGTCTCCGTTGCCAACTCTAGTAGGCAACACCTTACCAATACCATGTGATTTATAATAAAGTTTCAACACAATATTTGTAACTAACCGAGGAATATTCATTTTCCACGCCAGAAAATCCTTTTTATACCTACGTCATCGAACGCCGAACATTCGAGACAAAAACAAGAACGTTCGGTAAACTAATAAATGGTCCTTCGAGCCGGATCGACGCAGTGGTAAAAAGTGATCAAACAGAGGGAAAGGACTGATAACCAACGCGTTCCGCAAGTGCAGTGTTTGCTCGTACCTTGAAGCCATAGAAAATGTGAGATGCATCCTAGCATGAGAAAATAACCATTACGTCTCACCCCGCAAGTACAACTACCTGACGCGTGTGCTAGTAACTGTGTAGTGTAGGGATAAAATACCGCGCCTCACACATACGGATAGCCTATATACCCGACGCGTCAAGGACAAGTGCTTGTGTACCTAACGGATACTACTCTCCCAATAGACGATACACGACGCAAACATTGAGGAGTGCGCGTGTACCCAACCAAAACATCCACTTTCGTACCGAATGCGAAGGAATCTATACCAACCTGACAGCCTACAAGCCTGAATATGGACGAGCTTTTCGCAAAACAACAAACTCTAGTTCGCCTAATTAACAATGCCGAACAAAATTATCTCAAAATTGGCATGGCCAAACGCACTCCTGCTGTAATCCAGTACCGGCTCGCTATACTGGAAGGATATTGGAAGGAGGGCCAGAATAATCACTCTACGATTGAGAGCCTAGCCTCCAATGAAGATCGAGAAGAGGAAACGTATTTCCAGGCAGGCCAGTTCTATTTGGCGGAGGATGCTTACAACACCGCCTCCGATTTTCTGGTCAACAAGTTAGCTAAGGCCACTCTCGCACCTGCTGAACCACTTCCCAGGTCGCACACCGCATCGAACGTCGCACTAACCGTGGCCCCCAGCGTACTCAGCACGGTAAAACTACTTCGTATCGAATTGCCAACCTTCTCCGGTAAATATGCGGAATGGCTCAACTTTAAGGATTTATTCGGGTCACTTATAGCTAATAATCCTACCATAACCAATGTAGAACGTTTACATTATTTGAAATTAAGCTTGTCTGAGGAAGCGGAACTGTTGTTGAAAAACGTCGCTATCAATGACGCAAACTATTCCTCAGCCTGGAATACCTTGAAGGAACGCTATGATAATTTCAGAGCGATGATAAATGCGCATCTAGTAGAATTGTTTGAGCTTCGCGACGTTGGTTCGGAGACGTTAAAGGATCTCAAAAATTTACGTATCAAAACGATGGACGTTATGACTTCTCTAAGAAACCTAGGCAGGGAAGTCGACAAATGGGATGACCTGATAGTTTTCCACTTAGTACGCAAATTAGATAAAATCTCACGACGTGAGTGGGAAACGAAACTCGGAGATCAGTCTGAGTATCCAACCTATAACGATTTAGACTTGTTCCTGCGTACACGTATCCGGACTCTAGAAGCAATGGCATCCTGTACTAATCACGGTCGAAGTAATAACTCGAACAAAAACAAATCTACACCCAATACATCCATACGATCTCATCTTTCTACTCACAACTATAAATGTATAGCGTGTTCGGTCAATCATCCAATTTACCAATGTGATGTTTTCAAAGCCAAATCCGTGAATGAACGGATGAATTTACTGCGAGAAAACCAACAATGTTTTAATTGTTTCAACACCGGACATCTCCCCGCTGAATGTAAAAGGCAACGTACTTGCTTTAAATGTAAAAGAAAGCATCATACACTTGTACAGTAATGTTCATCGATGCATGCTTCGTGGCTAATTTCTTTTTTCCGAGTTTTGCTTCCTTTCTACTGATATTTTGTGTGCCCATAACCGGAGAAGCAGTCAACGGTAGGTTAGCAGATGACAGCGGCGGGCGATTGCAGCAATTGTTTATCAACTGCTCTGCGCGCCATAGGTACATGAAACACGAATAGAGAGGAAACAAAACTCGGAAAAAAGAAGTAAGCCACGAAGTATGCATCGATGAACATCTCCGATTCGAGTTCGTCTTCCAACCCAGCTGTTCAAAATCGTACCGCGTCAAGCAATACTGCTGATCCGCCTCCTGGTAACGCGCCAGGTGCGTCGAATATCTCCGTAAATATTCACACTAATCAAAACCTTCAACAAAATCCTGTCTTGTTAGCCACAGCCTGGGTCCTGATTAAGACGAGCTCTGGTCGCGAACAGCGCCTGCGTGCACTGCTCGATCAAGGTTCAGAAGCGACCTTGATCACTGAATCCGCAACCCAACACTTGCGCCTACCTCGCCAACACGTAAATACCTCCATAATTGGAATAGGCGATGTGCGTACAGCCATAGCATGTACTACTTTTACCATTTGTTGTGGCAATAGCTGAGCGAGCACCCCAATTTCGTAAGGCCTACACCACAGCACGCAATAGTAGAGAATTCGCATGCATCAGCAAGGCAGTCGTATTGCATACTTCTGACCTAGTTGATGCATGTTAATATAAGGCCCGGATTTGGGCTAGGGAAGAATTAATGTCAGTCAGTTAGTCGGACAGTGTGTCTGAAAGAGTCGGTAGCCGAAGCTACGTTAGTACTGGGCCGAGCCCTGATTGTAATTAGACTGAAACTACGGCAAGTGCCAGGAACAACTTCTTGTATAACATTCACCCGATTTCTTTCAAATAAATATACACAAACTGTTACCCGTTATACCACCCTCGTAACTAAGTGTGAGGATCTTATTCCTTTCCTCCGGGAACTACCCATATCCCCCTACTGGGAGGTAAACCAGATACAACATTGGTGGCAGCGGTTAAGCGGATATACCGGAGCTTACGGGGTAGTGTAAAATATCGGGACAGAATATTTTAAAGAAAAAGGCACAACACGCAGTCGTTGTGACCAGAGAAAAGGTGAATGAATAAAAAAGTGAAGAGCCAAAGGAAGCAGCCGCTGCAAACGCACTGAAGATACGTCAATGGAAGCAGCACTCGCAGCCGGGCAGAACCCAGCAGCAGCACGCGGAAGGACAGCCAACCACAGGAGACAGGAAGTCAGCAACAGCCCAGCCGAAAACAAGAGCAGCGGAATGAAGACATTCATCCTTGTGTGAGTCAATTTAAAATCTTCGCAGTATTAGTTGTTAAGCCGCAAATATTGTTATTGAGAGCCTAACTGCCAGCGAGTAGCGTGCGAACTTTAGGATTTCACGTAATAGGCCTTATTCAGGTTTGAAAGCCTCCTTCCGAGGAGTTAGTTAACCCAGGCTCATTGAGCTTGGCGGAGAAATTTTGTTAGGGTAAATGTCTGCTACTTGGGAAAAAATAGAGGAGCTTGTCGCTCAAGGACAAACTGGGTGGATACAGGAGATCCGGAAAGACCTCCTTTTACAAGTGTGCGAAAGGTATAAATTAGCGGTTGATGATACAAACACTGTAGAGGAGATTAGAGCAGTATTACGCGCATTTATCAAGAAAAATAAGCAAGAGGGACCAACCCCGTCGCCAAAGCCTAAATCAAGCACGTCCTTTTTTCCCGGTCCATCCCCAGTATTACCCAGAGTATCGACAGACACCGTACCCCCACTGACAATCACAGAAGTACTGACAGACAACAGACCGCCGAGAGAGCAACCGGTAGCCAAGATGGTGGACTATTTGACATTGAAGGAAGTTCGTCAAATGATCAACGTGTTCGATGGAAGCGAACCACGTAAGGTAGACGATTTACTGCAAACAATTGAGTATGCGAAGGACAAAGTGAATCCAGCCCAGAAACCGGAAGTACTAGAATTAGCCCTGAAAACCAAGATTCAGGGCGAGGCAGCCATGGAACTTAGATACAAGACAATAGATTCGTTTGAGAAGCTAAAAATCGAGCTCTTGGCATTATACGGAGTCAAAAGCTCGACACCAGCATTACTGGTAGAGTTATTTTCAAGCAGACAGAAGTCAGGTGAAAACGCGCACGATTACGGAAAAAGGACCACCCGCCTGATGATGGATCTAATCAGAGCGTGCGGAGCTAGAACAGAAATAGCAGCTGAAAGAAAGGGAGTAGAGGATCTACTGCGATACCAAAGTTTAGCAGTTTTTGAGAGCGGATTGCATAGTAACTTAAAAACGATAGTCAAATCGTATCACAATACAGATTTAGCAGCCGCGATAAAGAATGCGGAAGAAGAGGAAAAAATTCAAGCAGGAACAAGTGCCATTTACGGTCAGCGAACAACGCGTCACTACGATAGAAACGCGACACCAATAAAGTGCCTACGCTGCAATCAGACGGGTCATATCGCGCGTGATTGTAAACAAACAAAAGATCGTCAACCTTTACCGTCAGCAGGTCCGAACAGGGCCGTCAATCGAATCGAGGTCACTTGTAATTTTTGTAAGCGTCGTGGACATTTATACAAGGACTGCAAGGACAGAGCACGACGAGACGAAAGACGCTCAGGAAACAGCAACGGTTACGGTAACGGATTCAGCGAAAATCAGAAAACCCATATGGGTAGTTCACAAAACATAGGCAGCAAGAATGTGGGCCAGGACGGATCACCGCAATCAACACGAAACGCAGGATCGTACAAATCCATGAATATCGCTAACGCGAATAGGGAAAGCAGAAATAGAATCGAGTTAGCGGCCAGCGGAATCATTAAAGAAAAAATGACATTACTGGTGGATTCCGGAGCTGAAGCCAGTATCATCAAAATCGGAGTGCTGGAAGACGATATGCCAGTCATAGAGGAAACGACGAACCTAACCGGGATAGGGGAAGGAGTCGTCAAAGCACTGTGCAAGGTGGCACTACCGATACGTGTCGGGGACTTGGTAGTGACTCACCCCTTTTTCGTGGTGAAGGATGACTTTTGCTTGGATACCGATGGAATCATTGGAATAGACTTTATCGAGGACCATGACGCGGCAATCGGGTGGGGTGCACGAACATTCCTCCTGTACGGCCAAAGGATCCCGATGATGCGTCCAGCACGGAAAGGAGAAATCAAGTTGGCACCGCGGACCGTAAGGAAGGTCAGTGTCAACACCAACAGCAAGTTCATTGGCATCGTAGAGAAAAAAGAACTTGCTGACGGCGTATACTTAGGAAATTGCCTTACTACACCAGCAGACAAAAAATGCGTGGTCGACATAATGAATCTCAACGACTACGAAGTGACATTGGATACCCCAACCGTAGAGTTAGAAGAACTATGTCAGGAGGACGGTATACCAAACGAGGAAGAGGATACCTACATAGGTTGGATGACTGGGCAGACCGGCACCCAGCGGATGAAACTGCTACGAGAGAACATACGCACAGAACACCTCAATGATGAGGAAATAAATTCATTATTCGGGATATGCGAGGAATACAGCGAAATATTCTATTTACCCGGGGATAGGCTAAGCGTCACCGACGTAGTTAGTCATACGATAGAACTGTTGGACGGCGGGAAACCAGTGAAGGTTCGTCCATACCGTTTACCCGAATCGCAGAAACAGGAAATAAACAAGCAGATAGAAGCGATGCTTGAAAGCAACATAATACGGCCGAGTCGCAGTCAATGGAACGCACCGCTTCTAGTCGTACCGAAAAAAACCGACGCAGAAGGAAGGCAAAAATTTAGAATAGTCGTGGACTATAGAAAGTTGAATGAGATAACGGTGGGAGATTCGTACCCTCTACCCAACATCACGGAAATATTGGATCAGCTAGGAAAAGCAAAATATTTTACCACGTTAGACCTCGCCTCGGGATTTCACCAAATTCCCATGGATGAAGGAGATAAAGAAAAAACCGCCTTCTCAACAGCGCATGGACATTATGAGTATAATTCAATGCCATTCGGACTCAAAAACGCACCAGCGACGTTTCAACGTCTGATGAACACCGTTTTAGCAGGGTTGCAAGCATCTAAATGTTACGTTTATTTAGACGACATCGTGATCCACGGAGCGACACTCAAGGAACACAACGATAGGCTAGTGGATGTATTTAAACGACTGAAGGAGAGCAAGCTCAGCCTCCAACCAGACAAGTGTCAATTTCTGAGAAAAGAGACGAGCTACCTGGGGCACGTAATAACGTCCGAGGGAATCCTCCCAGATCCCGCTAAAATTAAGGATGTTAAGAATTTTGAAAGCCCAGCGACCGTAAAACAAGTACAATCTTTCCTAGGGCTAGCAGGGTATTACCGTAGGTTCATAGAAGGGTTTTCGCGTATAGCACGGCCACTTACGCAACTCACGAAGAAAGGTACGAAGTTCGAGTGGACAGCAGTGGAGGAGGACGCGTTCGAGACGCTGAAGATGAAGTTGACCTCTGCACCCATACTGAGGTACCCAGACTTTACCCAACCATTCCTGATAACCACGGATGCCTCTGACAAGGCGATTGGAGCGATTCTTTCGCAAGGACCGATAGGCGAGGACCTACCGATAGCGTACGCTAGCCGAACACTGAATAAAGCTGAAAGAAACTACTCGACAACCGAGAGGGAAATGTTGGCAATCGTTTTTGGGACAAAACAGTTCAGGCCATATGTGTACGGTACACACTTTACGGTAATCACGGACCACCTTCCACTCAAATGGATTTTCAAGATCGAGGACCTAGGATCGAGACTTCTAAGAATGAGGTTGAAACTTGCAGAGCACGAATACGATGTGGTGTACAAGCCAGGTAAATTGAACACAAATGCAGATGCACTCAGCAGGATCTACAGGATCTACAGTTCTCAACAGGAATGCGCGCAAGAGCACACCCCTACCGAGGATATAGCAGCCTTGGAGGATGAAACACAACACAAGGGCGTGGAGCAAGACTACACGGAAGACGAAAAGAAAAGAGTTTTGTATGAATACCACGATGCACCCATGGGTGGGCATCAAGGACTAACGCGGATGATGGAACGGATAAAGCTGGAGCATAACTGGCCAGGGCTACGCAGAGACGTAGAAGAGTACGTAAGCAAGTGCGAAAAATGCCAGAAAAACAAAGTGCAGAAAAAATCGAAAGCCCCGATGGTAATCACGGACACTCCGAGCCGGGCTTTCGAGAAATGCGCCGTGGACATCGTGGGGCCACTTCCGGTCACACCACAGGGAAACGAATATGTACTGACGTTCCAGGATGCTCTGACGAAATTCAGCAAAGCAATGCCGCTGATGGATCAGGAAGCGACAACAGTAGCCAGGGAATTCGTCAAAAGTATCATATGCGATTACGGAACACCCAAAGTAATACTCTCCGACCAAGGGACAAATTTTCTGAGCAGCGTTTTTAAAAATATATGCAAGTTGCTGAAAATAGAAAAGATTCAAACAACGGCGTACCACCCGGAGTCGAATGGCGCGTTAGAATGCTCACATCGAACACTAGCAGAGGACGAGGATCAAACGAACTGGGATGAATGGTTGCCGTATGCCATGTTCACATACAATACGACCCCTCACACTGCAACAAGGTTTACGCCGTACGAACTTGTCTTCGGACGCCCAGCAGAAATACCTTCTTCGGTAAAACAAGCGCCAAGACTCACCTACGCGTACGACGACTACGTCCAGGAGCTACGCGAAAGGCTCAGGGCAGCCAACCTCAAAGCGAAAGAGAACCTTGAGGCGGCAAAGGAGAAGTCGAAAGCTTATTACGACAAAAAAACAGAGAAAGTCAAATTCCGGCCAGGCGATAAGGTTCTTCTTCTCGACGAGACAGTGAGACGGGGAAGATCGGCGAAATTGACGCCAAAATATATAGGTCCGTACGAAATCACGTCACAAAATTCGGATGTCGACTACACCATAAAAAAGGGTCGGAAAGAGACCAAGGTTCATGCCAACCGGTTGAAACTGTTCGTGGAATATTGACTAGACGAAAAGAAACACGTTTCTCAATCCCGTCCTAGTATTTTCCTTAATCCCTTAGCGTTAATAAAGAAAATAGGTCAAGTAGTAAGGATGCCTGAATTACAGGTCTTGCTTGGCAATTGCAATAACCAAATTGAATAAAGTGCCAACGAGAGACACTGATAGGCACTGGCACGTTAGCTCTCAACCGAAAATGCGCTGTCACTGCGAAAGATTTTCGAATAGAGACACTACGAAAATATCAGAGTGAGCGAAGTTTTAGTTACCTTCCAACGTTCAATCTCAGTTTACATGAAAATGATTGGAAGGCAATACCAAAATCGAATACATCAAGTGATGGCGTAGTGTTGAAAAGCGTCCTGCGAGACGCTAACGAACTAAATTCATTAGGCAGAAGCTTACAAGAGTTACATAAAGAGCTAGATGTAAAGAGTCACGTCCACGCACGGCACTGGCCATACGTGACGTCAACTTATTCAATAAGTGCGGTATTAGTAATATGTATTTTAGGATTTGTATTGTATAGATGTACACCGTTGAATAGGATAATTCTAGGATGTAGGAGGACAACGGTACAGACAGCGACACCGGAGCCACCGCAGCCGCGGAAACGATCGTCACTAGCGAATGAGACGGTCGTGAAATTCCAAAGGAACACGTCGATTACCGGCACAACCTAGACTTTAGAGGAATAAGTTAGTTAATAGAACAAAAATGTATACCACTAGGGAATAGAAACATAATAAACAAATAAAAACATGGGATATTTGGGATATAGATATAAGAAGAAGAGAAATTAGCAAATAAGGGATAGTCGTAAAGATACTATACAATAGAAAAGTAAGGCAAGGTTACTAAGTAAACGAATAAAGTAGTCCGGAGGCCTACTCTCCAAAAGGGGGAGGGATGTTGTGGCAATAGCTGAGCCAGCACCCCAATTTCGTAAGGCCTACACCACAGCACGCAATAGTAGAGAATTCGCATGCATCAGCAAGGCAGTCGTATTGCATACTTCTGACCTAGTTGATGCATGTTAATATAAGGCCCGGATTTGGGCTAGGGAAGAATTAATGTCAGTCAGTTAGTCGGACAGTGTGTCTGAAAGAGTCGGTAGCCGAAGCTACGTTAGTACTGGGCCGAGCCCTGATTGTAATTAGACTGAAACTACGGCAAGTGCCAGGAACAACTTCTTGTATAACATTCACCCGATTTCTTTCAAATAAATATACACAAACTGTTACCCGTTATACCACCCTCGTAACTAAGTGTGAGGATCTTATTCCTTTCCTCCGGGAACTACCCATATCCCCCTACTGGGAGGCAAACCAGATACAACACATTGAACCTTGTCAAAAGCAAGGCCCAGTCGTTACCGCTTGTGCTCTCATTCTAAAGAAGCTTACCGCGTACAAGCCGACTAAGTTAACCGGAAAAACGACTTGGAGTCACCTCCAGAACCTTGAATTAGCTGATCCACAGCCCGATTCCACAGAACCCATTGATCTGTTGATTGGCGCCGATCTATACAGCGCCGTTCTCACCGCTGGTTTGCTGAAGGGCTCACCCAATGAGCCTATCGCACAAAACACTATTTTCGGTTGGGTGCTGACGGGACTCGCAGCTAGTCCAGGATCGAAAATCCCCTCTCAAATCCATGTCAATCGTTGCACCTTATCGGACATCAATAACTCCCTTACGCGTTTCTGGAAGATCGAGGAGCTTCCTCAAACTCAGTTTCTCACCAATGAGGAAAAAACGTGTGAAGCTCACTTCCAACAGACCTATGCGCGTGCACCTGATCGTAAATATAGAGTGAATTCACCATTTAAAATCGCCCCCCCTATTGACATCGGCGAGTCATACAAAATCGCGTTGGCCTCGTATAACCAATTAGAGAAACGCCTGGCCCAGCAACCAGCACGCCATCAGCAGTACCGAGAATTTCTCGACGATTACCTGGAACAAGGCCACATGAGGCTAGTCGAGGAGCCAGAGCTTGCGAACCTCCCTCAGCGGGTTTATGTGACGCAACATCCCGTCGTTCGCGAGGACTGTCAAACCACTCGATTGCGTGTTGTGTTCAATGCCTCAATGCAAACCTCTAACGGATCATCCTTATATGATCACTTATTCATTGGTCCTAAACTACAAGCCGATATCCGTGACATTCTACTTGAATGGCGACAACCGTTATACGTACTTTCCGCCGACATAAAACAAATGTTAAGACAAATATGGGTTGACCAAAATGACAGTAATTATCAACTCATCCTACACCGACCGAGACCAGAGGAACCTATTCGAACCTATAGGCTACTCACAGTCACGTACGGTCAGGCGCTGGCCCCTTACCTGGCAAACCGCGTTATTAGACAATTGGCGGCCGATGAAGGCTCTCGCTTCCCTGTCGCTGTCCCCGTGTTGCGTGAGAATCTCTACGTAGACGATACGCTGTTTGGTGCTGACGATCTCGACACCGCGAAATTAATGCGAGACCAGACCACGGAACTGCTGCGCTCCGGCGGTTTTGAATTACGAAAGTGGGCCAGCAATTGTCCCGCGCTCCTGACTAATATGAAAGCTAACGATCATACGCTCGCATCTGATAAACTTTTCCAAGAAGATGAAGGAATAAAACTTCTTGGTATACAGGGTGATTTTTTTAAATCGCCCCAGGCGAAGATCTCGAAAACTAAAGAAGATAGAAGAAAAAGTTTCATACAAAACTTGAAGGGTTTTGAGGGGGAAAGAACATGGTGCGGTCATATTTTTTGTAGGTGGAGGCGCTGAGCTGCGGTGAAGGTCACCTTGGTTTTTTTAAAATGGAATGGTGTTTTTTTTTTTCAAGAATCTGAAAGAGCATCAAATTCGGCGTCAAAAACACCTCAACACATATGGTCCAAAGTTGGTGGTTTATGAGATAAGACCCGGGCACGTTCGGTCCAAGGAGGACGTCCAAATTACGTAAATACTATTCTTACGTCTTTTCGAAAGTGTCTGAGATACTTTTCGACTTCGAGTTGTCAAGATAAGGTATTAGGGTCGAATAAGTTGATTTCGGGTGAGGTAAAATCAATCAATTTGATTAATAACGTTATTAGCGTTATTGTCATTACCGGGTTGAATCATTCTATACCCGCTTTTAATTCGTATTCACCACGTACATTTTACTCTGTGATACATTCTTCGGCGGACTCGTGTCGGGTATGATTAGCGGGTCAAAACATTCCGAGTAAAGAGTGAATGATAAACAGACAGGAGCTACTATGAGATGTAGCCGGGGAAAAATGTATCACAGAGTAAAATGTACGTGGTAAATAGGAATTGAAAGCGGGTACAGAATAATTGAACCCGGTAATGACAATTACGCTGATGACGTTATTAATCAAATTGATTGATTTTACCTCACCCGAAATCAACTCATTCGACCCTAATACCTTATCTTGACAACTCGAAGTCGAAAAGTATCTCAGACACTTTCGAGAAGACGTAAGAATAGTATTTAAAAAAACCAAGGTGACCTTCACCGCAGCTCAGCGCCTCCACCTACAAAAAATATGACCGCACCATGTTCTTTCCCCCTCAAAACCCTTCAAGTTTTGTATGAAACTTTTTCTTCTATCTCCTTTAGTTTTCGAGATATTCGCCTGGGGCGATTAAAAAAAATCACCCTGTATATTGGACGCCAGTTCGCGATGAATTCAAGTTTAAAATTACTCCGTTCCCTCATGTCAATCAGACCAAAAGGTCAGTGCTCTCGATTAGTTTCAAGATTTACGATCCCTTGGGTTGGATCGCTCCTGTTGTAATCGTAGCCAAGATATTTATACAAAAACTGTGGCTCGCCAAAGTCAGTTGGGACGAACCGCTACCGCGAGAATTAACCAGTCAATGGGAAGATTACTCTGCCTCACTACCCGAACTGCAAGAAGTCGCCATCCCGCGTTGGACGGGTTTAAACACTAGTTCGCATTGTGAAATACACGGGTTTGCCGACGCTTCTGATTTAGCTTACGCTGCCGTAGTCTACCTGAAAGTAACCAATGATAATAATGACGTCCAAATGTCACTCATCATGTCAAAGACTAAGGTCGCTCCTCTTAAAGTGGTAAGCATTCCTCGGCTTGAACTGTGCGGTGCAGTCCTGCTAACGCGGACAGTCGAATATGTCCAGAAAGCCTTGAAGCTACAGGACGTGCCCGTTTACTGTTGGACCGATTCGGCGGTCACACTCGCTTGGATAAAGAAACACCCCTCGTCTTGGAAAACCTTTATCGCCAATCGCGTTGCGGACATACAAACCAGGGTTCCCACGGCCATTTGGCGCCATGTGCCGACCGAATACAACCCCGCGGATTGTGCATCCCGTGGTGTCACTCCTGGGACGCTAATAGCACACCACTTATGGTGGACCGGACCGTCGTGGCTGACTCTATCCGAGGAAGGCTGGCCAAACCTCAGCCCACAAGTAAACGCAAAGGCCTTAGAGAGCAAGCGCACAGTTCGTACTCACCAAACCCAATTCGAACCAGAATGGGATTGTCCCACGCGTTTCAATTCTTGGCGAAAGTTATTACGTGTGACCGTGTACGTTATACGCTTCATCCGTAGAATGAGAGATAAATCAAGCAGGTCCGAGAACAAATTGATCACTGTAAATGAATTACAAAGCGCACGTCACTTCTGGATTAAGTACGTGCAGTCCAGAGAATTCCATTCCGAAATCTCATGTCTCAGACAGAAGCAGGAAGTCTCTGCCAAAAGTCCTCTTTCACGCTTGGACCCCTTTTTAGACTCGAATGGTATAATTCGTGTTGGCGGGCGACTCCGCAATTCCTTGCTAACGTATGGACAACAATTTCCCATAATATTGCCCCCACACCACATCTCTTCCTTGATTGTCGCAGATTGCCACACGCACACGCTACACGGTGTTACACAATTGATGTTGCGTGTACTTCGCCAAAACTTTTGGATCATTCGAGCCCGTAACTTAGTAAAGACTCACATTCATAATTGTGTGACTTGCACCCGCCACCGGGCTATGACAATCCATCAAAAAATGGGCGATCTCCCTAGTGTACGCGTCGTCCCTGCGCGTCCTTTCTCCAATAGCGGAGTGGACTATGCCGGTCCAATTAACGCGAGATATCAGCCCGGCCGCGGGCACAAGTCCCACAAATCCTATATTGCCTTATTCATCTGTTTATGCACCAGAGCTGTACACCTAGAACTCGTTAGTGATTATAGTACTGAGGCATTCCTAGCCGCGTTCGAGCGCTTTTCGTCAAGAAGAGGCTTACCCTCGCAAATGTACAGTGACAACGGAACAAATTTCCGTGGTGCTAACAAAGAATTATCCTTGGCCTCCAAAACTGTTACTGAAAATGTAGACATGCGCAATCGCCTAGCATGCGACGGCGTCGACTGGCACTTCATTCCTCCCAACGCCCCACATTTCGGCGGGATTTGGGAGGCCGGGGTCAAAAGTGTGAAAATTCACCTGCACAAGATTATTGGAGATCACCTTTTAACGTTTGAAGAAATGAACACTTTGCTTTGTAAAATCGAAGGTTGTTTGGATTCCCGGCCAATAGCCCCCCTGCATGACGATTTGGAAAGTTTTGACGCTTTGACCCTGGGCATTTCCTCGTCGGCGGCCCAATTAAGACCGTTCCGACATGCTCCTTATTAGATGTAAAACAAAACCGATTATCACGCTGGCAATTGATTAGTCAGATGGTAGAACGGTACTGGAAAATATGGTCGACCGATTATTTGCACTCCCTACAAAGGCGCATGAAGTGGCCCACCAGCCAAGCAGAGATTCGGGTGGGCGACCTCGTGCTACTAAAAAATTCCGCACTGCCCCCCACAAAGTGGGATTTTGGCCGAGTAGTAGAGTGCTTAAAGGGACAAGACGGCCACACCCGCGTGGTCCGCACTAAAACCGCCACTTCTGCCTATACTAGGCCCATTACGCAGCTTTGCAAATTGCCAATACAGTCCAAGGAACAAGAAAACGAGATCTAAGATATGTATTCACCAACCTTATCTTTAAGATTACGGAGTAAGACTTTTGTAACAAAAAAAAAACCCCCCTATGTACTCAGTTGCGCGAGATCGATCTCGCACGGCGGGCGGTTTGTTGGAGACAAAGGTAAACTCCTTGTATCACCCTTTTGCCAAAAGTTGGAGTGCTAGCTATCACAATGTTTTCGACTACGACCATATCCCAGTGACCTTAGTCCGCTGTGCGAGTCAGTCTCCGTTGCCAACTCTAGTAGGCAACACCTTACCAATACCATGTGATTTATAATAAAGTTTGAACACAATATTTGTAACTAACCGAGAAATATTCATTTTCCACACCAGAAAATCCTTTTTATACCTACGTCATCGAACGCCGAACATTCGAAACAAAAACAAGAACGTTCGGTAAACTAACAATATATATTTTTCCCGTACGCAACTACTGAATTTAATACTGTAACACGCTCTCCCGAGTCCTGGGTCGACTCGGGTCGGCAATGCCAGCAAAACTTGCACGCTTCTTCCAACGTCACACTGGTAGGATGGTCTGAAAAGGGGAAAGTTGGGCGCCAGGTCCGTTACGCGAACCACTCGTCGCGTTGCCGCGAAGGGAAGGTGGGAAAATCGGGATAGGGGGAAGGTTGAGGGGATGCCGGGGCTCAGGATATGGTAGAGGGGAACGTGGGGGCGTAGATTGAAGACAGACGGGCGTTGGTAATAATAAATAGTTATTTCCCAATAATTACAGCAAACAATCAGTTATAAAATCCGGCGATATGAAAGGGGCTAGAGGGAGGGGTCGCGGGGCGAGTACGTCACTCTCCGGCTGAGTGATCGGCCGGGTAGCGCGATCAGCTGGTGCGGCTCGGTCTCGGGAGAGAGCGAGCGAGGACACGCAGGAAAGAGATAGCCCGTTAGAAGTGGGCGAACGGCAAGTCTCGCGCGGAGCGAGGGTGGGGTTAACGCTAGCTCGCACACCGTCAGGCGCGGCCAGAGTAGTGTTGAGGCGAGCATACCTAAAGTCTCGTACTCGTGTGCGTCACGGTTCGGCAGCTCCCTGACCAGACGGGCGCGGGGCGAGGGGAGGTAGGAAGGCAGGGCGAGGGGACAGCGGGGAAGCCAAGCGGGCATGCAATGAGCACAAGCAATTCTAACGACTAAAGGGGGAAAATTCTCAGCCTGGAATACGTTTCCTGATACGTCCTCGACGTCGGTTTTCCTCCCCGAGGAACCGGGAAGGCTGGTCCAGGCGAAAGAATGGAAAATATAAATCTCCTACCTTGTCGTGGCCGGGCAACAATAATCCGAGGGAGGTGGCAATGTTCTTTGGGGCACACACTCGCACTCGGGGGTTTTGGATTGCTCAAAAAGCTACGATTAGGCACACACGGGTCTAGGGGTTTCACGGAGTGAAATGCGGCTGAAATATCAACGCTATGGGGTCTCCAAAAAGCAATTTCGAACGCACGCGTCGTAGGCACTTGTCTCTCGCGTAAACGTGTCAAGAACAAGATGGATTGTTCTTCTTTTCCGGTAATTAGGTCAGGCAAATCGTCGCCAGGGGCGCGATTTACCGGCAAAAATAGGTCGGGCGGGGAAGGGGTCGCGGGGAACCGGGCGGTTGACCAGAGTCCGAAGACCGAGTCGACCACGTGGTCTGCTGTCTCGCGGCACCGGTCGGCCAGCTGAGACTTGGCGGGGCGGGCGAGGGGAAGGGAATTCGGGGTACGTTCCGTGGCGTTGGAGGAGGCCATAACTGGCAGCAACCTACCACGTTACAATACAACACGATTTATCGATGTATCAAATAAATGTACACTTCCTTTAATTGATTCTGAGCCGGAAGTGTTCGTTCGATAAACGATTTAGGTTGGTACCAAATGTCGGCAGCGCCCCTACAGGCCAGCCGTGAAGCAAGTTCTAGCTGTCACCGGTATAACCATAACACACGACGATGATACGTAACCTCGAGATGCGAACGCAGAGTGAAATGATAGTAAACGTGAGGTTACTTGAAAATGATTCTGCAAATTAGCCGCAAAACATTGTATTTAAAATACAAGGCGGCGAAAAACGAGAATAATATCTGAAGTTTTACTTAAAGACTGATTCTGCAAGTGTATAATTGCACTAAGGGAAGTCTATGCTTCTTCCGCGTTCGCATTTCGAGGTTCTGTATGATCGTCGTGTGTTGTGGTTATACCGATGACACACAGTGGTCAAAATTCATGAAACGCTGGACAAAACCCTTTTTGTAAACTTTTTTTTTTTTACATTCTTAATGGATGATATTCTTCTACTATATCGTAAGCATTACAGGCGACATTTTTTTTCAATAATTTATGAGCGTAGAGTCCACAACAGCACCGTAAAGTTGAGCAAAATCAGCGCGTGTCCGTAGAAATCAAGTTTCAGTCAAAATATCGATCTTGAATCATTTTCTTACTAAGCAATACTAGCCGAATGACTGTTTTGACTTCGTAATATGTTTGTGGGTGTATTTTGATGTACAAAAATGGAAAAAACTTTCATTCATATTACATAGGTCGTCTGAGGCATGTATGTGAAGAAATGCTGCATTTTCGTCGATTTTACTGATATAACTAGTCATACAAAAAAAGTTATACGAGGTTACACTTTCTGTAACGTTTTAAATTGTCAACTAGACTGTCAGGTATGGTGTGAAACAAAATTGAGCTGCTACTATCTGCTACCTTGTTCACTATCGAACGTTATGTACGTAATTGTGCTCGGAAATAACCGAAAATCGCCTTATTCTGTCCGGAGCACAATACATTTCAATAAATATATACATATTTATTCAGGATTTCAAATGTTGTCTGTGTATATCCGGTTGAGGAGATTTCTGCATGTTAGATTAGCCGGCTGGTTATTGCAATCCCTACCTTACCGGCCGAACTACGCGCAGGTACAGACAGACGACTCAAACCTTCAATTGTTTTTTCCCGCTTCCCGCTTCCCGCACTTTTCTCTTGTTTGTGTTCTAATGATTATTTTCAAGTGACGAGTGGTTTCAATTATCATCGATGCACTGGAAATAAGTACAAAGGATATTGAATCAGGTATGTTTTACACATTTGCTCAATATACTTTATTATACCTTATTATAGTTACTTATTTACCATTCAAGAATCGGAAAACTAGGAACTTTCGAATAGGTTATATGAGTATATTATTTTGATTATTTTCAGATGGTTCATAGATTCCATTATGAGTCACAAAGAAATTATTCGTAGGCAACTCCACAATAAGTTCTGTGAGAAACGAGGTTCTAAAAAAGAACAAATAGGTTACGTTCTTGGTTTTCTGCAAGAGACTTTGGAATTGAACCACGATGAAGAAGCCAAATCCCAACTCGCCGATCATTTGAAAACGCAGTTTTTTTGCCCGTACTTCAAACGCTGGCAAGAGTGCTGTCGAATCAAACAGCGATTTGAAAGTGAATATAAGAATTGGCTGGATCAAATTGTCAAGTTTCCAGGACGAATAGGTAGAAATATGCCATCCACAAGTAGCGTAGGTGGTCGGCCGGAAGTTACATTCGAGGAATCCTGCGACAGAAGTAAAAGAAGGAAAACTGCAGATATAAGATCCAACTGTTCCGTGGCTGAATTATCTTTCGCGACTCACATGGCATTGCGGGCATCAGGGAAGAAAGAAGCTGCTCTACTTGTGAAGACGGTTACCGATGCATCAACGCCACCAAATGATATCAGAAATACTCTTCAAAGCCTGAAGCCGAATTCAAATAAACCACTCCAGTTAACACTTGACAAAACAGTTGCTGTGCTCGTAGCACATAATTTAACTAAAAATGTGTATGAGTCACTCAGAAGATTAGCGGTGCAGCATAATCACGAGCTGTTTCCTCCCTATTATAAAGTGCTACAAGCTGAACAAGAAGCTTATCCAGAAGGTCTAACTTTTTCGGATCGAACGTGTGAGGTTCCTCGACAAGAATTACTAGATCATACGTGCCACAGAATTATAAAGGCTTCAAATCTTCCAAGAAGTGCAATTGACTTAGATGCTCCTACCTCTGCTGTTGAGACTTACACACTACATTGCAAGTGGGGGTTCGACGGAAGTTCTGGCCACTCTGCATACAAACAGACATGGCAAGAAGATGGGATTTCGGATCAAAGTATATTTGCAACTTCCCTAGTGCCCTTACGTTTGGTTAATAATGACACCGGAAACGTAGAGTGGAAAAATAAGCGACCATCATCTACACGATTTTGTCGACCCTTGCGGCTTCAATGGATCCATGAAACAGACGAGATTGCTCGAAAAGAGGAAGAGTATATAGGCAATCAAATCAAGCGATTGCATCCATTTCAGGTAGATGGAATTCAAGTGACCTATAATCTGATGCTGACTATGGTCGACGGAAAGGTTTGCAACTCATTAGCGGAGGTATCATCAATGAGATGTTACATATGTGACGCTACGATTTCTCAACTCAATGACTTGGAGACGATTAAAACTCGACCAATCAAGACAGAAATGTGTCGGTTCGGCTTATCGATACTTCACGCACACATTCGCTTCTTCGAATGCATATTACACATATCATATCGGCTGGATTTCAAAGAATGGAAGGCGACTAAAAAAAACGGAACGGAACAATTGATGAAAAAACGGAAAAGAATTGTGCAAGATAACTGCCGTTCTGAGTTAGGCCTTATCGTAGACGTTCCGAAACCAGGGTATGGAACGTCAAATGATGGAAACACGGCAAGGCGGTTTTTTGAAAATCCGCAAAAAGCTGCATCCGCTACTGGAGTCGACGAAGGACTGATAAGTCGGTTCGGGTGTATCTTAACAGCATTATCCACTGGCCACGAACTGAACATCGAAGCGTTCCGTCGGTACTGTTGGGAGACAGCAGAGCTTTACGTACATTTGTATCGGTGGTATTACATGCCACCTTCAGTGCATAAAATATTAGCACATGGAGCATCTGTTATGGCAGAATTTATTCTCCCAATCGGTGAACTTTCAGAAGAGGCACTGGAAGCCAGAAATAAAGATATAAAGAAGTATCGGGAATTCCACGCTCGAAAAAGTTCTCGACTGCGCACAAATGAAGACATTTTTCGACGACTGTTGTTGAGTTCTGATCCTCTTTTGACCGAACTTGGGGGCCTGCCGAAAAAAAAATCTCGTGCGTTACCGACGAATGTCAAGGATTTGCTAGTCATTGAGGATGCAGAAGATGACAGAATCTCCGACATGATAAGAATAGCCGAAGTCAGCGGCATAGTAGAATCTTAAATTCTGGCTCAATGGAACGGTTTTCTGTGATACTAATAATATAATAACTGTTCAGTCATATTATTTCCTCAAACGCAGTATCACGTAATTGACTATGATAGACTCAATTATAGGTTGAACTTGAAATATGAATCATTACTCTTCACGCTTAGTGGGAATAATATTAATTGAGGACGGAATTGTAAATTCACCAAAGGACTGTGGAATAATATTATTCTTGGTTATTCGTTTAAAGTTTTTGAATCAATTCCAGATGAATAAAACCAACTTGTAAATAAAAGATTTGAGAAAGACACTGCAAACTTATATTGTACATACATAGATATATGATTTATTATTTAATTCATTGAATATTTCTAAAATTTGATGTCAAATTATTGGTAGATTACCCGAATGTAAAAAAAAAATCACATGATTTTGAATAAAAAAATTCATGAGCCCACTAAAAAAGTCATTTGTGCTGATTTTCTTGCATATTTTTTTTATGAGGGGTTTCATACTGGTGACTCTAATTCATTACCAAGTATTTCACGTTCAATTCGTAATCAGCGACCTCGATAACGTGATGATACCGATTTTCAGTCGAATCGGATAATTTTTTGGTTATTCTCGCCGCCATATGGAGTCCGCCATTTTGTTTTTTGGAATTCCAACTTCAGATTCGTGATCAGCGACCTCGATAAGGTGATGATACCGATTTTCAGTCAAATCGGATAATTTTTTGGTTATCCTCGCCGCCATATCGAGTCCGCCATTTTGTTTTTTGGAACTCCAACTTCAGATTCGTAATCAGCGAACCCGAAAACGTAGGGACACCAATTTTCAGAAAATTATATCGATTCCCTGAGTTATGTCCACGTTTGAGCAAGAATTGACCACTGTGTGACAGCTAGAACTTGCTTCACGGCTGGCCTGTAGGGGCGCTGCCGACATTTGGTACCAACCTAAATCGTTTGTCGAACGAACACTTCCGGCTCAGAATCAATTAAAGGTAGTGTACATGTTTATAATTATTGGAGCGATACGAAATATTCAGATTGAATTCATGTTACGGTTAAGAAGAAATATTTTATTCGTGATATTACTCTCTACATTGAAGACTATGAAGTTATCTTCGTCTGCGCTCATTTGTTTGGCATGCAACCGGCTAAAAAGCCCGCCTTACGGAAGACTAGTGTAGGTAACCTATAAATGAACAAATGAAACTCTGTTCGGAATAGCTACTTGTGCTCTTTATTCTTATGCCCCTTGTCGGTAATTCTAAGTTTTGTCGGAATTTAGAGTTTCGAAGTACGTCAGTTGAGTAAAATTAGATGTATCAGAGGTGTTATTAGAAATAGGATTTGAAGAATGAGCGAGTTTCGCATAAAGCAAGAGTTACTGTGTAGGTGGTTACGGGCTAATACGGATAAAAGTATAAACTATGTGGACCTCATAATAAATCAGACGGAAAAAAACTTGTGTCTACGAAAAAAAAAATATGTATGGCTGGTTCTCAGAAAAAATCGAAAAATGACCTGATTAGTTCGACCAAATTTTTTTTCAACTATTATCAATTTTTGTTTGTAAATTTGATAGTACATATCCTGATTGACTAACACATTATAGTGATCCCCAACTTTTTTGAGTTTAAGAGGGAATAAGGTGGTTCAAGACAACTTCTCTTTGTTTCTCGTTGCCTTTTGTCGTACACAGTTGGAAAAAAAATGTTCCAGGAGGTCCACTATAATTTTTGTGTCAATTTTGACGCGTTTTGTTAGTTAAAAAAACATTATTTTAACTAACAACGATCGTTTCAATTAGAAAAAGTGTCAATATTAACACAAAAATCATAGTGAACCTCCTGGAACATTTTTTTCCAACTGTGTACTCTTTTTGCTTCAATTTGGCTTCTGTTACCATTCATTTTCCATTTCTTGCCATTTTTTTTACATACGTCACCCTGATTCAAGCCAAGCAACTATAATTTTGCTATATTTACCTAGAACTATAATCCGAATCCGAAATTTTTGTGAGGGAATGACGGTGAGGGAATGACGAAACGGAACATTATTGCATCTAAGTAGGACGCCTGACCTTACTTTTCGATGCCCTTGTACAGTACTTCATCGGTACTAGAAACGTATCCAAATATATGATCAATGGTATACAGGGAATTTCTGAGGAAAGTAGCCATCCTTACTATAGGCAACCCAAAAGACGACCCCAGATTGAGTCTACGCCTTTGGCTGCTACAAAACTGGAATGGGGGATCCGTGAGAGTGGACTAGCAGACGGCTCTCTGTCAAACGTCGCGGTTAAAAGTCAGGTTAGGAAGACAATAACATCGGCACCGATATTGGAGAATGAAATGTAAACCGACAAGTGAGTGAGTTGTGAGTTGATTTCGCGAACGCGAATCGGATAATTATCTGTGAAAAAATTACCGTCAAGTAAACAGTTGATTCGGGATATCAACTTCGTGTTGTCAAGAAGCAGCTCATTTGTGTATTTGGTAAATTGACTTCGGTAAATAAATTTGAGCAGGTAGGTGAACGAACATTTATTTACAAAATATTTAGAAACGGGCAAGTACTCGTTCACCGTCGTATCGTCGATTATTTTGCAGAGTTTAGATTTGATGCAGGCTTCGTTGCGAGGCAGGCTTCGATGCGAGGCAGGCTTTGAGGCGAGGCAAGCTTCGAGGCGAGCCAGGATCAAATACGAGGCAGGCTTCGATGCGAGGCAGGATCAAATATGAGGCAGGCTTCGATGCAACGGAGGCTTTGGGACGAGGCAGACTCCGAGGCGAGCCAGGATTGAATACGAGGCAGGCTTCGTTGCAAGCCAGGCTTCAATGCGAGGCAGGTTCCAAAGCGAGCCAGGATCAAATACGAGGCAGGCTTCGATGCGGGGGAGGCTTTGGGACGAGGCAGACTCCGAGCCGAGCCAGGATTGAATACGAGGCAGGCTTCGTTGCAAGCCAGGCTTCAATGCGAGGCAGGCTCCAAAGCGAGCCAGGATCAAATACGAGGCAGGCTTCGATGCGAGGGAGGCTTTGGGACGAGGCAGGCTCCAAGGCGAGCCAGGATTGAATACGAGGCAGGCTTCGTTGCAAGCCAGGCTTTGATGCGAGGCAGGCTCCGAGGCGAGCCAGGATCAAATACGAGGCAGGCTTCGATGCGAGGGAGGCTTTGGGACGAGGCAGGCTCCGAGGCAAGCCAGGATTGAATACGAGGTAGGCTTCATTGCAAGCCAGGCTTCGATGCGAGGCAAGCTTTGAGGCGAGGCCTGCCTCGCAACGAAGCCTGCCTCGTATTCAATCCTGCCTCGCCTCGAAGCTTGCCTTGCCTCAAAGCCTGCCTCGCATCGAAGCCTGCCTCGCAACGAAGCCTGCATCAAATCTAAACTCTGCAAAATAATCAACGATACGACGGTGAACGAGTACTTACCCGTTTCTTATTATTTTGTAAATGAATGTTCGTTCACCTACCTGCTCAAATTTATTTACCGAAGTCAATTTACCAAATACACAAATGAGCTGCTTCTTGACAACACGAAGTTGATATCCCGAATCAACTGTTTACTTGACGGTAATTTTTTCCGATTTTCCGAATTTATCCGATTCGCGTTCGCGAAATCAACTCACAACTCACCCACTTGTCGGTTTACATTTCATTCTCTAATATCGGTGCCGATGTTATTGTCTTCCTAACCTGACTTTTAACCGCATCGTTTGACAGAGAGCCGTCTGCTAGTCCACTCTCACGGATCCCCCATTCCAGTTTTTTAGCAGCCAAAGGCGTAAACTCAATCTGGGGTCGTCTTTTGGGTTGCCTATAGTAAGGATGGCTACTTTCCTCAGAAATTCCCTGTATAATGCAACTTTCCGGGCGTTCTAAAGCAGAGCTTTTGACGAACGGTCGAGCTGTTGTGGGTTTTTTGCATTAAATTTATATTTAAGGCTCCTTATTGAATTTAAATAAACTCATGATTCAATTCTGTAAATACTGGTAGGTTACGGACTCGGGCTACGCGAGTAGTCAGAGCCGTCTTTTGGGAATCAGAACCGGATACAAAATTAATTATATCAGGCCTGTCTAGGTAAAGGTTTTTCGTTTAAGGAAAGAATAGGTTTCGGAACTCGGATAAAACGTTTAAGCTCTATCAGAGTCGTCTGACCTCCTTCAGAGCAGGGAGATCTTTCGATCACCGTGCCTGTCAATCAGACTCGTGTGTTATAAGGTAGTTAACAATGTCAGATATGGATTGCAATTATAGCTCAATCGATACTGCCAATTGTGCGCCTTAACCCACCAGAGCTGTCTCTAAGGGATTAATAGGATTCAATTGAAATCAATGAGACTTGAAACCCGATGATTTAGTATAAGTAATAATTAACAAAAATAAAGTTTATTCAAGAAAAGATATGTTATATTAAATTGGAATCTGCGATCTTAAATCTAAGTTTTTTATAATAGAAGGATTTTACTCCTGAAGTATTTTGTTTTGCACAAGGCTGAGTTTTGTTTTGAGGTTATGTTTGAGTTTAGTCAACTGCCGTTTTGGCTAGATGCTTAATTTTTACGATTTGAAGTTGACAACAATTACTGCTTTAGCTAATTGCCTGAGATTGATTTTTGTGAGTTGAAATAGTACAAATGCTGCTTTAGCTAATTGCCTGAGGTTGATTTTAGAGAATTTAAATTGTACAAATGCTGTTTTGCGAAATTGTCAATGTAAGTTATTTTTCAAGGAATAAATCTAATGCTGCTATAGCTAAGAGAATTTAGAGGTTAAGAGTCAGTCAGTTGCCCCACAGCCGCTAGCTGGTTGAGGTCTGTATCTGCTAGCGCACGCTGTTGCGCTCTCCCTTTTATAGTTAGCCGTAGCGCGCGTTTAAATTGCGCTCTAGCGAGAGCGCAGCTTCCTCTTGGTGAAGTAGCCTCGAACCGTCACGTGATCGGTTCAGATCTGGCGGGACCGGAATTCACGTGCCTCCATGTTGCGTTGATCATGTGCGAGTAGTCAGACGCTTCAATATGTCCGCTCTGACGTCATACGAGTCACGTGACACGTTACAATAAATAACTGCTTCCCTGTTTATAACACGGTGTGAGGGAATGACGATAAAAGTGTCCATTTGGAAAAATTTTCTCCTAAAATAGTTGAAACAAAAGCATCTCATCATCCAAAGCCTAGTTTGCGTATCTTTCCAATATCGATCTTGCCAACTTCTAAAAACAATAAGTTCGCGTTCGATACCATTCTCAATTATGCTGCAATTCCACTGTCAAAAAACTGTCCCCCCAGGGGTCTTCAGTCATCGGTCGTACGGGGGTGGTTAGTCACCCCTCGCCGGCCGAGCTGGGATACGGGTGTAGCGAGCCCGGGGTGCCTGAGCCACCAAACCGTAATCTCTAAGGCTGCGCAGCGACCCGGTCTCCTTGGTGGCGACACCTTGGCGGCTGGTACGTTCGGCACATTGACCGGGGGTCTTGGCTTAATCGCCTGGGCTGCGAGAATGATTAACTCTATAAAATGCACCCCTTATCGTAAACTGTGTTACGTGGTGAAGCGATGCGTGTGTCTGACTTGGTCAGGCATGCGTGGCCGGGGGGTAGCTCGGTTGCTAGCGGACAACTTCTGGGAACCTGGCGCACCCAGTCGTATAAGCCCCCCCGGGTCTATGGACGTATGGCTCGGGGGTAGTATAGATCGTGCCAGTCTCGTGGGTATCAATATGGAAACTACTAAAACAAAAAACAAGAATAAAGTGACGGAGGGAGGGAAAGGGGGAGTGCGCCAGGAGGGCGTGCAGGTAAGTAGCCTAGGTCCGACCAGTAGCGACGGAACGGACCTCACAGAGAGCTACATTGCGGTGGCACCGCAAGGGGCGAGAGGTAAGCGCAGGGCCACTGGGCTGCCCATCCTGACGACTTCGGTCGGCCCGAGGAAATCCAAAAAGGATGAACTCGGGCTCAAGAGGTCTAAGGGTGAGGGGTGTGACCAGGCGCCACGCGTGGATCCTGAGCCCAAGGTGGGGAACGAGAAAGGTAAGGTCGAGTCACCGCTGGTGGAAGAAGGGGTTCTTTCCGATGAAGCCGAAAGGCTGAGGAGTATTGGGAGCGAGATCCGGGGAATAATTTTTTCCGATGCAGGCAAGGTGCACAAGGACACGGCTGCGGCACTATTGGGTAAGATGGCGAAATACGAGTCGTTGGTTACAGAGCTCATGCTGAAGAATGCCCAGCTGGAGGGTAGGCTCCAAGAGAGGGCTGCGATGCTGGCTACAGTTCAGGTTCCGGTGTCAAAGCCGTCGTACGCAAGTGCGGCGGCCGCGACCGCTGGGAGTGGGACGGCTGCGACCGCTGGGAGTGGGACCTCTGCGGGGGGCCCGGCTCGGCCACGGGGGTTGCTGACTACGCCTAAGGGCTATGCGGTGGTCGTTAGGCCGATAGATCGGGAGGGCCAAGTCGAAAGTGAAGCCGTGAAGGACGCGGTGTTGACGAAGATCAGTCACAGCCTGCCCGTCCGCGTGCGTGCGCTGCGCAAAGTTAAGGACGGTATCGTTATAGAGACCGTAACGGAGGCGGAGAGATCCCAGATTATGGGTCACTCGGGCTTCCGAAAACTAGGGCTAGGCGTCGAGCACGCCAGAAAGGTAGGGCCCAAAGTCATTCTGTATGACGTGCCCAACGATATGACTGACGCGGCGTTGTTGAGGGATATCCTCGAGAGAAATCTCAAGGATAGGGTCACTCAGCAGGAGTTTGAGGAGCGGGTGAGGGTGGTGAATAGGAGCGGGAAAAAGGACGCTGTTGAGGGCAATGTCATCCTCGAGGTGACCGCTCACATAAGGGAGATGTTAGTTACAACGGGACGGGTATTCTCCGGCTGGAGAGCCTTTAAGGTCCGAGAGTGGGACAAGGTCAGACGCTGCTACACGTGTTATGGCCTCGGTCACATCGCCAGAGAGTGTGTGGAGGAAGAAAGGAGATGCAGGAAATGTGGAGAAACCGGGCATGAAAAGGGTGAATGCCAAAACCGGGAACGCTGCCGCAACTGCTCCTTGAAGCGGTTGCCGGATGAGCACTCGGTGGAGGCGGAAGCCTGCCCGGAGTATGTACGAGCGGTTGACAGGATGAGACAGCGCGTGTATGGGGACTGATTCCCTAGTGCGAATGGTGCAGTTGAACTGCCAGGGTGCGTTTTTGGTTATGAGTGATTTGGGAGTCTGCATGACTGAGGAGCGGGTTGCGTTGGCTATACTGCAAGAGCCCTATACAAGGGACGGCAGGGTGGTCGGCCTACCTGGCTCCATGCGTGTGGTATGTACGGATAAGGCTGCTGTGGTCGTTAATGATGCGAGCATTGATATGATGATGATTAATAAGTGGACAAATGAGTGGGGAGTATGCGTATGGGTGAAAGGTGAATTTGGGGAAATGTATGTGGTGTCCGTATATTGCAAGTACGGCACTGAGATAGATGGGTACCTGGCCTACATGAGTGCAGTAATTGATGAGTTTGGTAATGGTGTAGTGTTCGTGGGCATGGATGCTAACGCAGAATCGGGTCTGTGGTTTAGCAAAAGAATGGATGTATGTAGGCCAAGGGCTGAAAGAGGTGAGATACTGAGCGAACTTATAGTTGAGAAAGGAATGACTGTACTGAACGAGCCCAGTGAGTGGTTTACGTTCAGCGGTCCGAATGGATGTAGTGACATAGATGTCACAATGGTGAATGATAACGGGTGCAAGCATGGGTATAGTTGGTCGATTAAGAATGACTGGGGAATTAGCGACCACAGCGTCATCATGATTAAAATGACGTATGAGCCTCGAGGAAGTGCGGATGATGTGAATGGAGAGGCTCCCAAAGCTAGATGGCGTGCGAGAGACGTGGACTGGGGCCAGTATGGCAGGGATGTATGTGAAGAGGCCATAAGGACGGGTGAGGATGTGTTTTTCGAGGCGGGTCTTGATGAAAAGATTCGTCTCGTTAACAGGTGGGTCGAGAGCGCGAATGAAAGGAACATGGAGAGGGTGAGTGGGCCAGGTGGCAGGAAACTGCACTGGTGGAATGAGAGTCGAAGTGATGCGCGAAAGAGTGCGAGAAAGGCGAGGCGTAAATTCCAGAATGCAAGAAAGAAGGAGGCTGGCAATACTCATGAGCTGAAGCAGCGTTATGCCATTGCGGCTGGCGACTACAAGAGGCTCATGAGGAAAGCTAAGGAGGATGGGTGGCGTGAATTTGTGAGCGTGAAAGGTAACTCCGACCCTTGGGGGGAGGTGTATAAGATTTGTAGAGAGAAAGGGAGAAAGGAGGTAATGAGTGGAATAAATGTGAATGGCAGGGTGACGAGCAACTGGTGTGAGAGTGTGCAGGCACTGTTGGAGGAATTTTTCCCGGCAGTGCAGGAGCTGAATGGAGAGGGGGAACAACAACCCCCTCTTGGTGTGGAAGTACCGGACATGACCTTTGAGGAGGTGGCCGGTGCGGTAAAGAAAGTCAAAATGAGGAAAGCCCCAGGGCTAGATGGTATGACTGGAGAAATGGTGAAAAGTGTATGGAACGCAGTCCCTGAATGCATACTGACGATTCTGAATGAATGCGTGAGAGAAAAGAAATTCCCGAACGAGTGGAAGAAAGGACGTGTTGTGGTGCTGTTGAAGTCCCCGGACAAACCGCGGTCATGCCCCCGATCGTACCGGCCTGTCTGCCTCCTGCCGGTACTCTCGAAAGTACTCGAGCGTGTGATGGTGGGCAGGTTGGGGCGGGTGGCTGCTGAATCACAGAACGCTCGTCAGTTTGGCTTCCGTAAAGGAAGGAGTACTGACGATGCATGGAACCTTGCAAGGGATATTGTTAACAATAGTGCCGAGAAGTACGTACATGGGCTGTTTGTGGACTTCAAGGGCGCCTTTGATAATCTGCTCTGGGGTAGAGTGATTGAAAGATTGAATGATCTAGGGTGTGTAGAAGTAGACTTGTGGAGAAGTTACTCCGATGAGAGAAAGGTGTGTGTTACTGGGGTCAATGAAACTGTATGGAGGGACGTTCAGAAGGGGTGTCCGCAGGGGTCCGTTGCTGGCCCTTGCATATGGAACCTCATGATGGACGTCCTGCTGAATGAGTTGGATGAAATGGGATGTGAGTTTGTGGCCTTCGCCGACGACCTGCTCATCCTTGTTAAGGGGAATGGGCGAAGGGAGTTGGAGGAGGCAGGTGAGAGATACATGAGTAGAGTGTCTGAGTGGGGTCGGAGTGTTGGAGTACCCGTATCGGATACAAAGACAGTTTGTATGATGATGAAAGGAATGTTGAGCGTGAATAGGAATCCGTGTGTGAAAATGGACGGCAAAGGCATGAGGTGCGTGACGAAAGTCAAGTACCTCGGCATAACCGTGAGTCAAAGGATGAATTTTAATGCCCACCTGGAACAAGTGCATGCGAGAATGCTTTGCATGGTGGGAATGATGAGGCGTGTCCTCAGGAGAGATTGGGGTGTGAATAAGCGTGTGATGAAAGTCTGGTACAAGGGATTGTTTATGGCAATTGCTATGTACGGAGCGAGTGCGTGGTTTGAGAGCATGAGGTTTCAGTCCGCAAGAGTGCTGATTATTAAGTGCCAGCGAGTGGTGATGTATGCGTGTTTGCGTGTATGCAGGACGGTGTCGACCGAGGCCATGCAGGTGATGATGGGGGAACTCCCGTGGGATCTTGCATCGGTGAGGAGGGGACTTCGGTACCATGTTAAGAAAGGGCATGACTTGGGGGGTATTGAGTTGGCAGGGGGAATTGAAATGGGTGTGAATGCGAAAGAATGTCTGGCTGCGATAGATACAGCGATGTATGACAGCTGGCAGTGCCGTTGGAATGAAAGTGGGAACGGTAGAGTACTGTATAACTGGGTGAAGGATGTTAGGAAGGTGGCGGACTGGCGGCATTTTAACCCAGGGCTATCCCTGGGTTATTTGCTAACCGGTCACGGTAGCCTGGCCGCTCACCTGTATGAAAGACGTCTCGGTGATTCTGATGAGTGCGCATGTGGTATGAGAGAGACTTGGATGCACGTGCTGTACGAATGTGAACTGTACGACGACTTGAGGGACTTGGGAGCAATGGGGATCGATGCAGGGGGGAACGGGCCTTGCCTGGATGGCGTGCTCGAGAACCTGGAATCTTATAAGGCGTTGGAGGAGTTCGCTATAGCGGCATTTAGACGGCGTAGGCTCGCCATGCTGGGGAATGAATGAGGCGTGAATGGTGATGGATGAATGGTGTGAGGCGCAGGGAAATTGTAACTGGGTAAAAGGCGGTACGGCTGCTTGCGGTCGTATGGACGAGCTAATTCCAGTTGCACCTTTGGGCTTGACGTACCCACGCACCCGAGTTGGCAACACCAGTGTCGGGATGGCAAGCGTCTCAACTGGAAGTAGCCATTGGTTACGAGCCCGACCCGGGGTTAATCGGTACTACGGGGGCGGACGCCCAAGGGGTCCCTGTTGAGACCCCTGTCCGCCACAAGAGGTTGGATTCGTAATGGCAGTGGTTGTGGGAGTACCCCATATCGCGGGGGAGAGTCGATCGGGCTCGGCGGGTGAGCTGCGTCACAAAACAGCTCGGGTACCGACACTGCATATGCCGGTAGAGGTTTAGGTAGCCTCGCTCCCACCAAGTGAGGCCTAGGGTCTTGCCGCCCGAAGCATACTGGTAGCTTGCGCAAGCAGGCGCGCTGATTGGGCGTATCCCAATTGCTCGCCAAATGCGGTCGTGCGGTAAAGCCTTGCGGCGGGACAGCACGTTAATCAATTGATTTTTGGGGTATTTACTTTAATATATATTTTCCATTTGTAATTAAAAATATAATAATTTGTTTAGTAATTTGCTACGTCTAGTGAAGTACTTTCATGAAAAAATAAAACTCTGTAACCTACGATCCCGTTTCACAGGAATCATTGAGGACATGAATTTCGATTTTTTCTGAGAATCAGCCATATATACATGTAAAAATGGATTCATTTCCAAAACTGTATGTGAGAATAGATTTTGAACCTTTTTTCGGATTATTCAAATATGCTGACGTATGCAGCTCCCGAATGGGCAAATAAGGGGAGCTGATTCCATGGTCAGACATTTCCGTACACGTCAAAGAGCAATTTCAGATGAATGAGAATCCGTCGAAAGCCGTCTAACTGTTCGTTAAAACGGTTTTTGGTCATATTTTTGCTATTCTGGTCTGTATTACGCTACCAACGATCCAAATATGTAATTCTGAGTGGTGAAATAGTTGACTTATGAGTGATTTTGAATATTCAAGATCATCCTCAAAGCCAGCAACCCTAAGAACCTACGAACACCGATTTCCGAGATAACCGTCCTATTGAGGTTCCATGGCCGTTTTCTTGGGTCGGGCTGTTTTATTTTCATTATTTGACCTCAGATTTGTAATCAGGGACCTTGAAAACCCCCATATAGGAAGCCTCGATGGACGAATTGTGATTTTTTTGAATTCTGACGGCCATAATTTAGCCGCCATTTTGAATTTCGAAAATCTGACTCCAAATTCGGAATCAGCGACCCCGAAAACCCCCAGAAACCGAACCCCAAGGAAATCGAATTTTTTCTACGGATTTGCCGAGGTTTTGGCCGTAAAAACCGATTTTTTCCCACTGTGCGTCGCCGCACCGCTGGATCGGTGTCCAATATTTTGATCCTTTTATTCGTTTTCTTTCCATCTTTTCATCTCCTCACTTTATTCTTGTGAAATTCATGCATATGTATCAAGTGACAGCTGCTCTTGCGTTTGTTTATTTGTTGCAATTGGCGGCCGGACAAAGCCCACGGCACCCCCGTACAGGGTACCACCGTACACGGCGCCATCGTATAGGCACCACCGAGGCCCGAAGCGGTCTCTGAGTTAGCGGAGAGTTACAGAATCCCATCCCTGGAGTCACACCAGTACCCATATCCACATGCCCTCGCTGATTCCGATCGCGACCTCGTTGAGTACCCTTTTTAATACCCATCTCATCAAGCATCAGCGAGCAAACGACCTCTTTGTTTTTATTCCGTTCTAGTTCTACTCTGTTTCTCAGGGTCTCAAGTGATTTACTTATGAAACCTGGCTCTGCCTCAACCGATGAATACCAGTCTCGGAGATCAGTTGGATGGGGAAGAGCTAGGTCGAATTTTTTACGAACATAATTATAAGCCTTGGGCGAATAAAAGTGCAATGTAAGTGCAAAGCATCTCAATTCCTCCGGGTATTTTTCACGCGTTAGCTTATGATTAGTTTCATTTTTCAGCATGCGCCTGCATAGCTCCCGTGGAACATCCGCAAAACTATCTATTAGTAGGCACTCCAATCTTTGTGTACAAACCCGACGTTTCTTCCGTAGTGTACCTACCAGATCCTTCGGAGATTCAACCCGCTTTTTCAGGTTCTTGATTCTCTGTTTCTGAGCTCGATTTATCGTTCGGACCTTGTTCAAATTTTCTTTTAATCCAATGTTTTTGTTCCGACAGGTTGTAGGACTATTCTCATAATTATGGTCGTGAAAAAGCAAAGCGCGTCTGCGACCAGTACGGCATTGATCTACAGCTATGGGGGCTGAAGTTTTCGGAGTCAAATCGGGATCAGGAATTATTGCTTGGGGAGATTTGGCTGAAAAGAAACCCAACACCGTCAGAAGTAGAATGAACAATTAATGTGTCCCTATGAAATTTTGCCAGTATATGTATAATAGTATTTTTTTGCTTCGTGTTAATTCTATAAATATACCCTCTCGACTTTGCTTGTGGCACATTTATTACTGGACATGTTACAAAATTTCTGTAGAGCAGACAATTTTCAGAATTATTCACCCGGAGTACTACAGAATTCGGGTGACGGTGGATCAGGCATAAAGGTGGAAAAAGGCCCATGGATGGGATTCTGTAACTCTCCGCTAACTCCGCTAACTCCGCAAAGTCCGCTAACTCCGCTAACTCAGCGGAGACCGTTGGTTGGCTAAGAAGCCAACCGACCGACCAATCAGAGACCGCTTCGGGCCTCGGTGATGCCTATATGGTGGCGCTGTGTACGGTGGTACCCTGTACGGTGGTGCCGTGGGCTTTGTCCGGCCGCCAATTGCAACAAATAAACAAACGCAAGAGCTCCTGTCACTTGATACATATGCATGAATTCCATAAGAATGAAGTGAGGAGATAAAAAGGTGGAAGAAAACGAATAAATGAATCAAAATATTAGACTGTTGGCTACAGGAAATACGACTATAGGAAAAAGGTAATGGGAAATAAGCGATAAGAAATAGGCACCACCGAAATCCGAAGCGGTCTCTGATTGGACGAACCGTTGGCTTCTTAGCCAACCAACGGTCTCCGTTGAGTTAGCGGAGTTAGCGGACTTTGCGGAGTTAGCGGAGTTAGCGGAGAGTTACAGAATCCCATCCCAGGAATGGTTTCATTTTCTCCACAGTGTCTCTTCGGAGGACTCTCCGTGATGTTTTCATCGAAAGGAGATTTCCGTTTCGATGTACGAATTTCTGAAACTTAGTTATTCATCTTTGGAATTGAAAACAAATATTTCAGACGTATACAATGATTGATATATTAGTGGGTAATGGGCAAACCTTCACTAGGTATTGTGGGACTAGGATGGAAAATTGTTGGCAAGCTATTGGTGTTCAGTTCCACTCGAAATTTCCATTTATCAAAGCTGCCTGATGCAAAGTGGTCCGAACAGATTATACTCGTTTTGCAGGTAGTCCAAGAGCATTTTTTGATTGTGCGTACCCATTGTACCCACTTTTCAGCAACAGCAGGATTTTTTTTGGAGGGAAATCTGTTACACAAAATAATTTTCAACTAACCTATACTGTAACCATATGTATTTTTCAATTGAAAATCACAAATTATAGACAGCTTACTTGTGAAAACTCTTCTTCGAATTTCTACCAGTCCTTGCTAAACAAACTACACCCACTCCCATCGCCACTCTCAATATTACCATGTGTATACGTTATTTTTCACTTCGTAAACAACTACTCCAAAACGCTCGCGTCTGACAGTGGAATCGAATTCCCGCACTTTTGGGCTTCAAAAATGGTGCCCGATCGCAATTCAATTGGTAATCACGGCCGACAACCTATCCACCATCCAGTTGAATATACAGGGTGATTTAGTTTTCGCGCACCATATACCAGGTATGGATTCACCAAGAAAATCCAAGACGAAAAGTCCTTCACCATAAATTCCTATGAACGATGGTTTTCGAGCTACAGAGGTTCAAGTAAACCAATGACCGAGCTGATCGATGAGAGATTCAGTGCTAAATCACATGCATGGATTATGCGGTGCCCGCGCCCAGAGTAATTCGCTAAAATGATGAGTTCGAAAGTTTGTTCTCCGTATTTGAGTCGTCCGAATCGCTCTTTTCGTAGTTCTCGTCATCCAGGTTATCTGCTTTGTAGTTTCCATCATGCAGGTCACCCGATTCTTGGTTTCCGTTGTCCAGGTGATCCGCTCCGACGTTCCCAAGAACCGTGCCGCCAGAGGGTGTTTTGCACGATTAGACAAGTCGGGAGCGTCAGACTTATTGTCAGTTGATCTTCCGACGTAATTTGGTGTGTGTCACAAAGCTTATAAAACCTGTCAAGTGTGTTCATCAACCAATTTCCGAAAGGCAAGTTTCCATGTTTCGTTACGTCATTTTTTTATGTTCGCTTTCTTTGTGCCTGTGATATTATATTTTCAATAGCCTGTGACTTTTGCGTCTTTGTGTAACTGGAGACAGACTTACGTAACAAGGCATGGAGGTAACATTCAAAAAATTGCATACTGCATTTAATATTATACGGAATATTTGAATGGTATTATAGTACATTTCGATACGAGTTCGGAAAGGCTTTTTCGACGAAACGAGAGGTTGACGGTACGAGCCGAAGGCGAGTGCTGTAACGAGTTTCGTCGAAAAGCCTTTACGTACAAGTTTCGAACATTATTTATTACCGTGAATTGTTTCTTGGGTATGTAGCAACGAAGGAAGTACGCAAGGCAAAGTCATATACACTATAGCACCTGTATGACGGATGTGTCACGAGCAGGCTGTGTGAGTTTATTGCATATTGCGGCCTTTTTTCATATGTGCGTATTATTTTTATTAAGTAATTAATTAAATTGTTAATTAATTAGTTAACATTTTTATCTATCCTTGGAATTTATTTGAATTCATTTTTTGATGAGAAAAATTAACAGACGATCCGGGAATCGAACCCAGGATCTACGGAAGCCTATCCGGGGACTTACACCCGAGACCACCTAGCTCGCCCACGGATCACCGCAACTTTTCTCATCTTCATATTCTTGTGCTCGGCTATGTATGTGAATTGTTTCTTGGGTATGTAGCAACGAAGGAAGTACGCAAGGCAAAGTCATATACACTATAGCACCTGTATGACGGATGTGTCACGAGCAGGCTGTGTGAGTTTATTGCATATTGCGGCCTTTTTTTTATATGTGCGTATTATTTTTATTAAGTAATTAATTAAATTGTTAATTAATTAGTTAACATTTTTAACATTAATTTTTAACATTAGTTAACATTTTTAACATTAATTTTTAACATTAATTAACAATTTAATTAATTACTTAATAAAAATAATACGCACATATAAAAAAAGGCCGCAATATGCAATAAACTCGCACAGCCTGCTCGTGACACATCCGTCATACAGGTGCTATAGTGTATATGACTTTGCCTTGCGTACTTCCTTCGTTGCTACATACCCAAGAAACAATTCACATACACAGCCGAGCACAAGAATATGAAGATGAGAAAAGTTGCGGTGATCCGTGGGCGAGCTAGGTGGTCTCGGGTGTAAGTCCCCGGATAGGCTTCCGTAGATCCTGGGTTCGATTCCCGGATCGTCTGTTAATTTTTCTCATCAAAAAATTAATTCAAATAAATTCCAAGGATAGATAAAAATGTTAACTAATTAATTAACAATTTAATTAATTACTTAATAAAAATAATACGGACATATAAAAAAAAGGCCGCAATATGCAATAAACTCACACAGCCTGCTCGTGACACATCCGTCATACAGGTGCTATAGTGTATATGACTTTGCCTTGCGTACTTCCTTCGTTGCTACATACCCAAGAAACAATTCACATACATAGCCGAGCACAAGAATATGAAGATGAGAAAAGTTGCGGTGATCCGTGGGCGAGCTAGGTGGTCTCGGGTGTAAGTCCCCGGATAGGCTTCCGTAGATCCTGGGTTCGATTCCCGGATCGTCCGTTAATTTTTCTCATCAAAAAATTAATTCATTATTTATTACCATGAGAGCCGAGAAATCGCGACGAAGTTGCGATTTTGAGGTTAGAATGGTAAAAAGTTAGATACGATTGTTTTGAGATGTTCGGTCTATTCGCAGATGGAATTCAAATTAATAAATCTCACGCATCGGCGTATAAAGTATCATATGCACGCCAATAATACGGTATCGATAATCACGAAACATCACGCTACTTTGCTTTCTCTGTACGTCAATCGACAATTTTGAAAATACATTGTATTATTATTATTAACGAATGTGTTGTAATATTTTAAGCAGCATTTTGTGAGCTCTTGCACGGTGGCTCCTGCAGGATTCGCGCTCACTGAAACACTAACGACAGGTATTAATCTCAAAAAATTCACGCATGTTAATTCTATAATATGGCATCTATTTCGTAGTATTTATCCCATGCCTAAATTCACTGTAGTATTCATGAATATTTCTTCCGAATATTATGCTTCAAATTATCTGTAGTGTTGTCCTCAAAACATACAAACCTGCACAATCGCTAATAGTTCAAAATGGTGTACACGAATTTCTCAATTGTTCGTAAGCCTTATCAGATGAAAGTGAAAATGAGAACTGACCTGATAATATAGTGTATAAATTATTGATGTTGTAGGTATTAGTTTTCTATACATTTTCAATTCTTGAAATTCCTCCGTTTTTCAAGACGATAATCTACAATCCGTGAAACCTTGTGAGCAGCTTCATCAAAACGTTTTTTCACAAAACTTCATTGACGCGATTTCTGGAACATCCGCCGAGAAATCATGGTTTGAGGCGGAAAACTTCGGTCGGACATTTGTACCCTCGGATTTCCCAACAAATACTTTGACTGAATTATCTAACACAACAGTTCCAGTACGAGGAGTCGCAGTGGCTCGTGGGAATGTTCCGAGGCTACCAAGCGGTAGACTTGGGTTGAAACCCCTCCCGGCACCACTGAGATTTTTGATAGAAAAGTACGCATGTGCCTAATCTGCGACTCTGGTAGACTGGTAAACTGTCACCGTTGACGCGGTTATTTCATAGCATGGGCGTCCGTGTTTGATGGCTATCTATCATCAGCTGTAGCTCAAACCAAAAACCGGGGATGGCCAGCCTGCGAAAACAGACGAAAATCTCGGAGTGTACCGAGGAGGCTGTGACTGAGTGGAAAGTTTGACCAGATTCTCACTACATATGGCATGAGTGTATACTGACAATATTTTGGTTGGTTACAGATTTATATTTCTATTGTCAGTGATGATTCACAATCATCGCTTCAGGCATAGTAATAGTTCCTGAATTAGTAACAATGGATACCAAAGATATTCTCAGCAGTTCCACAGCTTTACCGCTGCGTTGGTAATGATTTCCAAGCGTCGCCAGCAGCCATTACTATTGGCCAGAATAAAGCATCACTAAATATGACGACTGTCACTAGTTGACTAATTTTTCTTAGGAATGAGTATCAATTTTCTAAGAGCCATCACCAAAACGGTCTCTCCGTGTACGAAACGGATGACCTGGATGACGGAAACTATGAAGCGGATGACATTGACGACGAAAACTTCGGAGTGAATAACCTGGACAGCGGAAACTAATAAAAGGGTCACATAAGCGACGAAAACTACGAGGTAGTCGACCTGGACAATGAGAACTTCTGAGCGGATGACCTGGATGACGAAAACTACGAAGAGGGTGACCTGGATAACGAAAACTACGAAGCGGATGACCCGGACGCTGAAAACTACAAGGCGGGTGACCTGGACGACTGAAACTACGCAGCGGATCACCTGGACAGCAGAAACTAAGAATAGGGTCACCTGGCAGATGAAAACTACGAAGAGGGTGACCTGGATGACGAAAATTACGAAGAGGGTGCCTTGGACGACAAAAACTATGAAGCGGATTACCTGGACACTGAAAAGTAAAAACAGGGTTCACCCGAACGACGAAAACTACGAGTTGGGTGACCTGGACAACGAGAACTACGAAGTGGATCACCCGGACGACGAAAACTACGAAGCAAATTACCTAGACGACGGTAACTTTGGAGCAGGTCACCTGGACAACGGAAACCAAGAATCGGGTGACCTTGAGGATGAAAACTACAAAGCAGATGACCTGGATGACGAGAACTACGAGAAGAGCGATCCGGACGACTCAAATACGGAAAACAAACTTTCGAACTCATCATTTCAGCGAATCACTCTGGGTGCGGGAACCGCATAATCCATGCATGTGATCCAGCACTGACTCTCCCATCGATCAGCTCGGTCATTGGTTCATTTGGATCTTCTGTAGCTCAAAAACCATAGTTCATAGGAATTTTTGGTGAAGGACTTATCCTCTTGGATTCTCTTGGAGAATCCATACCTGGTATATGGTGCGCGCAAACTGATTCACCCTGTGTTTCAGTGGCTTGAATTCACAGATTGCTCTGCAACTCTGTACAGAGATTCCAAGTTAAAACGGAGTCTCTCGGAAGAGAGGTGACTGAGTGTTACGTCCTATCATTCACTCAGTTGGTAACATTAATAACATTAGTTACCGTTGTGCAATTACCACCGGAGTAATGTTAACGTCATTAGCATTATAATTTCATATATCATTTTTTCATTTTTACCTATTAGAAGCATACATCTTTTACTTCAAACAATTTCTATAGTTTCTCACGACCACATCTGGCAATTCTCAAAACTAGAATTTAGAAAATCTTTAGGTTAAAATGAACAACTTTATTGAGGAAACCATAAATCTTATGACTCTCCAAAAGCCATAACCAAACACTTGGAATCAGAAATAGAAGAACTACTCTATTAGAAAAAGACAGACAGCAAGCGCGCGATTTTTCCCGCCGTTACAGCATCTCGACGCTTGGGACTTTAGACCCAATCGTCTCGTGTATAGATTTTTTCGACCAACCATAGTCTTAGCGTTTTACAGAAATGATCTTTTTTCCAATGGGAAAAAACCACGCATTCCCTCTAAAAATCGAAGATTCCTCCCTCGCGAAGCCGGGAGAAGATATCTTCCTCCCTTCAAATCTTTCACTTCATTACTAACTCTCAGACAACTAAGATCGTTCTAATATTCAGATACCGAACTCAATTTCTCAAGATTTAAAAGTGTTTGGTGATAATTATATGTGAAATTATTGACTTTTTCGTAAGTAATAACTTCGCTTTTTCCTATTATCTTAAAGGAAGGGTTTAGTCGTTAAATAATAACTCAATTATTCATTAGGTGTGAGGAAAATAAAGTTCTAATTTATTGTAAATTTCTATGTTCGTCAATTGTAATGTTCGTGTAAATATTTTGTATATATAAAATTGTAAATAGTAAATTTCCTCCTGATTCTTTTTATATTTCATTAAACATGTATTTTTCATTCATCCTTCCACATTCATTCATTCCATTTTCTGTAAATATACGAGCACAAATAATTTATTAGTCTTTTTTCCTACTAGTTTACATTATATAATTTTTCTTGTCTTATATTTCAAATATATTTTAGTTTTTTGTTTTCTTGTTAAAAAGTGACGTGTTTCTTATTCAATGTTTATTTATTAAAATTTTGCCTCTGGAAAGATTTTATTTATTTCACTAGCCAATTTTTGATCCAATTCTGTTACTTATCTTTGAATAATGGATAATTATTCACATGGGAGATGAATAAGATGCCGTTACAGATTACGTCGTTGATGCCTTTCGTGCCATAGATTTTCCTTTCTTCCTTCGTTGATTTTCTTAGATTTTCTTCTACGTGGATAGTTGTCGTTTAATTCATAGTTTTAGTTATTTGACAAACGCTCATTTAAAACTCCCATATTTAGGATGGTTTAGATAACGATGGATTATGATTTGGTGAGTTTTCTCTCGACGTTTTGATATACTGAACACGTGTTTCGTTTTCGTAGAGAATATTTTAGATTTGGTGAATTTACTCTCGACGTTGATTAAATGATTGTTCCCGTAGATTTTTGGATATGATTGGTCATAATATAAGCTTTTGGTTTGTTGAGACTAGTTTAAAATTATTTAATTATATCACTTCATTCTGATTAGATTATTTGCATGTCTGCTTCGTCTGACGGACTTTTGCAGAGAGAGAGCTCTCGTGTCGTCACTGACTTCCTTCCCTAACGGCGCTAGTCATTTTCTTCTACTTACTACTCAAATCATCTTTCGTCCCAACAGCGCGCTATTCAAACTAGTTTATTGTCACATATATAGTGAATGGAAAAACTTCCATTTTCTACTCAATTCTAATTTCCAATATTATATAATAGTGAATAACTACTCAGTTCTAATTACCAATACTATGCAATAGTGAATAATCACGATACAAACAATACCCGTAAAACTACCATCAACAAACTGTGCTAAATAAATGATTGTTAATGTTATGAAAATAACATCACAGAGTGTTTAATTATTTCAGCTGCTAATAGTGGGGGCTGGAAAAGAACCTACGGGTTAAACTACCTGATAGACTTTTCTACGTCGTTACAAGGAGTTGGTCAATTAAGACTCACCAGGAGTACTGGCTTAGGTCGTACTCAATTCTAACTCGACCAACAAATTGTTAAGCAAACTTAATTCTTTATTCAGGACGTAACAGCTCTAATAACAATAAATTTGGTGGCAGCGGACGTTTCCAGTCGGAAATAATCGAAAATCATCGAGGATAACAGAAAATTAAAGAAGATCTACGAGAAAGAAAACATTGGAAATTAATAAGTATCATAAATATCACCAAAAAACTTCGTTATATAAATTATCAACTTAAAACGATCTAATATCATCTACATCAAAGATTAAAAGAAAAAACGTGAATCAATATCAATTTGAAGCCGAAAGCAACCAAAATCTCCAGACTATCTACAACTGAACGACATCCAACGGGAAGCGACGGGAAGCGACGGAAAAGCAGAACTTCAAGATCATCGATTCAAGAACCATCCTATTGCTCATCAGAAGACATCTCTACTACTAACTCATCAGAACAGCAAATCTTTATCAAAGAACACGAATCCATCAAGATTTCGGTGACGTAATTCATAATTTCTAATCACAATGGATCCACCCATGGATACTTCAAGTGTAAACATTCCAAATAATCCTAGATTAGACTACAAAGAATTTTTCAAAGTGGTAAAAGAATTCAATAGTACATCTGAAGGTTACTCACTAACAGACTTCATAGACGATTGCGAATTTGCAAAAGAATACATCCCTAGTCTTGGAGAACGTTTCATTGTAAAATTACTTCGTTCAAAATGTATAGGTGAACCATTAAAACGTGTTTGCGACGTAAAAGTGAAGACAGTAGACGAACTTATCAAATTCTTAAACTTACATTTTAGACCAAGAAGACAAATAGGCGTATGGCTTAGAGAATTTCAATCAAAAACCAGACGAAAGATTCATAGACTTCAATTACAGATTCGGCAGACATCTAACAGAAGACAATATATGTAGAAGCAAAAATGATTTCAGCTACCGAAAGAGCAGTAGAACAATTCATTGCCGGATTAACACCTCACATTGCTATGTTCTTACCCTTGCGTAATTACAAAACCTTGTTAGAAGTAACGGAAGAAGCTATTAAATTAGAGTAAGGTCAAGAAGTCAGAGTAAGCGTTCTAAACTATTTCAAGCCAAAAGATCAAGATTCGAAAGATTGTCTCCCAATTCAAACAAATCAACCAAATAACTCGAGATCATTTCAAAATAACCAAAATAAACCTAAGACGGAAAATAATTCGGCTGAACAAACTACAAAATTTTGTAATTATTGTAAAAAGAACAATCACGTAATTAGCGAATGTAAAATCTTGCAGAAGAAAAATAACGGAAACAATAATCAAACTGGATCAAATCCTCATGCAAACTTAACGTGCAACTATTGTAAGAAACAAGGTCACATAATCCGCGACTGTAAAAAGAGAATCTATAATGATGATAAAAAGCAAGCTCAAAGTAATAGCGGGAACACAAATTCGGAAACACCCGCGGGAAACGAATCGTCGTCCCCTCGACAAGGCGCAGCGACGGGGCAGTCATAAACCCAGCGCTTACACCCAAACCTATACCCACATTTAAATCCAACCATAGAACCCTTTCAGCAGAATGTAATTTAACTTCAGTATCTACAATCTATCATTCTCCTTCTGTAATAATTCATTCAAAAGATCTCAAATCAAAAGAAGCTTAATCTCTAATTGACACTGGATCACAATTAAATTTGATAAAAATAGGCGAATTGTTAGAAAAAATTCAATTGATAAATCAATAACATAAGAATTGAATTCAATATCGAAAGAAGATAACCCTACTACGCTAGGACAGGTACAATTATGTATTAGCAACATGATTGGACAGTTTAACGTAGTTCCAGATGATTTTCCAATAAACTTTTTCGGTATCATAGGTTCAGAATTCATGCATGTCAATGCAGGGAAAATTGACTACGAAAAGAAACACGTTACTCTTGAAAACGATAAGATTCCTTTTTCAGATAAAGAGAGTATTGTTCTGTAGGCCAGACAAAAATCTCTTATGTTTATTCGAGTTAGTAACGATTTCGAAAAGGGTTACGTTCCACATTTAGATATGCATGATGGTATCTTTGCAGGTGAAGCATTAGTCACAAATACAGACGGAATAGCGTATCTATATGCTATCAACAAAACGGATAATGATGTTAGGATTGAAGTGCCCATAATTTCTCTGTATCCTTTCGATATGAGTGAAGACGAGGACACTAGTTTAGCGAGAGATGATACCTTAGAGCGAGAAAATAGTACTCGGACGCGAGGAAACCGCGCTAGTGAGGTCATAAACCTTTTGCGACTAGATCATCTTAACTCAGAAGAGCGTAAAGCAGTAATTTCTTTAATCGAAGAATACTCTGACCTTTTTCATATCCCAGGCGAACCTTTGCGTGCAACAGATACTTCGACACACCGTATTTTAACTAGTGACAATATACCCGTAAATACTAGACAACACAGACATCCACCACATCAAAAAGAAGAAATAGAAAAACAAATAACGATCTTTTGAAAATGAATACTATAGAACCATCAAATTCTCCATTCAACTCACCTCTTTGGATAGTACCTAAAAAAGAAGACTCTAAGGGCAATAAAAGATGGCGCTTAGTAATTGACTATCGTAAATTAAATGACAAAACAATAGAAGATGCTTATCCTTTACCTTTAATATCGGACATTCTTGATCAACTCGGTGGAGCGAGATATTTTTCAATATATGACTTAGCATCGGGTTTTCATCAAATTAAAATGCATCCAGAGGATAAACATAAAACAGCCTTTACAACTCCTCACGGTCATTATGAATTTAACAGAATGCCATTTGGTTTGAAAGATGCACCAGCAACCTTCCAACGGTTAATGGACACAGTCTTAAGAGGTTTACAAGGAGCTGACATGTTCGTTTATTTAGACGATATTGTGATATATTCACGTTCACTCGAAGAACATGCGATTAAATTCAAGAAATTAGCCGAACGGTTAAGAAAAGCTAATTTAACTTTACAGTCAGATAAATGCGAATTCCTTCGAACAGAAGTTAAATATTTAGGACACTCAATTTCAGCAGATGGAGTTAAGCCAGACCCAAAGAAAATTGAAGCAGTAAAATCCTTTCCAATCCCGAAAACTAGAAAAAATATCCAGGAGTTTATAGGACTCGCCGGATATTACCGCCGTTTTATAAAAGATTTTGCAAAAATCGCGAAACCGTTATCGGACCTTACAAGTAAAAACGTAAAGTTCGACTGGACTTCCGCACAACAAGTAGCTTTCGAGACTTTACGCGAGCAACTTTGTACAGCACCAATATTACAATATCCGGATTTTTCAAAACGTTTTATTGTCACGACGGACGCATCAGGCTATGCAGTCGGAGCTATTCTTTCTCAAGGCGAAATTGGGAAAGATACTGCAGTTGCATATGCTTCGCGTGTTCTTGGAAAACACGAAAAGAATTACTCCACGACCGAAAAAGAAATGGTAGCTACAGTCTTTGCGTTGAAAACTTTCAGACCGTATCTCTATGGTGGACAGTTCACTCTGATCACCGATCACAGACCGCTTGTTTGGGTAAATTCTATGAATGATCCAACATCGCGTGTAATGAGATGGAGAGAACGTCTGAAGGAATTCGATTATACAATTCAATACAAGGCAGGTAAAGCTAATACAAACGCGGATGCGTTATCAAGAAATCCTGTCGTATTACCAATTAAATTCAAATGCAGAACATCACAAAATATAGATATGTAAGGAGTTATTTCAGGTTGGGCGTTTCAATAATTAGAGCGTGATGTGTGATGTGACAAGAACGGAATTTTATTTGTCTCAATCGCTGCGTACATTTCGAGGACTCGTGTCGGACTGTCGTGCGGCGGGAGTCTCGCTGACTTCCCGGCGTTGAGGTATAGTTCGCCATGATGTGCCGGCCAAATTCAAATATCACAGTCGGCTTTTCCTGACTATAGTACGGCCCGGACTATCACACACACACCCTTCATGTTATTTACAAATTAGACTACCATTGGATAGCACACGTCTCATCACACTAACATTATACAGAGTAATCGTCAACACACGCATACTTTGCACTCATACATTCTCTACCTGACAAGGATTATCGGCAGATCGCCAGGGCTTCATATTTGCTGCTTCCCAGACACCGGTATACGGACGCTGCGTAGCTTGATGGTTCTCCACGTCACCGATCACGTAACGATCGTTACGTAGTACCCGAATAGTCTTATAAGGACCTTTGAATCTTGGTATAAGCTTGTGCGGTGCTCCTGCCGTGCTCTCGAAGTTCCTTATCATTACATAATCGTCAACTTCATACTTATGCGCATCCTTTCTCTTGTGGTCAAAGTGACGCTTGTTATAATCTTGGGATTTCTTCATTTTCATTGCCGCATTTTCTCTTAAAGCTTCCAGATCCCGATGATCTGGCCTGACACTATCCTCTAGGAAATCTTTGACTGCATCCGCGATCCTTCCACGCTGACTAGTTCCGAACAATAGTTTTGCAGGTGTCTCGCCGGTTGATTTATTTACAGAATTATTTAAGGCATACTCGACATCCCCTCATACTTTATACCAATACTGGCCTGACGGATTATCAATCAATTTACCTAACATCGGCCCAAGCACTCTATTCACCTGTTCCACCTGACCGTTGGCTTTAGGAGAGGCCGTGGCGACTTGTATATGTTTGATGCTGTTCTCTTCCATAAACTCTCGGAACTCATTAGAGGTGAAGCTACTACCTCGATTGGATATGATACAATTGGGACGACTATAATCTGCGAAAAATCGCCTTAGGCTCTCAATTACTTCGTTGGTGGCTGTCGTCTTCGTCGCATACAATTTTACAAACTTAGTGAACGAATCTATCACCACGAGGATGTGTTTCTTGACGAGGCGCTCCTTCTCTATTGGTCCATAATGGTCTATATATGAACTGTATTGAAAGGCAGGTTTCCTTTCGGGAGACTATGGAGGTATCCCTCGGCTTTACCCGTTACTGGATTAAAAGCTATGCACTTCAGGCAGTCTTGTATATAGGTTTTAACTACTTCTTTCATCTTGGGAAACCAATACGTGGACCTTATCGCGCTGCACGTTTTCTCGACAGATAGATGACCCACCTCGTCGTGATATTTTCGTATTACATGAGCGATCATTCCTCGCGGTACATAAAAGAGCAACTCGTCTCCATCCTTACGATACACTAACCCATTTCGCATCTCGTATAAACTATGCTCGGACTTCTCCAACTGATCCCTTAACGCTTTAACTACCGGGTCTCGACCTTGGCTGAGTGAGAGATTGAGTTCGAACGGGTTGTCTTCAACGACCAATACGTTCATCGCACGGCTCAGAGCGTCGACGTGCTGCATTCTAGCCCCCGCGCGATGTTCAACCTCATAGTCATAATTCTGAAGCTCCAACGCCCATCTGGCTATTCTCGGGTTGATCTCCTTCTTATTCAGAGTCATTTTCAGCGAATTACAATCCGTAATAATCTTGAACTTAATCCCATACAAATAAACCTTGAATCGTCGCAACGCGTAAACAATGGATAGCGTCTCGAGTTCAAAACTATGATATCGGCTCTCAGCATCACTGGTACGCTTGGAAAAGTAGAAGACCGGATGAAACTTACGATCCGGTTTCCTTTGCAGCAGGACGGCTCCGAAACCGTGCGAGCTCGCGTCGCAATGCAATTCGGTTTCATCGTGTGGGCTAAAGATAGCCAACGTAGGACTTTCAACGAGCTTAGTTTTTAGCGTCTCAAAAGCGTTCAGCTCTGTCTCCCCGAATTTAAACGCAACGTCCTTCTTAACAAGGTCATGAAGCGGTTTCGCAATAACGGAGCACCCCTCTATAAACTTCCGAAAATACGAGCACATGCCCAGAAACCGTTTTACTCCTCTGGCGTCTTGAGGAACGGGATACCGCGCTATGGCTCCGATTCCTTCGTCCGTTGGGCGGACTCCTTGGCGCGAAACTCGGTACCCTAAGTACTCGATGTCTGTAAATAAGAACCGACATTTATCCACTCTAAGTTCGAGTCTGTTCGCGACTAGCACTGCAAAGACTGCCTTTAATACACGCAAATGTTCTTCCAGCGTTTCGGTTGCAATCAAAAAGTCGTCCATATACGCGACCACATCACCTTTCTCGATAAAGATTTTCCGAATCTGATTGATCCAACGTTGAAACACTGGAGGCGCGACCTTCAAGCCATACGGCATCTTGACATACTCATACTGCCCTAACGGAGTGACGAATGCGGTATACTTGATTGAATCGTCGGCCACGCTTATGTGATGAAACCCGTCCTTCAGGTCCAAGATACTGAAATACTGTTTACCGTTCAAAACGTTAAGCTGATCCTCTATCAAAGGTAAAGGGTAATTATCGCGACAGGACAATTTGTTCAACGTACGGTAATCAACGCACATTCGCGCTTCACCATTCTTCTTTTTGACAAGAACAATAGGTGAAGCGTATTCCGATTGACTCGGTCTGATAGCTCCCTTTCCCAATAGCTTATTGAGTATTTCCCGAACCTGTTCCTTTTCAGCGTACGACAATCTGCGCGGTTGAAAATGAAAGGGTTGATGTTCGCTCAAAGTCAGTCTTACTTCCGTTTTCACGCTCGGTTCTTCTGGACGCTCCGGCTCTACGTAATTTTCGCGAAACATTGTGCTCAACAATCTCTGTGTCTCGATTGGTAACTCGGGGTTCACCGTTAGCGCGTCCGCTTCATCTTCTCTTGTCCCGCTCACATCGATGTTCATTATTTCGGACACTTCGGCTATGCTCTCGCTCATTACCCCCCTCAAGCCAAGCCCGAGACCCCTCAGAACATCTCTACCTAAAACCACGGGAGAGGTCATCGTACGATCTGGTACGACCATTAACCGCGAATTCCTTAAGGACTTTCCGTTCATTATTATATCTACATTAACCATTCCTAATACAACTAACCCACTACCATTAATTCCGCGAAACTTATCGCCATACTCCTGTGCACAGTCTATAAGTTCGCTCGCAACAAAACATAATTTAATAAAACTAACCGGGCTACCGGTATCTAACAATGACTCTAATTCTCTGGTACAAGCACGACCGTCGTCATAATTCATAACATAGGTTACTCGTCTAAAATACTCATCGTCGTCGGTCGGGACTGGCTCGATGTTGTTGACTTGGTTCGTCTTCATGGGGCACTCCCTGGCCCGGTGTCCTATTCCGTTGCAGTGGAAGCAGGTCTCCTTCGACGGTTCCGGGCACTGAGATATCACATGCCCCTCCTTGTTGCACCGGAAACACCTCCTCGGGGGACGCACGTCCGCAACACCTTCTACCCTGCTGTACAATGGCTTGCCGTCGGGTTTGCCCGCCTCGCGCCTTCCCACGTTCTTCGCTTCGCTCTTATAATTGCGGAGAGAGATCTTTTCGAAAGCTTTCAATAGTACGTCTTTAGTCTCGAAGCTTTGAATGCATGCCTGGTTTCGTAGCTGCGCATCAGGGATTCCTTCGATTATGTAGTTCACCATCTCTTCTTCAGGTATAGGAACTCGGTTGGCGAAGACGATCTTCTCGTGATAGTATTCGCTAAAGGTTTCCGTCGTCTTCCACAGCCTCGCTTCAAACTGTCTTCTCAAGGCTAACTTATTAGGACGGTGGTCAAACATCGTTTTCATCTCTTCCAAAAGCTGCACGAGATCCATCTCAATATGCTCCGGCTTGGAGTGGAACCAATCCAAGGCACTCCCTTTCAACTTCGAACCCGCCAGAATCCGAGTCGAATTGTCATCTAGGTCATACGTGGACTTCAACAGTCGCAGTTGCTTCTCCCACTTCCAGAACGTATCACAAGCTCCGTTGAAGTCGCTCAGCAGATCCGCGAGGGCTCTGATGTTTACTTTTGGTTGTCCTCCGCTCGCTTCTGGTGTGCCCCGGTTCACCGCTCTGAGTATTTCTATTTCTCTTCTTGCCAATTCCAAGTCTCGCTGCATGAGCTCTCTTTCCCGTTGGATAAGATCACGTTCTCGCTGCAAGACCGCTTGGTCCTGCTGCTGCACTCGTAGCTGATTAGGTGATGGTGCTCCATTCACGCGTTCTTGACCGTTCGGAAGGTCGTCGTTCCTCCGCTCTTCGGTTGGATCGGCAGCTTGTAGTCTAGTGATCAATTCCATCTTTGCTCCATTAGCTGGCAATCCGAGCTGCTGAAGCTTCGCCTTCAATTCTGCCACTGTGAACTCCGATGGTTCTCTCATTTTGTCTGTCAATGTGTCCACACAACACGTGGCTGTTCTTCACACCGTCAACTTCAAATCCACGCGCTCAAGTCCGACAAGGATGGCGGCTAACGTAAACACGCACTTTGTCCTCTTTGCCAGCCGATCCTCAGCGACGCTCCTCGCGTATAGTCCGGACTTTGACCGAACACTCGCCCCATAATCAGTGTTCATTTCGGTACACACCACTCTCATTTATTGACAACACACACACAACGCTGTTGGCCCAGTTCTTCTCAAATTTGAACTGGTCAATCCGTTGGCGGATCTATCCCACGGTCTCTGCCGCCGAGTTAGCTTTTCCACTCTTTCACTCTTTCACGTCAAGAACGATAAAATAATGGCGCCTGGTACACCGAAACACTCGATCGACACCATTAACGAACTCGCAAGACCACAACTTGTTTCGTTATGATGTCCTCGACTCAACGCGTATCCTCTGCTCGGTACCCACTCACAACGCCATTTTCTACTTCTCGACACCCCGAGTCGCGACAGATTTCCACGAGTCCGCACAATTCACGACCTGCTATTACCACGGTTCACTTTTTGGCGTTTTTTTGGATAACTATCCCACTTCTGATGGTGTAAGGAGTTATTTCAGGTTGGGCGTTTCAATAATTAGAGCGTGATGTGTGATGTGACAAGAACGGAATTTTATTTGTCTCAATCGCTGCGTACATTTCGAGGACTCGTGTCGGACTGTCGTGCGGCGGGAGTCTCGCTGACTTCCCGGCGTTGAGGTATAGTTCGCCATGATGTGCCGGCCAAATTCAAATATCACAGAAAGTCCAAGACCAGTATTAGGTGAACCAGGTGTAGCTAGACTCAGATCATCCTCAGATACAACTTCCGACTTAATCATTAAAAAAGCTAAATTCTGTAAAACTTCGAGTTCAAGTGAAAAAGATTTTAGAGGTTTTCCTAAACAGGTTACCAAATCTAAAACTGAATCAAGTGAAGAAGATTTTAGGGGTTCTTCTAAACAGATTACCAAATCTAGAACAGAATCAAGCAAAGAAGATTTTAAAGGTTTTCCTAGACAGGACAACGAAACCAAAAATAAAACAAGTGACGAAGATTTTAGAGGATTTCCTAGACAAGATGATAAAACTCACATTGTGACGTTAGAACCCGTTAATGTGATAAATCCGAGAGACTCACAAATGTGTTTAGACGACAATGTCATAGAACAAATTATAAGCGATGATAATAGGTTTGGCCAACCAATTGATCTTTGCATGACTCGTAGAAAGAAATCTAAATCAGCTATGAAAAATAAATCTGATACAAGAAGATATACCCCTTTTCGAATTCCAGTAAATATACACTTAGGATCATCGGATGATGAATCAGAAACTTATGGGAAAATCATGACTCCCAATATAATCAAAGAATCAAATGAAGGAAACTCTCAGAACATTCAAGAATTAGAATCTACAGTTTTATCTTCTTATAAATCCGAAACTGAAAATCAATACAGCGACAATGTAGAAGAAAATAATTCGAATACTCAAGAAAGAAATTCAGGTAAAGAAAGTCAAACACCAATACAAATACAAACGTCACTGACAGAACATATCGATTTAGACAATACGTCTAATCAATCTTTTCCGATGACCCCAAAACCAGGTACATCGGTACAAAGAGAAGAGAAAAGGTTAACCCCTAACCCTTCGGAAATTCCTAATGATGGAACACCAACAATAGCTCATAGAACTAATTTACTTGCTAGACAAAATAATTTCCAGCGCAATTTAGCCAAAGAAGCAGTAAACAAAAGGACAGTCAAATTAACTGATTTTACTCCTTCTCCAGCATTACGTTCGAGACGTAAATTAGATCGCACTAAAATTCAAATACCTAGAGTTGATATATCTGAAAATCATTCGCAAATAGAAAACGCAGCAGACTCAGATGTTAATGGAACAATGAATGTACATATGTCACGACAAACTTATCTAATGGATAATAGTTCCTCAGATGAGATAATCCAACCAACTAACGCGAATCTTGATAATGTGATGGAAATAGACGAAAGTTTAGCAGTAAAGAAATCACTTGTAGACCCAAATGAAATTCTATCCATGATCAATGGTTCGAACGTTGAAGAACTACCTAGAGCAACCGTTAGTGCACATGTGCAAGAAAATAAAAAAATCGAAAGTTCCCAACAGCATAGTAAAACTCCAAGGAAGATACAAATAGCCGACCCTACGGTCAAACCCTTGCAAAAAAGAAGTACCTTTCAATCTCAGCAACTTGTACGTAAATCTACCAGACAAAAGAAAGAAAAAGCTAAATGCCCATGTTGTACTCACTCAGGGACACATACTGAAGGGATTAAGACACGAAACGTACCTAAACCCTTTGACGTAAAAATAATTCCGAAAGGAAATAAAATCTTGCCGACACCTAGTGAAGTAAACTCACAAATACATCAAACTAATACAAACTTAGACGAAATAAACTCATACCATTCTCACGAATCGCAAGCAGAAAATCAAGCTATAAATGAAAATGTAACGGTACAAAATAAATCACTATCACAACAAAATAGTTCTCATGAAAATACAGATTCAGAAAGCGAAATAATAATTGAAAATCAAGACATAGGAAATTTAAATAATATCATCGAGACAAGAGATAACTTAGAGGTGAAAAAAGACAACTATATATGCTTTATATGTGCAGACGGCACCGTAATGAACGAAACAAGCGAAAGATTGTTAGAATTAGGTTTATTGAAAATAAATCCTCGAATAGATTCGAAATAGGACAAGTTTTAACATCAGGTACCTCGAAGAAAAAAGTATTCGCACTCGTTACGCAAGAAAACGATCAAACAATTCCAAGAGCAACAAGTTTTATCAAAGCAATTAACAACCTTAAGACAGAAATGAACAAATTAAATATTAAAACTGCTAGAGTATCCCAAGGAAAAAGTAATTTAAATGATTTGGCTTGGATTAAAATTAAAGATATAATTCGTAAAACTTTTGAAGGAACAGATATTCAAATCACAATTTGTGAAGAGAAAATCATTATACCACCCGTAGAGCAGAGACAAGGTATAATTAGGGAAAACCACGAATCACCAGTCGCAGGTCATAAAGGCGTTACTAAGACATACAATAGAATCAGTCGAAAGTATTTTTGGGATAATATTAAGAAACAGGTACAAGACTTTGTAAGAAAATGTACAAGCTGTCAGAAGAAGAAATTAGTACGAGTCAAAACAAAACAACCCATGATAATTACAGACACCTCAGCCGACGTGTTTGATAAATTAGCTTTAGACATCGTAGGACCGATTAATAATGCCGCAGATAAAGGTTCTAGATTCATTTTTACTATGCAAGACGATCTCTCAAAATTCTGTTCAGCAGTTCCGTTAGTTAACGCAACAGCAAACGATATAGCAGACGCATTAGTAACTAATTTTATCTGTAAATACGGATGCCCAAAAGTAATCTTGACGGATCAAGGCGCAGCTTTCATTGGTCAAGTTATGAAAAGATTAGCTAAAGTTTTTAAAATTACTCAGATCAAAACTACAGCATTTCACCCTCAATCGAATGGTTCTTTAGAAAGAAGTCATCAAGTATTAGCAGACTATTTAAAACATTATACGAATAAGAAAAATTGGGATGAATGGCTCCCACAAGCAACTTTCGCGTATAATACTAGTGTACACTTGGGGTCTTGGATTCTGAGACGGCTAGATCATTGGACAAGTCAGTTATGTTGGCAACACAAAAAAGACCTACAGCGCCAGTCGGCCAAGCGCGAAGCAAACTCAATCTCACTAAACATAACACAACCCATGACCGTCGAATCTAACCTAAGAATACCGCGGGGAAAATAACTCGTTGGATTGACGTGTAAATCAGTTTTTACATAATTGTAATTCATAATAAATTAATGAGTGAATACATACTTGAGAAGGGGTGATTATAGTAAAAATAAATTGAAGTTGACAAATGTCAAAAACTTTCTTGGAGTTTAACACATTATTGGATACAATAATAATTAATTTAAAGTGAAAGATCCCAACTGATTTGATCGAAAAAATGACTGTCACACAAGTAATCTTAATAGCTTAAGATTATTTGTTCCCGCTCGAAGAACAAAAACGAGCGAAAGTTTATTTCCAACGAAACGAAGGAGTTTGGGTAGAACGTTCACGGAAAATGTGTGATTATCAAAGTTAAAAAAAAAAATCAGGAAGAAAGTCGGAAGGGATAAAGACAAAAATTGGAACCTGAAATATTACGGTTAGATTATTTTATTAATACAATTTGATTAGGTTCTGCAAGTGACGCTATGCCTGAAAAACAAGATTCTTTGTGGATTTTTTACTCCTTTTGCAGGGAAACAGCTAACGCAGATGCATCCACCGCAGCCTGTCGAGGATGATAAACATTATAACTTTGGAGCGATAGGAACGCATGTATTCGATGCGAGGTGAGGCAGGATTCGATTTGAGGAAGGCGAGGCGTGGCAGGATTTGATGCGTGGAAGGCGAGGCGAGAAAGGATTCGATGCGAGGAAGGCAAGGCGAGGCAGGATTCGATGCGAAGCAGGATTCGATGCAAGGCAGGCTTTGATGAAAAGTCTTTCTCGCCTCAAAGCCTGCGTCGCCTCCAGGCCTACGTCGCCTCAAAGTCTACGTTGTACCCAAAAGTCTTTCTCGCCTTGAAGCCTGCGTCGCCTCAAAGCCTACGTCGTACCCAAAAGTCTTCCTCGCCTTCAAGTCTGCGTCACCTCCAAGCCTGCCTCGCCTCGAAGCCTGCGTCGCCTCGAAGCCTGCGTCGTCTCCAAGTCTACGTCGCACCTAAAAGTCTTGCTCGCTTCGAAGCCTGCGTCGCCTCAAAGCCTGCGACGCACCTATATGGCACGCCGTTTTACTTTTTAATAGTAAGCATTTCGAATGTGAAATGAAATAAGCATTTCTATTTGATGAAAAATATGAAAATATTCAGGAACATTTTTATCATGTCACAGCATGAAAAAAATTAATTAAAATTATGTCGTAACATAAAATGAATGCTAAGTTGCAAAATAGCATGGCAGAGAATAGGATTGCCGTTCTAATGTTATTATGGGTGAGCATAAATGAAAATAATTTTTTTTATGTTGTGGCATAATATTCAAGTATTAAAAGTATGTCACGACATAATAATAATTGAATGAATTGGAATTATGTTACTCCCAATAATAATTCAATCAATTTCAATGATGTCGCAGCATAATAAAAATTGTGTGAATTAAAATTATGTCGCGGCACAATGGGAATTAAACGAATTAAAATTCTGTTGCGGCATAATAATAATTGGATGATTTAAACTTATGTTGCTTCTAAAAATAATTCAATCGATCGTATTATGTCTCAACATAATAGAAATTGAATGAAAAAAAATTATGTTAGGGCATAATATTAATTCATTGAATTATTTTTGTGTGCTGACATAATTTTCATTCGACGAGACAAATTCATATTATGCTATGGCATAATTTCATTTCCGAGTTTTTTTTATGCCATGACATGATCATTATTCAAGAAATAAAAATTATGTACATAATTATTATTCATTGCATTATTATTATGTCGCAACATAATTTTAATTCATAGAATTATGTCACAACATAATTTCAATTCGGTCAATTATTATTTTGTCGCGACATAATTTTAATTCATTCGATTATTATTATTATGTCATGACATAATTTTAATTCATTTAATTATTGTTATTATAAATATATCGCGACGTAATTTGAATTCGTCGACTTTCGATGTATTCAATTTCGATTCACAAGCGACTAGATTGTGGTAACACTGATCGTGAGTACAAAAAATAGGCGTGAGAGGGCACCGCTGATGCTCGTATCGTATGATTGGCACGCGTATTTCAATTTTCACATAACCTAAAAAAGTTTCGCATCCGGCATCGGCCGTCCACGGGCGTCCTTGTGACAATCAGGTAAGATAAGTGATTACTATCATTTCCATTTTTTACCACAAGGCCTAGTCACACGGTACTTAATTGCTTGCTTTATTTCGTACGGGCTAGCCTGCAGGCTGCTGGAAAGAATGAATAGCATGCCAGCAGGCCGGGGCTTCCAATATCCCTCGTAAGTACCGGACGCGAATCAAATATACAAATGATGATCGTAGTGACCGTTATATTACAGTGATCATCATTTGTATGTTTTATTCGCATTGGGTACGAGGCATATCGAAAACCTCGGCCTACTGGCGTTCTCTTTATTCTGGACCAGATTCTCTCGAGCCGGTATTCATCATCAGATCTTATTCTCAAGGTCAAATTCTCTTTGGAAATATCCCGGGACCACAATTCGTAACTCGAACAGTTCACAAGTTATAAGCGTCAAAAGTCAATTTTATTGGCGCTTGTAACTTGCGAACCGTTCGAGTTACAACTTTTGGTCCCGCGAAATTTTCGTACAGGACGCAATTCCCTAAGAACTGACTTCTCAAGCAATCTCTTATCATCTCATGAAGCTGAAGAGTATTGCTTTTGTTTCCCATGTCAAGGATCCCTGCTTAAAATGCCGGATGAATTAATATGGTTCTACCCTGAATCTATACGGTTTTTGTGTCCGGGCTGTATTTGGTTCTATATGCAACTGTATCCGAAACTGTATCCAGAAACAGTTTCGGATACAACCAAATACAGCCTGGACACAAAAACCGTATAGATTCAGGGTAGTACCATATTAATTCATCCGGCATTTTTACCAGGGATGTAATCGACGTACCTTCCCAACCAAAGATGACTTTCACCAACAATATTGCATACTATATATGATAAGATGAAAATCTGAAAAAAATCAACCACAATAAAGGCGACGCGAAAATTTATTTTCAACAATAACAATGCCCGAAGGTTATGAATAAATTGTTTAAACTAAACATTGTTTGACAAATTTAAAGAAAGTGTTTTTTTATCGTGTTTTTTCTTTTTTGACGATATGAACTCGTTGATTTTTCTGGATACACATGAATTTTTGTACCGTTTCAACATTTCCGTTTTTCAAAATTTTTTTGTCTCAAAGAATGAAGGAAAAATTGTTAATTTTGGTTTTACTACTAAAAATAATAGATTCGCAAATACAGCCGTTACAAATTTTTGAAAACGGAAGTTTCAAAATGCTAAGAAAATTCGTAAACATTCATGTGTATTTAAAAAAATGAACGAATTCATTTCACACGACAAAAAAACATTCTCTGAAAATTTGTAAAACAATGTTTTGTTTAAACAATTTACTGATAACTTTGGGGCATTATTATTATTTGAAATCAATTTCCGCGTCGTCTTTATTGTGGTTGATTTTTTCAGATTTTTATCCTATCATAGAGTACGCAGTATTGTTGGTGAAAGTCACTTTTGGTTGGGAAGGTACGTCCGATACATCCTCAATCAAATGGGGAACGAAGTTGACGTTCGACGCTGATAACTCTCAAGATTTTTTCTCAGTTTTTCTTTCATGAGAGTTCGTTCTTAGTTCCGTACCTTTCAAAGTGGGAGCAGATAAGAAAAAATGTTGCTCTTATCCGAAACACCCTACTGACAATGAGTATATTGTAGTCAGTACATTTGGTTAAATTATAGAATGGACTAAATGATATTTGATACTACTGTCGGCGCAAAAAGGTTTGGCCCCTCAATTCAAGTGATCATAACTTCTAGAAAAAAAATGATAGAACATAGAATCGAAGACTGTCGTAAAGCGCCGAGTCTTCTGCGTCTAATGATTATACAGAAATTTTGCTTGAAAAATCACGTGAGCTGCTATGAGCTCCGAAGGGTTGAAAAACGTAGTTTTCACGGAGTCTATCAGTGTACGTTAACTTCAACTCGTCACCGTTTGTCTGAAAAGAGTAATAAAAATCTGCAAAAATTCAGAAAAAATGCCGTATCATTGACAAACATAACAGCCTTTTTGAATTTGAAAAATGTTAAAAAACCTGGAGACCAGGTGGAAAAAAGTCCGATGATGTGATTCGGCGAACGGCTTGGTACAGGCGAATCTGAGCTAGCTCAAAATTTTCGTTGCAACATACACTATTTGATTTCGTAATTAGTTTCTGGCTCACAATACTAATCTTACTGTAATCGACGTCGATAATTTTTCTAAAAAGCGAGGGGCTCCGTGTGCCTGAGTCGCGATATTCGTTGCTGTATTTCCCCTCGTCCCTCCCGCCTGCGGACGCAATTGTTGCTAGCGGTCCCTGTTTTACTATGTACGTGTGTACACGGACGACGAGCAACAATTGCGTCTTCGGTATACTATATGTGTGTACGAGAACCACGAGCAATAATTGCGTCGGCAGGCGGGAGGGACGAGGGGAAATACAGCGACGAATATCGCGACTCAAGCACACGGAGCCCCTCGCTATTTAGAAAAACTATCGACGTCGATTACAGCAAGATTAGTATTGTGAGCCAGAAACTAATTACGAAATCAAATAGTGTATGTTGCAACGAAAATTTTGAGCTAGCTCAGATTCGCCTGTACCAAGCCGTTCGCCGAATCACACCATCGGACTTTTTTCCACCTGGTCTCCAGGTTTTTTAACATTTTCCAAATTCAAAAAGGCTGTTATGTTTGTCAATGATACGGAGTTCTTCCTGAATTTTTGCAGATTTTTATTACTCTTTTCAGACAAACGGTGACGAGTTGAAGTTAACGTACACTGATAGACTCCGTGAAAACTACGTTTTTCAACCCTTCGGAGATCATAGCAGCTCACGTGATTTTTCAATCAAAATTTCTGAATCATCATTAGACGCGGAAAACTCGGCGCTTTACGACAGTTTTTGATTCTTGGCTATATCATTTTTTTTCTAGAAGTTATGATCACTTGAATTGAGGGGCCAAACCTTTTTGCGCCGACAGTAGGTTCAAATGTCTGAGGAAAGAGAAATCGCGGACCGTTTATTACGAGTGGCAGCTAGTGCGTCTAGTGAACCCACAGTTGAAGAGCGGACCTTTACATCTTTGATAAGAGCGACACGAAGAAATTTCAGGAGAAATGAAGTGCAGTCTAGCCCAATTAAGGGTCGGAAGAGGAAGAGAACCTTCAAAAAAAAAGTGGTCCTGGTGAAATTAGCACATGCCGATTTTTTCCCATCAAATCAAGAGTTGAAATTCTTGAAGCAAAGAGGATTAGGTATGCATTATAAGATTTGAATAAAAATATTGATTGATTGTTGAACCAAAATTCATTTTTATCTTATTACCAATTACTTCTGTATCCAGGCGAACCTGATAAGCAACTGGAAATTGGAAGATTCGATTCATCTGAGGAGATAATGGAACAGATAGTTCAACTATTTCAACCTCACATTCAGAATTTATTGCAAATGTGCGGTTTTAAATTGGCAAAAGCAGACAAAACAAAAAAAAATAGTACCTATCGGGGATTTCGAAGATGAAGATGATTTGGAAGCCAAGATTTTGCAATGCAAAATTATAATATTGCCTCACAAGGACTTTCCATGCGATTTGCCAGTTCTCGAAGAACAGGATCCATTTCCTGGTCAGTCCTCACTCACAAGCTCTTCACAACCCTCCAATAATGCTGCTCACTCTATTCGAAGAAATACTCATCCAGAGGAATCAGAACCGAACCAAACTCCGATCATCACATCTCGCAATATCCGACATTCCCTAAGGACGCCCATGTTAAGGGTAGGAGATACTGAAATTTGAGTGCAAAAATTCCGAAAAAATCGATTTTCGGTTTTTTGCGGAAAAGTGTGCTTTGAACTGTTATCTAAACGTACGTAAATCCTTGAACCGAGAGAAAATTTATTATGCCGCATTTGCTCAATAATGCGTATAATGCTTCAGCAGGATTCTCCAATTTCCCTATATTTCGTTTATTACGGTATTTCAATCTGAGAAAAAAAGTAATTTCAGATGATGCATTTTGCCATCGAGCCACCATGCTGATGTGATTTACATGGGATGTTGGTAATGCAGTTTTCAAGCCTCCAATTTTTGTCGACGGCGCAAGATGGCATTCGTGTTGGGCAAACAAATAGCTATACCAAAGAGGATAGGATAGAGAGAACGCTGCTATAACGTCGTAATGTATTTGTGCGTACACGGTGTACAGCGCCTCTGTTAGGTGGGAGCTGAACCAGCAGCCCCCCACCCTCCAGCTCATCGCCCGAGCCGCCGATTTCGAACCCACAATGACCGCACTGAACAGCGAAGGTTGGACGAAGACTAAATGTATAGGAAAATGAGGAAACAATATTTGTTAGATTAAATGCAATTGATTTTTATTGTCAGTGGTTCGAGTCTTAATCATGTATGTACGTACATAAGTGCTTATGATATATCTTATTCTAATAATACAGAAACGAACAATTTTCTACTTGAAGTATATTCCGTATCGACTAAGTATCACAAAGTTCACATTATAAAAATAATCATGTCTAGTGTTAAATTACAGTATTTGAGTGTACAGCCTATGATAGAATTAATACATTAATTAGTAAATCGGTTCAATTTCGAATTCTGATTGGACTTCTTAGTGCTACGTAACTGTCTCCTGATAAATCTACTATGCCAATGGCATCTTACTTTTAAGAATGTATTGAAGAAAAGATGTGTTGCTTCCGGGGAGCACAGTTCTATCAATGGGCAAATCTGGCTAATCACACCTGCTAGAACTTTCGTTACGTGTCGAACATGGATCACAGAATCGATTGTGAGTTTGAATTGGCTCTCCCAGCGTTTCAAAATCAGAAAAACGTTCTCTTTTGCGTGTAATAAGCCGTTTGTGTCAGCGTACTGTTTCAGAATCGTAAACAATTTGTAGTCTTTGAACGAATCGTCGTTCTGAAGCAATAAAATACGGCACTTTTCACAGGTGTGATGTGAAAGGTACTTTTTACAAAGATACCCTGCGATATAATAAATAGCATTATTTTTGGTGAATTGCTCTACTTCAGATTCTACATTTTCACAAATATCATCTACGATTGGTATTTGTAAAGCAATGTTTTCAATTGGTGTCGGAGGTGAAATGGAAGGTATTTGACTGAGTTTAGCAAAAATCTTATTTTCGTCAGTTTCGCAATTTGAAATATTTGATATTTTTGAAAGATGTGTAATATATATGTGTCTAAGGCCAGCTTCAAATTGTTTTGGTGACGGATCAACATTGCAGCCATGTTGCTGTCGAACGACAGCGAATAAGTTTTCGAGTGGATCCTGATTCAACCGGCGCGTGCAAAGTTTACTTATTCCATAATTCTCGCGTAATTCTCTAGCTAAAAGTAATGTGGAATGAATGGTGAGCACTAATCCTGTTAAACACGGTGGCCTGCTCCCGGTTTTGAATTTACAATTTTGTAAGTTTGTCGCCATGTCTTGTAAAAAAGCTTCGTGTGGTGTGCCTTCAGCCATTGCATAATTTAATTTGTTTGGTACTGTCGGTCTGAGAAAAGATGAATTTAGCGAGTCGAAAACTTTGTCAATGTCCAAAATAAACTGTCCTGTCCTGTCTTGTTCTAAGCACTTACAATTAATATCACATGACTCTTGGCAAAACTTTTGTGGAAACATGGTAGTGTATACCAAGTACGCTGTATACATTGATTCTGACAATATTTGTGCAGCAATAGATACTCTCATTTTTGAATAAGTATTCAATTGAAAATGTTTGTCGGATATTTTTGGAATTAGATTCAAGTTGGTTTGCCCACTGAGGACATGTATCTGTTTTATGTGACTCCACTCGACTTTTCCCTCCTTGTAAAACAGAGTCTTGTCTTTCAAATTGTTTCTGATTGACTTCAGAAGGTGTGGCGGATCCCAAATAATATAAATGTTATGACCATTCATGGTGAAAAAAGGGTTTGTCGACGATACATTAACTTTGTTCAAAAATCCCTGATTCTTTGGACTTTGGTAAAAAATTATCGATTTTACTATGAGGCCCGTGCCATTAACTTTACCTATTGCATCGAGTATTATGTTATGCGTTTTATTAGACGTGCCTTTTGCAGGAAGAAGCCAATGCCCTAAAACTTGCTTTACATTTTTATTTATCCACGTAATCATACATACTAAGGCAGTTTTGGCTGTTATTGGCTCACGATTACTGCCATCATTTGCTAATCCAACGAATTGGTCTAGACTTGGGTCAAAGTGGACTTCTGAGGTTAAAAGAATTTCATCGAAGAGAAGAGATACCACCTTATCTTTTAATGGTGCATGTTCAAATTTATCTTTCAATTGTGCTAAAACTGCAATATTTATACCGGGATATATGGCAAATTTTCTTTGATATTCGCGGAGTACTTTTTCGGATGGAAGCGTAAGAACTTTTCGGAGGAATTTATAGGCTTTCGGAGAGTGATAAAAGATCGATAAAGCAATATCTTTCAACGTATTGTCGTAACGATTGCGGAACTTGCTACGCTTTGCTAGTCGTAGCTGTGTTGCTAGTAAAGTGTGAGCTTGCGTGGGTAAATACATAGCGCTGTCTTCAATTAATTTTTCGATTCCGTTCAGTCCGGCCTGCTTTGGTTTTCCTAATTTTAACCTATTGATTTTACTTCGCAGCGCAGCTATCGTTCGTTTTTGAGCGTTCAGACGCATTGTTTTTGGTGTTATTATTGGTTTGTTAATTTGCCTACGAGTCGGTGTACTGTTATGTTGAATCGGTGTTTCGTCAAGTGTTGGGGTGTTGCCTCTAATAACCGGAATTGTTTTTGGTGTTATTATTGGTTTGTCATTTCGCCTACGAGTCGGTGTACTGTTATGTTCAATCGGTGTTTCGTCTAGTGTCGGGGTGCTTTCTTTAATGTCCGGAATCCCATCTTCAATAAAATATAAATAATGAATGAAAAAATATAAATACTCGAAAGTAGAAACGCTTGATTGATAATTATATACAATTGATATGGTAGGCTTACAAAATCAACTTATACAGCTGGTTGAAGTTTGGAACGTTCTTCGAACGGTTTTTTAAAATCGATTTTTATGCATGTTTCAATTTTATTCATTTTGAAATACAAAAGGGCTCGTGTGTCTGAACAACTTTTTCACCCCCGAAGCACCCCTAGAGTCGGAAGAATCAATGAAATGGCAAAATAAATACGAAAATAAATTCCTAAGCCCGAACGAAGTGAATGTGCCCCCTAATATTGATAGGGTAGACTTCTGGGTCGAAGATTAGTTGGATAAAAAATTAGCAAAAATTAGAAAAAATGGCGCGGGTACATCCGGTACCAAAAACGTGAAATAAATGGGAAAATAAATTCCTGAGCCCGAACGAAGTGAATGTGCCCTCTAATATTGATAGGGTGGACTTCTGGGTCGAAGATCGGTTCGATAAAAAATTAGCGAAAATTAGAAAAAATGGCGCGGGTACATCCGGTACCAAAAACTTATACAATAAAAGAAGTCCAATCAAATGTAACTAGGATTAGATTCTCACATTTTTGTGCCTACTCTCTAGGTTTTTCGAAGCATTCATTATATTCACAATCACATTTCTGTTCTCACCTGATATTATTATTTGTGAAACGTTATTTGCATGAATATTTATAATTTGTGTTCGTGCTGGTGAAGTTTTATCTCGCTTAGGTTCTTCCAGTGAATGGGCTTGTGAATGATCATCTGGAAAAAGGAATATCATATGACCTACATAAAATAATCGACAACACATTGACTAAAGTAAATGATACAAAATTTGCTTACCATCAGCGTAGTTTTGCTTGATAACTTTTGTCTGTGGGTTCTGCTCAGGCGACTTACGTATCGTCGGCACAGCATTTCGTACCAACAGCGGCCTTGGATATTTTTTTCTTATCGAGCCAGGCTCAAAATGGTCGGTACATATTCGTAGGTGGCTACGTTCATTACCTACGCCAACGAACTTCAACCATTTGAGACGCCTGTAAACAAGGGTGCATGAGAATCATAAATATTGCGGAATTTCATGTACATCTGAAGAATAAGATTATATACTAATGGAGGGAATGTATGATTTCATAATAAACCGCTGAGATGGTTGCATCCTGGCAGAATAAATGAGCATTTGAAAATACTAAAGCACGACTGCATTGAGGTTAGGTACGTTACGTATAGACTGCGAAATAGTACATTTCGTTACGACTACGGAAGGGCTTTTTTGGCGAAACGAGAGGTTTACGGCCCGAGCCGAAGGCGAGGGCTGTAACGAGCATCACCAAAAAGCCCTTACATACAAGTTTCGGACATCATTTTTCATCATGAAAGCCGAGAAATCGCGACGAAGTTGCGATTTTGAGGTTAGAACGGTGAAAAAGAGTGTTAAATTCAATTTGTACTAACGTCTCGGGATCCTTTGGAAGTCGGAAGAATGAATGTTCCAAGTCTGAACTCGAATTTCTCCGACATCCCTTCACATCGCATCTCAAAACCATTTTTGCTCCTGCGTTTCGTCTTTTCACATCACTTCATAAACACAATACTGTAATGGCGTCGCGTCGGTCAAGCGTCGATGTTGTTCTTCTTCGGAAGACCGCCGATTTCACGCATGCGCAGTAGCTTCAGAGCTTCGCTCCCACCTCACAGATGGCAGTGCTTCAGTATACGCTGAGTGTGCTCTCTATCCTATCCTCTTTGAGCTATACCGCAAAGGCCCGAATTTTACGCGCGAAACTCATAGGTTTCTCTTGATTTACGTGTATTTACGTGTGACATGTGCGTTTTTTTGGATACCTTGTGCTTTTGTTTGAAAAATGCATCAAGTGCATCGACGTTGGCGAAAGCCTAAAGGAAGACGTAACGTGCGGCAGCAGCAGGTGATAGATGCTCGGAGGATTCTGTCCGAAGAACGGGCAGCAGAGCAAATAGAGCCGAGCGGTTCGGACGACCCTAACCTCAACCTCATTCCAGTCATAGATACTAGTGTGATGTAATTTAGAGTAGTGATTCCTCTTGTGATTTGAAATATACTACAGTGCGTGTGTAATGATATGATGGTATGTACAATATTTGTAGTAGTGACGTGACGGTGTGACATAGAATAATCTTGATTTATTTTCAGCTAACAAGTCGTATGAGTCGTCTTGAAAAAGTTGCGTTTTGCACAGAAAAGGATGATTTTCACCATGCCTCAAAAAATAAGTATACCTAAATGTATTGTACACATTTCCATTTCTTATTTTTGTTCTTGCTTTGCAGAAATAGTTTTGGCCTGTTGACCAGAAGATAACAGAAGTTTCCGATTTGAGGCCTCCTGGAATAAAGTCGAAATTGCTCCACCAAATTATGCGGGGGGCGCAAAAGTTTTAAGACTCACTCGAAAAGAAGATATATATCAAATTTTCTCAAAGAATGATAATGATGTTGTCTGACTCTGATATTTGTATTTACAGAAACGGTTTCTGTAAAGCTGTGAGTACGGTGACCGACATCCAGTTCAAAACCCTTGCAGGAAACAACTCCTGTTGTGATGTGTGTCACATTTCCAATGTGATTTTCTATGGTTTGGAATGAAGATGAATATTGAAATTTATGTAACAAATCATCATCCTTCCAAACGTTTGTATGTATTTTACAGAATCAGATCTACAAGAATTATCAAGCACACGATTCGCTGCCCGCAGGTCAATCGCTCACATTCGACAAGACCAAGTTTATGTCAACTAAACTGCTGAAACAAATGTTCTTATTTTTTCAAGATGAAATTATTTATATTCTCTATAATTCCTTCCAACTTCCTTGAAATCGTAATTTCTGAAATGTAGCATATATGATGAAAATGTGAATTCCACTGAAATATTTTAAGAGCTATTTTTTTTTTAACGTCACGTGGTTCAAAACTATTAGCAATCTCATCTGAAACTAGTTTGGTTTGTACAGTAATTGAAATCTGGAATTTTGAAAACAGTTAAAAAAAAAAAACTTCAAATCGATTTATCTCAAAACTATGTTTTTGCAGATTGCAAAATCTCCCTGCGCTTGAGTTTTTGTAGTAGACTTCTGAAATTTTCAGGGCATATTCTTACATATATTAGCTACAAATTTACGTCAGATAATGAAAATCGAGGAAAAAATACGACTTTTAGAAAAAATAATTAAAATAAAATTTTTTGTTTTTCACGAAAAAAATTGTCAAAATCAAAGTATCGTAGCTATCTAGCTTAGCTATCTCAAAAAACCGACGGAGTTTTGTAGCTTGAGCATCCACAAACATATGTGTGCAAGCCCAGTGAGATTCAAAAATGATTGGAGCGCAGGGAGGTGTTCGAGTAAAGCCTATTTCTGACGTATGATGAGATGTAACTCTGTACCTATTGTTTCAAATGACTTGAAATTTGCACAAAATCTATGTTTCGAGATGGGAAACATGTGTGTAAAACCTCATTTGAAAATTCCATTTGGTTGAGATGAGCAGATTTCAGTATCTCCTACCCTTAAGATTGCAGATGCAAAGGATTGAGGAAAGTGAGGAAGAGGATTCGGAAGAAAATTACGATTCTCAGCTGAGTATGTAATCATATTAAATTATATAAATAATTTTAGCAACATAGTAGTACGTAGGTGTGGTGTGAAAAGAGCAAAATCAGTTATTGAAGAAAGTTGATTGTAAAAAGTTAGCCGGAAGATCTCACGGTTGATTCGCAATAAATTATGAGTATTATTTCAGTACTTGTTATCGAATAGTAATTTATAGCTAATAATAATTATTATAATTTTTTTTCAACTTTTTTCTAGGTGTCATTGAAGAATCTCACATCATGGATAATCATGTATCATTACCGGAACTTGAAGAGGGGGCAGAAACAACTACTATTGAAATCTCAAGGAACGATTGTCTCAACGATCTCATGAATGTTTACAATGATGAGCAAATATTGAGTACAAAGTTGAATGTTCAGTTCCTTGGTGAAATAGGTATTGATGGTGGTGGCCTCACAAAAGAGTTATTCAACATTTTCTTTGAGAAATGTGAGGTAATGTATTTTCAAGGTGAGGATTGTCTAGTTCCATATTTGCCATTAAACAAACGCAATGAATAAGAGAAGTTCATTACAATTGGGCGAATTCTCAGACATATGTTGATTTTAACTGGTACGATTCCTGCAAAATTATCGAGGATTACTTTCATGCTAATCGCAAACCCAGATACAGATATTGAATCTAGTATACTATTGCAAGAACTATTGCAATATGTAAATCCGTACTTACGAAAGATGATTGAAAAAGGTCTGAAAAACTTTGGGTCTCTGACCGAAGGAGAAATAGTATTTTTCGTACCTAGGCCGTAAAGTAGGATTTTACGGACAGAGTGAGACTCGAGCGTCTCACGAGGCCGTAAAATTTTACGGCCGAGGTGCGAACAACATTTTTTGATCGAGTATACGTAAAGTACGCAACCTACGTGGTACCAGAATATTAATGAAATGAAACGAAATAAATGAAATGAATGTAATGACAACAACGCGGAGCATTAACCCAATCGCCACGCACCCCAAACTTCAGCGGGGGTCCAGGGGCGAAGCCCCTGGTAGGGTCCAGGGACGAAGTCCCGGTAGGGGGTGTGGGGGGCAAAGCCCCCCACAATAAAAAATAACTTAGTTCAAGATGTTTTCGTCTATCATTCTCATTCAATTGAGATTTACCTCGAGATTTACAGAATTATAGAAACTTTTAGGAGTGCTGAATAGAAATTTTTGTAATTGTGCTGACAAATATTCGCTAAATAAATTGTTAATCCAAAATAATTCGAATCGGAAATTGTTTCAGTTCCTGAAAAATAAAACACATCATTTTTCATTTAACAAAGAAATTTATTCATTGTGATGGAAAATACCAACTAAATACATAATTTGATACATAAATTATTTCGATTTAAATCAAATGAATATACTTTTACTGAACGAATTAAACCAAAAACCGTACCTATATCTAGATTTCATTTGAAATGGATATTAAGTGAAATGGAATTTTGATTTTCGTTTGGAGTAGTGACGTTGTTATTGATCGAAAATTTCATTGTTTTTGTTGGTGGCGCTTCTTCGACGTTGGTGTCTTGATCAATCGCGTTCATAATGCAATTTGATGTTTTTCTCTTATTTTGTATAGAATTTTCTATATACCCTTCAGCTACAGTAGCTGAACGCCAACCACCATGACGTTTGAGCTCTGTCATATCCGCTCCTGCATTGGAAAGTATTGTAGCCGACGTCCTTCGGAAGCTATGTCCCGTGTATTTTTCTGGATCAGGTAGATCCAAGTACGTAGCGATTTGTTTTGGGAGGCCGCCGAGATTATGAACGCCCATTACTTGCCTTGTACACTTACCCTTACGATAAGCGAGGAAGAAATTTGAGGCACACGTATTAGTAGGTCTCAGTTGTACATATTTCGTTATGAATTTCGCGTAATTGCCTTCTACCGTAAAGGTTTTTGGTATGTTTGTTTTGGTATCAGGTAAATGAAATATATAAACAGAGCCCTCCTGTTTCATGTGTTCGATAGACAACTTGTACAAATCGTCGCGCCTGCAGGCACCGACGACACCGAGAATCAGAGCTGCCTACAACAATAAAGTACAACACTGCTTAGTTATGTGTGTGTGGGTGCGCGCGTGCGGCTTGCGCGTTTGGAAGTGTGTTATCTTATACATACCTTGCATGGTAAATATTCGGAGTCAGGAGCATTGTTGAGAAAATCGTTCACTTGCTGCGTTGTGAAAACTTTAGCTTTTTTCTGCACTACACCGATATTCCTCTGCTTAATGAATGCCTTTACTTTGAAGTAGGTTCTGATATCTATGCCTTTTTTCAAATATAGCATTGTAGCTAGCATAGAATGTCGCGACCATAAACGTGTTGGTGATAGAGTTTTACTTAAATCATTGAAGTATGCCAGCAAGATGATTTCACCAAATGAATTTGTATTTTTCTCTTCCATCCATGATATAAACTTCTCGTATGTTTTCATATAAAGATGTTTTGATTTTTCAGGCACAGTCTTTTGTAACGCTTCTTCTGCAGATTTTATCAGCTCAGGAGGTATACAGGGTGTCCCATTTGAAATTACCCATTAGAATATCTCTGAACTTAGAGCTGCTATCGAAAAATGTTTGGGATGAAACTTGTTTGGTTCGAAGGGGGACACAAACTGGTAATATCAGATCAGTTGTAACTATTACTGCTTCGGAGATACGGACACAAAGTCGATTTTTTTAAACGGCAACTACATTTTTTTTCAAGATAAAAACTCACCTCACGTTAGGACAAATTCAACCATGTGTGAAAAAAGTGCAATTGTTCGCGCTCCGCGATTTGTAGCAACATGAAATCGAAAATACTCAAATGCCAGCTATTTCCAAGAAAAGAGTCTGTCAATGACAATCGTGAAGCATGGTAAGAAAGCCGCTGAAGTAAACAACTTTATCAGGCAGCGGTCAACTTGCGACATACAGTTTGTTCCGTTGTTCCATCGTTTTCTTTATTTCGGATGAAAATGTAAACAGCAAATATCTGAACCTATTTCAGTCATTCGTAAGAATTAGACCGTAGTAGCCAACATGCCACATTACAGTCAAAACGAAATTGTTGATATCCTTCTTGTTCTGGGAGAGTGTCGACTTAATTATCGTCGGGCATCACGATTACACCGAGAAAGATTTCCGCGAAGAACACATCCGAATCATCGTCAGATTCAATTTCTCGAAGTTCGTCAACGAGGTAGAGTCATACAGCGCCAAAGACCGCGTAGAATTCCTGCTCACGATGATCCAAGAGTCATTGCAGTTTTGGGGATGGTGGCCATGAATGTGCATGTGAGCCTTCGCCGAATTCAACGTGAGTTAGGTATCCCGAGATCTACTGCGCACAGGATTTTGAAAACCAACAAGTTTCACCCTTATCACATCACTTTGACACAAGCTCTGTCTCCTGACGATATGCTTCGCAGAGTCGAATTTTGTCGATGGGCTCAGGAAACATTGATACGCGATCCAACATTTTTCAGGAAGGTTTTGTTTAGCGATGAAGCCACATTACACAGTACCGGCCAATTGAATAGGCACAATAGTCACTATTGGTCTGTTGTAAATCCACGGTGGTACCGTGCTGTGGATCATCAACATCGTTGGAGTCTCAATGTGTGGTGCGGTATCGTAAATGGGAAAATCATTGGACCCTATTTCTTTGATGGGCATCTAAACGGAGACATGTACTTACACTTTTTGGAGAATGACTTGCCCATCTTGTTGGAAAACGTTGATCTTCGTACTAGACATCAAATGTGGATCCAACAAGATGGTGCACCAGCACATTACAGCAGAATTGTGCGTGAATTTCTGAATCACGCATTTCCTCGTCGCTGGATCGGGCGTCGTGAACCAGTAGAATGGCCCGCTAGGTCTCCAGACCTAACATTGCCGGACTTTTTTTTGTGGGGCCTTATAAAAAATATTGTGTGTGCTCGTCAACCGACGACGGAGGAAGATATGAAACAAAGGATAAGAACTGCTTGTCGTAATATCCAGCGTAGTACTCTGCTTGCCACACTCCAGCAATTCTATCGTCGTTTGCAACTCTGTGTTCAGGCAGGAGGCAATGTGTTTGAACATTTAATAAACTCCTAAATACTATTCAATAAACTCCTAATACCTGTCCCGATAATCGCAGGCATTTGAGGATTTGACGGTGCCACAAATCACGGAGCGCGAACAATTGCACTTTTCCCACACATGGTTGAATTTGTCCTAACGTGAGGTAAGTTTTTATCTTGAAAAAAAATGTGGTTGCCATTTAAAAAAATCGACTTTGTGTCCGTATCTCCGAAGCAGTAATAGTTACAACTGATCTGATATTACCAGTTTGTGTCCCCCTTCGAACCAAACAAGTTTCATCCCAAACATTTTTCGATAGCAGCTCTAAGTTCAGAGATATTCTAATGGGTAATTTCAAATGGGACACCCTGTATATTCTTCTATAGAAGTATTCACGGACATTTTTGCTTCTTACGAAACGCTCTCGCTGAAACGTTTTCACTCACTGAACACTAATAGATTGTAATTGCACGATGATGGTAGAGGTGGCACCTGTTATTCGAGCGAGCGAGTGTCCTTAGTGAACCGACCCAAAACACGTAGGCCGAGTACAATACAATAGTCGAGTATTTATAAACAGGGCGAACATTAGGTATAACATGGATTTTAATTCCTTGCTATATTGGGTTCAATGTGATATTTGTCGATTTTGGAAATATAAAAATTTTACGGACACGTGTCCGTAAAGTCGTACTTTACGGCCGCAAAACACGACCGAAAAGGCGTACTTTACGGATACTCGATCGAAAAAGATATTATCCAGGACTTTTTCCAAACAAATGAATTTTACGCCAAACCTAATCCTGAGAGTCTTGCAGAACAAATAAAGATCATTGCTACGGAAGTCCTAGTCGAAACGCCTAGGAGATTGATTGAAAAAATTCGTCAGGGTGTATCACCTGAAAAGGATCCAAACTTTTGGAAAAATTGTGACTTTGGCATACTTTTAGATATGTAGTCTCCAACTCCGACAAAAGTAGCTAATTGATCCAAACTGATCCAAATATGACTAATGAAGAAAGCGAAGTATTACATTATTCAATAATGTACATAAACTGTCTGGACAAAGAAAAAGTATCGAAATTGGTATTTTTGATTACGGGTTCGTTTCTGATGCCAAATTGTATCAGCGTAAAATTTAATTATTCAGTAGGACTCAGTCAAAGACCAATATTCAGCACATGTACTGACACTTTAACTCTTCCAAAAACATATGCTAACTATAACGAGTTGAAGCATGACTTGAATATTTGTTTGAATAGCGATGAAGTCAAAGAATACACATCCTACTGATGTTTTGAATATCAATAATAGTTCTTACTTTATTAGTTTTACAGTTTGTCTGGCTAAGCCTCTTCAGCGCCTGACTCGTACCGGCTAGTTATCCAGCTAAATACCACGTGAGAACGAATAGGAATGTTCTCATCCGTTCACGATGCGTTTTTGTCGCTGCATTTTTAGATAGGAACGTACAAGAACTCGTAGTCTCTATGATCCGTTTCTATTAGCAGAACCAATTGGACGTATCAATTTTTGTATTGATGGATAGAAACGGATCATGAAGATAACACAGTTTCATCAGATTCTATCTGAAAATGCACCGACAAAAACGCATAGTGAACGAATGGGAATACGTCGATCCGTTTGTAACATTGTTTTTAACATGGCTCAAACTCTTGATGGCGAATGTATATTAATTGATAAATAATCTGATCATTTACAAGGGAAATAATTCACAGTAGTATAGAAGTAAAGAAGTCATATCAGGAGTGTTCAGTAGCTAATTGCTTTTTGTATTGTGGCGTTATTACAGTTCGCTTCTGTTTGAATAAAATTTTACCCCTTGGCAAAATTTCGGCTTTTTTCCACTGACAGAAGAACTTGGCCAGATGAATATAAATTATGCTAATGGAGAAGTTATGCAATAATACTTGTATTATGCTGAGATAATTAGACTGATGTTCTGCTTAGTTATGGTACTACATATCTTGCAATTTTTCTTCGGTGATATTAACTTAATATACATTTATATCTCTTTATACATGGGGTGTTCCATGTCATTTCACCTAATCACTGAAGGTGACCAACGCCAATCTTTTCGTGAATTTTTTTTCCTATTCTAGTGCATGAAAAACCATTAGAAAGAAATGATGGGATTCCAATTCGTTAGAAAATTATGAGAATATAAGTGCGAGAAAATGGGGAAAATTTCATGAGAATCAATCGAACTTTCACTGGTATATATTTTTTATCTTCGAAAAATGAACATTTGCTATGAAATAAATAAAGTTTTCCAAAAAGTATCCGAAATAGAAAAAATAAAAAGAATAAGAATACTAAAAATCAATTCCAAACAATAAAGAATGAATGAAAAATGATGGATTTGTTTATTTTTTTTCATTCTTTTTTTCCCATTGTGATTATTATATCATAAAAAATTTTATTTCGTAGCGAATATTCATTTCTTGAACATGGAAATTTATACCAGTGAAGGTTCGATCAATTCTCGTAGAATTTTTCACATTTTCTCGCACTCATACATGGGGCATTCCACGTCAGGCGGGCCACTTTTTCAGTTGTATTTTTTGAATTCCATAAAAATTCTTTGGTGTCTTCAGAAGGTCCCAAAATAATGTTCTGAACAGTTTCCAACGTCAAAACTCGAAATTTCACAAAGCTACGCTTTATTTTGGAATCGGCGATTTTCCACGTTTTTTTGTTTTCAAATAATTCTGCCGCAGTGGAACGGGAGTGAAAAAATCGGTGAATACATGTATTCTCAAGGATTTTTTTTCGTACCTTCGTTTAAAAATATCGGCTTCATTCCAAACACAGCGCAACATCGTGAAAATGCGGTTTCAAAATTTCAATCACACTTTTTTCAAAAATCGGTCCGATTTAAAAATTTTGAAAAATTCTTAAAGAACGTCTAATTCCTTCAAGTTTATTCCCCTTAATTGGCATTATGGGCTGAGGATGGGTTCTATGTGAAAATCTCGTTTTTATTCCGCTACGACATGAAAAGTCGCCGGACTTTCATTCGATTAAACTCCGGAAACCTATTTTCCTTCGAAGGAATGTCATTGAGGACGATTATTATTATCGAGAATTATATTACTTGTCGAATTTTCATTTTTTTGGTTTGATTTCGAATTTTTGGTTCTTGTTTCAATTTATATTTTTCTTTCAATTGTTTTTTCTTTTACCTCATTCATTATCTCGTTTGGGGTCTGTATGAGCTCCGTACGGGCCTCTCTGTAAGGAAAAAACAATTGGAAGAAAAATATAAATTGAAAATAAAAACAAAAATAAAAAATAAAACCGAAAAAATATAAATTCGACGAATAATGTAATTCTCGATGATAATAATCGTCCTCAATGACATTCCTTCGAAGGAAAATAGGTTTCCGGAGTTTAATCGAATGAAGGTCCGGTGACTTTTCATGACGTAGCGGAATCAAAACGAGACTTTCACATAGAACCCATCCTCAACCCATAATACCGATTTAGGGGAATAAACTTGAAGGAATTAGACGATTTTTTTTAATTTTTCAAAATTTTTAACTCGGACCGATTTTCGAAAAAAGTGTGATTGAAATTTTGAAACCGCATTTTCACGATCTCACGCTTCGTTTGGAATGAAGCCGATATTTTTAAACGAAAGTACGGAAAAAATCCTTGAGAATACATGTATCCACCGATTTTTTCACTTCCGTTCCACTGCGGCAGAATTATTTGAAAACAAGAAAACGTGGAAAATCGCCGATTCCAAAATAAAGCGTAGCTTTGTAAAACTTTGAGTTTTGACGTTGAAAACTGTTCAGAACATGTTTTTGGGACCTTCTGAAGACACCAAAAAATTTTCATGAAATTCAAAAAATACAACTGAAAAAGTGGCCCGCCTGACGTGGAATGCCCCATACGTATATATGTAATATGTATGTACACCCAGGGACATTGATTCTGTCGCGCCTTATGCATGCAACCGGAGTGACAATTGAAAAATCGGTTGGCAATAGTGGCGGTAATTAGAGAGCAGCTGACTCCACTGCGCTAGGCCATTGACTGTCAACGGCGAGACTACGCGAGTGAAGCTCGTGGTCGCCGCGATTTGCAATTATACCCTCGATCCATATAACCTCAAATATAAAATGTCATGGTGGGAATCTGGTGCTTCCAGTAGAGGAAGGCGGGCACGCGAGAGTCTGGTCTTGTGGTTGAGCGAATTACCAGTTGCTGACGCTGTCCCAATTATTGACCATTTTCGATGATTTCTTTTTATCCATGAGCTGTGAAATTATAAAAAAAAACGACGCGTCTATCAGTCCGGTAACTGGACGAATAACCTCAAATTATTCGTCCGGAAACTCAAATTGCCGAAATAATAATAAATAAATAATGAATAATAAATAATAAATGATAAATAATAATTGCGAATCGCGGCGACCACGAGCTTCGCTCGCGTAGCCTCGCCGTTGACAGACAATGGCCTAGCGCAGTAGAGTCAGCTACTCTCTACATTACCGCCACTATTGCCAACCGATTTTTAAATTGTCACTCCGGTTGCATGCATAAGGCGCGACAGAATCAATGTCCCTGGGTGTACATACATGTATTGGTATAATTTTCGAACAAATTGGAATCACATAATTTTTTGGGAGAAAAGGTTGTTTATAACCGGACGAATTAGAAAAAAAAAAATTCCGAATCCAAGGTTGCACAATGGGAGAAATATTTATTTATTTCATTGAAATATGAAAATCTCTAAATTGGGAAGTTGAAAAAATTGGATAAAGTATTTTTTGGAACGTATGGATCTTATGGAAAATTTATTGCTGGTACCATTTGTCAGAAAATATCAACACTGTACACGCTAGAGTCAGTTGAAGAAAGCATGTTTTTGAAAATGTTGAAAAATGAAATAGCGCCTAGAACCATAAAACAAAGTCTGATTGGAAAACGGCCAGGCTCATAGAGGAAACATGAATGTTTTTCTAAGCACTAGAATTCGAGAAAGAATTCACGAAAAGATTAGCGTTGGTCACCTTCAGGGATTAGCTGAAATGGCATGGAACACCCCACATATTACATTATGTGTTGAAAATGTATTCTGTCCTACATTGATTTGATATGGTCATAATTTTAAGCGCGAACGAAAGTTTCATGTGATTGTATCTTTCATATTAGTTTTAACAATAAGCACTTAATTGAACCCAATTACTAACAGTATACATGATTTGAACCGTGACAGTCGAATACCTCGGCCGTTTATCGTTACACCTTTTCGGATTCGTCTCGATCTCAGCTAAGATGTTAGTTAATAATATGCGCATAATCCTATTTGAGAAATGAAAGTTGACCCTGTTTTGTCACTCAATAAGCAACACGGATAAACTCTACTTTACTGTAAAAACTTCCTCATGTCCCCCGGCGTACCATCCAACTTTTGCCTCAAACATTTCTTCGTGCAACGATCAAAGGCCGAGTTATTCGACTGTCACGGTGCAAATCACACACTGTAATTTAAGATTATAGATTATTCTTATTTGTTACGGTTGTTTCAATGATAAGAATTCCTCGTTTTTACTTCGAGGAAGGGGAAGAAATGTTTATTCAAGTTACATTTTTGAGGATAGCAGATTTTTGGTTTGAAAAGGTTAGTAATTGGGACAGGCTCAGTCCTGGGTATTTGAAACGCTTCTTCTACTATATTAATGATAATAATAATATTACTAATAAAAATAATATAATAATATAAGATTGTCCATAAATACCTATAATGTTTGTAGATTGGACCGGAGTAAAAAGTGTGCTGGAGGAAGCATTTTTCAATTTATAACTTCTGTTCCGGCCAACGCCTTGAGTTTCGGATTTTTCAACCCGGGGTTTGAATGGGAAAAAAACCCCAAAATAACCACTGGATGTCAATAGAAAAATATTTCCTTCGGTACACTTTTTAGTGATGCTGAGATGCGAGTTTTCCGCGCTATCGTGATACGCTCCGCAAAACTCAACCTTTTTCACTCGGGCCTAATGTAGATATAATGTATTGTAACGTGGCAGCTCACTGCCAGTTATTTGCCTCCTCCAACGCCGCGGAACGTACCCTGCCCTCCCCGCCCCGCCTGAGTCCAGGCCGGTCGACCGGACCGCTAGAAGACGGACCACGTGGTCGGACCGGACTTCGGACTCGGGCCAACCGCCCGGTTCCCCGCGACCCCTTCCCCGCCCGACCTATTTTTGCCGGTAAATCGCGCACCTGGCGACGATTTGCCTGACCTAATTACCGGAAGAAGAAGGCCGAGCCATCTTGTTCTGGAGAGTGTTCCTTGATAGACAAGTGATCTAGCCCTCTGCTTTTTGGAATCGTTTTTGGTATCGACCTGACGTTAGAATTCCGCTGCACTTCCACCCCGTGGAAGCCTTAGACCCCCGAGTGCCTAATCCTAGCTTTTTGAGCAACCAAGAACCCCGAGTGCGAGTGTGTGCCCCACAGAACATTGCCACCTCCCTTGGACTCCCGTTGCCCAGCTACGAGAAGGTAGGAGATTTATATATTCCAATTTTTCCGCCTGGACCAGCCTTCCCCGTTTTCCGGAGAGGAAAACCGACGTGTACTACGTCCAAGGAACGCGCGGCTTCCCCGTCTTCCAGGCTGAGAATTTGCCCTGTTGTATTTAGCTCTGCTTGTGCTTATTGCATGCCCGCTTGCCTCCCCGCTCTCCCCGTCCCTTGCCTTGCCACCAGCTTCCCCTCGCCCCGCGCCCGTCTGGTCGGTGAGCTGCCGCTCCGACACTCACACGAGTCTGGGAGTATCGGTGTGCTCGCTCTAACACTACTCTGGCCGCGCCTGACGGTGTGCGAGCTAGCGTTACCCCCACCCTCGCTCTGCGCGAGACTTGCCGTTCGCCCACTTCTAACGGGCTATCTCATTCCTGCGTGTCCGCGCTCGCTCTCTCCCGAGACCGAGCCGCACCAGCTGATCGCGCTACCCGGCCGATCACTCAGCCGGAGAGTGACGTACTCGCCCTGCGACCCCTCCCTCTAGCCCCTTTCATATCGCCGGATTTTATTGCTTGCTGTAATTATTGAGAAATACACTATTTATTATTACCAACGCCCGTGTGTCTTCAATCTACGCCCCCACGTTCCCCTCTACCATATCCTGAGCCCCGGCACTCCCCCAATCCTTCCCGATATCCCGTTTTCCCGACTTTCCTTCGCGGCAACGCGACGAGTGGTTCGCGTAACGGACCTGGCGCCCAACTTTCTCCATCTCTCTTCAGACCATCCTCACCGTGTAACGTTGGACGAAGCGTCAAGTTTTGCTAGCATTGCCGACCCGAGTCGCCAAGGACTCGGGAGAGCGTGTTACAAATTTGGCGCCCAACGTGGGGCCCGATTGAAGACCACCCTTGGTTACCCGCGTTGGTGAACCCACCCCCTTTCCTCCTTCGCTTTAGCCCGCCTAGTTATAAGTTTCTTTTTTTTTGCTTGGTGTTTGCATCCGTACTTTTTTCCTACTGGCTTCGCTTGACTGCTTGCGCCTGCTACCGCCCGTAGGTGTATCTTTAGCCCGTTACTAATTCATCCCTTAAGCGCAGGTGCATCTCTCAACGAGAACCATGGGAAACCTGTCGTCCAGCGAACCCGATTTGCCAGTCCCTCCACAGGGATTTAACCCGGACGACACGGACGCAGTGATCTCCTGGATCTGCGATCTCTCCGACCCGGCTCTCAACCGCCTGCTCACGCAGTTCCATCTCCGAGTGGATGACGATCCGCATCTGAACCGGTGGCGGATAATCCGCTACCACCAGATGACCCGCTGTCGTAATGCCACCTGGAACCCGTCGGAGGACGAGGTCTCCCGGTCACCGCCGCCGACGCTAGCATCGGCTAGCGCGCCACCACCGGAACCTAGTCCGAACCCGATTGGTGTTTCCCGACCTTCCACGTCCGTCGGGACATTTCCGTACGCGAGTACCCCCGTAGGCACCACGGTGGCTCCTACCCCGCGCTACGCTACGGACCTCCCCGCGGAGCCAGGAAGGACCCGCGTACGATTTCGGGACGCGCTAGAAGCCGGGGACCACCGCGAAGCACCCAGTACCGCTCAGGGACAAACCCTGCCGATCGCGAACCTGGTACCCTCGCCCCGAGTCGCGTACGGACGCCCCGTTGACCCCCTGACACCCGCTCCTCTCCCCCCGCGAACGGTAGATGACTACGCGGCAAGATATCCGCGACCTCCGTTCCTGGGGAACCCGGAAACGAACCCCCCGCGCTGGGACGCGGCAACCCACTCCGTAAACCCGGCCTATCCTACCCCCCGCGTGAATACCCTACCCCCGGAGTGCATAGCTTCCCCCGCGCAACCCCCGACCTACTCCCACTCAAACCCATCCCAAACCAGTACCTCCCCACCCCGCACCCAAGACCTGCAAAACATAGTTCGCAAGTGGAACGTGAAGTTTGCCGGACAACGCGATAGCAGCGTCGAGGAGTTCCTCCTTCGCGTCGAAGAATGCCGCGCGGGAAGTAATTTGACCGATCGCGACATTTATCAGTCCCTACCTTTCCTCCTGACCGGTAAAGCGCTACAGTGGCATCGACTATACCACCTTCGGTGGCATAATTGGAGCCAGTTCGCGACTGCCTGCCGGGAACGCTTTGGGGGGATAAACTTCCAAGGACGCCTACGCGATGAAGTACGCCGTCGTACCCAAGGTCCGGACGAACCTATCGCGGACTATTTGATGAGCTTGCGCCTATTGTTAGCGAAACTCACGACCCCTTTCCCCGAGGAAGAGCAGCTCGAGCTCGCGTACGCGAACCTACACCCGGCCTACCGCGTCGCGATCCCTCGCACCGACTTCGACACCCTGGACGACCTAGAACGCGCTGGGGAATTGTTTGAAGCTTAGAGAGCGCTCGACCGCCACTATCAACCACCCCCAAAACCAGAAGACTCCGTCTTACCCGAATTCGCGTATCGAGGGTCGGAACCTACCCCTCCCCCGTCCGAGAGCGCCGCGCTCACCACAGACCTGCCGGCCGCGACCCCGCCAGCAGCGAACCCGCCAGCCGCGAACCCCTCTGCTAACCCCGTAGCAGCCGCGCGGCGAGGACGCCGATCCCGCGGCAGGCGAGGCCAAGCCACCGCGCCGGCGACCGCCATCCACCCGACCTCTACGCCGAACCCTCCACCCTTGATGGCCCTCCACATCCCTCCTCCTTCGCCCCTGATCTCGTCCAACCACCCTCCGCTGATGCAGTACCTGGTACAGCCTCCAATCCAGTACCCAGGGTCCTACTACCCCCCGCAACCCTGCATGTACCCCCCTGGCTACCAGATACCATTCCTGCCTACAACAGCGACAAACGCCCGTTATCCGCCCGCGGTGGCTACTGCCAGTCCCGCGTACCATGGGCAGCAAGCCGGCTGTTTTCGCTGTGGCGACCCGTCGCACTTTGCACGAGAGTGCCCCCACCCCTCACCTGCTCCTTCCTACCCGACAGGTGACACCCCCGGAGTACCCCCCACGAGCTATGGCAGCGGCTCAGGACCCACTTCGGGAAACGCTCGCGGGAATTAGAGCCGAGGGTCCGCTCTATTCTCCCGCTGACGCGTGGACCTCCCCCCTCCCGAGACGTCTCAACCTTGAACCACCCTGTACCTCCTAGAAACCCCGATCCCCGATATTTTCTACCCATAAACATCGGAGGACGAGATCTCCGGGCCCTGTTCGATCCAGGCTCCAGCCGGACCTATATTGGACAACCTGCCATCCCGTTTTTCGCGGACGCGATAGCCCGATCCCCGCCCCGGTCTCGGGCGATGATCCAGTACCCGAATGGCACTGTAGACTCCATCGCCGGCGAAGCCAACCTCCGGATGCGATTCGCGAATCGACACCGAGACCTCACCGTGCGTTTTGCCCCCGCGATTGCCACTCCGTGTATTTTAGGAATAGATGCCATTACCGCGTTAGGAATGGTAGTAGACTTTGCCCGAGCGAAATGGAGACTCCCCGACGGAGCCGAGGGTCACTTCGAGGTGTCCTGGCCTTCCGGGCCAGCCGACCGGTCGGAAACCTCGGCCTGTGCCGGTCTCCTAACGCTTTCCCCAGCCGAAGCAGCCCGAGTAGACTCACTCCTCCGCGCTAAAGTACCGCCCCCGTCCCCCAAACCCGGAATCACTGATCTGACGATGCACACGATCGACGTGCAAGGCCACCCGCCGATTAAACAGCGGTATTATCCAGTATCTCCCAAGGTACGGGAAGCCATGTACGAGGAGGTAGATACCATGCTGGCCGCAGGTATCATCGAACCTTCTCGCAGCGAGTGGTCCAGCCCGATTGTAATGATCAAGAAAGCGCCCGGGAAATACCGTTTCTGTCTTGATTTCCGTGAAGTAAATAAAGTCGCGAAAAAGGACGCGTACCCCCTCCCCTATATGACTAGCATCCTCGATAAACTGCGCGAAGCGCGATACCTCACCAAGATCGACTTAAGCCAGGCCTACTTCCAAGTCCCTCTAGATCCGGCCAGCCGCGAAATCACCGCGTTTACCGTCCCCGGTCGCGGACTTTTCCAATTCCGGCGTATGCCCTACGGTTTATCCGGCGCTCCGGCCACCTTCCAGCGTCTCATGGACCGCCTCATCGGCCCAGAGATGGAACCTCACGTCTTTGTCTACCTGGACGACGTGATCGTCGTTAACCAAGATTTTGACGAGCACCTTCGGTGGCTGAGCCGGGTTCTCGACAAAATTAACGCCGCCGGTCTCACGGTAAATCGCGACAAATGTGAATTCTGCTGCGCTGAGGTCCGATACCTAGGCTTTCTGGTGAACAAGGACGGCCTCCAGGCCGACCCGGAGAAAATCCGCGCGATTACGGAGTACCCTGTCCCGCGAACCGTGAAACAGGTACGCCGCTTTCTCGGTATGACCTCCTGGTATCGCCGGTTCATCGACGACTTCGCGACGTTAGCTGATCCCCTGACGCGCCTTCTGAAAAAGAATCGACGCTGGAGCTGGGAAGCTGACCAGCAACGCGCGTTCGAAGCCCTCCAAGCCGCGTTAATATCCGCCCCGACCTTGACTTGCCCCGATTTTTCCCTTCCCTTCACCCTGCAGACCGACGCTAGCGACTCCGGTCTAGGTGCTGTCCTCACGCAAACCACTGAGGACGGAGAGCACGTGATCGCGTACGTTAGCCGTACCCTGACGGACGCTGAACGGAAATACACAGTGACCGAACGCGAATGCCTCGCTGTCCTTTGGTCCATCCGAAAGCTTCGTCCCTACCTGGAAGGTTACCACTTCACCGTGATAACCGACCATAGCAGCCTTCGGTGGCTACACCACCTCCGTAACCCGACGGGCCGCCTCGCCAGGTGGGCCCTGGAACTACTCGAATACGATTTCGACATCGTCCACCGGAAAGGTGCGCTGCACCAGGTGCCTGATGCGTTATCCCGCGTATACGAACCCCTCCCTGAACCCACAGCCGCCCTGAACGATCCCCAGGATCCCTGGTACACCCGCCGCGTCGAAAACGTGAAGAAAATGCCGATCCAATTCCCTGACTGGAAAGTCGAGGACGAACGATTGTACTACCACCGCGTCGATCCTTTATCCGATCCCCTGCTACCCGATCTAGACGCGTGGAAACTCGTCCTTCCTGCCGAAACCCGTCCCGCGGTACTAAACGAAGCGCATTCGACCCCGACGTCCGGTCACCTAGGAATCGAGAAGACGTACTCGCGTATCGCCCTTCTATACTACTGGCCGGGGATGTATCGCGACGTAGCTCAATTTGTTCGCTGTTGCGAGACCTGCCAACGTACGAAGGTCGAGCAATCCGGCCCGCGAGGCCTGATGGGACGCCGCGTTAGCGAACGACCTTGGGTCGCGATCGCCGCCGACATCATGGGTCCGTTTCCTCCGAGCCGCCAAGGCTTCGCCTACGTCCTTGTGATCCAAGACCTCTTCTCCAAATGGATAGAGTGCTGTCCGCTGCGGAAAGCCAACGCCGCGTCGATTCTCAAAGCGCTAGAAGAACTCGTGATATACCGCTGGGGCGTTCCAGAAGTCCTTCTGACCGACAATGGCACCGAATTCGCCAACCGCGTCATCGACCAAGCGTGTACCGAACTCGGCATCTACCACACGACCATCCCTCCCTACCATGCCCAAGCTAACCCCGTGGAACGCGTGAACCGGGTGATTAAGACGATGATCACGGCCTTCCTCGAAGGAGATCATCGACACTGGGACAAGCATCTCCCGGAATTCCGTTTCGCCATTAACTCCGCGGTCCACAGCTCCACCAAAGTCACCCCAGCCTTCCTGAACTTCGGTCGCGAACTCCACCCCCCATCCACGGTACGCCGCGCCGAAGAAGGACCCCCCGTGATCGTTCCGCTCACTCCCGACGAGTGGGAAGTCCGCGTGAGGCGCCTGGACGCGCTCCGCGACCTAGTCGGCCAGCACCTGGAAGACGCTCATGTACGGCAGTCCAACTATTATAACAAGGGACGTCGAGACATTCAATTCGCTCCGGGCGATCTAGTCTTGAAACGACAACGAGTCCTGTCCTCTGCACCTAACTATTTCGCCGCGAAACTCGCCGCGAAATTCACCGGACCGTACAGGGTGAAACGCCGACGAAGCCCAACGGTGTACAGTCTCACCGACCTGGCCGGCAACCCCGTCGGGAAAAGCCATATCCAAGACCTAAAGCCCTATCAGACCCCCCTCGAGATCCCCGCCGACCTCGCCGAGGAGGACAGTAGTCCCTCGGAGAGTGAGGAAGACCATCCCGACCCTCCAGAATCCCAAATCCCTCCCGTACCCTCCACCCCGGCTCGAACGACCGTACTAAATCCCGTCAACTTACAGAGAGTGCAGAATGGCGACGCCCCGCCACGGCCAGGGACGAGCCAGCCGACCCCGCCGACCCCCAGCCGAGGAGCTGGACCCAGCCATCGGCCGGGAGCCGATCGACGTGACCGACCGGCCGAATTACCAGCCCCTGGGCCTAACCCCCGGCCTTCGACGTCGCAGTCCGACATCCACCGCGACCCGGCAGCAGCGAGAGCTGAACGCGATCCTGCAGAGGAGGCTGGCCGAGGAGGACGCGGCTATGGAAGCGGCCGACGAGGCCAGACTCCTGGCGACGCCACCCCCGTCTCCCCCTCTGACGACGACGCCGACGAGCCACCCCGTGGACGAGGACGCGGCCGAAGAGGTCGCGGTCGCCCAGATGGCCGGATTGGCCATCACGACCGCTCCACCGGCTCCGACCCCCAGTCCCATGCGTCGTCCCCGAACCCCTCGCCCGATCATTCCCCTGCGCCCTCCCGTCCCCCTGGGGTCTATCCCGCCCTTGATGGGACAACCCCATCTCGCCCCACTCGGTACCTGGTACCCGCCCGGCCCTCCACTCCCCCGTCTCATGGAGATCGACCCCTTCCCGCGGTTTGACGCCCGCGGGGAAGAGGAAGACCTCGCGGTAGCCGCTCTCGGCGCCGCTCCTCCCTCTCCCGTCCCGTTCCTGCCGCCGTGCCGACCGCTCCTGGCCACTACGCCCTGCGTAGCCGCACCAGGGCCTAGCCGACGTCGCAGGAACCGACCCCGCCATCGCCAACCCCGCCGTCGCACCACCCGCCCGATCTCCCCGTCCATCTCTGGAGCCGACGTGCCCCGAGAGTGGCACCCCGAGCCCCTAGCCAGTTTAATGGACCTTCCGTCCAACCCTCCCCCGGTCGAGGAATACCTCCCTCCCCCTCTTGTTGACCCGCGAGCCTTCCTCGCACCCCCCCTGTGCCCGCAAACGGACCCCTCGTTTTGTTTGGCGTGCGAGCAGCCGACTCGCCGTCCGCCGTCCGGCTTCTCCAGGCGACGACCAACCCCCTACGCCTTTCCCCCAGCCCCCAACCCCCAGGACTTGCAGCGGGACGCAAACGACCCGCTCGTCCGAGCCCTCCTCGCCACCCTGAGGTACGTCTTCCGCGACCCTCAGTAGGTCGTGACCCCCCAACCCCAGTAGCCAGCCCCCACCCCTCCCTTTTAAAGTAGCTTGCGACCCCCGGACCTCCCTGTTTTAGTAACCCCAGACCCGCGTAGTCGGAGGCTGCGGAAACGTACGCCTCCGGCGAGCCCGTACGTTCCGTTTGGCGGGGGGGTGTTGTAACGTGGCAGCTCACTGCCAGTTATTTGCCTCCTCCAACGCCGCGGAACGTACCCTGCCCTCCCCGCCCCGCCTGAGTCCAGGCCGGTCGACCGGACCGCTAGAAGACGGACCACGTGGTCGGACCGGACTTCGGACTCGGGCCAACCGCCCGGTTCCCCGCGACCCCTTCCCCGCCCGACCTATTTTTGCCGGTAAATCGCGCACCTGGCGACGATTTGCCTGACCTAATTACCGGAAGAAGAAGGCCGAGCCATCTTGTTCTGGAGAGTGTTCCTTGATAGACAAGTGATCTAGCCCTCTGCTTTTTGGAATCGTTTTTGGTATCGACCTGACGTTAGAATTCCGCTGCACTTCCACCCCGTGGAAGCCTTAGACCCCCGAGTGCCTAATCCTAGCTTTTTGAGCAACCAAGAACCCCGAGTGCGAGTGTGTGCCCCACAGAACATTGCCACCTCCCTTGGACTCCCGTTGCCCAGCTACGAGAAGGTAGGAGATTTATATATTCCAATTTTTCCGCCTGGACCAGCCTTCCCCGTTTTCCGGAGAGGAAAACCGACGTGTACTACGTCCAAGGAACGCGCGGCTTCCCCGTCTTCCAGGCTGAGAATTTGCCCTGTTGTATTTAGCTCTGCTTGTGCTTATTGCATGCCCGCTTGCCTCCCCGCTCTCCCCGTCCCTTGCCTTGCCACCAGCTTCCCCTCGCCCCGCGCCCGTCTGGTCGGTGAGCTGCCGCTCCGACACTCACACGAGTCTGGGAGTATCGGTGTGCTCGCTCTAACACTACTCTGGCCGCGCCTGACGGTGTGCGAGCTAGCGTTACCCCCACCCTCGCTCTGCGCGAGACTTGCCGTTCGCCCACTTCTAACGGGCTATCTCATTCCTGCGTGTCCGCGCTCGCTCTCTCCCGAGACCGAGCCGCACCAGCTGATCGCGCTACCCGGCCGATCACTCAGCCGGAGAGTGACGTACTCGCCCTGCGACCCCTCCCTCTAGCCCCTTTCATATCGCCGGATTTTATTGCTTGCTGTAATTATTGAGAAATACACTATTTATTATTACCAACGCCCGTGTGTCTTCAATCTACGCCCCCACGTTCCCCTCTACCATATCCTGAGCCCCGGCACTCCCCCAATCCTTCCCGATATCCCGTTTTCCCGACTTTCCTTCGCGGCAACGCGACGAGTGGTTCGCGTAACGGACCTGGCGCCCAACTTTCTCCATCTCTCTTCAGACCATCCTCACCGTGTAACGTTGGACGAAGCGTCAAGTTTTGCTAGCATTGCCGACCCGAGTCGCCAAGGACTCGGGAGAGCGTGTTACAGTATATATACGATAATACAATAGTAAAATATCGTAATTATATTATATGTATGTTGGTATCTGCTTGTTATAGCTCGCCTATACAGTTGTGATATTGATTGTGGTGAAAAAAGAGTTCAAACTAAATGTTCTGGTCAAGTTAGTTGTTTGAGATTACCTTCATGTTTTGAGAGTATAGTAATAACCAATAAATAGTTTTTCAATCTAAGAGAAAATCGTGATTCATTCAAAAAACAAGCTTTCCTTTCTTTGATTAAACAAAAAGTCACCGAACTACGCGTGCAAGAGTTAATATACATGGATGTATTCCATTCTTATGTAAATGAAAGCTGGATTGGGACAATTAATGACTCATACTTTCAGCGAATCAGACGAATGATTCAACTAGTTATGTGCTGACACACATCAAATATTTTTCTTTATCAGATTTTTCTTGAGCATGTTAATATCTTGTAGCTGCATGTTTTGTTCATGGCTCAATTCTAATGACGCAGTGAAGGACAAGAAAGGGATGTTGATCTCGTTACGATTCGTTATAGGAGTAGAAACGTCGACTCCTAATTCTCCCAGAGATTGAGACAGTCGTGCGTGTAGACTTGAGTTGTTATCAAAAACTTCACGCACTGATGTGAAATCTGAATTGTAATTTGCCAACATCCTTCTATCCACAGTTGACGTGGTGAGTGGTTATTTTCCGTTCTTAAGCTATGAACGTTCCATGCAGACTGAAATGACGATACTCGTTTATTAATTACGGTTTTGTATACGTATTGTACGCAAAACCTATGCGTGAGGTTGTCAACGTTGAGAAGATTTTCGTCTCCAAGGTGTACAATTCAGTGTAAACTGAATCACAGACTTCTTTATAAACGTCTACCCATAACCTTTCAATCCTCTGATTGTGGACAGACTTCCCAGTTATATGACTCCCTCTATCTAAACCATGAATTGCATTCATCAAAAAAGCTACAAGAATGTTCTCGTAACCATGATGTGAGCGAACTCGTGAAGGTAATCCGTAGCTACCCACAGCATCTGCGAAAAGACCGACGACGGGTTCTGCTTGAATAGACGTCTCGCATGATAAATAAATTATCAATCTAGAGTATCCATCAATGCAACCATGGATTACAAAGCCCCATCTATAAACAAAATGACATGTTTTCAAGATAATTCTTGCAATGGTTAGGGGGGGGGGGGGGGGGGGTGGGGGGTATGGTTAATTCGTACAAAGAAAGGCATGCTTTTGTGCATTTTTTCGTGACGACGCAGTGAAAATCTCTTCATTGAAACTAATGGTACACAAAAGTACGACATTCGAAGAATATTGTGTGAAATTTTCACGAAGAAATATAGAAAAATACAGCAATAGCAGCAAATATTCGGACGTGTCTCGGAAAAAAAGTAGAATTGCGGTGCCTCTCATAACTTGGTGCTGGATCATCCGAAATCAAAAATCAAAGTTCATTCGTTAGATGATAGTTTTCCCCAGGTAACGCTAGGAGGGTTTTCCGAAATTTCAATTTTTCGCCTTTTTGGAACACTTTGAAGGAAAAAACTCGATTTTTTGCGAAAAAAATCGGCTAATTTGTTATCCAAAAAAGCGAAAAATTGAATTTCGAAAAACCCTCCCAGCGTCACCTGGGGAAAACTATTATCTAACGAATGAACTTTGATTTTTTGATTTCGTATGATCCAGCACCAAGTTATGAGGGGCACCGCAATTCTACTTTTTTTCCGAGACACGTCCGAATATTTGCTGCCATTACCGTATTTTTCTATATTTCTTCGTGAAAATTTCACACAATATTCTTCGAATGTCATACTTTTGTGTACCACTGGTTTCAATGAAGAGATTTTCACTGCGTCGTTACAAAAAAATGCACAAAAACATGCCTTTCTTTGTACGAATTAACCTTCCCTCCCCCCCCCCCCCCCCCCCCCCCCTTAAAAGAAGAATTTGGTAATTCATATATGGGCACCGTCTACTTATTTCCCAAAATTATTGTTTGATTATTCATTCAATATCTTCTTTGATAATCGTTATTTTGGCATCATCATTTCATTAATCTATAGCCCATTGTTTCACCTTTTAATATCGACTGGAAAAGGAATGACTTTAGTTTTAAAACATCTCTGAAGAATAGAAAAATCGAAAGTAATCAGCCAAATATTATCTTTTCATCATTCTATCCTCAAAATTGCAATTTCGTCGCGATTTCTCAGGTTTCGTGATGGAAAATATTGTTCGTTACTCATACGTCAAGGCTTTTCAGCAAAACTCGTGACAGCGCTCGCCACCCATACATGCAGGCTTTTTGGTGAACCTCGCTACTCGCCTTCGGCTCGTGCCGTAAACCTCTCGTTTCGCCAAAAAAGCCTTTCCGTAGTCGTACTGAAATGTACTATTCCGTACTCGTAGTAAAATGTACTCATACGATCCTGGTGCGGGTGTTCGAGATTACATGTCTGTATAGTTCCGAACTTACCGCACTATAGGATCGCAGTATACAGGGTGGGTGGTTTTAATCGATACAGGCTGATATCTCGAGAACTAGAGGAGATACAAGAAAAAGTTTGATACAAAACTTGAAGGGTTCCGAGGGGGAAAGAAAATGCTGATATGCGTTGATTTGTGGATTGCGTCACTTTCGAGATTTTTCAACTACTTTGTGATTTTGGATAGGGAACACGGATTTTCACCATGACTGGTTGATAGCAGGTTCAAAGACGAATTCAGAAACGTAACTTAGAAAGTCTCGAAAAATGTTCGAAAATTTTGAAATTTTTCCCGAAACACTTCCTTATTTTCGGGAGGCCTTTGAAACATCTAAAAAATGTCCACAAAGTGCAATACTCAACCACTTTTCGCCAAAATGAAGCATCAATTCCCGAAATTTGAAGTTTGACGCTTGATCGCCTCGAAAATGTGATTCGTGGTTTCTTCAAACTTTGGGGATTGATGCTTCATTTCGAAAGAAACTGCTTGAACAATATTGCACATTTGAAGATTTTTGAGCAATTTCATGAGCCTTTCGAACCTGTTGAAGTTTCCACACAAATTTTCCAAATTTTTGCAAATTTACAAAATTTTCCGGAATTTTTTAATTTCACGTTTTTGAGTTCGTCGTTGAACTTGCTATTAGCCAGTCATGGTGAAAATACGTGTTCCCTAAAATCACGAAGTAGTTGAAAAATCTCGGAAGTGGGACAATCCACAAATCAACGCATGTCAACATCATCTTTCCCCCTTCGGAACCTTTCAAGTTTCGTCCAAAACTTTTTCTTGTATCCCCTCTAGTTTTCGAGATATCAGCCTGTATCGATCAGAACCACCCACCCTGTAAAGGGTGTACCAGAATGAGGCACTTTCCTTGCACCAGTGAATTCCTTGCGAAATAAGACGAAAATAATCAATAAAAAAGTGTCGAGGGGAAAAACCGTTTTCAAATGAGAGCCGTTGAAAGTTGGCGAATACGGGAGTACACTGTTGAAAATTTCGATTGTACTAAGAAAGTGTCGGAAGTTTTTTACATACACGGTATTGTAAAATTTACTCCACATTGTTCGAGTAATTTTGAAAACTGATTTTGCAAATTTGATGTACTTTTATATCCATTTTAATGTTCGATGGGAAACTAATTTCAATAAGCCTGAATTCGGTTAACAAAGTCACGTTCAGCAAATTAAAGAAACATGAGTATTTGGATTTTCGTAAAAATGTGCATTTAATAAAATGTACCCGTCGAGTGATTTTAAGAAACATGCGTGCATTGAATTCACTACACATGAGTGGTTAAATTAGTAACCAGCTCTGAAAATCGCATGCGGCGGTATTGTATTTTTACTGAACATTTGTGTATTGAATTCCCTACACATGAGTCATCCAATTACAATCCAGCCTTGAAAATCTAATACACCGGTATTTTGTTTTTACTGAACATTCGTGTATTGAATCTGCTACAGATGAGCGGTTAAATTAGAAACCAGCACTGAAAATCTCATATGCCGGTATTGTATTTTTACTGAACATTCGTATATTGAATTTAATACAATCAGGTAGTTTTATTCAGAAACATTTCTTTAGATTTGATAAACCTGTATTTTGTTTTTACTCAACATTCGTGTATTGAATTTACTACACATGATTGGTTGAATTAGAAACCAGCACTGCAAATCTTATATGCCGGCATTGTATTTTTTACTGAACATTCGTGTATTGAATTCAATACACTAAGAAAAAAATTTGATTGGATTTACTATATTTAGTTTTATATGTTTCAATGAAATCTGCTACTTTCAACTAAATATTATTCAAATCGAATAAATTAGTTTTCGTTCAAAGAAATAACGTATAATCAAGCACACCGTTAGTTACTCCAAAAAAATATTTTTTTCCGAAGTCCCGACGAAATATTCATTCTATTTTCTTGCTAGAATTTATTCATTCCAATTAAATATTCAACTCGAATTATAAACGTTTTTTGAAATGAACAAATTTTGATTGAATTAAGTAAAATTAACGAAATTTTTCGGTATCTCGGTCCTTCGAGCTCCGTAAGGGGATCGGAGGGGGGGTTGAGTGCCAACCGAGCGCGACTCCGGGTGGCGGATAGGAGGAAGGCCAGGGAGGCCAAGGGCTCGGTCTCCGACCTGGGGTGCCCCATGGCAACCGGCTAGGAGAACGGGGCCCAAAGGTGCCCAGGCTAGTTGGGGCCATAAGGGATCCGGCCGGCCTAAAAACTGGCCCAGGTGAACCAAAGCCCCAGCCGCGGACCAACTCCCCAAGCCTAGGTGGGAGCTATCGTGCCGAGGGCTGAATGGCACCGGGGTACGGTGCAATTAACGATGCCCTTGGGGCACCAGGCGACCCCCCATTGTATCCAGCCTTACCCCCGCACCCAGGCTCTGTGGGGGTGGACCGACCCTTCCTGCGTCAACCGGGCCACGCTCAGACCCATCGACGCGTGCGTCGCGGATCAGGGCTGGTCAACGATCACGCGGAGCCTTCTAAGGGGCCCGCTCGCCACAACCGCGCCACGGTGCCCTGGGTGCCAGGTTACAGCGGTATCTCGGGGAACGTACACGCGCACAATCATGCAAGGGCTGGGCCGTAGCAGGGACACCAGGCTTGGTGCTCACAAGGTCTCTGATCCAGGGACCTTCAGCCAAGCTGGGACCCTAGCTCAGCCCTGACAGAACCGGGCTGAGGGTAGTGATTGGACTCACTACCGGCCACTGGGAGACAGGCCAACACCTAGTGCAGCTGGGGCTCCGCATGGGACCCCTCTGTACGAGATGTGGAGAAGAATATATAACTTCTCACCACCCAACAGCGTGCTGCGTGGAGCTCGAAGGCCTCCACAGAGAGGCTTTCGGCGCATCCTACGCCAGCACCGACTCATTCGAGAAATTGGAGTGGACAGGCTCCTGCAATTCGCCAGACTTGCGGGGCTTAGTTCCACTCCAATGGACTAGGGGGCCCTACAGGGCCCGGGCACAATGGTCCGGTAGGACTGAGCGCCTGGCCACCACCCCCCCACCTCAATCCAATCAATTTTCGGTAAGAATATTTCGTCAGGACTCCGGAAAAAAATATTTTCTTTTGGATTAACGAATGGTGAGCTTGATTATACGTTATTTCTTTGAACGAAAACTAATTCATTCGATTTGAATAATATTTAGTTGGAAGTAGCAGATTTCATTGAAACAAATAAAACTAAATACAGTTATTCCAATAACATTTTTTTCTCAGTGTACAATCAAGTAGTTTCATTGAGAAACATTACTCTAGATTTGATACATTAGTATACTTGGATTTGTTACGGAAGTGTATTAAATATAGAATACTGTTATAGTAGTTATTACCAAAATGTATATTTTCGTTTGTTTTTTTTCCTATCCACTTATTGTATCGGTTATTGCATGATTTATACATATATTTATGTTTATCATTCACATACGTATTTATTTTTTATGTTTATCTGATCGGTATGTTTATGTTTGTACATTTGAGTTGAATTAGGTCAATCGATTTAAACTTGGACCAAGTCGAACTTCATTCATCGGATAATAGTTACATGTACGAACTTTCTGTTTTCGGTTTTTTAATGTTTTTTTCAGTCTTTGGGTTAAAATAAATTTATGTACCGGATTATACACAGTGAGTTTTCTCAAGTGTCCATTTTGGGAGGAACTTGAATCGGTTGATGCTCCGCCTTCTTCAATTTATATTGGCTCTTGTCAATATCCCTTTCTCCAAGCAACGTTGTTTGTCAAGACCTACACGTGTATTATGATAAGGTTCGTAGATGTAAACATTGAGTTCATCGGTACAAGGTATTTTAATTGAGTGTAAATATCAGAGAGAAAAACAAATCTGCTAGGAGAGAGGGATATTGACAACAGCCAATATAAATTGAAGAGGGCGGAGCATCAACCGAGTCAAGCTCCTCCCGAAATGGACACTTGAGAAAATTCACCCTGTATATTATACATTTCATATACGTATACACTAAAACTTGTACATTTCTTACATGAAACTCTTTCTACATCATTGAAATTCCCGGGTTTACTTTTCTTTAATAAATTATATTATGTTTGAGTTTTCGTAATCCAGTACATGGATGATACAAAAATAGTGTTATCTCAGTACGAGAGGAAAGGAAATTGACGCTGGTATTGATAAGACTTGTCATTATAACGTACAGGGCAACTTTTATTATTTATATACTAGAGAGATTATAAAATTATATGTGTGTGTATAATACACCATATTATACATCATCAGGATGGTAGAAATAGCATTGTGTTCGATCAAACCACTTTTTGTGTTTATATATTATCGATCCATATTATTCACTACTTTTCATAGTTATTATTACATGCATACTGTCCCTTGAATTTCTGCTTGAATATCTTATACACACATATATCTGTTCACCCAAAATTATACGCATCAAAATATTTCATATTGTACGATCAGATTTGAATTACATTTTTTTTTCTCAGTAAAAAATGTTTCGTTATTATCACATGGCAGCGCTTTGCTATAACTAGTCCTACTCAATTTCAACATCAGTTTGATATTTTTTAAATCTTCGTCACTCTCGTAACCCCATGTTATACAGTCCACTTTACAATCAGAAGGCAGATTTCAAATGTTCCATCGACATCAACTTTATATATTACTAATATACGTATCATTATTTGTAAATTGCAGCGATAGTGTGTAATGTATAAGAGGATACTAAAGGTCCTCAAATTAGTGTGCCTGTACATTATCTACGATATATAAGAACATTAAGCTGGCGTAATTACATACATCTAATCCTATGCGCCAGGTATTTGGAGATCATTCATGTTGATTTAGTTTGAAACATCAAATCTTACGTGGGAAAATATCAACTCAGAACTATCGTATTTGGAGAGTACATCTTATTCCTACCATTTAAACAAAAAAATTGAGTCGTTAAGTCATTCAGTTCAAAATTGGTTTATGAAGTCATTCAGTTCCTTAGTTAATTTGAAAACCTTTGGATCATACGATCGTGCTCTCCGCTTTTTGCTATCTCTTTTGTCTCCTTTCACAGGGTTAACACCAAGGAATACTCTGGAACCAAATATATAATTAACATGGTGTACTTTCCACATCAGGCATACAGGGGCTGTTCAATAAGTATCGGGACTGATTTTTTTCTGCTAATATGAAGGAGTTGAGGGGTGGCCTGTACAGGCGGGATCGGTAGTTGGGGATGTCAAGTAAGCTAGAAATCCCGACACCATTGCTCCTAAGCTTTTGGTGTCCATAGATCGTACCCGAAGTCAAAACGCGCTCTGTGCTCGCATCGTGAGTCGAGATGCAACGAACCACCAATCAGCGATGTGCAATCCGGTAGCGGATTTGTTCAGCCAATCGCGAAATTGAATCGTGTTATCAAAGTCAATTTTGTTTCATTGAAAAACAATGTTTAAATCAAAGAATCAAGTATTACATTATAATAAGCAAGTCTGCTACCGGATTGCGCAATGCTACTTGGTGTTTCGCTGCGTCTTGACTTTCGATGCGAACACTTAACACACTTCACTTCAGGCGCGATCTCCGCACACCAAAAGCTCGGAGGCAATGGAACTGGGTCTCCTAACGCACCTACCATAACTACCGTCTTTACCGTAACTACCAATCTCGATCATGAAGGCCGCCTTCCACCCCATCATATTAGCAGGAAAAAATCAGGCCCGATACTCATTAAACAGACCCTATATGTTCAGAGTTTTGAGCTTCACTATTCACACGCTATGAAATATTTCAAAATGCTCACAGTCACAGTGCATTGCAACAAACGAAGTCGGGCATTAGATTTGAATCGGAAACTCCGTCTTAATTGAAAATGCAGCAGAATCAAATATTTCAATCTAGGTTGCTTGGGTGTTCAAGATAGTTACCTTTGTATGAACTCGAGCGTACTGCTGAGTTTTTCCGGGTAAGCATATCCGAATATGTAATATGACAGGAATGTTAGCAATAGACCTTGTAACATATTCTCCGTTTTGATTGTAAGTTTTTGCTCCAGCACAACAACATATTGAGCATTTTCGTCGAAAAATGACTTTCCTGTAGGATAAAAAATTTCGAATTAACAAATCGAAAAACTGTAAATACATGTCATAACATCAAGATTATTTCTAATCAACTCAAATATATGGAAAAAAAACATATTTGCTTCAATGAGGTCTGAAATGGGACCAAATTTATCACAAACAAGACAGGGTGGCCACAAATATTGGAGAATAAAATTATATGACATTTCCGGGTTCTCCAGAACCTGAGGCGCGGTTTTTTCATGACATCATATTCAAATTTCCAAAAATTGTTAGCTTCAAGATTAGAAATTTCAAAAATTGTTACCTTCACGATTAGAAATTTCAATTTTGAAGACTGATTTTTAATTTTTATTTTTACCATGACGGAGATTGAAACTTCATGAAATTTCCTGGACCATTTGAAATTCCATGACATTTTTAGGTTTTTCAGATCTGTGGCCACCCTGCAAGATAGAAACATGTCTATATTATATGTACCTTTGATCATTAGAACTGGAGTCATGCCTGTTGCTTTCAGTGTGATTTCTTCAGTTGGCAAGGTATCCTGAGAATGATAAAAGGTCAAGTGAGGACAAAAGAAATACGAAATGAACGGGAACAACGTTGTTATTAACCTGATATAGCATCAGCGTTGGATGAATTTCTTTGAAACTGATCAATGATTATAATAATTATGAATACTGTGACAACTCCTCAACTCAAAGTGTGATTAGAAGGAAACAATAACTCACATCAACAACCATAAACAAAAGATCCGGTTCATCTCTCATGTAGTGGATAATCAATGGGAAGATGACTTCGTGATAGGGAGCCTTAGATCGCGTCGTAATGCAAGCACTATCTTTTGCAAGGCGTAGCATATTCAGGACATAGTTTTCTTGTGCTTCAATTGAAGTTGGTTTTAGCTTTCTGTTCTTGTGCTGCTTCATGACCGCCATAGATTTGAAGTATTTCAAGATGGATTGTGTTTTTTGTTCCAAAGATCTATTCCATGTATCCAACACAGGTTTCCCAAGAAGACGTGAAGCATGTCCAATGAGAGTCTTTGTATCATTAAAAAAGGGCCACTCAATGAAGAATTTTATCATATCTCGAGGTTTTTCGTTAATTTCTGCTCTCGGAGTTGGATAGGTATCATCCAGTAGTTGTTTGATTCTTTCGGTGTTTGAGTTCGGTGAAGTATAACATTAACATAGAACTGACCGTTTTTCTTCTTGAGACGCTTTAGTCTCATTTGGAGGTAGGAGTGGCTGATAATCAACGCATCCGTACTCATCCTGTTTCCGAGAGACAGATGATATGGACGAACTTTTACTGTCGCTTTCGTCGGAGCCAGTTTCAGCAGGTCGTTTACTAGTTGTACGATTTTCTTTCCTGTAGTGTACTGCCGTGTATATTTGTGCCCGAAGAGATTCCATTCCGCTTCCTACGATTTCACCACCAATTCTATCGCTAAAACTTTGAGGGTACTTTTCGAATATTCCTCGGGCTATTCGTTCAGCGGTTTTTCTCGACGAATCTTTCAGATCTTGTAGCATGTAGTTCACAATAACAGCTACCATGGCACGTCGGTCGTCATCTCTCACCAACTGCTGGTTCTCGCAACTTTGAACGAGACGTTGTGGAAATCTATACCATAAATTCGCTCCAGAAGTCATATCAGGGTCTTGTACGGATAGCTCACTGGTTACAGTTGAAGGTTGAGTCGAAGTTGATTCTGTTAGTGCAGCTGAAATTTATAAACCAACAGAGGATTTGTAAGTTATTTAAATGAGATGCAACCCTGCAGAGATCTGTAAATGCAAATAAATTTACGAATTAGGGTCGATGGTTGCTGTTCAGCCTTTTTTTCAGTCGATGCATGTTGCCAATGTTGTCCCTCTGGTATTAACATTAATGTTAAAGTCGAAGCAGCAGTTTTTGCCATATCCAAAAGAACCTCGTCTTCGTCTACTATTGTACCATCTTCTTCTAGACTCACCTGTGTTCAAGATATCATGACGATAAATAATCATATAGCGAGTATTCACGAAAATGACAAGAATCTTTGGAGAGGTATATTAGACGGTAAGAAATATTTGTGAACTGCTGGAAAGAGGATCAATCGTAAATTTGAGGGAAATGTTAGTGACCTGATAGCTTCCTTCGGCAAGACTCAATTTAACAATTGCCTTGTCGATTAGCTCTTGCAATGCTGACGCTTTGATAGCTACTTTCTTGGCACGGTCATGCGGGACTACCTTGAACACCGACATCATGCACACAATTCTGGACACAAAACAAACAAAGGAGAAGACAAAATTTGAAAATACTAAGTTGCGTTGATCGTGATTCTTATTATCCTTTAAAGTTCATCATGAGTCTCGAGATCGATGTCCCATATTCATAGTCATAACTGATGATATCAGTTCACAAAGTCGTAAGTCAAAGAATATGATCAAAACGTCAACCATCCAGTGGACAAAATATGAAAACTTGTGACCCTTGCAACTGATATTTTGTGTTATCACTTTATTACGAGTTTGTGAAGCTACTCCTACAGCTAAGACTTTAGAAAAGTGACTCCTAAGATGATGAGTTACAATTTTCTGAACTGATTTTCTGATTGCCAACTTTGTGAATAGGGGACATCAGTGGTTTAATAACTTACAAGGAGTCATCGTTATCTCCACTGCACAGATTCCACTCGAACTTCTAAGAGTGTTTTCTGGTACCAAAAGATGACATTCCTGCTAGACAACTTTCCAGAATGAGCTTTCATATTCTTAATGTACCAGTAATATCATGTATCGATGAGCGTTATGCATAGGACTTGCAAATCGCCCTCAACTGATTCAATTGTGCTTGGCGTCATGAGATCCTTACTTCAGAGCAAACATTCAGAAGAATGGCCAGAAGACGAAGCCCATCATGTTCCATTCCACCTAAAATAAGCCTGTGTTTTCTTGGAAGGCCCGAAGATATAGTATTATCGACAAATGGTGAAATATTCGACGGAGGCTATGATGCTTTGAACTTTTTCTCAGGAATAACTCTTCCTCACTTGAATATGGTTTTATATTATCAAAATGTGAGTTGACATGCCGAGAAACATTCATAACCAGACATAGTAAGCTTCAAATACATAATCCGCGGGTGTGAACTAGTTAAATTGATAAAATTATATGAGAATCATGTAAAAGCAAATCGGAGTACTCAATGAAACTTGAATAAAATCTCACTAGTTATACTGCTAAAATCAGTCTGAGCAGCTCCTAAGCTTCGAACGGGTCTGGAAATAGTCCTGGCGAGTCCTCCACCACAATAAAATAGGCCTCCGTAACTCATGCAACTAACTTCGGAAGGATTCCTACCACGTCTAGAAATCTTTACGCATACAGAGCCTGCTGAAAATTCGTTAACAAAATGAACTAGAAAGTGGAATGCTTCCCAAGGCTTCCCAATTTGAGAAACTATTTATTTTTCATGACTGTTTGATTTTTGGATTTTTAGTATGTGATTATGTATAATATATATATTTTCAATAAGATCTGTGGGTTTGAAGATTTCTAGTCAATGTAGGAATCCTTTCGAAGTAAGAGGCATGGGTCACGGAGGCCTATTTTACTGTGGTGGAGGATTTGTCACGACTATTTCCAGGCTCATTCAAGACTTACGAGCTGCTCAGACTGCTTTGAACTACTATAACGATTATGATTCAATAGTAAGATTTCATTGAAGATTCGTTCAATGCTGTGATTTACTTTTAGATGATTCTCATACAATTCCATCAATTTCACTAGCTCACACCCACCGATTATGTACTTGAGGCTTTCTATGCCTGGCTATGAATGTTTCTTTCTATGTTGACTCACATTTTGATCATATAATACCATATTCGAGTGAGGACAAATTAATGCTAAGATATAGTCCAAAGCATTGTAGCCTCCGTCGAATATTTCGCCATCTCTTGATAATACTATAACTTGGTGCCCGCCAAGAAAACGAAGGCTCAGTAGATAGAATGGAACATGATAAGCCTCGTCTTCCGGCCATTCTTCTGAATGTTCACTCTGAAGTAAGAATCTCATGACGCCAAGCGCAATTGAATGATTTGACGGCGATTCGCACGTCCTGCATAACGCTCATCGATACTCTACATTACAGGTGTGTTAAGAATATGAAGGCCTATTCCGGAGAGTTATCTAGCTGTCATCTCATCTTTCAGTACCAGGAAACGAGTCATTTATATCGGCTTGCGAACCAATCCGTAGTTGGGTTTGACGCATAATAGATTGCCTACGTTATAAATATGAAGTTTCTCTGTGCTGGGCAATGAATCAAGTGGTAAACATTCATATCTCAAGAATTTGCCCAATCCATAGGCACGTGAGTGGGGTGGAAACGATGTTTCAAGTACTTCACATATTATGAATATATTGTCTCCATCAGACAACAATATAACAACTCTACCAATTTCGACTTGATACTGATAGCCCTTTTGACTCACAAACAGACCATCACCTTTTTTAAAAAGCACTCCTTTTACAACTATTTTCGTACATTCTTGCAAATTGTCAGGCAGATGCGCAGCTCGTACTGCGTCCTGGATTTGTTCATTATAGAGTTGCATGGCAAACATGGTGTTTCCTATCATTTCCACATCACACCTTATGTCCCCACCAGACCGAATAAAGCTTTGAAAAAGTTCGTGTTTGATGCTCAATGATTTTGTTACGTTGATGTAATTTCTAATGAATCTAATCACTCTTTTAAAAAAAGTGTGCTTACTTTCGAAACGGAGGGTCCAGACTTTCATTAATGGCCCGAATTGGAGAATTAATTCTGGGTAATGCAAGAGAAAATGATGTTTCGGACGGAGTGCTGTCTCAAAGTTTTGTCTTAAGGCAATGTACTCGCTGATCACTAACCGTAAATATGGAATGCAGGATTTATGTATTTCCGGTGCGCAAATTATTTCTATTATTTCTGTAAGTAAAATGACACACTTCCAAACGTCATTATCAGCATTCGCAATTTTTCCTTCTATCAATAAAGGAAATAATCTAAGGAACGTCCAAAGCTGCCAAGCTCCACCTGTAATTTTTTTCGCTGATTTTGATATCATGCACGGTTTATCCCTACGATCGACTTCTGAATATTTAAATGAATTGATTCGATTGTTGAGGAATTCATAAGAAAACCACTTCATTTTGACAAAATAGCTGATAAATAATTTCATATCATATGCTATGATACCTTCTAACACATCATGCCCAAGACAGGGTGGCAGTCCAGGAGCAGCTACATGATAAAATTGTAATTTATTGAATTCAGAGTTAAATTTGATTCCTTGATTATCGAAGGCTGGCGTCACACTTTCGGTTTCGATAGCTTTAATAATTTTTTTATAAGAGTCAACACTGCGAGTTTCATAAGTTTTCAACACGCCATCTTTACTATAGAATTCACTTCTCTTCATCAAACAATATCGACAGAAATAGCTTGATGTACTAAAATTTTCGACAAAACCACCGAGGGAGTGACTACCCAGATTATCCCCAGCAATAAATACAAGGGTCCCAACTATGACCTCCCCGGAATCTAATTTAACACCTTCAGTTTCATTTTTTTTTTAATCTTTGACAATTCTCCCATAAACTTTTTTGTGGTCAAATAATTTTTCCCGACACAAAGCGACAAGTTGCATCGAATTAGTATGTGAACGGATGTGATCTGGGAGATTTCCAATATTCAAATAAACAGCCAGTATTTTATATTTCGTTTTAGCGGATCCTATCGGATTAACAACTTCAAAACTATCCTGATATAGAATCACTTTCAGCCCTTTTGGATTTTTTTTGAAAAAACGGATTCTGTTTGTAAATTGATCCGTCAACGAAGTCTCTCAAGGTATTACTTTCACTTTGTATAGGACCATCACACTGCAGCTCATCATCTAAAGACTTATTATTGAATAGTTGCTTTATCGTTTTCTCTACAGGTACATAGTGAAAAAAATTTTTCCCATCATTTTTGTCACCAAGCCAAATTTTGATCGGTTTCACGTATGGAAAATTTTTCTCGTAGAAGTTCCTACGTTTCAACGACGTGCCTAATGCATCAAGTACCTTCTGGAAGGGATGATTATCAAAAACCTCCTGCAATATGGCACTAGCCTGATCTACAGGGATATTTTCTTGACTGAAACGGGATGAGAGATTGTTTTTTGAGATTTCTTGGCCAAACTCATGCACACTACACATCTGCGATACAATATATTGGATCGTCGACACAGGAATCATGAACTGTGCCTCTAATTTGAGGAAAAACTGTGCCAAATGGAGCAGAAATGGATCGGCTGGCGAAACATCTGTGCTATTATTTGCTGAAAGGTTTGAAGTTTCCTCTGCTAAATCATCACTATGTTGTTCGCCACAACATTGTTCACCTTCTATATTGTTATCGACAACTGAAGTTTGATCGTTCAATGAACCCGCAGTTATTTCTACATTTGAATCAATGATTGATATGTTTTTATGATTTTTAGATAAATGTGCGGTGAAAGAATTCAATTTCTGATATGATTTCGTACAGTTCGGGTACGGGCATTCAACATTAGTGCCATCTTTGATATGATATTTCAAATGCTTCACAAAAGTATTTTGCGTATCGAAGATCTTCTTGCATAATTTCACATTACACATATAGTTAGCATTTACGTTTACAAGTCTACCAACTCGTGGTGTCTGCGAAGTTAACTCTACACGCTTAATCCGAAAATTGTGCGATCGAATCGAATGAACTCTTAGAGACCCCTCTGATTTGAATAGTTTCCTGCAATGGCCAAATCCGCAAAATATATTGAGACTCAAATTAGAATGAAGTTTGCGATGACTTGGGTGCTGTTTTAGACTTTTTGTCGTACAACTACAAAACCGGCAATAAAACATTTTCTCAAAAATATTAGGAGCAGAGTATAAAAAATCATTTACTAATAGACGTTCCTGCTATGCTACTCAAAATTATATCAATTTCATTTTGATAATGACGGCCTGGAAGTGGGCCCCGATATCTACTTGCAGCTTTTGCAAAACTGTTATTCAGCTCGTTAAACGCAATGTCTATTGAGGGCCTTTGAAATAGGTGTACACAAAAGCAACACATACAAAATAATATGCAATACAAACTAAATAATTCGCCTATTTCCATCAGTTTTACAGGATGTGGTGACCATGCAATTAACGGATGATATTTTAACAGAATAGTGTTGTGAATTGGTTCGCACGGTGCGATATGAGGTATACTGAAGGATCTTTGAAAATCGTAGTTTACACTTTTGTTATAATATTTATCTGCAATCTTTCATATGTGAAACGTTGCTTCAGAAGATTAACTTGTACATTACTGACCTGCGTAAGTAGAAATGGCTCGGGCTGCACAAATGAATGACAGATTTTCAGCTTAGATGATGGCACGGAACCATCCAAGGTGCTGGAAACAGAAAATTCTTTAAAATATGTGAAATTGTAGAATAGTGCTGGTTTTCACCAGTAACAGATTCATCAATCGATAATAGTGATTACTCAAAATCAAAATTGATGGAGCTATGTTACGCCGTTGTTTTTGTAGAAAGTTTATGATTATTAATTATACTATACAGAACAAGCGTACAAACCGAGCTATTACACGGCTAACTTTTCAACTTGCGGAGTAAAGACGTTCTTTTAGGTGCCTCCGATTAAAAGCTAACCTATCTGACAACTCTATACCGATACGCCTGGTCCGTATGACTACAGTCTTATGACAAATCTTTTGTTTGTTAGGAGTTCGATGCTTTGTGGCGATGTGCAGCTTTTCAACTACTGTTCAAGGAAAGAAATTCAAGATCATGTCAAATATTGATTATTTACCAGAATCAGCAGCTATGCCTCGAGCTGCGCCTTTAGACGAGGCACAGGTATTCATTCTGCGTAGGTCTCGAATGGTATTTGAATGGATTGACAGTACATCGAATGAATATTTTACAACAAGTAGGCATGAATAATAGTTTTTTCCAGAAATTATGTCGCCCCACATGGGGAGAAATGCAGAATTATACAATTTCTTGCCTTAACCGATTAATTTTTGCAATAAAACTTGCACACAGTGCAATTTTTAGGGTGTGAATACGTTATTCTTCATAGGATAATCTATTTCCGGTCAAAATGGGTCATGAAACTGAGTTTTATGGTGAAATTTTGAAGTAATGCAAAAGGCGCTGAATTCGAAAATATTTTTCAAACTTTGGCGACGTTAAGACTCGAAGGGCCTATGAGATCGAACGAAGCATGGTGAGTCTGATATTTTGACCCGAGGAAACCCCTAGCAGTTTGGTACAAAAGCGTGAACCCGGAGTCGGCACACTCTCCATGTCAGTTCATCATACGATATTAACGTACATAAAAACCGGCATGTAACCTGCGATACAGAATACATTCGACTTCAGCGAAATTTGACATGGCTTATACGCGGCACTTTCAGGTCGACTACGCAATACGTATACTATTATACATTTGGAAATAGACTTTTTGTTTGGGACAAACCTTCATAACATGGTAATTACCATATGAAGTACAAATTATCACCCAATATCTCGGAATATTCGGACAGTATATACAAATAAGTTCAGATTACGGTGGCATCAAATACCTCGCTATTGAGTAACCGTTCCCGTGCACGTGGTGGGTGGATAATAATAGTGACGCGTGTTTAGAATTGTCGGTGAAATCGAACCAGCAAAATTACGAAAACCTCAGGCTGAATCATGGCATGGAAATATCATAGCGTAGAACTTAGCTGCATTAATTGTAGTAGCCTTACTCACCGTTAAATCACTCAGCGTCTAATTACAGGTGAACCGCTACAGAATTTAGCTGCACGTGGTCGAGAAGTGCAGCGGAAAGGAGGATGGTGCGCCGATACGGCGGAAGTTGCGCGTTGGTATAAACACGGAAACTGCGCACGCATGAAACTCTGATCGTAGAACTTACATACTATATTGAATGTAGTCTTACTTACCGTCACAATACGTCTCGGCGTTTTATTACTGATGAACCACCATGGAGTTGTCTCTATTAATTGCTAGCTTACTGCCACGGCTTCTGCACGTGGTCGAGATGTGCAGCGGAAATGTATACGATGCGCCGCTACGAAGGAAGTTGCGCGTTTGCTTTGTAACAATTGACGAGTTTGATTCTGGACCCCCTGAAGCTGGGCGCATGTTCTTTTCTCTCTGGTATCGACAATTAAGAAGGAAAGAAAAAGACAGTAGACCGTGGGGCGTGGTGCAACTTCAGGGGGTTCAGAATCAAACTCGTCGATCTACAAACGTAATCGATTCTGAGCCTGAGGTACCAGCGCGTCGACGTTCGACGCTACGCGTACGCTCTGACGTCACAAACGGGCTGTTGCCAACCTTCGTTCCCACTGTTTCAGCGTCCCGCCGCGCCGTTCCTTATTCAGCGCTATGAAAGCCAATACGAATTTAAAGTTTTTGAACTGGGAGATGAATGTTTAGTTACAGCGCAAAGTCAAATAATCATTATAATGATACCAATTATTGGGGAATAAGATTCCATACTTTTTAATGTTATGGATATTATTGGTTTTGTAGTAAAAATAGGTTCACGAAGTGTAGGTAAGTACCGAGAAACTTGAAGCTCTACATTCTTGTGATCATTTTGATAAGATGTATGATTTTTTTATTTGTAAATCTTCAAAATCCTAAAATATACCTACATGTTTTAAATAAGGGAATAAATTCGAACGTAAACTGTTATATCATCGTCTCCCAGTTCACAAACTTTAAATTCGTATTGGCTGTCATAGCGCTGAATGAGGAACGGCGCGGCGGGACGCTGAAACAGTGGGAACGAAGGTTGGCAGCAGCCCGTTTGTGACGTCAGAGCGTACGCATAGCGTCGAACGTCGACGCGCTGGTACCTCATTGTAGACTCAAAGCAAGCTCTAGCTGTCATCGTGTGTATGACGATGATGATACGGAACCTCGAAATGCGACCGTGGAGTGAAACAATAGTGGACGTGAAGTTCCTCGAAATAGTATATTATGTAGCATGCTCGTAAACAAACTGTTTCTAGGCGAGGATGATATTTTCATCCATAATTTTTATGGTTAATTTTTTCGGTATTTGTATGAAAAAGCACAAAATTCATAAGTTTGTAGGTTAGAATTACTGCGCATACATCAATCACAAGTCAGTTTGGCGATGCGCATTTCGAACTCCGCATCAAAACTGCCTTATAAAGTCTTAAGAAGAATTGCTTCAGATTGACTGCAAAGCATTCCATTTCAAATTCGAGGCAGCGAAAAACGAGAATAAGAATAAATGTCTTACGGGAAGACTGATTCCGCGAGTCTATAATTGCACCAACGAAAGTCTGTGCTTTGAGAACAAGATTCCTTGCGAGTTCTCGCCATAAGAGCTGAAGCTGCAGCTGCGGAAGGTCTCAACTACAAGGAACTTGGCAAATTGTGTCGGACCGATGAGCGGAGTACGAGCGAGTGGTTATGAGAACTTTCCTGCCAAAATCCATGACGTTGTCCTGACTGACGCAGACATTCCGATATTTCTGCGAAAGCGTTCTGTACGATCTCAGCATTCGTTCTTAGACCCAATGATAGTGTAACTTCGAATCAAATGTTCGTATTCATGTGATAATACTCCTCAAATAGACGCACAAACGCCTTAGGAGAGTGACATTTTCATCTGACATAACCTAAGTCCATCGATTTGAAATCATTATCGATCGAATCGCGAAGCTTATATACTCTAGCTGAAGAATATATAACCTCTGTTAAAAATTTGTTTTTCCTTGCTCCTCCCAGCTGAGGCCCGAATCACCCGACTTCTCCAGGTTTTCCCTGTTTTCCGTTTTCGCCCCGGAAGAATTGAAACGAACTACGCACCGTCCCCACAGCGTGCCAATCCGAATCGATCATCTGGCCAATATAATGGGGTTGTCATTATTTTGAAATGAACTAGTTGGACATTCGTAGTAAACCATTGGAAAAATATGATATTTGAATGATGATAATGAATCACGCAAATCAGATGCTGGTAAGAATATATTTGTGGACCTGTAAGGACAACAGAAAATAAGTGATCCAATCCATACAACAAATTGCACCAACCAACCTAATTCTCATTCGTACGTGCAATTACTCCGGGCTACATGAAATTGATTCTCAGCGAGCGACGACAGGCTGAATGAAATTGACGTCCAGACTCGCGATGACCAAACTTGAGCAGAAAATATATTGTCGGGTATGCGACGACTAGACAGGGTCGACTTAACTGACACATACGTTCACAACCACCAAATTGGAACACAAAATACACCCTCAGGCTTGTGACAACTAGACAGAGTTGACTTGGCTGATATTCACTCTCGTAACGAACAAACCTAAGCACAAAATCAGATCAGTTCTGTCACTTCCAAGCTCTTTGATTTACTTTCGGTGCTCACAGAAACCTCCGTTGTAGAGTTTCTTGCATCGTCCAACTCATAATCTGATCATATTCGTTTGAACTAGTAGGTCAGCGAACACGATTTAATACCGACATCCAGATGAATATTTTGCAGGTGCGTCACGTTATTTTCCGTCATTTGGCATATAATTTTAGTGATTTCACCAGTGTGTCCTGCAATAGATTATGCATTCTGAGCAATTTTTACTCGCATTTTCACACATGTCAACATCAATCTTAATAGTCGTTGCAAGCCTAACGATATATTTTGTGCCTAAGTTTGTTTGTTACGAGAGTGAATATCAGCCAAGTCAACTCTGTCTAGTCCTCGCATGCCTGAGGGTGTATTTTGTGCTCCAATTTGGTAGTTGTGAACGTATGTATCAGTTGAGGGTAGGAGATACTGAAATCTGAGTGAAAAAATTTCCCAAAAATCGTTTTTCGGTTTTTCACGAAAAAGTGTTCTCTGAACTCTTATCTACATGTACACAAAGCCTTGATCCGAAAAAAAATTTATTACACTCTGTATACTCGATAAAACGTAAAATATTGGGACAGGGATTTCCAATTTTTCATACTTCTCTTAATGCGATTTAAAACTGTAAAAAAATGTACTGTACATGCATTTTTCAATCTATGTATGTAGCAGTGATGAAGTTTCGGAACCTCTCATTCTTGGGTATAAGCCGAAATACAACGGATCTGAATGAAACCTCTTATTTTTGACGTCGGCGCGAGATGGCAGTCTTCGCTTGTGTGGGAATACCGTCTGTAATACCGTGAATTATAGTATTGAGAAAATTGTATCTTGCCCAAAAGCATTTTGAATTGTCAATTAACTTGTTTAAAATGAGTACCAACAGTATTAAGAAAGTACAGTTAGAAGATTTATTATCTGATTTCTCTGTGAATCTGTATTCGTCGAATAATAAGAAGTAAAAGATTCGGAATTCATCAAGCTCCGTTAAATGTTTAACCGCCGTAATATTTAACGCCCCGTTAAAGTGTTTTGTTTCCATCGAAATTTTTAACCAGCGTAATAGTTTCAACGGCTTGTTAAAAATGACCGCCGCGGTTGCTGAGCGACTTAGTACGGGAGACCCACATACAACGATAGATACTTGCAATCGCAGTTCGTTGTCGTTGAATGCACGTGAATCCTACAGACACACACAACTCAACTTACGCATTTTTTTAACAAGACACGCGGTTGCTCAGCAACTGCGGTGGTAATTTGTAACGAGCCGTTAAAACTATTACGCTGGTTAACAATTTCGATAGAAACAAAACACTTAAACGGGTCGTTGAATATTACGGCGGTTAAACGTTTAACGGAGCTTGATGAATTCGGGCATAAATCTAATCATATGTAACAAAAACAAAAAAAAAAGCAATTTTTGGAGTTGAAAGCCAGTCTTCTAATTTCACTGCTTTGTTATATTTGTCACCTCATTTCAAACAAGTTATGTGAGTTTGAAGGTCTCCGGTCCGTATAGGAATTCTTCGGAAGCCAACGACGTGAGCTCCGAAGGCTATTTCACTGAGGCGAAGGACCATTTACAGGCTCGATGGAAGCTTAGAAGCTGATTGAACTGCCTCAAACTAGTGTAATGATCGTGTATGACAATAATGACCAGACTCTAGTCCGAGAAGACTCAATTCGATGAGGAAGAACCAACTTTGTCACCTGCGTCAAATATTGACCTGCCGCAGGATATTACTACTAAGCTGGGCTCGCCAAGAGAACGAAAGCCCATTCTGGAGAGTTATACATTTATGTTACATGCTTCATATTGAAGTACCAGGAAACATCCCTCAAACCTTGGGCCAGATCTGTTATTCGGAGGTCTGATCGACTCCTTGTAAGAGGCGGTAGCGCAGGCATCCAAAATGTAAATTCTACTCGACTATTGTTAAGGAAGCCAACTTTGACAACAGAACGTGCTTGAAGTGTATCAATAAACAAGTCTGGAGATACCTTGGTTCATGGAATCATTAGAAGCTAAGATTTTGCAAATACCTTCAAATAAAACCTCAAATCGATTTATCTCAAAACTATGTTTTTGCAAATTGAAAAATCTCCCTGCGTCTCAACTTTTGTCGTAGACTTCTGAAATTTTTAGGGCACATTCTTACCCACATTATCTACAAATTGACGTCAGATTATGAAAATCGAGACAAAATTACACCTTTTAGAAAAAATAATTAAAATGAAATTTTGTACTTTTTACAAAAAAGAGTGTCAAAATCAAAGTATCGTAGCTATCTCAAAAAACCGACGTAGTTTTAGAGCTTGAGCATCCGCAAACATGTGTGTGCAAGACTAGTAAGATTCACAAATAATTGGAGCGCAGGGAGGTGTTCGAATAAAGGCTATTTTTGGAGCATGATGAGCTGTAACTCTGTATCTATTATTTCGAATGACTTGAAATTTGCACAGAATCTATATTTTCAGATGGGAAACATGTGTGTAAAACCTCATTTGAAAATTGCGCTTGGTTTAGATGAGCTGATTTCAGTATCTTCTACCCTTAAGTCGACCCTGTCTAGTCGTCACACGTCGCATACCCGACAATATATTTGTTGCTCAAGTTTGGTCATCACAAGTCTGGACGTCAATTTCAATGTGTTACACTTTGTGTCTTCACGTAAGATGAAACATAATTACCATGTATTATTGTCGACGAAGTGTAAAAACTTCAACAATCAATCATACTCATTCTCATTGTGAACTTGAGTAAATTCCACAATTTTATGACGAGTTTGAAAGAGATTCCCCTAAACTCTCTTTGCGGCATTGGATTTCGGTAACTTGACAGGATGGATTGAACTCAGCATGTGTTTGTTAAATCCGGAGAGATGTTAAGAAAATTTTTAGTACTGTAGTAGAGGCAAATTCACAAACACAGTACTATTTCTGTACAAGCTGCAGCATATCGTTTTTGAAAATACGTAATATTCGTAATATATTCTTGCAAATCTGCAACCGATGCTTAGGGATTTTTCCGACAGTCTAGAATTTCTAAACGTGCGTCTCGTTTGCATCGTAATTGGGCGAAAAACTCACACGATAAATTGACGAATCTGAGACATTTACTGAGCTGGTGTTGCTAACTTATTGTTAATGAGAACGGTTGACTTATTTCGATATCAGATGATAGTAAAGTCAGAAGCTGGTTCGAGCTGGTTTGCAAATTGGATGAAAATGTACCGTGATTCACTTTGCTGTAATGAATTTGTAATTTTACAAATCAGTTGTTGAATTCACAATCCCAGACGTTTGTTAAATTTGCTAAATTCCCCAGCAAATTTCGAGCAATGTATCTTGAATTTCCAATCACAAAACATTCGCCAAAAAAGTATTGCGAATTTAATGAACGATTGACTTATTTTGCTATCAGATGTAGTAAAATCAGAAGCCGGGTTGCAAATTGCATGAAAATATACAAGGATTCACTTTGCTGCAATGCAACGCCGGCGACTATTGTGTGGAAGGTGTGGAGATCTCCACACTTGGAATTTTTTGAGTGTGGAATTCCACACTCGAAATCTTCAGACAAAAATTATAATTGACAAATACGTATAATAATATCTTGGTTTTAATCCGAAAGAAATGTGGGATTCTCCATATACATGGAGAAATCGCAAAAAAGGGTATCCCTGCGGTTGAGACGGGCCAAATACCGATGTTCTGGGAATTTAGTTCAAAAATGTTTTCTAGGATTATATGTGCTCGACGGTTCATAACTGCATAGCCCCCGCTCTTCTCTCCGGGGATCAAAAAATTCCGTTTTGTGCAATCAATTTTTTCATCCAAAGACTCGATGCGCGGATCCTCGTATAGAAAATCATGGGTATTTACTATAAGACTTCTCATGCAAAGTACCTAGGGCGCGAGGAGCTACTTCCAAGGTTCCGGAAAAATTCATCAAAGTCAAAAATTGCATTATCTAGAAATCTAACCTATATAACAAATACTTTTTCTCCGCTATTTTAGTGCTCCAGGTGTATTTTACCACCACGAAGTATTTTAGATTCTTCTGGGCCATGTGCGCCACGTTGAAAATAACGATTTTTTCACGTTTTGCCATTTTTTCTTTCTACCATTTCGATATCAGTGCATTTCGACCACATTTTGAGACCCCCCCCCCCCCCCCCCCCCCTCCAACTCCACACTCGAAATTATCGGAAGTCGCCGGCCTTGCTGCAATGAGTTTGTAATTTTACAAATTATTCGTTGAATTCACAATCCCAGACGTTTGTTAAATTTGCTGGATTCCCCAGCAAATTTCAAGCAATGTATCTTGAATTTCCAATTACAAAACATTCAGGAAAAAAGTATTGCGAATTTGATGAACGGTTGACTTATTTTGATATCAGATGTAGTAAAATCAGAAGCTGGATTGCGAATTGCTTAAAAATGTACAGTGATTCACTTTGCTGCAATGAATTTGGAATTTTACAAATTATTTTTTGAATTCACAATCGCAGATGTTTGGTAAATTTACGAAATTTCTCAGTAGATTTACAGCACTGAACAATAAGTTTACAATCACAAAGTATTTGCCTCACAAGTTTAGCAGATTTCGGATACGGTCACGTATTTTTCCAATGAAGTACGGCGAAATCGAGTATTTTTTCGCAAATTTGAGAAATAAATATAGTAATTTGGTTCACTGTACTGAATTTGTAATTTTACAAGTCTTTTGTGTAGTAAATTCACGAACATTTTTAACAGTGTAGATGAGAGACCATTGCGGGGCTGCTATACGAGGCTATTGAGGTTCGTAGCGTGGCACTCGCCACCTTGATCTCGCCAACCGACAAAATGACAAGCAAGCCGTGACGATAGATTATAGCTGAGCTACGGTGCTTTCTTTCACTTGAGCAGTCACAGCAGGCCTGCTTCGATGGCACTGATCTCTATTATACACTGGATAGGGTATTGTAATGGGCAAAGTTGTGCCGATTTGAACGCCATGTTGCTTGTAGTACATTTGTCAATTTCAATATGGCAGCACCCATAATCGACGCGGTCGCGCGTGATTGTTAGGGTTATGTTATAGTCGAGATGGACTAAGAAATATAGTGCCAGTGGTGGTATTAACACATATCAAACTGAGAAACCGAAGGCATGATGGTCTGAAAATATTGCGGCAAATAAGATGGGGTGGAGGCAGAAGATTGCACAAATGAGTATCCTGCATACAATCGTGAGGTTATGTTTACTTTTCCGGGTCTAATTTTGCTATTTTTATATAATTCACTTGCATGATTCATTTATACAAGTTTATAGATTTCCTCCGAAAGATCTCGAGACCCTCGAAGTGTGGTTGGAGGAGATTAATTGAGGACTCACTTTTGCCCCTACAAATAATAGCAGGCTCGCTACTCGATTAATTTCAAAGCTGAATGCTTTGAGAAAAGAAAGAGTTACGTTACGGCCACGAAGTATTCCTGGCAGGTGACGATCCTTATCATCATTGGACTCTGGAGATGAATTGAATTTCCATGACAAAATCATTGACAAATTTCGCTGTGACGAAAAAGTGTTTTTGTAACACCTGCATGGGAAGTTCGACTTCGCGCACCGAAAATTACGCGCGAAACGCCCGATTCCGCAACATTTCTGAAACTGTTAGGTAATGTTGGAAAACTGTTAGGTAATGTTCATTACGATACAGTTTTCTGAGCTAAACAGCGCCATCGATCGTGATATATGTTCATTACGATACAGTTTTCTGAGCTGAACCAGCGCCATCGAACGTGACAAGTAAGGACTACGATCACGTCTGCTATCTTGCGACCTTTGCGACAAACTTCAGATTGGACAACTGCTTCTAGGTTGAGGTTAGGATCAGTCAGATTCGAGGTGACAATCACGACGTCGTGACAATCAACAAGTTGTGGATCTGCGCGAGAATTTTCAGGAAATGACGGATAGTGACAGTGACTTCGGCGATTCGATACCGCCAGAATTGCTATTAGAAGCCAAAGGTGTCACAGAAGACTTGTTGCCCGAAAAATCAAAAACAAAATACACCGCTGTCCACAACGAATTCAAGGCATGGAGAAAAACCAAGAAAACTAGTTCCTTCGACGAATCCATACTACTAATATATTTTAAAGAGCTGGCTAAAACTATGAAACCGTCAACCTTATGGGCGCGCTACTCCATGCTGAGACTCACCATAAAGGTCTATAACAAAGTGGACATCAGTACTTATGGGAGTTTAAACGCTTTACTACAAAAGAATAGTACTGGATTTGAAAGTGAAAAATCTAAAGTTTTTAGTCCAGAAGAAGTGAAGAAATTTTTCACCGAAGCACCCGACAGTGAATACTTAGCTACAAAGGTAGAATATCCTACAATACACATATACTGATCAAGCATCATTAACCAGATCATAATTGGATTTATCCGATTCTGAATGACTTTGAATGATACACGGTGTACATTTACAGAACTATATTTACTGTGCTATTTTGCAGGTCGCTTGTGCCTTTGGAATTACTGGCGCATGTCGAAGACAAGAACTCTGCAATATGACGACTAGTGATATCGAGGATCGTGGAAACATGATCGTGGTTAAGATACCGGTAACCAAAACAAACATCCAGCGATCTTTCACTGTAATTGACGAGTTCTACAATATTTACAAAAAATATGCAGCTCTGCGACCAGTAAATACAAAGGGCAATCGATTTTTTTTTAATTATCGGAAAGGAAAATGCACCCAACAGTTCATTGGCATCAACAAATTTGGTGGCATGCCCAAACAAATTGCCACATTCTTAAATTTGCAAGATCCCCAGCTGTATACAGGTCACAGCTTTCGTCGGACATCAGCAACCCTACTAGCTGACTCTGGAGCTGACATCATGACCCTAAAACGTCATGGTGGCTGGACATCTGACAAAGTCGCCGAAGGGTATATAGAAGAATCAGTTGGCAGTAGGAAAAAAATCTGCAAACAGATCACAGGATCGATAATGTCGACAGCATCTACTTCAACAGAAAGTCCTGACTTGGTGACACTGGGAACGAAAGAACCGCTGAAAGCACACGATATGAATACTACTTCATCAACGTCGAAGAAATCCAGCAACTCCATTACAGATAAAGAGAATCCAAGATCTATTCCAACCGTCGACAAAGATGTTTCGCTCCAGTTCAATAACTGTTCTAATTTTACCATCAACTACGTTCAAAAAGAAAACAAATGAATACACGAAGAGGAAAAAAGCTGTAGAACAAGTTGCAAAAAACTAGAAACAAAGCTTGCTCCTATAATTTATTTCGTTTAATATTTCTATACGAAAGCATATAAAAAGACTTAAAACAAAGTTAAGTATAAAGTTAATGTAGTATAAGAAAAGTATATGTGAAAGAAAGGAGTAAAAATTAGTTCGTTATAATTTTGTCGATTTTATATTAGTATAAGAGAAGTCAAGGGAGAAAAAGTAACAAGAAAGCGAAATGTAAAGGTAACATAGTATGAAAAGAGTATATGCCAAAGATGAAAAAGTACCAAAGAAAAGTTATTTTATATTTTTGTGTCAAAGTATAGGTATAATTTTGCGATTCTATGTTAGTATAAGAGAAGGCAAAGAAGAAAAAGTATGAAGAAAGCGAAATATAAAGGTAATTTAGTATGAACAAAGAGTATATGCCAAAGATGAAAAAGTACCAGAAAAAAGTTATTTTATATTTTTTTGTCAAAGTATAGCGATGAGCTGTGAAAAAGTAGAATTTAAGGTAAAGTAGATGTAAAATGAAAAGAAAACAGAAAAAACGTGACAACCTTTTTATGTATATTGATGTGTATTTTTCTTATTTTTTTTCCTCAATAATGTGTTCATTTTTTGGTTCGTTTTCATAATAAAAATAATATAAATAAAACCTGTAACATGAGTAAATACATATCTTTTGCCGAATGAACAAACTACTAAATTAATTGTATATTTTTTACATCAGGAGTAATTCCATGAAAATAATGAAAACAGTATGTGAAATAATAATTTTGCATTGTGGGGGGCTTCGCCCCCCACACCCCCCACCGGGGCTTCGCCCCTGGACCTCGCCGTCACGCACAGTGATCTGTCAAAAGTTGGTTTGCCCAACATTTTTGGTCCCGAAGGTTGTTTGGCTTGCAACTCGGTATTATTTTCATTCGCTTTTTACTTTCAAGGGTCGAACTTCCCACCAGGTTTCACAAAAAATAGGATGTGTCACTCGTGCGGGTTGGCGATTCTTGACTCGTGTGAAGTTGGCGGCACGAGCCGAAGGCGAGTCAAGAATTGCCAACTTCCCGCACTCGTAACACAATATACTATTCCACGACTACATGGATTCTTCGCAATACATATGTAATAGATTTATTTGAGAGAGGAGCGTGATTTGATTGCAACTGCATAATTGTATTACACCTATGTTCTATCAATTGTTTATACATCTTCGTGCATTCAAATATACAGTTTATTCTAACCTATATCTACTGTAATCCATCATTCCTAGTGACTGTAATCCGAATTGAGCTATCTCACATGATGATTGCGCTATTTCTGTATTTGTCAGCAATAATTTTGATACATTTGGAAAAACTTTTGCTATTTAGTGACGCTATTTTTGTTGGTTCAACGAATTCTTGATATGAATAATTTTTTCCCTCAAATTCCTGGTATCCAGTTTCTGTATTTTATGTATTCTCAATATATCGTCGATAAAAATATCATTTTACTTCCGTTTCAATCTCAAACTGGAAATTTTTCTATAATAATATCTGATTTTCAAATAACTTGCACCGTCTTCTGCATATCTGTTAGTAGTATTATTTGAATTTCCCGCTGAATTTGACAAATGTACTACAAGCCACATGGCCGCCTCACCGCTTCAATTCGGCACAAAAGTTTTACACGGGATACCCTATCCAGTGTACTATAGAGATCAGTGTTCGATGGCCTATTGTAATGCAGGGTTTAACAGAAACGACCAATCGACGTCCAGTGACTGCTCAATTGCGGACTAAACCAACGCACGGCTATTCTAATGATGCGATTGTAGTAGAATATCACGCGGTGACTGATAATTGACATCGGGGTGGCGAAGACTGGTGGCCTGGTCCTGCAGTGGTCTCTTATCGGCTCTCGTATGAGCGAATTCTGAACGGCTCTAACTTGAGAATGGTCACTCCCCCGACATTTTTTCATTAATTATTTTAGTTTCAGATCTTCACAAGGAATCCATTCGTGCGAGGAAAGTGCCTCATTCTGGAACACTCTGCTATTTGTATTTGCTTTCGATTTTGTTACTATTTTCATATTTTTCAGAACAAGAATGATTCTTTTTCCATTTAATACTAAAAGGTGGAGGCGTGGGCTACAGACTTATGAAACGTTGATGCCAAAATAATGATTATCAAAGAAGATATTGGAAGAATCGAGGAAAGAATAATGGAACAATGATTCGTAAAAGTGATTAGACGGTGCCCATCTCTGCTTGCTATGGGAATACAATACTATAATTTCTACCTAGAAAGCTTCAGATGTGCATCCATGTGCCATAGAGCGTTTGGTGTTTCTACCTTGTAGGTTCTTCTTTTAATAGACTTACAGTGGAACCTCGTTATATTGCCTCGCGTTATATTGCCGAGCGGCCGGCTTTCCCCTCACACGTACTCTCACTCACACACTTCGCCTTCCCCCAGTTACGTGCGCCGACTGCGCGTCGATCTTTTGGGGGCGTGGTTTCAACGTAAAATGTTGCGTGGAGAGGGCCCTCGCTATATTGCCATTTCTCGGAATTTCTCTCCCCTACTGGCCCGCAGTCGGCAATATAACGAGGTTCCACTGTACTCCATCTATTTGCAGTTCCTATAGGATCGATTTCATTCAAAGCTCCTCTCGTTCTATATCTTTGAACGTGAATGCCGGACGCCTTCAAATATGCTTGCATCATCTGCAATTACACGTACGAATCAGTATATGTGTGTACAATATCGTTTTTAAGATTATGACTACTACTGTTTGTCCAGCATTTGGATGTTCTTGATGGATTTTAAGGATTCCTGATTTCAACTCTTCATCAGAAATGCGAGAATATCGTGCACGCATAAGCATATTTGATTTGTACAAATTTTTATAAATAGTTTGTTTTGAACATCCCAAATTTTGTGCCATGTTGGTCGCAGTACATCCTTCGTTATACAGCAATTTTAACTGACCTTTGTCAATCTGAACGGTAACGACCTTTGCCTGCTATTTGAATTACAAGTCATCAGTAGTACAAAAGGTAAATTTCAGCGATAACCATGTAAAATCATCGTAAAAATCGGAGCATGACACTCAAAGATAGAAACATTACATTCCGGCTTCATGTTTGAATCTTAGAAGCTGGATATGGTACGCCGTGGCTCAAAAACGTGGATAGTTCTTTCTCGGAAACCACTCAACCGATTTAAAAAAAAAAAAAAAAACAAAGTTTAGACCTAGTGCCTAAGCCAAGTTTCGAAGGAATGGGTTATGTAGTTTACGCGAAAATACACTTCACGTTTTGAAACCGCGGCGAAAGTACCGCATACCCCTTTAAAATTCTCCCGAAAATGCAATACTCTTTGAATAGATCAGTTAACTGATTGCACAATCCTTTAAGAAAACTTATGATAACAAAGGTGATCTTGTTATTCAAAAATTATCGAATATTCCAAGTGAGAAAAGCATTAATTGTATTGTTAATAAACATATAGTGTGAATGAATTTTGATTAACGCGTGTATTTGTACAATATTTCATGAGAATTGACATATGGGCAATTCCACCTCAAATCGGCCAAGAATTCACGTCGTATTTTTTAAATCGTACGAATTTTTTTTTATGTGTTACAAACACAAAAAAAAAACCACCCGTATTTCGGCGTTTGGTCAAAATATTTTTTTCACCGAAGTTATGAATTAATGCATTATGTCGCAAACTCCGCGCGCGGTTACATTTGAGAATTAATATCTCCAGGTCTATAAATCGTAGAGAGAGGAGCTGCAATTCATTTTGAAGGTAATGAAATCGACTTTTTGAGGAAATTTGGCAAATTCCAGAAAAATTTCTAATTGTGCCCGTTTTGAACAATTGAAATGTTTAATAATTTTTTTCGCAAAAACAGCCATTTTTAAAATTTTGAAAAAATTCGACCATATTTCTTGTTAAATTTTAAAGACTATAGAATTTTTTCGTGATGGCATTATTTTTAGTTTTTTTTCAATGTAATTTTTTGCGAGGCGCCGCGCGCGCCTCGCTGACGCTTCGCGTGTAGAACCACGCCGGGGTCTGCAAATGGCGCAACACGTCGACTATCTTTGGAAATTAATCATTGCAAGAGGCAGGAGTCTATGTTTCCGAGATTTGTGGTAAAATTGAGAAAATATCAGCCAAAGCATTCGTATGTTATAACTATATATTGTGCAATGATATATATTTCGATTTTTATGGCAAAGCCAATCGTTCACCGTCAATCATAGTTGGACTAGCAAGTTTCTTTTAGAGTTGTACCACACTATACCATGAGGGTATCCAAAAGTTCTAGGTAAATTCTTGTGTACTTCCAGGATTTTGAAGGTATAAATGCACAGGTGCATGACGGGCCGCTGAACTCATTAGGTCATTCAGGGGATTGAAACTTGACCGCTTGGGTCCGCTGCAATGAGAGCATGGAACAATAGGCTTTCAAAAGACAATGACAAAGTCACTGCACGTATATATATTGTAGATTCGTTTTGGATGTATATTAATTGGGAGTTCACAATTATTTTGTAAGACTACAATTCGAAGAAAGGTATTTCCCGGATTTTCGAATAGCTATGCAATGGAAATTGATTTGATTGGCTCGGTGAATGTTTAGATTCGGGTATTTAGGCACGGATTTTCAAAGGTGAGGTCAGTCAATGATCGTTCGTGAATAGAGTGACATACTGCAGTTTACGTTAGAGAAGCCCTGTGAGAAGTTTTCTCACAGTCAATTGTAATTGTGAATTGGGAGCAAAAATGTCAGAAAAATCGTTCCCCGAGTGTTTTAATCCTTTTGAATTGGAAAACCATCGAGTACGAGACAAAAACCGCCTTCGAAGAGTCACTGAATCACAGCTATCTTTACTTAACAAAGATCAAACATCGGACAACCTATTTATTTGTAATTCCTGTCGAATGAGACTCAACACTGGAGCGACCGCAGAACCTGAGAGCGAGTCTTCGATGTCAGAGAATGATGTTTTGGATACATCAGCTTCGACGCTTGTTGACGTTCCAAATTTACCAAACGACAAAGAAACGGAGGAATCATCATCGTTATCAGGTCCAAAATATGAAGCAGCTCTAGCTTCATTGAATGAAACCCTAGTGACACTGGGAGAATCACCGATAAAAAAGAGAAGATTATCTCAACAATCATACCCAGCAGGGAAGTTTGAAAAAATTAACAAAGTTTTGGGGGAAAAAGTGTTTGGTGTGAACATCGCAGAGCAGAAGGCAAACGCAGATAAGGACCATGGCATATTAAAACAACTTGAAGAAAGATTTCGGGAAACGGATGATAAGAATTTAAAAATCAGAATCCTGACTCTTTTCACGGAATGGACAGTTTCGGAGATCCAAGCTCATTTTGATGCATCGAAACACATGATCAGTGTGGCAAAAAAGTAAAGGATGAAAAAGGGATCCTGGCATGTGCAAATTCGAAGAGTGGAAAGCGGTTTGATGCTGGGCTCGCCCAAGAAATTGTGAACTTCTATGAGTCAGACGAAATAAGCCGTATAATGCCAGGTAAAAAGGACTACGTCACCTGCATAGAGAATGGGGAAAAAGTGCAGAAGCAGAAGCGATTGGTTTTATGCAATTTGAAAGAAGCATACGAAGAGTTCAAAAAAAGGTATCCTGACAAAGAACCTTGCAGTTTCAGTAAATTCGCCGAACTTAGACCCACGAATTGTATCCTGGCTGGAGCAAGTGGTACACACACCGTTTGTGTTTGCACATCGCATCAAAATGTGAAACTGATGTTAGAAGGTGCAAAGATCGGGCAAATATCGCAAATGATGACGAAGCGCATACAAACGTACCGCGATTGTTTTGAGCAAATGATTTGCAATCCTCCAACAAACGATTGTTATTTGAATCATTGCGGAACATGTCCAGGAACGAATGATTTCATTGATTCATTGCAGTCTGCATATAATGAAGAAATGATTGAAAACATAACTTACAAACAATGGGTGACTGTCGATCGAGCTACGCTGGAAATTATTCAAGCTTTTGTACCAGATTTCTTGCAAAAATTGTCATCCGCCTTGAAGAAGTTATTACCGCATGCATTCATCGCTGACAAACAATCAGAGTTTTTGCGAAATGTGAAGGAGAATTTGACGAACGAAGAATGCATTGTCACTGGTGACTTTTCCGAAAATTATGCCTTCGTATTTCAAGATGCGATTCAAGGAGTGCATTGGAATAATGATCAAGCAACTATACATCCTTTCGTCATCTATTATAGAGAAAACTCAATATTGAAGCACAAAAGCTTTGCTGCATTTTCAAACTGCTTGAAACATAACACAGTTGCTGTACATTTATTCCAAGGAAAAATTATCGAGATAATTAAGAACACATTAAAAGACGTAAAAAAACTTATCTATTTCACCGATGGTGCTGCAGCTCAATATAAGAATAAAAAGAATTTCGTCAATCTCTCTCACCATCGCAACGACTTTGACCTTGCGGCAGAATGGCATTTTTTCGCAACATCCCATGGAAAAGGACCATGTGATGGGATAGGAGGACTGATAAAAAGATTAGCAGCAAAAGCAAGTCTTCAGAAACCGGATCAGATCATAAAGACTGCGAAAGATTTATTCAACTGGACAAAAACTAATATTCCTAGTATAGAATGTTTATATTTTGATAGCGAGGAACATAGCGAACACGACAAGATTTTACAGCCTCGTTTTGAGTGTGCTAAACCCATAATCGGCACACAAAAGTACCACTCATTCATACCAATTAACGAGAAACAAATTCAAGTGCGAGAGTTTTCAGCCTCTGGAAAACATTCTGTAGCCAATATAATGAAATAAGAATAATATTGTAAATATTGATTTGGTTGAATAAAATTCACATCCATCATAATGAAAAATCACGCAACTCTTCCACGAATCCTCAAAACATAGACTCCTGCCTCTTGCAATGATTAATTTCCAAAGATAGTCGACGTGTTGCGCCATTTGCAGACCCCGGCGTGGTTCTACACGCGAAGCGTCAGCGAGGCGCGCGCGGCGCCTCCCAAAAAATTACATTAAAAAAAAACTAAAAATAATGCCATCACGAAAAAATTCTATAGTCTTTAAAATTTAACAAGAAATATGGTCGAATTTTTTCAAAATTTTAAAAATGGCTGTTTTTGCGAAAAAAATTATTAAACATTTCAATTGTTCAAAACGGGCACAATTAGAAATTTTTCTGGAATTTGCCAAATTTCCTCAAAAAGTCGATTCCATTACCTTCAAAATGAATTGCAGCTCCTCTCTCTACGATTCATAGACCTGGAGATATTAATTCTCAAAGGTAACCGCGCGCGGAGTTTGCGACATAATGCATTAATTCATAACTTCGGTGAAAAAAATATTTTGACCAAACGCCGAAATACGGGTGGTTTTTTTTTTGTGTTTGTAACACATGAAAAAAAATTCGTACGATTTAAGAAATACGACGTCAAAAAACACCCAAATCTGGCCGATTTGAGGTGGAATTGCCCATATCGCGCCCCTAGAACGATAGTGTAATAAGTCAAAATTTTTGGACTTTCGTATTACTGCGCAATATTACTCATGAAATATTGAATTCATAGTGTAACAAGTCAAAATTTTTGGATTTTCGTGTTACTGCGAAATATTACCCATTCAATATTTCATGAGTAATATTGCGCAGTAATACCAAAGTCCAAAAATTTTGACTTGTTACACTACGGTTTTAGGGGTGCGATATTTGCATTTTGAAAACGGAAAACATGTTGTATAAAGTAGGTCATTGCTCATTACACCAAATCAAAAATGAGTAGTTTGTTTATCAATCCTGTATCAGCAGACACCGAACAATAAGGGAAATAGTCTACGAACGAAAAACTCAGCTAGTTCAATGGAAAAATTTATTCATTTTTTAATGATCACGTAATTTCGATTAAAGATCGATTCAGGCTGATTCAATTTTATTTGATGTAATACCTATTGAGCTCGAGATTCATAACGTATACGTGTAAAAAGTAAACTGACCATCTGAATTTACTCTAGAAGCTACATAGGCCCTCGATTGTTGTCTGTAATTTATCATAAGAAGAAGAGCTTCAATGCCGTCTAGAAGTTGATTATACGTAGCAACTGATATTTCCGTTGATATTCTTTGCAAATTGTGCTTGGCATTACATAGCGAGCCATGGTCAATAATTTCGTTAGATTCATAAGATCTAACACTCTCTGCAATAACTCTTCGGACTCGGCGAAGAGTTCTCGTAACTTGTAGATTTACCCGTTCTTCCATGATCCTGAAAACAGTGATAACTGATGAGCAAAATTCTTGAATTGATTACACCACAATCTCACCGATGTATATGGGGCATTCCACGACAAACCAACGGGTCATCGGCGTGAACCCCTGGGATTTTGATGTCCAATGGATTTTTGGGTTCGTTTGGATCAAAAATGACACCTCTAATTTTTCGAAAATTTTCCGCCATTATGCAAGGTAGTGGCGACCTCAAATATCATTTACTCGAAGATGGACATTTTTAAAATCGCTGAATTTTTTTTGTAAGATCGCGGACTCGGAAATACATCGTTTTGTCATGATTTGAAAATGGGATGAACATGCTGAATTTTTTATTTTGTGTGTTATTGGTTAAAAAACAATTTCTTCCAATTTTTTTTTTGCCAAATTTTAACTTTCCCGAAGCAAAAAAATAATAATAATAATTTTTGTTATAATTATAATAATAATTTTTTTCGATGAAGCGGAAAAAATAAAAAAGTTTCTATTTCTATGGTTTTTTTTTTTTTTTTTATGAATATTTTTGGGGATACAGTGTACGTAATGGAAAATTAAAAATCCTGAACGGATGCCTAGAAAAATCTGAAAAAATCATAGACGTTCCTTTTGACTTATGTTTCAAACTGGCAAATTTTGGAAAAAATTGGAGCGGTAAAAAAAAGTGGCCCAGTTGATGAAGCATAATGCTTCATATGTAACGGGTCTCAAATTTAAGCACAAATCGACGGCTCCGTAGAATAATTACTGGCTCTCAAAAATTGCTTGGAAAATCAGCTATCTCGGACTTAGCTCGAAAAATCGCCGATTTCGGAATTTATTTCAGAAGCATCGTGTGCCCATGTTGAATACTGAGGATATTCGGTGATTCTGAAATAAATTCCGAGGTAGCCATTTTTCCAAGCGATTCCTAAGATATGCCGGTTAGTTTGCGGAGCCGTCGAAGTGATGATTACGACTTGAATTTATTTGAACTGTTTGTTACTGATTCGTTAGTGACGAATGATAATAACAAATTACCTTACCTGATTGGAACAAGAGCGCCTATACGAAGACTTTTTCAGGTTACGAGGGAAAAGCGTGCGAATCTGTATGATCCGAACATCAACGGTATCTTCTCGCGCCTATTTTTGTTACTCACGATGAGTGTTGCCACGATTCTCGAGTAGCTTCTGAATCGAAATTGAATACATCGAAAATCGACGAGTTCAAATTACGTCCCGATATATCGATAATAGTAATATTCAATGAAATAAAATTATGTCGCGACATAATAATAATTGACCGAATTAAAATTATGTTGCGACATAATAATAATTGACCGCATTAAAATTATGTTGTGACATAATTCTATGAATTAAAATTATGTTGCGACATAATAATAATGCAAATAAAATTATGTACATGATTTTTATTCAATGCATTATTATTATGTCGCAACATAATTTTAATTCAGCGAACTATTCTTATGTCGTAGCATAATAATAATTCGCAATTAATATGATTTCACCACATCGTAATAATCGAAATGATTTTAATCATGTTGTGACATAAGAATAATTTGATTGATTGAAATTATGTGGTGACTTAATAATAATTGAATGATTTAAAATGATCTCACGAGACAATAAAAAATCTATAATTCAATAGAATCCAACAAGAGTTTAGTCTACTTAAATCGCATTATGTTGGTACATAAGTTTCAATCATTTTTATGATCTATAGAATACACTAGACTATATTTTTTTCGAGCTATCAAAAAGTAAAACGGCGTGCCATACACCTAAAAGTCTTTCTCGCCTCGAAACCTACGTCGCGTCGCCTCGAAGCCTGCGTCGTCTCCAAGTCTACGTCGCACCTAACAGTTCTTCTCGCCTCAAAGCCTACATCGCCTTGAAGCCTGCCTTGCACCTAAGTCTTTCTCGCATCAAATCCATGCGTTCCCATCGCTCCAAAGTAACCATGTTCATCATCCTCCAGAGGCTGCGGCCAATGTATCTGTCATTAGCTGCTTTCCTGCGGAAGTATAGTGAGAAATCCACAAAAGAATCTTGTTATCCAGGCATAGTGTAACTTGCGGAACCTAATTAAATTGTATCAATAAATCATGTTACCGTAAAATTTCAGGTTCCAATTTCTGTTTTCATCTCTTCCGACTTTCTTCCTCATTTGTTTTTGCCAAACTTCGATCATCACACATTTTCCGAAGCACTTCACGCGAACTCGTTCGTTTCGTTAGAGATAAACTTTCGCCCGTTTTTATTATTCGAAAGGAAAATAACACAGCCATTTTTTTGGTTGAATCAGTTGGAATTCTTCACTCCAAATCAATTATTATTACATCCAATAACTTGTCAAACTCCAAGAGAGTTTTCTAAGTTGTGAACTTAAATTTATTTTTACAATAATCACCCTCACTCAAGTAATTTTTTTATGATTTCCATTCATTTTTCATATTTTCTGTCAATTAGAATTTATTCGTTCTATTTGAACATTACTTTCGAATTTCCATCAATTTTCCGTGATTCATTCAATCCGTCCAATTCTCGATTTACACGTCAATCCAACGAGTTATTTCCCCCGCGGTATTCTTAGGTTAGATTCGACGGTCATGAGTTGTGTTATGTTTAGTGAGATTGAGTTCGCTTTGCGCTTGGCCGACTGGCGCTGTAGGTCTATTTTGTGTTGCCAACATAACTGACTTGTCCAATAATCTAGCCGTCTCAGAATCCAAGACCCCAAGTGTACATGAAGGAACAAAATATAGCCCGTATCACTTAGTTCACGGCAAAGATGCTCGTACACCCTCAGAATTTCCGTACCTAGATGAAATCCTTACTTACGACGATCATGTAAAAAATCTTGCATTACGTTTAATTGAAACTAGAAGAAACGCTAGAGAAAATTTAGAAAAAGCAAAACAAAGATCGAAAGAATATTACGACAGAAAATTAAATCCAGTTAAATTTAAAAAAGGACAAGAAATCTATCTGATCAAAAATAAAAAAACAGGAAAATTAGACGACAATTACAAAGGACCGTATAAGATAACTGAAGTATTTCCAGACAAAAACGATATAGAAATCGAACTAGCTAAAAACAAACGAAAAATAATTCATTGTGGTAGAGCAAAGATAGCTTATTAATATTCACATATCAACTATAAATGTAGACCTTACATTGGTAGATTTTTTACAGGAAAATGGACGCGTTCTACTTCAGATCAACTCTCATAGGGATATTGATCCTCGCCATCCGTACAGGCGACGGACTGATAGCCTATGACTGCGGCGCTCCATCGATGAATATCACGACACTATCCTTATTAAATATTAAAGGAGGCGACATGCCTATGACAAGACCTACAGCTATCGATACTAAGATTCAATTACTACAATCAGCAGAATTCAATAACATAAGAGTATTTCAATGTAAAATAGAAATTCACAGATCGGTCTATTTTTGTGGCATGCATTCTCATATTTCAACGGTTACCAATGGAGATATCGAGAGGCTCGGTAGAGCCTCGCGCCAAGTACATTCAAAAAAAATTTTTGTTTGTACGCGCGAGCTCGCTCGACCGAGCCTTATTTACCCGAACGGGAGTTACTCTAACCTATACCGCGAATTGTCATCTGTGTTTTCTTCCACCTCGATGTTATGCACGAATCGGAACTAATTTAATCTTAGATGTAGGCGCAAAACCCTTTTTTTTTAGCCATATTTCGATTAAATCGGTGTCCGGAATACCGAGATATGATTAACACCTATTTCACAATACCCCGTTTCTTCGGAATAAATTTGGCGTTTTCAGTCGGCTTCAGACTTCAATTCCTATGCGGATGCAAATTAGAGTAGAGAGGCACTACGTCTCGGCTACGTAAAGAGCGGAGATCTATGTAAGCACGATCGATCGGCTCCCAGATGGCGCTGTCAGATGGCGCTGTCATTTTCTCTTTACTTCAATAGTTTGATAGAGATCGACACAAAGCAATATTATTGACTAGATTCAAGGGAAGCGACCAATAATATCGTTTTGTGTCGATCTGTGTCTGAAAATTGACGTCAAAGGAAAACGGACGTAATGTTCATTCAACGTCAAGTCCCCCATGGCTAACTTTTGGTCGGGACTTTAGCTTCCTTTCTACTCGTTATTTAATGTGCCTATGGCCGGCGGAGCAGTCGACAGAAGCCAAAAAATTACGACTGAAGCTGTTATCCGCATAACCTCCAAAGTTTGGGAAAGCACGAATAATTTTTGTGAAAAAATGCATGAGCCGTGCATTGAAATATTCATACAGGTTAGGATATCACAGAGATCCTCATGCCCGAAGCTTTTGATAACAGAGAAATATAATAATTCCAAAAAAATATGCTGCTGAATTAATTAACCTGTGTATGCGCTTATTTTGAATGGTACATTTTCTCGGTAGAGCCTCGCGCCAAGTACATTGAAAAAAATTTTTGTTTGTACGCGCGAGCTCGCTCAATTCTATTCAATTGGATCTTATGTATGTCGTGATCTACGTCGATGGAGTACGTCGGAGTAAGAGAGACTCGGTTTTATATTCTACGTCGACAGAGTGGGTTGGACGATGCTGAAAATGAATGACTCCTCTAATCTCATATCGTTCTTATCTCATATATTTATTTATTCATTGTAGATTCAGCGTATTTTCATTTGGGAATGAAATTATTGAAGAAAAAGGTTTTTTTGTGGATTATCTAATTCAGTACTCGGCCCTTCGAGCTCCGTAAGGGGATTGAGGGGGGGGGGGTTGAGTGCCAACCGAGCGCGTCTCCGGGTGGCGGATAGGAGGAAGGCCAGGGAGGCCGAGGGCCCGGTCTCCGACCTGGGGTGCCCTATGACAACCGGCCAGGGGGACGGGGCCCGAAGGTGCCCAGGCTAGTTGGGGCCATAAGGGATCCGGCCGGCCTAAAAACTGGCCCAGGTGAACCAAAGCCCCAGCCGCGGACCAACTTCCCAAGCCTAGGTGGAAGCTATCGTGCCGAGGGCTGAATGGCACCGGGGTACGGTGCAATTAACGATGCCCTTGGGGCACCAGGCGACCCCCCATTGTATCCAGCCTTACCCCCGCACCCAGGCTCTGTGGGGGTGGACCGACCCTTCCTGCGTCAACCGGGCCACGCTCAGACCCATCAACGCTTGCGTCGTGGATCAGGGCTGGTCAACGAACACGTGGAGCTTCCCAAGGAGCCCGCTCGCCACAACCGCGCCACGGTGCTCTGGGTGCCAGGTTACAGCGGCATCCCGGGGGACGTACACGCGCACAATCTCACAAGGGCTGGGCCGAGGCAGGGACACCAGGCTAGGTGCTCGCAAGGTCTCTGATCCAGGGACCTTCAGCCAAGCTGGGACCCAAGCTCAGCCCTGACAGAACCGGGCTGAGGGTAGTGAGTGGACTCACTACCGGCCACTGGGAGACAGGCAAACAGCTAGTGCAGCTGGGGCTCCGCATGGGACCCCTCTGTACGAGATGTGGAGAGGAATATGAAACTCCTCACCACCCAACAGCGTGCTGCGTGGAGCTCGAAGGCCTCCGCAGAGAGGCTTTCGGCGCATCCTACGCCAGCACCGACTCATTCGAGAAATTGGAGTGGACAGGCTCCTGCAATTCGCTAGACTTGCGGGGCTTAGTTCCACTCCAATGAACTAGGGGGCCCTACAGGGCCCGGGCACAATGGTCCAGTAGGACTGAGCGCCTGGCCACCACCCCCCCACCTCAAAACCAACCAACCAACCAACATCTAATTCAGTAGCGAGTCGCTACGTGAAAATTCTGACGGGAGAAAATGCTGGAGTTGCAGAATATCAAGATAGTCACCGATAGTTTGATTCGATACAAGGAATGGCAAGGATTCAGATAAATCGAGCAGAGTACAAGTGTTGGAAACGCAGCAAACTCCATTTTAGGCTCTACGTTGAGCTTGTCCCAACAGGCTGGATCCTACATATTTCGATATCTTCCGTTCAGACTCGAGTGGCAAGTCAACGTTGAACTCCGATGAGTTCCATGTTGTATTATCTTCAAATCGTCTAGTTAGTACGAAACTGTGGGCCAGCCGTTGAACTCCGATCGGCTTTCTTTTATTGGATATGTCGACGCAGTACGTGGCTTCGATAAACTTCAATCTTTGGTGAATCACAGGCAGTCCTTGTATTCACGGCATGTTAGGTTTTCAAAATATGCTACGTCAATCGAAATATTTTTTTTCATACGTTTTTCGCATCAAGGGGATACGAGAATGAGGTTCCACATCGACGTTGAATGTAGCAATGGAACTGCATTTTGAAGAAAAAAAATGATGTTTTATTAGAAAGAGTAAGTACACGCGCATGTATATTTATTAAGAATTTGGTGATTATGTATTTGGCATATTATTCATGATTGCAAAATTGCAAGGAACACAGTAAAACGAAACCTTCGGTCTGGAAAAACTCCTGAAAATTGAATCAATTCAAGTTTGTTTCGCTTCTTTTTTCTAGTTTCCAAGGGTCGACATTGCGGCCCATGACGTAACTTGGAACATCTGACGCTCTATTGAGGACTTGAGTCAAAATGTTTTTTGACGTAACACGAAACGACGTAATTCAAAGACTGCCTGTACACGTCATATACTTTATAGTCATCGAGTGCGGTAAAGTTTGATAGGCTCTATTCTATACTCTACGTCGACACAGTATATGTTTGAACTTGAACTTGATGAAGTCTATTTTATATTCTAGACGTCGATGGAGGACGTCGAAGTAAGGGAGACTCTATTTTATACTCTACGTCGACAAAGAGGATTGGACAATGCTAAAAATAAATCACTTCCCTAATCTCTTATCGTTAGCCTATTCATGGTGAAATTCAAATTTATTACTACTATCATTACTATTGCGAGATTTTGGATGGTACGAAGCAGTTCAATCCAACCAAGCAAGCGTAGCGATCACATTATCTTCGTATCGTTTAGTCAGAACAAAATTGTGAGCGGACAGTATACGTTGGACTCCGTTTAGCAATTTATATGTCGACGCAGTGTGTTAGACTTCGATAAACTTCAATCCACGTGATATGTCAATAGAGTACATTGAATTTCGCTGAATTACAGGTAGTCCTTGTGCTTACGGCTGCATGTCTACTACGAGGTGACGTAACTTGTAACGATTTACGTTCTATTGAGGAATGGTGCGAAAATATTCTTCGACGTAACTCAAAACGATTCAACTCAAGGACTGCCTGTACACTTCATACTTTATAGTGACCGAGGGCGGTAAAAATTGATAAGCTCTATTTGATACTCTACGTCGATACAGTATGTTTGAACTTAAACTCGATGAAGTCGTTTTCATATTTCAGACGTCGATGGAGTACGTTGAAGTAAGAGAGACTCTATTTTATACCCTAGGTCGACAAAGTGAATTCGACGATGCTTAAAATGAATGACTTCCCTAATTTCTTATCGTTAGCCTATTCGTTGTGAAATTCAAATTAATTATTAATGTCATTACTATCGAGAGATCTTGGATGGTTGAGAAAGAAAGGAAATAGAAGTTGACTGAACAGCTAAACAAAGAGCTAAACAATCGAGTGAGCGTCGAGAGCGAGCACAATTATTAGCTGGTCGAACAAAATTATACAAAAAGGACTGATATCCCCAACAAAGCACCTCTGGTGCGAAAACCTTTCGCCAAGTACATTAATGTGTAGATCCCTCAACCAAAAAATAAAAAGCGTTGTGCTCGTCCGCTCGCTACGCTCGCTCACTCGTTTGGTGAACGATTGTGCTCGTTCGCTCGCTGCGCTCGCTCACTCGATTAGTTTGTGATTATGCGTTGTGAAAACAATTTGAATAAAAAAATTGAAGATCATCACATTCTTGAAAAAACATTCATAACGAAGAATTGATTTCAAAAAAATTGAAAAAAAAATGTGGAGTTCGTGGTACTTGGCGGGCCTTTCATAGAACAAGACTGCGAAGTCCACATTGTGAACCATTTCAATGTCCCTCAATAATTTTTTACTCATTGGCCCGCCAACGTACCACGGACTCCAAATTTTTTTTTTCAATTTTTTTGAAATCAATTCTTCGTTATGAATGTTTTTTCAAGAATGTGATGATCTTCAATTTTTTCATTCAAATTGTTTTCACAACGCATAATCACAAACTAATCGAGTGAGCGAGCGCAGCGAGCGAACGAGTACAATCGTTCACCAAACGAGTGAGCGAGCGTAGCGAGCGAACGAGCACAACGTTTTTTATTTTGTGGTTAAGTAGTATGATACAGGTACTTGGCAGTTGTATCTGATTTCACTACTTTTATGTGTTGACAATCATAAACCAACCGAGTGAGCGAGCGCAGCGAGCGAACGAGTACAATCATTCACCAATCGAGTGAGCGAGCGTAGCGAGCGAACGAGCACAACGCTTTTTATTTTTTGGTTGAGGGATAGAATATATAGAAGAACTATCATACGAACAATGTGAACAAGTTCACAATACTCGATCCTATCAAACTTATAATAGCTTGTTCACTAATATCAATCTCAACGGTACAACTAGTAGATCTCTTCGTTTAGCAGGTAGATTGAATAATGAAGGCTATTGCAAAGGAGAACAATTTTCTGACCACTACGTAACCTGGGATAACGTAATAGCTAACGGACAGATTGTATTTACCATATATGATTATTCAGTATCAGTGAATTCAGAAAAAAACGAAATTATTCTCAGATCTGGAGTGAGATGTAATTACTCAAAAACAGGGTGTTTAGATCATGAAGGTGGCAATACTTTTTGGGAATTACTTCCGGTAGATCAATGCAAATTTAATCAATTCACTGTACTTTACGAAGGCAAAGCGGAAAGGATCAAAGATGACTCGGTTCATAAATACGAAGAAGAAATTTACACGCTAAGATCAGACGATATAACATTCGCACTATCAGTAAAAGGATTCCTTCCAATTTGCGGATATCGACGCCTGGGCGGAAAAACATCGTATCTCGGAAAACCTGTGAAGAACATCCTAACTCGGAAAACCGGTGAAGAACATCCTAACTCGGCCAGCGCGTGAAGAAGATCGTAACTCGGCCGACCTGTGAAGAAGATCCTATCTCGCAAAAATATTTTGTGCTTGAAATTTTGTAGTGGTACTCCTGCAAGCGGTAATTGCATTTATCCAAAAGTTCGGATCACTTTACCATTATTGCATTCACTGCATTGCGCAGGCATAAGAATCGACTTCAACTTTCAATATTATTCCGAAGATCGCTGAGAGCGAAAAACATGTCAATATGGAAAAAAAATCGCTAATATGAATTATAAACACTACATGTATACTTACTTTATTGATAAATATATGTAAGGGAAGAATACTCCCCTAATTTTAAAGATGCCGCGCTCCACACACTCCGCGCGCCGTTTACTCTAATCACCGTCAGACGGAGCGACAATGAGTGAAAGAACGGAGGAACGACGGAATAGGAGAGAGAACAGAGCACACGTGCGCAATAGAGAAGAAAGAAAATTTGTATAATAAAAGAGATACCTAAACGAAAATCAGTAGGGTAAACGGAATAGCGATAAGAGTAAACCTTAATTGTCGTTTTATAAGACGATTGTTCTTCCGAAGGATAAAGTAAACAAGAATATGTTTCTCTGTAACCAAAGAAGAAGATATTTCTTTTTTATTTCACTTATTATCTACCGTTATTTACAACTATTTACAATCTCACCTGTAATCAAAGAAACGACAATTAAGGTTTACTCTTATCGCTATTCTGTTTACCCTACTGGTTTTCGTTTAGGTATCTCTTTTATTATATAAATTTTCTTTCTTCTCTATTGCGCACGTGTGCTCTGTTCTCTCTCCTATGCCGTCGTTCCTCCGTTCTTCCACTCATTGTCGCTCCGTCTGACGGTGATTAGAGTAAACGGCGCGCGGAGTGTGTGGAGCGCGGCATCTTTGAAATTAGGGAAGTATTCTTATAAAACGATAAATATATAAAACGACAATACTTGTTTACCATGGGAAAAAAACTGCAATTCGCATTTAAATATGTCGCATCACCCAGCGACAGGAAGACAAGTGTGGTCACCATAACCTCGATTACAACACAGGACAATAAAAAGTACGTCTTACTGGAAGCTGAAAGATTTGCAAGCCAACATAGTGAGTTGACAAAAACGAAGAACTATAAAAGAGTAAAAAAAAGCCTCAACCAAAGGGGCCAAGAGAAGATAGTATGGATTACATGCACAAACGAAATGGAGGAGACTCATTTTGATCAAGATGATAATATAATATTCAACGATTTATACCTAGACCAGGTAGTAGAGGCAAGTATGGTAGAACACACACAGAAGAAAGAAAATCAACTCAACTTGAAACACATAGCAGAAAGGTTCATGATTGAAAAATTTGTATGTAAACACTCAAATGCAAAACAATGGTTGGAGACGTTTGAGAAAGAATGTAGAAGAATTGAAATTATTGAAGATACTACAAAGATCGAGATATTAAGATTATTCCTGGACAAGTCATGTTTAGATTGGCACTCAGCAACACTAACTACGTTGACAATGGAAGCTGCATGGTCAGAATGGACAGAGAGATTCTTGGAGTCATTCGCGGACAAGGGATGGAGCACAGGAATGTATGCTATATCCTACAGGTACAAAGAAGGCTCATTAATGGAAAATGCTATGAGGAAAGAGAAGGTACTGCTAGATATGGACTACGACATTAGTACACAGACTCTAGTGATGCTTATAGCAGCAGGATTACCTGGATTGGTTAGAGATAGAATAGACAGGGAAAATTGGCAAGATTCAACCGGGCTCTTCCATATAACAAAGTTAATTCCAACATCAGATGACGGGGATGGAGACTGAAAATAATACGAATTTTCACCCTGGGAGGGGAGATGTAAGGGAAGAATACTTCCCTAATTTTAAAGACGCCGCGCTCCATACACTCCGCGCGCCGTTTACTCTAATCACCGTCAGACGGAGCGACAATGAGTGGAAGAACGGAGGAACGACGGAATAGGAGAGAGAACAGAGCACACGTGCGCAATAGAGAAGAAAGAAAATTTATATAATAAAAGAGATACCTAAACGAAAACCAGTAGGGTAAACAGAATAGCGATAAGAGTAAACCTTAATTGTCGTTTCTTTGGTTACAGGTGAGATTGTAAATAGTTGTAATTAACGGTAGATAATAAGTGAAATGAAAAAGAAATATCTTCTTCTTTGGTTACAGAGAAACATATTCTTGTTTACTTTATCCTTCGGAAGAACAATCGTCTTATATATATATATATACCGAGATTCACCGAGAATACTTCATTTCACGCTTGAATTACTTACCTTGATCCCGAAGTCGATTCTTATGCCTGCGCAATGCAGTGAATGCAATAATGGTAAAGTGATCCGAACTTTTGGATCAATGCAATTACCGCTTGCAGGAGTAGCACTACAAAATTTCGAACGCAAAATATTTCTGCGAGGTAGGATCTTCTCCACAGGTCGGCCGAGTTACGATCTTCTTATCCTAATCCTTATCTAATCCGAGTTAGGATGTTCTTCACCGGTTTTCCGAGTTAGGATGTTCTTCACAGGTTTTCCATGATACGATGTTCTTCCGCCCAGGCGTCGATATAGACTGGTCAAAACGGAACACCCACGACTTATAATTTTAGACAGAGACAACGGAGAATTTTTTACTCAGAGATCAGGAATTCTTGTAGCTAATATGGATTTATTCACATACTTTAATGCTAAATTTGTGTATCTAGAACGTCATCTACGTAAACAATTGATAGCTCTCTACAATGACGTGATTATGCAAGAATGTCAATTGGAAAAAAACAGTTCTACACAATGCCTTAGCCCTAGCTCCCCTAGCACCCGCGGAATTTGCCTATCATTTAATGAAGGGACCGGGATATATAGCGCATATTGCAGGAGAGGTAGTAAGAATGGTTAAATGTGTTCCAGTTGAGGTTAGCACTCGCAAGACTGAGCAATGTTTCCAAGAGCTCCCTATTACAAAAGGAAAAGAAAACTTATTCATGCAACCTAGGACCCACATTATAACAAAAACGGGAAATCAAGTTGATTGTAACTCATTTCCGGCACCTATGTACAACATCAATAATGCATGGTATCAGGCACTCCCACAACTAGCAACAGCAATAGCCCCAGATCGAATTTCGACAAATACTACAGCTACATGGAATTATCAAAGCCTTTCAAATCTTGCATCTAGCGGTATATATTCATCAGAAGATTTAAAGAAATTAAGAGACAACATTATGTTTTCGCTCGAGAAACCAGCTGTACTTCATACCATCGCTCGAGGCGCGACTGGCCAAAATTCAATAAATCAAGGAATCTCTATAAATACTTTCATTGACGAAGATGCCATTGTCAGAACTTTTGAACAAGCTTGGAGTAAAGTGTACAATATTTTTAATACTACAGGAACCTTTAGCGTAACTATTTTCGGATTTTGGGTAACTATTAAAGGAATCAAATTTGTAATTGACATTTTAGTCCACGGATATGCTTTACATACCGTTTACGGTTGGAGCTTATGGCTTTTAGGAGCCGTATGGGATTCGGTAACTAATCTATTGCTTCATATTAAAAAACGATCTTTTGAAGAACAAATGAATAAAACTCAGGACACTGATATAGAAAACCAAAAACAAGCGGACCCAAAAATGAAAGCAACGGCACCAGATCAAGAAAGTATCGAATTAAATATTAACGTTACTAATGAACCACGAACTACTTGTCAGACAGTAACTGAAATTATGCCAAAGAACGTATATCCAACAATGCCGAATCTACCTAACCAACAACGAAAATTTATGTAGATAACAGGGAAATAAAACACCAAACAATGATTTGAAATTGAGAAACGAATAAATTTTTTAAAATTAAAAATCAGCAAAAGCGAGAAAGTCAATCTTTATCAAATATAATTGTAAAACCCTTTGGCGAGGTCCACGCCGGGTGGAACCAATCATCTACGGGGTGATCCTCTCCCCCAGCGCATTTCAAACATCCATCGGATCCCAAAATAATCAAACGCTTCTTCGCCTCTGATGTACTCGGCCTGATTAAAGGAAGCTTCCAGATTCCAAGCGTACACCTCCCATGTACTTGGGACCGAACGTTTATCTATAACAGATCATTTAAAATGAAATTAAAATCACACGTAGAACACACACTTATTAATCACCAATTAAATAAAACACTATTTAAAATTCAGAACTCAAAATAATTAATAAACAACACTATGAACCAATAATCTGAATAATTAATTAAAAACCGATCTCGAGAAAAATCACTTACACCAAATCCTCCGTGGAGGATAGTATAGAAGTATTCTACATGCTTAGAACTCATGTTTTTCTCTCGTTTGAGAATTTTCAATGACAATACTGAACGAATTCAAAATGCAGAATGACAAAATTAGCCAAATTCGAAACTTTTATAAACAGTAAGACACACCCACAGACTGAGATTGACCATTCACAAATAAGGAAATTTAAGGACAAACCCTATTACCAACGTCCAGCCGAGAACCCTCTCCTTTATTACAAGTAACCCCTCAGAGACAATGAAATTCCACTTCCACTTCAGCCTAAAATTTTAGAAATCGGAAAATTTTAGAAACAATCTCGACAATTTTAGAATATTGATCAGAAAATTATCAGAAATCATTGGAATCTTTTATTTTTGAACATTCATACTGATAACATTTTAGAATTAAGTTCATTTCATATCACTTTTGTAATACTTACCTAGAATAAGAATTTTGAAACAAATATAACAATGTTCTAGATATTAAGCACTTACCTTTTAAGATCATACATTTCTTTTTCCTAATTCTAACCTCAAAATCGCAACTTCGTCGCGATTTTGCGGCTCTCATGAGCCGCAATCCACAATTTGAATTTATAATCATAGAAATAATTATTGATAGTCATCAATTATATACTTGGATTTTTATTGTTTTAATTATACAATTGTAGGAGGGGTCTTCAAATAATCAAACAGACTTAAGCGAGAGTTTAAATGGATATATGTATTGTATTTTAGTGGCCGTTACATTATCATTTGGTTTAACTACCCGGGTAACAAATTAACACGGCAGCTAAGTGGCAGCTAGACTGCACCGCCACGTACTTTTCTGGCGGCCACTGGGTCAGACCATCTGGCAGCCACATATGATATGAATGGTTTTGACAAACGAATACGTGGTTTTTAAGATGGCCCGCTGGCAGTTTACATAGCAGGTTTAAGGGTGGTAACTACACAGCCCCTATGAACGGCGAACTATGTTGTGACCAAGTGGCTACGCTACCCGGTAACTACGTGGGCAGCAAGCGTAGTTTCCAGGTGGTATTCTAGTGGCTTTGACAACTCAGAAAACCGGTTCGAAGGTGGCCGGCTGACAGTCTTCTTGTGAGGCACAAGGGTGGTTACCACATAGTCCCTATGAACGGCGAACTACGTAGTGACCATGTGGCTACGCCATCCAGTAACTACTCGGGCAGTAAGCGTAGTTTCCACGTAGCATTCTAGTGTCTTTGATAACTCAAAAAACCGGTTTGAAGGTGGCCGGTTGGCAGTTTCCTTGCGAGGTCAAAGGGTGGCTACCACATTGTCCCTATGAACGGCGAACTACGTAGTGACCATATGGCTACACTTCCTAGTGACCACTTACGCATGAAGCACAGTTTCCATATAGCTACGCTACCGAGTAACTACTTGAGCCCCAAGCGTAGTTGCCAAGTGACATTCTAGCGGCTCTTACAACTTGAAACCCGGTTCCAACCAGTTTTTTTCCGTGGTTCCATAGAGTGGTGACTGCACAACCCTATGAGCAGCAAACTACGAGGTGACCAAGTGGCTAAACTTCGAGGTAACTACCTCGGCGGATAGCGAAGTTTCTAGCCGGTGTTCCGTTATGAACTATTGACATACTGTGCCTACTTTAGATGCTTTCCTTTAATGCTCAAAATGATCATGATTACTTGATTGGGCGATTTAATTGGCTCTAGTCACAAACACAGAAAATCAGAACCAATTGAATGGCGTGATCAAGTGATCACGAATATTTTGATAATGAAAGGAAAGCGTCTCTGGTTTCATACATCAGAAGCCTCCAATCTGTAGTAGCCACTTTCTAGGCTCTACTCAAGCGTGTGAGAATTGTCGAGGTGAATCATAAACATAAACATACAGATTTCGGAAGTGCTGAACGATTAGAAGGATAAAAATAGTCATTGAATAAACATTATCAAATTTATATTCTGGAGAAGAAACGACAGTGTATAAACTATATATATATTATGCACATACGGGGCATTCCACGTCAAATTTGCAGTCCATGTACCTCACCCCCTTCGATTTTGAACATTTCTAAGTATGATGTCACCGACCCGAAGAAGCCTTGAAATTTTTTTCAGATTCTTCTAACCATCAGTCAAATTTGAAAATAATCAAAAAGCCAATTCCGAAAACACCAATTTAAAAATTTTAATCAATTCATCTGATGAAATGAATTAGAATATGAATTTCAAGCACCAAACCATGATGTAATCTCAATAGTTACTATTTTTTTCACAAATGGAAAAACTAGAAACTTGTGAAAAAAATAGTAAATATTGAGATCGCATCATCGTTTGGTGCTTAAAATTCATATTCTAATTCATTTCATCAGTATGAATTTTTCCAGATTTTTAAGGATGGCGTTTTCGGAATTGGCTTTCTGATTTTTTCCAACTTGATTGATGGTTAGAAAAATCTGAAAAAAATTCTAAGGCTTCTTTGGGTCGATAACAACATCATACTAAAATATTTTCAAAATCGAAGGGGGTGAGGTACATGGGCTGCAAATTTGACGTGGAATGCCCCATGTATATGAAGGTAGGTCATATTACAACAGATTTATATATATAAATATATACTCATAATAAAGAGCTTACTCACAAGCTTGTCCTGTTTTCAGGCAGGTTACATTGCAGAAATTGCACGAATACACATTCCCTCCGATGAAGAGGTTGACGAAGGTAGGTTTGGTCAAAAAAGTCAAGGGAAGATCCTACAGAAGTTGTGGTAAAAATTGATTTTTCGTTTTTAAAATGGCCAAAAAAAGTTCGATTCAAGAGCTGTTACATACTTTTGCAGATGATAGTAGGATGTATATTTTGAAAAAGTCTCAATTTCCTGCGATGAAAGTTCATGCCCAAGGAACCTTTCGCAGCCCTGCGAAGGTGAGATTCTACAAAAGGTTCCTTGCGCATGAAATTTCATCGCAGAAAATTGAAACTTTCTGAAAATACATATCCTACCATCATCTGAAAATGTATGTAACAGTTTAAGGATTAGACTTTTTTTAGCAGGTTCAAAAATGAAGAACTGCTTATTACCACAATTTCAGTAGGGTCTTTTCCGTAGAGAAATAAATACATTCTAGTCCTGTTTTCAGATACTTCAGATGCCGAAAGAATACGACAAAAGGACCTCTTCTTCGAAGGAAACCCGTAGGTTCATATATACATTAGACTGGGCCAAAAAAAATGACTATTTTTTTTTTTTTTAATGACATATCGAGAATATCATTCAGAATGACAAAAAAAAAACTTCGTGGAAGTTTGAGCCCTCAATATTAATTTTGAGAGGTCTATCGTCGCTGTTTTTGATTTTTAGTCATAATTTGATGTTTCACGTCAGAACTGTCAAAACATTGAAGTGAAAAAAATTCATTTCCGCTTATTCTTATATAAAATTAAATTCCCTACAAAAAAGGTCTGATTGGAAAATTTCGTCAGACAAGCCGTTTCCTAGTAATTAAGCTTAATAAATTGATATGCTTCTTCGATTTGACTTTTTTAATTTGAAATTTTGTAACTAACGAATCAATGAATATCTAAAAACGACCACGACGGATTTTTGAAGGAAATTTAATGTTCTACAAAAAAGGTCTCTCAATATTTTTGTCTAAATTTACTTCTTCAAAAGTTATTCACAATTAAAATCGAATAAAAAATTGAAATTTGAATTTTTTACTTGTGAATAACTTTTGAAGAAGTATATTTAGACAAAAATATTGAGAGACCTTTTTTGTAGAACATTAAATTTCCTTCAAAAATCCGTCGTGGTCGTTTTTAGATATTCATTGATTCGATAGTTACAAAATTTCAAATCAAAAAAGTCAAATCGAAAAAACATATCAATTTATCAAGCTTAATTCCTAGGAAACGGTCTGACGAAAATTTCCAATCAGACCTTTTTTGTAGGGAATTTAATTTCATATAAGAATAAGCGAAACTGAATTTTTTTCACTCCAATGTTTTGACAGTTCTGACGTAAACCATCAAATTATGACTAAAAATCAAAAACAGCGATGATAGACCTCTCAAAATTAATATTAAGGGTTCAAACTTTCAAGAAATTCTTTTTTTGTCATTCTGAATGATATTCCCGATATATCATTCAAAAAAAAAAATAGTCATTTTTTTGGCCCAGTCTAATATACATGGTGAGTTTAACAAAATATCTATGTAAATACTTATAATAAAGAGCTTGCTCACAAACTAGTCCTGTTTTCCGATACTTTAGATCCCGGAAAAATACAACAAAAGGACCTCTTATTCGAAGGAATCCCGTAGGTTCATATACATGGTGAGTTAAACGGAATATCTATGTAAATACTTATAATAAAGAGCTTGCTCACAAACTAGTCCTGTTTTCCGATACTTTAGATCCCGGAAAAATACAACAAAAGGACCTCTTATTCGAAGGAATCCCGTAGGTTCATATACATGGTGAGTTAAACGGAATATCTATGTAAATACTTATAATAAAGAGCTTGCTCACAAACTAGTCCTGTTTTCCGATACTTTAGATCCCGGAAAAATACAACAAAAGGACCTCTTATTCGAAGGAATCCCGTAGGTTCATATACATGGTGAGTTAAACGGAATATCTATGTAAATACTTATAATAAAGAGCTTGCTCACAAACTGGTCCTGTTTTCCGATACTTTAGATTCCGGAAAAATACAACAAAAGGACCTCTTCAGTGCCGATCTAATTGGTCTCATTCATTGGTTCAGCCTCAGCAGCTGTTTTGTTCCTCGCTGCTCGGGCTATTCGGGAAACCCTTGCATCCCCCCTATCTCGTGCGCCTACAAGAAATTGACTCACCACAGCCGTTACTTCTTTGGATCCACCACATGACGGAAACTTGTCCAAACATGCACCTGTAGAATCATTGATTTTTATTGGGAAGCAAGATCAGTAAAAATCCTAATTCGTGTTCTCTATCGATAGTGCCACATTCAACTTGATATAGATTATTTTGTCCAGACTTTTTCTTCACACACCGCCGAGAATGCTCCACTTATCATCATTAGTATACATAAGTATAATATCATTATTGTTATTGTTGCTATTATTAATTATCAATTATTATTATTATTATTATGATTATTATAGTTATTAAAACTTCTGGCATTACTATTCTCCACATGCATGATAATTGATTTCTAGAATTGAACATGGAATAACGCAATTGAAATGATTCGAAAAATTGAATAATATCACAACACTGAGAAGCAGTTTTTTGTACAAGTATTTCATCATCCTAAGTGACGCATATAAAATCAATTTGTTGCTAACTTACATGTGAGTGATTCATGGAGTCGAAGAAGTGAAAAATTTTTTTTGACGTTTCTCCTACCCTGGCCACTGTACTGTAGGGCGAGATCATTGGCCAACATTTTTTTCAGGACGTCTGAGATGTAATCTTTCAAAGTAGTTCCACCACAGGTCACCAGCATCCATTCATTCTAGGCCATGAAAAATATCATACGTAGTGAGGGATTTATCACATATCAACTCGAGCTTACAATTATACTTTATTTCAAACGATTTGACATGATTCAAAATGTTCAAGGTGATTTCATAAGTTTGGTACAATTTAGAAAGGCTCGAAGCATTCTCAAAGGATATCTAAAGATATAGAAACGTGTCAAGAAATTTTTAAAGACTATCCAAATACTTTGAATGATTTCACAAGAGATTAACCCTATATTATGAAATTATATTGCGATAGCTCGTTCAATCATGTTACTGATATGTTCAAATGTATTTGTCTTCCGAACATTGAGATAAATCACTCGCTCAGAACCAAGTTATCATTTCTCTAGATATCGGCTTGTTTAAGTTCGCTGATTCTGACTATTAATTCTATACGTCTCATCCGAATAATTTCATTTGAAAAAGATAAGTTTTGTTTCGGAGGTATTGAACATGAAGATTGTTTAACGCCTATCTGATAAGGAAAATCGTGATGTTTTTGTAACTATTTCCTCGGAGCTGTAATAAGTGGAAAGACGAGTGTAATTTATACCGTGACTATTTGCGTACAGTAAACGCTAGGGATACCAACCTAAAACTCGCTCGTATGTCATTAGACCGAGCGAGTTTTAGGTTGGAAACTATAGAGCGAACGACCTGGACGTTGGAAACTATGGAGCGAACGACCTGGAGGTCGAAAACTATGGAGCGGACGACTTGGACGTCGAAAACTATGGAGCGTTCACTGTACACGAATAGTCATGGTAGTGAAAAGAAAATATGGTTCTTAGGCAACCTAATACTATTTGGAAATAATCTGTCAACTCACAAGAAGCTTCAAGTTTTCCGGTTTTTCCAATTCCTTTTCCATTTTTCGTAGTGAACCTTCATCCGGCAGTGGCAAGACTATACCAAAGGTCTTCGAAAATTTTGTCATAAGGTCTGTTGCCTTTACTGGGTTATTGAGCATCAAACATTGTTTGACCTCTTCAAATTCCACTTTCATCTGATTGAAGGCTTTTACGATCTCGTCTTGCTTTCGGTTGATTCGTAGAAACAACTGATAGCGTTTAGTCAATGGCTCTGTGAGAAACAATATTCAAATAATCAGAAAATTGCATGTAAGGTTGAAATAAAGGACAAAATCAGGAAAATGATAGAACTGTACCTTGAGGTTTAACGGTTACATCGTTTTGGTTTGATTCATCGGATGATGAACTTTCATTCGAAGACTCCGCATCGTTCGATTGTTGGCGGGGATTTGTCAAATCCACGGTACTAGTTGTTGCTTTAGTCGGTCCAGTGGATTTTTCTTCGACGCTGTTATTTTGGCCAAGATTCGTCGTTTTTTGTCCGGAGGATTTTTCTGCTCCACTACGGTCGTTATTCGTCGTTATTTGTCCAGAGGATTTTTCTGCTCCAGTACGGTCGTTATTCGTCGTTTTTTGGCCAGAGGATTTTTCTGCTCCACTACGGTCGTTATTCGTCGTTTTTTGACCCGAAGATTTTTCTGCTCTACTACGGTCTTGTGTTTTGTCGCTTGATGGAGTGTCTGTTCGATCATCTTCATCAGGACTTAATTCGTCGAACGTGCTTTCGTCTGTAGCTTGGATTGCAAGGGCAGCACCTTTGGCATAATCATCTAGAAATCAACGAATAACTCAACGTGGGAAGTAATGTGAAGATATCGAAGAGAATTGAGGAAATTTTGTATTTGCAGGCTACCTTGGATGTACCAGACTTAGGTGTCTCTGGTACAAAAATTTCATAGAGGTGTCCCCTTGAATTATTAGCAAGAAATAGAAAGTTAGGTTGACAATTACTTGTTGATGTAAATATTCGTAGAATATTGTATTTTGTCCAGTTCTTCTCGACGTCGTGTAAATTTTTCAAAGCATCGGACATTTTCTTTTTGCTGTAAGGTGGCCACAGGCAGTACTGCTGTCCGCTGATGAGAGTTTTTACCCATTTAGACGCCAGCAATTCCACACTTTTGTCGTCAAATTCAACAATCACATACTTCTTTTTCAAGTGGTGAGCCATGGCTTGATTATCTACAGAAAAAGAAACAAGTTCATTTCATCAGAGGGTATTCGAAGAGTCGGAAGAAAATAGTTTTTTGTTGGATCTTATATCAACAGGCCTTTATAGAATCAAGGGTGTCTTTGAATCTAGAAACTAAAAAATTATCTACTTGTCGGACCATTAATCCAATTGACGAACCAATTATCTAGAGTCGAATCAAGTTTGAACAATAGAATGTGAATTGAAAATTCTGATATAAGTTTGTAAGAGTATTATTACAGATTATAAATGTTAGTATGTGACGTTAAAAGACTTGAGGCAGCCCGATGTGATGGAACGAAACAAGTAGGCCAACAAAGCTAAATTTTGGTTTCATACAATAATTATGCTTCTACAAATTTTTTTCTTATAATTCGCTGTCATTTCTGTCATTTCCTTGCATCAGCTTCTCCAAGATTTTAATTGAGATTAATTTATTATCATTATTATCATCATCAGTATTATTAGTATTATTAGTATTGTTAATATTGTTATCTACTTTATTATTATTATTATTGTTATCATTATCATTATTATTATTATTATTGTTATCATTATCATTATTATTATTATTATTATTATCACCAATCATCTTACGTTTCGGTGAAGATGTGAGTTCATCCAGGGGTAGAAAAATTTCAAACTGTGCGAATGAGATTAATGCAACATTTTCAGTGCAAACTTTTTTGATCCTCTTGGCAGCACAATTACTTTGGCTTCGACCTCCATTATTTCAAATGAGATTTTTTCCCGATCATTCCTCGTTACCAACCCCACACCAACATCTTCTGACGTATGAGATCGGATAGTGAACGTCGGCTCGGTATGAGATACATGACCAGTGATGTAAATTTGACGATTCTCGTCTTCATAGATGTTCGTTATTTTCACCAAGCGTTGGTCCTTCAGCATTACATGGTCATTAGGCGACTTTGAGGACGAGTAGTAGCAATTGTGTGTGACCTCTTTAACGCGTACTTTCTGACCACAAGCTTTTTCACGTTTACTTTGTTTCTTGTATTCAACCTTTGTATCCTTCTTGAAAATCACACTTTCTTTTAAGCCATGTGCTTCTATTTCTGAAAATCTACGAGCAATTTGCGCCAGTGGGTTGGAAGGTGATCGCACCAATTTCTTTATACGCCCAAGGTAATTCTCGAATGGAAAGGCGCTGATATCATGCAAGGTACATCCAAGATTTTCAACGTCGTCAGTTATGTGCAGCAAGCCATGCATATTTGGGACTAGGAAGTGTTCTCCATACAGTTTTGGTACATCCATAACAAAATCTTTTAATAATGTCCTCGCAAATTCTACATCATCCATTGATGAAAATTGACTACACAATATGCGCATCGCAGTATGCAATTTTAAAAGATGTTCGGCCCTGTCTTTTTTGACAATACCATCAATGACGATCGGAGCACAGTATAATATAAAGAATCTGGCCTCTGTAGCCTTCCACAAATCAACATGTGAAATTGATCTTAATTTTCGATGAAACTCTTTGGGTATATGCTTATGGAGATCTTGTATTCGTGCGTTTATTATGGCTATTTCATCATCGTGCAATTTTTTTTTTTTTTTTCCGAAAACCCATGCTTTGACTATACGTTTGACAACACCAATGCATAAAAGATGCATGTAATCTAACGGAAAGCCTTTCACAAGGTCAAAGTTCTCCAAATCGACCAATGGTGATCTGTATTTATGGTGCTCACATTGCGTTTGACGTCTGAATGAATCATCACTTCTTTTGCAACTATCGAATTCCTGAAAGACAAACGATTTCTTCTCGCCCTTCATCAATTTCCCACCCCTTTGAATACATCTTTCACAGGAATAGAGGCCATTATGACCTGGTGTTCCCTTCAAGAATGATCGCGCCGGAGTATCACATGTGAATGCTCTGCAAAGAATTTTGAAATCCGCGCCATTAACTACAAAACCATCCTCTTGTAAATTGTTAGCTTCGCGTACGAATGGGCGTAAGTACTGATTCAAATGCGCCGGCTTGGTCGTGCCACAATATATTCCAACAGCAAAAGGTTTAAATACGGCTTCTGAGCTGAGAACTTTACAAAGGATAGGCCATATTTGCACCTTGGAATTGCCATATATAGGCAATCCATCAACGTTGAAAAGAAGCTCTATGACGTTCTCTCTTCTTGAAGTAAGTAACCGAAACACCCTTGCATTTTCTAACAATTTTTCTAAACCTTGTTTAATTCCAAAATATATAAATTTCCCGGTCTCATCTCCTTCAAGAGGTATATTCTGTCCGATATTCTTCGTTTTCATGAACGTGCGCGGATCTGCTGGAAGGTCGGGGTGCACAGTTCTTAGTACGGTCAGAATAGCTTGTATTGCCTTGTGACTTAGGTTATGTTCTACAAACGTTGTAGCCAATTTTTCCTTCCAGGAATCATCTAGTATGGGGCTGTCATGATTGGGCAACAGCCCTTCAATGATTTTTGTCTCGATCAGATTTGTATTATGACTTTCAGATTCCCTGTCTGAGTTGACCATACAATTTTCAGGTGCGTCGACATTCAAATCGTTGTTGGTACTGTTGTCAGTAGATTCATTCAGTTCAATAGATCCATCCAACTGATGATCAGAGGTTTCGTTATGGCTGTCATTGTATGTTGGATCATCTTCAATGCAGATTGGTTCGGGTGAAGTTTCACTCAGACAATATTCAGGTGGTCCTTCAAGATTCAAGGCGTGTGCGCGAGCTTTTTTGATAGCTCTGTATCTTTTCGAATATTCAGCCGCCTTCATGATTCAAGATTCCATCGGTTTGCCCAATAACAGAATTCTTCGGAGTACGAGGGATAGAAAATCCTACGGAAAACATGGCGAATGGCAAAAAAGAACGAATTTCTACTATTTGAAAAATAGTCTAACGAATAATGTAGTGTCAACATATCAACATACAGAATAATTTAATGTCTGATTAGCAGTATGATTATGATAATATCATTTTTATCGTGTATTGTGAATGCTCATTATATGGTAATATAATACATTGCAACTAGTGAGCAAAGTCGATTTTTTCATGCCAAGCGTGAGATTGCAATATGAGCCGTAAGTGATCCCGATGAAAGCCGAAGACAAATATTGCGAATCTCGTTGCGAATATATGAGGCGGAAAGACTGTTGCCTCCTTGTTACACACGATTTTTTATATAACAAGAGTATCTCTCTGATAAATTCTGACTATTTCACTCCACAAGAGGTAAAAACGTGCCACTCGGTACAGAATGACTTTTTTCACTCCTCAAAAGTGACTATTTACAAGTGAATAAATTCACTCTTGAGAAGTGAAAAAAGTCACTCCTAAATATGAAGCACGTAACATATAACTCTCCGGAATGGGCCTTCGTTCTCTTGGCCAGCGCCGCTTGATGCTAATATCCAGCGGCAGATGGATATTTAACGCAGGTAACAATACTTTGTTCTTCTTCATTGAATTGAGTTAGAATCTGTTCATTATTATCAAATCATGATCATTATACTAGTTCGAGGCAGTTCAATCAGCTTCTAAGCTTCCATCGAGCTTGTAAATGGTCCTCCGCCACAATGAAATAGTCTTCGGAGCTTATATCGTTGGCTTTCAAATAATCCGAACGCGGACCGGAGACCTTCAAACTCACAGAACTTGTGTGAAATTAAGTGACAAAAGTAACAAATGAGTGAAATTAGAAGACTAGCCTTCAACTTCAGAAACTGCTGTTTTTTTTTTGTTTTTTTTTTGTTACATATGATTATCTTTAATCTTTTACTTCTCATTATTCGACGAATACATATTCACAGAGAAATCAGATGATAAATCTTCTAACTGCACTTTCTGAATACTTTTGGTACTCATTTCAAACAAGTTCTGTAAGTTTGAAAGTCTCCGGTCCGTGTAGGGATTCTTTGATAGCCAATGATGTGAACTACGAAGGCTATTTCACTGTGGCGGAGGACCATTCACAGGCTCGATGGAAGCTCAGAAGCTGGCTGAACTGCCTCAAACTAGTATAATGATCATGATTTGACAATAATGACCAGATTCTAGCCTAAGAAGACTCAGTTTGACGAAGATGAACAAAGTATTCTCACCTGCGTCAAATATTCATCTGCCGCTGGATATTACTATCAAGCGGAGCTCGCCAAGAGGACTAAGGCCCATTCTGGAAAGTTATATGTTACATGCTTCATATTTAGGTACAAGAAAACATCATGAGGCTGAAGCTAGCGGCCAAAGTTAGCGGCCGAACGTTCTGTCGTTGACGAAAACGAGGCCTTGAAGCCCTAAAATCGAAGAGATTGAAAACTATTACAAAAAGCTGATACTTAAATAGAATTATAGACGGGAATCTATGTCGCGTCGTCATGGACGAAGGAAGTTTGGCATATTCGGCCGCTAACTCTGGCCGCTAGCTTCAGCCTCATGTGATGAATTGGTAAAACAAATCTAATTTTATGGTATTGAAGTTTCATAAAATCCTAATATAGACGGGAATCTATGTCGCGTCGTCATGGACGAAGGAAGTTTGGCATATTCGGCCGCTAACTCTGGCCGCTAGCTTCAGCCTCATGTGATGAATTGGTAAAAAAAATCTAATTTTATGGTATTGAAGTTTCATAAAATCCTAATCATTAGGACGCTAGATCGTACTTCGTCGCAAATTTCAATTCAAGGTCGTAATCTAGGAATTCGCCTGAGTAAGATCAAACTTCGATAAATCGTCTTGATAAAATGGAATGGAAAACCGCAATTCGTTAGAACTTGATCGTGACAAGTGAAATCTCGGCATGGGCATTATTCTATTGCTCGACTCAACTGTGACGAAATATCTATTTCGTTGGTTGAAGTTTATCCAATCATCACGAAATTGTAACAGATGTTTGATAATGCTGTCTTTCAATACTTACATGCGTATAATATTGTGTAGTCCAGCGTCCAGCTCACTCACGATCGGCTTTGCCCAGACACACGTCTTCACGTCACGTAATTCACTCGCACAATAGAATCCGTTGGGCACGCGTCACTATGAACACAGCCACTAGTGAGAGGGCGCCGGGTATACATATATGTATATGGGGAATTCCAGCCCAACCTGGACAGCTTTTGACCCTCACCCCTCTCGATTTTTTTCATTTTTTTTTCTGATATTCGGTAGACTGAAAGGAGTGCTTGTGATTTATTTCAAATTTTTATCTCAATCCGTTTTCGATTTACATATTTTTGAAAATTCGCAATTCCCGATGATCGTGAAACGTTTAAACGCCTGTATCTCTGAATCTATCAGTCGGATTACAAAATGTGAGTGTATGAAATTCATCGGAAAGAAGTGTACTTTTCGAAAAAAATATTTCTGGATAATTGAGCCTCGTTCTTCATAGTGAAATCTTCGTTTAAACATGAAAAATCGATTTTTCTCAAAGTATGACATGATTCAAAATTTTCAAAAAATTCTCAAAAATACTTCGAGAAAAGACAAAATTTTTGAGCTATGGCTGATCGTGGGCCTCGGCTGCTTTCTATTTTTAACAGAATTTTAATCGAAATTTTAATTGAATTAATTAAAATTCTATTGAAAATTGAAAAACAAATTTAATTAAATTAATCAAAATCCTGTTGAAAATTGATTTCTCAATTTTTTCTCAATTTTCATTATCTTTCAAAATAAATTTTAAATTGAATCAATTAAAATTCTATCAAAAATTTGAAAAAAAAATTCAAAATAATCGATTAAAATTCTGTTAAAAATAGAAAGCAGCCGAGGCCCACGATCAGCCATAGCTCAAAAATTTTGTCTTTTCTCGAAGTATTTTTGAGAATTTTTTGAAAATTTTGAATTATGTCATACTTTGAGAAAAATCGATTTTTCATGTTTAAACGAAGATTTCACTATGAAGGACGAGGCACAATTATCCAGAAATATTTTTTTCGAAAAGTACACTTCTTTCCGATGAATTTCATATGCTCACATTTTGTAATCCGACTGATAGATTCAGAGATACAGGCGTTTAAACGTTGGACGATCATCGGGAATTGCGAATTTTCAAAAATATGTAAATCGAAAACGGATTGAGATAAAAATTTGAAATAAATCACAAGCACTCCTTTCAGTCTACCGAATATCAGAAAAAAAAAATGAAAAAAATCGAGAGGGGTGAGGGTCAAAAGCTGTCCAGGTTGGGCTGGAATTCCCCATATGTATACGTCCGCGCGATTGGGTCTCATCTTTCCAGCGCGCATTATGATTGGTTCCCACAAGAGGCGCGAAGTGCGATGAGTACGAATAACGCCACGCCGCTGAAGTGTGTAACAGAAAAATTACTTCGACGCAAGCTCGAGTGTAAACAATCTCAGGGCTGTATCTACACGGGGTTAACCCTGTCTTCAAATGCTATATGAATGAAAGTATTGAATCAACTCATTTCAATTATAATAGATTTATCATTATTCCGACTGAGAGATGTCAAATAAATATCAAACTGATATCAAATAGACTCAAAATTGAAAACTTCATTTCATCTGGATACACACACACATCGTGCTTTATTGTCCAATATTTTATTTCTCGCTCGATTTCGCGATTGTGGAAATAAATATTGTCATGTATTTTACTTCAAGCCAAGGACGAGTCGGATTGCAGTAGGTTTCTCATATTTTTCATCTTTCGCATAGTTGTAAGCTCACCAAGTAGGTTATTGTTGTGATCAAGAGGCTCGGTAGAGCCTCGCGCCAAGTACATTAAAAAAAATTTTTTTTTTTTTTGTACTCGCGAGCTCGCTCGACCGAGCCTTATTTACTCGAACGGGAGTTACTCTAACCTATTCCACGAATTAGTATTCTGTGTTTTTTTCTACCTCGCTATTTTATTTATATTTTATTTAATCGAATCGATGTAAATAAAATTATTGTAATTTGCAATCTTTTGAGATATTTCTGTGTTTTAAATGAATAAATTCGCACTGAACGAACTAGTATCGATATCTCATGTGTACATTTTTTGAATATTATGTTTTGATTGAATATATTTGATTTTGATGTGATTAAAAACGTTCGACAACAGCTAAATCGAACTATTGTTCCAAAATAATAGGATGGTAGAACTGAACTCTCATCAAATCTAGTATGGAGGACCTTATTATTTGATCTGTACATATTGAATACCAATATACAATAGCTTCGGAAAGTTAAAAAAAATTGACCATAAACTAGATTAGAAAAATCAAAATTTCTCCAATCATAAAGAAAAATTGATAATTAAATTTAAGTTCATGCCTACAGGCACGTCTTCCTTTTAATTTACATAGCTAGGACTTCGCGTAGATTTTTTTTCTCTTATTTGGAACCATTTTGGAGGGTGGCACGATCAATTTTTTTTGTGACCCATATTATTAAGGGCCACCCTAGGGTATATACACCTTTGAATGGGTTGAAATTCTCAAAAAAGAATTTTTTTTTTTCTGCCAAAAATCATCATGTTTGATGAGGGTTTGACTCTCATTATCCATATTTTACTTCATGGACTACTTTCAGTCTAATGGTGGTTGCGCTGAAGACAGGAAAATACAGAATTCTTCGGTTGTCGTAAAGAATCAGAACCAGCGTTGGACAGGTCTTGGATTTTTTGGTCCTCAATTGTTTATAAGAGATGCTTTTATGGAATGAACAGAGAACTGTTTGATATTGCAAAAATTAACTGAATTTTGCAATTTTTTCTATTTATTTTTTTAATTTTCAAATTTTGTTGCCTTATTTTCTCAATTTCTCAGATAAAGATGGGTTTATCAAAAAGTTCTACGGTAATTCCGTAGAGGCATCTCCTATGAACAATTGAAGACCAAAGATTTGACGATCGGTCCAACGATGGTTCTGATTCTTTACGACAACCGGTCAAAATAGTGATTGTTCAGGAATTGAATTTGAAATTTTTTGCTACGTTGAGGGTTTTGTATGCCGATAACTACTGTGACATTCTTCTATGTTATTCTGCCATACTTAATGATGCAAAACAGTTTTCCATCCTCCTTTTTTGATCCGGGCGGTGGACCTACGCAGGCAAAGTCGAAAGTTTGTTCTGCGACGTAGCCTGCGACGTGACCTACGTCGTGAGCCATCTCATTTCTAGAAAGCTCCCGGCTCATAGCTACTACCTTCCATCTCGATGGCCTCCTCCTGCTGGTCTATCCGTAGTTAACTCCGAGCAACACAAGCTTTCTTCGCCTCTGCTCTGTAGTTTCGCTGAGGCGAAGGCGTAGCGCCTTGGCTCGACGTGAAGTCTTGGCATAATTTTCATCGTACCTGGCTGGTCTTCGAAAGAGATGATCGCTGCAATGTTGGCTGCAACTTGAAGGATGCCACGACCTGAAAATCAGGTCTTAGGACATAGCTTTCATTTAATGCTGTTCAAGGATTCGTTTACATTCTGCGCCTTGCCTCCGACGCAGCGCTTCGGTAGCGCCTCTTCACTATGATCAACAAAGATTGGTCTGATCTGATCTATCACAGCCTCTGGGAGATTAGCTGGCTGTTTGAACGTATCAACAGTTCCAGCTGCAATTGCTTGTTGATACTTATAACATGAAGAGCCCTGATCCTCCGGGCAGAAGTGGTACTGTGGCTTATCGTCTGTCGAGGACTTGTGAAATCATATACAGCCCATATAACTTTTCTGTACCTGGAACTCATTTGGGATTGTTCCTCATCGCATTTTCATAGTAAGACTGTATCTGGTCAATAGCTTTGTCAGTTAGCCTCCCTTTGACTCTGATGGTTTGGTACTTTGGGATTTATATGGCTGTAACTTTCTCATTTTTGCGTATTTTCACATGATGATTTTTTCACAGATAGTTCAGACCCCTAGTCTTCCAAAAACGCAATAAATGAAAAATCGATTTTTTTTAAAATCAAAGGTGTATATTCCCCCTTAAGTTTGCTAGTGCATACCCAAAAATTATGTATTTTGAGCTGTCTGTACCTGTGTAATATATGTTTTCAAGAGTGCTTACCCACATATTTGTACTATTATACCGTATTCCAGCAGAGCAAAATCAATCTGACGAAGAAAAACAGAATATTGTCACCCCCGTCGAATGTTCATCCGCCGCTGGATATTACTATTGGGTGAGGCTTGCCAAGAAAATGTGGGCCTATGAGATGGAACTACGCATCGGAAGCTCTCCATATTTTCGGCCAAGGAAACACTTTGATTTTGCAAGTTTGAGCAAAATCAGTGATCCGGTGGTCTAATACTTTCCTTGTAGGTTTATCTTGCATGACACAAGACTTTCTCAGACAGGTTTCTTATATTCATGTAAACAAACATTGCCCACTGTCATATGATTATCAACTCTAAATTTTATTCATTGATTCGTTGTAGCTTCAGCGTATTTTCATTTGTGAATGCAATTATTGGAGAAAAAGGTTTTCTTGCGGATTGTTTAATTTCGTAGCAGGCTGCCGCTTGAGAAATCTGATGAGAGAAAATTCTCAAGTTGCAAAATATCAGAATAGTGTGACTTGATATAAGGGACAGCAAGGCGTCAGACCAATTAAGCAGATCGCACGTGTTGGACCGCAACGAATTGCATCTTAGACTTTACATTAAGCTTGTCGCAATTAGGCTGGATTCTATATATTTCGATACCTTGTGCTCGGACCCGAGTTGTAAGTCAACGTTAGACCTCGTCGGGCTCCATGTTATCTTTGAATCGTCTAGTCAGAACGAAACCGTAAGTCGACGGTGTACGTTGGACTCCGATCAGCAATTTCTATGTCAACGCAGTGTGTTAGGCTTCGCTAAATTGTAATCTACGCTATACGTCAATAAAGTATAATGAATTTTGGTGAATTACAGGTAGTCCTCGCACTTACGGATGCATGTCGAAGACGAAGTGACGTAACCTGTAACAATTGACGCTTTATCGAGGAATGATGGCAGGATGTTGTTAGACATAACTCAAAAGGATGTCAGTCAAGGACTGCCTTTATACTTTATAGTGACCCAAGGCGGTAAAGATTGATAGGCTTTATTTTATATTCTGCGTCGATACAGTATGTTTGAACTTGAACTCGATGAAGTCTATTCTATATTCCAGACGTCGATGCACTACCTCGGAGTAAGAGAGACTCGATTTCATGCTCCACGTCGACAAGTGGATCGAACGATGCTAAAAACGAATGACCCCCCTAATCTCTTATCGTTGGCCTATTCGTAGTGAAACTCAAATTTATTAATAATAATGCGATAGACTAATACCAAACAGGCGTAAGCGCCAATAAAAAATTTTTCTTGCGGATGTGCCCAAAAGGTTTTATATTGCATGAAAAAGATTTTGCCACTAAAAAATCGAAAATTTTTGTTTTGGCGCTTACGCCCCTATATTATTAGACCATCGATATTATGACTATTGAGAGATCTTGGATGGTATGCAGCAGTACAAACCAACCGAGCGAGCGTAGACAAGGGAGCACAATTATCAGCTGGTCAAGCAAAATTTTACAAAAAGTACTGACATCTCCAAAAAAGCACCTCTGGTCCAAAAACCTTTCGCCAAGTACATTAATGTGTAGATCCCTCAACCAAAAAATAAAAGGCATTGTGCTCGTTTGCTCGCTCACTCGATTGGTCTTGGAAGAAATATTTATGACGAAGAATTGATTTTTAAAAAATTTAAAAATAAATTTTTAGGTAGTGGTACTTGGCGGGCCTTTCATAGAAGAAAGACTGTGAAGTTCACATTGCTTACCATTTCAATGTCCTCTGATAATGATGTACTCATTGGCGCGCCGAAGTAACATGGACTCCAAATTTTTTTGTCTTTTCTTTCCAATCAATTCTTCGTAATGAATATTTTTTCAAGACCAATCGAGTGAGCGAGCATATCGAGCGAACGAGCACAACCTTTATTTATTATTTGTTTCAGTAGTATTATACAGGTACTTGGCAGTCGTACCTGATTCCACTGCTTTTATATGTTGACAATTATAAATCAATCGGTAACCAATCGAGTGAGCGAGAAAACCTAAAATCTCTGAATAAAGTTCTATTAGAATCTTGAATATCGATTCGTCGGGAAGGGTCAAAGAAGAATTAAATCCAGATTTGGCTTTTTTTATGACGTTTCGGCCGGGCCCAGCCCGCCATCTTCAGATTTAAAATGACTATCCTTATCGCCTAGGTTGTTACATGTTGGTGGTCGAGGAGGAAGTCCTCCCCACGATAGTTCTGATGTCCCTGTATACAGGGAGACAGACAGTGATTCAGAACTATCGTAGGAGCGCTACCTCACTTCCTCCTCGACCACCAACATGTAACAACCTAGGCGATAAGGATAGTCATTTTAAATCTGAAGATGGCGGGCTGGGCCCGGCCGAAACGTCATAAAAAAAAGCCAAATGTGGATTTAATTCTTCTTTGACCCTTCCCGACGAATCGATATTCAAGTTGTCTTCCTGGGTCACTAACTCACACATCTTCTATTAGAATCCTCAACGGAGGTCAGTTCCATGACCTGAAGGTCCAGAACTGATTTAAACGTTACATCATATATGTTGACAATCATAAACCAATCGTTTACCAATCGAGTGAGTAAGCGTAAAGCATAACGCCTTTCATTTTTTGGTTGAGGAATCTACACATGAATGTACTTGGCGAAAGGTTTTTGCACTAGAGGTGCTTTTTTGGGGATGAATATTTATTTTCTTGAAGTTGTAAATTCTTCAGTTCAGTTTTTGTAACCACTCCGTCCGATCCTGACGTACGTGTATTGGCCCTCAGGGGCAAATTTTCATCGACTAATCAATATACCTGACTTTACTTTGTAAGTTATCTGAGTTCTATGCCTTTGGGAGTGAAAACGTTTGAGATATTACCTATTTATTCATTTGATTGATTGATTTGCACAAATTTTTTGCCGGAAAAAACATTCTATTCTTAAGACATTTTTCTCTTGATTATGTAAGCGTTAACATTACTATTGTTACGATTATTATTGAACGTGTTAGATTAGGCTGCGAATGATACCAGTCGCTATATGCTTCAGCCATATGCAATGCATCCTGTGTGGTCTAAGATATGGAAACTCACTCGGGATGACTTGGCTATCCTACATGGGGAAACCGCGCCCGACCCTCCTGTTAAATCCATGGGAGCAACACGTCGGGGCCAGGGGAAAAAAAGGGCGATATTTTCATATAAAATCCGAGGTGCTTCTCAGGTGGCAACTCAGTGGCCATACCAGGTGGAAGGTTCACGGACAAAAACGGCGGGTCTGGATATGAGTACTTCACAGTTTTAGCCCTTTCGCCCCGTGGCATGTTCACAAAACATCTCACCAGGTAGCCTGGGTGGAGCCCATGCGAAATCACAGCGTGGCAACTGGCGTAGGATGATACGGCCATCCTACGTATGGTAACCGGGCCCGACCCACCTGGTAAATCTATATGACCAACTCGTCGGGACCAGGGACGAAGTAAGGGCAATATTTCCATAGAAATCGTGGGTGGTTCTGAGGTGGTAACTCAGTGACCATACCAGGCAGAATGTACGCAGATAAACACGGCGAGACTGGATATAAGTACTTAGTAGTTTTTACCCTTACGCCCCGTGGCATGTTCACATGCTATCTCACCAGGCAGCCTGGATAGAGCCCATGCGAAGTCACAACGTGGCAACTCCCTCGGAGTGACATGGCTATCCAACGTAGGTCAACCAGATGCGACCCACCCGATGAATCCATGTGATCAACACATCGGGACCAGGGGCGCGGACAGTGTAAAATTTTGATGGAAATCTGAGGTGGCGCTTACGTGGTAACTCAATGGCCATACCAGGTAGAATGTACGCGGATGAAAACGGCGAGACTGGATATAGGTACTCCGCAGTTTTTGCCCTTACACCCCGCGGCATGTTCACATAACATCTCACCAGGCAGCCTGGGTGAAGCCCATGCGAAAGCACAGCGTGGAAACTGGCTCAGGATGATATGGCTATCCTACGTAGGGCAACCGGGCCCAACCCACCTGGTAAATCTATATGACCAACTCGTAGGGACCAGGGACGAAGTAAGGGCAATATTTCCATAGAAATCGGGGGTGGTTCTGAGGTGGTAACTCAGTGACCATACCAGGCAGAATGTACGCAGATAAACATGGCGGGACTGGATATAAGTACTCAGCAGTTTTTGCCCTCACACCCCGCGGCATGTTCACATGCTATCTCACCAGGCAGCCTGGATAGAGCCCATGCGAAGTCACAACGTGGCAACTCCCTCGGAGTGACATGGCTATCCTACGTAGGTCAACCAGATGCGACCCACCCGATGAATCCATGTGATCAACACATCGGGACCAGGGGCGCGGACAGTGTGAAATTTTGATGGAAATCTGTGGTGGCTCTTACGTAGCAACTCAGCGGCCATAACAGGGGGAATGTACGCGGAGAAAAACGGCGGGACTGGATATAGGTACTTCGCAGTTTTTGCCCTGACACCCCGCGGCATGTTCACATGACATCTCACCAGGCAGCCTGGGTGAAGCCCATGCGAAAGCACAGCGTGGCAACTGGCTTAGGATGATATGGCTATCCTACGTAGGGCAACCGGGCTCAACCCACCTGGTGAATCTATGTGACCAACACATCGGGACGAGAGGCGCAGACAGTATGATATTTTCATGGAAATCGGAGGTGGTTCTTACGTGGCAGCTCAGTGACCATATCACATAGAATGTACGTGGATACAAACGGGGGTGCTAGATATGAGAGCTTCGGAGTTTCTACCCTTGCGCCTCGTGGCAACCTCACGTGACACCTTACCAGCCAGCTTGGCCAAATCCTATGTAAAATCACGATGTGGCGACTTGCTCAGGGCGACAACGCAATCTTGCATGAGGTGACTAGGTGTGGACTACCTAGCACATTTACGTCAGTACCAGGCAGTGGCCATATTCTCAGCTGATCTGGCTTGAATATGTATAGTCGATGTAGAGATCCTATGTAGCAGCTACCTAGTTATCACATTGACATCCTATGTAGGATCTCAAGACCAGGGCTGCGTAAGCAGCCCGCAAAAAAACCGCATAGTAACCACATAGTCAACTTGCATCGTGTGACCGTGTAGTCTGCCGATGCCACTACCGTGTTGATGCCACATGGCTTTTGCCTCTAAGATAGGCTACCCATATAAATTGTTACCCGGGTACTGTAAGGACGCCTTTCCTTTTGCGCGGTACGTTACTTGACTGCCCGCTTCAAAATAAAAAGCGCTCGCCCAGGTGGCGCTGCGCTAGCGCCTAACAAGTTGTTCTGCCTAACTTGTAGGCTATCTTATCTTACAGTTTCGGCCGTCCTGACAGTCAGTCCGACCTCGGACTTAACCTACAAATCACAACACACACATTTTTTTTTGGTGTCTCTAGGAACATAGGAGTAATACAGGTTACAGTTCTCACTTATGACTAGGACTAAGGTAAGTTTTGGGTAAGTATAAAATTTCTCTTATTTATTATTTCATTCATTCATAATTAGACCATTTTGTTTGTATTATTAGAGGTAGTGAGTAAAATTAATTTTCGGCTTGTTCGATAACCTCGTCAGCACGCCAAGGTTTCATATTAGCTGGTTCCCAGACGCCTTTGTATGGTCTCTGACTAGCTTGGAAATTTTCGACGTCTTTAATTACATATCTAGCGTTTCTCAGCTCTTTTTTCTATTTCATATGGACCTTTGAACTGGGGAATAAGCTTCTTCGGAGCTCCCGGAGTGCTTTCGAAGTTTCGAATCATGACATAGTCGCCTACTTTATACTTGTGTGGTTCTTTATGCTTCTTATCATAATAGGACTTGTTGTATTCTTGCGACTTAATAATATTTTTTTCAGCCTTTGACCTAATCTCTTCGAGATTCCTATCTTCATTTACTGATTCACTTTTTAGGTGATCTACTACTGCATCGATGGCCGTGCCTCTTTGGATTATGCCAAAAAGCAGTTGACTAGGGGTTTGGCCAGTGGATTTATGCTGAGTGTTGTTTATCGCAAACTCTACTTCCGGGAGTACTTTGTACCAGTACTTCCCTGATGCGTTGTCGGACATCTTACTCAACATGCAGCCTAGTACCCTATTGGTACGTTCTACTTGACCATTAGCCTTCGGAGAGCCAGTGGCTATTTTAATATGTTTTATATTATTCTCTTGCAGGAATTCATCAAACTCTTTTGAGGTGAAGCTAGTGCCTCGGTCTGACACAATGGTGAGTGGTCTACTATAATTTCTAAAATGTTCTCTTAATGCTATGATAACCTCGCTGGTCGCTGTCGACTTAGTGGCGTATAGTTTCGTGAACTTAGTAAACGCATCGATGACGACTAATATATGTTGTTTGATTGCACGTTGCTTATCAATAGGCCCGTAGTGATCTATATGGTAGGTTAGGAATGGGGTTTTCCCTTTCGGTATACTATTCAAATAGCCTTCGGACTTCCCTGCTTGTGGAGAAAATGCAATGCATTTAAGGCAGTTTGCTATATGTAACTTTACTTTGTCGCGTAGGCCAGGAAACCAATAGTTCTGTAATATCGTGTCACACGTTTTTTCCACGCCTACGTGGCCCATTTCATTATGATATCTCCAGATCACATGATGTTCCATGTCTTGCGGTACATAGAATAACAGGTTATCATTTCTCTTACGATAAACTAAACTATTACGCATTTCGTATAATTTATCTTCAGTGGTTTCAAGTTTCAACGCGATTTCTTTGACTTTTGGATCACGAGCCTGACTAAGGGCTAAGTTTAGCTCTAGGGAATTATCCTCTATTACCATAACATTGCTAGCTCTACTGAACGCGTCGACGTGTTTCATTTTTTCGCCGGCTCTGTGTTCGAGATGCTGATCGTAATCCTGTAACTCTAAGGCCCATCTAGCAATTCTTGGGTTAACATCTTTCTTCGCTAAAGTTAGAGTAAGGGAATTGCAATCTGTGATAATTTTGAACTTTAATCCTTGTAGGTAGACCCGGAAACGTCTCAAGGCATAAATAACTGCAAGCGTTTCCAGCTCGAAACTGTGATATCTACTTTCAATATCGGTGGTGCGCTTTGAAAAATAAAACACTGGGTGAAACTTTTTATCGGTTTTCTTTTGGAGCAGCACAGCACCGTAGCCTATCTTACTGGCATCACAGTGGAGCTCTGTTTCGTCGTTTGGACTGTATATAGCCAAGACTGGGGCTTCTATCAACTTATTCTTTAACGTTTCAAAAGTTTGCAATTCATCTTCCTCAAACTTGAAAGCTGCGTCTTTTCTCAGCAGGTCGTACAAAGGTTTTGCTAATACTGAGAAATTCTCGATAAATTTACGAAAATAGGAGCATAGTCCTAGAAACTCGTGAACCTGCCTTGTATTCTGGGGAATTGGAAAAGTTTTTACTGCTTCGATTCCTTTATCAGTGGGTCTTATTCCGCAGGATGAAATAAGATACCCTAAATACTCGATTTCTGTGTACAGAAATTTGCATTTATCTACGCGTAACTCCAATTTATTTTCGACCAACAGTTCGAACACCTTCTTCAATACCGTTGCATGCTGCTCTATTGTCTCAGTTGCAACTAAGAAATCGTCCATGTAAGCTACCAAGTTACCTGAACTAATCGGTTCCTGCAATACTGTGTTTACGAATCGTTGAAACTTAGAGGGTGCTGTTTTTAACCCAAAAGGCATTTTTTGGTATTCGTACTGACCTAGGGGTGTGACGAAAGCAGTATATTGAAACGAATCTTTAGCCACGTTTATATGATGGAATCCGTCCTTAAGATCGAGCAAACTAAAGTATTTCTTGTTACGTAAGGCATCGATGTGATCCTCAATAAGTGGCAGAGGATAATTATCTCGCAAAATCAGTTTATTCAGAACTCTGTAATCTACACAGAGTCTTAGCTCGCCATTCTTTTTCTTGACCAAAACTATCGGGGAAGCATAAGGTGATTCACTCGGTCTGATTATACCTTTTGACAACAAACGATCTAGTCTTACTTTCAGTTGCTCTTTTTCAAAATGGGAGAGCCTTCGGGGTGCAAAGTTGAACGGTTTGTCATCGGACAATGTTAACGATAGTTCGGCATTGACCTTAGGTACATCCGGGCGTTCTGGTTGTATATAACTTGTTTCGAAAAGCTCGATAATTGCTTTCTGTACTGATCGATCAACCTGTGGATTCACATCTAAGGATGGGGGCTTGTCTACGTCTAGCTCTATATTCATAATTTCTTTAACTACTTCTGCCTCGCTCTGTAATATGTCTGTTAATTTGAGATTAAATTCTTTCAGCACGTCTCTACCTAGAATTACTGCGTTACTCATCGTGGTGTCAGGCACCACATGTAAGGTTAGTTGGTCATGAACTACTTCGTCCATACAGATGTTTACTTTTATCAGACCCTTAATAACTAGCGTACTGTTATTTATGCCACTAAACTTATTGTTTGGCTTTTCAGAAGTATTTATCGCTTTACTTGGGACAAAACATTCTTTGATCAGACTTATGGGGCTCCCAGTGTCAAGCAAGGTATCTAATTTCAAGTTGCATGACATACTAGGACTAACGATTTCATAATTTAGTAATCTAAAAAAATCTTCGTTTGCAGATTCATCGTTGATGTTGCCAACCTGATCCTTTTTGTTTTTCGGACAGTCCTGGATGTGATGCCCAATCTCCTGACACTTGTAGCAGGACCCTGGTTCTCTCTTGGGCTTCTTACATTCAGCTGCCATGTGGCCGGTCCTATTACAGTTGTAGCATCGTATGACTCCTCGAGCGGACTCGTCCTTGGCTTTGGCCGCCGCCGTTTTTGTTTCTGTATCTCTACTATCCAATTTCTTTGTTTCAGCTGACCTTGTTTCCAGATTAGCGCTTGCCTTGATATCATGTTTTGGCTGCGCTTTAGGCTCTACACGTAGAGTGACCTTCCGGAGAGATTCCAACAACAGGGCTGGTGTCGTGAATCCTTGTATTCTCGCTTGGTTGCGTATGGCTAAATCTGGTATGCCATCCACCAGATAGTCCACTATCTCGTCTTCATCAACGGGAACGTTGTTCCCTAATATAACTTTTTCATGAAAGTAGTCACTAAAGGTTTCTGTCTGTCTCCACGTCCTATCCTCTAATTTCTTCCGTAGCGCTAAGCGGGTAGGACGATGATTAAACATCGTTCCAAACTCCCTGAGTAGTTCTTCGGCGTCCATGCTTATGTGCTCCGCCTTCGAATGGAACCACTGCAGTGCCTTACCCTTCAGTTTTGCGCTTATCAGGAGTCGCGTCTGGTTCTCGTCCAGCCTATATATTGTGCGGAGTTGTCTGATCTGTAACTCCCACTTCCTGAAGCTATCATCGCTGCCGTCGAATTCACATATTAAATCGCTCAAACTCTTGACGCTAAAGGTGCGTCCTGTTTCAGGTTCCGCTTGGAGGGGTCTTGGAGCTTGGCGTAAGAGATCGTTCTCTCTTCTGGTGAGCTCTAACTCGCGAGCCATAAGGTCGCGTTCTCTACGTAGGAGTTCGAGCTCTCTTAATTGTTGCGTAGCGTTATCATTTTGTGGGGGTGGACGCTGAACTTCATCGCCTTGGGTGGTGGGGTTCAGTGTGGCATCCGTCATCCAGCGACCAGTTGGGTCGGCTTCGTTCAGACGCTTGATGAGGTCCGGCTTAGAACCTACGGTCGCCAGTCCTAACTGCCGTAGGACTTCTTTTAGCGTTGGGACGGTGAAACTGCTTGGATCCATCGTTGTTGTTGTTTCGAACACGTAACGTTTAAAAATTGTTCCGTACGAAATTATGCGTCCCGACACGTCACGAACACACAGCAAAGTCTAATAGCACACAGCAAAGTCCGCACACAGCGAGTCTGAAACTAGATTCTTAAGACGTGTAAAGCAAGAAATGAAGTGCACACAGCGTGAAGACATAAATTGGCAGTCTAATAAAAAGGCGTACGCAGCGGAAAAGGATTTCTGTCCTTTTTTATGGCACAAAGCCCGAATTTTTGAGAAAAAAGTAAAAAATGGTTGCCCTGACGCCACGCTCGCGAAACGTGGTGTTGGGTTATTTTTTCTCACGCACTCATATCCACAGTTTTTGGGCACATCCCACTTCTGAGATTGTAGGAGGGGTCTTCAAATAATCAAACAGACTTAAGCGAGAGTTTAAATGGATATATGTATTGTATTTTAGTGGCCGTTACATTATCATTTGGTTTAACTACTGTAAGGACGCCTTTCCTTTTGCGCGGTACGTTACTTGACTGCCCGCTTCAAAATAAAAAGCGCTCGCCCAGGTGGCGCTGCGCTAGCGCCTAACAAGTTGTTCTGCCTAACTTGTAGGCTATCTTATCTTACACAATCATTACTCAAATTTTATGTTTTTTGAATACCATTTATATTTTTTTCAGAATTTAAGAATTTTGTATCACTTTATTTGTTTTATTCACGAATATTATGTAAAAATTTAATACTTTCAAGATACTTTTATTCTAATTCAAACGTTACACATGAAACATGGAAATTTCACATCGAACACACTCAAACCTACCGTACCGAGCGGGGACGCTCGAAAAATAAGGGAGGAGGTGTTACGTCCTATCATTCATTCAGTCGGTAACATTAGTAACATTAGTTACCATTGTGCAATTACCACCAGAGTAATGTGAACGTCATTATCATTATAATTTCATAAATAATTTTTTTCATTTTTACTTATTAGAAGCATACATCTTTTACTTCAAACAATTTCTATAGTTTCTCACGACCACATCTGGCAATTCTCAAAACTAGAATTTAGAAAATATTGAGGTTAAAATAAACAACTTTATTGAGGACTAGGGGCTCCGCCCCTGCGCGCTCCGTGCGCCAACCCCGCCTCGTCACTCGCTTCGCGAGCTCCCGAGGCGCTCGGCGCTTCGCGCCTCACTCCGTTGATCCATAGCTTTTTCTGACGGATCACTGGAGATCGAACCTATTCTAACCCTGTTGTGAATTAGGAAAGCCTAACCTATTCCAACCCTGTTGTGAATTCGGGAAGCCTAACCTATTCCAACCCTGTTGTGAATTCGAGAAGCCTAACCTATTCCAACCCTGTTGTGAATTCGGATAGCCTAACCTATTCCAGCTCTGTTGTGAATTCGGGAAGCCTAACCTATTCCAACCCTGTTGTAAATTCGGGAAGCCTAACCTATTCCAACCCTGTTGTGAATTCGGGAAGCCTAACCTATTTCAACCCTGTTGTGAATTCGGGAAGCCTAACCTATTCCAACCCTGTTGTGAATTCCGGAAGCCTAACCTATTCCAACCCTGTTGTGAATTCGGGAAGCCTAACCCACTCCAACCCTGTTTCGTTCGGTTTCATTTTTACTACGTTGCGTTGCATTTTCTCTGTTCGCATTATAATACTAACATATAGAGAGATGATGATGATCTCTCACCTAGAGATGATCGCATTATGATACTGATTTGCGCGTCTGCCGCCATGCAATCCCAGTTGCATTATTGGTATGAATAACATCTGAATGCTAATGTCAGAACTTTTTTATGTAATAGAGAGAAATCATAAATCTTAGGACTCTCGAAAAGCCATAACCAAACACTCGGAATCAGAGAGAGAAGGACTACTCTATTAGAAAAAGACAGACAGCAAGCGCGCGATTTTTCCCGCTCTTACAGCATCTCGACGCTTGGGACTTTAGACCCAATCGTCTCGTGTATAGATTTTCTCGACCAACCATAGTCTTAGCGTTTTACGGAAACGACCTTTTTTCCAATCGGAAAAAACCACGCATTCCCTCTAAAAATCGAAGACTCCTCCCTCGCGAAGCCGGGAGAAGAGATCTTCCTCCCTTCAAATCTTTCACTTCATTACTAACTCTCAGACAACTAAGATCGTTCTAATATTCAGATACTGAACTCAATTTCTCAAGATTTGAAAGTGTTGGGTGATAATTGTATAGTGAATGGAAAAACTTCCATTTTCTACTCAATTCTAATTTCCAATATTATATAATAGTGAATAACTACTCAGTTCTAATTACCAATACTGTGCAATAGTGAATAACTACGATACAAACAATACCTGTAAAACTACCATTAACAAACTGTGCTACATAAATGATTGTTAATGTTATGAAAATAACATCACAGAGTGTTTAATTATTTCACCTGCTAATAGTCGGGGCTGGAAAAGAACCTACGGGTTAAACTACCTGATAGACTTTTTTACGTCGTTACAAGGAGTTGGTTAATTAAGACACACCAGGAGTACTGGCTTAGGTCGTACTCAATTCTAACTCGACCAACAAATTGTTAAACAAACTTAATTCTTTACTCAGGACGTAACAGAGACTGACTTATAGACGATAGACCGGCAGACCGACGGATGACCCAGACCTAAATATTATGAGTCGCTAGACCAAGTGGTCGGTATAGTTAAATCCTAATCAATAATCATACCGCTCGCCTCGTAATCACCTGAAGGAATATGAACGATACCGCCTCCCCCTTTTTTTTTTATATCTAGCCCTATAGAGTTGCAGAGTTATTTTATTATTCTTGTGACTCGAGTCTTGACATGTGATTTCTTATACAAACATATACCGGGAATTTCTGAGGAAAGTAGCCATCCTTACTATAGGCAACCCAAAAGACGACCCCAGATTGAGTCTACGCCTTCGGCTGCTACAAAACTGGAATGGGGGATCCGTGAGAGTGGACTAGCAGACGGCTCTCTGTCAGACGTCGCGGTTAAAAGTCAGGTTAGGAAGACAATAACATCGGCACCGATATTAGAGAATGAAATGTAAACCGACAAGTGAGTGAGTTGTGAGTTGATTTCGCGAACGCGAATCGGATAATTATCTGTGAAAAAATTACCGTCAAGTAAACAGTTGATTCGGGATATCAACTTCGTGTTGTCAAGAAGCAGCTCATTTGTGTATTTGGTAAATTGACTTCGGGAAATAAATTTGAGCAGGTAGGTGAACGAACATTTATTTACAAAATAATTAGAAACGGGCAAGTACTCGTTCACCGTCGTATCGTTGATTATTTTGCAGAGTTTAGATTTGAGGCAGGCTTCGTTGCGAGGCAGTCTTCGATGCAAGGGAGGCTTTGGGACGAGGCAGGCTCCGAGGCGAGCCAGGATTGAATACGAGGCAGGCTTCGTTGCAAGGCAGGATTGAATACTAGGCAGGCTTCGTTGCGAGGCAGGCCTCGCCTGAAAGCTTGCCTCGCATCGAAGCCTGGCTTGCAACGAAGCCTGCCTCGTATTTGATCCTGGCTCGCCTCGGAGCCTGCCTCGCATCGAAGCCTGCATCAAATCTAAACTCTGCAAAATAATCAACGATACGACGGTGAACGAGTACTTGCCCGTTTCTAATTATTTTGTAAATGAATGTTCGTTCACCTACCTGCTCAAATTTATTTACCGAAGTCAATTCACCAAATACACAAATGAGCTGCTTCTTGACTACACGAAGTTGATATCCCGAATCAACTGTTTACTTGACGGTAATTTTTTCACAGATAATTATCCGATTCGCGTTCGCGAAATCAACTCACAACTCACTCACTTGTCGGTTTACATTTCATTCTCTAATATCGGTGCCGATGTTATTGTCTTCCTAACCTGACCTTTAACCGCGACGTTTGACAGAGAGCCGTCTACTAGTCCACTCTCACGGATCCCCCATTCCAGTTTTGTAGCAGCCAAAGGCGTAGACTCAATCTGGGGTCGTCTTTTGGGTTGCCTATAGTAAGGATGGCTACTTTCCTCAGAAATTCCCTGTATGAAGAAAGTGCGAATACATCATGCTCACCCTAGGTTTTAATTGGAAGCCTACATATCTGGGTGATTGGTCTCTTGGTGGAGTTTTGAGCCGTTCGGAAGGTCACTACCCGGATGTGACCATCGGTACCTGGATGCACTTTGACGACGCGTGCTAGATCCCTCTTGGACGGAGGGAGCTGATTATTTTTTATAAGGACAAGTTCCTTCTCGCATATGTTCGGCCTTTCCGTTTGCCATTTATCACGTTGATGTAAAGTGTGTAAATAATCACGAGTCCAAGCACGCCAGATATGCTCTCGCATAGCTTGAACATGTGACCATCGAGAGACGGTTTTCATTGAGGTCGTATAGTGATTGCTCCGGGACGCTTAGTGAAGGTCGACCTATTATAAAATGACCCATGTTAAGGCTTCCAAGTCGGTTGGGTCGTCTGTGATAGCGACCAGAGGGCGAGAATTGAGACAAGCTTCTATTTGACAAAGCAACGTTGCAAACTCGATTTGTGATAGAGTTGCCTTCCCTACAACTCGTCGCAGGTGATGTTTGAAACTTTTTACCCCAGCTTCCCACAGAGCCCTGAAATGTGGGGCTGCAGCGGGGATGAAATGCCACGTGATTTCCTGAGGAAGAAAATAGGCGCGCCAGGATGGATCGTTTCGCAAGGCTCGAAAAACTTGGCTCGATTCTTTTTCCGCGCCTTGGAAATTAGTACCATTGTCGCTGTATAAATCGGTGGGTAACCCACGTCCACTCACGAACCGTCTAAACGCTGACAGAAAACCGGTTGCAGCGTAATACTCTAAATGAACAGCTTTTGTGGATAGACAAACAAAAACGGCAACGTAATATTTTCGTAATCGCTGCCCTCGCCCGACAAATGGTATAACTTGCATCGGGCCAGCGTAATCGACGCCCGTGTGATTGAATGGCGCGGACGGAATTACGCTGGAATTGGGCAAATCGCCCATTAGCTGGGTTGCGGTAGTGGCTCGTTCGCGTACGCATCGAATACACTTGTGGGTATGACTTTTGACCAATGTTCGTGCCCCAAGAACCCAGAATTGTTGACGAAGGCTTGTCAGAGTCAATTGCGTGCCACCATGTAGCGATTGCTGATGAGCCTGATCCGATCCGCGATTCTACGACGCGCTATTTTGATTGGGTGTTTTTCATTGTACGACAAAAACGAGTTTTTCAACCACCCACCAAGGCGGTGTAGTCCGTCTAATCCTAAAAATGGACCAAGAACTAGTAACGAACTTGATTTCGGAATCGACCGCCTCGCTTGTGACGCTTCTATTTCGGTTGCATAAAAGACGCGTTGTACCGATCGCATCCAAAATACTCGAGCATCTTGGATTTCGCGCGACGATAACTGTGATTTCACAGGTACTCCTCCGGTTTTTGGGATCTGGAGGTTGTGTATAAATCGAATTATGTATGCAGTCACGCGTAGTAGCCGCGGCCAGCTGGAGCTATTGTAAGGAAGCTCCCACTCATCTGCTGGCTGCACTGTGTTACAGCGTGCGGTCGGTTTTTGCTCCGACATAATCAATGCGTGATAATCCGAGCGTTTGATTTCATTCTCCAATAGAGAAGGCCACATCGCAGACGGCGTACTGAGCCAGGATGGACCGGACCACCAGAGCGAATGTTGACAAAGATCTTTGGCCGAGAGGCCGCGCGAAGCACAATCTGTTGGATTCGCTTGTGACTCGACATGTTTCCATTTGATTTCGGGAACGCGTGTTTGAATATCGCATACCCAGTTAGCGGTGAATATTTTCCATTTGGATGGATGCTGGCTGATCCACGCTAATACTACGGCGGAGTCGCTCCATCCATATACTGGTATATGTGACAAATTCAAGGTGTCTCGCACAAACTTGAGGAATTTGGTGAGTAGGACTGCTGCACAAAGCTCTAATCGTGGGATACTTAACGTTTTCAACGGGGCCACTCTAGACTTGGCAGTTAGTAGACTGATTTGAATGATATCGTAGGCGTGGAGCAGCCGTAGATAGACTACGGCTCCATGTGCTCTACTGGACGATTCCGCGAAACCGTGTAACTCAATTGCTACGTTGTCAGGGTGTTATCCTGACCATCTAGATACGCGGAGCTCATTTAGATAATGTAGATTCTGATAATAATCGTTTCACGTGTCTTGTGACGTAGTTCCTTAGTATCCCCCGTTCTGAGCCGGAGTACCAGGTCGGAGGACAGAACTAGTGCACTATTACTTATTAAATAAGGGCCTGAGATGCGTAGACTAATTAGGAAGGAAGGGATTTGAACAGTCCGGGCCCTGGACTGCTACCGGCTAGACCCAGTCCCGCGGAGAGGGGTCTGGGAGACTTAGGGATTGACAGGCTCTGGCAAGTAACGACTCGAGTGGCGTGGTGTGAAAATAAAGAACAGAATTTATTCAACAAAATCGTGGTGTGGGTAACCCCACCGGGTAATGAAGCGGAAAGCCGCGAGCTGGCCCCACCAGATTCGATACAACCAAAAAGACTTACTACTAACTAATTAACAGGACCGCTCGGGTCAATAAAGCATGCTCAAATAACAAAAAAGAGAAGTAACATGAAAAATAATCGCTAACCTAGTAACAAAATCAGTCTTAATAAACCCTCCGTAACACCCCACGGGTGACAGCAAGACTCAATATAATAAAGAGGGTATTTCCCCCGTAATTAGGAATATGAGAGACTCGAAATCTTAAAACTAGCTTAAATCTAACTCTGCGACTCTGTGGACACTCGGTGTCCCCTAAGTGACTCGACGCTAGATAGACTCGACTGACTCGAAGGTGGGAGTGAGACCGCAGCTGACTCTGGCGCTCTCGCTCACTCTTATGGCTCGTAGCCTATTCATGTCATTGAAGTTTGCATCGTTGGAACGCAACGAAATTCGACAAAAATTAAAAAAAATATACGATGATTGAAAATGATTTTACTCGATTCAAAATGTATGAAAAACCATAGATAACTCGAAAAAATTCATTTTCCCCCGTATCACGGCACCCTTAGAGAGGGGTGAAGTCTCAAAATTCTCGTATCATCCAAACCTAGTACATGCCCCAAAATTTTATGATTGAAATATTCTTTTCATGGTCTTAGAAATGATATAAAACATCACGAACTCCCTACGACCTCCGGAACACACTCCTAACGGGGGTTGAAAAGTATTATTATTTATGATAATCTGAACCTAGGACATTCCCCGAAATTTTATGATTGGAATATTCTTTTCTCGGTCTTAGAAATGATATGAAAAATCACGAACTCCCTACGACCTCCGGAACACACCCCTATCGGGGGTTGAAATCCATTATTATTTTTGATAATCCGAACCTAGGACATTCCCCAAAATTTTATGATTGGAATATTCTTTTCTCGGTCTTAGAAATGATATAAAAAATCACGAACTCCCTACGACCTCCGGAACACACCCCTAACGGGGGTTGAAAAGTATTATGATTTATGATAATCCGAACCTAGGACATTCCCCAAAATTTTATGGTTGGAATATTCCGTTGCAGGCGTAGAAATGCTAGAAAATATCACGAACACCCCACGAGCTCTGGTTCACACTCTCAGCCGGGGGCGAAATTTGTCAATTTTCATGCCATTAAAGTGGGCGTACAGTCAGAAAAAAATATTATTGGATTCACCATACTTTTTACTATTATTTGTTTTAACGAAATCTGCCACTTCTAACTAAATGCTATTCAAATCGAATAAATTAGTTTTCGTTCAAAGAAATAATTCATAATTAAGCACATCGAAATATGTTCGATTCAAAAACAGTTTATAATCCCTGGTAGAAATTGCGCCTGGGCGCCAGCCAGGCACACGCTAGCATTTCCAATTCTTAGATAGGCACTCGCTAGGAAAGCTGTCTAGTAACTGGCCAGGGTCGTAACGCTCGTCCCATCCAAGCCCTAGTCAGGTTAAACTGGCCCGGCCCTGGTCAGTTTTTGCCTGCCAGAGCCACGAATTAATCTCCACGAAATATCTGGATCTGGTTGGTGTAGGGACTGAATGAGGCGATTATACGTAGTGAGGAAAGACCTACAGTTTTCGTATGATACTGTCTCAATATGATTCTCACAATCTGCTAGTTAAAAATGAATCAAACAAGTGAATTTCGATCTGAATAGAAAGTGAGGTTAGGAACACGCGAGCCGCTTGCCTCTCTTTGCTCTGTCTTTTTCGCACAGAATCTTCTTCTAATTGTGAGCCTTTTAAGCCGCCTGCTCCTGGATGCTACTTCTTGTTTTAGGCTTTCACTAACGTTGATGTGTTCGATGAATTTAGAAAGAAGCACAAATTGTTTAGGAAAGGTACACGTGAGTTTCGCTCGTGATGCTGGAACTTGCGCTATTCCCACGCGAGCGGCGTGCGAGCGCCATCCCGCGTCGACAACAAGAATTAGAGGTTCCGAAACTTCATCGCTGCTACATACATAGATTGAAAAATGCATGTATGTACAGTAATGTTCATATATGGGTTCCCAGTGGCTCACTATTATTTGTGGCCTTTTTTGAAAATGAGTTTCCTTTCTATACGCATTTCGTGTGACTGTGACTGTTAGTGATTTCTACTGATAAGGTAGAGGTCAGTGGTGACCGGCGAAGTAGGTGTCAGAGATCAGTGACAGTCACAGGCACACGAAATGCGTATAGAAAGGAAACTCATTTTCAAAAAAGGCCACAAATAATAGTGAGCCACTGGGAACCCATATATGAACATTACTGTACATTACATTTTATTATAGTTTAAAATCCCATTGAGAGATATATGAAAACCTTTTTATACAACTTTTTACTCAAACTGCGCAATACATTTTCGACGACGAAAACGTGGCACGAACATAACCTGTCCGGGTCGTTGCGAGGTGTTAGACCGGTGATGCGAGCCAGTGGCGTAGGAAATACTAGCGCGCGCCACGTTCGGGCCGCGCTAGGCTTTTGTCTTGTGGAAGAGTAGGATTCTAGTATTCCTGAGTAGTCACGCGCCTAGCTAGGCACTAGCTAGGTTTCCCTGAACGGGAACGACGAGACTTCGCCCGGTCGGGGCCTTTGTGGTATCACGGAAACAACTAGGAAATTTCTACCAGGGATTCGAGTTGAATATTCAATTGGAATGAATAAATTCCAGCAAGAAAATTGAATAAATATTTCGTGGGGACTATGGAAAAAAATATTTTGTTGGATTAACTAAGGTGTGCTTGGTTATAAATTATCTTTTCGAACGAAAACTAATTCGATTCGAATAACATTCAGTTGAAAGTGGCAGATTCCGTTCAAACAAATAAAACTAAATGGGCAATTCCACCTCAAATCGGCCAGATTTGGGTGTTTTTTGACGTCGTATTTCTTAAATCGTACGAATTTTTTTTCATGTGTTACAAACACAAAAAAAAACCACCCGTATTTCGGCGTTTGGTCAAAATATTTTTTTCACCGAAGTTATGAATTAATGCATTATGTCGCAAACTCCGCGCGCGGTTACCTTTGAGAATTAATATCTCCAGGTCTATCAATCGTAGAGAGAGGAGCTGCAATTCATTTTGAAGGTAATGGAATCGACTTTTTGAGGAAATTTGGCAAATTCCAGAAAAATTTCTAATTGTGCCCGTTTTGAACAATTGAAATGTTTAATAATTTTTTTCGCAAAAACAGCCATTTTTAAAATTTTGAAAAAATTCGACCATATTTCTTGTTAAATTTTAAAGACTATAGAATTTTTTCGTGATGGCATTATTTTTAGTTTTTTTTTAATGTAATTTTTTGGGAGGCGCCGCGCGCGCCTCGCTGACGCTTCGCGTGTAGAACCACGCCGGGGTCTGCAAATGGCGCAACACGTCGACTATCTTTGGAAATTAATCATTGCAAGAGGCAGGAGTCTATGTTTTGAGGATTCGTGGAAGAGTTGCGTGATTTTTCATTATGATGGATGTGAATTTTATTCAACCAAATCAATATTTACAATATTATTCTTATTTCATTATATTGGCTACAGAATGTTTTCCAGAGGCTGAAAACTCTCGCACTTGAATTTGTTTCTCGTTAATTGGTATGAATGAGTGGTACTTTTGTGTGCCGATTATGGGTTTAGCACACTCAAAACGAGGCTGTAAAATCTTGTCGTGTTCGCTATGTTCCTCGCTATCAAAATATAAACATTCTATACTAGGAATATTAGTTTTTGTCCAGTTGAATAAATCTTTCGCAGTCTTTATGATCTGATCCGGTTTCTGAAGACTTGCTTTTGCTGCTAATCTTTTTATCAGTCCTCCTATCCCATCACATGGTCCTTTTCCATGGGATGTTGCGAAAAAATGCCATTCTGCCGCAAGGTCAAAGTCGTTGCGATGGTGAGAGAGATTGACGAAATTCTTTTTATTCTTATATTGAGCTGCAGCACCATCGGTGAAATAGATAAGTTTTTTTACGTCTTTTAATGTGTTCTTAATTATCTCGATAATTTTTCCTTGGAATAAATGTACAGCAACTGTGTTATGTTTCAAGCAGTTTGAAAATGCAGCAAAGCTTTTGTGCTTCAATATTGAGTTTTCTCTATAATAGATGACGAAAGGATGTATAGTTGCTTGATCATTATTCCAATGCACTCCTTGAATCGCATCTTGAAATACGAAGGCATAATTTTCGGAAAAGTCACCAGTGACAATGCATTCTTCGTTCGTCAAATTCTCCTTCACATTTCGCAAAAACTCTGATTGTTTGTCAGCGATGAATGCATGCGGTAATAACTTCTTCAAGGCGGATGACAATTTTTGCAAGAAATCTGGTACAAAAGCTTGAATAATTTCCAGCGTAGCTCGATCGACAGTCACCCATTGTTTGTAAGTTATGTTTTCAATCATTTCTTCATTATATGCAGACTGCAATGAATCAATGAAATCATTCGTTCCTGGACATGTTCCGCAATGATTCAAATAACAATCGTTTGTTGGAGGATTGCAAATCATTTGCTCAAAACAATCGCGGTACGTTTGTATGCGCTTCGTCATCATTTGCGATATTTGCCCGATCTTTGCACCTTCCCGCGTAAAAAAAAGTTGTACGGCCAATATACAGCGCGTATATGGGATATTGCAATTGCGCGTATATTGGCGATATATAACGATTATATTCACCATATATGGGTGCACTAATGCTAAGCCGCAATAGTCACTATACATTCCATATACGGGAAATACTGTGTGGCAATTATATGTCCGATATATCCCCAATATAGGGCAATACTGTGTAGCAACTATATGGCTGATATATCCCCAATATACGGGCAATACTGTGTAGCCACTACATGGCTGATATATCCACAATATACGGGCAATACTGTGTGGCAACTATATGTCCGATATATCCCCAATATACGGGCAATACTGTGTAGCAACTACATGGCCGATATATCCCCAATATATACATATATCGAATGATTTTGTATATTATTATATGATTTATATTTTCATATAGTTGTATGTGTTATTCACATATAAGCATCCATAGCCACGTATAATTATGATAAAGTATGGAAAAAATATGTATGTGAATATATGTGAATAATCGTCGAGAGCATTGATGAATTAGAACATACACAATTATATCATGTTTAATTTCTATACGAATTGGTGAAATACTTTTTGGTCAAGGTCGGCGAATACGGAAACACGTTAACTGAATCAGTTTACATAACTTATTTATTCTTTTTCCAGCGTATTCACAGGTTTTGTGTATAATGCCATGGAATCCTGATATCAGTTCTGACGTTTCGGATGGCGAAGCGTTTGGCACATCATGTTGACGATCGTAATGTATCGCGATGGAGGAATACATGACTTGCACTTCTTATTCACGTAATCTGTAACACAATGAGAAGTTACGTCGCATGTGCGATAGAATAGGAGTGGTAAAGGACGTATTATTTATATATATATATATTATTATTATTTATGTATATATATTATATATTATATATATAGTATATTATATATAATACATATAATATATATAATATATACGTATGTATACTTTCTTAAGCCATTCGCTAACACACTGTTCAAAACGCTTCGACTTAATCGAATTAGCCGGAAACAATGTAGGTAGAAGGTCGCATCTTTGGCTGATACGCCTTTTTTGAACGGACTCTTTCATTTTTTTTTATTTCGTTCAGTTATGGTATGAGGTCGCATGCGCAATTTTTCAAATATTTTATTCATTTTACATTGCCAGTGCTCTGAAAATCTCCGAACGGCACAGTCGAAACCAATCTGGATTCGAAAAATTCAAATTAATAAACAATCTAGCGATAATAGTTGGCACATACGATCTATGCCATTGGACATGCGATGAGTATCAAAACTTTTGTAATAAACTTTCTAGAATACTCACATTCAACACAGCGTAGAATATCAGAGGGGATGCCTTTTATCAATGGGTCTTTCGAAAGGCCACGTGCGCACATATGAATCAAATTTTGCTCCCCAACGAGCAGTTTCAAAAGGCGTCGTACCATTTCCGGTGGGTTATCGACCCAACGCTGGTAGTACATCAGCTCAGCTTTATCGATCCAGACATTGAACTCTTCGACAAGCAGGACTCTTCCTGCTCCGCCTTGCCTGCATAGCTGCAGATTGTTTACGTCGTCAGTGTCTTCAATATCTGCAACGTTACGTGCTCGCGGGATTCGCTGTACGCCAGTACCCAGTCGTTGTTGCTGACGATTGCAGTTCGACTGTGAAACGCCGACATCTTGCTGCCTTACTCGGCTCTCGACTGCTAAATCAGATGAATTCAATAATTCCCTACTCAAATCACTTGAGGTGCCTGGTTGAGTATCTTGAAGCTGGTGTTGCTGCTGGGGTGGCACCACACAACCAGAGCTCGATTCGGCATTTCGTTTGCGCTTATTTGCGGGGCTACAGACTCTGTTATTGTTGTTGTCGTTCTCAACGACACCGATGTGTTCGAACGCTCGTTTGGGTCCAATCTTTTCTGTGTTCTCACGTGGTTGAACTGGTTGTCTTTGCTGCAAGTTTCGTTTCTCTGATATCTTATCAGCGAGCAATTTTTCCAACTCTGTAATTTCTTCATCTACATCTGAAAGTGACGAGATGTGAAATTAGTATTTGTACATTTTTCGGGAACTATAGAGGATATATTAAGAGGGCAGGTCAGTGTGGACGCACCTGAATAAAATAAAAATTTATGCATTTTTTTTCTCGGGTTGCATTTTTTTTTCTTTTTCTTACGGACTGTTCGAATAATCTATCAAAAATTTAGAAGTGTTGTTGGGAGTGAGGACAACCATGTGAAAAAATAAGTCGTCAAAACCAGGATAGCGAGGTAAAATGATTGATCGAGTTGGCGTGGAATACCTCATAGAGAAACATCATTGTATATTGTGTTCTTAGTCGCATAATGTAGGCAGTGCCAAGGACGCGATTTTGACGACAGAAGGAGTATAATTTCTTTTTTTCAAAATTAATAAAATGATACGAAATGCTAGTAATGTTGATCATGTCAAGTTTGAGGTAAGACTTCGTTTAATTTTATTTGATTATTAGAGAGAAAAAATCCTGGGTTCATACTCTATCGCTCCTAAGTCTCATACATACCTGCAATTGCTGAGTCAAATTGTCCGGATCCGGGTGATCTATTCCATGATGTACTATTTGTTTCTCCATCATCGTGAAGGTTTCGGCTCTCACTACGTCTCTCAGGATTATCAGTGCCCTTGCTGGTGCTGTCGCTATCATAATATATCGACTGCATTCGCAATACGTTTTCGTCATCCAAATTCGCCGAGTGTACTGCACCAGCTCTCTCCTTTTTCTTCATACTCGCAATTGACTTTTTCTTCTCGATATTGATGATTTTCGGTAGTGAGCCTTTTCTTTTTTGAATTATGTGTCCGTCAGTGGTCAAATGTATAGACGAAAGATATTTCCGGTCCTCTGTAAAACACATATGGGAAAAATCCATTTTTTTTCAATTCATCTTGACTGACAATTTGGTCATTCAATACGTCATTTTAACACAAACCACTTACCAGAAACTCTGATTATTTTTGCCATGTAAGATGTGTCACCATATTTCACGGCGGACGTGTCACCCTCTTTCTTGGAATCCGTGATGGCATCAATGCTCACAATGCTTGTGGTCTTGTCTACCACCCACTGTACTAGAGCAAACATTTTGTCACTCATCTTACCCCGAGGGTTTGCGGCTTACTGAACTCTCGCAGACAAGACGACTGACCGTATCTATATTTTCGCTCGCTTCATTTACAAATGTTCGCACTGAGACTAATCCGATATTTACTTCGCATTTAAAGGCTGCCCTAGCTGCCTGACACAGAGACAAAGTTCAATCCTGTTCATCTCATAATTTAATATTTATTTTCGGAATCCAAGCGACCAAGCGTATTTGGCGAGTATTTGGTTCAGTATTCATAGGGGTACCGAGACGCGCACATGATTAATTATCACTCTGCAGCGTTTATGGCGGCAGGTACACTGCGAAAAAAAGTTTTTTTACACATCATCAAGTCACTTGCGTATTGCGCTAATAATTCTGTCCAGTTTTTCACCAGCAGTCAAACACGTTCAAAAAAAGTGCGAATTATTCTCTAGACATCATGCCGAAACGTCCTCTACTGTTTAAAGACTACTCGTGGATCGAACAAATTCGAATGAAGCGGTTTGCTCAGGATTTGTCATCACAGACGGAAAAGGGAAACAACGAAATAAGGTTATCCGCACCTTCGGTAAGTAATTATCGACCCATGAAATTTCGAGTTTGTACGTGTGGTTGAGTATGTATGGGTGATTTTGATTCTACTACGGTATATTCGAGTAGATATGGGTCATTTCGAGTATGTATGGGTGATTTCCAGTCTACTGTAATTGTAATTTGTAATTTGAATGTAATTAATTACAGAAAGTAATTAATTATCCCCAACTCTGTTCCTTATACTACGTTGTCGTCACTTTTTTTGGTAGACTTCTGCTGATCCATTCACGATTGCGGTCACCAATGCAGCGCACGAACTTCGTGTCAATGACGTAACGAACGCACACCAAAACAGAAATGCTCTGGAGACCGATGATGGTATTATTGTCTTTTTTTTCATCTTGAAATACTTCTCAAGTGTAACGGTCAAAATCATTCAAATGATTATTTCACTAGTCTACAACGAGAATATGGAAAGAGATGGGTCATCAAGCGACGCAGATAGCGATTATAGTACAGACACACAATCACAACGATCGCAAAACGGCAACTTAGATGAGCAACTATACCCAGGAGCCCCGATGAACGTTGTTGAATTTATAATGTGTGTTACTACTCTGATCTTGCGCCACAAATTATCTAAAGCATGTACTTCGGACATCCTTGAATTAATATCCATGCTCTGCATTTCACCGAATAAGTGTCCCAAAACATTTTATCACTTTAAAAAATCATATACGGATCTTCAAGCGCCACTAAAGAAACATTTTTACTGTTCTAGTTGTTTTTCCCCAGTTGATTCTGAAGGGGCAAATAATCAAGTGATCTGCGTTCAATGCACTAATACAGTCAAAAACGATTATTTCATCGAAATTTCGCTGATTTCTCAAATAAAGTCATTGTTCAAACGCCCTGGCTTTTACGAAAAATTAAACCATCGATTTTCTAGACCCACTGCAGAAGGCGACGGTTTTAGAGATATTTACGATGGTGAAGTCTATAGAAAATTAAGTCAACCAAACGGAATTTTATCAGATCGCAATAATATATCATTTACATGGTGTACAGATGGGGTCAGCATATTCAAATCTTCAAAATATAATATTTGGCCGTTTTATCTAGCCATTAATGAACTTCCTTACAAAGATAGATTCAAAATAGAGAACGTTCTGCTAGTGGGCTTATGGTTTGGTGAAGAAAAACCGAAACCTTCAACGTTCCTGCGTGCTCTTATGTCTGAGTTGACAGTTTTGTACCACGGAATCGACGTTTCCGTACCAAATTCGAATATACTGATACCAGTTAGAGGAATTAATTTGAACGGCACTTGTGACCTCCCTGCGAAAGCATTATTTCTCAACATGAACCAATACAATGGAGAGTATGGATGCCCAAAGTGCAAAGATAAAGGTACAATCATTCAGAATAGGAGAATTTATCCATATGCGCAACATTTTCATTTGCGCAGTGACGCCGAAACACTTACTCATGCATTACAAGCACATGAGACTAACGTTAAGGTTTGTGGTGTAAAGGGACCAACAATAGTAGCGAAGATGACACATAAATGTATAAAAACTACGGCAGTTGATTCAATGCACTGTGTTTTTTTAGGCGTTGTAGCCGCGTTACAACTATTTTGGTTTGATCCCCAATTTTCGGACGAAGCTTTTTCTATTTATGGCTTCATAAAAATGGTCGATGAACGATTGTCCAAAATAAAACCACCCGCATGCGTTCAAAGGCGCCCCAGGTCAATAGAAAAGCATTCTAAATTTTGGAAGGCCTCTGAATTGAAGAATTGGTTTTTTTATTTTTCGCTGCCAGTTCTACAGGACATTTTACCAAATGAGTATTTTGAACATTACAAATTACTAGTGCTGGGTACCTCTCTTTTGCATCGAGAAAATATTTCAAATGAAATGATAGACTTAGCTGATGAAGCATTGAGAGAATTTGTTGCCAGGTATGAACATCTGTATGGACTTGTGCACATGACGTGTAACGTACACCAGCTTCGACATTTAGCTGAGACTGTAAGAAATACTGGTCCTCTCTGGACAACATCATGTTTTCCATTTGAAGACTTAAATGGAAAATTGAAGGCATTAGTACACGGCAGTAAGTCAGCAGAGCTACAAATATTCTTCAATATTTCACTGCACATTAACGCCAATACCTTAAAAGACGAGTGGCTAGTTGAGAGTAGCGGACCCTCTAAATTTTGTAGCAAACTTTTATCTCCAAAAAAAAATCTCAAACTGAACACAATTTCAACGTCGTTACATGTGGTTGGCAAGTTGTCTAGATTACAAGAAGTACCGGATGATATTGTTGGCACTCTTTCAAATAATCTCACATGCTACAGAAATATGTATATGTTCAAGAAACTATTCAAAAAAAATGTACTGTACACATGTGAATTATATCAGGGATCGAAAAAGACTGAATCATTCTGCGTGAAATATCTCGATGATGGACATCCATGTTTTGGTTTCGTACAATATTATTTGAAATTGAATGATTGTGACTGTCAGGAGTTTTGTAAATGCCGAGCCACTTACTTGGCAGTGATAAAAAAATATTCGACAGAAAATGCCTTTTGTACTAATTTACGAAACGGCTCATTGTCTTCAATTAAAAAGTCTTGGCGCGAAACTAATGGAAGCGTTATAGTTGATGTTGCTTCTTTGATATGCGTCTGTTTCCATGTTCGTATAGAAGATACCGAAGAAGATTTTATTATAGAACCTGTGAATATGCTGGAAAAAGAATAAATAAGTTATGTAAACTGATTCAGTTAACGTGTTTCCGTATTCGCCGACCTTGACCAAAAAGTATTTCACCAATTCGTATAGAAATTAAACATGATATAATTGTGTATGTTCTAATTCATCAATGCTCTCGACGATTATTCACATATATTCACATACATATTTTTTCCATACTTTATCATAATTATACGTGGCTATGGATGCTTATATGTGAATAACACATACAACTATATGAAAATATAAATCATATAATAATATACAAAATCATTCGATATATGTATATATTGGGGATATATCGGCCATATAGTTGCTACACAGTATTGCCCGTATATTGGGGATATATCGGACATATAGTTGCCACACAGTATTGCCCGTATATTGTGGATATATCAGCCATGTAGTGGCTACACAGTATTGCCCGTATATTGGGGATATATCAGCCATATAGTTGCTACACAGTATTGCCCGTATATTGGGGATATATCGGACATATAATTGCCACACAGTATTTCCCGTATATGGAATGTATAGTGACTATTGCGGCTTAGCATTAGTGCACCCATATATGGTGAATATAATCGTTATATATCGCCAATATACGCGCAATTGCAATATCCCATATACGCGCTGTATATTGGCCGTACAACTTTTTTTTACGCGGGTTCTAACATCAGTTTCACATTTTGATGCGATGTGCAAACACAAACGGTGTGTGTACCACTTGCTCCAGCCAGGATACAATTCGTGGGTCTAAGTTCGGCGAATTTACTGAAACTGCAAGGTTCTTTGTCAGGATACCTTTTTTTGAACTCTTCGTATGCTTCTTTCAAATTGCATAAAACCAATCGCTTCTGCTTCTGCACTTTTTCCCCATTCTCTATGCAGGTGACGTAGTCCTTTTTACCTGGCATTATACGGCTTATTTCGTCTGACTCATAGAAGTTCACAATTTCTTGGGCGAGCCCAGCATCAAACCGCTTTCCACTCTTCGAATTTGCACATGCCAGGATCCCTTTTTCATCCTTTACTTTTTTTGCCACACTGATCATGTGTTTCGATGCATCAAAATGAGCTTGGATCTCCGAAACTGTCCATTCCGTGAAAAGAGTCAGGATTCTGATTTTTAAATTCTTATCATCCGTTTCCCGAAATCTTTCTTCAAGTTGTTTTAATATGCCATGGTCCTTATCTGCGTTTGCCTTCTGCTCTGCGATGTTCACACCAAACACTTTTTCCCCCAAAACTTTGTTAATTTTTTCAAACTTCCCTGCTGGGTATGATTGTTGAGATAATCTTCTCTTTTTTATCGGTGATTCTCCCAGTGTCACTAGGGTTTCATTCAATGAAGCTAGAGCTGCTTCATATTTTGGACCTGATAACGATGATGATTCCTCCGTTTCTTTGTCGTTTGGTAAATTTGGAACGTCAACAAGCGTCGAAGCTGATGTATCCAAAACATCATTCTCTGACATCGAAGACTCGCTCTCAGGTTCTGCGGTCGCTCCAGTGTTGAGTCTCATTCGACAGGAATTACAAATAAATAGGTTGTCCGATGTTTGATCTTTGTTAAGTAAAGATAGCTGTGATTCAGTGACTCTTCGAAGGCGGTTTTTGTCTCGTACTCGATGGTTTTCCAATTCAAAAGGATTAAAACACTCGGGGAACGATTTTTCTGACATTTTTGCTCCCAATTCACAATTACAATTGACTGTGAGAAAACTTCTCACAGGGCTTCTCTAACGTAAACTGCAGTATGTCACTCTATTCACGAACGATCATTGACTGACCTCACCTTTGAAAATCCGTGCCTAAATACCCGAATCTAAACATTCACCGAGCCAATCAAATCAATTTCCATTGCATAGCTATTCGAAAATCCGGGAAATACCTTTCTTCGAATTGTAGTCTTACAAAATAATTGTGAACTCCCAATTAATATACATCCAAAACGAATCTACAATATATATACGTGCAGTGACTTTGTCATTGTCTTTTGAAAGCCTATTGTTCCATGCTCTCATTGCAGCGGACCCAAGCGGTCAAGTTTCAATCCCCTGAATGACCTAATGAGTTCAGCGGCCCGTCATGCACCTGTGCATTTATACCTTCAAAATCCTGGAAGTACACAAGAATTTACCTAGAACTTTTGGATACCCTCATGGTATAGTGTGGTACAACTCTAAAAGAAACTTGCTAGTCCAACTATGATTGACGGTGAACGATTGGCTTTGCCATAAAAATCGAAATATATATCATTGCACAATATATAGTTATAACATACGAATGCTTTGGCTGATATTTTCTCAATTTTACCACAAATCTCGGAAACATAGACTCCTGCCTCTTGCAATGATTAATTTCCAAAGATAGTCGACGTGTTGCGCCATTTGCAGACCCCGGCGTGGTTCTACACGCGAAGCGTCAGCGAGGCGCGCGCGGCGCCTCGCAAAAAATTACATTGAAAAAAAACTAAAAATAATGCCATCACGAAAAAATTCTATAGTCTTTAAAATTTAACAAGAAATATGGTCGAATTTTTTCAAAATTTAAAAAATGGCTGTTTTTGCGAAAAAAATTATTAAACATTTCAATTGTTCAAAACGGGCACAATTAGAAATTTTTCTGGAATTTGCCAAATTTCCTCAAAAAGTCGATTTCATTACCTTCAAAATGAATTGCAGCTCCTCTCTCTACGATTTATAGACCTGGAGATATTAATTCTCAAAGGTAACCGCGCGCGGAGTTTGCGACATAATGCATTAATTCATAACTTCGGTGAAAAAAATATTTTGACCAAACGCCGAAATACGGGTGGTTTTTCTTGTGTTTGTAACACATGAAAAAAAATTCGTACGATTTAAAAAATACGACGTCAATTCTTGGCCGATTTGAGGTGGAATTGCCCAAATATAGTAAATCCGTAATAACATTTTTTTTTTTTGAAGTGTATAATGTATTAGGTTGAATTGTTCGAAAATTTACCAATTTTGTTCATGGAATGCGAGGACGAGCATTCATATCTCCATGAGGCTGACTTGCGGCCAAAGTTAGCGGCCGAACGTTCAGTCGTTGGTGAAAATGAGGCATTAAAGGCCTAAAATCGAAGAAAATGACAACTCTTACCACAAGCTGATACTTGAATAGAAGTATAGATGGAAATCTATGTCGCATAGTCCTATTTGGAGGAAGTTTGGCATGTTCGGCTGCCAACTCTGGCCGCTAGCTTCAGCCTTATCATAACTCCCATCACTCAGAATACTCCAAGAATACTCAGAGCCCTCAGAATACGGCGCCCAGCAGCCCTCAGAATAAGGCGCACATCAGCCCTCAGGATAAGGCGCACAGCAGCCCATAGAATTAGGCGCACAGCAGCCCTTACAATCAGGCACACAGCAGCCCTTAGAATAAGGCGCACAGCAGCCCATAGAATTAGGCGCACAGCAGCCCTCAAACAAGGCGCACTGCAGCCCTTAGAATATGGCGCACAGCAGCCCGTGTATATATTTCAAGTTGAATATCAATGTGTTTCATCTATGTGCCACTTTCAATGCGTTTCTTGCATAATTTGCATAAGAATTTTTCCGGTTGCGTCATACCTAATAGTTTTCGTTTTTTAGTTCTTTTTCTGATTTCGTCTTCTTCGTCATCAGTGTCTACGTTCGCTTCAAATATACATTGTTGGTGGCATTTCCGGTCACACGCTTCACACTTTACTGAATCTAAGTCAGCTGTGAGGAAGCAATTCGAGCACGTATGATCCATGTTCTCTGATTTCAATAGTAACTGGTAAGCAACTTCAGATCGGTATTTATAAGGGTCGAAATCTACATCAATAATGACCTCCTATTTCCCAAACACTCCATGTAATACATCACGTATGCTCCACAGCTGTGGCCGTCATTCGTTTTTTGATGTGGTCGTTCATCCACGTCGCAGTTCACCTGCCAATTGATGTTCCTCAATGTACCAAAACATGATTCAGTTCTACAACAGCTTACGAAATTTATGAATGCTTCTGTAGCTCTATACGAATCACTCGTACTCTCATATGGATCCATTGACGTTAATTTTTTGGCTTCGATGTTTGCAATTAGTAATCGCCAGTGACCTTCGAACAGATACGGCATTAGTAAGTTATTTTTGATAGCGGCTGTAACTCTGCAGATCCTTCTCTGTGTCGAAATTCTTTTTGCACTGCAATCACCTACAATAAATATCATGTCGTCTGTTGATATGTAAGTGAAATCACTCCATTCGTGAATGTTTGAAGCTACAAAGCAATCTATGACGACTCCGTTTATCCATATATAATCACGCAGTGTTGCGTACTCTTTTGTCGTTTGCCGAAATTCATTTATTGATAAAACGTCATTCGAATGGTATACTCCAACTGTGACCGTTGATGATTTTGATGTCATGTAATAATTTATGTCTTTTACTAAGCCGTCATAAAATTTTAATAGGTTTTTCTCAGGTACTTTTTGCTTTACTGCTAATATTTCCTGTGATTCGATCTGATTAGGCATTTCGTCTTCGCTAGAATAATTATGTATTTCACGATTGGTTGTTTCAATATTTTCATCTGCTAGACCACTGCGCACGTTATTATCGTTCACAAACTCTGTAATGTTTGTTGTGGCATTACCGTGGAATAATATCTCCGATGTTTCAACTATTTTTTCCTTGTGTTTATTGAGTTTGCTTTCTTTTGGTCGTATTTCGTTAAGTGTAGTCCTTTTTTAAAAAATCTCTTCACATCTGTCTTGTAGTTTTGATGTTCCCAAATGTCCTATTTTTCGTTTATTATACTTGCTTCGCATCCAGCTTTCTTGGACAAGAGGATCTGAGGCGGTTTCAGGGTACTTTGGTTTCGGATGAGATTTTTTATTCCCCTCACGCGGACGTCTAATATTATTTTCGCCATTGTATCGCTTCGCGCTGTTCGTAATTGCCTTACTCTGTCAGCGATTGAAGAACTTGTAGTTCGCTCAAAAACGATTTTTTTCAATACTTTATGAGCACTCTCTACATAAGCATTACTAATGCGTGATATCGTAGGGTCAACTAAATCTAAGTCCAGAGATACCCATAAAACAGCGTAAGCCATATATTTGTCGACTACGTACTCCACAAATCGTGGTGCATAGTACTTATTCGTAATATTACTCTCCACACTCTCAATTCCATTTAGCAAAAATAAAGTTATCGCGTTATATCGCTTGTAAAATGGGGATTTTTTGTCACTCGATACGGTGAGACGAGCAAGGGGTTCTTCTAATTTATCGATGCGGAACTGGAATCTCTGTTCATGACTCGGTTTTCTGCATTTAGCATACGCTACACAATCTAATAAATTATACCTTACCGAGCCATAAAAACCTAATGTGCAAGTACACTTCAAAGTGTATAACATTACATCTTCGATAACCTTTCGCACTCTATCTTCGTCGTTATATCCAAGGGCAGTTTTGAAATGCGTCGATGGAATTTCAACTGTACCAATATCTTCTGTAAATATTTTCACTCTCTTCCGCTTAATTTTCTTCTCTTTGGGTATTACGCTTTCTATTTCACTAGAGTCGGTATCCGGTTCTTCATCCTCATCAGTGCATGTGCCTTCCATACTGGATAATTTTGTTAGTTTTTTATGTTGAGAGTTTTCGCTCTCTGTTGTATATTCAAAAGTATTCCCTTCCTCCATTTCTATATCACTATTTTGCAATTTATCATTGCTGAACGTCCTGTAGCATGGAGTTTTACTTACCTGCAAGTTGCCAAGGATTTCACTACTTTGGCATTTTGGTATAATGTCCGAGCCTTCCCAGCTCGGCGGTCTTGCCAGAACGCCTTTACAATTTGCGACTTCGGTAACGGCGAAATCATTTTGCATGGCCACATTCTCTTTCGGAGGTAACTCTTCAATTGTTGTTTCTTTTATCCTTCCCTCGTTTCTTCGCTCTGTAATTGTCAATTTTTCATCGCCGGACGTCCTGTAACACGGACTTGTTCGACGACATTTACTTTCCGGATAATTGCCAAGGATTTCACTGCTATGACGTTTTGGCATAATGTCCGAGCCTTCCCAGCTCGGATATTTTGTCAAAACGCCATTGCAATCGTCGACTTCGGCAACGTCGATCTCATCTTGCGTGACACTGTTCTTTTTTGGAGATACCTTTTTAATCACGTTTTTTTCTTCTAGAACCTCCCAGTGACTAGCGCGTTGGTTACCGGAGAACAGCAGATTCAAAGTTCTTTCTTCAACCTCATTATTGTTACTTTCACCCATCACGCGAATTATTGTGTCTTCTTGTACCTTGCGAAAAATGGTTACAGGAAATTCATACAACTTTATAAATATACTGATTTCGAAGTCAGTACCATACGTGTTGTTCGAGCCCATTTTTTTAGCGTAATCAAGTTCGTCTTCACACAGTTTCCTCGCATGTACTACAAAGCATATCAACGTCATCATACCAATTGTCGACTACGTAATCAACGATTTCTTTCTGTTGGGTTTTTCAGGTGATATTTTAATAAAAGACGAAAAGATTGCAGTAATAAGATTGGATTATTTATTGGTTTTATGCCGGTTTACAGATCACATTCTTAAACGTGTAAACTCTTGGGTGGAAGTAACGCGCGGGGGTTTTTTTGGGTAACGAGCCATCTTGAGAATGGCGTTCCTTGTTTTAGGCGGCAATATTTAAATCAAAATGAAAGAGATGTATCATTGTTTTATAATTCTAACACTTTCCTTATATCGGCATAGAACTTCTGGTCTCCGTAAATATGATGTGAAAAACAACGGAATAAGCAATTGCCGTCACCACCGACTTTAACTATATCATACTTACACGTGAAATCTGAAATCTTAGTAGATCCATGCTGTTGTGCGATCTGAGCAGGCACTTGCTCACCACTCGCACAAGGGTGTACGTCGGACCATTGATCCGCGTCGATCATACTCGGGGCTTCTTCCGCTTTTCCATCTCCTTTCATTTTTTAGTGAGTAAGCCTTTCACATGTTTCCTCAACTCGTTTCTTCCTTAACTCGTCGTCCGACTTCCATAAGTAAGCCCAATGTGTCTCCCTTTTCATGTCACATTTTACTTTCAATGTCGAGGCCACCTGTCAGGAAAAATAGCAATGAGTGAACTATGCAGGGGTTTCAACTGGTTTCGGACGTATTTTGCAGTGACATAATTATTTTGCCAAACGTCATGTAGCTCTGAGTCTTGAGAATAAAAGAAGTCCCTATTTGATATATCTGCAAAACTTCTGGACAATCCCTCGGAAGGGCATAGGGGGGTCATAACGAAATTTCACCGGACGAATATTTCATTGATACTTTAAGGACAAGTCGATTTTACCGACAACATTCAAATTAAAAAAATGAAATGTCTACCTGATTGCAATTTCGAGAACCTGAATAAAAAAATACTCAAGACTAATAAAAGTTTTTTGCCCCGGGCCGGTCGAAGCAGTTTTAATGAAATTTTTGTATGTGTCAGTGACATTCAAAGAGGCTACCTCAAGATAGAACAGCGCTGTGTAGGATCATATTATCTTTTGAAAAAACAAATTTTTATTCTCAAAACTTTGTTTCAACTATAATATATTATGATTTGAGTTAAATTATGAAATTTGTTCAGAAGATGCATGTTTTCTCATACCGAAGGATTAAATTTTTTTCAACCGATTCGCAATGATCCCATTAAAAAAACAATACGTAAGCCATTTTTTTTCTCAAACTATTTTTTCGTTTATTTCAACATACTCGAATTCGCCCAGCGTGCACACCTGTATTACATTTTACCCCGACCAACGTTGGTCTGCGATACATTTTTTCTTTTTTAATTCGTTAAAGTAATAGCAGCACAGGAGAAACACCCAGTTTACATTTTTATTTATCTTCGATAAGTACTACCGAAGTTACGAAGGTTCATAACTTTTCCAATTTCTATCATTTGGCACAATCTGAATACCTTCTTCTGTTCCGACAAAAAAGCGGAGAAAAGAGATCCACACGGTTTGCCAATGATACACGTACATTCAAATAGTACGAAAACCCTAGGATCAGTTCACGAGCCCCATTTTTGGGATTCGCGCGAAAAATTTATACATTCCGCAAAGAAATATTGAGACGGTTTTCAGATTTTTCAAATGGTCAATTAATGGAAATGTTGTAAACCTCTGTAACCGAACAGTATTCATCGAGAATCGAATGAAATGACAAGGGGGGGGGGGGGGGAGGTGCTGGTATACGCGTCAATTCATTTGAGATCAAAAAAATATATCGGGGTCCAACATTGGTCGAGATGAAATGTAGTATCCCATATGTGCAGGTGTATGTTGAAACGAAGTTTTGTCGAATTTTGATGATGCAGTACAGACTTACGTCTACAATTCAATAGAACCTTTGATTTTGCGAGACTTGACAAAATTTTGATTTTTGTTCTTCACAGACTCATTTTTATAATAACGCATGTGCTACTTGGCTGCTAATTTAAGCTGCTACCTTCAGCATCATAGGTATGTATGGTTGATTTCGAGTTTATCGAAGCATATGCAAGTAAGTATGTATTGGTGAATACTAATAAGTATCTCAGGAAACGAAACAAAACGGAAAAAAATTCGATTTTTTTTTTCTACTATTAAGAATTGATTGAGAAAAATTTATATCGGATGAGGAAACATAAAATTTGTAAAAAAACAAAAGAATTTCATAATTCTACTCGAATCATACCATAGTGAGAGAAGTTTTCAAAAATGAAATATTTTTTCTAATTTATATTCAATCGCACATGACTGTTATTCTGTTTTGAGTTAGTTAGCATTTGAATGCCCCTGAAACATATCAAAATTTTGCATCATATCAATTTGTGTGAGTATTTGGTATTTTTGCATTTATACTTGAAAATGTTATGAGTTAGATTTTTTATAAGGATGAAGTTCATAACGTTAACTAAATACTACTTCGTCAATTTTGAAAGTCTAGCAGCGTTGTATAATGAATAGTACTTAATTTTATTCCAAAAATTCTATTATATTGTAACAGGGAACTAGAATTATACCATTCAACGTCAATCGTCAAAATCCATCTTCAGAGCATAAGTCAATCGTCCTATACGATAATTCGAATATTACCGCCGTTGACACTCTTGTCCATCTCGAACACAACAGCGTCTAGACTATAGACGTTTGAAATCCAAAATCGAATACACACTTTTGTTTTGTCCTTCGCACGTAACAGTGTCAAATTTAACTGGAACTCTCACGTCGCTCAAGTATCGAGCTCGCGTTCTGGCACGTGTTTTCGACTACTTTTGTTCTACTTGTAATAATTACTGAAACCATCTAGTTTATGGGTGGGGGTCAAAATTTCGAAAGATCAATATGTAGAACGGCCAATATTTCGAATTTCAAGATTGCGAATAGCAAAATATCGAGGAACTTTGATTTCGACATGTTTATTTCCGATAAATCATCAAGTCGAATACCGTATCAACGAAAGGTTATTTTTCCGAAAGGTCGTTGATTTGAAAATGTATTTTCAGATTGTCTATACTTCGAAATGTGCAAAATATAGATTGTATCAAAATCGTACGTTCATATTGTCGAAATTTAAAGTCGAGAATGACTAATATTTCGAATAGCCAACATTTCGAAAATAAATATTTCGAAAGCAAGAATAGCGAAAGGGCAGAATCCATAAATGCAAAATATAGAAGGGTTATCACATCGAAACTCAGGAAAGGTTCGGACCCAAGGTGAATATCCAGGATATTCCAACGACCAAGTACATCTATAAACTATTTGTTTGACATTGAATGATGGGCTTGTTAATCGAAAAAATATATAAACAAATGCATTGAAGTCTCAGTGAACTGCACATGGCATCTACATGCAGGGGAAGGTGAGGCAAAAAGGCAGAGTCGGGCGAAACGAACAAAATGCAAGATTATCTATTTATTAGATATTTAAGTTTTTCTGGAAAAAATATTTTGCTAATAATCAAGTCGTGTAGCAATTCTCCTATCTGTTCTTACACTACATAACAAGTTTCGCGAGACATCTCGCATTATAGTAGGGTATCCCAATAGGTATATCTTACATATTTTTACAAATGCGTTGGAGAACTAATTTTTTATTTCACTGAAATCTCAATTTTTCGTGCATGCAATGCGAGCGCGAAAATAGCCTATTTTCAATTAATGAGGATTGCGCACTTCATTACTCTTTGAGGAAGTTATAGAGCTCCTGGAGGGAATAATGTAATGCTCGCAGGATATGGCAGTGTTGCATTTTGCATGCTTAGTTACGCAGCCACTCCGCAGGTACACTACCGTTCGAAAGTTTTCGGACAGTGCCTAAACCTGAACAATAAAGTTTTAATGCGTCATAAGATAATATTAATAATGATAATTAGTAATAATAAGTAATAATAATTATGAATAATAATGAGTAATCATAATCATAATTCAAATAACCACTGTTTGATTATGAATTTTTCGAATCATATCCCTGTCCGGAATCTTTCGGACGGCAGTGTATTCTTAACAATGACTCGATAAATAAAAAGTCCAACATGAATTTCATTGAAGAATATTATTTATTACATAAAAATGTGCGACAAAAAGCGAACAATTTTGGAAGTTATTCGAAAGTGAGCCAAATTCTTGCGGGGGCCTGCATGGCTATCGTTCTGCACAGAGGGCAGCGTGCGTCCGGTGCAGTCCAAATGCGATCCGCGCATGAAGCACAACAGCACCTGTGCCCACAAGGCAAAAAGGTGTGTGTTGCATTTTCCATCAAGCACACACGGCAGGAAGCGGCATTCTCTAGAAAATTTAATCAAGCGTAGTAACCCGACACAATTTCAAATGATGGCATTCGATACAATATCTACCTAATGACATCGACGTTCCAAGTAATAATTTATGAACATGGATAAATCTTAAACAATTGCCGTAAAATTACATTGAAATTCGATAAATATTTTTCTGCAATTCAGATTCAAGTAGCTTTAACGAATTTTCAGAAGTGGGATCAAATATTGTATACATCCTGATCCTCTCAAAATAAGTTAACCACATCTCATCAATGGACTAATTTTTGTGGTCTCTAAAGCATCAAGTTTCCATCAAATGTCTTCCCGTTGTACAAAACATCTGCTCCTGCGTTGACTAGTTTACGCAATGAACTGAAAGTGGTCAGATAAGAATCTTCAGGTTCATAATTTTCTATACCCATCACTTCGAGTCCTAGTAGAGATGTGATGAATTGAACGCTTGTCTGATGGGCCGTCCTAAAAATTTGCACCGATACAATACTAAAAAATAGGGAAACTTCAAATGAATTTAGATCGCACTTATACCTATACATGGGGCTTTCTCCGTCAAAATGTACGGAAATGAAACTCGAATTTTTCATTTCATCCAAATTTTTATAAGTGATCACACCTAATTAAGAAGAGCTATCACGATTATTCTTCGATTTGTTTCGTTCATCTGTTCTTGAGGCATGATTGAATGGTTTTCTTTTTTGAATCACAAGTTCTTGAGAAATTGACCAGTAAGGTGTTTTTGTTTCTGAAATTCTTGTTCCGAACTATACTTACAAGAAAAACATAGAAAAATCATGATCATCGTCAATTTCGCTATGATTTTTTCATTCAAAGCTCAAACTTCACGATTTTGAGAGGTTTCCACATTTTTTGTTGTCGTTTTTTTTTCATGTTTTTTTTTCATTCTCGTAGAAGAACATTATTTTTTTAACAAATTATGCCGTTGGATTCATCATGGGATCACATCTCATTCTATTTTTTTTTTTCTTCAATTTGAAATTTCGTTCCGCTCAACAAGGTTTCTGTATCAAACCATGTGGAAGAATTTCTCGAAATTTTGACTCCCTTTGGAGAACTCGTTCACTTAATTTCACTATGAAGAACAGGGACTATTTTTCACAATATTTTTGCGAGTTGAATTGCGTCATCAATATTAAATAATCTGTCCTTGTTGCGATGTTTTTTGCTACTAGGAAGCATATGATTCGTGGAAAAGTCAGATGAATTATGAATTTCTTATATGTATATGAAATTTCCATTCAATTTATTTACATTATTTTTTTAACAAATTATGCCGTTGGATTCATCATGGGATCACATCTCATTCTATTTTTTTTTTTCTTCAATTTGAAATTTCGTTCCGCTCAACAAGGTTTCTGTATCAAACCATGTGGAAGAATTTCTCGAAATTTTGACTCCCTTTGGAGAACTCGTTCACTTAATTTCACTATGAAGAACAGGGACTATTTTTCACAATATTTTTGCGAGTTGAATTCCGTCATCAATATTAAATAATCTGTCCTTGTTGCGATGTTTTTTGCTACTAGGAAGCATATGATTCGTGGAAAAGTCAGATGAATTATGAATTTCTTATATGTATATGAAATTTCCATTCAATTCTTTGTAGATCATTTTCTATTAAATGTCGATAAAATCTTGGGACTCATCTTCTTTGATTTTTTCCCCTATTCTGTCAGGTCGAGATCTTCAGGTACGATAGCGAAAATTCACATTAGCTTAGATTCAAGTACAAAGAAAGCATATGATTCTTGGAAGAGTCAGATTTCTTCTCACTTGAATCTCAGCTGATGCCAATTTTTGTTATCGTACCTGAAGCTAATTTCAACCTGGAAGAAGAAGGGGGGGGGGGGGGATAGTTTAAAGAAGACAAGTTTCAAGATTTTATTGACATTAAATAGGAATGATCTAGAATGAATCGAATGAAAATTTCATATACACAAGAAATGTAAAATACATGCAACTTCTCAACCAATCGTATGCTTTTCTATAGTAGAAAAAAATATCGCAACATGCACAAATTATTTAACATTGATAGCAGGCTTCAACTCGTGAAAAATAGTCTCTAGTCTTCAAAACAGTAAGAATAAGTGCAAAACGACTTCCAGAGTGAGTCGAAATATGTATAACGGAATCTTTCTGTTTGTTGTGATGCAGAAGCCTTATATTCCGCAGAACGAGATTTCAAATCGAAAAATAATAAATAAAATGAGATGTGAGTCCATAATAAACCCAATGGCACAATCTGTCGAAAAATATTGTTTCTCATGAGAATTTCATGGAACAAAAAATCTCAACATCTCTAAATCGTTAAGTTTGAGCTTTAATTGAAAAAATCATGCCGAAATTAATGACAATCCAGTTTTTGTATTGTTTTTTTTTTTTTTTTTTTTTTTTCAATTCTAAGTATAGTGTCGTGCCGTAGGCGTTGTGAGTTTGAGATTAGGATGTGGGATCGGTCCAATGAAGTTTACTCAGATGAATCGAAGATTTATGATATAACTAATTATTCCTTTATTGTACTTCTTGCGAAATACCTTGAAACGTAGCTTACACCGGCCCTTGCTTGACCGTCTGTAGCCTACAGTGAACTGACGGTTTGGAGCTCTCAAGCGTACATTACAGAAAATGCTGACCCATGCGTTATTATGGCTACATGCGATAACGCATCCGGTAGAAGAGTCTTGAGCGGCTCCACCGTTATAAAATTATACATCGTTAGAATTATGATATTCGTTTTTTGCACAACACCCCCCCCAAGTGGAGGTAAGTTAAGTTTACAAAGTTCGATATAGGTATATATAGTATTAATTTTTAAACTGAACTTATCAATAATTAATCCCTTTCGGGAGAGTAGCTTCGACCTCCTAGGTCCAGAGGTTTGCTCTGCCTCTCTTTCGTCAATGGCCCTTTGGATCTTGAGCTTATCTTTGGCATATTAACCATAACTTCGTGTGGATCGTTAACAGTCCCTTCGTTACTAAATAGAACTGCTTCTGGTTCTGCAGTGTCGTATGCCAAGTTCGGTGGATTTGATTCTCGCTTTTCTGGCCTATTTTTACTGAACAGATTGATGTTCATTTTATATCCGCAACATAAATTGATGTTAATCAGTAGTCCTCTGACAAAATTCATTATTCCGAATAAATGCAAAATGTATCCTAATCCTAGAATTCCCAGACCAATAAACAAGTACTTGATCCAATTAGTTGTTTTTTCTTCGTATGTCAAGGTTCGTTTATGAGACTCTGGTAGTTTTGCTTTTGAGTTTATCTCATTGAGAGTATTGAGAGTGGTCTTCTGATCAATTTTACTTTCTGGTAATTTAATTTCTTCTATGATGCTGTCATTGAATTTTAAGAAGGTAGTTAATTCTTCTTCAAATGATCTGAAGTTGTAAGGCAATATCTGAATTTTATCGGAAAGCTTCAAAGTTTTTTTGGTTGTATCATAACTGTAAATGACTTCGTCGTCGGTTACGATCGTTGTTTCGGGTAACAGTGTTAGCAATTTCACTCCGTAGAGTTCTACATTTTGATGTTTATTTTTGCCATAAGGTACCGAAATCGTCATCACTTTGTTATTATAACTAATCATCTTGTTTTTATTATACAGAGGGACGAAATGTGTTCCTGATACAGGCGTAACCTTTCTTTCACACTTGCAATCGGTCACAGCCGAAGGATTAAATACATTATACAAGCAACCATCTGAAGGCGTGATCCGTCGGGACCCTGCATGCCTTTTACAAATCTTATGCCCTCTCAATATTATACATTCGCTCATTTCGGTTTCGCTAGTTAACATAATTGACTGGTCTCTTATATTCTGAATTACATAATCTGCTGGGGCTTGCCAATAATAAGCATAACCATGCTCATCGATTTCTGGAATTGATGTGATTTTAACTATTCTAAATGGGATTGATTCCAATTCGGGTACTCTTATTTCATAAATGAATTTCCCGTTCAAAGTATATATGAGCGGGTCCATGTCATCTCACTCAAAAAAAAACACTCAAATCGCGGATCTTTGCGCCCTTCGAGGAATCTTTAGTACTATAGAAAAAAAAAATAGAAGTTCACGGATTTCGAAAAATTTTCAAAAATGGCGGAGTTACGGGTGTTTGAATTTTTTTGCACTGCTTGGTTTGAAAATTCATATCTCCGAAACCATTAATCGCAGCCGAATGATCTTGGACTCATTTCATTCACGAAAGAAAGAGCTACTGTTAAAAAAATATGTTCGAAAAAAAAATGAATTTCTTCAAGTTTTTTTCGTCATTTTTTTCCGAAATTCGGCCGCCATTCCCAAAGGGTACGGTGAATTTCATGGAGACAATTTTTTTTAGATAGCTGGATCCTTCCCCTTCAAATTCGTAAAAAAAAATTCATGGAGACCATACTAGGTCCGGAGAAAAAAATGAAAACGTCCGGACGTGCGTCGCCGCGCGTGCCGTTCCACGGTGGCGCTGCTCCGTTAGGCTCGCTGTTTCACGTAGCCGTTGAATTTCATTCAATGTTTCGCTATTTTCTCGGGCTATCCTCTCTTGGAAAATAGTTATTCAACTACTTTAGACTTCCAGATTACGTCTACTGGTTATTTTCGCTTGAAATTATACTTCTGCCGAAAATCCCAGCACGGTTATTAATTTCCAGCACATGATTTCATTGCAAAGCAGCAAATCAGTTATTGGCAGGAGATAAAAAAAACCGTGAAAGTTGGTGAATTTCTAGTCGTGTGCGATTTCGCTGACAATCATGCGTTCATTGTACAAGATTCTATTCAAGGGTTCAACCAGAGATCCATCCAATCGTGATTTATTATGAAAGTCACAGCGAGGGAGAATTGAACCATTTTAGTTTTGTAATAATTCCATAGTGTCTGAAACATAATACGATCGCACTTGATTTAATACAAACGAAAAATTGATCGACTTTATGAAGGAGAAGTTTCAAGGTTCAATTACAATTAAAAAAGAAGTTTTTCTCAGATGGAGCAGCTTCCCAGTATAAAAATGAAAAGAATTTCATTAACATAACGCATTATTTTGAACCGTTCGGATGTCAAGCTGAGTGGCATTTTTTTGGCTACATCACATGCAAATGGCCATGCGATGGGGTAGATGAAACTGTCTGGCGAGTTTACAATTGATTGGCAATTCAGATCCTATTTGAACACCGCTGGATTTGTATAATCGGGCATGCTCTTATTTCAGGAGCATATCTTTTGCCTGCTGCAGAACATACAGCAGCAAAAGCTATTTTACAAAAATCGATTCGATGAAGCTTTGATGGTTAGTGGCATTCTGGAATTACATGTAGTCATTCCGATTTCTGATGGATTTATAAAAACGAAATTATTTTCCGCATCAGAAAATTTGATCATATAAAAGTTAGGAATCAATATTGAACTTGCGTGTCCAACTAAGCGCTATCGAGCGCAATTTTACTCAAAACATTGGCCCTTTTCAGAGTCACCAAAATTTTGCAGAAATCGATAATTTCCATTCCACGGAGCATAACTGCTAGCTCTTCTCTGCAAAGTTACGAGAGAATCACAAAAGAGCCACAGTCATTAAATTGCACAAACCTATTGCAATAGAACCAGAACGTTGATTGCAGCACAGGTGTGTTCACAACAACAACCGTGCTAGAATTTTCGGAACAAGTATAATTCCAAGCGAAAATAACCAGTAGACGTATTCTGGAAGTCTAAAGTAGTTGAATAACTATTTTCCAAGAGAGGATAGCCCTAGAAAATAGCGAAACATTGAATGAAATTCAACGGCTACGTGAAACAGCGAGCCTACCGGAGCAGCGCCACCGTGGAACGGCACGCGCGGCGACGCACGTCCGGACGTTTTCATTTTTTTCTCCGGACCTAGTGAGGTCTCCATAAATTTTTTTTACTAATTTGAAGGGGAAGGATCCAGCTATCTAAAAAAAATTGTCTCCATGAAATTTACCGTACCCTTTGGAAATGGCGGCCGAATTTCGGAAAAAAATGACGAAAAAAACTTAAAGAAATTCATTTTTTTTTCAAACATATTTTTTTAACAGTAGCTCTTTCTTTTGTGAATAAAATGAGTCCAAGATCATTCGGCTGCGATTAATGGTTCCGGAGATATGAATTTTCAAACCAAGCAGTGCAAAAAAATTCAAACACCCGTAACTCCGCCATTTTTGAAAATTTTTCGAAATCCGTGAACTTCTATTTTTTTTTCCATAGTACTAAAGATTCCTCTAAGGGCGCAAAGATCCGCGATTTGAGTGTTTTTTTTCGAGTGAAATGACATGGACCCGCTCATATGTTGATTTGTGAGACTTGCAAAAGTGTTGCTAAGTCAGATAGTCCAAAAGTCTCGAATTTCGGCATAGACGCACATATTTGTGTTATAACATCGTCATTGAGGAACATGTGAGACACGTGTCCTTGATAGGCTGTTTCGATTGCTCTCAACAATTCTCTCAAAATATCATCTAAAGTTTCTTCTGCTCTATACAAATCTAAAAGGTCTAATATGGCGTAGTCTGCTGCTTTTAATGCCATCACTTCCTTGGCAATTATTTGGAAGTCTTTAGCCTGTCTCTCGCTTATTTGTGCCGTTACACTTCTCAATCCTGCGTTATCAAATACTAGGCTTTTAATGATAGTTGTCTGGTTAGCGATTAAGTTACTGTACTCTTGGTTCGTTCGATATAATTTATCAATTTCGGCGTTGTAATATTCCGAGTCTTCGGATGACAAAGTTCCAAAAAGTGTTTTACTGATCTGTCCTACAAAGTCGAATAAGCCTCTTTTTTGTCTAGTCTTTGGCAACCCTATCAGCTGATATATATCGTTAAGCAGTTTTCTCGAGTCTCGAAGGAGGGATCTTCTTTTCATAACGTGTCCATAGATAAATGGGAATACTCGCGTGCTATAATCGATCCCGTCTGATCCCGTCCATCTTCCGACATCTACCATGAGTTGGTTTCTCAAATTGTCGTAGAGTTTTTCGATCGTATCGATTTCTTCCTCCAGCTCCGCGAGGTGAAGCACATTTACGAACGTCCACTCGTTAAGGTATATGAAAGCCGTAGACACCTCCTCCAGCAGGAAACCTGGTTTGTTTCTGATCTCCTCCTGAGTTAGTTGCGTCAGTCCAAATGGTAAAAGGAGCAACAGAACTATTCTGCAATGAGGTTTACGTTAGCATACTTCAAGCGATTGACATGTACTAAGATTTCTTTATTATTCCTAAGTATTGTATGATTAACGTCTGATAGTTTATTGATTATTTGATAGGGCCCTTCGTAGGGTTTATCTAAACCGATCGTTTTGTCTTTCTTAAACCACACAAGGTCGCCGATTTTGAATTCTTTTGGTTTTAATACTCTATCGAATTTTTCCTTTACTTTATTTTTTGCTATCATGAGATTTTCCTTTGCTTCTTTATTTAGAATGTTAATTCGGTTTCTTATTTCTGTTGCGTAATCGTCGTAAGTGTAGTGTTCTGGCGGGTCATTGATGATTTTTGCGTTTTGTCCAAAAACTAGTCTATAAGGGGTGAAATCTGTTGATTCGTGCTTGTTCGTATTGTACGTAAGGCAATAGAGATGTAATATTTCATCCCAATCCTTTTTCCTTTTGAGGTTACTTTTCAGATATGATTTCAGTACTGCATGACTCCTTTCAATACTACCGTTACTTTCGGGATGGTATATTGTTGTTACGCTTCGTTTGATTCCTAATAATTTCTCTGCGGCTCTATTGAATTTACTTGTAAAGTTACTTCCGTTATCCGTGAGGATGATTTCTGGGACACCGAAAACTGAAATATAATGTTTGAACAATTTGTCAATAACCGTTTCTGAGTCTGTATCTTTCAATGGTACTGCCGTCATGTATTTGGTCAGGTTATCCTGAATGGTGAGTATGTGCGTATGGTGTTTGGAAGTCATGGGTTGGGGTCCTACTATGTCCATACTGATCTTTTTATTGAATCTGTCGGGAGTGTCGGTGATAACTAATGGAGCTTTCGTTGTTTTACTTTTCTTACTCTGTTGGCATATAGCGCATTCACTAATGAATTGAGTTATGTCCTGTAACATGCGTCTCCAATAATAATTCTCGCTGATTCTATAGAAAGTCTTCTTAATACCTTGATGACCGCCAATCGTACCGTTATGATTTTCTTCAATTATCTGTCTTTTCTCACTAGGAGTGGTTATCAACTTCCGATTTATATTATGCAGATAAATCTTTACTTTCTTAGTTCGGATTTCTTGAAGCTCTTCTATTAATTTTGATATTGATATTTCGAAATGGTAGGCTATGAGTTTAGCATCCAAGTGAATTTCGTTTTCTTCAGAAGCGATCAGGTAATAAGTAAGTTCTTCAATAGGCAGTAGAAGTTTCAAAATCTTATGTCTTAGTAACTGTATTTCTAGTATTTTGTCCTTGTGCTTGATTATTTTTATTTTATCCTGATTCTGGGTATAACGAGATGTTACGTGCAACTTGTTTTCTGGTAGGCGTTCGTCAGAAAAAAATATATTCTTAGTTTTGCTCAAAGTTAATTTAATTGCTTCAAAAGACCGGTTTGATAAAACCTTTTGATAAATGCTCTGTTCGTCGCGTAACTTGATTGTCTTCACAGGATTCCTAGACAGCGCGTCCGCGTTCTGGTTTTTTATACCTGCTTTATATTTGATGGTGTATTCGTACTCTTCTAACTTGATTCTCCATCTCATTATCCGTGACGTCGGGTCTTTAGTTTTTGTAATAAACTCTAAGGGCTTGTGGTCTGTCTCTATGTTGAATTTGCGTCCGTACAAATATGGTCTATAATGTCTAACGCTCCATACTATTGCCAATGCTTCCTTTTCAGTCGTGCTGTAGTTTTGTTCAGCTTTGTTTAAGGTTCTACTGGCGTATGAAATGGGTAGATCGTTCCCCTTTTCATCTTTCTGCGAAAGTACCGCGCCTATAGCTATGTCTGAAGCATCTGTCGTTAATGTGAATTCTTTCCTGAAGTTAGGATAAGCTAGTATCGGTTCTTTGCAAAGTTCCTCTTTCAGGATTTGAAATGACCTTTGTTGTTCCATTCCGAATTCAAAAGGGACGTCCTTGGTTAACAGTTGGTTTAACGGTTTTGCCTTTTTACTGAAGTCTTTGATAAACTTTCGATAATATCCTGCTAACCCTATAAACTGCTTGATATTTTTAGCGTTTTTAGGTGTTGGGAAGTTCTTTACTGCATTTATTGTCTCGGGATTGGGCCTAACGCCTTCTTCCGTTATAACATGTCCTAGATACTTTAAACTATCCTTAATGTATTCGCACTTGTCAGGTTGTAATTTCAATCCTACTTTTCTCGTTTGATCGAAAAATGCTCGTAATTTTGAAAGATGTTCTTTGAACGTTACAGAGTAAACTACTACGTCATCTATGTACGTGAAACACGTGTTCCCGTTCAGATTTCTATATGCGTTATCCATCATACGTTGGAACGTAGCTGGAGCATTTTTTAATCCGAAGGGCATTCTTTTATATTCATAGTGACCTCGAGGGGTCGAAAAAGCTGTTTTTGGTCGATGGTCTTTTTCCAAAGGAATCTGATGGAATCCCTTGGCCATATCAAAGGCGCTAAAATATCTACTCTTTCCCGGCTGATCTAGAATTTCCTCAATGTTAGGCAAAGGGTAAGAATCTTGTTTGCTCTTCTTATTCAATTCGCGATAGTCTATCACGATACGCCATTTCTTTTTGCCACTTGCGTCTAATTTTTTTGGTACAACCCATAAGGGTGCGTTATAGGGCGAACTAGATTCTTGGATAATTTCTTGGTCTAACATTTCTTTAACCTGCGTTTCGATTTCTAATTGGTGAATAGGTGGGAATCTATACTGTTTTACATTAACCGGTATGTCATCGGTGGTGTCTATTCTGTGGGTTGTTAAATTAGTCTCTGGTAGCGGATCTCCAGGTAAATGGAAGATGTCTTGGTATTCATCTATCAACTTCCAGAGCTCTTCTTGTTCTCGTCTATCTGATACATGATGTAATCTCGTATTTTCCAGCAGTAAATCACTTCTTTCTTTAGAATACGGTTGGTCGATTGAATTAACGTTAAACACCTTAGCTATCTTGTTTTCGAGTTTGAAAATTATTTTCTTTTTACTAACGTCTATTACGGCTTTTTCCTTTTTCAAAAATGGTATTCCGATTACACCGTCTTCTTTCAATGCAAAATCGTCCGAACACGTGAAACCGATCTCCGACGGGTATTAAACATTCACGATCACAATGAACTGCGCCGGATATCCCTTCGAGGATATTCAATTTGTTTCTGTATCGGAATTCTCCTGCCAATCGCTGTTTGATGAGGTTGACGTTTGCTCCGGTATCAACCAAGAATTCTCCTCTTCGGTTTCCGATTCTGAGTCCGACTGATGCTGAGTCTCGTCCGATTCGATAAACTTTACTTGAGGTGGTTTGTGTCTGTTCGGGTGTTTGTCGGATGTGTGAAAATCCTGTTTCTATGGGCAATTACTTGAATAATGTCCTTTTTCTTTGCATAGGAAGCAAATTGGTTCTGGTTTTTGACTATTGTGACGTTCCGAAACATGACTTTCCCGTTTAACGAATTGTTTATTAGTTTTCTGTTCCTCTAGTCGTTTACTGTTATCGTATTGTTTCCGGTTTTTATTTTCTTCTCTCTCTTCCTTGAGAGCTACTTTAATAGCCATGTTTAACGTATCCGGTTTTTCGGTTTTTACTAGTAATTTTAATTCACGATTTAGCCCGCGAACGAACTGGTCGACACTAGTTTCCGCGTCGTCTCTGATTATTTTTTTCTTTATTTTTGGGCGGTTATTAAATCTGTCGGTTATACTTCGCACGATAATGTCTTGGTATTTTGTAAACTGATGAGCGTATTCGGTTACGCTACGCGATCCTTGTTTGCACTGCGCTCTTTCCGTCAAAGCACTTTGATAGTCTAATTTGTCTCCGAAATGAAGTCTCAGAGCTTCAAAGAGTTCTTCTTCATCTCGAACTTCTTCTGAATCGATCATTCTTCTAACGCGACCCTTTAGTTTCATAGTTTTTACTTGTTTTATAAAAAACTCGCGCTCTAGTTCTGTCGTTAGGGTTTCGATTCCGTATTTTATCTCTTGAATGAAACTCTCAATCGAGATATTCGATCCGTCAAATTCTGTCACTAACTTGACCATTGTGTCTATTAATTTATAGTCTACCGGAGGTATTACGCGTTGATTTGATCTCCGCGATGTATTAGTTGTTTCATTTCTTGTATCCTCTGATATATTGTCCGCGGATTGTTCTCTCATTCCATTCACTCCACTTTTAAGTGCGTTAATGTCTTTATTCATATCGTTTATAGTTGTTGTCAGTCTTGTGAGCGCTTCTGTAAGCGGGACTAATTGGTCGTCTGACATTTTTCTTCTAGGAATCGTTTTACGGAGTTCAATGACGTAAAACTTGTGTGCAGAAAGCACTTAGAATAAAATTCTAACTGTCCTGAGCGTTTGTAATACAAAAGAAATTTGTACTTACAATTTCTGCTCCATGACAGGGTTCCCGTTGTTATATTCACTTTATTTATCCTTTCTTCTTCTTGGCGATAAAATCCCTTTTCGCTGCCACCAATTTGTCGTGCCGTAGGCGTTGTGAGTTTGAGATTAGGATGTGGGATCGATCCAATGAAGTTTACTCAGATGAATCGAAGATTTATGATATAACTAATTATTCCTTTATTGTACTTCTTGCGAAATACCTTGAAACGTAGCTTACACCGGCCCTTGCTTGACCGTCTGTAGCCTACAGTGAACTGACGGTTTGGAGCTCTCAAGCGTACATTACAGAAAATGCTGACCCATGCGTTATTATGGCTACATGCGATAACGCATCCGGTAGAAGAGTCTTGAGCGGCTCCACCGTTATAAAATTATACATCGTTAGAATTATGATATTCGTTTTTTGCACAACAATAGTTATAGAAGCGAAGATTTCGAAAAAATCACAAAAACACCCCATTTGATCAATTTTTCACAAACTTGTGAATTTTTTGAAAGAAAATTCAATAATTCATACCGCAGGAACAGATAAACGAAAAAAATCAAAGTCAAAGCTCCTTTCATTAGGTGTAATCATCACCCATGAAAATTTCAATCAAATCAAAAATTCGAATTTCATTTCCGCACGTTTTCACGGAGAAAATCCCGTATAAATCTATACATATGAGACATATAGTCGCTCACGCAGGACACTTTTCTGCGTATACGTCGTCGGTTTTGGTGCGAGGCAAGATTTTAGGTCTTCGCTAACCCCCAACAACAAATCCAGAGTAATTGAACCCGGTATCAAGTGGTTCAAAGGTTGATTGAGATACACCAGAGGTTACACCAAATGATCCTTACGCGTGCTGATCTCGGGTTTTATTCAGGCAAATATTTCTCAATAGTGCTTTGGAATCAGACAACTTCTATACTTCCAGTCATGTGGTAGAAAATTCTAGAGAAAAAAATTTGGACCACGAATGTTTATTCAAACTTTGGTTTTACGTCCTGCGACCAAGGGGCATAATTTTTTATTTCAACTAAAATATTACTGCGGGTAGATTTCCATATATACAGTAAACCCTCAAATTTCCAGGAGAGCGTTAAGCCTCGCTTTTTGAAATCATTTTTCCAACTTTTTTTAAGGCATCTAGCAGCATGATTGGAAAAGAAGAACGGATTTTGCTGTTCGAGTTTCGGTCCAGTTTTCAAACAAATTGCATCTCTCTTGTTACGATTTCCATTTTTTCAATTATTTCTAAACATACCGAAAAAAAAATGTAATCAATTATAAAACAAGCAGAGCCTACAACGCCCTCCTGAAAATTTTAGGGGTTTTTCGTGAAGCAAAATCTGCTCGCTGTCTCCTGGTGAAGACTGTCATCGAACGACCTTTCGAAATCCGCACCACGTGTTTTCCTACCGAGCACCGCGAGTCATTGGGAGTGAAGTAAAGCCGTAACGATAGTCCCAAAGAAGATTCAACGCCAACCTTCCCCCCAGCGCTGAAAACAGCGCCGGCGACGCGGGGGTCCACGTTACTTGTGAGAGAAGCGAACGTCCGGCACTTGCTGCCGAAGGCAGGGTACAGGTAGACGTATGTATTTGAAAGGACTGTCCAGCCTATCGAAATCCACATCTGACTATGAGCATTGGCAAGCACTACCGTAATCTTCACTTAGTCGTCTGAAGACGACATACAGCCAAGCAAAGGAGAACCAACCAACTGTAATCTTCAATGGCATCTTCATCAACATTAAAAAACAGAAATCCTGTGCCTACTGTGCATTACTATACTCTACATTTCCAATTTACAATTGATAGTTTTTCTTCTATTTTCTACACTCGGGCTTGCCTGGCGGGGTATAAAATCAATGGGTAACCAATAGGGTATTCAATAAGTGATCCGACTTTTTCAGAATTATGAGATGTTGAAGTTCATTTTTGAAGCATCTGTTTTGACGAAAAACGTCAATGGTTGTCATTGAATATTTTCACTTGTAGTCACCCAATCAACACATCTGTCTATAATAGCTCTCGTAAGAACTCTTGTTCAAGATTAAAAAAAGAGTCCATCGAAAGAGTTCTTTTGGAAGTCTCTCAGAAGTTGATATTCTGATATCTGTTAAGAGAGTTCTGAAAGAGGTCTAGACTGAGACTTCGAGTGAAAGAGTTCTAAACGAAGTCAGAATCTAAGAGTTCATATTCCATCATATTCCTAGCCATATTAAGAAGTTGCAATATCGTCAGGACGTTAACTGCTGCAGTTTTGTGATGTGCTTGTGTTTGAACATTCAAAGCAAGTATTGAATTAACCTAATCGGTACTTTCATCTGACCTAAAGGTAGATAATACCAACCTTATTTTTGAAAACATTGGGAAATGATGTAAAGTTTAGCGTGCGTGATACAATCGATTAAACATAACCTCACTTTTACGTTACGTTATACATGTATATTCCGGTGATAGGGACGTTCTAGATAATTAAGACGAATTATTCAACGTGGAATCAGGATCCAAATTTACTCAGCGCTTGAAGAGTCCGAGCATGAGAAATCTATGAAAAAGTGGCAAGAACGGCGTTTGTCATAGGGTGTCAAATGGAACATACGCCTATTTTGTCTCGGTTAGCTAAGAAAGGCTTTTTTTATTTTTGCTACTGAAATACAACTTCCTTCGCTCTGTTTCGTAGAACCCATGATTAATATGCATTTAGCTGGAATAAGTAAGATGACAGAATCAGAGGTTTATGAAAATCTGTTATGATTTAATGTATTGTCATTACTGTTCTGCAACCAGCTACGGTGAGTGCTATTTTGTCATACTGCTATTCCCACATGAGACACCAATGTTATGCAAAATTTAATCTATCTCACGTAATTATAGATATTACACTAGAAGATCATATTTCAAGCAAATACTAGAGATAGGATTTCTCATGCTCATCAACGTTTTACGGATAGACACATTTGGGGAAATCCAACGAGTTTATTCGAGGCACTATGATAAATCTGAAAAATTCTATTGCAAATATTCCCGAAAGTATTCCCAAAAATATTGAGGACCTTATAATAATAGTACCCTCTACAAACCCTCGCGAGAGTCCTCTAAATGATTTCTGAAAATCTTCTTGCAATCGACGTCTAAGAGAACTCTGATTTCGGAGCTCTTAGTATTGTGTTCTTAAAGTACTCTTTCATACGCGTTTCAGAGCATCAGAAAAGAATCCCAAAAGATTGCATAAGAAGTCTTTTTGACTTAGTTTAGAATACTTATCGATACTCGACAGAGAGCTCTAACTCAATTTTGCGAGCTCCTCAAGATGTCCATAAGAGCACATTTGGTTGATTGGGCAGTGATTATTCCAGAACATTACTTGCAAATTCTAATATCTATTCTGTTGCAAAATCAAAATTAACGAAATCATAGCGATACCAACAAATGACATGTACAGAACGTCGAAGTCATCTTGCCAGATCATAAAAAATATGTACTAGTAATAACATCATTGTAACATACAATACATAAGAGATCACCAAAGTGGTGATTTTCGACATTAGGTAAAATAAAAATTCTTAAGGTCACACGGATACTTTGGTAGACAAACGATATTTTCAGCTATTAACTAGTTATTGCACTTGATCAGCTATTACAAATATTTCAGGATGTAATGATAAGAAAGCTATGGTTGGAGCAGCCTTTTCATGCTCTCACATATGAAATATTTCCACGTGGCAACATATTCCATTCAAATCAAATTTTACGCGCAATTACTTACTTCATAATAACGCTTAAGATTTCGATTTTTTTATTCCTTATACTGTGTGCCCCGTAATCATAAAACTTTTTGTACGTGTCAACCAAAGTTTCTAATGGCCTTTATAAATTAGCTATACTATCAATTGTCTATTTGCTTTTTCATTATGGTGAAAAAATTATCAATGATGTTATTACCCTGTGCTTCAAGCAATTCCCGTTGACGTTGTGCCTCCGCTTGTGCTGCTTCTGCTATGGCTGCTTGTCTTTGCACTTGTTCCTGAACATAGGCCAGTTGCGCCTGAACTCGAATCTCTTCCATCTGTGCGTTCAGTTGGAGGCGCTCATTTTCGACCCGTGTAGCCCGTGTCTGCGTGGCTTGGCGCGCTCGCGCCTTCTTTCTCATTTCTATAATTCAGGAGTGAATAAATGAAGTGTTTCGCGGAATGACAGAAAATATGTCTCACCTTTTCGTCTCTGATTGCGGATTTTGTTTCTTTGCGAAGTAGGTTCTGTACCCACTCCAGAATCAGGTGCTGCAATTTGCTCGTCAGCCTTTCGTTTCTTACGACGTTGACGTCCCGTGCGTCGCACTTAAACGTAATACATCGAGTTAGTATCATACCAGTATGACAGAATTCTGTTCAACAAATAATCATTCGTATATCTACCTCGTTGAATGTTAATATTTCGTTCCATGAGTAATTCAACGCGGGGTTGTTGTGGTACCAGGACATCTGTATTTGAAAAACTCAATATTATACGTTTGAAGTTTTAGATTGTAGCAAACTGTGTGTGAACAAAAGTTTCAACCGTAGACGCTGGAGGCCGCAGGCAACCATTTACAGAAACTTTCCTGTGTCCACGCTTCCGTCACAAAAGTTGAAATTTTTGTTTTCAGACACATATTGTACGATAATATAAGACTTAAGGGCGGCATTTTTCAATTCAATATTCTTACTGTGATGAAAAGTAAAATTTCGTTTCTGTCAAAGTTTCAGTGAAAGTCTTCCTGCATTATTAAAACGAATTCATGTACGGTGAAGTATGGAAAAATTTAGAACTGTTTATGATTATGTTGGTGAAATTCCTATCAGAACTGTTTTACGATAAATACACGAAATCTCATTTATACCGTGAGGATCTCGTGAAAGGAGTCGGTCAAAGTGCGCAAGCGTCGAATAATTCGTATTTCATAGGGATAACCAACTCGCTGCGCTGGAAAGTCCCTAGGTAGTTCGCACGTCGCTCGGTTGTTTACTCCATGGATCCCGGCATCCATTGTGGATGGCAAACGGCTGATTGTAATACATCGCGAAAGGTTATGTACGAGCACAGTTATGTTCGACTCTAGGATACAAATGAGTAATAAAACAGTGGATATGCACGTGAATTTAATAGTTAGACATTTAATAAGAATCATTTCCTCAATTGGATAAAAATCTCCAATTACATTATTGATTCTTGCGAATTGATCAGTTGATTGGAAGTTATCTCGGTTGCTCCGAATCTGATTGAAAATCAAATTGAATCTTACATTTACACTTCAGTCAAATAATTAGGCTCTATGGGTTCGAAACGACTAGCAATAATATTTTAATTTAATTCATTCATGAACTCTAGTGACTTGGTCAATTTGACAGAAATTCTCAGAGCCATTCTGACTCTGAATCATGTAGATCACATCATCGGATAATGAAAATTCTGGAATAGAAAAAATTAAATAACGAATTGGGAAAGAAAATGGAATAAATTGGTTCATTTTTTTCTTGATTGACTTAAACAACGTAAGTGAAAACGAGTTTATTGAAAGAATCACAAATTCATTCGATGTTTGACAGAAAGTGCTATCTTGCATCAGCAAACTCAATCGTCAGATTAGTAAGTGTCATTGTGTTTTCTTTCTCCTTTGAATAGTAGACCTGTCGCTCTTCTTCCAATCCCGTTGTAGTTGTACGAGCACCCTCTCTTCGTCTGGACATCTTTCCGTTACCTGAAACATGGAGGCGCGAGTTGTCATTCACCGATCACAAAGTCTTGTACGCACTTTGATTCATCGACTCCCCTGAAACCTTGGTGCTTCGAATAGAAAACCTGTCGCTCTTCTTCCAATCCAGTTGTAGTTGTACGAGCACCCTCTCTTCGTCTGGACATCTTCCCGTTACCTGAAACATGGAGGCGCGAGTTGTCATTCACCGATCACAAAGTCTTGTATGCACTTTGATTCATTGACTTCCCTCTTTGATTCATTGACTTCCCTGAAACCTTGGTGCTTCGTAGCGAGCCGTAAGTGGCGGCGAATGTTCCTGTAAATAATAGGCGCTGCTGTTTAATGTAATTTCATTTCGGAGTCAAATCGATATCAACGAGTGCACCTCAGTCAAAATCAACAGCGAATATGTAATCGGCTACGTTGCAAATCATGCGAACAATGATGATCGACTCCATTCCCTTTGAGGACCGAATTATTAAAAATCAGAGTTGAACAAATAATACTTCCCGTGATGAAACCATCAACTCTCTATGGATGGAGCCCGTTGAGTCCCACGCTCACTCGTCCTCATCACGTGGCCGTCGGTGCTGCTCGAAGTGACCACCTCCAACCCTAATGCAATCGCCTACACGATTGTGGAACCCGTGGGTCATGTTGCGGAGCATCTCGGGACCCATGTCCCCGAAGATCTCCATGATTCGGGCCCTCATTGCAGGAAGGTCAGCGATAGGTCCTCCGGCGTACAACTTGTTCTTCATGTACGGCCACAATCCGAAGTCGAGCGGCGCAAGATCTGGCGATCGAGGAGGCCACAGGACTGGGCCTAGCCTACCGATCCAACGGTTGGGAAACTCTTCGTCCAAGAATTCCCTAACGTCTACGCGGTAGTGCGCAGGTGCTCCATCCTGCTGGTACCAGATGGGGGGACCCTGAGAGTTGAGGAGTAAAATGTTTATTCCAACAAAGAATTCTCAAAGTGACTCGACATTTTCAATATTGAATTCATCATCTTTCATTATGAAAATTTTCTAACATCTCCTTCGATGGCTCTCACAGCAGGGATGATTTGTTCTCGCAACATTCGCAGGTACTTGTCACCGTTCAGATTCCCTTCTATGACGAACGGTCCAACGAGCTGGTCATTGATCAATCCGAGCCACAAATTCAGTTTCTCGGGCCACTGCGTCTGTGACTCGACGAACTCGCGAGGATGTGTCCATGCCCAGATTCGCTCGTTTTGCCTGTTCGGTGCAGAAACTCGCTCGACTGTGCATTCGTCTGTGAAACAGATCCGATAGAGCAAACCCTCATCTACGTTGAACCGATCCATCATAGCCCTGCAAAAAAGTAAACGAGATTCAGGATCTCCTTCCCTGAGCTTTTGGTGTCGTCCAAGCTTGAAAGAGTGACACTTGTCCTGTCTGAGCACTCTTAGGACAGAAGCCTTCGAGATGTCCAGCTCCTGGGCGATTATCCTCGCGGGTTTTCTTCCCGGCTCAGCGACCTTCAGAAAGATGTTGTATCTCTGCTCCTCGGTGAGTTGTTTCCTTGGCTGGGAAACCTTGACTAATTTCGGGTTCACGTTACCCGTTTGCCGAAATTTCATCACGATTTTCCTGACCGTGGAAGCCGAGGGAATTGGTCGTTAGGGATAACTCGCCGCGAAATGGTCCACAATTCGCTGGTAACTAGTACCCTGCTCGTGCTGTCGAACCATTTCGATCCTTTCCTCGACGGTGTAGGTGTAGACGATGTTTGGCATCTTCGTAGCGTTCAGGTTCAATAAAAATTTGACAAGATGTCTACAGTTCGCTAGTAAGAGACGAACTGAAATTTCATATTCCGGAATTGTTCTTTATCGTGTCGGAAGTGTGGGTGCCACCCAATCCCGAGTCGTCTTAGCATCATTTTTCGCGCGGATTTTGCTTATTTCCGCGGAAATATGGCTGATAGCGAATCAGGAGTCGTGGTTCCTCGCGCGCAAAAGTTAGCAACAAAATATCCAACGGAAAGTTCGTTGCCTGAAACGGTGGTCTTCCGTGCATCTTTTCGGAAGTATGGTTGTCACCCAATCACGAGCGATCTGAGCATAATCGATTGCGCATCAAAAGTTCGATGGGAAAGTCGGTTACTTGGTTAGTCAAACACAGTGGTCAAAACTAATTAGTTATCAAAACTAAATTCATGATCGTACCATAGGAGTGAACGTGATAGTTAATCATATTCGACTGAATCGGACTTGGGAACAATTTTTTCGCGTGCGATGTGAAATCAAGAGATTTCGCACTTTCGTGTGATTACGTACTTCGAGAAAAGCTTCAAATAACAAAGTTGATAAATCTCGAATTCACATACTTGGTTAGAACAGCGACAGCAATAACAGAGATCGAACTAAAATCCGGGACTTGTAATACCGGTGAGTCGTAGGTGCAAGAGTTTCTCGAGATGATTGGTTATGATTGGTCATGAAATTTCCCGGAAAAAGACACCCCGATACTAATTTCATTGAAATCTCATAACGATTGTAGAAGTTTGCCGAGGAGATGAGGCGATTATGTCAACAACAAAAAAATCCATTTGAGGTTGGAATCTGCGAAATATCGCCCTTACACTTTATGCTCAAACTTTTAGTCAAATTTGCAGAATATCAGGATTATCCTTCACTGTGATGTTTTCTTCCAATGATTTGCAGCCTGACTACGGTGAACTAGTATGTATGAGCTGAATGCAGATGATTTTTCCACAACATCTGCTTCGGAGACAAATGCACAATTTCACACGCTACTAGCTTGAAGAAGTGGATGATGCCAGTTTTTTTTAGAAGAACCTTGGTGTAATTGCAAATCAGTTTGTCTCACGGATTTCAACAAAATTATCTCCGAAGGCTACACTAACAGGACTGAGGTTTGTGCCCGAAAGGCAATCGGACCAAAATTGAGTACATTTGATTCACTGACGATTAGCTGTTCGCTGTATTCAAGTACTTTACAATTTTTCTTGAAATCCATCAAATGCTTTTTCTCATGATACTGAATTTTATGATTTGGTATCAACAGGGTGAGCTGTCTCTTCATCGTACTGTTGTTGTCGAGGCTCGATTTAACCAGGAATTCACTTATCACTGACAATGAATCATCGCTGGTGTTCGGGTAGTTTTATCCGACGTCCTGCTAGTTCATCCAATTTGTCATCGCTCGACCAGCAGTGGGTCTATCTTCATAGCACACCAGTGGCGGTGTTAAGCACGCCTTTCAGTCCCCATATGATTCTGAAACTCCCAAGTGCATGAAAGTAAGAGTGGACAAGATTCTGTGTTATACCAATGAAGAACGCAATAGCAACACAGATTCGAAACGAATACACATTCCACTGGTTGCCAAACTTTCCTGGAGCTTATCAATTGTTGGGCTTCCGAACCCTTTTGGAAGTTGTTGGAGGATTGAGTGCTGTCGACCACAGGTTCTGAATATGGGAGTCAAATGGAACTGATTCAAGGGGGGACTCCGCAGATTTCGTTAAGGACACCACGTTTTTGCTCTTGGAATCATGTAGAAACATCTAATTAAAAATTCTTGATAGCACTTTTTAGATATTAGTATTAGTGTCTTGAAGAAAAATTTCAACCCTCTGCGATGAAAGTGTATGCGCAGGAAACCTTTCGCTGCGAAGAGACTGCGAGTGGTTCCCTGCGTTCCTCTTCGCAGCGAAAGGTTCCCTGCGCATACACTTTCATCGCAGAGAGTTGAAATTTTTTTCAAGACACATAATACTGTTATCTAGAAATTGCTGTCAAGAATTTTTAATTTGATGTTTTTACGTGATTTCAAGAGTAAAACCGTGGTGTCCTTAACAAAACTTGTGGAGTTCCCCCTTGATGTGAAAGACTGGTTGTTCTCGGTGCTTTGTTCTAAACCAATATTTTTTCCAACCTCCTTCTGTAGACTGTGATTGCCAGTTGTCCATAAATTACAAATGATACATTTCTTGTTTCTGTTACTGCGAACACTATTTAATATTGATGCCGATCGTTGAATTCACGAAATTTAGTAGTTCCTATTTTTGTAAATAAACAATACTATCAACAATCCCTGGTTCGAGCCCAAGATCTTCTTTATCAATGATACTGATAGCTGTATGCTATAGCTCACAGAGTTTGTCGTAACCCCTGATGGAGCTATTCAGCCGTCGTTGAATACTGAGTTTTGGAGTTGGTTGATCTTTCCGCAACCACAGTATCATGTAAATAATACTTGATAATTTTCAACCTGGAGTCACAGACGTAGACATGCTATCTGGCCTAGAAACGCAATGTTGTTCTCCAAAACTTTAAGCCACTCAGACGTTATGATAAACAATTTTCGGCTACTATTAATTCCATAAGCAAGTTCTAATAAAAATCCCTGCCTACAATTTTCAGATGATGGTAGTATGTGCATTGAAAACTAGTTTCAGTCATCAGCGAAAGATGAGAGATGATTGAAGCTTTGATTCATGCAGATACTACCGTAATCGAGATGTTGGAAGTGATTTGTAATTACACATTTTTCATTCAACTAATTCTTATTTCATTCATAACCAATAATTTGTCATGACACAATATTACTTTTGGTCAACGGAGTAACTATTCACAGGTTGGAGTGACTATCAAAGAGTCACGCATTAATCATGGGAGATTTACTCGAAGATTTTCGAGTCTCCAACAGGGTTAGAATAAGCTGGATCTCGGCTAATCTGCCTCACTCCCGAAAACACATCACACAGCCCCGTGGTAACTACAAGTCCGGTTGCTGTGCCGAATGAAAATGGATTTGACTTTCCAAGATTAAACAGAGCTTGATTTTTGCACTTCCTTACGTGACTGACAGAGTTACTCCACGATGTGGAAAGTCAAAACGTTCTGTCATCGTACGAATTTGTAATTTTTTTAATAAAATTGTTTCCACCTACCTGATTCAATTCATTCGATAGGCTCATTTTTAATTCACGTTTGCTAGTCCCGGCCAATTCATTGTTGAACATTCCGAACCCATAGAGCCTAATTATTTGACTGAAGTGTAAATGTAAGATTCAATTTGATTTTCAGTCAGATTCGGAGCAACCGACACAACTTCCAATCAACTGATCAATTCGCAAGAATCAATAATGTGATTGGTGATTTTTATCCAATTTAGGAAATGATTCTTATTAAACGTCTACCTATTAAATTCACGTGCATATCCACCGTTTTATTACTCATTTGTATCCTACAGTCGAACATAACTGTGCTCGTACATAACCTTTCGCGATGTATTACAATCAGCCGTTTGCCATCCACAATGGATGCCGGGATCCATGGAGTAAACAACCGAGCGACGCCAGCGCCATATCTAGGGAGATTCTTCGCGTGTTGGCTCTCTCTACAAAATCCCCATTTAGCCGGCTCTGGCGCGCTTTGAGCAACTCCTTTCACGAGATCCTCACGGTATATGTTACTAAGAAGTGCGGCAATAATTACGTATATAGGTGACAATAATGTCAAAGTGAAATAGCTAAAGGAATACATACTTCGAAACTAAGGGGACCGCGGAAATTTTACGTATGAACGAGAAAACCGTACTAGTGCGAAACGTATGAGTCAAGTTTTTCGTAATCAAAAAACAGAAAAAGATAACAGAGTGCTACCTTGCGCTTCTGTCCGAAGTAAATAGAAATTTCACAAAATTTACCATTAGCATTTGGTGGTGGACCCTGATCTTGGTCCACGATTTCCACCTCGTCCATGGGATCCAGTCTTGGTCCTGAATGGCAAAAGTTATGCACAATTCAAAAAGCATGATAGAATCTGTCGAATTAACCATACGAGTATGTAGCCAATTGCCAAGTAGCTACTGCTCAGATTATCGAAAAAGCACATAATTGTAACCGGAGTACGGTCTTGCTGATTCATGCACAGAATATATTTAACCATTCATAAAACCTACCAATAGCATTTGGTGGTGGACCCTGGTCTTCGTTCACAATGTCCACCTCGTCTATGGGATCCAGTCTCGGTTCTAAATGGTTAAAGTTATGCACAATGTCAAAAGGTATAAGATCTGTCGAGTTAACTATAAGTATATGAGAACTTAGTCTCGTAACCAGGATAACATTTTTTCTCTGCTTGACCGACAGAAAACTTTTTACATTGAAATATAAGTGGAATGGTCGTAGAAATAATGTCGAGTGTGTACTGTAGGTAAGTGCCCCACTGATTGATACCTGCAAGTTTTTTCGTCAAAAAATCAACCTACATCCATGGATGACACGTAGATATCAAGTACTGATTGGGTGTCAACTAAAGGTGACCTCAAAAGGATTTTATAATCAAGCATTTCGTTTCGGTCACTCGAATTACGCTTATTATTCTTGAAAATCTTATGTTGTACATTTTGTACATGATCATCATGGATAATTTGTCATGCTAAAAATATATTCTGATCACGTCGTTTATTGATATGTATTGTATTCCCGTATAATTGGATGGTAATCTCCGTTGTCGGAATCTCACAGGAATAGAATACGAACTGGTAAACTGCACAATAATTGTTTATATTTATCCAGAATCATCAACCATGTAATGTGGATTGTGAAGATTTTCCATGCGCTAGAAATTTTGTGGAATAATGTGCGAAATCGAGCACCTTACGAGAATCCAAAATGGCGATAAAACGGTGCTTTGAGATTACCATCAATATGCATAAACACTAATTGTAAGCAACTATGAGAAAATAACCGTTACCGATTGCGATCGGGAATTCATCTTCCGACTGATCGCTAGAGCTACTGCTAGTACCATGATTCACGTGCTCATCATCAGGAATATCTAAAAAAATATTGTCCAATATAGGCATTATGAAATGAGCACATACTCGACACTGACATATAATGCTATATTTACCGGCTCGAGGGGGTCTCGGCTGCAGGAGCTGAGGGTGTGGCACGTTGGCGCGAGCCCCTTTATGAAAATGGAATCAGAGATGTTTAAATATGAACACCATGTACTTGACTATCATATGATAAAGAAATAAAACTTTTACTGTAGAAATATGGCATATCAGGTGCGTCGTCGATCGGTTGTTCCAACTGCTCTATGGCAGCATTAGCTCCTTCCCCTACAATGGGATTGAAAATACACTTTACTTGGCTGTTGTTCGTAATAGTTGTAATGAAAGAATGAAAATTAGATCAAGAAAGTATAATAGATGAATTTATAAAAAAAAGTATTAAATTGATGAAAATTCGCAGACATTTGTAATGTCCAACAATTATTTTGCAACATCAAAAATCTAGTTTTTCTTGGAGATGTAAGTTTGCAAGTATAGTCTATGAAAGCTGTTTTCTCTCAATTACTATTTTCTGGCATCAGCTGTTGCGATCCTTCTGCATTATCCATAAGTACACGTGGCGGGTTATCAGACAATGTTCCTCGATCATAGTCTGGATCGTTCTCTGTTCAAAAATACAATAAAGCAACGGTAATACGGTGGGTTTCAATGGGAAAAGTTTAAGTGCTTGGCACTCATAACAGTACCATATTCGATTACAGCCATGATTTGTCAAATGGCATGAAGCTTTATTACAGAATGTAATTTGTATGAAAATAGTTGCGAAATCTTACCTAAAATTACAGCCGTTGGAGTTTCGTGTACCTCGAATTCTTCCCCTTCCCTCCCATTGGACTCCCTGTTTAACAGGTGCGTCACATCGCCTTTCAAGCGTGCTGCTCTCTCCATAAACTCCTCGACCGTAATCTTTCGCAAATGCAGGTCACTCCATGCTGAACAACATGGAAATTGAATTGATATATATTCTCACATACACTCTTACCTAGGGGGAGACCGGGGTTACAACCTTGCCTCTATACCAAGGCTATGGGGATTTTGCTGGCATGGATCGGAGCTAGCTGCTACAAAGTTCGTGGGGCAGGTTGACACAGTGTAAATGGGGTATGAAAAGCAGGCAAAGAGCAATATTAAAATTTAGTCTGCGTAAAGAGCGAATTAGCTGACATTGATAGCGACGGCTATAGTCTGGCGTTGGTTACCTTTGCTGCTTACCTAATAGCTTTATGTTTATATTCCTATCCACCTCAAGATTTTCCATATTTCATCACATACCTAAATGATAAATATATTTTTTTCAACAGCGGAGCGAAACCAGCAAGTTTCCATCCGCAAACGAGGATGGAAACCAGTCGATTGCCGGCCCTCGTTTGCGGATGGAAACTCGCTGATTCCTCTCCGCTGTTGAAGAAAATAGTATGTTCACCTCGGATAAAACTGTTGTTAGCGCCTCGTATGAAGTTGAAAGCACCTCGGCTTCGCCTCGGTGTTGAACTTCATACTCGGCGCGCAAACGACAGTTTTGTCGCTCGGTGAACAATGTACTATTATTTTCCGTTCGAACTGGCAATAAAACTTCACCACTTCAAGGTATCCTTTATTATTTTTTTCTCAATTCCGATAGAATTTATTTTAGTCGAATCTTGTCTATCAGATCATGCTCCATAACATGTAACAAACATCTCTGCATTATACGGACTAGTAATAGTTACAAAACGAAATATTTTGAAAATAATTTTTCCACACCAACATGAAAAATGATTCACCATATCCAAATATAGGCTTCTGTTGCTGAAGACTAACAATATCTTTGTAAATATAACCTAAAAAAAGTTGAGAATTTGAAACGTGAAAATTGCAGTAACTCGCCACTACGGTCTCCTCTATAATACTTTGAATCGGAAGACCATCAACTGTTGGACCTCGTTGAAGGTTGTAGGCAATACTTAATATACCTATAATATTCATTGTTACACACATTCAAGCCTTAATATTACTATGTTGAAAACAAGTCTGCCGAACCTCAATTGTACACTGCCGTCCGAAAGTTTCCGGACAGGGATATAATTCGAAAAATTCATAATCAAACAGTGGTTATTTTAATTATTATCATGATTACTCATTATTATTCATAATTATTATTACTTATTATTATTAACTATCATTATTAATAATATCTTATGACGCATTAAAACTTTATTGTTTAGGTTTAGGCACTGTCCGGAAACTTTCGAACGGTAGTGTACATAATAATTTCCTTTTTGACCCTCTTAGTGAGCAGTTTGAAAATTCCGTAATATGGAATCATCGAGGTATCTCGCTTCATAATTACATAGGTACATACTGCAACTTTCCGGACGTCTTTAAGCAAAGCTTTTGGCGTTCGGCCGAGCTGTTGTGGGTTTTTTGCATTAAATTTATATTTTTAAGGCTCCTGTTTGCTATTCCCCTGGACTAAACTTTTCTGAATTCGATAATTTTTGGAAGGATACGGACTCGAGCTAAGCTAATAGTTAGAGCCGTCTTTTTAGGAACAGAACCGGATATAAACTTAATTATATCAGGTCTGAATGGGTTAAGGTTGGAGTGAGGAAAAAAAGAATAGGTTTCTGAACTCGGATAAAGCCTGGAAGGTTTTAACAGAGTCGTCTCACCGCCTACAGAGCAGGGTAACCTTTAGTTGACCGTGCCTGTCTATCAGACTCGTGTGTATTTGAGGTTATGCTCAATTCAGATACGGATTGCAATTAAAGCTCAATCAGTACTGGCTATTGTGCGCCTTAATCCACCAGAGCTGTCTCTAAGGATTAAGTCGGGATCAGTGAAATTAAATTGACAACAGTAAATTGAATTTCAATATAAGAAAATAAACAGTTATTATTCAAATTAAACGGTGAAATGGTAATTTCTCGGTGACACAGTCTTTAACATAAATTGTGTTTTAACACTTTATCCTGTGCCGGATGGCTTAACAATAATAAAGAATGCCTGTTGGCAAAATAAAGGAAGATACTCAATTATCTCAATTATAACTAATAAATTTTGTTTTATCTTAATTCTAATTTCGATTTGGGTTTGTGGCTCAAGGCTCTGTTTTCTGAATTTGAATAAACAAAGTACAAATGCTGTTTTAGCTAATTGCCTAATGCTTTTTGTGAGTTTTGTGAGATCAATCACTGCTTTAGTAGATTGTCTTAGTTTTACGAATTTTAAGAAATAAATGCAATTTTAGCAAGATATTCTAATTTTATGTGATTTTAAGAAGAGTTCAAATGCTGTTCTAGCTAAGTGAAATTGAATTTATGAGTCAGTCAGTCGCCCACAGCCGTTAGCTGGTCGAGTCTCTGATCTGCTGCTTAGCGCTGCGCTGTTCAGCCTTTTATAGTCCTAGTTTCGTTGTCCCCCGTTGCCCCCCAGCGGGTGCGCGGTGGTCTTTGCGGCGTTTAGCCTCGAACCGTCACGTGGTCTTACATAGTATTTGGCGCGACAGGATGTCCGCGCGCTCCATGTGCGTAGATCTCGTGCGCAGCCAGCTGATGGCTCGATGGGTCACGTGATACGTTACATTGCCCCCTAATCGATCTGGATCCCTTGTAACGTATTTTTTAGGTTATAAGGATGCTGCATCGATTCCTTATAATTCAATCGAACTGAAACCCAGTGGATCGGCATAGTTGAAATTCTTTGTGTAGTCGGGAGTTTTTCCATCGTCTTTTCTAGTGTGTCGAGAGTGCTCAGTTGTTTAAGTCCGACATGTTAAGTCTAGTTGTGCTCTCCACTCGACGTTGCTTGTCATCGGAACATCGGCTGTCGTTATCTTCCAAGGTGAGTACTGTTTACCGATTTCCCATTTATAATCATTGTAGTAGTCGATATTGTCTTTGTTTGTCATGTTGATCCTAAGTTTGGATACGTCTGTCCCAAGCTCATCTTCATTCTCGGTTCTCAGGATGCTCATTGGATCTGAAGTTCCAGTTGCAGGGAAATTCGTTTTCACCGGCGTAGTCTTTTCAGCAGGTTTCTTCCCAGAGTCTGGATCATCGTCCTTAGGTCCCTGTTCTCTGAACTTTTTCTTTGGTTTGTTCTTTTTGGTGTTATTTCTTTTGACCGTTTTTATTTTCTTTATTTGAACAGTGTGTCGAGCTCCAAATCTCCCATGTCCAGGGATGAAGACTCTGCTGGATGCCATCTTCTTCCTGTCATCCAGGTTGACCCGTTGCTCGTCCCACTTAGAAATGAATCGCCTAATCGCTGAACCAGGCCGGTAGGCTTGTACATTGCCCCTTGGTTCCACGGGACTCAACATTTCATCCTTAATGGTAACGTTTTTATGTTTTTTACTTTTCGTTAATTCGAATAATTCTTTCATTTTGTTATCTTGTTCTAAGATTTTACCAAGATTTTTCAAATTTTTAAATAACTCAGTGCTTGGTTCTTTAGCAAGAGGTGCACTGTCGCTAATATTGTTATCGTTTGTTTTTTCAGAAATTTCTATCGGCGGATGTCTACTCGGTATGTCCGTAACGACATTTTCACTATTTTCCACCATGAAACCTAATGTTTTATGGTCCGGCTGTATTATTTCTTTCGCTCCAATGACAAAAGACCGAAATTTTTCTAAATTAGGAACTATTGCTAAGTGCTCTTTCTCTGATGTGAGGTTTTTCACCCCTGCAAATTTCATTGTTCGTTTAGCAAGTCCTACTATTAAGTTTTCGTTACAGTCAGGATTTTGATAAGGGACTGCTCTGACAGCATGATTATTGGCGTCACACTGTAAGTAGCATTTTTCTAATTGACTCGGATAATGAATTTTCATCGTTTCGCAACAGAGTTGTTTAACATTGTTAAAGTTTGATTTGAATTTATTGTCAACACTTATTATGTCAGAATATTTTTCCAGTTCGTGAGTTGGTTTTTCCCAACTTTCTTTATGATATGTAGCAATTTCAACTGGTTTTGGAGTGAAACTGAAGTTAATTGTATCAGCAATCTGACCTACGTCTTTTATTTGTGAGTGTCTCACATCGACTTTAACTTCCATCCTTAAAGATTCATACTCATGTTCAAGTTCTTTGATTTTACCATCATGGATGCAATGGCTATTATTAATTTCATTTGTCACTAATTCAAAATTTTCTTTAGCCTCATTCCTTAATGATTTTTCAGATGCTACCGCGTTGGCTTGGACACCTGCTAGATCGACATCCCATTTTTCTTCTATGACTTGGATACGAGTCTCGACATGATCTATTCTTTGATTACAAGATTTGATACTTTCATCAATTTTATTTTCGAGCAAAATTTCCGATTTAGCTTGTGCTTCTATGTTAGTTAAATGTAACTGATGCATGGTACGTTCCAATTTCTCAAATTGCTTATCTGTTCTCTTTTCTATTCTTTCAGTTACCTTCCTGAGGTTTTCTACTGCCAGTACGAGAGCTGCTATAGCATCGTCCTGATTTCTTTCTGGATTGCCGCCTACGCTGATGAGACTAGAGTCTGTTAACTCAGACGTATCTTCATCGATGAAGCCTGTGTCATCAGAAATACCATCATTCGCTACGGTTTTATCTAGACGCATTTTGTCTGCCATTTTGGAAGATTGAAAGAAATTTGTAACCGGGTTTTAAATTTGATTTTATCAGAGATTGAAGTTTAAATTTGAATTCGCAAAATTTCGAGAATGACTCTATTAGACAGGAGCCCCACGTTGGGCGCCAAATGCAACTTTCCGGACGTCTTTAAGCAAAGCTTTTGGCGTTCGGCCGAGCTGTTGTGGGTTTTTTGCATTAAATTTATATTTTTAAGGCTCCTGTTTGCTATTCCCCTGGACTAAACTTTTCTGAATTCGATAATTTTTGGAAGGATACGGACTCGAGCTAAGCTAATAGTTAGAGCCGTCTTTTTAGGAACAGAACCGGATATAAACTTAATTATATCAGGTCTGAATGGGTTAAGGTTGGAGTGAGGAAAAAAAGAATAGGTTTCTGAACTCGGATAAAGCCTGGAAGGTTTTAACAGAGTCGTCTCACCGCCTACAGAGCAGGGTAACCTTTAGTTGACCGTGCCTGTCTATCAGACTCGTGTGTATTTGAGGTTATGCTCAATTCAGATACGGATTGCAATTAAAGCTCAATCAGTACTGGCTATTGTGCGCCTTAATCCACCAGAGCTGTCTCTAAGGATTAAGTCGGGATCAGTGAAATTAAATTGACAACAGTAAATTGAATTTCAATATAAGAAAATAAACAGTTATTATTCAAATTAAACGGTGAAATGGTAATTTCTCGGTGACACAGTCTTTAACATAAATTGTGTTTTAACACTTTATCCTGTGCCGGATGGCTTAACAATAATAAAGAATGCCTGTTGGCAAAATAAAGGAAGATACTCAATTATCTCAATTATAACTAATAAATTTTGTTTTATCTTAATTCTAATTTCGATTTGGGTTTGTGGCTCAAGGCTCTGTTTTCTGAATTTGAATAAACAAAGTACAAATGCTGTTTTAGCTAATTGCCTAATGCTTTTTGTGAGTTTTGTGAGATCAATCACTGCTTTAGTAGATTGTCTTAGTTTTACGAATTTTAAGAAATAAATGCAATTTTAGCAAGATATTCTAATTTTATGTGATTTTAAGAAGAGTTCAAATGCTGTTCTAGCTAAGTGAAATTGAATTTATGAGTCAGTCAGTCGCCCACAGCCGTTAGCTGGTCGAGTCTCTGATCTGCTGCTTAGCGCTGCGCTGTTCAGCCTTTTATAGTCCTAGTTTCGTTGTCCCCCGTTGCCCCCCAGCGGGTGCGCGGTGGTCTTTGCGGCGTTTAGCCTCGAACCGTCACGTGGTCTTACATAGTATTTGGCGCGACAGGATGTCCGCGCGCTCCATGTGCGTAGATCTCGTGCGCAGCCAGCTGATGGCTCGATGGGTCACGTGATACGTTACAATACATCAATGACAAAAAAAAAATAAAAAATTAGACTAATAAGCAGAGTATCAGGCCTCCGGGTCATGGATCTTGCTCAAGCTTGGAGACGTGTTTCCTAGATCCGAAGAATGAAAAACCCAGGATGTTTTATTTCATCTCATAGGTTCTCGTTCTGTTAGCGAACTCCATTTATATATGTTTCGCAGCTAGAGATGAATTTTCGGGTTTTTATGTGTGTCTGTGTGTGTGTGTGTGTGTGTGTGTGTGTGTGTGGGGGGGGGGGGGGATACTTTTACTCTTCTTCATTGGATTGAGTCTTCTTTGCTATAATCTGGTATGACACAGCAGAAATGTGAGTTGGCATAACAAAATATATATATTACAAAGGTACAGCGAGCTGGCAATTCACTAATTGTGGGTAAGCGCGAGTAAAATTATTGAAGTTGTATGAAAATAATAGAAGAGTAGATTAAAGCAGTCCAAATGGAGCCTGGTTGGAATGTTATCGTAAGAACAATATTAGTTATATTAGTTTGAGGTAATTCAACCACCCTTGGACTCTCAACGAGCCTCTAAATAATGTTCTTTGCCTCTTCTTCGATATAGCCTTCGATGCCCATCTCGTCGGCTTGCGAAGAATTCCTACTGCACGGTCCAGAGACCCTCAACTCACAGAACTTGTTCAAAATTAGTTGACAATAGTATAGAGGATGTGAGATTAGAATATTCAACCTCTAATTTCTCGCTCAATATGTACATTTTTTGAACAATGAGATGCGAAAGATTGAATTTCATCACGTATAAACAAGAGAGAGAAAAAAAAATTTATAGAGTTAGGAATCTATATATAGGTTTGGAAATTTATAGGTTCTTCATAGAAGCCGTTCTTCAAATTCCACTTCCTTCATATAACTGTCATCTGATGTCGAATAAGTTTCATCAGTTTCAAAGTCTCTGGTCCATGTAGGGATTCTTTGCAATGCATGACGAAGGACCATTCACAGACTCGTTGAAAGCTCGAAGGGTGGTTTAATCACCTCAAACTGGTAAAACAAATATTCATTTCAAGATAACATTTGAGCCAAGCTACATTTGGACTGTTTTGTCTACCCTTCCTATCAGTTTCCTACAATTTCATTAATTTTACTAGCGCGTACCCACAGTTAGTGTATTTTGAACTCACTGTAGTTTTGTAATATATGTTTTTATCATGCCAACTCACATTTGTGTCGTGTCATACCAGATTCTGGAAAAGAAGACTCAATCCGATAAAAAAGGACAAAGTATTGTGAGCACCGTCAAATATTCATTCACTGCTAGAGAATATGATTGAATGGGTCTAGCCAAGAGAACGCGGACCTTTAAGGCTAACTTGTGAGTCTGCTTGCAGTAATACTGTAACTCACCATTTGTTAGTTGCTTCTGCTTAAAGATCGTTTCATACCGCGCATGTCGACCCACCTGACAACCATTACTTAGCTGTTTGACGTCCGACCTGGCAGCAGCTTGTAATTTCAGAAGCTTACCTTTTCAGAAAATATAGCAATATGAATATAAAATTATCGGATGATGCTCCATAACCCAACTCATATGGCTAGTTGGAGCATTGCTTCTATATTGTCTAGACTCACAAACGAAATCCCACGGTGAAGGATGGGTATCTAATTTGTGGCCCAGCTTGCTGTTGTACGATTCAAGAATATTGTTTGTCCGTCGGCTCAACCCGTACACGCTAAAACCTTGTGGCTTAACAATTTGGAGCCAGTAATTGCGATAGTACGCCAAGAAACGACTAAATCTTCTCCTCAGATTAGCTGACAGCTCGTTTTTCAATACCGTGTATTGACCCTCAATCAGGTTGGCCGGCAAAAAAGCAAGGGCCAACATCTTTTTAAAAAAGAAATTGGCGTCTGGATCATCTGCGATGAGATTTTGAAGTCCAAGTGACTTCGCTTTCTGATAAAGTGCCTAAAAACAAAAATAATTCAGTCAGCAATTTATCATTTTGACATGATCTAAGGAAAAATTGCATGAAAATTCTTTGTAAAATCTCTAGTTTCTGAAGTTTTGTGAGCTCTCTGTAACTTGTAATTTCACAAGTTGGCATAAAAGGGATTGTCAGCTATCTATATCCTCATATATGCGATGAATACAAATTTTTACCGATTTTTACTTGCAAATCAATGAAATAGCTGAATGAAATGCTGTGTGATGTGCATACCCGATCGTGATGTGTGTTACATCCTGTGCTGACCGCTGTAGGAAATACATGAGTGATAGCGTTCCGTAACGCAGCCTCGAAATCACTCATGACGAGGATAATGTTGTGATTCGATAACACATTGTCTCTTATGTATCCTAATACCGCTAAATACGCACTTTGCGTCTTGCGAGACATAATGATCCACATAAGAGGGATGCCCTGTAACGTGCAAAAAGAGACTTATGTACAAGAATAATGACTTTTTCCCAAATTTCATAATATGAATCGTGATATCTTGAGTCAACGCTACTTGGCAGATTTTATGGGATATTCCAATTCTACTGTCACGAGGTTCATATTTTTAGTTTTCCATGCTGAATGAATTCAAGTCAAGTAGTGGGAAATTTTGAAAGACTATTTTTGGTCTGTGAATTTTTTACGTGGAAATTATGTTCCTTTGAACAACAATATAAAATGAGATAAAATGTAGTATCATTTTGAAACGCAGGAAAGGGAACATACAGGCATGTGGAAGCACATATGGTGTAATTCAGCACCCTAAAAGTAAAATTTTACTCGAAAAAGTTCTTACATGATTGGACCTTATCCCCATGATTGTCACGAGCTGGTAAGCTTTGGGAATACTTGGGGTCGAACGGAATGTTCCGTCGATGAACAGGTGCGTCACCCTCTGCATCCTGGTGTTGACGAAATTCTCATCGTAAAGCAGAGTATGTTTACTCCCACTCCCATCGGTGATCAGTCGGATCGAGAGTTGACCATTGTGGTATTCTAAGTTTCTTCCGTACTGTGGATCCGCAAGGCGGTCGAAAAATTCCTCGATGCTTCGTGGGGCTGGTGGATAATGAAGCTTCCGACATCTTTTCATGTAGCTGCGGATACTACGATAGGATATATGATCCGCAGCGTCTGGGTAACTGTAAAAATTCCAATGACAATCTTGAAATAACTGTTTAATTTGCGTCTCTGAAATTTTTACCGCTCAAAGTGTGTGCTGAGATTGGAAAAATCACCAAGTTTTAGCCTTTTAAGGGGGTATATAGACTTTAGAATGGGTTGAAATTCATAAGAATAATTTTTCTTTTATACAACTTTTGAACACTGAACGAATTGAGGAAAATTATCATTTTTGAGGAAGGTTCCCCCCTCATCATACATATTTTACATCATGTATTACATTTAGTCTAATGGTGGTTGCGCCGAAGACAAAAAAATATATAATTACTTGGTTGTCATAAAGAATCAGCACCAGAGTTGGATGGATCTTGGATTTTTTGGTCTTCAGTTGTTCGCATAAGAGATGCCTCTATGGAATGAACAGAGAACTTTTTGATTCTACGAAAATAACGTGAGTTATTCAATTTTCACCATTTTTCCTTTTTTTTTTTTCAATTTTCAAATTTCTTTGGCCTATTTTTCCAATATCTCTACGACAACCGGTCAAAATAGTGATTGTTCCGTAGTTGACTTGCAAACTTCCATACTGCGGTGACGATTTTGGATACTGTCACACTACTATGACATTTATTTATGCCAACTATTTTTATTACATAAGTTCAGTTTCCTTGTGAGACCCAATCAATCAGGTGCTAGGTGGATTTATAAGTCATCGCCTCTCAATATGAGGTGCAGCGAAGAGAAAAGCACTCTACGCCGGGATCCAGATGGACCGCTGCCTGAATTTTTCGCTCTGTGATGGTCCAGAAAATTTATATTCAGGAAGTTCTTTATTCACACTATGAAAATTTGCTCCCTGGATCATTGCAGACCAAAAAATCTTGAATCCTAGCAGCGATCCACTTTGTTCCTTATGATAAGTGTACTTCTCTTAGTGTATCTCATATATCAAGAGGCGAGGGCTTACAAATCCCAACTACCATCTGATTGGGCTTTATATAAGAATATGTAACTTCTGTCATAAAAGTAAAGTACCTGAAAACATTTTTTGGTACACATGCGACTTTCAAAGATAATTAATTACAGGTGTATACGTCCGTCAAATGGCTGTAATTTGGGTATTGTTCTGAATTTTCACGTAATGATTTTTTTTCCGAAAAAAATGAATTATCTTCAAAAGTGTGCACCAAAAAATGTTTTCGGGTACTTAAGTTTTATCACAGAAGTTCAGTATGCTTCTAAAGCCTAATCGAATGGTAGTTGAGTTTTGTAAACCATCGCCTCTAGATATATGACATACAGCGAAGAGAAAAGCACTTATCGTAAGGATCGAGGTCGATCGCTTCTAGGATTTAAAATTTTTTGGTCTGTAATAGTCCAGGAAGCAAATTTTCATTGGGTGAATGAAGCACTTTCCGATGATTAGTTTTCTGGACCATTACAGAGACAAAAATTCAGGCAGCGGTCCATCTGGATCCCTGCGTAGAGTGATTTTCTCTTCGCTGCGTATCATATTGAGAGGCGATGGCTTATAAATCCAACTTGCACCTGATTCATTGGGTCTCCAAGAATACTGAACTTCTGTAATAAAACTAGATACCATGAATAAATGTCACAGTAGTGTGACAGTACCCAGAGTCATCGCCGCAGTATAAAAATTTGAAAATCAATTACTGAACAATCACTATTTTGACCGGTTGTCGTAAATAATAAAACCCAATGTTGGATCGATCTTCAAATGTTCGGTCCTTGATTATGCATTGGAGGTGGCTCTACGGAGTGAACGAATAACTTGTTGATAAGCCTATTTTGACCTGAGGTATTGGAAAAATAAGCCAAAAAAACGTGAAAATTTAAAAAAAAAAATGGAAAAAATTGAATAACTCAAGTAATTTTTGGAATATCAGAAAGTTCTCTGTTCATGCCATAGAGGCATCTCTTATGAATGATTGAGGACCAAGAAATCCAGGATCTGTCCAACGCTGGTGCTGATTCCTAACAACAACCGAGTAATTTTGTATTTTTCTATCTTCAGCGCAACCACCATTAAACTTAAAGTAACACATGATGTAAAATATGGGTAATGAGGGTCAAACGCTCCTCAAATATGATGATTTGTTTCAATTCGTTCATAGTGTTCAAAAGTTGCAGAAAAAAAAAGTGGTTTCTGAGAATCTCGACCCATTAAAAGGTGTATGTGGGGCTTTCCATCCACTTTCGACCACGGTTGACCTCGGCATTTTCTTGCGTCATTTTTCAATATGTTGTAGAACTATATCGAAAAATCATTTTTGGATTTTTTTCGAATTTTTTTGGAAAATTATTATTTTTTAAATAAATAATACCAACTTCGAAAAGAACACATCCTTCGAAAATTCTGGAGAACAATTACCGATATTGTACATTCGAATCTTGATTTTTCGGCACCTGACAAAAGTTAAAAAACAAAACAAACTGGTTATTTGGGTTAGAAACTGGATTTCGTTCTTTGCTTCCTCAACTATGGCGTACCGAACTAAAAAATCCAAAATAATATGTTATAGTTTAGCATATACGATTTGAAAAAAGTAGTCTGATAATTGTACCAAAATTGTATTATAGTGAAATAACAGAATCTATGTAAAAGACGGTTACTATTGAAAGAGCCTACAAAGCTATATATAGCTGTTATTGTCTATCAGAAAGCTATCATAAGCCACCAAAAACATCCTAAATCCTCAGGTTAAATATCGGTCTGGTCAATCTTGTAAAAAATTACATTTTTGTTATTTCTAATTATTTTTCGGAAACCAACTGAGATAGAGAGTTAAAACTTTCAGGATGTCCGTATTATATCAGTTATACGTATATCATATATCCTCAGAATATGACAAAAATTCCTTTTTAGGGCCGAATCTACTATTCTTATTCTTATCCCCTTATGGCTTTCGCGTTTATCACCGAGAGAATCTCAGCTTTCAGCTGAAAAAATCAAATGACAATAGTGTGTGAAGAAAAGCTGTTAAAAAAAAAAAAAAAAAATGAAAGTTTTTGAGGTCGACTTTGGAGAACAATTGAGAAATCAAGAATATGTATATGCGGAAAAGCGAGAATTTGTCAACAAGGGAACCTAGGTTTTTCGATTATTTTTTTATAATGACTGAGGTATGCGATAGAAATTAGGACTCCAGCATTGGTTATAGGTCATGCAGTAAAAAAGTTGGATCTCGCATTACTCGCGCGAACGGTACCCAGAAGGCTAGAACTGGTTGAACTTTTAATCTTAGAACAAACCTAACAGAGGTATAAATCAACGAATAAATCGAATTTTAGACGTCCCGATCATTTGCCGATAATTCGTAGAATTGCCCTTATACTATTAGGAAAACATTATCATTCATTTGCTTGTCACATTCGAAATTAGCATTCCTAACGAAGAATATAAAATACGGCTTGATCGTTTGACGTACCTAAGCCAAATAAAGAACATCCATGTAGAGACCCAATGTGAGTATGCTGGTCATGTTACAACTCGGTCATTAGATATTTGTCTCGAAAATTTGAGGTATTAATTGGGTAGCAGAACTTACGCCAAGGCTAAGGTATCGTACAAATCCCTCAACCTGTACCAATGGTGTGCGAGTGATTCTTTCAACGCCTCTTTGAACTGCGATTTTGTTTCTGCGAGATCATCTGGCCGACAATATTGCGAGTGGGGATTCAAGTCTTGTATCGCACCGTTGACTATGTTAGCTGTACCCTGACAGACCGTCGAGTTGCGGCAGCGTAAATATCTGAAAAATTCATTCCAATGGAAATACAGAAAACGTGAAGAGTATATAACTTCGAAAACAATCAATATTTTTTTCAAATTATTTTGCGTAAATTCGTATTTGAATTAGTATTTTCGTAAAAAAAAGATTAGTAATTACTTCAGTGATAACAAGGCAGAAAAAAACTTTTTTTTCACGATACTTTTCATCACGGTACAAACTAATTTGTCATCGCTCGAAATACTATGAACTGTGGTCGAATTCTATCTCCAAATTGATGTTACTTTCATACGAAATGGTTCCGTGTCCGTCATGAACTCATCTTTTGTTGCAGCGTTTCATTTGTATTATAGTAATTCGTGTAAGACTGCTTGGTGGGCATTTAGCACCTTTCAACCTGTCGTTTTGAACTACGTAACACTTTTTTTTCCTAATGAATACTTGAACAGAATAAACTTGAATTCACCCATACATACTTTCATGTACCTCAATCTGCTCGAATTCACCCATATATTTTTATAGTTATACCTCAATCCACGCGATTGTACCCCGTAGCTTAATCTGCTCGAAGAAAATGAAATACAAGAATGGAAAGTCGAATTTTTCCAGTCGAAGCGATCTTTCGAATTGAATGGAATATGGCAATTTTTCACGTCCATGATTTACTCTACATCCCCTGTGAATCTCAAATTTTACAAGCGAGCCGTTTTTCAGATCATCAGGCGAGTTTGTCCGCTAGGTGACAGACCGACAGACAGACTTCGCTTCATCTACTTCCCCGATCTATTGTTATGAACAAGATTATGCTATTTTTTGTGTACGTAAGAAAATTATAGATCCTACGCAGAAAGAGACGTAAAACAAAAACCGATTCTATAGCGCGACTATTGCCGCAATCATTATTGAAAATCAAGGATTTGCAGAATTCGTATTGTCCACGGAAATTAAAAAAAATCAATATTTTCTACACTTTTCGACGAGAAATTAAAATCTCTCACGAATACCGACGAACGTTGTTGTTATCTTACGTAATTCCTGCGTCAGAAGTCCTACTTTTCTAATAAACTCTTCCGTCTTTGTACCTCGCCGATGGAGGCAAGCATCTTCGTGGCCTGCGTGGCATGTTCTACCGTTCAGTTGTTTAGAGAACCACTCAATGAAAAAAATACAGAACACGAAAAAATGGATCACTCGAGTCCAAGTTTCTCAAAATAAGTCTGTATTATGAGAATCACAGCACCGTTGATATAAAACAAAGAAAACGTAAATTAAAATGGCTCACTCGAGTCCAAGTTTGTCAAAATGAGTCTGTATTATAAAAATCACAACACCGTTCATATAAAACAAAGAAAACGTGAAGTAAATGGCTCACTCGAGTCCAAGTTTGTCAAAATAAGTCTGTATTATAAAAATCACAGCACCGTTCATATAAAACAAAGAAAATGTAAAGTAAATGGCTCACTCGAGTCCAAGTTTGTCAAAATAAGTCTGTATTATGAGAATCAGAGCACCGTTGATATAAAACAAAAAAAACGTAAATTAAAATGGCTCACTCGAGTCCAAGTTTGTCAAAATGAGTCTGTATTATAAAAATCACAACACCGTTCATATAAAACAAAGAAAACGTAAAGTAAATGGCTCACTTGAGTCCAAGTTTGTCAAAATAAGTCTGTATTATAAAAATCACAGCACCGTTCATATAAAAGAAAGAAAATGTAAAGTAAATGGCTCACGCGAGTCCAAGTTTGTCAAAATAAGTCTGTATTATAAAAATCACAGCACCGTTCACATAACACAAAGAAAACCAGCCAGAATACTTGATAAAACTAACGAACAAAATATTCTCTAAGCAACGATTCCAAGATATAAGACAAAGCTCGCATATTCAACCGTAACACGCTTCCACGGAAGATAGTCTAATCAATCTAGACTTTGACCCTCAAATAATTCAGCGGTGGATGAAAAATATACCAATCGACGCAGAAACTTGCCCAGAATAACATATCAAAATGTTTATTCACGAAATTCCCGGGGTCATAGTTAAATTAATTAAAAACTATCAATAAATCGCGAGTCCGTGACTAAATCGCTCGGGGTTTCGTTCCAACTCATCAAAAAAGAGAAGAAAAAATAACAGCTTGTAGAGGAGATCATTCCACACAAATTCGAAGCGGGAACCCGTGTTCCACGATTAGCCGTTTTCGCGTTAAAAATTATTGAACTTTTTCTGGCCCAAACATCGCCAAACGATCAGCTGTGATCTAGCAACGCCTCCCGCTACCGTGCGCAGCCTGGTGGCAGGCGCGCGAATGCGCAGCGAATTCAAACTCACGCTACGTGCTATTCTTAATTAAATATGATTTTTATTCATTAGCAGTCCATTTTTGCTATGTATGTGTTTATTTATCATACAATTCATTGCGGTTTTCCAATACATCTGATAAAATGACGAGGTAATGAGGTTATTAGGTAAAATTACTTACTACATCGAATGAATCATTACAAAATTTGGTACATTATCAATAGAATACATTAATTTGACTTAAAATCAATGTTTTTTATTCGTTTGATTAATAAATTTTGATAATATCCCAAATTTTGTAATGATTCATTCGATGTAGTAAGTAATTTTACCTAATAACCTCATTACCTCGTCATTTTATCAGATGTATTGGAAAACCGCAATGAATTGTATGATAAATAAACACATACATAGCAAAAATGGACTGCTAATGAATAAAAATCATATTTAATTAAGAATAGCACGTAGCGTGAGTTTGAATTCGCTGCGCATTCGCGCGCCTGCCACCAGGCTGCGCACGGTAGCGGGAGGCGTTGCTAGATCACAGCTGATCGTTTGGCGATGTTTGGGCCAGAAAAAGTTCAATAATTTTTAACGCGAAAACGGCTAATCGTGGAACACGGGTTCCCGCTTCGAATTTGTGTGGAATGATCTCCTCTACAAGCTGTTATTTTTTCTTCTCTTTTTTGATGAGTTGGAACGAAACCCCGAGCGATTTAGTCACGGACTCGCGATTTATTGATAGTTTTTAATTAATTTAACTATGACCCCGGGAATTTCGTGAATAAACATTTTGATATGTTATTCTGGGCAAGTTTCTGCGTCGATTGGTATATTTTTCATCCACCGCTGAATTATTTGAGGGTAGGCCTATTTTTCGAGCTAGATTGATTAGACTAAGAACTGAATAACGAGTACGGCGATACTGATTAAACTTGTCAAGTCGGTAGAGTTTTCAAAAACTGTAGCGTTAGGTACCTCATGAGCGAAGACGAGAGGGCGACGAGAAGGCAGAACCCCGCCGAGAGTTGGCTAGATAAGGGGGATGGGGAAACGGATTGCGAAACGAACGCTGAACGTGTAGCCGCGGTGACGGGGATTACCGGGAGATATATTCAAATGGACATAACTCCGTCAATATCGGCGCTGAAGGACTAATTTTTGTTTCATTTTGCCCGAAAAATTGCGCAGTGTCTGAGGAAAATACCATCTTATTTTAAAATCAGTTTTCAATTGCTGATTCACCGAATAATATCCGTTTCATATAGTTGCAATTGAAATATACCTACAGAAATCGCATGAAAATTTCTGAAGAAATCAGTTAGTCACTTCGAAGAATACAGCGACGTCTAAAAGTTCGGGATCACTTCGCTTATGTTTGTTCTGTACAAAAAGTATGATATCTCCGCGAAAAAAAAGCGTAGATGAATGAACGAGGTGGCATTCGAAAGTAGAAAGAAGCAGCTTTGTCGTGCTCCTTGCACAAATTTGCTATGATTTTTTTTCACACTTATCAGACGACGTTAAACACGGTTGTATGTTTGCAATTTTCGAACTCTCATAAAGTCACGTGCAATTTTCGGGAAAATAACAAGACACATTCATTCACAACAGGACTTGAAGAGAGAAAATCAGGCTTCAATTTGCTCTTTTGAAATTTTTTTTTGCGATTTTTTTTCGCAAAGTTATTCCACACGGAGAGAAATTTATGGTTCAGGCTATCATACTTGGTATAGTAATTTCGATATATCCCGCACATTGAGTGCTAGAACCATAAGCATCAGATAACGTGTTACAACTATATTAACTTTCATTTGTTCAGTAAAAGATCATTTATTATCAGTATAATAGGAATATAAGTAATTACAAGCATACGGCATTGCAAATAATAGTGCAAGAAGATGCGAAATGGTAACATTTTCTCAATAAAACTCATCATATAATTATGTTGCTAGTCACATTATCACGTGTAGCATCTCATAATCCACAATTGTAGAATTTGAAATTATAATTGGATTTAACATTACTGAACTGTATTGTCCTGCCCGCAAGATATGATGTGATATTACTTTTCATGCAAAGTTTCTTCTGTAATGGTATACTTTATGTAGCACAGTTTCATATAGTAATGAATTCTTGTGCGACCCGCATAGCAGCAGATACTATACGAGATAGAGCGAACTCCATCAGTCGCGCAAATACTACCCGCAATACGTACAGTGGATGCTAATAGTCGTATGGCATCCCTTACCATACTGTAACAGATGAATGCTCAGAATGGAAATAACGGGGAGGGAGTTCTCTGTCCACTATGTCATTCTAGCTTGAGCTGCCCTGCAGTGAAGTGTGCGAATTTCACTCTCGGAGGAATACTCTTTTTTTTCAGAAGACTTTATATGTTTGCGTTGTTCTGCGAGGTGGCCGAATAACGAAGAATTCGATTATAATAATCCCCGATGCAGAAAGGCCTATGTTTTTCGACGTGCAATTATTGTGACTCAACAGAGCGAATGGAATCTTCTTCATAACCAAAAGGCTATGAGATTGCATCTTTGATGAGCATACCCAATCTTTCAAAATAATTTATGTACTCGCGGTTGAATGGGTATATTTGAAGTTTGAAAGTTTAACAAGTGCCTCAGTCTCATATAAGAATATCTTCAGCGAATTCTACTTATATTGCAAAGCTGCAGTTTGTGTAAAAAGCTTTCTTTTGCCTCCGTACTAACGTACTATTTTTTCTATAATACTTGCACATCCCATGAAAAAACCTACCCATAATTGAGAATGAATCGATGGGTCCGCGGAATAACCAGCTATCTCAGAATTTACTTGAAACAGCAGCCATCTCAAGTTTTGCTTGAAGAAGCAGGCATCTGAAATCTTGCTTGAAAAAGCAGCTATCTGAAATTTTGCGCTAAAAAGCAGCTACCACGTGAGTGACTCTGAAACTGCTCTGTAGCGCTATTGACTTGCCATGCAACTACAGAGCGATTTCGGAGTCGCTCGCGAAATAGCTGCTTTGCAGAGCAAAATTTGAGGTATCCGCTTCTTCAAGCAAAATTTGAGAGCTGCTCTTTCAAGCAAAACTTGAGATAGCTGCTTTTTCAAGCAACTTCTGAGATAGCTGGTTATTCCGCGGGGCCATCGAAATACAGAAATTTGCATCATAACTGTTTTTATTTAAAGATATCTTATTACGTTATATAGGTCGTAGAATGTTTCTTTGACAGTATGAGAACATCTCTCATACTTGTGCCTAAACTAATTATACTTGACTATCACAAACCGTTAGACGGATGTATTTCTCTCCTACACTATACATCTGAGCTATCAACGACGAGTATAGTTTACTATGCTACATTAGTTTGTGGTGCTCTGTGAAAAGTATGAGATCGGCAACTATACTGGTTTCTCTGAAGTCTATTGTACTTATAAGATCCGACTATAGAAGTGTAAGAATCGCTCTACCATCCGTCATAGATGTGTCCGCTGAAATACGCACTGCAATATAGTATGACCAGGGCAACCATATTTGCGCGATATATCTATTTTATTAGACTGTTTGGGAAGAGTCACTATATTATTATAAGATGAGTTGATATAAATTTCTCTCCGTGTACAAACAGGTCTGAAAGAAAGATTTTAATGTCAGATTTGAAAAAACTTTGGCAAAAAAACTTTCGATTTTTTTGGCATTTCATTTTCATGAACTACGTTTAAAAACCCACAATTCAAAACTGAAATCATCCAAATCGATGCATTTTTGAGGAAGTTATGAACACTTGAACAAAAAACGAAGCGAATTTTCAAAAATGCAGATCCCACTGACGGTTTTTCGAAAAAATTTGAAATAAATCGAGAAAGCCTCTTCCGTAGAGAGCAAAGAAAATAGCCAAGTTTCAGCTAAATCAAAAATGCAAGCTTTCGCAGTAGGTCGGGATGGTATGGAAAGCCCGATATATATCTCATATATCTGTTTATGCTCTCATTCGAAGACAGTGAGAAATGAATACAACATTCTAATAAAGCCAAAATCGTATTGTTTCTTCGAGAGGAATGCGATGGCGTATCGTTGATACAGAAATTTGAAGACACCCTGTACGGAAGTAGTTCTCATAGACATGGAGCATGGACTGCGCCTCCCCTATAGGTACTGCCTATGGAACACGAAAAGTGAGAGAGACAGAAACGGTTAAATCTGGCCAATATCTGTCTCTTTCTACGTATTTGACGTTGCTGGTTCGAAAGAGACAGAATTGGACGGAACCATTTCTGTCTCTTTCTACAGACCGAATCATTTTCGGCTTGTATGTGCGGTCCCCGCTTTATGTCTATGGTCGTTTTTCATACTGATTGTTGGATCGATATAGCGATATCATTGGTCACTATCATTGGATCTGACCAATCATGTCGCTTTCTGCCGATTTCCTTTTGAAACTGCCGTATCCAGGCGGTATTTTCTACATTGAACAAGTGTGTGCCTCAAGTAACCGTTCCAGCCCATTGCAGGCCCTTGCTCTCTTTGCTTAGGGCTAGAATTCCTATAAAAGAGAGTTGAGACAATCGCCGCCATTCTATGGCAAAGTAAAATTGCGGAACTTTTGAAACAGATTTAAAGACGTGATAACGTTGATATGATTCTGAATAACCGAAGTACGAGCTCTTTCTTGACTGAAGTTTCATTTTGGCTATTGTATTTTTGAAAATTCCCCGAAACATCGAACACGGTTTTACATAACGACGGTGTTGGTGGCATGACGATATTTGAGATAATGTTAACGCTTTACTTTAGGATCAAGGTAGAAGAGATAATGCTGATTGAAGACTCGTGAAATTATAATGAAAAATCCGTGAAAGAGCATTCTTCCACAATAACCTACACTCTCTACGATGATGGAAATTATCTTCGATTAGATATTGAGGATGTTTATATCCAAATATTCGCGCGTCTCCGCCATTACGTGGCGAAGTTAAAGAGCCAATCAAAGGAAATCATGGCTTGTCTGAGCTCTCTTTTATAGAAAAACTCTACTCAGGGCTATAGTTCCTATGAAAGAGCGTTGAGACAATCGATGATTCCTTTTGATTGGCTCTCCTACTTCGCCACGTAATGGCAGAGACGCGCGAATATTTGGATATAAACATCCTCAATATCTAATCAATGATAATTTTCATCATAGTAAAGAGTTTTATACAGGTTATTGTAAAATGATGCTTTTTCACGAATTTTTCATGATAATTCCACGAGTCTTCAATACGCATTATCTTTTCGACCTTGATCATAAAGTAACGCGTTAACATAACCTCAAATATCGTAATGCCACTAACAACGTCGTTATGTAGAACCGTATTCGATGTTTCAGTGAATTTTCAGAAATACAATATCCAAAATGAAAAATTCAGTCAAGAAAGAGCTCGTCATTAAGTTGTTCATAATTATATCAAAGTTCTTACTTCCTTACATCAGTTCAAAACTTCCCGCAATCTTACTTCGCCACAGAATGGCGGCGGTTGTCTCAACTCTCTTTTATAGGAACTCTAATTAGGGCCAGCTCCCACTAGCTCCATCTACTGGCTTCGACCAGTGCTATCAGATTACCCTACAACAATTGCAGCGCCACCGTACGATGCCTTCAGTCCCAACTACTGTCGGCGCAAAAAGGTTAGAGCCCTGAGTTTCAGTGGTCACAACTTCTGAGGGAAAAATGATAGAGCAAAAAATCAAAGAGGATCGCAGAGCGCCGAGTTTTCTGCGTTCATTGATCATTCAAAAATTTCGGTGCGAAAATCGTGCAAACCGCAGTGACCTCCAAAGGGTCAAAAAACGTAGTTTTCTGGGGGTCCATTGCCGTTCGTCAACTTCAACTCGTCACCGTTCATCCAAAAGGAGTTTTAACCCTAGAACCCTGTCGTAGTTTTCAGCACCCGAAACACCTGAACATGGGTCGTTCGTGTCCGTCGCTCATTTCACTATGTTATCGTACAAGGAAAAATCTGAAAAAATTCATGGGTCTTCTTTGGACTTTCAACTATACGATAAAATTGTTGCCATACCTAAAAATTCCTGTTTCAATGAACATTTTTGTAAAAATTTTGAGATCTGTAGGCCATTTACACTCGAATGTCTGAAAATTCATATCTTTCGTTGTTTTCAACATAAATGCAAAATTCGAACGCGAGTTTCTAGTGGCAATCACATAGTTTTCGAAAAAAAATATGAGAATTCCGAGCCGTGAAAATTAAATATTTATTTTGCAAATTGAAAAAGACTATATTTCAAGACCGGCATGTCTACTCCAATAAGTAGGGAACGATCGGAAAAAATCAAAGCGTCTACAGAATGGTGTTTAGCCTGTTCATTTATAGGTTTTTTCAAAAAAATATATGTTACGATAGTACAATTCGATAGTTATATGCACTCGCGACACACGTTGGTACGGTGATCCGGATTTGCTGACCACTTATCCATCTTTGCCCCTCCTCAAGACTATTACATTATTTAAATGAAGATTCTTGACCTCGTTGATATATGTAATAGAATTATTGGTTTTTGTAGGTCAGATTGTTGGATGTTTGTAGGTTGGATTGTTTCCTTTCTGACCTACAAAAACCAATAATTCTATTACCTATTACATTATTCTTCTGACCAAAAATAATCCTCTTCTTCGATATTCACTAGTATGGATATAATGAAGCATATATGCTCATGCTCATACTTCTATGTGCTTTCACTATATACAAAACTGCAGTACAGTCAAAGTACATAGAAGTACGAGCATAAGCATATGCTTTATTTTATTCATATCACCTAATATCTTCCTCATCCGAGCCCTCACCACCAAAATATTCGACCTGTTGTCGAGGCCGGAGATAATTTGTCACTTCGTCGCTTGTACGCACCGCAATTTTGCTTTTAAAAAATTACTACCTCTACAGATATGTTTTGTTTCGTCACTCGGATGTATTTTAATGAGAAATCCAATTTTTTAGAAATTGAGTTTTGACCTACCTAATCTTTGAACATGGGTCATTCGTGTCCGCTCCGAAGTTGACTACTCCACTACACATCGACAAAGTAAGAGAAACTGGCGGCGCTTGAGGCTCATATTTGTCCCACCCCAAACTTTTTTTAGGGCACAAGTGCAGGCCCGTACCCTCAAGCATCTAGGGATACTCACCCTCGAAAGATTTGGTTCGGACACAAACGACCCATGTTCAGGGTTTTAGGGTTAAAAATCTTGAAAAAATCAGGAGTATTCCTCAAACATTCATGAACATATTGGCGTTTTGAATTTTCGAAAATGTTGAAAGGCCTGGTCACCAGTTGCAAAAAAGTCCAATCGTGCGATTTGGAGAACGGCTCGGTACTGGTGAACCTGAGATGGCTCAAAATTTTCTTTAAAATATAAACTATTCGATTCTGTGATCAGTCTCCAATTCGCAATACTAAACTTGTAGATATCGACGTCAACAATTTCTTAATATTCACCGGGCGATGCGCGCCCGAGTTGCGATATTCGTCGCTGCATTTTCCCCCCTTCGGCCCCGCTGCCGACTCAATTGTTGCTTACAGTCCATAGTATGCAATATATGTATACGTAGCGTATGTGTGTGACCCGTCAATAAGTAATGGTAAACAAAACAAATCATTCTGTAAGCAACAATTGAGTCGGCAGGAGGGCCGAAGGGGGGAAAATGCAGCGACGGATATCGCGACTCTGGCGCACATCGCCCTGTGCATATTAAGAAAATTTTCGACGTCGATATCTGCAAGTTCAGTACTGCGGATTGAAAAATGATCACGGAATCAAATAGTGTATATTTCAACGAAAAATTTGTGCCATCTCAGGTTCACCAGTACCGAGCCGTTCTCCAAATCGCACGATTGGACTTTTTTGCACCTGGCGACCAGGCCTTTCAACATTTTCGAAAATTCAGCACGCCAATATGTTCATGAATGTTTGAGGAATACTCCTGATTTTTTCAAGATTTTTAAAACTCCTTTTGGATGAACGGTGACGAGTTGAAGTTGACGAACGGCAATGGACCCCCAGAAAACTACGTTTTTTGACCCTTTGGAGGTCACTGCGGTTTGCACGATTTTCGCACCGAAATTTTTGAATGATCAATGAACGCAGAAAACTCGGCGCTCTGCGATCCTCTTTGATTTTTTGCTCTATCATTTTTCCCTCAGAAGTTGTGACCACTGAAACTCAGGGCTCTAACCTTTTTGCGCCGACAATAGTTTGAAAATACCGGTCATGGTGACATATTGCGATTCGAGATTTTGACCCTTCGAGTTTGCGATCTTTCGCTTGAATGGATTCGAACTCGTGGAGTTTCGAAATCTTGACCATTGTAAATATCGAACCATTCGAATTATTAGACGTTCAATATCTTGGCCATTCGATATTCCGCCCCTCAAAATTCTGCCTATTCCGAATTTTGATTTTAATAGAAATATCCTTCTACATTTCCTGATACGTAATTTTTTAATTACTCCTTAGTAGATTTTTTTTCAAACAGTCGTTCTAATTTTCATAATTCGCAATTTTGAAATTCGAAATATTGGCCGTTCTACATATTGATCTTTCGAAATTTTGACCCCCACCCCTAGTTTATATTTGTCAATTGATATAATTGTGTGCGTATTCGTCAACCCAATTGAACAATATGTGTAGTGAACCCTATCAACGATTATTCGACGACAATTTGTAAGTAATAAACTTGTATATTCTGTTCAATTCTTTCTTGCTTTGCTCTTGGAAATTCAGTTCTCCTGTCCTACGGGTCTCCCAATTATTCCCATCCTTGAGAAAGTCTCAATAATTTGTAAAAGCTAGTCGACAGTTTGTTTTGTTAATTTTGATAATCAACTGGCGCCCAAAATATTAGTTTATCGTATCTGAGCCTCGACAGCTCTGACCCAAGCCGCGTCGAGTGGAATAGCTGCTGAAATCGTCAAAACTTGTCGAATATTCATTATTCATTAACATTTGTCAAGGGAGAAAAGGCTATTCCGTCTCAATATTAACCGCACGAGTTACTCTTCATGAGATTTTTCGCAGGGTTAGTAGAAATATATTCTTCAGGCTATTGCACCATGCTTATCCCGCCTATACCCATTCAGATTTTTTTTTAATTTCAAAAATCCCTTTGATAAAATAAAAACACGGCCTTTATGCTTTTTTGTAACACATGCACGATTTCTGCGTTTTTTTGACCTATTAAGCGAACCTAAAGTAACCTTTTTTTGTATGCTTTGCAATAAGCGGGCAAAAATGGATTCTTTTTTGCCCGCTTTTTGAATATCCATTTTTGCCCGCTTATTGAAAAGCGGGCAAAAATGGATTCATTTTTGCCCGCTTTTTAAAAAGTTTGCAAAAACAACCGTATGTGTATATATATACATATTTATACTACAATCTTTCATTCTTGTCATATCTATACTTTCTTCTCCTATGTACTACCTCCCTTTTCCTGTTAAATAATTGCAATCTAACTGTGAGGTGCCGTGTCATAAAAAGGTCACCTTAGTTCCGCTTATAGGCACAAAAACGCAGAAATCAATACATGCGTTACAAAAAATATGGTGTGCACCAAGGGCTAAGTGGGCTTTTTCACCTCGTGTGGTGGTTGCAGTACTCGTCTTCGGCTCGCAGACGCACTCGTCTTCGGCTCGCTGCTGCACTCGCCTTCGGCTCGTGCTAGCTCGCCTTCGACTCGTGCTAGCTCGCCTCCGACTCGTACTGCAAACTCCACACTCGGTCTAAAAAGACCCACGTTACGCCCTAGGTGCACAATATACTATTGTGTTTCAAAATGGAAAATGCAACCGTTGATAGGATATTTTTTTGCTCTTTTTTTTCATTAATCTACAATTAAACACGAAGTAAAACCAAAATTGACTTGTATCTCAGTCAGTGTGTTCAACGGTTACATGTATATATCCCGTTGAGAAATTAGAGATAAGGATTTTCGTTAAAAAAAAAAAAAAAAAAAATACGACCGAAACAATCGTCTTTTACTTACTTTCATTGCTGTGGATTTTTTTCCACGAGTGCGGAACTTGATTTCCTCGAACGACGAAACATTCGCTGCAATTGCTGCAGCTAGTGCCGAGCTAGTGCCGAGAGATGTTGGGATTTCGGTTTCATTTTCACGATTCTATGTAGCGCCGAATCACTCATACCCGCGCGAATGGTTTGTATGATAAAATAAATTAGACTTATTTTTCTAGATGAACGTTATCTATTCAACACTTTTAAAGCTAAATACTCAACACGAATGTTGTCTTGTTAGCTTCTTACACTAAGTTATTAATAAAAAGGTTGTCTCTTCAACTTCTTACACTAAGTTATCTACAAAAATATGTTGTCTCTTCAACTTCTTACGCTAAGTTATAAACCAAGAACTCTTAACGCTAGATACTTTGGAAGAATGTTTCTTTTTTCTTCAGCTTGATGCACTAAGTTATTGCACTTATAGCTTTACACTAGATCGTAAGGCACTAACGACACTGTTGAGTGCAAACGAGTTGCATCCTCAGCATTCGAACTGTCGACGAATACAAACAGCGATTGAGAGACTTAAAGCAGCAACCGAATATTGCGACGATAGAACGTTCTTCAACAAAATCGTGCAGTTGACTGCCGATGGGTTGTTTGTTTTCGTCCTGCCGCTCTCCCACCATAGGCGGTCTACCCGTCCGAGAGGGTCTCGGCAGTACTTTTCGTTAGCAATAGACCAGCGCTCAAGCGCAAGGTATCAATGCAAACGCTGCGGAAACCGTGCAAAATAGCGCAAAATAGTATAGGACCATTATTGTAGACCAAGAAATTTAGAATTAAAAAGCTCGCGAGAGCATGTATCTAAAATCAATGGTTCGAGCGTGAGAGCGATCAGAAGCTTAGTGCGGAAATTTCCACGGTTCGGTAGATTCGGCGAACGCCGCACGAACTGCCCCGAATTGGGGTCTCAAATGTGACGCCCTGACCTCTGGCGGCTGAATTTTGTACTAGTCAGAGTGGGCTGAAACATCGCCTGTTATGTTGTGATACATGCGTGCAAGTAATGTGAATATTGTATACCTCGGAAATTTATGCATAAAGTCAAAGACGAAGGCCTGATTATGGAAAACGAAACGTATGGAAATTTGAGATTTTCAGATCTCGATAGATTTCTGTAGCCCACTTATATCTGCCATATTGGACCCGAATCCGTAAGCCACGCCTCTACTTGAGATCTCAATGGTAATAATCACAATTCTACTTCAAGCTAAAAATCGGAGAAAATTCACGGGTGTTCTAGGCCACGTATCCAATATTTGTATTGCAAATAAAAAAGAATCGAAAATAGTAATGTTCGCGAGTCTTACTAAGGGAGTAAGGTACCGAAAATTTGACCTCCAGAACCGCCAACGGTAGAGACTCGCTGATTTTTGTCTCAATATCATTTCTCATATCAAAATACCTCACATTGCACTGACTTCTAATCCTATCTTCTCCTACAATTTTGAACTTTGAAGATCGTGAATTTTTTTACACATTCTTTGGGCCAGAATGAACAATTTAGCAGATAGGATTTTCGATACCCCAACGGATTCTAAAAAAAATTTGGAAAACCGGGAAAAAATTAATTACAATTTTTTTTTTTTTATGAGGTATTTCGATATGAGAAATGCTATTAACACAAAAATCAGCGAGTCTCTAACGTTGGCGGTTCTGGAGGTCAAATTTCCAGCACCTGACCCCCTTGGCAAACAAAAAAATATATGTACATTAGGCTGGTTCAAAAAAATCGACTATTTTTTAATTTTTAAATTTCGCACTGAAATATTTTCAGGGTATCAAAAAAAGACGCCTGTGAAAATTGGAGCTCTTAATTTTAATATTTAGAGGTCGCTCATCAAGAATTTCGATTTCCCATTTAAATAACACAGGGAAATTTTTTTGTTTTTTCCATAATTTTCTAGCTCACAAACTAATCGACAGATTTTTATGCACGATATATATTTTTGTAGGAAATTGAACGCTCTACAAAAAGGTCTTCATCATTTTTCGATAAATCAACGGGTTCAAAAGTTATTCAAAGTCAAAGTTCAATTCATGTCGCGTGCCTAAAAGCAAAGGGACCAAGCGCCAAAAAAAAATTTCTGTGTTTTTAGTGCCAAAATCTTTTTGATGCGACATAAGACCTTTTGGGCATAGTTGCAAAAAAAAATTTATCTTCTTAGAAATTTTGCGACTGCAAACAAAATTTTTCTGCGACTATGCAAAAAAAATTTCTTTGTAACTATGCCCAAAAGGTCTGATGTTGCATGAAAAAGATTTTGGCACTAAAAATACGAAATTTTTTTTGGCGCTCAGGCCCTTTGTTTTTTAGGCACGCGACATAAATTGAACTTTGACTTTGAATAACTTTTGAACCAGTTGGTTTATCGAAAAATGATGAAGACCTTTTTGTGGAGCGTTCAATTTCCTACAAAAATATGTATCGCGCATAAGAATCTGTTAATTAGTTGGTGAACTAGAAGATTATGAAAAAAACAAAAAAATTTCCCTGTGTTATTTAAATGGGAAATAGAAATTCTCGATGAGCGCCCTCTAAATATTAAAATTAAGAGCTCCAATTTTCACAGGCGTCTTTTTTTGATACCCTGAAGATATTTCAGTGCGAAATTTAAAAATAAAAAAATGGTCGATTTTTTGAACCAGCCTAATGTACATACTAAACGTTTCAACAAGATAGAGCCCTTGCTTTTAACGTGCACAACTCGTGTAAAAAAATCGCAAAAATATGAGACAGGAAATATTCTTTAGTCTAAATAGTAAATTTTCGCCTTCATGAGAGTAGATTATTTCCGATCAATAGTTCGTTATTTATTACGCCTGATGTGACAAAAAAGGCAGTGTTTCAGGTGCCTTTTGGAACACTGAACTTTAACTACCCTTCACTTGGTTAATAGTCACTTGAATACATACTTCCGAATTTCGCTTCCAGACCATGACAGAGAATACTTTGCAAATGCTGCGTCAGTTATTCCAAATTTTCAAAACGTTTTTTCAGTAAAAGCCAACAAGTTGAACTTAGCTTTAGTACGAAAGTCCCAAAATATTATATTTTTGGACACTTATTACATTGTAAGTTCTTAGTCAGTCTTCGCAGGCAGGTCTTGTTATACACATCCTACGCGGAACGTTTTCGGTAGAGTTATTTGCGCTCAAAGTGAAAGGACTGGATTTTCTGCGGCGACAGTATAACAATCACGATTGGACAGTAAGATTCTAGCATTTCATTGCATCTATTTGCACGTTTCAATTGATCGAATTGTTATTTTCGTGCCCATGTCTCGTCAGCATTTGGCAAGTACCGTCTTCCTGTCGTCACAAAAATAACAGCTGAAAACAACTTATGCCATCACACGCAGGCCAGCCTATAGTTATATTCTGTTGTTTTCTACTTGCAACTATGGTTTATTAATTTGTTAGGAACATTTAAGAGCGAAAAATCGTGTTATTTTTTCGTTTTTTGCTTGTCATATGGAAACTATTGAAGCGATCTCAATTCTCTGAACGAATTGGAGAAAAGCAAAATACGAACAAAATAATGAGCAATCGAACGACTCGCTCGGATAATTAGTAACGGAAAAAACAGAAAAATCAGCGGTTTTTCAAAAGTTCATGACACCGCCATTTTTCAAGAAGTAGTAGTGCAGGCTCTCCGCGAAATATCAGTGATTGATGTGTAGTTTATGTGTGCCAAACTCAGGCGCTGTCGTATAATTAGTTTTTGCGTAATTGCCATTTGGATTTATTACGGCACTATCCTGCAGCATGCCTCGATGCTCCGCTGATCATCCGATTTCAATTTTCCAAAAAGATTTTGAAAGTAGAAATACAGCACTACAAAACGTCTATTCTCATTTTCCGATAAAATGCTGCAAAGTAGGTGAGAAATACGTGCAGATATGACCGAAAAGGGATGAGTGCGTGAAGCGGTCGAGTAGTGGGGGTGAACGGCCGACGCGGGGAAGCGTACGGTATAGTGACACAAGCGCGCCGCGCGCAAGTTATGAATCTTCGCTATTACTATGGGTGCGTTCTGATATACTATACTTTCAGTACTGACAACTGTGACGTCACACGGTCAACTACCCATGTGACGTCACAGTTGTCTGTACGGAAAGTATATGTATATCAGAACGCACCCTATATTATACACCTTCTCCATCTGCTGTGCTGCCCGCACCACTCGACCGCTTTCACGCACTCGTCCGTTTCCCATGTTCGCATGTATTTCTCACCTATTTTGTAGCATTTTATCGGAGAATAAGCAAAGACTTTTTGTAGTGCTATACTTCTGCGTTCAAAATATTTTTTCAAAATTAAAATCGGATGATCAGCGGAGCGTCCAGGCGTGCGGCAAGATAGTGCCCTAATAAATTCAATTTGCAATTACGCAAGAACTAATTAACCGACAGCGTCTGAGTTTTGCACACATAAAATAAAGTACACATCAATCACAAATATTTCGCGGAGAGCCCGCTTCTTCAAAAATGGTGGTGTTATGTAATTTTGAAAGAAACGCTGATTTTTCCGTTCTTTTAAGTTACTAATTATCCGATCGAGTGGTTTAATAGCTCATTTTGTTCGCATTTTGATGCTCTACGATTCGTCGTTTCGAAGAGTTGAAATTGCTTCAATAGTTTCAATGTTACGGTAAACGATAAAATTATCGCCTTCGAGCTCTCTGCTTTTCTACATTCAGACGATGAAATTGACGCTTTTGAGTTCTCATAAAAATGTATTAAGAATTATAAAACACATTTGCGTACAGGTTTTATGTTTGTGTCATGTTACTATAGTATAATATAGAACGATATCTTTTGTCGTTGTCAAAACTATACTTTACTGCGGGAGGACTATTTTATTCAATGTGATACCGAAAACATTATATAGATAACCAAACTAACTATGACAACCATTAAAATTTCGGCACTTTGTTTATTAACATGGAAGATGATTCACAGAACTTATTACATATAATATACAATTTATAACCACATGTGAATGAAAAAAATTATGTGTATAATTTATAATTTATAAGTATGCGTGAACGGACAAAGTGACGAAATTTCAACGGTTATCATTCTTATCATTATAGAATTTACTGTATCATTACATTGATATAGTAGTTGTGTTAAAATGGATAATTGTCATAAACCTAAATTAATCACGATAATATAATAATGATAATGATAACTATTCAAATTCAACGACTTTATCATTCGGATTCGATTTTAAAACTATTGTAACAAAACTATGTACCTATATGGACGCAGCGTACCTTTTATAAATCCATTGGTTTTGCACATAATTGCCATATCTTGATTTTGAAATTTTACAGTTAGGGGGATATGAAACACGATGTTCGAAAGCTATTTTTTCTTCAAAAACATATCCGATCAATGCGAAATCGATAACGGCGATGAAGAAGAGAACGGAGGGCGTGATACTTTTCGATTGCAAGAATCGACCAGAAGGTTCACAGATTATTTAACCCAAATTGTAATCTTTCGAACTTTTACTCGTTTTTTGAAAATCTAAGACTATCGTGCCTTTCGTTCAATTTTTCTTTGTTACTGTTATCAAATTCGTATTGATCGGATGTGTTTTCGCTGAGAAAATAGCTCTGGAAAATTCCAGGAGCCAAATCGTGTTTCATAATCCCTTAAATCTCACACGCTTATAGATATAATTATCATTATCATTATCATTATTATTATTATCATCTCGATACGTCTTGAATTAAAAGTTACGATATGTATTTAATGGAATTTGCGATCAATTCTGACCGCCGTTCCGCTGGCCACCATTGCCTCGCTGCCTTCGGCCGCCTCGTTGGTTTTGGCGCCTGCCTCCACCGTTATATCGGCCACCATGGCTGCCATAATTGGCCAAATTATAAATAAACCGGACCACATTGTTCTGGTTATCCCGAAAACGATTTATTCGTCCCCGGCCTGCGCGCTGATGGCGTCCACCGTTGTTATCTGAAAATTATCAGGCCATACAATCGTTTCGAGGAGTATTGCAGTGAATTCACGAGACAAGTGCAGCTACGTTGAAGTTCTGTGAATGTACGAGAAATGTGGAAAACGGATATATAGAGGGACGATTCTAGATCTTTTGGTGTAAACTTCACGCCAGGAGCTAACAAATATACAGGGTGAATTCCTATCGTCCGTACGCTCGCGGCAGTTGTTTTAGCAGTTGTCTATGCCTGCAACATGTGCATGGCCACCTCAACTCTACTCTAAGTGTACGGACGATACGAATTCACCCCGTATAATAACGCCCCGTTACTAAGGAACGCGCGGGCATCTGCAGCGATTGCGCAAGCGGTCAACTCGCGGTAGCTATCTAGTTTTTGAAAGTTGACGCGCCCATTTGATACTCTGACATCGCTGATCTCTAGAGATCAGTGTCCGACATGGTAAGCAATGTATAACCATGAATGCAGTCCAAGAAAACGATTGCCAGCGTAATATTTTTGAACATACCATGATTTGGCCGATTGTTGCCTTCTGGTGGAATGGGTGGGGCAACCTGTTGTTGAATCCGCGCCGGATTTTGTCGCTGCCCTGGAGACAAACGTCCTTCTAACAATAGAACCATGCAATGTTATCGATCAATTCCTTCGGCTACCATCCAATGCTATCCGCAAACGATTCAGAACTAGCTATTTGTATTTTGAGTTGAGTGAAAAACATATAGTGGTTCGATTGGACAAATGAAAAGATAAAATAAACTCGAGGCTAGTGTTCACTATTTGCAAACAGATTCAGAAATTAACGCTTCATATCCTTATAGTTCAGAGTATCTTATGGAATTTCATTTCTCTTATGATGCCTAGCTTCCATGAAAAAGACAACCGAGACGAAAACATACGAGATCAAATGATGTAGAAAACAATAAAATAAAGCTGAAAATAAAGAAGAAACTCATAAGCCTAGGGAAAGTTACTAAACTAGGGAAAGTCACTAGCCTAGGGAAAGACACTAGCCTAGGGAAGTCACTAGCCTAGGAACCTTTTAGTTATACGGAAGTCACTGTGTATCCCTGCTCCGGTCTAGCCGGCAGTTACGTATTTGTAAAAGGAAAGATTCAACAAACATGTAAAATCCTAATCAATAAAATCCCAATCAATCTGAACACCAAGTCCACTTTTATTCATCATAACAACAGGTTATGGGCCCAGGCAAGCAAGCCAAAGTAATATTCGAGTAAAAGTGTGAAAATTCAGATTGAAAGTTCGCGATAAAGTTGATAGATATTTTGAGGTTACCCGGCCGCGTGTGCAAAGTGGAAAAATCCAAAATGGAAAACGAATCAACAAGAATAACCAAGCTTAAAGGCACAGAGAACTGGTCATGTTGGAAATTCCAAGTCCAAGTGATCCTCAGAGCTCAAGGAAGTTACGATGTAATAAACGGTGTCCAAGAACGGCCCCCGTCCCTGGCAGCAGGCGAGGCACAAACAGCGGCACATAGTCAGGCATTAGCCGCGTGGACAAAGAAGGATAATGCCGCGCAAAAGATAATCGCTACGGCTGTGGAGGACAGCCAATTACTCCACATTATGAACTGCGGAACGGCTAAAGACATGTGGACAAAGCTGCACCACGTATATGAGCAGAAGTCAGATATTGGCATACATCTTCTCCAGCAAAAATGGTATAAGGTAACGAAAGAATCGTTAGATAGCATGGCCACACACATTGCTAAGATAGAAGATCTGGCACACAAGCTCCGGACTCTAGGTGAGAAAATCTCTGACTCAATGATAACTACCAAAATTCTCATGACCCTACCATCAAGTTACAGTCATTTCATAACGGCCTGGGAATCGACGGGTCAAGAACAACGAACGCTGGGAATACTCACCGAAAGGCTACTAGCCGAAGAAATGAGAATGAAAGGCAAAGAAAAAGAAGAAAATGAAGCACTCGCAGCCTTCAAGCCCAAAAAAAAGCCACATTGGAATAAGAAGAGCGGCGAACAAATGTCACAAGGAAACAAGCCAGGAAATTGTTACATATGCAAGAAACCTGGTCATTGGAAGTACGACTGTCCAAGATACAGGGCAGACTACAAGAAAAACGAAGCAAAAGGAGAAGCCTTAATTCTGGAGATCGCAGCGCTGTGCGAAGACAACACATCTGATGAAGATGCATGGTATCTGGACTCAGGAGCAACAGAACATATGTCTAAGCGAAAGGATTGGTTTATTCAATACGAACTGCTACCGGAACCTGCACCAATCAAGATAGGTGATGGTAAGCGAATCTATGCTGTTGGTAAAGGCAAAATAAACGTACTTGCTTATAACGGAATAACTTGGAAGACGAAGCATTTATCTGAGGTACTTCATGTACCAGACCTGAAGTATAACCTGTTTTCTTCTGGAGCGGCGCTTGATAAAGGTATGCAGCTAGTTGCAGATTCAAAGGGATGTCGTTTCATACGAAATGGAGTTACCGAAGCAGTGGGAGTACGAACCAACAAGCTATGTCAGATGCAACTGAAGATGACGAAACTAACAACAGAGGAAGAACGAGCTGAGCTCGTTGACGCAGCCCACGTAGCCGTACGGAGCAGCGTTCAGACTTGGCACGAGCGATTAGCTCATCAAAACGTAGCCTACGTTAAGGACTACCTGAAGAAAGAAGGCATACAAGTAGAGGCTAAAGAAGAAATGTTTTGCGAAGGGTGCGCATATGGAAAATCGCACAGACGACCTTTCCCGAAGTCAGACCGAAAGGAATCCAAAACAGCAACGCCAGGAGAAGTCATACATGCAGACCTATGTGGACCAATGCAAGAACAATCCATTAAGGGATCACGTTACTATTTACTCCTCAAGGATGATTATTCTCGCCACAAGTCAATATACTTCATCAAACAGAAGAGTGAAGTTGCACAGTGCCTCGAAGAATTTATTAAACAAGCGCAGAATGACATCAATGGAAAGATCAGAACCCTGCGAACGGATAATGGTCTTGAATTTATCAATCGACAGGTAGATGAAATAACCAAGAAACACGGAATTCGCCATCAGAGGACCACAGCCTACACACCTGAGCAAAATGGTAGTGCTGAAAGGGAAAACAGAACCATAATGGAATCAACGAGAGCGATGTTACAAACCAGAGAACTACCGAAGAGCCTGTGGGCAGAGGCGGCTAACACCGCGGTCTACATCCTAAATCGAACGGGCAAGAGCAGTGTTCCTGGAAAAACACCGTATGAACTATGGTTTGGCAAGAAGCCAAAGCTTGAGAGCTTGATTACCTTCGGAGCGGAAGCCTATGCTCACATACCGAAACAAAAAAGACAGAAACTAGACAGCAAATCCAAAAAGGGACTTTTTGTTGGCTATGGAGACAACGTCAAAGGTTTTAGGATATGGTTTCCATCAGAAAACAAGGTAGAATATAACCGAGATGTAATATTCAATGAAAATCAAGCCAAGAAACAACAGATAGAGGAATCCGATCGCAACAATAATGAAGTACTTTATCCCCAAAATCCAACGCAAGAAAAACGACAAGATGAAGAATCTTCAGACAACGAAGAAGAAGATCAAGAAGAGGATCGAGAAGAGGACCAAGAAGAGGATCAAGAAGGAAGAAACTCTTCGACAGCCTCGAGCGAGCCACAATTCGTCGAAGAAGAGGATCATTCAGGGAGTGAAGTCTACGAAGCAGCGATTGAAGACTCCTCGGACGAAGAAAACGGTCAAGATGACCAAGAAGGACAACGAACATTGAGGAATAGAGAGAAGATAAAAAGACCCCAGAGATACGATGGTTATGTCGACGTGGATAGCATCTTCATAGCAGAAAGTGAAGAGCCAAGAAGCTACGAAGAAGCCATGGCTTGTAAAGATGCGGATAAGTGGAAACGAGCTATGGATGAAGAGATTACCTCGTTAACAAGAAACGCAACATGGTCACTGACAGAGAAAATAAGCCAGCAGAAGGCAATCGAAAACCGCTGGGTCTTCAAGATTAAAAGATCACCAAATGGAGAAGTAGCAAGATATAAAGCCAGATTAGTGGCGAAGGGATATTCTCAAAAACATGGGATCGACTACAGCGAGACTTTTAGTCCTGTCGTTAAGTTCGACTCTATACGAATAATCTTGGCGTTAGCAGCGTCAAAAGGACTGAAGCTACAGCAATTTGACATCAAAACTGCATTTTTAAATGGGAAGCTGGAAGAAAACATATATATGGTACAACCCCAAGGTTATGAAGATAAAACAGGAAGGGTCTGCAAACTTCAAAGAAGTCTCTATGGATTGAAGCAAGCATCCAGATGTTGGCATGAAAGATTCACAGAATTTCTACGGAAGAACAATCTAAAGCCAACGCGATCTGATCCTTGCGTATTCACAAGCGAAGAAGACGAGACCTTAATACTTGCCATATATATCGATGATGGACTGATAGCCGCGTCAAAGGAAGCGTCCGTTAAAAGACTGCTTAAAGCCCTGAGAAAAGAGTTTGAGGTAACCACGAGCACTTTGAGTTTGTTTTTGGGTTTACAGATAGACACAAATCGAGACGGGTCAATCAACGTGCACCAAGCTGGGTACGCGAAGAAAGTGGTCGAAAGGTTCAACATGAGCGACGCCAATCCAGTGGCAATACCAGTCGATAAGCATCAGGAGCTGTGCACTTCAGCTCATCGAGATGGGCACCTAGCCTTCGATCAGTCACTATATAGAGAAGCGGTTGGGAGCCTTATGTATTTGGCAATCGGCACTCGACCGGACATAGCTTATGCCCTCGGCACAGAAAGTCAATACTTACAAAATCCAGATAAGATTCATTGGAACGCAATTAAACGTATACTTAAGTACCTGAAAGGCACCATTAATTATGGACTTAAATTCGATAAAAGTACAAAACTTAGACTGATAGGTTATAGCGATGCAGATTATGCAGGCGACGTGCAAACTAGGAAGTCTACAACTGGTTATTGTTTTATGTTAGGCTCTAGTGTAATTGCATGGAACTCACAAAGACAACGAGTAGTAGCTCTCTCTACCACAGAAGCTGAATTTATAGCATCTGCACAAGCAATAAAAGAACTGATCTGGTTAGAAAGACTCTATAAAGAAATAGTGGGAAAGTTCCAAGAAAAACCCTTATTGTATGTAGACAATCAAAGCGCGATAAGACTGTTAAAAAACCCGGAATTTCATAAACGGACAAAGCATATCGATGTGCGATATCATTTTGCACGAGAGAAAGTACAAGAAGGTCTGTTTGAATTAGAATATGTTCCGACACTAGAACAAAATGCAGACATACTAACAAAACCTCTTCCGCGTGATCGATTCATACATTTAAGAGATAAGTTAGGTGTTAAGAAAACTGTACAATAAATAATAAGTGAGCAAAAGTATTTTATTGAGTGGGAGTGATGTAGAAAACAATAAAATAAAGCTGAAAATAAAGAAGAAACTCATAAGCCTAGGGAAAGTTACTAAACTAGGGAAAGTCACTAGCCTAGGGAAAGACACTAGCCTAGGGAAGTCACTAGCCTAGGAACCTTTTAGTTATACGGAAGTCACTGTGTATCCCTGCTCCGGTCTAGCCGGCAGTTACGTATTTGTAAAAGGAAAGATTCAACAAACATGTAAAATCCTAATCAATAAAATCCCAATCAATCTGAACACCAAGTCCACTTTTATTCATCATAACAACATCAAAGTTAAATAAGAATATGAATGAATAATATTTCCAACTATACCACGGTGAGGTGGCACGACCCTCCTACTCCCGGTCTGATCTTGTCGGATCAATTCCCGTGATCGGTTCTCCGGCCTAATCACTTGCCGTGGCGCTCCTGAAAATTCCAGGATATCAGTAATTGTATTGTAACTGAAAATTATGGACATCGCTATTTCTAATACTCACGAGATGATCCAGGAACATTCAGGTGCTCCAGTGAGTCAACACTGAGGGAACGGATTCCAGTCTCAACCGTAGCGAAAGGCGGTGATTGCACACCAACTTCCGTATCGTGACTTGGCGAATCAAGATCCATATTGGATATCTGATGAACAAATCACAAATAATTACATTTCCATTCTACATAACATATCAATGAAAAGTACATGCTGAGCTTTAGGAACTTACACTATCCAGTGAATCGACCGAAGCACGTCTATCTGGTTGATAGGTCATGATGATACTGAATAATATGTCCGAGTTCGAGTTTGAATATATGTTTATGATACATACCTTTGTCTTGATTCAGCAGATCCAAGGTATTCCTTTTTGATTGATTTTCAGTTAATACGTGTGTACTGTACATACCTTTGTCTCAATCCAGCAAATCTAAGAAATTGTAAGGGAGATAAGACGATCGATATAACACAGGATTACAGCCGTGGCAACAAACCAATCTGTTATGGGGATAATCAGACTCCCTATGATATGTTCGATAAGTCGAATGATGAAACTTTATTGAAGATTGTGGCTATAATTAAATCGAGCAGACTATAGTTTGAAAAAAGGAGTCAGGATGAGAATGATTTCCGATTATCAATGACCTGAGTAAATAAAATACTCATAGTTGTTCAGAAACAGGCCAAAACTTTATTATACACATAGAGATTGAATGTACACTGCGGTAAATGTTCTTTAAGGTGATGCTTCACTCAATTCTTACCGACCTTTAGTTTTTCGCGAATATCTCCGAAACTACTGAACGAAACGGATTGTCCTTGAAGGATCGGATGATTTAGGAGTAGTGAGTTCGATCGAAAACGCAAAATTGGTCAAAATCGGAGAAAAAAAATTTTCTGTCGTATCGCGAACTGTTGACATGGCACTTGTTTCGACTAATACCGAAGTATACGCATCACTGTTGCGAAAAAGCGTTTAACCGGCGGATTCCGCCAGAAATTCCGAACATTTTCATCCAAAAACATCCGGGTTTCAGGTAAAAATAAGGTCGTATTTTCTAAATTACGAATTTCTAACAATTTGCTATTGTAAATTGCTGAGGCTGTCAGCTGAGATGCTCCAGCAGCATCGCATTTCCAGCAGCACCCGAGAGATGACACTTACAGCGCGCTAACCGCTTCGGTGTCGGAGGCGAGTCGGAGGCAGCGAACTAGGCCTTTTTAGTACGCGTAGACGCCGCAACACGATCTCGGCGCTCAGAGACTTTTGGGGCTCCAGAGTTCCTAGAACACAGAGTTGAGTCAATCGATGATTCCTTTTGATTGGCTCTTCAACTTCGGCACGTAATGGCGGAGACGGGCGAATATTTGAATATAAACATCCTCAATATCTAATCAACGATCATTTTCATCATGGTCAAGAGTGTTTTATACAGGTTATCGTGGAATAATGCTTTTTCACGAAGTTTTTACGATAACATCAAGAGTCTTTAACCCGCATTATCTTTTCGACCTTGATCCTAAAGTAACGCGTTAACATAACCTCAAATATCGTAATGCCACCAACAACGTCGTTAGTGAAACCGTGTTCGATGTTCCGAGGAATTTCCGAAAACAAAATAGCCGAAATGAAAAATTCAGTCATGAAAGAGCTCGTAATCCAGTTATTCACAATTATCAACGTTATATTACTTCCTCACATCAGTTTAAAACTTCCCGCAATTTTACTTCGGTACAGAATGGCGGCGATTGACTCAACTCTGTATTCTAGGAACTCTATGGGGCTCTATTTCGGTCCTTCATATCTGCTTTTCGCGGCGACCGCTTGTGCTGGGACGTTATCGGTTTTTTGGGGGGTATTTTTCAAATTTTTACAGCCTTTGTGTGCTGTGTAATGAAACTTTCGAAACGGAAAGAACAATACCTGCGTGCTGTAGGTATTCGCGTCACGTATACGACGCATCTTGGGCAGATCATCCTGAGGTACACGCTATTGTGTTCCAATTTCGACGCGAATTGGAAAAGAGACATATGAATGCAAAAGAATTTCCAAAGCGCAACGCCGCAGTTATGTCCTGAATATTTATATTCAATTTGATTACTTTTCCCGGTTACAAGAAACCAATTACGAGAAACAGGTTTCCCGGCAATTTACATGCGTTTCAATTCGTATTCTAAATTACTATTTTGAAATTGTTCAGTGTACTTACTAGCATATGCCACTGAAGGTAATTGTATTAGTATATATGACCACGATAGTACAGATTCAGTAGAGATATTCATACATTTTTATTGTCATCAGCACATATCATACACAAACAAGTGAAGAAACATTCGACACATAGGAACTAAAAGTAAACCCAAAGAGATTATGACAAGAAAAATACGAAAATACATGTGACAAGTACAATACAGACATCACACTTCACGCAGATGATACGATAAGACGATTTACTAGAAACAAATTTTGCATGAAATTGTCCGCTATATTGTTCCCAAGTCCGATCGATCAGAATAGATAAATATACAAAAGATTTCACAGTTTCGAATTACTTTGGTGTAAATTGTTTTCATAATTCGTTAGTCGTAATTTAGCTGAAATAATTCGTGCTAACAATCAGTCTTGAATAAGTCAGCAAAATTTCGTAGGACGCACAGAGTTGTGAAAAATGCATTACTTTACTAATGCATTATCAATTTCATTAGCCAATCAATTTTTAATGCGTAATGCAATTTCTTTCCATTACGCATTACTTTGGTAATTATTAATGAGAATTCGTTGCATCATCCATTCAATTTTCAATGGATAATGCAATTTTATCCCATTACGCATTGTTACGGTAATAATGATGGGATACTACTCCATTATTTATTTTCGTTGACAAGTCATGCAATATTTTTTGATCATAGATTATGTTGATAATATAACATCGCTTCCTTTTCCATTACATACCGAATTCACAATGCATTGTCTTGATAAATTAATAATATGGTAGGATTTTGATCATTCATGAATCAATTTTGGGATTAAAACGCAGAATGGTTCCATTAAAAGTTAGTTTGTAATCATTGATGTTTGGTCTTATTCACCTAAGATAGTTCTAGTTGTTTTTTTTTTTACTTTCGCCGTTAAAAGGTATCTCATAATTGATACTTTTTATCATATTCATTCTCTCTTCCTGTTTTGCTGTCAGATTCCGGTGACATATTCGTTGCCTATAACTTGAGTATTGGATAATGCAATTCGAATCCATTGCTCATTACTTTGGTAATTATTAATGCAATTCGAATCCATTACTCATTACTTTGGTAATGATTATTGCAAATCGAATCCATTATTCAATAATTTATTAATTACCAATGGTGTCATAAATCCATCGAGCATTATTTAAGTAATGGATAATGCATTATTTTTTAATTACTATTTTCGCAACCCTGAGGACGTACATATACAGGGTGAGTTTTCTCCGGCTCTGAGCAAGGGAGGGGCCTATCCTACCCATACTTGTTATCGTCTGTCAATGCCGAATATACCTGTTGTTATGGTGCGAGATTGGCTGAACAGGAATTCTCATTTATACGATACAAGTATGAGTAGAATTAGCCCGTCCCTCGTTCGGAGCCGGAGAAAACTCACCCCGTATGCGTATATTTCGTGAAGATTGAATGTTCAACTATGGAATAAATACATGGGAAGGAATTCTGAGAATTTTTCAAAATCCATGGCATAGCATCGATATATTGGGCAGCGTTGTCCGTTCCATGGCAGAATAGGCTGTCAGCATGATAACCGAGGTCAATAACAGAGTCAGCAACTGCTGGAAATATTCGCGCTAATTTCATGCTCTGAATCAACTGCGCTTGCCGGTTTCAATCGTTCACATCTTGGTATTCCTGGCTCGATGAAGCCAAAGAATACAATCCGTTGCAGGCATCGCCATCTGAAACGATAAAACATTTCGTACAAAACTTTTTTGGAGGCTGGTACAAATGAATACAGGGTTCCCCCTGCGCGTTTCAAAAGTGACCCAAAATGCTGATAATTTTGAATTATTGTCATTTCTATATGATTATTTTATTGGAGAATATATTATGTATACGTGGTAATACTATTACATGAAATCGTACCAGAAAATCATTTATTCAAATTCACAAGCTATTCTGGCTATTGAAGTTATTGTTGTTTTTGTTTCTTTCTCATCGTACTCGAATTTCATTATTCCAATGTGATCTGTCTATGAATTATTCCATTCTGTCACTATCTGGAGTCGTTGGGCCGACCTATTAAAATATCTGAACACAATCTCTTTTTTGTGTCACCAATGAAAAATTGAATCGAATCGAGTTACTCAAATTCGGCTCTGTAGCAGCTATTTTTTCAATACCATGTTCGAGAATTTCGGCGAGATAGAATGTTCTTCGGCTATCTTTTGGAGGCCAGGCACCCATCGAATCATGGTCTCCGTAAGACTGCGCCGTCGAAGTTCCAGCATCGTTCCAGGCTCAACAGCTGTTGAAAATAAATTGAACATAGCACTATCAAAACAATGACGAGGGTCTATTCAGATCTCTCGGAGTTTGTCGATTTGCTTTTTTATCATACAATACATTAGATAATGTTTATCTCTCTTTGCCCGTCACCTTTGTTCCGCGACATGCTAACATTCTAAAAACTTGACGATACTATAACTTGCGGCCCAAAAAAATAATAAAGGTCCGTCAGAATGAGTCGGAGGTCCAATATATAGCTTGTTAATACTCAGCTTGTGAGACACTCACAGTAAAGCAATAATGCAAACCTTTCCAACGTAACTCTGCGAACTTTTCGTGACACCTATTTTCGGTGATTGCAGAATTGCATCGAACTGTTTTGTAATTATATCGTCCCTATGTTCGTCATCGTCACGTTGTTATTGCTTATACTGAAATATTCGAAAACGATATACCGTGTATGTAGACTTCATTTACCGCTGAATAGAGTACTTTCGCCGGAACCTGGTTCTGCTGAAAAGTGGTTTGGGTCACCGGTGACCGTTGCTGAGTTCCAGGGATGGGATTCTGTAACTCTCCGCTAACTCCGCTAACTCCGCAAAGTCCGCTAACTCAGCGAAGACCGTTGGTTGGCCAAGAAGCCAACCGACCGACCAATCAGAGACCGATTCGGGCCTCGGTGGTGCCTTTATGGTGGCGCTGTGTACGGTGGTACCCTGTACGGTGGTGCCGTGGGCTTTGGCCGGCCGCCAATTGCAACAAATAAACAAACGCAAGAGCTCCTGTCACTTGATACATATGCATGAATTTCATAAGAATAAAGTGAGGAGATAAAAAGGTGGAAAGAAAACGAATAAATGAATCAAAATATTAGACTGTGGGCTACAGGAAATAGGACTATAGGAAAAAGGTAATGGGAAATAAGCGATAAGAAATAGGCACCACCGAAATCCGAAGTGGTCTCTGATTGGACGGACCGTTGGCTTCTCAGCCAACCAACGGTCTCCGCTGAGTTAGCGGAGTTAGCGGACTTTGCGGAGTTAGCGGAGTTAGCGGAGAGTTACAGAATCCCATCCCAGGTCTCAGTGACTTATCGTGATGTTTGTTTTATACAACGGAGGGTTTCAGCTAAGATCTCTCCATAGCTACCTCATTTGGAGAATTGAAGAGCCCCGACCACCCTGAACTGTTGCAGCAGGTTATCTCGCTTTTGCGCAACAGCGACAAATTAATGCACCTCATTGCTTGCGCCCTGTGCCGGATCGCAGTGCAACCTGCAAACACTTCAGATAAATCATTGGTCACCCAACACGAAGGTAAGATCATTACACTTCGACGGCAAAAAAAACTGCCCGGTACGGCATCAACGGTAGACAGAATTTCATAAATTCTCAGCTAAGAAGCTGTTTCAATTTTTTAATTCACCTCATAACACAAATAATGAATTTTTAGAGAAGAAACTTACGTGATCGTAATATGATGAATAAAATAAAAAATAGAGTAACAAATTAAGTGAGAACGAATGAAAAATGTGCAAAAAATGGATACAGTGAAGAAAGACAGAACACTATAACGTAAAGACATAGGAGCTAGAAAAGAAAAAAAAAAAAAATTAGAAACGAGGAATAAAAATGATACCGTAGAATAACAGGGAACATTGTGTGTGTGTGTGTGTGTGCGTGTGTCTTTGTCTGTGTGTGTGTGTGTGTGTCTGTGTCTGTGTGTGTGTGTGTGTCTGTGTGAACGAGTGTGTGCCGCGTTGTTTACCAGAACGTCGTTCTTCTCACACCAGGTATAACATCTAAAATGAAATGTTCGATCTCTTGGAATTTGAGTTAGAAAGCTCGTAATTTTTACAGGATTGTCGGTACGCCAACGAGTGAATGTATTATTGAATCAATAGTCTGAAATGACCAAGCATGTATGTACAATTCATTGACACAGCTGATTCGTATTGTGGGTAACAAAATGGCATTTGTCGTTTATAACCAAGTAGAGGACGTGAAGTGGATAAAAGGAATGATGGCATGGTTCACCTTGTATGTACGACACATTTCTCCGACCAAGCACAGATGACAGGACGTGGTTTGAGCCCAATTACAAGAACGCCAGTAGACCCGCTCTGCTTCGTGGTCGGCTCGCCACTGACGCTCCTTACCTCGAATTCGGTCGTCCTCGGTTCAACTCGGCCGAAACTCGTGGCCCGGCGGTGGCGTAGACTCTATGCGTATTATAGTCTAATCAATCCAGACTTTGACCCTCAAATAATCTAGCCGCGCATGAAAAATATACCAATCGACGCAGAAACTTGCCCAGAATAACATATCAAAATGTTTATTCACGAAATTTCCGGGGTCATAGTTAAATTAATTAAAGACTATCAATAAATCGCGAGTCCGTGACTAAATCGCTCGGGGTTTCGTTCCAACTCATCAAAAAAGAGAAAAAAAAAATAGCAGCCTGTAGAGGAGATCATTCCACACAAATTCGAAGCGGGAACCCATGTTCCACGATCAGCCATTTTCGCGTTAAAAATTATTGAACTTTTTCTGGCCCAAACATCGCCAAACGATCAGCTGTGATCTAGGAACGCCTCCCGCTAACGTGCGCAGCCTGGTGGTAGGCGCGCGAATGCGCAGCGAATTCAAACTCACCCTACGTGCTATTCTTCATTGAATATGATTTTCATCCATTAGCAGTCCATTTTTGCTATGTATCTGTTTATTTATCATACAAATCATGGCAGTTTTCCAATATATATCTGATAAAATGACGAGGTAATGGGTTATTAGGTAAAATTACTTACTTCATCGAATGAATCATTACAAAATTTGGTACATATGTATTATAACATATAATATAACATATATATACAACGTAACATTATAATCGAATCGAAGCGTCCGCTAGATAGCGTCAGGGTATATGCGTTATTACCGACTGCGTCAATGTATGAAACTAGTTGTAAGTGCGATAATTTTAAGTCAAACACATGTACACCATTGTTTGTACAAAATGTCATATGTTTTCACCCTTCCAGTATCCTCACTCTAGGTCATCCATTCGAAACGCTAGCTCAACCGGAAGGTGGGAGTGACAGTAGGTAAGTCCGCCATTTACGATCGGCGACAGAGGCGCTGTCAACCAACTTTTTTTTGACAGCCTTCATTTTACTATCTCAGATAGTAACAATTTCGACACAAGTCGTTCTTGATACGATCGAGTACAGTAAAATTCAGCATTGAAATTGCGAATCATACCCTTTTTGAAGAGTAATTTTTAACATTAGTAAAATTTACAAGGTGGATTTGTAATTCTTTCTATTGTGTGACCACACGTCATCCTACTACCCAAAAATAGCAATTTTTCGGCGATATGTGGTAAAATGCGGTATATGCTTTCTATCAGTGTGCGACAGACAGACGTGTGTTCGCAAAGATGAGATTCGGATTCCCCAATTCTCAAAACATCGATGCCATTAGCCATTCGCAGCGTCGTTTTTCGACCGAATACAATACTTTTCTCTTCACCTAAGTGACGAAAAGTAACAATACATATCGTCGCTCTGGACGAGTAACGCGTGACGTGGCGCTCGGGCTGGAAACCGCGCGACGTCGCACAGTGGTTCAAAACTACACAAAACGCGCGCATAATAGGGAAAAAAAAAGTTGACCAATTTTTTTTTTTTTTGCCCTAGCTGTTACAGATGTTCTAATGGGTCAGAATCTAGAAGGGAATGATGGAAAAAAATTGCATCATCAAGTTACAGTCATCTTCCTTTGCCATTTCGTGATGTCAAATTTCTGGATACTTTTACACGCAATTTGGATTTGGTTTGTGAAGCAAATAACTTCGCCATTTCTTCGCATATCAACTCAGTTTTTTTGTATGTTATTCTATGAATCTTGCCCTTCATTTTCGTTTTTTATACGGTCTGATTTGATAATTCTGGGCTGAGTTCTCAACAGTTGAAGATAGGCGTTTATTGTACGGGAAAAAAAAATAAAAAATTTTTTTAATCGAGTAGAACTCTTGATTCTCACCCGTTCTCACTCCGAATCTTTTTGAATACTAAAGTACTAGGGCAATTCCATATCAAGTGATCAAGGCTTTTGACGCAAATTTCTCTGATCTTGACGCCAATTAACACAAAAGTAGTTGACGGTGAAAAAAAAATATCTGCCGGAGATTTTTTCAAAATTCCCAGTTTTTTGGAAGTTATCAAACCTCGTCGTTTTGGCGCATTTTTTTTCCAAAAGTTCATATCTCTGGCTACGTTGATCGTAGAGAGATCGGCTTGGGCTCATTTTCTTTGCAAAAGAATATAGTTTCCAGAAAAAAATAGTGCATTGGGATTTCCGATGGCTAAACGTAAAATTTTCTCAATTTTTGGAAATAATTGGAGATTGCGGAAAAATGCATTTTTTTTTAAATCTGAAAAAAATCACAAACGTAGGTATGTGTATTCTCTCAGTGCTGTGTAAATTTCAGAGTGGGAGAGCCAGCCGTTTTTTTCTTACGATTTAAAATGAGTATTATTTTGATGATACCCTTTATCGTGCAATATTTTTGGCAGACTACTAAGGTAATCACAATTCAGAAATGGGTTTTTTGGGTCGAATAATATCTTCAATAATGGTTTTTGGGCTGAATTATGTTATTCCAACTTCATGCTGATTGATTATTCTGAGTCCCATTGGAAATAGTGCGTTCATAGTCACAACGAATACTCACAATTCCCGTAACCGATTATATTTTGTGGTCCGAAAATTTGATGCAATTTTTATACTGTGACGCTGCACCATCAGTGAAGTACCTAGATGACTTTCCATAGTGGCTGATCCGGTCGATCTCGCAAGAAATTCAGAAACTTCTTGATAAATGAGTGTACTGTGATGGTATTACGTATCAGGATTTCTGACATCAAAATGATCATTGAACATGAAGTCGAAACAACATAGTTCAGCCCAAAAAACATCATTGAAGATATTATTTGACCCAAAAACCCCATTTCTGAATTCTAAATACCCAAGTCGTCTGCCGAAAATATTGCACGACAAAGGGTATAATCAAAATGATACTCATTTTAAATCGCAAGAAAAAAACTGCTGGCTCTCCCACTCTGAAATTTACGCAGCACTAAGAGGATACACATATCTACGTCTGTGATTTTTTTCAGATTAAAAAAAAAATGCATTTTCCCGCAATCTCCAATTATTTCCAAAAATTGAGAAAATTTTGCGTTTAGCCATCGAAAATCCCAATGCACTATTTTTTTCTGGAAACTATATTCTTTTGCAAAGAAAATGAGCCCAAGCCGATATCTCTACGATCAACGTAGCCAGAGATATGATCTTTTGGAAAAAAAATGCGCCAAAACGACGAGGTTTGATAACTTCCAAAAAACTGGGAATTTTGAAAAAATCTCCGGCAGATATTTTTTTTTCACCGTCAACTACTTTTGTGTTGATTGGCGTCAAGATCAGAAAAATTTGCCTCAAAAGCCTTGATCACTTGACATGGAATTGCCCACTATCCTTTGTCAATATAGGGACACAAAATTCATCTGCCCAAACTTGCCCGTTTTGACGGGACGATTATTGCAATTGGCACGTACGCGTTTTACAAAAACTCTGATTGAATAATATTTACGTATTTTCGCTGCCGTATCGAACCTGATTGAGGTTTTGAAGTCCTAATTGATGAAAAGTTGATCGCAGTAGTGAAATAGTTCAATTCTGTTCATCATTGATTATCAATTAGAACACTACCTGATCATTGCGACCTACGACAATACGTTTTTTTTTTCGCGCGTCATATATGGGTTTTGTGTTAACTCTGTGTTTTCGATACCTACCGTCGGTAAAAAAGCAATGCAGTGTTCACTTGACCTCTCGCCTTGCACTGACTTACCATCCGTGCAGCGAGCGTGTAGTGTGGCTGAGTTCAAAAAGCCTGTACCTCTCTGTGTCTGTGTATGTGTATGTTTCCGAGTTATATTCGAATTTGTTTCGAACATGGGCCGCGCAGGTAAGTCAAGTCATTGTTTTATACAGTGATTAAGGTCTAATAGATTGCTTTTATCAAATATTCAAGATTTCACGAGGCGATCATTGATCAAGAAGTTTGTGTTCGGGAAAACGTCGACCGATGTTTTTAAGGTTGAGCGAATAGAACAATATGCTCAAAGTAATGGAGCAATCGTAACACTGAATGCTGCAAGATTACTCCTGACGTATTGGAAAAAACGTTGGGCCCAATGCTCAAGAACATGGATTAACATTGAAAATCGTTATAAAAACTGGCTCGATCAGGATCTTTATACCATACGAAAAACTTCACCCAGCCGAACTGAACCTCGTGGACGAAAACGAACCCGATTCCAAGATCTTAGTGAATCGCAGAAAAGGCGCCGAACAGCGGGTAAATTAGAAATAGAATATTTTCCTTTCTTGACGCAAAGTTTTGTCTGTTGTGTCTTTTAATGAGTTTAGATTTACGCAAAGAAGAGAGTGAAGTTCTGACTTTCGCGGCTTCGTGTTCGTTAAGGAGAGATTGCAATCTTGCAGCAGCAACTGTAGTTAAACAAAGTATGATTCCTCCCAGCGGAACGGACAATTCACTGAACGCGTCTAAAAAAAATCCTATCCCGAATTCCCACAAAATGGCTGCCGACGAAGCTTTAGTGATCTCTTTGGACTCTAGACTGACAAGAAATGATTATATACGCCTGAGGAAAAATTCCCGACAATTCCGTAAATCCTTCATCCTTTAGATCACCTACACCTTACACCTTCACCGTATCACAATAAGACGATGTTTACTATCACATGAAAACACATGGCTTATTTTCCGTTATTTTGACAGGTACTGACAGCTTTCCTAGTTACCATAATTTACTGAAAGCCAAGTCACTTTGCTATCCAGAAGGAATTATAATCACAGAGCAGGAAGCTATCGTCAATTTACAAAGTCTTTTAGACCATACGGCTTCTAGATTGCTCTTAGGCTTGTCAGAAAAAGATATCCCGGCTGAAGTGTCCATCCTTTACAAGTGGGGTTTCGATGGCAGTTCCGGCCACAGCGAATTTAAGCAAGGGTTCGAAAACCATGCCAGTTCTGATGCTTCAGTTGTTATAACTTCATTGGTCCCGGTTCGAATTATTTCAAAAAGTGACCATTTTATCATATGGGAGAATCCGACTGCTTCTTCCACTCGGTGAGAGTTATTAGTGCATTATATTTGACTATTCGTATACTGATGTGCATATAATTTTTTTATCTTTTCCAACACAGCTATTGCAGGCCGATAAGAATAGCGTACGAAAAAGAGTCGACAGAAGTAATTACTAGAGAATATAATCGCGTACAGTCCGAAATTTTACAACTCACGTCAACAAATATAACTTCCAATAACCATCCCGTTGAAGTAAATCACCAGTTGTTCATCACCATGGTCGATGGCAAAGTTATCAACACATTACTGGAAAACAATGCAACTTCGGTACACTATGAAAATTATTCCCGTAGACGTATACAGTAATTATTGTTTCTATACTATGGTTGCTAACACAAAGACACCTTTTGAAGTGGTATGGCTGTTTCTGAAAGCTAATACAAATTAAAGATAACAATTTTGCTCTTGATAACCAAAATGGACGATTTTAATGAATATACGAGTGAAAGTTCGTAGTCGCAAATTCTTTGAGGTCACAAATTTTGAATGCATTGATTTTTATCACTTTACATTTTTCAGCGATGTTATATTTGCAAATGTGGGCCGAGTGAAATGAATCGTTTGGAAAATAAAAATTCTAAGATTAGTGCAGGAAAAAGTGAGGCCCTCAAGTACGGGATTTCGCCACTACATGCGCGAATTAAATTTTTTGAATTTATTTTGCATCTATCATATAGGTATTTTTCTATACTTTAATAGACTTATTTATACTAAATATACTCCTGTAAGAATGATACCAGTGATGTGTTCGATTTTCAGGCTTCATTTACCTGACAGTCTGAGAAAGAAAGGCGCACGTAAAACGCCTGTAGAGAAAAAAATGATAGAAGCCCGCAAAAAAGAGATTCAGAATAGTTTTCGAAGACGATTGGGTCTTTAAGTTGATGTACCGAAGCCAGGTGACTGATAATAATCTACGACACAAATCAAATATAAATGTGCACTGTACAGTAGAAATGAGTAATATTTATTTCAATTGTTCAGGTTTTGGTTCGTCGAATGGTGGCAATACTGCGCGAAGGTTTTTCGAAAAAGAAGAAATTTCCTCAGAAATAACCGGGATTGATCGATTGCTCATTCACCGTTTTTGGATCATATATAGCGATAAATACATCGCAACAGCTAGATGCTGAAAAATTTCATGCATATACAATTGAAATTGCAAAGATCCTTGTTGATAAATACAGCTGGTGGCCTATGTCTTCGACTGTACACAAAGTTATAATTCATGGGGGAGAAGTGATATCTCACGCGATTTTACCATTGGGTTCGTGTCATCTAGTCTCATAGTGATGATATAACATTATAAACTATCATATGAATGTGCAACAAATAACAAAAAATTCTGTTCATAGGTCAGCTATCTGAAGAAGCATTAGAACACCGGAATAAGGACTTCAAGCTGTTCGGGAGTCAATATGCTAGAAAAAGCTCTCGTCTTTTGAATTTAACGGATGTTTTCAATCGGTTTTTATTAACATCTGACCCGTACATTACGAATTCGAGGTCTTCGACGAAACCGAGGGTAAAACCTCGCGAACTACCAGACAAAGTCCAAGAATTATTGAAAGGTGAATCGAACTCCGCAGATCAAAATACGAGTGAGGAACGAAACGAAAGTAGCGCAGAAGAAGAGGAAGAAGAAGATCAAGTAGATGATCAACTGAGCGATGAAGAAGGAGAAGAGAAAGACGAAATCGACGAAAGTTGAGCAGAGAAAACACCGAAACGCTAAACTAAATATATTTTTTGGTTTTAACATGAAATTTGTAAAAAGATGTAAATAGATTTTTATATATTTCATTTTATTTATTTATTGTTTTTCTTAATATTTTTTTTCTCTATTCTATATACATATATAATATGAGGATGGGTTAATTGAAGCACACGAACACGCCGTGATTCGTCTAAAAGAAAAGAGATTAATTTATTTTGGTGCCATGGGTTTGGCTACAATTACACCAAGTGCACGTGGGTTACTAACCTAAAAGAAAAGAGAATCAACAATTAAATGTTTGTGCTCCTCTTTCTGTATATCCTCCGTATTGTGGTATACACTTAACAAATGAACTGCAGGTTGATCTAATTATCTACTCCGATATTACTTCTCTAATTCTCTATTCGTCTATCCTTCTATATTCTATCTGCTGTCTTCTATCTGCCATCTTCTATGTATCTTCTTGTTGACAGCTCCTTCTCTAACCCATCTGGTGGCGCCACTTCCCAAGCGTCTCATCGTTTGAGGCGCGTTTGTATGTGCGTACATACACAAAGCTTACATCTCCCCCTCTTGAGGTGCTTAATTCTCTTCCAAAAGTGAATTTAAGCGTAGAGTATCACGAATTATTGAGCCATGGGGATAAACTTTGTGACGTGGTATAAGCCCATGGATTTTCTGCCACTTCCAGTGTTTATTTTGAAAACTGAATCTGAGATTCTTTCTTCTATCTCAAAAGGGCCAATCCTTATTTCGTCCATTTTTTTCCTATTCAGTTTATTGCCATTTGATACATATACCATGTCGCCTTTTTGGAAATCATGCTTTATTCTGTTTTTATCGAATAAGGCTTTATTGTATTCGTGTGATTTGATTGATCTGAGCAGTGCTATCTTCCGGTCTTGTCCTAGATTCTTAGAACAGTCGTTTATAATTTTCAATTCTGGAGGCAGTAGGTCCGTGGACTCACCATTCATCAGGTACATAGGAGAGAATCCTGTTACAGTGTGAACTGTTTTGTTGTATGCATTCACACTAGGGATGGGCGATACTTTCCGATTAATCGAATGTACCGATGTTTTATTCCGATTAATCGATTTTTTTTCGTCGATGTTTTTACTATTCGATTAATCGATGTCCAATACTTTTTACGGAACATCGATTTTTTTCCCACTTCTCTCAATTGACTACGTTTTCACCGGGGCAGAGTGAATTTGGGTTAGCCAATCGGGAATGACATTTGAAAAGAAATTCCCTAGTTTCTTCTCAAACCTCGTTCCTGATTGGCTCCCCCATTCAGGATAAAGAAGAACTCGAAAATTTTTATCCAATTACAACTTAACTCTGATGGAAATAACCAATAGAAGGCGAATTCAAACTTCAACGGTTTCGGTTTGAATTCGGCAGTTTGGCACAGTAAACAAAGTGAGGATCAGCAATTCAGCACTGGCGAGGATTGTCATTCGTTCTGAACACAATAGGATTAACTATGCGAAAATAATGGAAAATCACGAAGGAGGTAGGCATCATTGTACATCATATAATCATTAATACCACTGGGGTGTATTTTGTTATCAGCTACTTACACGGTTAAGTTTATTTTGTATAATACTTGTCCTGGCGTCGTCGAGTTAACATAACCTGTAAAATTGTTACCCATATTTTCTGTACATACAGCTTCTCTATGTAATGAAAGTACGAAGTGTGTTCTCGTGTTGAAGTAATTGTTCGATTCATATTATATTTTTAATTTTAGATGTCAATAAATTGATCGAGCACAACCGGGACGACAAAGGACTTCCTAAACCCACTGATGACATCGAATTGTATTTAAAACGCAGTATTCTTGATGTCTATGAACATCAAACATAATTTGTTTACCGTGACATGTTAATATCGATGCATATCTTTTGCAGTGTATCGATCGAAAATCCAAGATCATCCTCCTCGAGTCAAGAATTGAATATCATTGGAGCTTCCGATGAATCGGATGCTGGGTCCAATGCAAAGAAGGGAATACTCCAGTAAGCTTTTCTTATCATTATGAACTATTACCGTTTATATATTTCAGGATATCAATCAGTTTCCTTATTCTTTCGCAATTTTAAGGTCGAAAAAGTCAAGTATTGCTTGGAAGTACTTTGAAAAAGAGACTGAGACGACAGCCCGCTGCACTCTTTGTAACCAAGTCTGTAAGCACAGTGGAAATACAACCAATTTGACACAGCATCTCAACCGGAAACATGCTCTCTTTTGTTCAGTCGCAGCAAAGAGAAAGAGCGACACAGTATCGGAATCTAGCAACGAGAGCCTAACCGAGAGTGAATCAGTAGATGATGCCAGACACCCTGTGAAAAAAATTAAACTTCAATCAAAGGTGAATGAGTGCACAATAATATTATACAATATTACATTATACAGTGATAAGATGATGGAATAAAACAATAAAATAACAATCAAATGAAACATTTATTATACAAATAGAATTCATCATTGAAATGAATAATCTTTTTGTTCCAGAGAAAATTGACCCCAATTAAGGAGGCATTTGAGCGAACGAAGTCCTTCAAGGGTATGTTCAAAATAAAATGCATATAAAATTACATTGTAGATCCTGTAAGAAACTAAAAAGCAATCTAATACATTTTTATTGTGTATGTATTTTACAGAGGGCGGCAAGTCTTACGACAACCTGACTAATGCAATATTGTACATGATTGCTGTCGATAAAATGCCCTACTCGACGGTTGAAAATGACGGATTTCGAATGCTTATGAAAACTGCCGTACCGCTTTATACTGTACCAAGCAGAAAAACCGTGACAGGACTGCTAGATGCTCGATATACGATTTTGAAGGAACGCTTTGTAGCCAAAATCGCAAAATGCGCCTCTTATTCGCTTACGTGTGACAATTGGACAGATGTCACCTTGCAGAGCTACCTGGGAGTGACTATTCACTATGTTACAGAAGATTTGAAGATGGAGAGCGGATGTATCGGAGTGTTTGCCCTGGATGAGAGCCACACAGCCGAGTATCTTGGAGATACTTTAAATAACGTAACAAAGGACTTTGACTTGGATCACGCTAAAATTACAGCAGTTGTTACCGACAGCGCAGCCAACATAAAGAAAGCTGTACGTGATTTAATGGGCCTTAACAAACAGGTGGGCTGTTTTGCACATTCGTTATCCCACCTTGTACCGGGTGCTCTGAAGTCCATGCCTGTTGTACAAGCCACGATTGCAAAGGTCAAAGCTATTGTCACATTGATCAGAAGAAGTGTTGCGGCTTCCGATGAGTTGAAGAGGCTGCAAATACGTGATGGTAAAACGGAAGCCACCGCACTCAAATTCATTCAAGATGTGACAACACGTTGGAACTCAACGCTCTATATGTTGGAACGTTTTCTTCTTCTCGAACAGTATGTTTATCCGGTAACATCAAAATGTTCAAACACACCAGATATGTTGATGCGCGATGAAATTCAAATGTTGAAAGACCTCATATCTTTGATGAAACCAGTTGAACGCATTATCAAGACTGTGAGCGGAGACTCTTATCCAACATGCAGTGTAATTATACCAATGGTGCATTGCTTGGAAGATGCCGTTCAGAGATACAGTCCTTCAACTAAGTATGGAGTAGAGTTCAAACAAAAGCTCCAAGCAGCAATTGTCTTACGTTTCGATAATTTCGAGCACAACCAACTTCTGGCGATGTCAACTATTCTGGATCCTCGATTCAAGAGATTACCATTCCAGAGCGCCCGTGCTGCTTCTTCAGCAATATCTGAGATAAATAACAAGATCAAGAGGCCTGCAGCACAGAGAATAGAAATTGTAGCCAATGCTGCACCTAAAGAATCAAGTGACGCAGACGACATTTGGAGTTATCACGACCGCTTAGTAGCATCAACAACAAGAACTGGCATAGATCAACAGAACGAAGGACTGAGTTTGGAATTCAAGCAGTACTTGAATCAACAAGTTATTGTACGCGAATCGGACCCTCTTCAATATTGGGGGTCTTTCAAGCTTGCCTTTCCAGCACTGTACGAAATCGCCGTAAAATACGTCAGCGTCGTAGGCACATCAGTGCCATCCGAAAGGCTTTTTTCACAAGCTGGTGATATAAAAACAGACAATAGAAGCCGACTATCCGGTGAGCACCTTAATAAATTAATCTTTTTGGGTTCGCTTGCAAAGAAAGATTGGGAATTGGAGTAAGGATTGTTACCATTACGAACCGTACCTGAATTAGAAATGAAAAATAGTTCCTATTTGTCCCTGTAAGATTTGCCGTTTATCGTTTTGTAAGCCATGTTGTGACACTTTATATTTTGCGTTTTGTGAGTCCTGTACCTATTATATGTTGTAAGATTTTATGTTCTTCGTTTTGTAAGTGTTATATCACGCTAAAAGCTTGGTTTTTTGGATCCTACCATGTACTTAATATATTTTGGAATTTTCGTTTCTCGTTTCTTAAGACTTTTATTGTGAGTTGTCAGTTTTGTTGTTCCTAATTTGTCCGTTGTATTTCGTACTGTAAGATTTATCATCTTTTGTTTGGTAGGAGAATTTTCATTTACCTATTTATATCAGTTTATAATAAAAATGATCTCAAAAAGTGTCTTTCTGTATGGTTTGCGGTAGCAGGTGTCTTGGTTTAATTATTCAATGCCGGCCAACACCCAAAATTCGTTCATGTCAGTTTCAGGTGAATTATAGGTATGTAGCGATCCACAGTATAGTTATCGTATCTAGAGTTTCGGATTTTTGGCTTCGGGTTGTACGTTACTAATACACGTTTTTTTTTTTAAATCTTTTCAGTTCAACTGTTCATCAACAATTTAACATCTGATCGCTTCTAACAAACTCCAAGGACAAAAATGAAGATCGATACATTATTGGTATTGTGTATATATTTGTAAGAAAAAATCGGGATATAGAATAAATGGCTTTTTCATTGCGATATGGCAAAATTTATGTTTTAACACCGATTTATCGATACATCGATGTTTTTTACCAAAGTATCGATGTTTGTGATCGATTTTTATTTCAAACATCGATTTTATCAGTATCGATGTTTTTCTGAACATCGCCCATCCCTAATTCACACATATTTCTGCGATCTTCGACCATGCCTTCTTCTTATCCTCCGTATTGAGCATGCATCTTATTCTGTTCACTAGAGTTTGGTTCAATCTCTCGTTCAGTCCGTTTGAAAACGGAGCATCTACTGCTGTGAGAATCAATTCGATGTTTCTCTGTTTGAGGTGATTCTTGAATTCTTTTGAATTGATTGCTGGGTATTGATCTGCAAGTAGTACTTCGATTGCATTTTCCTTCGGGACCTTTTCTATTAACTTTATGAAGTCCTGGGCTAGTTGGTTTTTCGAGCATAAGATGTAGGCGAATCTAGTAAAGTGGTCTACTAGTAAATGTAGATATTTTTTTGTTGATCTCTGTCCACCAAATCCACCGATTGTGTCCAAGGACATTATTTGGAGTGGTCTTTCTGCTGGGCCTAGATGTGACATCACTCCAAATTTCTTATTTAGTCTTGTCTTGTTTTTTACACAAATTTCACAACTTCTGCAAATTTTTCTTATGTTGTCTGATAAATTTGGTGCTGTGTATAATGGTTTCATCTTTGTTTCCGTTTGATTAATCCCAATATGGCAGAATCCTTCATGGATTTTTTTTATCAATATTTTACTGTAATCCTCACTTAAGACTATTTTTTTCTTATTCTTTTTACTTTGTTTGTAGTAGATGTTATTTTCCTTAATAAGGTATTTCTTGCTTTTTAGGCTTGAGTTATGCCTCTGGTCGTTTTGTATATCTTCTATGCTTATAATATTCACTGTTCTTAATCTGTCTTCCTCATTTTCGTAATATTCGTAAACAGGATTTCTGCTAAGACAGTCGGCTTCAGTGTTTTCCTTTCCGGGCTTGTATATAATTTTGAAGTTGTATTGGGATAGGTATAACGTCATGTCACCTAATTCGTCATCTGTTCTGTTTTTTATATTTAAATTTTCTAATGGTTTGTGGTCTGTGTAGACCGTGAATTCGTTGCCAATCAACCAATGTTGCCAGAATTTCAAACTTTCCTTAATGGCTAGACATTCTAAAAAAATTGCCTTCTTTTTTTTTTGAGAATCACTCAATTTTTTTGAAAAATAGGCTACGGGTTTTTGCGTACCGTCCTTCTGCGTTTGTTTTAAAATAGCTCCGATACCTTTGATGCTCGCGTCTGTATAGATAGCAGTTTGAGCTTTGTGGTTGTAAATGGCCAGAATTGGTTTCGAGCACAAATACTCTTTCACTTTACTGAAGGCGATTTCACAATCATTTGACCAGTCGAATCTTACATCTTTCTTGAGCAGGTTGTGGATAGGGTCGAGCAGTATTGAAACGTTAGGGATGTATTTTCCATAGAAGTTTACTTTGCCTAGGAATTGTCGTATTTGTCTCTTGTTTTGAGGTGTCGGGAAGTCCATTATAGATTTCAGATTATCCTTCAAAGGAGTTATAGTATTTTCCGTGATAATGTGGCCCAAATACTTGACTGAGTTAGCTGCGAATCTGCATTTCGTGAGTTTTAGACGGAATCCTTCTTTTACAATTGCATCTAGTAGTTGTTTTAAGTGGTCTAAATGTTCCTCGAACGTTTTTGAGAAAATCATTATATCATCTATGTAGTTTGCTACAAAGCTTGATAAGTTGTATTTTCTAATTATGTTTACCAAAATTCTTTGAAATATTGCCGGGGACGTTTTTAATCCAAAAGGTAGACAGGTCCATTGATAATGACCTTCTTGCGTGATAAAGCCCGTTTTTTGTCTATCTCCAATTCTCAACGGTATGGACCAGAAAGCTGAGTTAATATCAAGCGTTGTGAAAAACTTGCAATCGATAGTTTTAACCATTAAATCCTCAATTAAGGGAAAGGGTTGGGATTGGGGTACTATTAGTTTATTTAAGTCTCTAAAATCAATACACAGTCTCGACCTCTTTCCTTCATCTCTCTTATAAGCGAATGTGACCGGTGCCGCGAATGGGCTGTAAGATTCTTCAATGAGGTTGTGTTTTAATAATTGCGCTACCTGTGTTTCGATTTCAGCTTTATCTTCTAACGAACATCTGTACGGTCTCTTGTAGCAGTATCTATCTACCTGTAGGTCTATAAAAGCTTCGTAGTTCTTTACTTGACCCACATCATACTTGTTCTTTGCGAAAATCCTTTTGTAATTATCTAATAGGCTATTTATCCTACTTCTTTGGTTTGTGTTTAAATGTTCAATATCTATATTAAATTCATTTATATTAATGCCCTCATTAAAATTTACTTGAAGTTGACTAAATGCGCTTTTCATCTCACTTTCTTCTTTATTTTGTATCTTGCTTCTGTTATTGAATTTGATTCCAGTACATAATCCATTTTTTGATATATTATCGCTATCTGCTTCGGACTGTATTTCTTTTTGTAATCGGATATTTAAATTCCTATCATGGGTCAATCCGAATCTTTTTATAGTATCTAGTCCTAAGATCATATCATAATCGAATTCATCGTTGTTGTACACAAATGCATTTATCTTATCTTCAATGTTTAGTATGTTCGCCTCTACTGTTATCAAGCCGTTAGTCTTACCCCTACCACCAATTGTTTTTATTGTGCTACCAAAGTTCTCCTTCATCAGATTTTTTATTTTTACCAATTTTGAGTTTATCAGTGTGATATTTGAACCCGGGTCATAAATACCTTTGCATTCCGTATTGTCGTTTAATATCACCTTAACCTCAATTAGTGGGGGGAAATCTAGTTTTTTGGATCTTCTGAATTTTCAATCTCTAGTATTGTGTTAGTTATTCTATTCTTCCCAGTGCTTCTGTTTTTCTCTTCCTTGAACCAACACAAATCTTCGGGATGATACCTGTTTTTATTTCCTTTGCTCTCACAGATTTTGCATGGCTGTTTTAAGTTGGGTTTTGCTTCTGTTTTCGTTATCTTGAGTTTGTTTTCATTTGTCTTGTTCGGTTTTTTTCCAATGTTCTCGTATCCTCTCAGTTCACTAAATAATTTGACTGGAGTTGTGGTATCCTGTCTATCAATTTTGTTCCTCACGAACGTTGGTAGTCCATCAGCAATCAGATCTACTAAAGTTCTGTCATCCATATTTTTATTGGACTCCAGTAATAAATGTTCTTTTTTTAGTGCATACTCCAGAATTGAGCCAGTGATGTATTTGTAGTTTATTGCATAAGTGACAGATGACCAACCTTTGTCTGCGAAAGTTTGTAGGAAGTGTTCTTTCCAAGTATTCCACTCAGAGTTTAAAGTGTGTTTGATTAACATAGAGTTAAACCAATCCTTTACTGCGTCATCCAGGAATAGTCTCAGTGCTTCAATTTTTTCAACATCACTTTCAATGTCCAATCTATCACATTCGCTTTCGTATGTCTGTAACCACTGGTTTGCACTCACTTTTTTCCCCTCAAATTTATCGAGAACGAATTTTTCGCACAGTTTGTTTAAATTTCTGTTTTTACTGTCTTTAGCAGGTTCTTTTGTTTCACACAGTTTTTCAAGAAGTTTCGTTAAAGTTTCATCTACTTGTGTTGCAGAGGTGCTTGGTGCGGTTTGTTCTTGGGTAGAAATATCTGCTAGCAAAAAATCCTTGAATATCATATTGCCACTCTCATCCTTGTAGAGCGATAGGATTTCATCATCTAGTTTCACCCACACATTTCTGCATTGTCCGCGTTTTTTCAATGTATTTGCAACTCTTTTGAATTCTGGTAGTTTAACAAGTTCTGGATGTTGTTTGTATGACTGATAGCATTGTGGAATGTGGAATTTCTTTCCCTCTTCGTCGGTTATGGATTTGATTATAACGGTGTTCGACTTTAGGTCCTCATCAGCGGTCATTTCACACTCAAACCGTAGTCTGCCCATTTCTCCTGCCTTTGTCCACAAACGTAGTAATTGTTGATTTATAATATGAGGATGGGTTAATTGAAGCACACGAACACGCCGTGATTCGTCTAAAAGAAAAGAGATTAATTTATTTTGGTGCCATGGGTTTGGCTACAATTACACCAAGTGCACGTGGGTTACTAACCTAAAAGAAAAGAGAATCAACAATTAAATGTTTGTGCTCCTCTTTCTGTATATCCTCCGTATTGTGGTATACACTTAACAAATGAACTGCAGGTTGATCTAATTATCTACTCCGATATTACTTCTCTAATTCTCTATTCGTCTATCCTTCTATATTCTATCTGCTGTCTTCTATCTGCCATCTTCTATGTATCTTCTTGTTGACAGCTCCTTCTCTAACCCATCTGGTGGAGCCACTTCCCAAGCGTCTCATCGTTTGAGGCGCGTTTGTATGTGCGTACATACACAAAGCTTACACATATACAGGGTGAGTTTTCTCCGGGGTTCTGAGAGGGTGTGGCCTAAATTTGTTGAGGCTCCGCCTTCTTCTATCCATACTTGTTATTGTCAAGAAAATATTCTCCATTTATGTGGAGATAACTTTATTCCCAAATCCACCTATTATTCCGGGCGATCTAGATCAAGTCAACAAACAGTCTAATCGTATATTGTATTATGATGATAGTGTAAGGAAAGCAATGCCACTAACAATAAGCCCTAATAATCTTGATTCATTCGGGTAGTATCACATTAGGTGTTCGAACTGTCTGGTGACCACGTTCTGCCTTCTGCATCGATACACACCACAAGTCAATAAGGTTGAAGCCCAGTAAACAATAACTGACAATAGGCAAGGAATAATATTCCGATAGTAACAAATATGAATAGAAGAGGGCGGAACTTCAACCAATTTAGGCCACACCCTCTCAGAACCCCGGAGAAAACTCACCCTGTATATATGTATATATTTAATAAATTTGATAATAGTTGGGCGGAATCATAATTAGAATGATAAGAATTTGTAAATAAATAATTTTCAACAATCAGATGTTGTAGTGTTATTCATTTTCATATGCATTCAACATATTTATAAGACATACACATGAATGTATGTAATTCCTCATTGATTGAATTTAAAATAAAAGTTAAATTTATAGTCGGACTTTTATTACACATTCGGCAGGATATAACTTCATAACGAAGTATCGCATTAAATGATTCAAGGTCCCAAATTCAAGCTTGGACTCATAGCTTCAATTACCACATTTTTATATTTTTGTAGCATGTCTAGTTTCGAAGATATCACCGGTTCAACATTATGCGCGCGTTTTGTGTAGTTTTGAACCACTGTGCGTCGGGCTCGGCTTGGAAACTGCGCGACGTCGGACTCGGCTTGGAAACAGCGTGACGTCGCTCAAGTTGAAAAAAGTTGCATCTCAGGCAATTCCAAATTTAGGTTTATACTATTGACGCGCTAACCGGCGCGCGGATGTGATTTTTCAAATTTCAAACATACATTGAAAAAAAAATCATGCTGTCGACCCGCAGACTAAGGCAGTTATTGTCATGACCATAAATAGTTGCTGTAAAACTTATAGTATAAAAACATTATAACGGGGAGAGAAACAGAGAGGGAGAGAGAGAGAGAGAATTGATTCATCATCGCCATCAATATCAACTATCATAACAAATTCGACATGTAGGGAAAAATGGTATGCAACGGACTATTTTCTACACTATAGGTTTTGAAATGAAATCATCAAAATCGTGACGAAGAGTAGTGGGGCAATTCACTTGACCGATTTTTTTTTCATTCTCATGATCTTTACGGCTATCGTGACGTGTCAAAGTTGTGATTTGTGGAATGTCTGAGAACTTTAGAGTCGTATCAAATCAGCAATTCCATGATCAGATAATAGTTTTGGACGATTTGTAAGAGTGAAGACTTACTGACAAAGTGGTTTTGTGAATTGCCTACACCTGGAGAAATGTGCAGAGTAGATCAAAATTAAACTAAAAACTTTGTGACATCTTCAGGACATGTTACTGGAATCCGTTTAAACAATTCGAATTTCTATACTGACCTTCGGTAAATGTTCTCGAAGTTCAGCCTAAGAGTTTTTAGATTAATTCTGTACATTACTACAAAGCAATTTTTCACTAGGGCGACCATCAGCAAACTCAAGACAATAGTCATCTTACTTATATTTATACTAGGCTACCTTGCATCGTCATAATTTAGAATACATATAGATGACACGCAAGACGAGCAGCCCTAGCATCGCCAGAAGAACGGATTGCCGAAGTCAATTCGCAGGTTGAAGTAAATCTTCCGATCGGAGAAGGTTCACACGAAGAGTCATGTTCGGATGAATCAGAAAACATACATTCCGATTGTACGCGCGAAAAAGTTATGGAAAGCGAAGCGAACCATGATCCGATTTCAATTTGTGGCTTCCGAGACATGGTACAAACGGATTTGCGCCGCTACGGTTTGCAAACGCAGATTTTCTTCAAGTGCCAGGTTTGCAATTTTGAAGATAGCATCTGGACCGATCGTATGGACGGGGAATCAATGGACATCAATCGAAGTGCTGTCGCGGGAACTATCGCCATGGGGATCGGACTTTCACAATTGCAAGAACTCTTGGCTTCCATGAGTGTTCCGTGTATGTCAATGAACACATACAGGAAATATGACATGGAGATGATCGCAGCATTTGAAAAGGCAGCTCAGACTGAAATGCTGCAGGCCGGCGAGATCGCGAAAAAAAAGGCCCTTGAAAGAGGAGATTTCATCATTCACGATGGCATGAAGATTCCGTTCCTTACCGTTGTAGCCGATTGCAGTTGGATGAAGCGGTCGTACAACACAGGAAAATATGATTCGCTGTCTGGTGTTGGTGTGATCCTCGACAAACATACCAATAAAGTCATACACATTGCCGTGCGAAACAAATATTGTTGTATTTGTGAATAGGCCGCAAAGCACGACGTAACACCGAAAGACCACAAGTGTTTCAAGAATTGGGGCCGTGATCAAGCATCCACGGGGATGAAAAGCGATGCACTTTTGGAAGGATTCCAGAAGAGCATTGAAACTCACGGCGTTATATACAAGACTCTGGTAGCAGACGGGGATAGCAGTGTTTACAAAACAATTGTAGATAATGACCCATACTCCAAGTACGGCATCATCGTCGAGAAAAAGGAATGTGTTAACCACTTGCTACGAAACTTAGCGGAGAAAATCCGGGACATACAAAAGACCAAGGGCCGTAAAATTTCCCATTTAAGGAAGCTGGCGGTTGGTAGCGTGCTGAAATTTAGGGAAGCGATTGAAAAGGCTGTATTGCATCATCAGAAACTTGAAGGAAATGATCGTGCAGATACCGCTACAATTGATCTTCTGAGAAAGGATGTTCTAAACGCACCATACCACGTTTTCGGTGACCACAGGCAGTGTACTCAGTTGAACGGTTTTCGTCATCAAGAAAGTACTGATGGAGGAATAACCACCGTACAAGAACTGAAAAGAGCAGGACTTTTCCAGCAGCTGGAGGATGCCATTACATACCTAAGTTTCCATGCGGATAGCTTATTGTATAACGCGACTAACAATATTGCAGAATCCTACAATGCCATAGTTTGCAAATTGATCGGTGGAAAAAGGATCAACTTTGGCCTGAAAGGGTCCTTTCAAGCTAGATGTGCTGGAGCGGTTCTGCAACACAACACCCAAAACATCCTAACGAAGCTACACGAAAGTAAGCGGAAAAAACCACGTAGCACCGTAACTAATTTAGAAGCACGGCGCCAGCGTAAAGTATGCAACAATGTGGAACTTGAGAAAGCGCGAAAAGCTTCGAGGGTCCTTGAAGGCAATGAAAAGAAGAGACAACGTGGGCCGGATAAGAATTACGGTCAAAATGCACAGCAGGTAGACAGACCTCCTTGGGTATACGATGACCTCGAGATGCTACATTACGGTCGGCTACTCGAAAATCAAAAAAATCGTACAGAAATCGAGAACTGTACCGGAGGGCAAGCCGATAATTCACTTTGGCAAACCTTGCGACGAAAAATACTTACTGCTTCGAACTTCGGTAAAGTATGTCGCATGCGTGACACTACATCCTGTTCTGCAACTGTAATGTCCATACTGTATCCATCGTTGAAGAGCACACCTGGCATGGTATGGGGTCGAACAAACGAAGATAGGGCCATCGAAGCACTGCAAAATAAATTAGCAGATGAAGGTACTCCTGTGGTTGTCCGGCCATGCGGATTATTTCTTGATCCTAACTTGGAATTTTTGGGAGCCAGTCCGGACGGTATGATCAACGATACCACCATCGTTGAAGTGAAATGTCCGAAATCTGCACAAGCTTACCAACCAGACGATGCGATTCGGGAAGGCCTTACAGAAATTCCCAAGTTCTTCAACAGAAAAGATCCATCGAAGATGAACACGTCTCATCACTATTATTACCAAGTTCAGGGACAGTTGCACGTAACGCGCGCTGATACTTGCTACTTTGCCGTATGGTCACCATTGGGTCTGAAGTATGTCACAGTGACACGAGACGATGCATTCTGGAGTGAGCAAATGGAACCTTACCTGACTCGATTTTACAAAGAGTGCTTGCTGCCGGAAGTAATAGATCCGAGGAAGACGCGCAATATGCCGATTCGAGAACCGAAATACGTTCTAGAGGCTCGACAATCAAGGAGCCGGGCTGTTAAATCCTCCAAAACCGGTAAGCAAGGTACAGCGGGGATAACGACACCTGACTCACAATCTGACGCAACAATGGAGACAGCCAATGACGAACGTTCACCCAGAACCAGCGAGAGCAAATTGGAACGTAGGAAAATTCGCCGATCCGAAAAAGTTGGGCCGTTGAAGCTTATTCGAAAAAATTCCAAGAATGAAGATTCTTGGAGTATAACATCGACGGACGAGGAATCACGCTTGCCGAAGAAGGTATTTGAAGTAGAGCCTTTGAAGCTACTGAAACGCATATCCGAAGATGGAGTAAGTTGGATTGTTTCATCAGATGAAACAAACAAGCCACGAATTCCTCCGTTAAAAGTGATACGCAGTTCTGAGCGCCGAAATTCTTGGTTTGTATCGTCTTCAGACGACCAAGAGTCTACGCATCGAAGCGAAACTTCACGTGGCAACCCGCCGGTCGCACCGACACTGCACTGGTCAGCACCGACTGAAGTTTTGAATGAACGTCGTACTAGCATTCCCTGGGTTGTTGTATCGGATAATCGTGTTACGGTAAGTCCCACCCACGACGAAATTGAAATTCTGGAATCAGTCAATCAGAATGTGAATATCGCCGATATTAGAAGAGATGTACTTGGACCGAATTCTTTGCTGAATGATACTTCAATAGATCAATATCTATCAGTAATAAAGGAAACAACCCGGTATAATACGGCAACTTCGCTTTGGCTAACCCATCCGAGGTTTATCAAGCCTTCGAGGACGTCGAATGATATTCACATCATCGGTGGCAACGCATTCCGGCATTGGCGATGTCTCTATTTTGATGGAACGCAGCTGCTTGTGTACGACAGTCTAGGCTGTAATAGCTATCAGTTACTACAAGAAGAAGAAAAAAAGTTCATTTCCCGACGGTACCCAAATCTGCGAACCGAGGATGTCGTGTTTCCGGTAGTCCAAAAGCAGCCGGATAATTCCAGCTGTGGAGTATTCGCTGCAGCTTTCGCTACAACAGTAGCTTCGGGAGGAAATCGTTCGCATGCGATATACTTCAGGAACGTTGTGGAATTAAGGAGTCATCTTCTCAAAACAATAGAGAGTAAAGAATTATCTTTTTTTCCAAACGTATAGATCCGGTGCTTTTTAAAAAGTTTGCAAGGTTTCTGATAGATATGTCACTACTTTTCATCAAATATTCATTATTTTTCAATATCCTACGATCCAAAAATCAAGCAATTGGTAGCTCATTGGAACTAATTCAACTGATGGTCACGCAAAGGAGATGACCTGCCAAAACTACTCCCGGCCATTCTTTCAATTTGCTCTAAACTTCTTCTCGACTATCAACTCGTGGTCACGCGGGGGAGATGACCCGCTAAAACTACTCCCGATTATACATATACAGGGTGTACCAGAATGGAGCACTTTCCTCGCACCAGTGGATTCCTTGTGAAAATCTAAGACGAAAATAATCAATGAAAAAATGTCGAGGGAAGAGCCGTTTTCGAGTTAGAGCCGTTCAAAGTTGGCCAATACGAGAGCAGATGAGGGACCATTGCAGGGCCGCTATCTCGAGGCTACTGAGCTTTGTAGCGGGGCACTCGCCGCCTTGATTTCGCCAACTAACATAATGACAAGCTAGCCGCGACGGAAGATCGGTTGTTTATAGCTGAGATATTCTGACGACGCAATTGTAGTGAAATATTACGCGGCACCTGACAATTGACATCGGGGTGGCAAAGACTGGTGGCCCGGTCCTGCACTGGTCTTTCATCGGCTGTCGTATTGGCCAACTTTGAACGGCTCTAACTCGAAAACGGTTCTTCCCTCGACATTTTTTCATTGATTATTTTCGTCTTAGATTTTCACAAGGAATCCACTGGTGCGAGGAAAGTGCCTCATTCTGGTACACCCTGTATATATACATACCGTGAGGATCTCGTGAAAGGAGTTGCTCAGAGCGCGCCAGAGCCGGCTCACTGGGGATTTTGTAGAGAGAGCCAACACGCGAAGAATCTCCCTAGATATGGCGCTGGCGTCGCTCGGTTGTTTACTCCATGGATCCCGGCATCCATTGTCGATGGCAAACGGCTGATTGTAATACATCGCGAAAGGTTATGTACATACGAGCACAGTTATGTTCGACTCTAGGATACAAATAAGTAATAAAACGGTGGATATGCACGTGAATTTAATAGGTAGACGTCTGATGAGAATCATTTCCTCAATTGTATAAAAAATCACCAATCACATTATTGATTCTTGCGAATTGGTCAGTTAATTGGAAGTTATGTAGGTTGCTCCGAATCTGACTAAAAATCAAATTGAATCTTACATTTAAACTTCAGTCAAATAATTAGGCTCTATGGGTTCGGAATGTTCAACAATGAATTGACCGGGACCAGCAAACGTAAATTAAAAATGAGCCTATCGAATGAATTGAACCAGGTAGGTGAAAACAATTTTATTTAAAAAATTACAAATTCGTACGATGACAGAACGTTTTGACTTTCCACATCGTGGAGTAACTCTGTCAGTCACGTAAGGGAGTGCAAAAATCAAGCTCTGTTTAATCTTGGAAAGTCAAATCCATTTTCATTCGGCACAGCAACCGGACTTGTAGTTACCACGCTATTCAAAGGAGAAAGAAAACACCATGACACTTACTAATTTGACGATTGAGTTTGCTGATGCAAGATACCACTTTCTGTCGAGCATCGAATGAATTTGTGATTCTTTCAATAAACTCGTTTTCACTTACGTTGTTTAAGTCAATCAAGAAAAAAAATGAACCAATTTATTCCTTTTTTTTCCCAATTCGTTATTTATTTTTTTCCATTCCAGAATTTTCATTATCCGATGATGTGATCTACATGATTCAGAGTCAGAATGGCTCTGAGAATTTTTGTCAAATTGACCAAGTCACTAGAGTTCATGAATGAATTGGATAAAAATATTATTGCTAGTCGTTTCGAACCCATAGAGCCTAATTATTTGACTGAAGTGTAAATGTAAGATTCAATTTGATTTTCAATCAGATTCGGAGCAACCGACATAACTTCCAATCAACTGACCAATTCGCAAGAATCAATAATGTAATTGGAGATTTTTATCCAATTGAGGAAATGATTCTTATTAAATGTCTACCTATTAAATTCACGTGCATATCCACTGTTTTATTACTCATTTGCTTCCTAGAGTCGAATATAACTGTGCTCGTACATAACCTTTCGCGATGTATTACAATCAGCCGTTTGCCATCCACAATGGATGCCGGGATCCATGGAGTAAACAACCGAGCGACGTGCGAACTACCTAGGGACTTTCCAGCGCAGCGAGTTGGTTATCCCCATGAAATACGAATTATTCGACGCTTGCGCACTTTGACCGACTCCTTTCACGGGATCCTCACGGTATATCTACGACCTACGTATATTATTTTCTTGCCTGTTTGCTAACGATGTAGCGTTGAATACGCCCTAAATTTTTTTTTTGTTAATTTCATAAATGGATGTTATACGAGCTGATCGACCAATCAAAAAGGTCGCAACTTTTTGGAGTTGATCGATCGATGAGTCGCAGTTTCGCATCCCGTACTGGTGGTGATCGAGCTGACCGACTTACCGAAGAGGTCGCAACTTTTTGGAGTTGATCGATCGATGAGTCGCAGTTTCGCATCCCGTACTGGTGGTGATCGAGCTGACCGATTTACCGAAGAGGTCGCAACTTTTCGGAGTTGATCGATCGACGAGTCGCAGTTTCGCATCCCGTACTGGTGGTGATCAAGCTGACCGACTTACCGAAGAGGTCGCAACTTTTCGGAGTTGATCGATCGATGAGTCGCAGTTTCGCATCCCGTACTGGTGGTGATCGAGCTGACCGACTTACCAAAAAGATCGAAGCTTTTCGGAGCCGGTCGAAGAATTTCTTGCTGCTTTGTATCTCTGATGAGATAATCAAACCATGCGATACGAAATAAACCTTACGGGAGACACTGTCAATTAGCCTCCTCGCGGCGTCTCCTGGAAATACTCGCGATAACGTGGGTAGCTAATAATTGACGTTTAAACATTGTGACAACAATCACTGGAGTAAGCTTATTTTCATGCAATGAAATTTTTCATCGAAGAAAAGAAGAAATTCATAACACAATAAAGGCTGGTTTCAAAAAACTGCAGAATTCATGAAAATGTTTCAGAGCTGGATCAATAACATAAGAAGTCACGAATCGAATGTTATTTCTAGGAAGCTTACGGTAATCAGGAATAATACAATAAGATGGAAAATAGAATAGGGGAAATAGAAACGTACATTTTGTGAGTATTTTGGTAATTAATGGTGTTGATTTAATTATAATATATTATTAAATATCTTGCCCCTCCCTGCCCACCTTTTCCTCCGCCACTCCCGCCTTTACCACTCCCACCCCCCTTGCCTCCACGTTCCCCGCCCCCCTGAACACCTTCACCGCTCCTCTTACCTACTTCCCCGCTAACCCCGCCACCCCCGTCGCCCCTTCCGCCCCTTCCATCCCTGCCCCGCTGATCACGGCCGCTGTTGCCGCTCCCCGCCCTACCACCAGCATCCTTCTTGCCGTCTTCGGGACGGCCGCGGCTGCCGGGTGGTGCCGAGTAATTTCGGCGATTGGACCACTTATATCTATGAAAGATGGGATTCCAAAAAGTATGTTAAAATCAAAGGAATGAATGGCCACCCAAGATTACGTATTACAAATAGGCGGTGACTCATTGTTAGTCCGACAGGTTTTCAGCAGGACTTATTTGACGATCAAATAATTAGTCTCCACAAGTTGTCACTACACAGCGATTAGGCCCGGCGCGCACTAGACGGCGGTGAACGGAAGAAAACAGTGGCTATCATCAAATTCGTTAGTCCAAGAGCATGATTATAACAATACTTTGTTGATGCATTGGGTGATAGCTACTGTTTTCTTCGGTTCGCACAGTGGGGAATTTTCACGAATTCGTGGCCATTATTCAGGGGGTTATCGGATTTTCACAAAATTTGGTATACCATTGTTTTTGAGGTCGCTGATTACGAATCCGAAATCAAAATTTCAAACAAACAAAATGGCGGCTCCAATATGGCCGGTTGGATCAAGAATTTCCCAATAAATTCGATCGGAAATCAACTTTGTTTATGTTTTTGGGGTCGTTGAATCATAATCCAAAATCAAAATTTCAAAAAACAAAATGGCGTTTCCAATATGGCCGGTTGGATCAAGAATTTCCTAATAAATTCGATCGGAAATCAACTTTGTTTATGTTTTTGGGGTCGTTGAAGCAGAATCCAAAATCGAAATTTCAAAAAACAAAATGGCGGCTCCAATATGGCCGGTTGGATCAAGAATTTCCCAATAAATTCGATCGGAAACCAACTTTCTTTATTTTTTTGGGGTTGCTGATTACGAATCCAATATGTTAACTAAAATACATACATATATGTATACATATACTGTGACGTTGCATCTCAGTTGCAAGTCCCAGTAGAGTCTGCCTACTTCTGCACATGCAATGTCTTAGTAAATACGCCACCTCGAGAGCGCGTCGGTCAAGCCCGGGAGAATAGTGACACATTTAGGTAGGGAAAATTAGGAATAAACTAATGCTTCTTTGTTTCCTTTTGTATAACTTCGATCCGAGAGAGTACGTCTGACTTCGAGAAGACTTCAGGATGACTTCGAGAACTTCGAGAACATCAAGGCTAGGGAAAGAACCAATGACCAGAAATTGCCGCCGAAAGAATTGCCGCTCCGAACGTGTGTTCGAACTACCGCCACCTTAACCTCATGGGTGTGCAATCCGGGATTTGCGCCTTGGAAAGTGCCGAGGATAGCACCTACACAGAAGAGGGGAGGATGCTTACTCTGGATAGAAGTTGGATGGATGGAGTATAGGATCCACAGAAGATTTCCCGCCCGAAGACTACTTCGCCTATCGCTCGGATACCGAGGAAGCGGCGTATAGGACGATACGCCCAGTATCATACGTCTCCCGCTCCAAGGTTCATCGGTGAAGCCGGAGAAATTCCCGCCACCGAACCGACTACGCCAACTATCGCTCCGGCGTTATTATCGACGTTTTACCGCTCGTAAAATAGACTCGTTATTGGGAGGACGAGGACCGTGCGAGAGTGAACGAGGATGGCGTTCCGCATTGTCCCCGACCGACGAAGATGCAGATCCGGGACAGGGGCATCCCAAATCGGCTCAGGGAGCTGCAGCGAGGCCGAATCCGTGTGATTCTGCCGCCGTGGTGTCCAAATCCAAACGATTAACGCTCGGACGATACCGGACCGCGAAGATCCAGAGTAACGCCTCCCCCGGACAACTAAGAAGCTGGCAACCCTCCTTACCGCTCGGTAAAGAAGAGCTCAGGCTGATCCTGGCGCCACGCCGGCTGACGAGCCGTCGTGACAGACGGATTTCCCGACTACAATTCAAAATTGGACGAATCCACTAATGAGTCACACGTCATTGGTTCCCCACCTCACCCCCCGGCAGAGAATTGGACAAACTACCCAAGACGACGATTCCGCTCCTTCTTCTTCGTTCAGCATTGGATCTGTCCAGACGTGCTCTCGAAGGCTTTCTCTGTATTTCTTGATTTATTGTGTTACCGCTGAGTATCTTTCCGCCATATAGTTTTTCCCGCAAAGTTTAGTTGAAATAGTGTTCAATCAGTAATAAGCGCTGAGATCTTCGATCAAGGTAAAGTCTCTGGTTTCTTTTATGTAAAGCCACGAAGTTTCTTGGGAGAAGCTAGTCGTACATTTTGTGTAGCGCGAGCCACATGCCGCGTGATTATTCTCTCTTACAGCTAATCCCACGATTGACTTCGCGACTAAGAGTCGTTCTTTCTTTTATCTGATTTGTTAGATTTTCTGATTATTATCGCTCTGATTTTCTGCGCATGATTGATTAACTATAAATCATCTTTACCGCACGATAAAGTCGATAGAATAACGTAGCCATTTGCTTGGTCGAGTCTCGGCTCGTATCTTTGATCTTTTAGTAGTTTGCATTTTTATATTATATTATTTGGTATTATTGTGTGTCACTATTCCTTCCACCCTCCCGCGGGCTAGCTGAACGAAGTTGCGATAGGTTAAGATAATTAGATTAAGTACTTCGAGTCACATAAAGCGAATGCGAGGCTCGTCGCCACGTGTTTCGTTATTCGTAAAATAATCCTTCTTTCCGTCTCTGCGTAATTCTGAATAATTCTGCGAATTAAATTCTGTATATCTTTCCGCGAATTTATTGTGATCTGAGAGTCGAATGAATTATTACCGCTAAGTGTGCGATTGCTTGCATAGTTTGTTTTTGGGTATCGTATCGCCCAGTGATACGTTAATTCGAATTTAGCTTGCTTTGTTTTATATCGCTCTCTATACAGCGCACTTAGCCGGCTCGCCGCGTTTGTTTACATTCTCGCTCGCTCGGGATTATTTCGCTCGCTAAGGATTAAGTATTTTAATAATCGTAAATTCCGAATTTGATTGTATTTTGCTTCTATTATGTTTCTCTCTTCTCATTTTGATAATCATTAATGTGACTCATCGATCGTAATTCTGCTTATTATATTCTCTCTTGTCTTGCATTATATAATTTCGCTCATATAAAATTGCTTTGATTATTGTTAATATTCTTTGACCATCTTTCCGCTCTTGTAATGACATGATTATAATATAAGGAATTTCGATTCCATTGAAGGATTTAAATCTGAGGTTCGACTATTTATTTTATTATCAAAATTTCATGTGAAAGGTAAATCTACGCACTCTACCCTTTTCCTTATAATTTAGCTGAATTAGCCGTGCTTCAAGGCCGTCGCTTCTAGTATCGCTCGTTGTACCTCTTTGTTCAAGTTGACTAATTTTTGATTAATTTTGAGTAGTTGTGAATAGATTTGTTGAGTCGATTTTTAGTATTTTTGTGAAACGTATCTTTGACTGGTATAAATTAGTTATACCTGGCGCCCAAATAAATAAACGATCATCTTTTATTGAACATTCATCGAGTTTGTAACTAGAAGGGACGTAGGGTGTCGACAGTAGCTGACCTCGAACCTTGTCTTTGTTTATTGTCGTCACAAAATGGCGGCAATACGTTATCTTTGAAAATTGTCGTCACAATACATACAGGACTCAACATATGTTCGTGGAGTGGCTACAATAATACATTGCAAATATATTTGGAAAATTATAAAAAAGTAATTGCCCTCTTGTGGTATGGTAAATAAAGTATTTATTTCAAAAAATTACAGTTTACAATTAAATATTTCAATCTGAATCCGGATATAGATTTTCATGGGACTCAGGCGTATTTGGGCCAGCTAGTAACGCATTAGCTTCTGGAGACATTTCTTTATATTTTTTTGCAGGTAGTTGCCGTAGGTTTGTAATGAATGGGTCAGATGACACTAGGAGCCAATTCAAAACATCCTGCATGGTATTTTCACGCGATGATTTACGAGAAAATCCGTCTCGAAATTTTTTAACGTCCTTGTTTCTTGCCTCTTGAGCCTCCTCTGATAATTGCCCAATAGGTAAAAGAGCCGAGGCTATTATCATAGGACCGTGGATTAATATTTTGTGGACGGTTGTTGGCATGTAATACCACGAATAATCACGCACGTAGAGTCTCGCAGTTTCCAACGCATATTCTTTAAAGTTTTCGACGTTGATTTCGGACCCACTCGAGATAACTTGTAGAATAACATGAAATCTCTTTATGAGATCATCGTCCGAACCAGTTATCACTGACGTCGTCTCGCAGTTTTCAAAAAAACGCCGTGCTGTATTTCCATCGTTGGTACTCCCATACCCAGGCTTTGGTCGATCCACTATTAACCCCAGTTCCGACTTCAGAGATTTTTGAATCTGCGCTTTTCGATCACCAACCAGCTTTTTTTCATCTCCGGTTCGTGCCTGCCACTTCTTCAGGTCAAGTTTGTAAGAAAGATGCAAAAGGGACTCGAAAAATCGGATCCATGCATGTAATGTTGACATTCCGAATTTTAAGTTCTCTTCATTCACCTCTCTTTTCAGGATTGCATCAATGTCATTGAATTCTTTCGAAGTAGCTCCACATAAGTAGCATCTCTGTGCAGATTTTGTAGACGTTACAGCATTGCAGACTTTTCCATCAATCATAGTAAACAGCATTTTATAAGCAACTGTTACTTCTCTGCCATCAATTCCAATTTTCAATTGTTTTAAGGATGAGATTTGTTCCTCAATATGCTCCTTTTCGTTCATCGTAGATTCTGTAGTTTCGTGCAGAAATTGCATTCTTATAGGCCGGCAATAGCGAGGAGATGAAGGCCTCGGATTTTTCCACAAAACTTTACAACCGGAGTCCATAGATTCACTCTCGAAAAATCTGAGTTGTAACAGTACAAGAGATGTTAGAAATATATTCGCATCGGAATCACTGTCATCCTGAAATTTCTGTTTGTATAAGCCTTGGCCGGAACTTCCATCACACCCCCATTTACAGATTAATTCAGCATTCGCCAGCTTGTCGACATGCCCTGATTTTAGAACTTCTCTCTGACTAACAATAATACGCTTACACGTGTGGTCCAGTAAGTCTTGTAGCTTGATTTCAGCAGAATTTTCGGTAACGGAGATACTGGATCGTGGTGGGTAACATAATGCTTTGGCCTCTCTAACTGCTTCATAGCTTGGATATAAGTGACAGTTGTGCTTTTTCATCGAATTTCTTATTATATTGTACTGATGTCTGGTAGGTTTGGCTTCGACGATAACGGAAAGAGCTTCGTCTATTGATAGCGGAGTATGCTGTGTCGTTGATATTGTGGGTGAAGGTGCGGGTGTTATAACGTCTTTAACCTTTTTTGACGACATTACTTCTCCGGAAGAGCGAAAACTCATTTGCGCTGCATAGCACAATTCCTCGGCGGTATGACTTTGACGAAGTTCTTCTGTTTTTCGTCGTTTAGATCGCTCACTTGATTCGGCAAACTCCAGTGAGGGCCGACCACGTGTGCTGGCTTCACTCGGCTCAGAATCAGCGGGAAATACCATATCTGTGTCCAGCCGCTCTTGATTTTGCTTCAGAAAATTGTCCAACCTTCTTCCTGACTGTAGCCATTTTGACCGCATTCTGGAGATTACCTTCGACAAATCTTGCTTCGCATCTTGGTGAATGCGAATAGCACATTTACTTTTATCAGATAGCTCTCGCTTCAAATGTTGTACTTGTTCGTTAAGATCCGCGGCCAGACATTTTTCTAGAAGTAGAAATACCTCCCTCCGCTTGAAAAAGATAAAGGAACCTCCAGAACCTACAAAGAAAGAATATTATTTAGTATTAATTATAAATTAATGGTATAGTAACGTGAATAAGGATTAGACTGTGTGCATCTGGCCATACGAATTAAAATCGATTTAGTATTCCAAATACAATGGGGCAATTCCACCTCAAATCGGCCAAGAATTGACGTCGTATTTTTTAAATCGTACGAATTTTTTTTCATGTGTTACAAACACAAAAAAAACCACCCGTATTTCGGCGTTTGGTCAAAATATTTTTTTCACCGAAGTTATGAATTAATGCATTATGTCGCAAACTCCGCGCGCGGTTACCTTTGAGAATTAATATCTCCAGGTCTATAAATCGTAGAGAGAGGAGCTGCAATTCATTTTGAAGGTAATGAAATCGACTTTTTGAGGAAATTTGGCAAATTCCAGAAAAATTTCTAATTGTGCCCGTTTTGAACAATTGAAATGTTTAATAATTTTTTTCGCAAAAACAGCCATTTTTTAAATTTTGAAAAAATTCGACCATATTTCTTGTTAAATTTTAAAGACTATAGAATTTTTTCGTGATGGCATTATTTTTAGTTTTTTTTCAATGTAATTTTTTGCGAGGCGCCGCGCGCGCCTCGCTGACGCTTCGCGTGTAGAACCACGCCGGGGTCTGCAAATGGCGCAACACGTCGACTATCTTTGGAAATTAATCATTGCAAGAGGCAGGAGTCTATGTTTCCGAGATTTGTGGTAAAATTGAGAAAATATCAGCCAAAGCATTCGTATGTTATAACTATATATTGTGCAATGATATATATTTCGATTTTTATGGCAAAGCCAATCGTTCACCGTCAATCATAGTTGGACTAGCAAGTTTCTTTTAGAGTTGTACCACACTATACCATGAGGGTATCCAAAAGTTCTAGGTAAATTCTTGTGTACTTCCAGGATTTTGAAGGTATAAATGCACAGGTGCATGACGGGCCGCTGAACTCATTAGGTCATTCAGGGGATTGAAACTTGACCGCTTGGGTCCGCTGCAATGAGAGCATGGAACAATAGGCTTTCAAAAGACAATGACAAAGTCACTGCACGTATATATATTGTAGATTCGTTTTGGATGTATATTAATTGGGAGTTCACAATTATTTTGTAAGACTACAATTCGAAGAAAGGTATTTCCCGGATTTTCGAATAGCTATGCAATGGAAATTGATTTGATTGGCTCGGTGAATGTTTAGATTCGGGTATTTAGGCACGGATTTTCAAAGGTGAGGTCAGTCAATGATCGTTCGTGAATAGAGTGACATACTGCAGTTTACGTTAGAGAAGCCCTGTGAGAAGTTTTCTCACAGTCAATTGTAATTGTGAATTGGGAGCAAAAATGTCAGAAAAATCGTTCCCCGAGTGTTTTAATCCTTTTGAATTGGAAAACCATCGAGTACGAGACAAAAACCGCCTTCGAAGAGTCACTGAATCACAGCTATCTTTACTTAACAAAGATCAAACATCGGACAACCTATTTATTTGTAATTCCTGTCGAATGAGACTCAACACTGGAGCGACCGCAGAACCTGAGAGCGAGTCTTCGATGTCAGAGAATGATGTTTTGGATACATCAGCTTCGACGCTTGTTGACGTTCCAAATTTACCAAACGACAAAGAAACGGAGGAATCATCATCGTTATCAGGTCCAAAATATGAAGCAGCTCTAGCTTCATTGAATGAAACCCTAGTGACACTGGGAGAATCACCGATAAAAAAGAGAAGATTATCTCAACAATCATACCCAGCAGGGAAGTTTGAAAAAATTAACAAAGTTTTGGGGGAAAAAGTGTTTGGTGTGAACATCGCAGAGCAGAAGGCAAACGCAGATAAGGACCATGGCATATTAAAACAACTTGAAGAAAGATTTCGGGAAACGGATGATAAGAATTTAAAAATCAGAATCCTGACTCTTTTCACGGAATGGACAGTTTCGGAGATCCAAGCTCATTTTGATGCATCGAAACACATGATCAGTGTGGCAAAAAAAGTAAAGGATGAAAAAGGGATCCTGGCATGTGCAAATTCGAAGAGTGGAAAGCGGTTTGATGCTGGGCTCGCCCAAGAAATTGTGAACTTCTATGAGTCAGACGAAATAAGCCGTATAATGCCAGGTAAAAAGGACTACGTCACCTGCATAGAGAATGGGGAAAAAGTGCAGAAGCAGAAGCGATTGGTTTTATGCAATTTGAAAGAAGCATACGAAGAGTTCAAAAAAAGGTATCCTGACAAAGAACCTTGCAGTTTCAGTAAATTCGCCGAACTTAGACCCACGAATTGTATCCTGGCTGGAGCAAGTGGTACACACACCGTTTGTGTTTGCACATCGCATCAAAATGTGAAACTGATGTTAGAACCCGCGTAAAAAAAAGTTGTACGGCCAATATACAGCGCGTATATGGGATATTGCAATTGCGCGTATATTGGCGATATATAACGATTATATTCACCATATATGGGTGCACTAATGCTAAGCCGCAATAGTCACTATACATTCCATATACGGGAAATACTGTGTGGCAATTATATGTCCGATATATCCCCAATATACGGGCAATACTGTGTAGCAACTATATGGCTGATATATCCCCAATATACGGGCAATACTGTGTAGCCACTACATGGCTGATATATCCACAATATACGGGCAATACTGTGTGGCAACTATATGTCCGATATATCCCCAATATACGGGCAATACTGTGTAGCAACTATATGGCCGATATATCCCCAATATATACATATATCGAATGATTTTGTATATTATTATATGATTTATATTTTCATATAGTTGTATGTGTTATTCACATATAAGCATCCATAGCCACGTATAATTATGATAAAGTATGGAAAAAATATGTATGTGAATATATGTGAATAATCGTCGAGAGCATTGATGAATTAGAACATACACAATTATATCATGTTTAATTTCTATACGAATTGGTGAAATACTTTTTGGTCAAGGTCGGCGAATACGGAAACACGTTAACTGAATCAGTTTACATAACTTATTTATTCTTTTTCCAGCATATTCACAGGTTCTATAATAAAATCTTCTTCGGTATCTTCTATACGAACATGGAAACAGACGCATATCAAAGAAGCAACATCAACTATAACGCTTCCATTAGTTTCGCGCCAAGACTTTTTAATTGAAGACAATGAGCCGTTTCGTAAATTAGTACAAAAGGCATTTTCTGTCGAATATTTTTTTATCACTGCCAAGTAAGTGGCTCGGCATTTACAAAACTCCTGACAGTCACAATCATTCAATTTCAAATAATATTGTACGAAACCAAAACATGGATGTCCATCATCGAGATATTTCACGCAGAATGATTCAGTCTTTTTCGATCCCTGATATAATTCACATGTGTACAGTACATTTTTTTTGAATAGTTTCTTGAACATATACATATTTCTGTAGCATGTGAGATTATTTGAAAGAGTGCCAACAATATCATCCGGTACTTCTTGTAATCTAGACAACTTGCCAACCACATGTAACGACGTTGAAATTGTGTTCAGTTTGAGATTTTTTTTTGGAGATAAAAGTTTGCTACAAAATTTAGAGGGTCCGCTACTCTCAACTAGCCACTCGTCTTTTAAGGTATTGGCGTTAATGTGCAGTGAAATATTGAAGAATATTTGTAGCTCTGCTGACTTACTGCCGTGTACTAATGCCTTCAATTTTCCATTTAAGTCTTCAAATGGAAAACATGATGTTGTCCAGAGAGGACCAGTATTTCTTACAGTCTCAGCTAAATGTCGAAGCTGGTGTACGTTACACGTCATGTGCACAAGTCCATACAGATGTTCATACCTGGCAACAAATTCTCTCAATGCTTCATCAGCTAAGTCTATCATTTCATTTGAAATATTTTCTCGATGCAAAAGAGAGGTACCCAGCACTAGTAATTTGTAATGTTCAAAATACTCATTTGGTAAAATGTCCTGTAGAACTGGCAGCGAAAAATAAAAAAACCAATTCTTCAATTCAGAGGCCTTCCAAAATTTAGAATGCTTTTCTATTGACCTGGGGCGCCTTTGAACGCATGCGGGTGGTTTTATTTTGGACAATCGTTCATCGACCATTTTTATGAAGCCATAAATAGAAAAAGCTTCGTCCGAAAATTGGGGATCAAACCAAAATAGTTGTAACGCGGCTACAACGCCTAAAAAAACACAGTGCATTGAATCAACTGCCGTAGTTTTTATACATTTATGTGTCATCTTCGCTACTATTGTTGGTCCCTTTACACCACAAACCTTAACGTTAGTCTCATGTGCTTGTAATGCATGAGTAAGTGTTTCGGCGTCACTGCGCAAATGAAAATGTTGCGCATATGGATAAATTCTCCTATTCTGAATGATTGTACCTTTATCTTTGCACTTTGGGCATCCATACTCTCCATTGTATTGGTTCATGTTGAGAAATAATGCTTTCGCAGGGAGGTCACAAGTGCCGTTCAAATTAATTCCTCTAACTGGTATCAGTATATTCGAATTTGGTACGGAAACGTCGATTCCGTGGTACAAAACTGTCAACTCAGACATAAGAGCACGCAGGAACGTTGAAGGTTTCGGTTTTTCTTCACCAAACCATAAGCCCACTAGCAGAACGTTCTCTATTTTGAATCTATCTTTGTAAGGAAGTTCATTAATGGCTAGATAAAACGGCCAAATATTATATTTTGAAGATTTGAATATGCTGACCCCATCTGTACACCATGTAAATGATATATTATTGCGATCTGATAAAATTCCGTTTGGTTGACTTAATTTTCTATAGACTTCACCATCGTAAATATCTCTAAAACCGTCGCCTTCTGCAGTGGGTCTAGAAAATCGATGGTTTAATTTTTCGTAAAAGCCAGGGCGTTTGAACAATGACTTTATTTGAGAAATCAGCGAAATTTCGATGAAATAATCGTTTTTGACTGTATTAGTGCATTGAACGCAGATCACTTGATTATTTGCCCCTTCAGAATCAACTGGGGAAAAACAACTAGAACAGTAAAAATGTTTCTTTAGTGGCGCTTGAAGATCCGTATATGATTTTTTAAAGTGATAAAATGTTTTGGGACACTTATTCGGTGAAATGCAGAGCATGGATATTAATTCAAGGATGTCCGAAGTACATGCTTTAGATAATTTGTGGCGCAAGATCAGAGTAGTAACACACATTATAAATTCAACAACGTTCATCGGGGCTCCTGGGTATAGTTGCTCATCTAAGTTGCCGTTTTGCGATCGTTGTGATTGTGTGTCTGTACTATAATCGCTATCTGCGTCGCTTGATGACCCATCTCTTTCCATATTCTCGTTGTAGACTAGTGAAATAATCATTTGAATGATTTTGACCGTTACACTTGAGAAGTATTTCAAGATGAAAAAAAAGACAATAATACCATCATCGGTCTCCAGAGCATTTCTGTTTTGGTGTGCGTTCGTTACGTCATTGACACGAAGTTCGTGCGCTGCATTGGTGACCGCAATCGTGAATGGATCAGCAGAAGTCTACCAAAAAAAGTGACGACAACGTAGTATAAGGAACAGAGTTGGGGATAATTAATTACTTTCTGTAATTAATTACATTCAAATTACAAATTACAATTACAGTAGACTGGAAATCACCCATACATACTCGAAATGACCCATATCTACTCGAATATACCGTAGTAGAATCAAAATCACCCATACATACTCAACCACACGTACAAACTCGAAATTTCATGGGTCGATAATTACTTACCGAAGGTGCGGATAACCTTATTTCGTTGTTTCCCTTTTCCGTCTGTGATGACAAATCCTGAGCAAACCGCTTCATTCGAATTTGTTCGATCCACGAGTAGTCTTTAAACAGTAGAGGACGTTTCGGCATGATGTCTAGAGAATAATTCGCACTTTTTTTGAACGTGTTTGACTGCTGGTGAAAAACTGGACAGAATTATTAGCGCAATACGCAAGTGACTTGATGATGTGTAAAAAAACTTTTTTTCGCAGTGTACCTGCCGCCATAAACGCTGCAGAGTGATAATTAATCATGTGCGCGTCTCGGTACCCCTATGAATACTGAACCAAATACTCGCCAAATACGCTTGGTCGCTTGGATTCCGAAAATAAATATTAAATTATGAGATGAACAGGATTGAACTTTGTCTCTGTGTCAGGCAGCTAGGGCAGCCTTTAAATGCGAAGTAAATATCGGATTAGTCTCAGTGCGAACATTTGTAAATGAAGCGAGCGAAAATATAGATACGGTCAGTCGTCTTGTCTGCGAGAGTTCAGTAAGCCGCAAACCCTCGGGGTAAGATGAGTGACAAAATGTTTGCTCTAGTACAGTGGGTGGTAGACAAGACCACAAGCATTGTGAGCATTGATGCCATCACGGATTCCAAGAAAGAGGGTGACACGTCCGCCGTGAAATATGGTGACACATCTTACATGGCAAAAATAATCAGAGTTTCTGGTAAGTGGTTTGTGTTAAAATGACGTATTGAATGACCAAATTGTCAGTCAAGATGAATTGAAAAAAAATGGATTTTTCCCATATGTGTTTTACAGAGGACCGGAAATATCTTTCGTCTATACATTTGACCACTGACGGACACATAATTCAAAAAAGAAAAGGCTCACTACCGAAAATCATCAATATCGAGAAGAAAAAGTCAATTGCGAGTATGAAGAAAAAGGAGAGAGCTGGTGCAGTACACTCGGCGAATTTGGATGACGAAAACGTATTGCGAATGCAGTCGATATATTATGATAGCGACAGCACCAGCAAGGGCACTGATAATCCTGAGAGACGTAGTGAGAGCCGAAACCTTCACGATGATGGAGAAACAAATAGTACATCATGGAATAGATCACCCGGATCCGGACAATTTGACTCAGCAATTGCAGGTATGTATGAGACTTCCCAATCAACACATCTGTCTATAATAGCTCTCATAAGAACTCTTGTTTAAGATTCAAAAAAGAGTCCATCGAAAGAGTTCTTTTGGAAGTCTTTCAGAAGTTGATATTCTGATATCTGTTAAGAGAGTTCTGAAAGAGGTCTAGACTGAGACTCCGAGTGCAAGAGTTCTGAACGAAGTCAGAATCCTAAGAGTTCATTTTCCATCATATTCCTAGCCATAAGAAGTTGCAATATCGTCAGGACGTTAACTGCTGCAGTTTTGTGATGTGCTTGTGTTTGAACATTCAGAGCAAGTATTGAATTAGCCTAATCGGTACTTTCATCTGACATGAAGGTAGATAATACCAACCGCATTTTTGAAATTGTTCGAAAACATCGTAATGATGTGAAGTTTAGCGTGCGTGATACAATCGATTGAACATAACCTCACTTTTACGTTACGTTCTGCATGTTTATTCCGGTGATAAGCACGTTCTAGATAATTTAGACGAATTATTCAACGTGGGATCAGGATCCAAATTTACTCAGCGCCTGAAGAGTCTAAGCATAAGAAATCTATGAAAACGTGGCAAGAACGGCGTATGTCATAGGGTATCAAAGGCAACACACGCCTATTTTGTCTTGGTTAGCTAAGAAAGTCTTCTTTTGTTTTTGCTCTTGAAATACAACTCCAGCTAATATGCATTTAGCTGGAATAAGTAAGATGACAGAATGAGAGGTTTATGAAAATCTGTCATGATTTAATATATTCTCATTACTATTCTTCAACCAGCTACGGTGAGTGCTATTTTGTCATTCAGCTATTTCCACATGAGACACCAATGTTATGCATAATTTGATCTATTTCACGTAATTATAGATATACACTAGATGATAATATTTCAAGCAAAAACTCAAGGTAGGATTTCTCATGCTCATCAACGTTTTACGGATAGACACGTTTGAAGAAATCAAACGAGCTTATTCGAGGCACTAGAATAAATCTGAAAAATTCGATTGAAAATATTTCCAAAAGTATTCCCAAAAATATGAAGTACCTTATAATAGTACCCTCTACAAAGCCTCGCGAGAGTCCTCTAAATGATTTCTGAAAATCTTCTTGCAATCGACGTCTAAGAGAACTCTGATTTCTGAGCTCATAGTATTGTGTTCTTAAAGTACTCTTTCATACGCGTTTCAGAGCATCAGAAAAGAATCCCAAAAGATTGCATAAGAAGTCTTTTTGACTTAGTTTAGAGTACTTATCGACACTCGACAGAGAGCTCTAACTCAATTTTGCGAGCTCCTCCAGATGTCCATAAGAGCACATTTGGTTGATTGGGTTAGGAGCGATAGAGTATGAACCCAGGATTTTTTCTCTCTAATAATCAAATAAAATTAAACGAAGTCTTACCTCAAACTTGACATGATCAACATTACTAGCATTTCGTATCATTTTATTAATTTTGAAAAAAAGAAATTATACTCCTTCTGTCGTCAAAATCGCGTCCTTGGCACTGCCTACATTATGCGACTAAGAACACAATATACAATGATGTTTCTCTATGAGGTATTCCACGCCAACTCGATCAATCATTTTACCTCGCTATCCTGGTTTTGACGACTTATTTTTTCACATGGTTGTCCTCACTCCCAACAACACTTTTAAATTTTTGATAGATTATTCGAACAGTCCGTAAGAAAAAGAAAAAAAAATGCAACCCGAGAAAAAAAATGCATAAATTTTTATTTTATTCAGGTGCGTCCACACTGACCTGCCCTCTTAATATATCCTCTATAGTTCCCGAAAAATGTACAAATACTAATTTCACATCTCGTCACTTTCAGATGTAGATGAAGAAATTACAGAGTTGGAAAAATTGCTCGCTGATAAGATATCAGAGAAACGAAACTTGCAGCAAAGACAACCAGTTCAACCACGTGAGAACACAGAAAAGATTGGACCCAAACGAGCGTTCGAACACATCGGTGTCGTTGAGAACGACAACAACAATAACAGAGTCTGTAGCCCCGCAAATAAGCGCAAACGAAATGCCGAATCGAGCTCTGGTTGTGTGGTGCCACCCCAGCAGCAACACCAGCTTCAAGATACTCAACCAGGCACCTCAAGTGATTTGAGTAGGGAATTATTGAATTCATCTGATTTAGCAGTCGAGAGCCGAGTAAGGCAGCAAGATGTCGGCGTTTCACAGTCGAACTGCAATCGTCAGCAACAACGACTGGGTACTGGCGTACAGCGAATCCCGCGAGCACGTAACGTTGCAGATATTGAAGACACTGACGACGTAAACAATCTGCAGCTATGCAGGCAAGGCGGAGCAGGAAGAGTCCTGCTTGTCGAAGAGTTCAATGTCTGGATCGATAAAGCTGAGCTGATGTACTACCAGCGTTGGGTCGATAACCCACCGGAAATGGTACGACGCCTTTTGAAACTGCTCGTTGGGGAGCAAAATTTGATTCATATGTGCGCACGTGGCCTTTCGAAAGACCCATTGATAAAAGGCATCCCCTCTGATATTCTACGCTGTGTTGAATGTGAGTATTCTAGAAAGTTTATTACAAAAGTTTTGATACTCATCGCATGTCCAATGGCATAGATCGTATGTGCCAACTATTATCGCTAGATTGTTTATTAATTTGAATTTTTCGAATCCAGATTGGTTTCGACTGTGCCGTTCGGAGATTTTCAGAGCACTGGCAATGTAAAATGAATAAAATATTTGAAAAATTGCGCATGCGACCTCATACCATAACTGAACGAAATAAAAAAAAATGAAAGAGTCCGTTCAAAAAAGGCGTATCAGCCAAAGATGCGACCTTCTACCTACATTGTTTCCGGCTAATTCGATTAAGTCGAAGCGTTTTGAACAGTGTGTTAGCGAATGGCTTAAGAAAGTATACATACGTATATATTATATATATTATATGTATTATATATAATATACTATATATATAATATATAATATATATACATAAATAATAATAATATATATATATATAAATAATACGTCCTTTACCACTCCTATTCTATCGCACATGCGACGTAACTTCTCATTGTGTTACAGATTACGTGAATAAGAAGTGCAAGTCATGTATTCCTCCATCGCGATACATTACGATCGTCAACATGATGTGCCAAACGCTTCGCCATCCGAAACGTCAGAACTGATATCAGGATTCCATGGCATTATACACAAAACCTGTGAATACGCTGGAAAAAGAATAAATAAGTTATGTAAACTGATTCAGTTAACGTGTTTCCGTATTCGCCGACCTTGACCAAAAAGTATTTCACCAATTCGTATAGAAATTAAACATGATATAATTGTGTATGTTCTAATTCATCAATGCTCTCGACGATTATTCACATATATTCACATACATATTTTTTCCATACTTTATCATAATTATACGTGGCTATGGATGCTTATATGTGAATAACACATACAACTATATGAAAATATAAATCATATAATAATATACAAAATCATTCGATATATGTATATATTGGGGATATATCGGCCATATAGTTGCTACACAGTATTGCCCGTATATTGGGGATATATCGGACATATAGTTGCCACACAGTATTGCCCGTATATTGTGGATATATCAGCCATGTAGTGGCTACACAGTATTGCCCGTATATTGGGGATATATCAGCCATATAGTTGCTACACAGTATTGCCCGTATATTGGGGATATATCGGACATATAATTGCCACACAGTATTTCCCGTATATGGAATGTATAGTGACTATTGCGGCTTAGCATTAGTGCACCCATATATGGTGAATATAATCGTTATATATCGCCAATATACGCGCAATTGCAATATCCCATATACGCGCTGTATATTGGCCGTACAACTTTTTTTTACGCGGGAAGGTGCAAAGATCGGGCAAATATCGCAAATGATGACGAAGCGCATACAAACGTACCGCGATTGTTTTGAGCAAATGATTTGCAATCCTCCAACAAACGATTGTTATTTGAATCATTGCGGAACATGTCCAGGAACGAATGATTTCATTGATTCATTGCAGTCTGCATATAATGAAGAAATGATTGAAAACATTACTTACAAACAATGGGTGACTGTCGATCGAGCTACGCTGGAAATTATTCAAGCTTTTGTACCAGATTTCTTGCAAAAATTGTCATCCGCCTTGAAGAAGTTATTACCGCATGCATTCATCGCTGACAAACAATCAGAGTTTTTGCGAAATGTGAAGGAGAATTTGACGAACGAAGAATGCATTGTCACTGGTGACTTTTCCGAAAATTATGCCTTCGTATTTCAAGATGCGATTCAAGGAGTGCATTGGAATAATGATCAAGCAACTATACATCCTTTCGTCATCTATTATAGAGAAAACTCAATATTGAAGCACAAAAGCTTTGCTGCATTTTCAAACTGCTTGAAACATAACACAGTTGCTGTACATTTATTCCAAGGAAAAATTATCGAGATAATTAAGAACACATTAAAAGACGTAAAAAAACTTATCTATTTCACCGATGGTGCTGCAGCTCAATATAAGAATAAAAAGAATTTCGTCAATCTCTCTCACCATCGCAACGACTTTGACCTTGCGGCAGAATGGCATTTTTTCGCAACATCCCATGGAAAAGGACCATGTGATGGGATAGGAGGACTGATAAAAAGATTAGCAGCAAAAGCAAGTCTTCAGAAACCGGATCAGATCATAAAGACTGCGAAAGATTTATTCAACTGGACAAAAACTAATATTCCTAGTATAGAATGTTCATATTTTGATAGCGAGGAACATAGCGAACACGACAAGATTTTACAGCCTCGTTTTGAGTGTGCTAAACCCATAATCGGCACACAAAAGTACCACTCATTCATACCAATTAACGAGAAACAAATTCAAGTGCGAGAGTTTTCAGCCTCTGGAAAACATTCTGTAGCCAATATAATGAAATAAGAATAATATTGTAAATATTGATTTGGTTGAATAAAATTCACATCCATCATAATGAAAAATCACGCAACTCTTCCACGAATCCTCAAAACATAGACTCCTGCCTCTTGCAATGATTAATTTCCAAAGATAGTCGACGTGTTGCGCCATTTGCAGACCCCGGCGTGGTTCTACACGCGAAGCGTCAGCGAGGCGCGCGCGGCGCCTCGCAAAAAATTACATTGAAAAAAAACTAAAAATAATGCCATCACGAAAAAATTCTATAGTCTTTAAAATTTAACAAGAAATATGGTCGAATTTTTTCAAAATTTAAAAAATGGCTGTTTTTGCGAAAAAAATTATTAAACATTTCAATTGTTCAAAACGGGCACAATTAGAAATTTTTCTGGAATTTGCCAAATTTCCTCAAAAAGTCGATTTCATTACCTTCAAAATGAATTGCAGCTCCTCTCTCTACGATTTATAGACCTGGAGATATTAATTCTCAAAGGTAACCGCGCGCGGAGTTTGCGACATAATGCATTAATTCATAACTTCGGTGAAAAAAATATTTTGACCAAACACCGAAATACGGGTGGTTTTTTTTTGTGTTTGTAACACATGAAAAAAAATTCGTACGATTTAAGAAATACGACGTCAAAAAACACCCAAATCTGGCCGATTTGAGGTAGAATTGCCCAATGCTGAATTTCTTATGAATCATTATCCCTCTCGGAAACTAATTCTATAACGTGAGCTCAATCAGGTATCAGAATTTTTCGCTAACAATATATTCATATTTCGAATCTATTGTCTGAATAATCCAGTCGACCGAGTCCGCGTAGGATCACGCAGCAGCAGCTCAGGTAGGCGCCGCGCTCGCGCCCGAGCCGCCGCGCTCTAGGCGAAAAAACGCTCGGGGGCCTTGTAGGATCACGCGTAAGCACACAGAAATAGCTCTGGAACACGCTCCGCACATTTCCGCACTTTCGTTAATACGCCATTCGAAAGATAAAATTATAAGCTACAATTAAAAAAAAAAAAAGAACGTGCGGACGCTTGTGGATGGAAACTAAAAGTCTATGCAAAGTCAATATTTACTTCGGAAGAAAGGCACTTTGCACGATTATCTTTAGACTACGTTAGTTTGGCTAAAAGATAATATTTTTCGATTGTTAAAAAGGCAAAATTTTCTACATACCTTGAGGAATAGTATCCATTTCGCAAAAGTTGAGTTGCTCTTCGTATCTCGGCTGTGTTAACGTTTAAAGTTTCGATGAATAATACAGTGCAACTGACGCGGACGACTGCCACCGCCGAGGGTCAACTTTGAACTGAAATATCTACGGGACTATTAGAAATAAAGGGTCGGGATGGTCAGGTCCTTACGCAGAATTTAGCTCTCAACCAATTCCTGTGGTCGTTATACCTGAATGAAAAATTTTTTGTTTTTGGCCAGGAATTCGTGAAAATTCCCCACTGTGGTTCGCCGCCGTTCGCCGCCGTCTAGTGCCCGCAGGGCTTAATAAATTAAGTGAATCTCTCTGTGCGTTGCGAAGTCGAATCATGATCATGAAATGAGCCCTCCTAAAATCCTGTGGGATGGAGAAGCCTTGAGCTGTGTGAACCTGTACCTATCTGGACACAGTCACTCGCATTCTCACCTTTCATTCCGCCACGCTTTGGACGAAATCCCAGCCGGCCGCTCTTCTGGCCTGTTTCGCTTAGGTGATGGCTAGTGGGTCAAACGTTTGCATGAATCTTCAGAAATCCTTACATTATTTCATAGATGTTCAAAACAATAATAAGGTAGAACTTGGGAGATTAGAATGAAATCCCACGAACAAATGCCGAATGAAACAATTTAAATTTTCAAATATAAATCACGTGACATTCTTAGTAAAGCTGATCATAGGAACGACTTTGAACTACAATGCTCGAAAATGAGGCAAGATTGAAACCAGTAATGAAATAACTAATCATTGTGGATGAGAATTTCTTAACATCTATCTCGAAGATATTTATTCTTACGGATACTTCTTAGCGTTGTACAAATACAATTAGGTATTGGAAATATCATACCGTAGAATGTAATATTATGAGAAATTGGTAAATATGAAAACTGAAATCACATAAAAAATAGATATATATTGATGTGATTCTTGGGAATATCAGATTTCCTTGATTAGTTAATTTTCAGTTGAAACTAAGGTCACTTATTGTTAGACCGATGTATTTACCTCATCCCTGTCCCGCCGATCGCTGCTCTTTTGCGGCTCTCCCTGGAGGGCCTCCCTCTTGTCTCGTCTCGCTTCTCCTCTCTCTTCTCCTTCTCTTTCTTCTCCTTGTCGATGTTTTCTTTCTCTCTCTTCTTTTCCGTCTTTTCCTGGACTGCCTTCTCTCTCTCTCGCTTCTCCTTGTCTGCCTTCTCCTTATCTGCCTTGTTCTTCTCTGACTTCTCATTCTCTCTCTTTTCCTTGTCTATCTTCTCCTTCTCTCTCTTCTCCTTGTCTGTCTTCTCCTTCTCCGTCTTCTCCTTGTCAGCCCTCTCTCTCTCCTCCTCTCTCAGCTTCTCTATTTCCTGCTTTACCAACTCTAATTTTTCCCTATCCCTCCGAACTTCCTCCCTCATCGCCGCAACTGCCGTCTTTTCCTTGACTGCCTCCTCCTTCTCTCTCTTCTCCGTGTCTATCTTCTCCTTCTCTCTCTCCTCCTCTCTCAGCTTCTCTATTTCCTGCTATTCCAACTCTGATTTTTCTCTATCCCTCCGAACTTCCTCCCTCATCGCCGCAACTGCCCGCAACTGCTCCTGAATGTCCTCCTGGACCTGTCGGAGCTCCAGGAGTCCATCGCTGATTTTGTCGGTAGACATTTTCTGATTGAGACATAATTTATACAAAGAATGAAAGTACTGGATGATACACATGAATCCTCGTTATCTGAGATGAATCACGAGACAATGTATAACCATAGATTGAAAGTGAATGCGATGTCGAAAACTTTGAAGTATGCACATTTTAACTTTAATATGATATAATGGTTATACATATATGCGGTGTGCCATGTGTAACTGACCTTTTGATTTTTGATTTGGTTCAAAATTTGTGTCCGAGTTACGTTTTCCAAGATAAAACGATACCTCGAAGTGTTTTCGTATTGTTCCCATTTCTGGAAAATTGGCATCGCTTCACATTTGCTTACTCCGAAACGACGTGTTGCAGGGTAAAAACGATCGAATCACACTTTTCGCAAAGAAATTAGTTTGGGACGTCCATCGTCGAAGACGACAGATGTTTGTTCAAACACTGAATTTGAGATTCCGAAAAAGTCGATTTTTGATTTTCTATTCTTTCTCATTTTTGAAAGTTGGAAAAAACACGAAACTTAACAAATATGTTCTTCAATTTTTGGCAGTTACTACGTAGAAAGGCTATTGCCGGATAAGAATGGTGATTTGGCCCACAAAACCTTTTAGGCTATTTATGATTTTATTACGTCGGTACAGTAAAAAAAAAGTGCTCGACACGAATTTTGACCCCCTCCTGTTGCATTTACAACCTCCGAAAACCCAATTTTTTGGCCTGATTTCATAACTCATCGCCAAGTCGACGAATCCTTATGAAAAAAATACAGTGTATAGTGGAAGTGGAGTTCTTTCGACTCGAATCTTTTCAGATTTTTTTTATCACCCCTCCCCTTCAAAAAAATTCTTGAACTATTCACAAATTTTTTCCTCGACAACTAGGACAGAAGCACTCGTTAAATTTACACTTTGCGTTTGCGTTGATTCAAAAAATACGCTGTATTTTTTCAAATTTTACAAATTGGTGGAACACACTGAAAATAACGAAAAACTGTTATTTTCGTCGTTCCCAGCTGTTGACATGTACTTTGTTCTAATTTGCAAAACGAAAAACAATTTTTTCAATTGAAAAAACATTGACTCTAATACTTCCTACCTAATATGATACTTACGCGATGTATATATACGGGGCATTCCACGTCCGGCGGGCCACTTTTTCAGTTGTATTTTTTGAATTTCATGAAAATTTTTTGCCGTCTTCAGAAGGTCCAAAAAAACATGTTATGAACAGTTTTCAACGGCAAAACTCAAAATTTCAGAAAGCTACGCTTTATTTTTCGGAATCGGCGATTTTCCACGTTTTTTGTTTTTAAATAATTCTGTCGCAGTGAAACGGGAGTGAAAAAAATCGATGGACACATGTATTCTCAAGGATTTTTTCCATACTTTCGACTAAAAATATCGGCTTAATTCCAAACAAAGCGCAACATCGTGAAAAGGCGGTTTCGAAATTTCAATCACACTTTTTTCAAAAATCGGTCCGATTTAAAATTTTTGAAAAATTCTTAAAAAACGTCCAATTCCTTCAAGTTGATTCCCGGCCTCAATGAGAATGATGAGTTTCGCATGGGTTCTATGTGAAAATCTCGTTTTTATTCCGCTTCGTCATGAAAAGTCACGGGACCTTTATTCGATGAAACTCCGGAAACCTATTTTTCTTCGAACGAATGTCATTGAGGACGTTCATTATTATCGAGAATTATATCACTTGTCGATTTTTGAGTTTTTTGGTTTTATTTTTCATTTTTATTTTTATTTTTTTCAATTTATATTTCGTGTTACTAATGCCATGAGGTCGTAAGCGCGAAAAAAAAAATCCGATTTCTTAGTGCCGACATTTTTTTTCACGCAATATACCATCTGGTGGGCACATCCGTCAAAAAAAAGGTTTTTTCTGACGCTTACGACCTTATGGCGTTAGTAACGCGAAATATAAACTGAAAAAAAATCAAAAATGAAAAATAAAACAAACAAAAATTTAAATTCGACAAGTGATAGAATTCTCGATAATAATAACCGTCATCAATGACATTCTCTCGAAGGAAAATAGGTTTCCGGAGTTCAATCGAATGAAGGTCCGGTGACTTTTCATGTCGGAGTGGAATAAAAACGAGATTTTCACATAGAACCCATGCGAAACTCATAATTCCCATTCAGGGGAATCAACTTGAAGGAATTAGACGTTTTTTATGAATTTTCCAAATTTTTAAATCAGACCGATTTTTGAAAAAAGTGTGATTGAAATTTTGAAACCGCGTTTTCACGATGTTGCGCTTTGTTTCGAATTAAGCCGATATTTTAAAACGAAAGTACGGAAACAATCCTTGAGAATACATGTATCCACCGATTTTTTCACTCCCGTTCCATTGCGACAGAATTATTTAAAAACAAAAAACGTGGAAAATCGCAGATTTCGAAAAATAAAGCGTAGCTTTATGAAATTTTGAGTTTTGACGTTGGAAACTGTTCAGAACATGTTTTTTGGATCTTCTGAAGACAGCAAAAAATTTTCATGAAATTAAAAGAATACAACTGAAAAAGTGGCCCGCCTGACGTGGAATGCCCCATATATGCATCGCGTAAGTATTATATTAGGTAGAAAGTATCAGAGTTAATGTTTTTTCAATTAAAAAAATTGTTCTTCGTTTTGCAAATTGGAACAAAGTACATGTCAACAGCCGGGAACGACGAAAATAACAGTTTTTCGTGATTTTCAGTGTCTTCCACCAATTTGTAAAATTTGAAATGAATACAGCGTATTTTTTGAATCAACGCAAACTAAAATTGTGAATTTACCGAGTGCCTCTGTCCTGGTTGTCGAGAAAAAGATTTTTGAATAGTTCAAAAATTTTTTTGAAGGGGGAGGGGTGATGGAAAAAATCTGAAAAAATTCGAGTCGAAAGAAATCTTTTTCCACTATACACTGTATTTTTTTCATAAGGATTCGTCGACCTGGCGATGAGTTATGAAATGAAGACAAAAAATTGGGTTTTGAGGGTTGTAAATGCGTCGGGAGGGGGGAGGGGGTCAAAATTCGTGTCCAGCACTTTTTTTTACTGTACCTACATATCAAAATCATAAATAGCCCAAAAGGTTTTGTGGGCCAAATCATCATTCTCATCCGGCAATAGCCTTTAATTTTTTTGTTCGTGTGTTCGCAAAATTGTAAGAAATGCGAAAAAAAAAATATTGTGAGTAAAAAATATGAATTCTGTGGTATTGGTTTAGATGAACGGAACTTGTACATACCTACAAATAACTTTGTTCATTTTTGTAGTATCGTAAGATAATACCTAATAAACAGTTGACAAAGTAAGTATCTGATGCGCGTATGTTGACGTCTGTGTCACAACCATTACCACAGAATGTTGACTTCATTCCAACAATTTAGATTGAGAAAACATCCAATGCAACCGTGTGGACCGATTCACTACAGAAACGTCAGGCTCCTGAACAAATTGCCAAAAAAATCACGTTATATCTTGGTTGATGACGTTTCGGTTTTTTATTTTGGTCTAATTTGAAAAACAACACGATAATTCGTAATAAAAAATAGCCTTCATTTTGGAATCTTAAATTTAGCGTTCGAACAAACATCTCTTGTCATCGTTGTTGATGGACGTTCCAAACTGACTTTTTTTGAAAAGTTTGAATCGGAATAAACATTTTCTCTTGAGGTAGTTCTTGCCCTGAAGCACGTCATTCCGGAGTAAACCAACGTGAAATTTAAACAGATTTCAACTTTTAGGTATTTTCTAAATGAGAGTAATGTAACATCGCTTTTGGGTATTGTGTTATGTTATAAAAGAGTAACTCGGACATAAATTTTTACCGAAATCGGAAACCACGAGGTCAGACCACTCTCGATTTCACGTGGAATACCTCGTATATTTGAAACCGTATACATGAGATTTGAGCAGCATAGAAATGATCTACTTACCGCAACGTTGGACTCAGAACGACTGAAATGCGTCCGCTGTATACGCCACACTAATATTGATTCGGTTCCAGCCGTTTTGGACAATTACAGGAACAACCAATCGTGTAAAGGGATCGTGGTAGTCCAGAGCGCTGATTGGCTTGGTTCGAGAATTGTGTGAAGTTGGCGGGATCGAAATCAATCGCGTGCATACATGAAATGCATGCATCACCCGCGCGTAAAAAAACTCCCGTGCTGACAGGGCTACCAACGACATCCGCGCGCAAGGAAATACGGGCCCGACATTGTTGTTTGCAGAGGCGTCGCACGTCGCGGCGAGTAGCTCGCCGCGGCCCCTCGCTCGGAGAAATCCGATTGCGACGACGCTGATTGTGTCGTAAGACTAGTACGATGTGACGATAAATTTAGCCTATCGCCAGGTGTTAGAAAATCAATCGGATTGTGAATAATTGAAAACAGGCGAGACTGAATAATCTAGGATACGGTGATGAATAGTAAATGCCGATCGGTCACTCTATTCGAGAGTCGGTGATCTAAGCCCAATCGGCAATCAGTCATTCAGATGAAGTGAGCACGCTGTATTTTTGTTTCGAATGTGATCGAAAAAAAAGGACTAGTGAGAAAAGCAGTAACGGAGAATACGAGCATCGTGCTGCGAATAGAGCGTTGCATGCGCTTTTTCGTCACCCACGAATGTAGCAGTTATTTACGCTCATTCGCCTAGGTTGCTTCCTTTGATTACTGAATTGTTCATTAGCAGATTTCGCGACATTAACGGGTGAAGGCAGAAATGATCATTGTTATATTGTTATGAAATTTCATTTGTCCCGATCGTAGAGTCAGCGAAAATACCAGGGACGTGTATGCTTGGCGATGTGTGATGCGTCGCCGAGTCATTTCGTAGTGCATAATACGCATAGAGTCTACGCCACCGCCGGGCCACGAGTTTCGGCCGAGTTGAACCGAGGACGCCCGAATTCGAGGTAAGAAGCGTCAGTGGCGAGCCGACCACGAAGCAGAGCGGGTCTACTGGCGTTCTTGTAATTGGGCTCAAACCACGTCCTGTCATCTGTGCTTGGTCGGAGAAATGTGTCGTACGTACAAGGTGAACCATGCCATCATTCCTTTTATCCACTTCACGTCCTCTACTTGGTTATAAACGACAAATGCCATTTTGTTACCCACAATACGAATCAGCTGTGTCAATGAATTGTACATACATGCTTGGTCATTTCACACTATTGATTCAATAATACATTCACTCGTTGGCGTACCGACAATCCTGTAAAAATTACGAGCTTTCTAACTCAAATTCCAAGAGATCGAACATTTCATTTTAGATGTTATACCTGGTGTGAGAAGAACGACGTTCTGGTAAACAACGCGGCACACACTCGTTCACACAGACACACACTCGTTCACACAGACACACACACACAGACACAGACACACACACACACACACACACACACACACACACACACACACAGGCACAGACACACACACACACACACACAGACAAAGACACACGCACACACACACACACACACAATGTTCCCTGTTATTCTACGGTATCATTTTTATTCCTCGTTTCTAATTTTTTTTTTTTTTCTTTTCTAGCTCCTATGTCTTTACGTTATAGTGTTCTGTCTTTCTTCACTGTATCTATTTTTTGCACATTTTTCATTCGTTCTCACTTAATTTGTTACTCTATTTTTTATTTTATTCATCATATTACGATCACGTAAGTTTCTTCTCTAAAAATTCATTATTTGTGTTATGAGGTGAATTAAAAAATTGAAACAGTTTCTTAGCTGAGAATTTATGAAATTCTGTCTACCGTTGATGCCGTACCGGCATCGTAGGTGGGCGACAAGTAACGAGCAATTGTTTTTGCCGTCGAAGTGTAATGATCTTACCTTCGTGTTGGGTGACCAATGATTTATCTGAAGTGTTTGCAGGTTGCACTGCGATCCGGCACAGGGCGCAAGCAATGAGGTGCATTAATTTGTCGCTGTTGCGCAAAAGCGAGATAACCTGCTGCAACAGTTCAGGGTGGTCGGGGCTCTTCAATTCTCCAAATGAGGTAGCTATGGAGAGATCTTAGCTGAAACCCTCCGTTGTATAAAACAAACATCACGATAAGTCACTGAGACCTGGAACTCAGCAACGGTCACCGGTGACCCAAACCACTTTTCAGCAGAACCAGGTTCCGGCGAAAGTACTCTATTCAGCGGTAAATGAAGTCTACATACACGGTATATCGTTTTCGAATATTTCAGTATAAGCAATAACAACGTGACGATGACGAACATAGGGACGATATAATTACAAAACAGTTCGATGCAATTCTGCAATCACCGAAAATAGGTGTCACGAAAAGTTCGCAGAGTTACGTTGGAAAGGTTTGCATTATTGCTTTACTGTGAGTGTCTCACAAGCTGAGTATTAACAAGCTATATATTGGACCTCCGACTCATTCTGACGGACCTTTATTATTTTTTTGGGCCGCAAGTTATAGTATCGTCAAGTTTTTAGAATGTTAGCATGTCGCGGAACAAAGGTGACGGGCAAAGAGAGATAAACATTATCTAATGTATTGTATGATAAAAAAGCAAATCGACAAACTCCGAGAGATCTGAATAGACCCTCGTCATTGTTTTGATAGTGCTATGTTCAATTTATTTTCAACAGCTGTTGAGCCTGGAACGATGCTGGAACTTCGACGGCGCAGTCTTACGGAGACCATGATTCGATGGGTGCCTGGCCTCCAAAAGATAGCCGAAGAACATTCTATCTCGCCGAAATTCTCGAACATGGTATTGAAAAAATAGCTGCTACAGAGCCGAATTTGAGTAACTCGATTCGATTCAATTTTTCATTGGTGACACAAAAAAGAGATTGTGTTCAGATATTTTAATAGGTCGGCCCAACGACTCCAGATAGTGACAGAATGGAATAATTCATAGACAGATCACATTGGAATAATGAAATTCGAGTACGATGAGAAAGAAACAAAAACAACAATAACTTCAATAGCCAGAATAGCTTGTGAATTTGAATAAATGATTTTCTGGTACGATTTCATGTAATAGTATTACCACGTATACATAATATATTCTCCAATAAAATAATCATATAGAAATGACAATAATTCAAAATTATCAGCATTTTGGGTCACTTTTGAAACGCGCAGGGGGAACCCTGTATTCATTTGTACCAGCCTCCAAAAAAGTTTTGTACGAAATGTTTTATCGTTTCAGATGGCGATGCCTGCAACGGATTGTATTCTTTGGCTTCATCGAGCCAGGAATACCAAGATGTGAACGATTGAAACCGGCAAGCGCAGTTGATTCAGAGCATGAAATTAGCGCGAATATTTCCAGCAGTTGCTGACTCTGTTATTGACCTCGGTTATCATGCTGACAGCCTATTCTGCCATGGAACGGACAACGCTGCCCAATATATCGATGCTATGCCATGGATTTTGAAAAATTCTCAGAATTCCTTCCCATGTATTTATTCCATAGTTGAACATTCAATCTTCACGAAATATACGCATACGGGGTGAGTTTTCTCCGGCTCCGAACGAGGGACGGGCTAATTCTACTCATACTTGTATCGTATAAATGAGAATTCCTGTTCAGCCAATCTCGCACCATAACAACAGGTATATTCGGCATTGACAGACGATAACAAGTATGGGTAGGATAGGCCCCTCCCTTGCTCAGAGCCGGAGAAAACTCACCCTGTATATGTACGTCCTCAGGGTTGCGAAAATAGTAATTAAAAAATAATGCATTATCCATTACTTAAATAATGCTCGATGGATTTATGACACCATTGGTAATTAATAAATTATTGAATAATGGATTCGATTTGCAATAATCATTACCAAAGTAATGAGTAATGGATTCGAATTGCATTAATAATTACCAAAGTAATGAGCAATGGATTCGAATTGCATTATCCAATACTCAAGTTATAGGCAACGAATATGTCACCGGAATCTGACAGCAAAACAGGAAGAGAGAATGAATATGATAAAAAGTATCAATTATGAGATACCTTTTAACGGCGAAAGTAAAAAAAAAAACAACTAGAACTATCTTAGGTGAATAAGACCAAACATCAATGATTACAAACTAACTTTTAATGGAACCATTCTGCGTTTTAATCCCAAAATTGATTCATGAATGATCAAAATCCTACCATATTATTAATTTATCAAGACAATGCATTGTGAATTCGGTATGTAATGGAAAAGGAAGCGATGTTATATTATCAACATAATCTATGATCAAAAAATATTGCATGACTTGTCAACGAAAATAAATAATGGAGTAGTATCCCATCATTATTACCGTAACAATGCGTAATGGGATAAAATTGCATTATCCATTGAAAATTGAATGGATGATGCAACGAATTCTCATTAATAATTACCAAAGTAATGCGTAATGGAAAGAAATTGCATTACGCATTAAAAATTGATTGGCTAATGAAATTGATAATGCATTAGTAAAGTAATGCATTTTTCACAACTCTGTGCGTCCTACGAAATTTTGCTGACTTATTCAAGACTGATTGTTAGCACGAATTATTTCAGCTAAATTACGACTAACGAATTATGAAAACAATTTACACCAAAGTAATTCGAAACTGTGAAATCTTTTGTATATTTATCTATTCTGATCGATCGGACTTGGGAACAATATAGCGGACAATTTCATGCAAAATTTGTTTCTAGTAAATCGTCTTATCGTATCATCTGCGTGAAGTGTGATGTCTGTATTGTACTTGTCACATGTATTTTCGTATTTTTCTTGTCATAATCTCTTTGGGTTTACTTTTAGTTCCTATGTGTCGAATGTTTCTTCACTTGTTTGTGTATGATATGTGCTGATGACAATAAAAATGTATGAATATCTCTACTGAATCTGTACTATCGTGGTCATATATACTAATACAATTACCTTCAGTGGCATATGCTAGTAAGTACACTGAACAATTTCAAAATAGTAATTTAGAATACGAATTGAAACGCATGTAAATTGCCGGGAAACCTGTTTCTCGTAATTGGTTTCTTGTAACCGGGAAAAGTAATCAAATTGAATATAAATATTCAGGACATAACTGCGGCGTTGCGCTTTGGAAATTCTTTTGCATTCATATGTCTCTTTTCCAATTCGCGTCGAAATTGGAACACAATAGCGTGTACCTCAGGATGATCTGCCCAAGATGCGTCGTATACGTGACGCGAATACCTACAGCACGCAGGTATTGTTCTTTCCGTTTCGAAAGTTTCATTACACAGCACACAAAGGCTGTAAAAATTTGAAAAATACCCCCCAAAAAACCGATAACGTCCCAGCACAAGCGGTCGCCGCGAAAAGCAGATATGAAGGACCGAAATAGAGCCCCATAGAGTTCCTAGAATACAGAGTTGAGTCAATCGCCGCCATTCTGTACCGAAGTAAAATTGCGGGAAGTTTTAAACTGATGTGAGGAAGTAATATAACGTTGATAATTGTGAATAACTGGATTACGAGCTCTTTCATGACTGAATTTTTCATTTCGGCTATTTTGTTTTCGGAAATTCCTCGGAACATCGAACACGGTTTCACTAACGACGTTGTTGGTGGCATTACGATATTTGAGGTTATGTTAACGCGTTACTTTAGGATCAAGGTCGAAAAGATAATGCGGGTTAAAGACTCTTGATGTTATCGTAAAAACTTCGTGAAAAAGCATTATTCCACGATAACCTGTATAAAACACTCTTGACCATGATGAAAATGATCGTTGATTAGATATTGAGGATGTTTATATTCAAATATTCGCCCGTCTCCGCCATTACGTGCCGAAGTTGAAGAGCCAATCAAAAGGAATCATCGATTGACTCAACTCTGTGTTCTAGGAACTCTGGAGCCCCAAAAGTCTCTGAGCGCCGAGATCGTGTTGCGGCGTCTACGCGTACTAAAAAGGCCTAGTTCGCTGCCTCCGACTCGCCTCCGACACCGAAGCGGTTAGCGCGCTGTAAGTGTCATCTCTCGGGTGCTGCTGGAAATGCGATGCTGCTGGAGCATCTCAGCTGACAGCCTCAGCAATTTACAATAGCAAATTGTTAGAAATTCGTAATTTAGAAAATACGACCTTATTTTTACCTGAAACCCGGATGTTTTTGGATGAAAATGTTCGGAATTTCTGGCGGAATCCGCCGGTTAAACGCTTTTTCGCAACAGTGATGCGTATACTTCGGTATTAGTCGAAACAAGTGCCATGTCAACAGTTCGCGATACGACAGAAAATTTTTTTTCTCCGATTTTGACCAATTTTGCGTTTTCGATCGAACTCACTACTCCTAAATCATCCGATCCTTCAAGGACAATCCGTTTCGTTCAGTAGTTTCGGAGATATTCGCGAAAAACTAAAGGTCGGTAAGAATTGAGTGAAGCATCACCTTAATAGTCCAACTAGTTTTTTCAATCAATCACTCTTATAAGAGTTTTATTATTCTTGAATATTTGTGCGAGATCGCTGTTCACCGACTATTCGTTCATATTATGTTTTTCCAAATTTGAAAGCTGACGTTGATCGGTGAGTTGTTCAGTGACAAAATGCATCAACGGCTAGGTTACATTGTTGACAAGTAGGTATTCTCGGTTTGAAAAATTTTGATCTTCTCGTGACCTAATTTCCGGATCATAAGATTTTAAAAAGTTCTCTACAAATAGCTACAATGTCCAGTATTTGGTACTTGGATCCGAACGCGTTGTAATGTTACCAGAATATTTTGTCAGTCATGTTAAACCACAACTGCTTCTGTAGAAAATCACGCAATATTTTGAGATTTTTAACTAGCAGATACAGCATGTGCCTAGTCATCCGTAAAAGTAGATCACTGCATGAATCAGTACGTCCTGCACCATTGCTGAATAATCGCACAATTAAAAACTGTAAATAACTGGGCCAAGCAATGGAGCAGAAAATGAGTGATCTCGTGTGCAGCTGACATCCACCGGTGCCATCACACGCAGGATAGCCCAAAGTGTTTTCCAATCGCGACTATAGTGTAACAGTTTGTTATAAACATTCAAGAGCAAACAATCGTGTTTTTTGTTCGTTTTTCGTTTTTAACATCGAAACTATGAAAGCAATCTCAATTCTTTGAGCAGGTGAATTATGAATAATCAAGAAACGAACAAAAGGAGCTATCGAACGACTCAATGGGATAATTAGTAACGAAGAAACAACGGAGAAACCGAAAAAATCAGCGGTTTTCCAAAAATTCATAATGAAGCCATTTTTCAAGTTGTAGCGCACGCTCTCCGCGTAATAGTAGTGATTGATGTGAAGTTCATGTGTGAAAAACTCAGGCGCTGTCGGATAATTAGTTTTCGCATAATTGCCATTTGAATTTATCAGGGCGCTATTTCGCAGCTAACCTGGATGCTCTGCTGATCGTTCGATTTTAATTTTTTTTTGAAACTTCGAAAAGAAAAATATAGGACTGCGATATTCTGATTTTCTGATGAAGTACTGCAAAGTAGGTGAGAAATACGTGCAAACGTGACCTAAAACGGACGAGTGCGTACAAACGGTCGGAGTAGTGGGGGCAGTAAGGCAGACGAGAGAAGACGTATACAGGGAATTTCTGAGGAAAGTAGCCATCCTTACTATAGGCAACCCAAAAGACGACCCCAGATTGAGTCTATGCCTTTGGCTGCTACAAAACTGGAATGGGGGATCCGTGAGAGTGGACTAGCAGACGGCTCTCTGTCAAACGTCGCGGTTAAAAGTCAGGTTAGGAAGACAATAACATCGGCACCGATATTAGAGAATGAAATGTAAACCGACAAGTGAGTGAGTTGTGAGTTGATTTCGCGAACGCGAATCGGATAATTATCTGTGAAAAAATTACCGTCAAGTAAACAGTTGATTCGGGATATCAACTTCGTGTTGTCAAGAAGCAGCTCATTTGTGTATTTGGTAAATTGACTTCGGTAAATAAATTTGAGCAGGTAGGTGAACGAACATTTATTTACAAAATAATTAGAAACGGGTAAGTACTCGTTCACCGTTGTATCGTTGATTATTTTGCAGAGTTTAGATTTGAGGCAGGCTTCGTTGCGAGGCAGTCTTCGATGCAAGGGAGGCTTTGAGACGAGGCAGGCTCCGAGGCGAGCCAGGATTGAATACGAGGCAGGCTTCGTTGCAAGCCAGGCTTCGATGCGAGGCAGGCTCCGAGGCGAGCAAGGATCAAATACGAGGCAGGCTTCGATGCGAGGGAGGCTTTGGGACGAGGCAGGCTCCGAGGCGAGCCAGGATTGAATACGAGGCAGGCTTCGTTGCGAGGGAGGCTTTGGGACGAGGCAGGCTCCGAGGCGAGCCAGGATTGAATACGAGGCAGGCTTCGTTGCTAGCCAGGCGTCGATGCGAGGCAAGCTTTGAGGCGAGGCCTGCCTCGCAACGAAGCCTGCCTCGTATTCAATCCTGCCTCGCCTCGAAGCTTGCCTCGCCTCAAAGCCTGCCTCGCATCGAAGCCTGCCTCGCAACGAAGCCTGCATCAAATCTAAACTCTGCAAAATAATCAACGATACGACGGTGAACGAGTACTTGCCCGTTTCTAATTATTTTGTAAATAAATGTTCGTTCACCTACCTGCTCAAATTTATTTACCGAAGTCAATTTACCAAATACACAAATGAGCTGCTTCTTGACAACACGAAGTTGATATCCCGAATCAACTGTTTACTTGACGGTAATTTTTTCACGGATAATTATCCGATTCGCGTTCGCCAAATCAACTCACAACTCACTCACTTGTCAGTTTACATCTCGATGTTATTCTCTTCCTAACCTGACTTTTAACCGCGACGTTTGACAGAGAGCCGTCTGCTAGTCCACTCTCACGGTTCCCCCATTCCAGTTTTGTAGCAGCCAAAGGCGTAGACTCAATCTGGGGTCGTCTTTTGGGTTGCCTATAGTAAGGATGGCTACTTTCCTCAGAAATTCCCTGTATAATATAGTGATACCAAAGGTTCATAACTTGCGAGCGGCCAGCTTGTATCACTATATCGTACGCTCCCCCGCGTCGGCCGTTCACTCGTCAATTTTCGTTATGTTTGCACTTTGCAGCATTTTATCGGAAATAGTACATTACGATACGAGTACGGAAAGCCTTTTTTGACGAAACGAGAGGTTTACGGCACGAGCCGAAGGCGAGTGCTGTAGCGAGTTCCGTCAAAAAGCCTTTACGTACAATTTTCGGACATTATTTTTCATCATGAAAGCCGAGAAATCGCGAAGAAGTTGCGATTTCGAGGTTAGAATGGTAAAAATGACAATAGACGTTTTCCAGTGCCATATTTCTGCTTTCAAAAGCTTGTTGAAAAAATCAAATTCGACGATCTGTAGAGCATCCAGGCTTGCTGCAAAATAGCGCCCAAATGAACCTAAATGGCAATTACGCGGAACGGATTATCCGACGACGCCTGAGTGTTTCGCACATTAAGTATACACTGTTAAAAATGTTTTTGAATTTACTACACATTTGCTATACAAAATATATGTATGTAAAGTAAATACATTATATAAGGATGCGTGTGTATTTCCTTCACAAGCTCTTCCTTACTGCGCATGCCTGTAGAGTCAAGAGAGTATGACGCGTATAGAAGGAGACAGAGAAAAAGAGAGAGAAACAGAGACCAGATAAACGCCACGTGTGAAGACTAATATCAATCACATAATTTCGGAGTAATAGCTTTAATGTCGTTTCTTGTTCTTACAGGTAAGCGTGTATAATTGATCTAAATGTTTGTACATAAATGTAAACGTTTGTAAATAATAAAATCTTGTTCTTACAGTGAAACCTCATGAACTTACTACATCCTAAATAAAATAGCTACAGAGAAAAAAAAACTTATTATATGTATAATTACTAAGTCCGTGTAGCAAAGTAAATTGCTACGCATTTTCTTTGATTTTGCAAGGAAATTTTTTATTTCACTATACTTCATACGAAAATCATGCAACTGTTTCGTGAATTTACAAAACTTGTATAGTGAATGTATTCTCATAGTAAAACTATACATTACACGAAATTTACTGAACATTTTGCTAAATGTGTTAAACATGTGTGAAGTAAATTTACTAAGAAATTGTCAATTTACAAATCATCTGAAGCAAAAGGAATTGCTATACATTTCTTCTAGAATCGAAATCTAATTTTACATTTTCCAACTCTTGATCAGAAATTCGCTGGAAAGTTTTCAAAATTTAGCACTCTTGTATAGTATATATTTTGGATTCGTCAATTTAACTTGTGAACATTATTGGAAATTCGTTAAACATTTCTGCCTGAAATAAGTGGTAAATCTTTTAATAATAGTCCTTAAATTATTCGATAAACCTCGTAGTCAATCAGTAGCAGGCAGAGTGCTTTCGACGTATATACCTCAAACTGGGATGTTTTTGATAAAATATTCAACAGTGATACTGGAATTTACAGTACCGTATCCTTCAACAGATATGAATGCCGTGAAGGTGTGACTAGATCAATCTAGTCGAACCATCTTGGCTCGACTAGATTGATTTAGTTACACCTTCATATCCAAGTTCGAGCGATAGATTCACAATGAAGAATAAGATATGAATGCCGTTCAACAAATAGTCGAAAGTTGAATGATTTTCCAAGCGATAGTTTAGCGTAGTGGATAAGACGTGCGACTAGTAATCCGACCGAATGCGAGCGTCCCCGGTTCAAACCCCCGTCAGGATGAAAAATAATGGCGTTTTTTCCGTGAATTAAAAATGCGTTTCATTTCGTATCCAATCAGTGTGGGTGAAATAATCAGCAGGTTGATCGTTAACTTTGGCTAACGAATGAAAATAAACAAAATTTTTTTGTTTTCATCAGGGATGGTACATTTAATATATGTGCAATTCCACGTCAAGCGGGCCACTTTTTTGGGTCGTAATCACCGATTTTGATCTTCATCGAGGATTTTGTACTACTCATGGATGTAAGTCTCTGGGCCGAACCAAAAGCCAATATGCGACTCTGTTGTCTTCCTAGCGGAGGTTGAAAAATTCCGTTTTTGCGCGCCAACTTCTCTTCGGCGGCTGATATCTCAGTTGTTTTTGGAGCAAAGTACCAAAGTATACAGTGATTCTTGTAGCTATTTTCACACGCTTTCCGGTGATTATACTGACATCGCTCCCCAACCAAAATTTGGCAGTCAAAAACGGAGTCAAAATAAAATTTTCATTTTTCAAAAAGTTCGCCCATTTTGAAAATTCAGTTTTTTGTCTCTAAAAATGGTTCGAAGTATCCCCTACATGTACCCGAAATGGAAAAGTGGGCCTCTTTTCCGATGTTTTTTTATCCAAGTTTTGGTCGATTTTTCCACCATTTTTTTCAAGTTTTTTCAATTTTTTTTCTTTTTTTTTTTGTCAATTTCGTCCCGAACATTTTCCAATTACCAGAAACGAGCGCGTCATGTGGAGAAACTGTTTCAAAAAATTGAAATGCGTGACGAAAAGATTTTTTTATTAGAATAATTCAGATTATATCGAAAAAAAATCAGATAAAATACCAACGAAAGAACGGCCCACTTTGCCGCTTCGGGTACGTGTAAGGGATACCTTGAACCTTTTTTAGAGACAAATAACAGAATTTTCGAAATGGGTGGACTTCTTGAAAAACTAAAATTTTATTTTGACTCCGTTTTTGACTGCTAAATTTCAGTTGGGGAGCAATGTCAGTATAATCACTGGAAAGCGTGTGAAAATAGCTACAAGAATCACTGTATACTTTGGTACTTTGCTCCAAATACAACTGAGATAGCAGCCGCCGAAGAGAAGTTGGCGCGCAAAAACGGCATTTTTCAACCTCCGCTAGGTAGACAACCGAATCGCGTATTGGCTTTTGATTCGGCCCAGAGACTTACCATGAGTCTTATCCATGAGTAGTACAAAATTCTCGATGGAGATCAAAATCGGTGATTACGACCCAAAAAAGTGGCCCGCTTGACGTGGAATTGCACATATGAGCGGGTCCATGTCATTTCACTCGAAAAAAAACACTCAAATCGCGGATCTTTGCGCCCTTCGAGGAATCTTTAGTACTATAGAAAAAAAAAATGCAAGTTCACGGATTTCGAAAAATTTTCAAAAATGGCGGAGTTACGGGTGTTTGAATTTTTTTGCACTGCTTGGTTCGAAAATTCATATCTCCGAAACCATTAATCGCAGCTAAATGATCTTGGACTCATTTCATTCATAAAAAAAAGAGCTACTGTTAAAAAAATATGTTTGAGAAAAAAATGAATTTCTTCAAGTTTTTTTCGTCATTTTTTTCCGAAATTCGGCCGCCATTCCCAAAGGGTACGGTAAATTTCATGGAGACAATTTTTTTTGGATAGCTGGATCCTCCCCCTTCCAATTCGTGAAAAAAAATTTATGGAGACCATACTAGGTCCGGAGAGAAAAATTAAAACGTCCGGACGTGCGTCGCCGCGCGTGCCGTTCCACGGTGGCGCTGCTCCGTTAGGCTCGCTGTTTCACGTGGCCGTTGAATTTCATTCAATGTTTCGCTATTTTCTAGGGCTATCCTCTCTTGGAAAATAGTTATTCAACTACTTTAGACTTCCAGAATACGCCTACTGGTTATTTTCGCTTGAAATTATGCTTGTTCCGAAAATTCCAGCACGGTTATGAATTTCCAGCACATGATTTCATTGCAAAGCAGCAAATCAGTTATTGGCAGGAGATAAAAAAACCGTGAAAGTTGGTGAATTTTTAGTCGTGTGCGATTTCGCTGACAATCATACGTTTATTGTACAAGATTCCACTCAAGGGTTCAACTAGAGATCCATCCAATCGTAGTTTATTATGAAAGTCACAGCGAGGGAGAATTGAACCATTTCAGTTTTGTAATAATTCCATAGTGTCTGAAACATAATACGATCGCAGTTGATTTATTACAAACAAAAAATTGATCGACTTTATGAAGGAGAAGTTTCAAGGTTCAATTACAATTAAAAAAGAAGTTTTTCTCAGATGGAGCAGCTTCCCAGTATGAAAATGAAAAGAATTTCATTAACATAACGCATTATTTTGAACCGTTCGGATGTCAAGCTGAGTGGCATTTTTTTTGCTACATCATTGCATACAATTGAGCGGCAATTCAGATCCTATTTAAACACCGCTGAATTTGTATAATCGGGCATGCTCTTATTTCAGGAGCATATCTTTTGCCTGCTGCAGAACATACAGCAAAAGAAGCTATTTTACAAAATCGATTCGATGACGCTTTGATGGTTCGTGGCATTCTCGAATAACATGTAGTCATTCCGATTTCTGATGGATTTATAAAAACGAAATTATTTTCCGCATCAGACAATTTTGATCATGTAAAAGTTAGAAATTAATATTCAACTTGCGTGTCCAACTATAAGCGCTATCGAGCGCAATTGCACTCAAAACATTGGCCCTTTTCAGAGTCACCGAAATTTTGCAGAAATCAATAATTTCCATTCCACGGAGCATAACTACTAGCTCTTCTGTGCAAAGTTACGAGAGAATCACAAAAGAGCCACAGTCATTAAATTGCACAAACCTATTGCAATAGAACCAGAACGTTGATTGCAGCACAGCCTCACAGGTGTGTTCAACTTAACAATAACCGTGCTGGAATTTTCGGAACAAGTATAATTCCAAGTGAAAATAACCAGTAGACGTATTCTGGAAGTCTAAAGTAGTTGAATAACTATTTTCCAAGAGAGGATAGCCCTAGAAAATAGCGAAACATTGAATGAAATTCAACGGCTACGTGAAACAGCGAGCCTAACGGAGCAGCGCCACCATGGAACGGCACGCGCGGCGACGCACGTCCGGACGTTTTAATTTTTTTCTCCGGACCTAGTATGGTCTCCATGAATTTTTTTTTTACGAATTTGAAGGGGAAGGATCCAGCTATCTAAAAAAAATGGTCTCCATGAAATTTACCGTACCCTTTGGGAATGGCGGCCGAATTTCGGAAAAAAATGACGAAAAAAACTTGAAGAAATTCATTTTTTTCTCAAACATATTTTAACAGTAGCGCTTTCTTTTGTGAATGAAATGAGTCCAAGATCATTCAGCTGCGATCAATGGTTTCGGAGATATGAATTTTCGAACCAAGCAGTGCAAAAAAATTCAAACACCCGTGACTCCGCCATTTTTGAAAATTTTTCGAAATCCGTGACCTTCTATTTTTTTTTCTATAGTACTAAAGATTCCTCGAAGGGCGCAAAGATCCGCGATTTGAGTGTTTTTTTTCGAGTGAAATGACATGGACCCGCTCATATATACTCGGAATTAAGAAAATTCAAATACATTCTTACTCTGAATATGATAACCAAATTTCGATTAAACATGCTCCGGTCTATTAAAGTTAGTGCACTAATGTGTAGCAATATCACAACACTGTCAGGTAAATTTACAAACTTGGTTTTCGAAATTACTAAAACAATGTATAGTAAATTTACTCTTCCGTGTATGAATAAAACTTCCAATACAATCTTAGTAAATTTACAATAATCATTTTTAACACACATCGATCACTACTATTTCGCATAGAGCCTATACTACAGCTTGGAAAATAGCGGTATTGTGAATTTTTGAAAATGGCTGATTGATTCGGTTTTTGCTTTGTTACAAATTATCCGATTACCGTCGTTCGATAACTCATTTTGTTAGTATTTTGATTCTCTACAATTCGCCTGCATGAAAAATTGAGATTGGTCCGATAGTTTCGACGTTATAAGTGAAAAGGCAGAAAAATAACACGATTTTTTGCTCCTAAAAGTTTGAAACGAATCAATGAACCACAGTTGCGATACAAAAGAATACAACTATATTGACTGGCCTGAAAATCACATACAGGCCGGGAGGTTCTCACTCACACAAAGCGCTGGCGAATCACAGGCACTATATATTTCGAAAATAAGATTTGACTGAATGCCCTAGGTTCAGATAATACATAATAATAATACTTTTCAACCATCGTTGGGGTTGTGTTCCGGAGGTCGTAGAGGGTCCGTGATTTTTTATATCTTTTCTAAGACTGAGAAAAGAATATTCCGATCATAAAATTTTGGGTAATGTCCAAGGTTCAGATTATCAAAAATATTAATACTTTTCAACCCCCGTTAGGGGTGTGTTCCGGAGGTCGTAGGGAGTTCGTGATTTTTTGTATCATTTCTGAGACCAAGAAGAAAATATTCCGATCATAAAATTTTGGGCAATGTTCTAGGTTCAGATTATCAAAAATAATAATAGATTTCAACCCCTGTTGGGGGTGTGTTCCGGAGGTTGTAGAGGGTCCGTGATTTTTTTCAGCATTTCTACGGTCGAAAAGAATAAACCGCGGTCATGAAATTTTGGGGAATATCCTAGGTTCAGATTATCAAAAATAATAATAGATTTAACCACTGTTGGGGGTGTGTTCCGGAGGTAGTGAAAAATCCGTGATTTTTTATATCTTCTCTGAGACTGAGAAAAGAATATTCCGATCATAGTATTTCGGGAAATGTCCTAGGTTCAGATTATCGAAAATAATAATAGATTTCAACCCCCGTTGGGGGTGTGTTCCGGAGGTCGTAGAGGGTCCTTGATTTTTTTCAGCATTTCTACGGTCGAAAAGAATAAACCGCGGTCATCAAATTTTGGGGAATGTCCTAAGTTCAGATTATCAAAAATAATAATACTTTTCAACCCCCGTTAGGGGTGTGTTCCGGAAGTCGTAGGGAGTTCGTGATTTTTTATATCATTTCTCAGACCGAGAAAAAGATATTCCAATCATAAAATTTTGGGGAATGTCCTACGTTCAGATTATCAAAAATAATAATAGATTTCAACCCCCGTTAGGGGTGTGTTCCGGAGGTCGTAGGGAGTTCGTGATTTTTTATATCATTTCTAAGACCAAGAAAAGAATATTTCAATCATAAAATTTTGGGGAATGTACTAGGTTTGGATGATACAAGAATTTTGAGACTTCACTCCTCTCTAAGGGTGCCGCGATACGGGGGAAAATGAATTTTTTCGAGTTATTTATGGTTTTTCATACATTTTGAATCGAGTAGAATCATTTTCAATCATCGCATATTTTTTTTCATTTTTGTCGAATTTCGTTGCGTTCCAACGATGCAAACTTCAATGACATGCCTATTCCCCCACGAGGGATAGAACAATTGACGCTACAATTATGAATTTCCCTCAATTTAACAAATCAATCTGACTCAGGAAAACCCCCCTAGGGATGTGGGACACTGCCGACGGCCTACCGACTCGAAGTTAGGCAAAGAAATTGACCCAAGTGAATCTCGAACAGGCCTCGTGGCTGCAAATACAAGGCAAGATGGCCAAACGCCACCGCCGGATCAAAACTCAGAATAGGGTACAGTCAATTAGCGCTTACCGCACTCCAGCCATCTCAAGAAGCCCACAGCTTCTCTGATGTCCATGTGGACCTCGTGGATCTTTCCAACAACGAATTCCCCGCAGGGTAGATGTCTCGAATAAACGTAGCGAAATTAACACAAAAGAATGCCCTAAAGCTCAGATGCACGTGGTGCTCGCAAAACAACCTAACGCAGAGTGACGTGAAAGCCAGATGGCCGCGCTCAGCGCGGACATCAATTATCGACTCCTGGATCTCGCTGCGTAGCATCGCGCAGGACGGCTCGGTCGAGCCACGCAGGGTGGCGGGAGATTTTCGAATTGCCCCTCGGGGTCGGGATGTGCGTTCGGGGCTCGCTGGTTCTTCACGTCAGCGGGAATCTCATCCGCCGACTCGTCCCTCGCTGTAGCGTGCCTCTGCACTTCCCTACGTCCTCCGGGCTGGTCGTTCAGGTATCGTAGTTCGCCGCAGGCGTCCGTTTTCCGCAGCCCCGTGAATAGTTTGGGTTGGATCTCTATTGGACTTCCAATCGCCTCCGCTCAGGCACGTACGCTGACCAAGTCTCCCACATAAGAGAAGGGTTTTGGAACGGAACGAAATAGTTTAGAAATGAGTCTTTAGGTCAGAGTCGACCACGGTCACCTCTCGGAGTCTATTTTGAGCTAATAACCCTACCTGCGCTTCCCCTCTGGGGTTTTTAAAGGCATTTTTCTACTTAATTATTCCCCCCAAGGGTTCAGGAGTCATCTGTAACGTCCCAAATCAATTTGCAACGTTACAGTCTTTTAAATCGTCCGAAAGCTGGTCCTCTGGCCATGGTGACGGGAGTCGCCCATCCTAACGGGTCAAACAAACGCGCGATAAAGGATAGTACTGTTCGTTTAGTGTGAGTACTCGGGGGTAACGGGATCGTTTGAAAATTGAATGAATCTTCATCGGGAAGCCATGTGATGCCTAGTATTTTTAGCGAATCCGTGTCGGTCAATGTATGATTGAAGGCTAGCTCGTCGTCGTCGGCCGGGATATCTTCGGTTAATTCCTGGTGGTTTGCGGCCCACTTTCGCGGATGAAAACCACCGCGTGCACATGATGCTACGAGTTGTGAACGTCCTCTTTGATACTTCGCAGATCGTCCGCCCCGTACAGTATGTCATCGACATAAATACATTTTTCTAGAATCGCGACTGCGGCAGGAAACTCGTGACCTTCGCCTTTTGCTAATTGCTGTAATACGCGCATTGCTGGATAAGGTGCTGGAGCTGTCCCGTACGTAAGAGTTGATACCCGATAAGTGGAGATTGGTTGATCCTTTTCTGGTCGCCAGAGGATTTGTTGATAGTCGACGTCATCGCGATGAACAAGGATTTTCCGATACATTTTCGCTATATCCGCGGTGTAAACATAACAATGTTGGCGCCGCCGGAGAATGATGAATGACAAGTCTACTTGTAATTTTGGACCCGTCAGAAGGTGATCATTTAAGGGGGTACATACACCTTGAAATTAATTCTTTTCAAATCACTAGTACACCGCGATGGAATACTTTATTAACTCAGTTTCTTTACAGTAGATTACTGGTATTTTCAACTAAAGTTCATAATTATTACAGAATATTTGGACTTCGCTGAACGTAGTCCACAGCTACCGATGAAAAAGCAGTTGTCGTAGCGTACAGGTTGCACCGTTGATTGAATCTTCTTGAAATTTGGAGGTAATATTCTACATCAATGTAATTTCGGACCAAACTAACGATATTGAGAAAACTTTAATTTCAAGTATGACAATTTTTCACTTTTAGTTTTTTTTCCATACATGTCGATGGAAAGAGGATGGCAATGATGGAAGCTGGTTCTTATGTTTTTATATCGTTGGTTTGGTCCGAAATTACATCAATGTAGAATATTCCCTCCAAATTTCAGGGAGATTCGATGAGCGATGCGACCTGTACCCTACGACAACGACCAGGAAATGTAGTTAGCGAGGAATCAAGTTTTAAGATTTTTGTAAATGGTTCTATACGCTGGATCCACATCTGCACTTGCACTCATGTGTTACCAGTAGACTAAAGACAGATGTTCAAGGCGAAACTCTGTGAGGTGAGATTCGGCTCATTCGATCCAGCAGCGGTTCACAGCGATGCTGTCGAGACGAAAATATATTTCTTGCAAAAATTACAGAAAGTTATTTCACAGAATGAAAATCCATTTAATAGGGGGGTACACCCACCTACAAAATCATTTTTGTTGAATGACTAGCTTGCCTTACAGAAACTTTTTATTTCCTCAGCTTTTATAATCGTTTGTGTTAAAAAATGGTGTGTTACACGCTCCCACGAAAGAAGTTGAACCTTGTTTCTAAATATCATCAGCTTGACCTGAAATCACATCAACGTAGAATATTACCTCCAAATTACAAAATCATTATGAACGATGCGGTCCGTACCCTACGACAACAGTCAGAAAATGTAGTTTGCGGAAGACTAAATCTGAAGATTTGGAGAACGGTTTGAGATGCTGGGTCCACATCTGCTTCTGTACTTCGGTGACATAGGTTGAGTCTAGATTTGTGTACGATGTGGCGGTTTGTAGTGAGTTTTGGTCGTATGCCCGTCAGCAATACACAGAGATGCTGTCGAAGAGAAAAAATATCGGTTAAAAAAGTCTAATCAAAGTTCTACAAACCACGAAAATTCATAAGATTTTCATGTTTCGAGATTTCAAAGATGCGAAAAATTGTAAAAAATTTTGCAGCTTTTCTCATACATCTTTAGTGACGAATTTATCAGTTTTTCAGAGAAAAATTTATGGAAAATACTTATCCTTTGAGCAGCCGGAACCTGACATTTTCCTTTTCGCCGCACTGCGTGTTTTCATATCCTCCCTCAAAGCTGGAGTGTACAAGATACACTCATTTCCGAGGCGGTCACGTGAGCGTTTTCTGACAGTTTTGAGGTTAGGTGGCCGCATTGCGATATCCACTTGTTCAATATTTGATACAAAATAAATAACACAAATTCCACGTTCACGTCAAATATTGGAATAAATTTCAAGTCAAATTCGTGGGAAAATCGACCACAAAAATGAACAATGCACTCCGAACTGATCCTCTTTGCTTCGAATGAAGTCGAACCACTGTTGACATACACTTCGCGCCAAAGCTCACCATAGGGTATAGAGTGATTGGACTGTTAGAAAGAAACATGAGCTGTTCGAAATTTACCGTAGCTCACAAGTTAGACGCAGATGGATCATGAGAGTCAAATATCAAAATCAGAATGCAACTCTGACTAAGAATTACATTTACATTACTATAATGCCCTGTTTCTTCACCAAAATCACTGTATGAAGCATGATTTTCGAAGTTTCCGTAATTTGGAAATCAAATCGTCGGAAAAGTTAGATGTCAAATCGCCGCGCATTTTTTAGATTCAGCGGCAATATGACGGTTGACCTACTGACTCCTTTAAATTCATTCACGCCAATTTTTTGCAAGTAGCTTAGGTCCCTGGCGTTCGAAAAATCAGAAAAAAATAATTTTTTTTTTTCAAATTCAAAGTTCGCCCGTAACTTTCCTAGTTTTTCGAATTTTCTCACGCTGATTTTTCTGTAGGTAGATTAGGTCCGTAGCATTCCAAAAATGGAATTAAAAAAAAATCGATAATCTACAAATTTGAAGGTGTATGTACCCCCTTAACGTAGTGTGATTCGTCGTTTTGCTGGAGGCATTGAACACGACGCGCAGGTGCGTTGTGGCACTATCATCGCGAATGACCGGATGGTGCGGGATATAAACTGGTGGATAACGACAAATATCGGTTTTCTTTACTACTTTCATGTGTCCTAGAGCTTCGTATTCTTTTTGAAATAGCGAATATTCGTTTGCCAGCTCGGGTTTGTTTTCTAATCTTCGTTCAATATTGTCGTACAGTTTTTGTGCGATGTGACGTGACTCGCCAATGTCGATAGGAGGTACAGTCGAACCTCGCTAATTCGAACCTCTATAACTCGAAAACCTCCATAAGTCAGAGGTTCAGTCTGTTCCCTTGCAAAAACCTCTGTACTTCGAAAAAAAAACAGAGAATAACTCGAATTTTTTTGAACGTATCAAGGTTCACTATTTTGCCTCTGTAGCTCGAATTTAGAGATACCTGACCTCTATAGGTCGAAGGTTACCTCTATAACTCGAATTTCCAATACCCTGACCTCTACAACTCGAACCGTTCTATGCAGTGACCTTAAGATTACATGTCACAACCTGCATCCCACGTGCTAATGCTTGTTAGTCACGCGAATGAGTGATTCCGGATCAATTCGTCTCGCAATGACTTCCAAACGGACACTCAAATCGTTAAGGTGGTTCTTCCGGTACAGTACCGCCAAACGTGAGTTTCAGAGAAAATTTTCAATACTTCTCGATGGTAAAAAAATTTGAAAAAAATCAAGTATGTTGAAGATCCTCAAAAGATTAATTCCGCATAATAATATTTACAAATAGTTATTAACAAATCGATGAAAAAAACATTGTTCAAGAAATTACCCGTCCACCCAACTTTTTTGTTGGATGAAAATGATTTGTTAATTTTTCTCAAAACGTATGAATTCTTTTAGAATTTTGTCAAATCATTTAAAATTGTGGTTTTATTCCTATATTTCTTACGAAAAAACGCAGTTTTGAATGATTTGAGCTTCTATAGGTCTATGATCGAGCCTCTATAGGTCGAATATTATTTCGGTCACCCCCTATAACTCGAAAACTTCGATAAGACGAAACCTCTATTACTCGAACAAATGAGCTCTTCCCTCGAAATTCGAATTGGCGAGGTTCGACTGTACTTTGCGAAAGGGTAACTTCACAACGTATGTTCCTTCTTCAGTGCGCGAGTGAGTGTGATCAAAATGTTCTGCGCATTGCAATTCGTCCTCAGTTAGAGGACGTTTCAGGGGAACGCTTTCGACTTCTCATAGACCTTGCATGAGCTGGTCAGCTTCGGTGAAGCTGACACAGTTTAATACGGGTACGGCTGGGCGATCTCCCGACGGATTGATGCCGACCGGCCCGGAGACAATCCAGCCAAAGATCGTACGCTGCCCGGTTGGCGAGCCGATAGGACCTTGACATATGTCATTGATTAAGGTCGAACCGTACAGGTCAGGACCGATGAGGGGGTGAATGGGTTCGCTGCTATCAGGATGGGCTAATGGTAGATTTTGCAAATGGGGATAATTGTGAAATGACTGTGTCTTAGCAGCTGCGTAAGCCGTGAGTTTTTTGAAAACATATGCCGTCATAGCTAGACTTGGCCCATTCCCCTGACATGGTTCCAATGTGAGGTGCAATTGTGATTTGACCGTCCCGCTGTACTGTTCGCCGAGCCCGGTAATAGTCATGTACGCTGGATATCGTCTAGTTTGTAATGATTGAGCTCCCGATTCGGAGACGAAACTGTATAAGGATCCTTGGTCAAAAAGGGCACGCAATTCAAGGGTGCGCCCTTCGTTGGTGCGTAACATCACCCACGCGGTGGCTAAAAGAACCTGGGTCGGTTGAATTGACCCGGAGTGCAGTGCGACCGTGGGCGTATTGTGATTGGTGTTACTCGGTGGAACAGAGACGGATCCGTAGGACGCGACGGATTGTTCGGGGTTTGTTGCATTTGATTCACCCTGAGTGAAGGATTTTGAATTGGTTGCTCCCGAATGGTTGTTAGAGGACCATGAGTCACAGTGCAACAGTGAATGATGAGCCCGCTGACACTTAACGCAGCGGTGTTCGTTAGGACAGGTCGCAGGATAGTGTCCTGGACGAAGACAATTGAAACAGACTTTGTTTTGCTCGGCGGTCAGACTGCGCTGCTCAACTGATTGACGCTTAAATGTAGGACAATAAGCTAAATAATGGGAAGTTGAGCATAACGGACATGTCTTAGTTGTCGCGGTATTGACCGGAGCTCGAGGCTTCGGTCGCGGGTTTGACGCCTTTGCCGTTGAAATGGAGTCACATCCACTCGGCGGTGCAGCTAATCCCCGTATTCAATTCGTCAGAAAATCGTGAATTTGTTTATAAGTGGGATACTCAGTAGTACTTCCTAGATGCAAATTCCATTCATCCCGTGTCTTTACGCTGAATTTATGAGAGATTATATACACGAGCAAATCATCTCAGTGGGCAACGGCACGGTGCAGGTTAGTCAACGCAGCAGTCGAGGCGCTGACCGCATTCCTTAATGTTTTTGATTCCACAGCTGACTCCGTTTTCATGATAGGAAGCTCAGTGAATGCTCGAATGTGAGCGTGGATGAGTTCACGCTTGTTGTCATATTCGTCTTTCAATAACTTCCATGCTCCTTCATAAATGCTATCCGTGATTCTTGAATGACTAATGAAACGCGCGGCGTCCTCGGGGACACTCGACTTCAAATAATGTAACCGCTGTGCATTTGATAACGCCTCATTTTTTTGTACTAACGAATCAAACAGATTATGAAAGTTTTTCCATTCCGTCAGGTCGCCAGAAAAGGTGGGAATTTGAATACGTGGCAATAGAACGGATAAATGACTGTTAAACTACAATTCGACTCAAGACTACTTGGTTTCACTAGTGTTTCGGACTTTTTTATGTTACTACGCAGTTCCGTTAGAACGTCTAACGTGAAAGTATATTCCTCTTCATTAGTCAGGAATTCCTGTTTCGTGAAGTACTCATCTGTCAAGTTCGTGGTCCCTGATGCTAGCTGTTTAAGCTTGATGTGAATGTCTTCGCAGGTTTTCCACAGTTCCTCCGTTTGGTCGATCCGATTTTGCGTCCGGGTACTCGTGAATTTGTCTTCCTCCAATTTTTTGAAGTTCGGAATTATTCGCTTCAACAAATCCGCATTTGATCGTTGCGCGATAAGAAGATCTTTAACTGAGGCCGTTGTGTGGGGGTGTGGTAGTGTGGATTACCTGAGGGGATGAAAGTGCAATTGAGAGGATGAGTCCCTCGTCACAGCTGAATAATAAAATTGCCTGATATTCAGACTAGACCTATCTGGCGATGCTAAATAGATCGGTAAATGGGATCGGTGCCAAATAGTCCTATACAGGACTCGATACTAAAGGGATGAGAAAGTTATAACTCAGAAATGAAATGAATGAATTAATAGGCAAAAGTAGGTTATATTCTGAAAGCGATTAGGTAAATGAAATAATGAATACTCATGGGCTTACAATAAGTGCCACAAGAGTCAACAAAATAAATACAATTAATTAAAGCATAATACCAACAAGCAACCACCTGAACGTGGGTTCGTGGAGAATGATCTCCGCTATACCCAATAAGAACAGGTTCGTCGATTAAACGTCTAATATACGTTTCATTGGTATAAAATTGGTATAGGTAGAAAAAATACACGTTTTCCAAATACGTCTTTGAAGTGTGCGTTGAAACTACGTTTTCGATCTACGTTAATTTCACATATTTGATATCTAACCGTTTATTAGACGCATCAAATATGTCAGAAAAATACAATTCTCCAACGTTTATGGTATCCGGATTTAGAACAGTCGAATATACGTCGGAAATACGTATTAAAAACGACCAACTAAACGTAAATTCTAGACGATTCTCCTGGCATTTCCACAGCGTATTATACACGTTTGTGTGCGTGGGATATGATCCCAACTTCAGCACACGCTTCTTGAACGTCACAGAATAGTTACCTCTACACCGAGTATATACGTTTACGCTATGCGGATTCAAGTTGGTCAAATATACGTAGAAGATACCGAATTCAAACGAAAACGAAAACTGGAATGATAAACGATTTTCCCGGTATCCACACAACGAGTGAGACACGTTTCTACATGCATGGCATATATTCCGAACTTCACTGAACGATCTTTGAACGTCGCAGAGTAGTCATCTGCACACCGATTATATACGTTCACGCTATCCGCATTTGAGTCGGTCAAATATACAGGGTGATTCAGATTGAAGGCACCACCGGGCACTGTCGGATTCCTCTCGAAAAAATAAGACGAAAATCGAGTGACATTTTTTTTTTAATTGCCCGGTTTTCGAGTAATAGCCGTTCAAAGTTCGACCAATCCTTGCGCATCTTTAAAATCATCTTCCGGTCGCGCGCGGAAAGTCGGACCGAGCGTGGCACGTCATCACCGCGCGGCAGCGTGCTACCTAACAAACGACGACCGACTGTGGGGTCATACTTTGCAGTCATACTTAAATTCATTTCATCTTTCATGTAATTTGATCTTTAGGTGCCTAACCTTTCGATTTGTCAGAGTTCTAGCCTTTTTTGAAGTAAAAGTCATCTTCATTTTTCAGGTTCGATACGTTGACGTCCGCACGGTTAAATGGAAGTCAGAGATTAATTTTACCAAGTACGCAATTTCTTCTTCCGTTGGCTAGCCTTTCAAATTTAAAGAATTTTCACTTGAGTTTGTCATTGATTATTCTGTAGCAGAATCTTTTTATATTTTCATATATTTGTCTGTCTGTCCGTCCGTCCGCTCGCCCGTTCGCCCGTCCGTCCGTTCGCCCATTCGCCCGTCCGTCCGTTCGCCCGCCCGTTCGCCCGTCCGTCCGTTCGCCTGCCCGTTCGCCCGTCCGTCCGTCCGTCCGTCCGTCCGGGGACGGGCGAACGGACGGGCCAACGGACGGACGGACGGACGGGCGAACGGGCGAGCGGACGGACGGACAGACAGACAAATATATGAAAATATAAAAAGATTCTGCTACAGAATAATCAATGACAAACTCAAGTGAAAATTCTTTGAATTTGGAAGGCTAGCCAACGGAAGAAGAAATTGCGTACTTGATAAAATTAATCTCTGACTTCCATTTAACCGTACGGACGTCAACGTATCGCACCTGAAAAATGAAGATGACTTTTACTTCAAAAAAGGCTAGAACTCTGACAAATCGAAAGGTTAGGCACCTAAAGATCAAATTACATGAAAGATGAAATGAATTTAAGTATGACTGCACGCTTGTATAGAAGTATATTGAGCATAAATACATAGACGCACGCATTGCATATGCGATTCAATCAAACAAAATAAGAATATGAATGCAGGCACTTCCGTCACGCTGTGAAAGCGGCACGGCGTGCACGCGACAGCCAATGGGCATCGCGGAAAAGCGGTGACAGCTTCCGTTACAATGACTTTTTTAATGAAAGGATCGGCTCTCGGCCCCACAGTTGGTCGTCGTTTGTTAGGTAGCACGCTGCCGCGCGATGGGTATATCGGTGATGACGTGCCACGCTCGGTCCGACTTTCCGCGCGCGACCGGGAGATGATTTTAAAGATGCGCAAGGATTGGTCGAACTTTGAACGGCTATTACTCGAAAACCGGGCAATTAAAAAAAAAATGTCACTCTTGATTTTCGTCTTATTTTTTCGAGAGGAATCCGACAGTGCCCGGTTTTGCCTTCAATCTGAATCACCCTGTACGTAAAAAATACCTGATTAAAACGGAAACATGAACTGAAATGATAAACGATTTTCCCGGTATCCACACAGTGAGTAAGACACGTTTCTACATGCATGGCATATATTCCGAACTTCACTGAACGATCTTTGAACGTCGCAGAGTAGTTATCTGCACACCGATTATAGACGTTTACGCTATCCGCATTTAAGTCGGTCAAATATACGTGAAAAATACCTGACTAAAACGGAAACATAAACTTGAATGATGAACGATTTTTCTAGTATTCAAACAACGAGTGAAATACGTTTCCAAACTTGACTAAACGATCCTTGAACGTCGCAAAGTAGTCATCACACATCAATTAATACGTTTATGCCATCCGGATTTAAACCGGTCGAAAATACGTCCAAAATACCGATGAATAACGGAAACACAAATTTCAATAGAAAACTATTTTTCCTGTATCCGAACCTCACGAAACGATCTTTGAACATCATAAGATTATAGTGATCGGTATACCGATCATCCACGTTTATTCGGTCTCATATCAGATGGTAGGTTTGACGTCATTAATCACCATCAAATTCGAAAAACGGGACGTTTTAGTGAGCGAAAGTCAGAAAAGGTGCCCGTTGAACAAAAACACGTTTTAAAAACGTTTTAATACGTCTCATGAAACCGCCGCTAGGCGGCGATCCCACTATAGTCCTCCTGCGAGTAAAAACACTCCGCGATTTCAAGATAACCCCATACGTCAGCGGATGTATGTTCAATGACGCTGTCGCGTTTACAACTATCGTTCATGAATTGATTAACTACACAAGAATTAATTATATTCTGCTGTATGCTTGGTCAGTTCATAAAATTTTTGAATACTTCTCTGATGTAGTCGTATACTGAGCTATAGTATCGACTACAAATTAAAAACGTATAATTGCATTTTAATTAATTATAGGTAAAATTGCAAATTTCAGCACTATCACTATTTTCTACGTTCATAAACCAACCAAACAAATTTGTTAAATACATTCGATATTCAGATACGTAGATGGTTTAATATACGCATACGTAGCGTGGTCTTTGTTCTGACAGAATCGACCACAGATTATCCGACTATATTCTACGTATTTAAAGTGTAATGGGTAAACGTTAATATTTTCGTATATCACGCGGACATTTTTCAGTTTTATAAACGGTAATTTCTAGAGCATTCTGAATGTAGGTGATCGACCATAGATTATACGACTACATTCTACGTATTTAAAGTGTATTGGGTAAACGTTAATATTTTCGTATATCACGCGGACATTTTTCAGTTTTATAAACGGTAATTTCTGGAGCATTCTGAATGTAGGTGATCGACCATAGATTATACGACTACATTCTACGTAGCTAAAGTGTATTGGGTAAACGTTAATATTTTCGTATATCACGCGGACATTTTTCAGTTTTATAAACGGTAATTTCTGGAGCATTCTAAACGTAGGGTTGTGTCCATTTTTAAACGTTTATTTGACGAACTTGTTCTTATTGGGTAGGTATATCTAGCGCGCCGCTCAAACGAACGTACCCGTATGATATAATATGTCACTACTTAGGTCAAAATTCGGATAAGGAAAAACGTCTATAATGAAACTAAATGAACACTCTTTTCCTTGAAATTCTCTCTTTCTCCTGAATATGGTGAAATATAAGGTAAAATGGATACTCTTAATGCCAGGGTGACATGAATGATGAATTACGATTCTAAATGATGCACTACTAGGATTGCATATGTTACTGACTCGAGGTTTAGTGGGCAAGGGATTTATTCCCGGATACGTGAGTACTACTCCCGTATGTCTGATCTTAGAAAATTATGATTGATTCGTTAATCGAGCTGAGTTCACAAAACGATATAAGGTGGACTTGCCTCGATTAACCTCCTCTTAGAAAACTTGTGGAGGACTACTAGTGCAGTCAATGCAAGGAGAGTTAAGCCCGATGTAACTATTAGCAATACGAAATGTACTTGGTTATAATTAGGGGCCAGATTGGCATCCTATCAAATAACGGGTATATACGTACAATGGTATATATCCTTTTATATTATAAAAATATATCGCCACCACCGCCGCCGTGTCAATCATAAAGAAAAGACGATCGCAGGGAATTCTGGGTAATCTTGGTTACCATGGCAACGGGGAATTCCCGGAATTACCCAGAATTACCAAAAATTCCCGGAATTATCCAGAATTACCCGGAATCACCCAGAATTCCAGGAATCCTGGGGTAATCTTGGTTACTATGGTAATGGAGACTGCACAAGACTGAAAACGTAAGGCGTAAGACGTCAGACGTTAAACGTAAGATGTGAGACGTAAGACGTAAGACGTAGGACATAAGACGCAAGACGTAAGACGCAAGACGCAAGACGTAAGACTCAAGACGCAAGATGTAATACGTAAGACGTAAGACGTAAGACGCGAGACGTATCACATAAGTAAAAAAAGATGAGACATGAGACTCAGGTAAGACTTAAGACTCAAGGATCAAGGACTCAGGTTTCAGGCCGTAGGACTTGGAAATTAGGACTGAAGCGATAAGACAGAGGACATAAGACATGAAACTCAAGAAATCAAGACTCGAGACTCGATTAGGAGTAATATTATTATGACATTGAATGTTGAGATAAAGAAGGCAATGACGATAGCAATGGCGACGAAAAAGGGAATGAAAGATGAGATGAGAAATAAAAGATTGAAATAAAGTAGGATTTTCAGAAATAGATTTTTAAATGTACACAAATAGTTACAACAACCGATTTGACAGGAGTAAACTTGAAATTTTTTTTTTACCCCGCAAATAAGGACCACCCTAATATACACAGTTGTATTATACAAAACATGAGAAACAAAAAAAAAAGATTTGAAAAAAACTATAAAAAAAAGGACTAATCATGCGATCAAAAAACAAAATGTAATTGGGGGGTTGGCGCGCGTAGCGCGCAGGGGGGCGAAGCCCCCCTAGTATATATGTATATACATACAGGGAATTTCTGAGGAAAGTAGCCATCCTTACTATAGGCAACCCAAAAGACGAACCCAGATTGAGTCTACGCCTTTGGCTGCTACAAAACTGGAATGGGGGATCCGTGAGAGTGGACTAGCAGACGGCTCTCTGTCAAACGTCGCGGTTAAAAGTCAGGTTAGGAAGACAATAACATCGGCACCGATATTAGAGAATGAAATGTAAACCGACAAGTGGGTGAGTTGTGAGTTGATTTCGCGAACGCGAATCGGATAAATTCGGAAAATCGGAAAAAATTACCGTCAAGTAAACAGTTGATTCGGGATATCAATTTCGTGTTGTCAAGAAGCAGCTCATTAGTGTATTTGGTAAATTGACTTCGGTAAATAAATTTGAACAGGTAGGTGAACGAACATTCATTTAAAAAATAATTAGAAACGGGCAAGTACTCGCTTACCGTCGTATCGTTGATTATTTTGCAGAGTTTAGATTTGAGGCAGGCTTCGTTGCGAGGCAGTCTTCGATGCGAGGGAGGCTTTGAGACGAGGCAGGCTCCGAGGAGAGCCAGGATTGGATACGAGGCAGGCTCCGATGCGAGGCAGGCTTTGAGGCGAGCCAGGATTGAGAACGAGGCAGGCTTCGATACGAGGCAGTCTTCGGCGTGAGCCAGGATCGAATACGAGGCAGGCTTCGATGCGGGGGAGGCTTTGGGACGAGGCAGACTCCGAGGCGAGCCAGGATTGAATACGAGGCAGGCTTCGTTGCAAGCCAGGCCAAGACCAAAATTCGGCAGTCAAAAACGGAGTCAAAATAAAATTTTCATTTTTCAAAAAGTTCGCCCGTTTTGAAAATTCTGTTTTTTGTCTCTAAAAATGGTTCAAAGTATACCTTACATGTACCCGAAGTGGCAAAGTGGGCCTCTTTTCCGATGTTTTTTTATCCAAGTTTTGGTCGATTTTTCCACCATTTTTTTCAAGTTTTTTCATTTAAAAAAATTTTTTTTGTCAATTTCGTCCCGAACATTTTTCAATTACCAGAAACGAGCTCGTCATGCGGAGAAACTGTTTTGAAAAATTGAAATGCGTGACGAAAAAATTTTGTTATTAGAATAATTCAGATTATATCGAAAAAAAATCAGATAAAAAACCAACGAAACAACGGCCCACTTTGCCACTTCGGGTACGTGTAAGGGATACCTTGAACCTTTTTTAGAGACGAATAACAGAATTTTCAAAATGGGCGGACTTCTTGAAAAACTAAAATTTTATTTTGACTCCGTTTTTGACTGCTAAATTTTAGTTGGGGAGCAATGTCAGTATAATCACCGGAAAGCGTGTGAAAATAGCTACAAGAATCACTATATACTTTGGTACTTTGCTCCAAAAACAACTGAGATATCAGCCGCCGAAGAGAAGTTGGCGCGCAAAAACGACATTTTTCAACCCCCGCTAGGTAGACAACCGAGTCGCGTATTGGCTTTTGGTTCGGCCCAGAGACTTACATCCATAAGTAGTACAAAATCCTCGATGGAGATCAAAATCGGTGATTACGACCCAAAAAAGTGGCCCGCTTGACGTGGAATTGCACATATGTATCAAGTGACAGGAGCTCTTGCGTTTGTTTATTTGTTGCAATTAGCGGCCGGACAAAGCCCACGGCACCACCGTACAGGGTACCACCGTACACAGCGCCACCGTATAGGCACCACCGAGGCCCGAAGCGGTCTCTGATTGGACGGTTGGTTGGCTTCTTAGCCAACCAACGGTCTCCGCTGAGTTAGCGGAGTTAGCGGACTTTGCGGAGTTAGCGGAGTTAGCGGAGAGTTACACAATCCCATCCCTGGGGTCGTCTTTTGGGTTGCCTATAGTAAGGATGGCTACTTTCCTCAGAAATTCCCTGTATATGGGGTATTCCACCTCAACTCGACACGGCCGCGGACCTCGACTTTTTCAAAATCGCCAATTATTTTTTCCCGTGAACTACACGTAAAAAAAACCCACCTCTGTTTTGTGGTTTGTCGATAAGTCACTCTGTTTAGACAGCAGATTTTTTTGAAATTATCCGCTTTTCGGTTTTTTGGATATTTCGTGCTCCGATAACTCGAAACCTCCCACTTGTATCGGAAAACTTCAAATACGAAATCTCTTGGCATTTGAGTGTTCTTTCTGAAAAAGATTTTTTCCGAAAATTTTTGCTGCTCGAAACTCGTTTTTTATGCGAATAAACATCAGAAATCAGTTTTTTGGAAAAATGCCATCCTCGATTTTTTCGAAAGAAATGTCAAAAATTCTTCAGAGATCGAAAAACATTTTAAGACCTTGGCGATGATGGCGACCCGTTTCGTTCAGGAGTTACAGCCATTTGAATGTCGAAAAATAGGAAATATTGTGTTCGGGCTCGCCAAAATAACCTCAGCCGATAAAATGTCGAAATTTTTGTTTATTATTATTGTTATTCCAGATTATTTTTCCAATTTCATGATTGCCCTTTCACCTCCTATGACTCCTAATAAAATCTTGAATCAACTACGGATTTTCCGACGAGCGCAAATGGAACATTTTTTATATTTTCACGTTCAAGTGGCTATATAACTCCTGACCGAAACGAGTCGCCATCATCGCCAACGTCTTAAAATTTTTGTCGATCTCCAAGGAATTTTTGACATTTTTTTAGAAAAAATCGAGGATGGCGTTTTTTCAAAAAACCGATTTCTGATGTTTATTCGCATAAAAAACGAGTTTCGAGCGGCATAAATTTTCGAAGAAAAATCTTTTCCAAAAAGAACACTCAAATACCAAAAGATTTCGTATTCGAAGTTTTTCGACACAAGTGCGAGGTTTCGAGTTATCCGAGCACGAAATATCCAAAAAACCGAAAAGCGGGTAATTTTAAAAAAATCTGCTGTCTAAACGGAGTAACTTATCGAGAAATCACGAAACAGGGGTAGGTTTTTTTGACTTGTAGTTCACGGGAAGAAATAATCAGCGATTTTGAAAAAGTTGAGGTCCGCGGCCGTGTCGAGTTGAGGTGGAATACCCCATATACAGGGTGATTCAGAACTCCGGCGACAGCGGGGTCTGGCAGGTTCCTTTCAAATTCTTAAACGAAAGTTCCTCAACGAAAATTCTCTAGGACCAACGGTTCTCGAGTTATCGAGGATCGCAATTGACCAATCAGAGCGCCTCTCCGGGACTGTGATAGTGCTGGCTTGAAAGCGAACTTTGGGCAGTGCCCCGTGGCACCCGCATTTATCATTATTCTTTCAATTGATCGGTAGTTTCGAAAGGCCAGATCGATAGGATTGTGGTTTCCGTCATCGAGGTCTCATCCGACGTAGTTCCTGGTGTCCAGGTCAACATGACCGTGGCTTCCGTAGTCCGGGTCACATCCGACGTAGTTTCCGATGTTCCTGACGTCAAGGTCGATCGGACCGTGGCTATCGCCGTCTGGGATCCGTCCGACGTAGTTTTTGGAGTCCAGGTCGATTAAACGCTGGTTCCTGCCGTTCAGGTCGAGCAGACCGGGACTTCTATCGTGTGGGACCCGTCCGACGTGGTTTTTGGTGTCCAGGTCAATCGGACTCTGGTTCCTGACGGCCGGATCGATCGGACCGTGACTTTTGCCGTCTGGGACCCGTGCGACGTAGTTTTTGGTGTCCAGGTAGATCGGACTCTGTTTCCTGACGTCCAGGTCGATCGCACCGTAGTTCTAGGTGTCCAGGTGAATAGGACCTTGGTTCCTGACCTCCAGGTCGATCGGACCGTAGTTTCGGGCATCCAGGTCGATCGCATCGTAGTTCTGGGTGTTCAGGTGTATCAGACCTTGATTACCGACGTCCAGGTGTCATCCGATTCAGTTCCAGGTGTCCAGGTCGATCGCACCGTAGTTTCAAGTGTGCGGGTGAGTAGGACCTTGGTTCCTGACGTCCACGTCAATCTGAATCTGGCTCCTGATATCCAGGTTCCATTCCACGTGATTCCTGGGGTCCGGGTGAATTGGACTCTGGTTCCTGACGTCCAAGTCGATCGCACCGTAGTTCCAGGTGTCCAGGTGAATTGGACCTTGGTTCCTGACTTCCAGGTCGACGTGAATCTGGCTCTTGATATCTAGGTCCCATCCAACGTGGTTCCTGGTATCTGGGTCGATCGGACTCTGGTTCCTGACGTCCAAGTCGGTCGCACCGCAGTTCCAGGTGTGCGGGTGAACTGGACCTTGCGGTTTCTGACGTCCAGGTCAATCTTAACCTAGCTCATGATATCCAGGTCCAAACCGACGTAGTTCTTGGTGTCCAGGTCGATCGGACCATGGCTTTCTCCGTCCGGGTCCCATGAGACGTAGTTTTTGGTGTGCAGGTCGATCGAACGCTGGTTTTTGACGTCCAGATCCATCTAACTGTAGTTCCAGGCGTCCAGCTCGATCGCATCGTAGTTCTGGGTGTTAAGTTGTATCAGACCTTGATTACCGACGTCCAGGTGTCATCCGATTCAGTTTCAGATGTCCAGGTCGATCACACCGTAGTTTCGAGTGTCCAGGTCAATCGGACTCTGGTTTCTGACGGCCAGATCGATCGGACCGTGACTTTTGCCGTCTGGGACCCGTGCGACGTAGTTTTTGGTGTCCAGGTAGATCGGACTCTGGTTACTGACGTCCGAGTCGATCGCACCGTAGTTCCAGTTGTCCAGGTGAATTGGACCTTGGTTCCTGACCTCCAGGTCGATCGGACCGTAATCTCGGGCGTCCAGGTCGATCGCATCGTAGTTCCGGGTGTTTAGGCGTGTCAGACCTTGATTCCCGACGTCCAGGTTTCATCCGACTAAGTTTAGGGTGTCAACGCCGATCGGACCGTGGTTTCCGCTGTCCAGGTCCCATCGCACCATAGCTCCGTTGTCTGGCTTTACCACAACGTAGCTCAAAAATAAAACTTGAGTTCACCATGATCGCGGGCTGCGGCGGAATCGATGGCAACGATCATGTTTGGTTTTTAAACAAACTTTTCCTTCTTCTCTCGCGTACGTTGGACGGAAGAGATAGTTTCTATGATTAATAATGGAATACGAGCCGGCAGAATATTTTAAAATGGTTTTGTTGTACGGGGAGTGTGGCCGTAATGCCAGTGAAGCAGCTCGTGCTTACGCGGAACGGTTTCCGAACCACCGACGACCAGGCGAGCAGGTCATTTTGCGCGCGCTCAATCGGCTTCATGAGACGTAAGGAAAAACCGGTGCCCCAAGAACCGCACGCGTGCCTGAACTTGAAGAAATGGTCCGCGAAACCCTTGAAGATGATCCCACTCTGGGCCTTCTCGAAGTCGCGCGCATCTGTGATACGAGCTTTTCCACAGCGCAGCGTATTTGGAAGGACGAGAAGATGCACGCTCATCATTACGTTAGGGTGCAGTGTCTGCAACCGGAAGACTATCCACGTCGTCTCCAGTTTTGTCAGTGGTTGGTGGCACAGAACGAGAACGATCCGGATTTCAGCCAGAAAATATGATTTACTGACGAATCTACTTTCGGTCGTGAGGGGACGTTCAACTATCACAACCTCCACATCTGGGATTTTCAGAACCCACACGCGAAATCCGCGCGTGGGTTCCAAGTCAGATTCAGCCTGAATTTGTGGGCTGGAATACGGGGAAACGTATTGGTAAGTTTCAAATCATACTCATATTCTGAATTGAAGATAAAAAATACGAAGGGTATTACCATCGGATTTGTATTATTATTGGACCGTCTAGTTAATCAAACCTGCTTATTCTAGTTGGGCCCGTCGGAGCTTCCTGGCCGTTTAAACGGAGCAAATTACCGGGAGTTCCTCATGGAAACGCTTCCACATCATCTCGACGATGCCAATTTCGAAGTGGAAGAGATTTGGTTCCAACACGATGGTGCACCAGCACATAATGCTTGAAAGGCACGTGACGTTCTTGACGCCGCATTCCCAGGGGCTTGGATCGGCTGCGGTGGCCGCGTCCATTGGCCACCCAGATCCCCAGACCTCAATATGCTGGATTTCTTCCTCTGGGGTCATGTCAAGGAACGAGTTTACCGATACGAAATCGACAACGTCGAAGATCTCCGAGCTACAATTCGTGAAGCGATCGAATCCGTGACCCCAGAGATGCTCGAGAATGCCCAGGCCAGTTTAATTCGTCGTGCGAATATTTGTATCAATCAGGAAGGCGGGATCTTTGAACATCTACTCTAGGTGACGTATTTCATCATTAAATCATAGCTCAATCACGAATTTGTTTCATTCAGGTTGTTCATCGAGAGAGCCGAAAGTGATCGCGATTCATGCCGTTCGAAGTTGGAATAATTCATTGAATTCAAGTGATGAGCCGGGTGAATGAAACACTCACAAACTTTAAGAAACCTTCAGAAATTCATTTGAGGAAGGAGGAAAGAGAAAAAAAAATTTTAAACAAAACAAATAAATAAAACATCAAAAATTAGAAAAAAAAATTTTAATGAAAAAAAAAATGGAGATCTCTTAGAAACGCAACTTTCCTTTCTCGGGATGATTACAACAACCTGCTTTCTCCAAAAAAAAAACCGGAAGGTCAACAACTTCTCGGCCGAAACCAGTATCGTTCTTATCAACGTAAAAAGTCTCTTAAGTGAATATCGAAACAGTAAGTTTCTTAACCAAGCGCCGGGATATTTGAAAACAATTCTGTTTTTTTTTCGTATAAACGCATAAGAATAGTTGCGATCGTCAGTTCTTGATGTTTATTCTGGAATTCAAGTGTGATTTTGAACCGCAGGACGGATTAAACTTGTTTGGGCGCGCAGCTGGAGCACCTCCAGGGTAACCGATTCGATCGCCTCACGTATCGCAGCTCGTAGGACCTCAACGTTGTCGATTTCGCCTCGATGAATCCATTGCTCGACATGACCCCAGAGGAATGAATACAGAAAATTGAGGTCTGGGGAGCTGAGTGGCCAATGAACGGAGCCGCCACGACCGATCCAAGCTCCTGGGAACGCGGCGCACAATGGGACAGAACGACCCAAAACGCGCGCATAATGTTCAAATACCTATATCTCGGGAAGTATACACGCTAGAGACATAATCAAAATCGCAAATTGAAGCTGAAAATCTAAGCTTGGAATTGAAACTTTGTCCTTATCGATGTGTAACTTCGTTGAAAAGTTATATTTATTTGAATATCCAATAAACCTGAGTCGATTATTCAAGAACTGTTCTTAAGCCGGGATCACGATCACGTTAACTTAACGTAACGGAACGGAACGTAACTTGAAGGAACGGAACGTATGAATGCCGGAACTTAACTTAACGGAAAGGTAACGGAGAAATTATGCAGTCGATAACGAATCTGTGAATTTTTTTTTGAAATTTCTGAAAAATGAAACATCGCTCTACTTTCTGCCAAAACAACGCATTGATTTCTGAAGTTTCATTCCGATTAGTTGAGTGGTGTAGGATTTTTGGCTCTCCGCGTTTTCGAGGTGATAGCGTGTCTTTATAATGGCCGCTTAAGTTAAGTTCCGGCATTCATACGTTCCGTTCCTTTACGTTACGTTCCGTTCCGTTCCTTTACGTTACGTTCCGTTCCGTTAAGTTAAGGGCGGGGTAAAGTTAATTCGGCGAGAAATAAGCATGTTTTTAAGATTTTTTTTTGGCGTAACAGATAGTGTTCGTTTATTGAAAAATTTACATATAATGAAGTAACATTTGAAAAATATTCTCCTAAATTTGCATTGCAAAATATTCAAAATTGAGCGAGTGAAAATTAAACCCCGGAGGCGCCTCGAAAAAAAGTTGGTTTGCGGTGTAGACCATAATTCGCAACAGAATCATGTGAAACAAAAAAATCAAAATGCATTTGTTAAAGGAGATGTTTCTCGAGGTAATGACGGGAGGATTTTTTTTTTGTTCGATTTTTTGATTTTTTGTAGCACTTGGGAGCCAAAAACTCGATTTTCGCTAAAAAAAATCGACTAACTTGTTGTTGAAAAAATAGTAATTATAAAAAAAAAACAAAAAAGCTCTCGACAATACCTGGTAAATTATGTGAAAAAGTACTGTGCAAAATTTCAAAGCGATTGATACAGTAGATTTTGAGTTATCGTGTACACGGACTTCAAATATGACAAGTCTCAGCAAAACGGTTTGAAAAACGCTGCAGAAGAGTTTGGTCGCTTAGCGCTCATTGCACATAAGTTTAAGAACACTTCTCGATTGCATAAAAATCTGAGAAAATTCATGCATATTAAAGGTACTCAAAAGATTAATTTTGCATAATGATAATTCAAAAATGTTATTCAGGATCGAAAAATACAGTAGCGCGTCGCGCAGCTGCCGCCCAGGTATAAAACCCGGCATGGAGCAATAGACGCTCAAATACTCATAACTTCGTCAATTTTACTCCGATCGACCTGAAATTTTAACACAATATTCTTGAGATATTATGCATTCATTTAAAAAATTTAAAAAAAAATGGAAACAAAAAAATTTTAATACTTTACCCCGCCCTTAAGTTAACGTGATCGTGATCCCGGCTTTAATATATTTGGCGGGTAATCAGTTACTACGTGATCAGATTTGATGTGTTTTCATCAGAAATAATATATACGTACAGTAGGGTGGTTCAAAAAAATCCGACCCTTGAATTTTTTTCGGGCCACCCCTGAAAAGCTTCAGGACGATAGAAAAAGATATTTCCCACTTGATGAGTGCAAATGGATAAGATTTAGAGGTCGCGCAAACACATTTTCTGCCCAAATTCGTCATTTTTTCCGTTCTCGCGTCCTTATTCACAAAAAAATAGGTTTTCATGGGAAATATTTCGAATCAAAGGCTGCCGATTTTCCGCCCGAACGAATACGCCATAGCGACATGGGAAAAAATTCCAAACCCGTTACCGAAACCATAGATGATGAGATAAAAAATCTTTCGCGTCATTTTTTGGTCATTTTCACTTTTTTTTCGAAAGATTCCAGCCAGCATGATTCCCAGAAGATTCAACTTTTGCGAGTCTAGATCCGCTCATTAAGATCTATAGTTCCATACAAAAAATTGAAGAATCACAGGATAATTCATTCGCGAATTCCCACGACCTCAAACTCACCCATTTTTATCTGCGAATATCATTAAAATCTGCAGTTATAGTTAATTTATCTTAGTAATTCATTTGATAACATTCTCCACAGTCACCACAGACTGATTGCCAAATGCAATGTCCGTGTACCGAGGAAGTACATTTCGTAGAAACAGATAATAAAAGGAAGGATCGATATATGGGCCATTTCACGTCAGGCGGGCCACTTTTTCAGTTGTATTTTTTGAATTTCATGGAAATTTTGTGGTGTCTTCAGAAGGTCCAAAAACATGTTCTGAACAATTCTCAACGTCAAAACTCAAAATTTTACGAAGCTACGCTTTATTTTCGGAATCGGCTATTTTCCACGTTTTTTGTTTTTGAATAATTCTGTCGAGGTGGAACGGGAGTGAAAAAATTGGTGCCAACAGAGCCCGTACATAACTCGTACAGACCCCAAACGGGATACATGAGGTGGAGGAAAAAAATATTGAAAGAAAAGTATAAATTGGAAAAAAAAAAAAAAATTAAAAATTAAACCAAAAAACAATAAAAATTCGACAAGTAATATAGTTCTCGATGATAATAACCGTCCTCAATGACATTCCTTCGAAGGAAAATAGGTTTCCGGCGTTAAATGGAGTAAAGGTCCGGTGACTTTTCATGACGTAGCGGAATAAAAGCGAGATTTTCACATAGAACCCATTCTCACCCGATGATACTTATCCAGGGGAATAAACTTGAAGAAATTAGACGTTTTTGAAAGAATTTTTCAAAATTTTTTAATCGGACCGATTTTTGAAAAAAGTGTAATTGAAATTTTGAAACCGCATTTTCACGATGTTGCGCTTCGTTTGGAATGAAGCCGATATTTTTAAACGAAAGTACGGAAAAAATCGTTGAGAATACATGAATCCACCGATTTTTTCACTCCTGTTCCACTGCGACAGAATTATTTAAAAACAAAAAACGCGGAAAATCGGCGATTCCGAAAATAAAGCGAAGCTTTGTAAAATTTTGAGTTTTTACGTTGAGAACTATTCAGAACATGTATTTGGACCTTCTGAAGACACCACAAAATTTTCATGAAATTCAAAAAATACAACTGAAAAAGTGGCCCGCCTGACGAGAAATGGCCCATATATCGATCCTTCTTTTTATTATCTGTTCTTACGAAATGTATTTCCTCGGTACACGGACATTGCATTTGGCAATCAGTCTGTGGTGACTGTGGAGAATGTTATCAGATGAATTACTAAGATAAATTAACTATAACTGCAGATTTTAATGATTTTCGCAGATAAAAAGATGGGTGAGTTTGAGGTCGTGGGAATTCGCGAATGAATTATCCTATGATTCTTCAATTTTTCGTATGGAACTATAGATCTTAATGGGCGGATCTAGACTCGCAAAAGTTGAATCTTCTGGGATTCATGCTGGCTGGAATTTTTCGAAAAAAAGTGAAAATGACCAAAAAATGACGCGAAAGATTTTTTATCTCATCATCTATGGTTTCAGTAACGGGTTTGGAATTTTTTCCCATGTCTCTATGGCGTATTCGTTCGGGCAGAAAATCGGCAGCCTTTGATTCGAAATATTTTCCATGAAAACCTATTCTTTTGTGAATAAGGACGCAAAAACGGAAAAAATGACGAATTTGGGCAGAAAATGCGTTTGCGTGACCTCTAAATCTTATCCATTTGCACTCATCAAGTGGGAAATATCTTTTTCTATCGTCCTGAAGCTTTTGAGGGGGTGGCCCGGAAAATATTCAAGGGTCGGGTTTTTTTGAACCACCCTAACGTACAGTATATAATCGATGTATAATATAAATAATATCCAATTGATTACAAGATAAAAAAGCTATATAAATTATAACTATAATTTCGTTATTACAAGGTTAAGAAAAACAACATATTCACAATTTCTATTTATAATATTCAAAGTGAACGAAAAATTAATTATTCCAGACTTTCTCATTGCTGGCTATTCAATTTTTTCCCATATTGTTCAAATGTCTCCGTCCTCACTTCCAATCTCTTCTTCTTCGCTCAGCTGTTCTTCTTGGATTGTATTCTGATTTTCTGCACAATCTTTGTGGATGATCAGCATTACCCTTACTAACTCAGGTAGTTTGCGGTGCTTTGCCGGTTTCATTGCTGAAGACCTCAGGTGTGTGATTTAGGGGTCAGGAGTTAAGAAAAAGCGATTGAACACATCTGTCAAGTTCGGAAATTTTTTGTCCCGACAGCGTTAGTGTTGGAAATTGAAGATATATATTATATGTTATGTTAAGAATGAACCAAATAAGGATAACCAAAATGATACTTGATTATGAACATTGAAATGTTCATCTGTTCAGTTGTTTAATAAACCTCTGTGTGATTAAGGGGGTACATACACCTTCAAATTGGTAGATGATCGATTTTCTTTTAATTTCATTTTTGGAATGCTAGCCCTAGAACCCTGTCGTAGTTTTCAGCACCCGAAACACCTGAACATGGGTCGTTCGTGTCCGTCGCTCATTTCACTATGTTATCGTACAAGGAAAAATCTGAAAAAATTCATGGGTCTTCTTTGGACTTTCAACTATACGATAAAATTGTTGCCATACCTAAAAATTCCTGTTTCAATGAACATTTTTGTAAAAATTTTGAGATCTGTAGGCCATTTACACTCGAATGTCTGAAAATTCATATCTTTCGTTGTTTTCAACATAAATGCAAAATTCGAACGCGAGTTTCTAGTGGCAATCACATAGTTTTCGAAAAAAAATATGAGAATTCCGAGCCGTGAAAATTAAATATTTATTTTGCAAATTGAAAAAGACTATATTTCAAGACCGGCATGTCTACTCCAATAAGTAGGGAACGATCGGAAAAAATCAAAGCGTCTACAGAATGGTGTTTAGCCTGTTCATTTATAGGTTTTTTCAAAAAAATATATGTTACGATAGTACAATTCGATAGTTATATGCACTCGCGACACACGTTGGTACGGTGATCCGGATTTGCTGACCACTTATCCATCTTTGCCCCTCCTCAAGACTATTACATTATTTAAATGAAGATTCTTGACCTCGTTGATATATGTAATAGAATTATTGGTTTTTGTAGGTCAGATTGTTGGATGTTTGTAGGTTGGATTGTTTCCTTTCTGACCTACAAAAACCAATAATTCTATTACCTATTACATTATTCTTCTGACCAAAAATAATCCTCTTCTTCGATATTCACTAGTATGGATATAATGAAGCATATATGCTCATGCTCATACTTCTATGTGCTTTCACTATATACAAAACTGCAGTACAGTCAAAGTACATAGAAGTACGAGCATAAGCATATGCTTCATTTTATTCATATCACCTAATATCTTCCTCATCCGAGCCCTCACCACCAAAATATTCGACCTGTTGTCGAGGCCGGAGATAATTTGTCACTTCGTCGCTTGTACGCACCGCAATTTTGCTTTTAAAAAATTACTACCTCTACAGATATGTTTTGTTTCGTCACTCGGATGTATTTTAATGAGAAATCCAATTTTTTAGAAATTGAGTTTTGACCTGCCTAATCTTTGAACATGGGTCATTCGTGTCCGCTCCGAAGTTGACTACTCCACTACACATCGACAAAGTAAGAGAAACTGGCGGCGCTTGAGGCTCATATTTGTCCCACCCCAAACTTTTTTTAGGGCACAAGTGCAGGCCCGTACCCTCAAGCATCTAGGGATACTCACCCTCGAAAGATTTGGTTCGGACACAAACGACCCATGTTCAGGGTTTTAGGGCTAGGGACCTAATCCACCTATAGAAGAATCAGCGTGAGAAAATTCGAAAAACTCGGAAAGTTACGAGCGAACTTTGAATTTAAAAAAATGGAAAATAATTTTTTTTCTGATTTTTCGAACGCCAGGGACCTAAGCTGCTTGCAAATAATTGGCGTGAATGAATTTGAAGGAGTCAGTAGGTCAACCGTAATATTGCCGCTGAAATTAAAAAATGCGCGGCGATTTGGCATTTAACTTTTCCAACGATTTCATTTTCAAATTACGGAAACTTAGAAAATCATGCTTCATACAGTGATTTTGGTGAAGAAACCGGGCATTATAGTAATGTCAATGTAATTCTTAGTCAGAGTTGCATTCGGATTTTGATATTTGACTCCCATGATCCATCTGCGTCTAACTTGTGAGCTACGGTACATTTCGAACAGCTCATGTTTCTTTCTAACAGTCCAATCACTCTATGCCCTATGGTGAGCTTTGGCGCGAAGTGTATGTCAACAGTGGTTCGACTTCATTCGAAGTGCATTGTTCATTTTTGTAGTCGATTTTCGATTTTCCCACGAATTTCACTCAAAAGTTATTTCAATATTTAGCGTAAACGTGGAATTTATGTTATTTATTTTGTATCAAATATTGAACAAGTGGATATCGCAACGCGGCCACCTAACCTCAAAAGTGTCAGAAAACGCTCCACGTGACCGCCTCGGAAACGAGTGTATCTTGATTAGCTTTGAGGGAGGATATGAAAACACGCAGTGCAGCGAAAAGAAAAATGTCAGGTTCCGGCTGCTCAAAAGATAAGTATTTTCCATGAATTTGTCTCTGAAAAACGGATAAATTCGTCACTAAAGATGTATGAGAAAACTGCAAAAATTTTTACAATTTTTTGCATCTTTGAAATCTCGAAACATAAAAATCTTATGAATTTTCGTGGTTTGAAGAACTTTGATCAGACTTTTTTGACCAATATTTTTTCTCTTCGACAGCATCTCTGTGTACTGCTGACGGGCATGCGACCAAAACTCACTACAAACCGCCACATCGTACACAAATCTAGACTCAACCTATGTCACCGAAGTACAGAAGCAGATGTGGACCCAGCATCTCAAACCGTTTTCCAAATTTTCAGATTTAGTCTTCCGCAAACTACGTTTTCTGACTGTTGTCGTAGGGTACAGACCGCATCGTTCATAATGACTCTGCAATTTGGAGGTAATATTCTACGTTGATGTAATTTCGGACCATACCAACGACATGAGAACATAAGAACCAGCTTCCATCATTGCCATCCTCTTTTCATCGACATTTATGGAAAAAAAACTAAAAGTGAAAAAATGTCATACTCGAAATTGAAATTTGCCTAATATCGTTGGTTTGGTCCGAAATTACATCAGTAGATAAACAAGGCGGGTTCTGGACCACTATGTGTTAGTGCACACGTACACGCACACACACACGCACGCCCCTCCCGTGTCCGTGTGAGGGGGCGATAGGGGGAGGAGGATGACGTCACGCCGCCCGACCCCCTGGAGGATGACGTCACACCGCCCACCCCCCTGAATTGACACCCTCCGTCACACACCCTCGAATTGACGGCACCCACCCTCAATTTACTGTCACACACCCTCGAATTGACGGCACACACCCTCGAATTGACAGCACTCACCCTCGAATTGACGGTACACACCCTCAATTTACCGTCACACACCCTCGAATTGACGGCACCCACCCTCGAATTGACGGTACACACCCTCAATTTACCGTCACACACCCTCGAATTGACGGCACCCACCCTCGAATTGACGGTACACACCCTTGATTTACCTCGACGATGACGTCACCTAGCTGTTGAGGTTGGTTCCTGGAATCTCAACAGTTCCTGGAATTCCCACCCCTTCGCCCCGGCTCGAACTTGTCGACGATTCCTAGAATTGCACGTGTGAACCCCTTGAAGATGTCATGCGGTCAAGGTTGCACGTGTACATGCGAACCCCTTGACGTCTCGGAATGCGAACCGGCTCGAACTTGTTGTTGATAACGATTCTTGGAATTTCGCCGATTGCCACAAGGGTACATGCGAACCCCTTGACAATGACGTCGCTCAGTCGGAATGTGAACTTGTTGTTGTAGGGGCTTGAAATTGCGTCGATTCCCACGCGTGGTCAAAGTAATCTTCTGGAATTTTGTCAATGGTTCGTGGAATTATCGGTGAGTTTTTTAATCTGCTAGGGTTACATGCTTCTGAGAATGATTCGCGAAAAACATTTCTTGGAATAACCTCGAAGATTCTAGAAGAATGAGACTAGGGTGCGTAAGTTTCCAATACAGCCAACCAACTGCATTACATTCTATGGCGAGAACGATTGTACTCGAAGATGATTCTAGAAATTTAGGGTGGTATTTGCAAAAACGAGTAGAGAGGGTGTAGCATTATAAAAGGCGAGGATCGTTGCTGAAACTTCATTCATCGAGCGACCCTCAAATGTTACAAAGCACTCTGAGAGAACGTTACGAATTAAAAGTGCGAATTGAGCTACTGTTGAAGAATATCGAAGAAGTGAAACATTCGATCAACGCGAGATCAGACCTGAATCAAGTTGTGAAAAAATTGAGATATTTGAATCTGAAGTGAATTGGAAATTCTGTTCAAGCAGCAGAGGGTTGAGGAAACAAACGTGCACGATCAGTCATCATGGATTTAACCAAAATTAATAAGATTGGACGATTGGAAGAATTTCTCCCAACACGTAAACTGGCAGACCTGGAAGTGTACAAAGATTTCCAAATCACCAACTTGCGCAAAGTGAAGACCAAATTTGGCGATAGGATAACAATCGATGTGGACGACACATTCTCAGCGTTTCTGCCAGCTCGGATGACGAGAATCCTGAACGAAGATGACGAACTGTTCCAGAAAATGATATTGGCGTGTGAAGAAAATAGACTACAAATGCGTTACCTCGGTGGACAGTACAACCAGATCGAATTCAAATATGAGTGATTATTATACTCGTGAACTGTTCGTTTTATGTCAATCAAACAATTGAACTAATGTACATGTATGTCCAATTATTACTTAAAATTGTATGTATTTGAATTTTATTTTAATCTTAACGTTGAAAAATGTGAAAATTATATCACTTTCAAGTGAACTTACTTTGCTATAGTGTATTATTGAATATGAAGAATCTGATTATTATGTACAAAATTATCAAACCATTGTTTTGAGATTAGAAGTTATGGAACAACTTATTGATATAATTGTAAATCAATAAACTAACCAATTATTGAAAATTGTCTGCGTTCCTTACCCTAAAACCATCCTAATATAATACTTGAATCATTATGAAATCGACTAATGAATTTCAATAAAATAAAACTGAGAAAATCGTTTTGTTAGAGCTTATACTATAGCGAGGTAAAATTGACACGCAAATTTTCAAAGATTGTTTTTTCATAGAAAACTTAATAAATAAGTACATGAGGTGTTTTAACATTTATTATTAGAATAAGATATTTAATTATTTTGCTGTAAAAATCAACTTTGCATAAGGTAATAATAAGGATAAGTTGAGAACTAGGATTTTCAGAATCATTTGATTCGAGCGTACAAAGATAAAAGAGATACGATTAAAGATTCCTTTTATTCGTTATCATTGTACAGGTGTTAATGAAGTTTTGAGTTAGACTTTGATGAACACATAGCCTCGAGCGCTCGATGCCAACCGCGCCAGCACACCGCGGTACATCATAAATATTTCCTCTTCTGGTTCAGCGGTCTCAGCTATCAGAATGGTGGCCTGGATATGATCCATTAGAGCCTCGATTTCTGTAGCATCCAAGCCGTTGGTCCACTCATTTGGCAACCTCACAGCGAACATTGGTGTTTCTCCCTGTCCTGAAAGTAATTGAAAGGAAAAGTTAGATTATCATCTTTAATATATATATAATAGGGTACTGACAGCCAATTAATCAGTCAGTTAGAACATGAAATCAAAGCTTGTTGAAATTTAGATTTGTATGAAAGATATACATATTACACACAACACAACTTACCAAAACTATGAGCCTGCGATGTCATGTTTTTCTCTCAAGCTCAATTGGCAACAACAGCGGAAGTCTGATCGACTACAGTAAGAAAAAAATTTTGATTAATTTTCTGAGGTCAAAAATTTGAACAGACTCGACTACTTTTCAGAAAAACAAAATTGGTTGATTTTCTAAGGTCAAAATTTGAACACACTCGACTACTTTTCAGGAAAAAAAACAAAATCATACAAAAAAATGTACGCTAAAGACTTTTCACACAGAGAAAACAATGTTGTCAAATTCATTCATCAAAAGAAACCAGCCATAATTCAATAGGATCAAATTTGATTTTCTACAGCGAAAAATGTAAACAGACTCGAACAATTTCAGGAAAAAAAAATTATATAAGAAATGTTTATCAAAGACTTTTCACTCAGAAAGAAGAATGTCATTGAATTCATTCAAACGAGCAATAATTCAATTCTCTTCCTCGCTTAAAAACGTGATCCTTCAAAATCTGCTTGGTTGAAAGTATTAAAATAATTTCACAATATATTCTACTCACCTATCTTGGTTTTTTTTGCAAAATCCTTTGTACACTGAACGCAAACTGTCGATTTCTTTTATGTACTGAACTCACTGCAGCGACTCTCGAAAGACTGTGATGTGCACAGTACGGGTCACACTCTTTATAAACCCTTTTGTTTAGGGATTGAATCAAAACTATGATAAGATTGAGAACTCTCCCACGTAGGCTGAATCCTTATTGACGAATGTAAATTATACGACAGACGAAGGCGCGCGAAAATACTTCCACGCTGATCAAATTGCATGGGGCTGCTTGTTCTCAGAATTTTTCCGGCGACTTTGGTGTATAAAATGATCTCGCTATAGTGTTTGTAAACCATTCGAGCTTGAACTTCGGTAGAGTTACGATTGTTACCAGTGATTACAAACAATATGGATTCAGCTAAATGTCTTCAACTTATTCGGATTATGGAAAATGCTTACGAAATTTTGAAAAATAAATCATCAATCATCGAATTACAGAAATGGATCAGATTTGGGACTCAAAACATTAGACTTTTAAACAAAATTTTACGAAAAACTGCTTCAACGGTGGGGGAAAAAACTAGAATTATAACAACGATAGGAATTTTGAAGTCGCTAAAAGCAAAGTTCGAGAAGTGTCGAAAGAGTGGAGAAGGTGTGAAGAGATCAAGAAGGAGCGATAGAGTCCATTGGGATGATTTGGAGACAGCTTTCAGCGGAAGGATACGAACAGGAGTGATAGCAAATTTGCAGCATAAAGATCTAGAACATTTTCTGAACGATTCGAAAAAACTAATTATCGCCAGACTGAAAAATATTCTACAGAGGGAAGGAAACGTGAAAGCGAATGTCGTTTTATCTTGTAAATTTAATACCATCAAAAGTGGAGAAATCATTGAGGAGATGAAGTTTTTCAACACAAGAAACGCTCCCGTTCTACCGTCGACAAATCTCGATCAATGGTTCGATCAAAACGTGAAGGAGAAATTGTTGGTTAAAATTGAAGATTTCCAAGAAAAGGACTCGGGATGGTCGTTGACGGAAATTATAAACATGTCTGTGAATATCAACCGATATGTACCACTACAAGGGGGTCTGTCCACCTACACGGAGTTGCCTAAGTATATACGAGATAAGAAGGCAGTGGTGAACATTCAAAACGAAGATTCGTACTGCTTTCTCTGGTCGATCGTCGCAGCTCTTTCTCCAGCGGGTAATCATGTAGATAGAGTATCTTCTTATCCACATTTCAGTTCGGTACTCAGATATGAAGGTTTGAGTTTTCCTATGCGTTTAGATAGAATTGCAAAATTCGAAAAATTGAACGGTTTAACGATCAACGTGTATGGTATTGAAGTTGATGATAGAGGTAGGAGGGATATTGTACCGTTTTATTTGAGCGAACAGAAGTCAAGCAAGCCTACGATTCATCTGCTAATGCTAGAAACTAACAACGAGTTCGACGATATAGACGATAAAATATATCATTTTGCATGGATCAAAAATTTATCTCGATTGTTGAGCTCACAAATTTCAAGACATAAAGGTCATACTTGGTTATGTGACCGATGTTTAAGTCATTTCCAATCTGAAAATTGTTTAGAAAAACATAGATTCGACTGTATGAATTTGAATAAATGCAAAGTAGTATTACCAGACGAGAAGGACAAAATTTTGAAATTCAAAAACTTTAAACATAAAGAAAATGTTCCGTTCTGCATATACGCTGATTTGGAATGCCTCTTGCAACCTGTTAACACAGACGCGTCACAGAATAGAATGATTTACCAGAAGCACGTACCGCACAGTATTGCTTACTATTTACATTGTGCCTTCGACGACTCAATTTCCAAATTCAGAACCAACCGCGGAAAAGATTGTATAGAATGGTTCGTCAAAGAGTTGGAGGAATTGGCTCATACATTAGAATCTTACTTGAAAACAGTTGTACCGATGGAATCCTTGAATCAGTACCAGAAATTAGCATTTCATTCAGCCGAGAATTGTCATATCTGTGAAAAACCGTTTACACCTGAGGATACGAAACATCGTGATCACTGCCATTTTACAGGCAAATTTCGAGGTGCAGCGCATCAAGGTTGCAATTTAAATTACCAAGACTCTCACGTCATCCCCGTGGTCTTTCACAACTTGTCAGGGTACGACGCACATTTTCTAATAAAGACTTTGGCTACATCTTTCGAAGGTTCAATCAGTCTCTTACCAGTTAACAAAGACAAATATATATCGTTCACGAAAAGTGTGAAAGAGACGTCTATACATTTTAGATTCATCGACTCGTTCAGATTCATGCCTAGCAGTCTTGAAAAATTGACATCCTATCTGAGTGACGATCAGAAGTTAATTACGCGTAAATTCTGTGGAAGTCTGGAGGAATTTCAATTGTTGACCAGAAAAGGGGTATTCCCGTATGAGTATGTAGACAGTTGGGAGAGACTCGAGGAGACACAGTTACCCTCCAAGGATAAATTTTATTCAAAATTAAACGATAATGACATATCGGAGGAATGTTATCTGCACGCGTGTAATGTTTGGAAGAGCTTGAAAATCGAAACGTTGGGACAATACTCAGACCTATATTTACAAACGGACGTCCTTCTTTTGGCTGACATCTTTCAAAATTTCAGACGTAATTGCTGGACGACTTATAATCTCGACCCCCTACACTATTACACCGCACCGGGTCTGTCTTTCGACGCGATGCTCAAGTGCACGGGTGTTGAACTCGAGCTCCTTGTAGACATCGATATGTTATTGTTTGTAGAAAGAGGCATTCGCGGTGGCGTGGCCCAGTGCTCGAACAGATACGCAAGCGCTAATAACAGATACATGGGGTCGGCGTTTGACTCGACACAAGAAGAATCGTACTTAATGTATTTTGATGTTAACAATCTTTACGGTGCAGCAATGAGCCATTTCTTACCGCTCAGCTCTTTTGAGTGGGTGTCAAATGTCGGCCAACTCGAAGTTTCTAGCATTTCCGATGAATCTCCCATAGGTTATATACTAGAGGTAGATTTAGAATACCCGCGAGAACTTCACGACTTGCATAAGGACTTACCGTTGTGTCCGGAGCATTATGTACCTCCGGGCAGTAAGCAACCTAAATTATCGACTACGCTTTTTCATAAACAGAAATACGTTGTTCATTATAAATTTCTGAAGCAATGTCTGAGTCTCGGGATGAAGTTGTCGAAAATCCATCGAGCATTAAAATTCAAACAAGCACCGTGGCTCAAGAAGTATATTGACCTGAATACAGACTTGAGGAAAAAGTCCAATAATGATTTTGAGAAAAACTTCTTCAAGTTAATGAATAATGCCGTTTTTGGCAAAACGATGGAAAATGTTCGAAAACACAAAGACGTTAAACTAATCACAAAGTGGGATGGGAGGTACGGAGCAAGGGCTCTGATTGCTAAACCCAATTTTCATAGTTGTACTACTTTTGACAAAGACATGGTGATAATTGAATTGAATCGCACTAAAATTAAATTTGATAAACCCATATATGTAGGGTTCAGCATTCTGGACATCTCCAAAACCTACATTTACGACTTTCATTACAATTACATCAAACAGAGATTCGGGAACCAATCAAAATTAATGTACACAGATACGGACAGTCTTATATATCACTTTACCGTTCCCGACATATACGAACACATGAAACGCGATCTGGACAGATTTGACACCTCCGACTATCCTCCGGAGAATGTTTATGGAATACCCCTAGTCAACAAGAAAGTTCTAGGTCTCATGAAAGACGAGAACAATGGAAAAATAATGACAGAATTCGTTGGTTTGAGAGCTAAATTATATTCATTCAAGGTTTTAGGTGAAAAAGGCGAAAATAAAAGAGCTAAAGGAGTCAAGGGATCGACGGTGAAAACCATAACCTTCAATGACTACATCGAGTGCGCTTTGCGTAAACGGAATCTGGTGAAAAGCCAAAATTTAATTCAGAGTAGGAATCATCAAGTCCACACTGTGACGCAGAAGAAGTTGGCGCTGAGCTGGAACGACGACAAGAGGATCATATTTCCTGATACGACGGATACGCTTCCATGGGGATATGATGTAGAGTGAAATAAAAGACACATATATATAATTGCTGTATTTATTTGAATAAAACCTTAAGAACTATTTATCCAACTATTGTGTGTATTGTCAAAACCTAACCACTTTACGTATAGTCTATTCCCTTGCTTTTTGAGCACTTTTTCCACAAGGTAGATATCAGGATTCTTGACTTTGAGCAGCTCCTGTTCATAGAAACCACCTGCGACGGGTTGATCTTGATAGTCTCTTAGCTTAAACGTGACGGGGTAAGTATTCACTACTTGATGAATCGTGAATATTTCGGTTGTCCAATTCGGTGTATAACCTTTCTCGAAAACGTTCTTGTATTTGCTGACTCGAACTTTATCTCCGATTTTGAATTTTGATGGTCTAGCAGGTATAGTTCGAACTTTTTGATAGACAGTTCGTAGCAGCAACCGTTCGTTTGCAGCAGACACGTCCTTGGGCTTCATACGTATGGTCCGATGTTTGGTGTTATTGTAAGCGGACACCAACTCAGGGCAGATATCTATCCACTTGTAGCTCCCTCGTAGACTGAACTGCTGCCACATCTTATTCTTCAGCGTGCGATTAAAGCGTTCACAGATTGAGGCCTTTAAATTACTAAACGTTGAGTACAGTTTAATGCGATGACGTTTCATCAACGATTCAAATTTCGTATTATAAAATTCCGTTCCTCGGTCCACATGTAATTTCTTAGGTACACGTCCCTGATCAAATACCGACTCCATAGCTTTCGTAACATCTTGACCCGTTTTGCTCTTTATCGGTACAGCCCACGCATACTTTGAAAATATATCAATGATTGTGAGTAAGTATTTGTAGCCTTTGTTTTGCCCCGCGTAAGCCGTCATATCAACGAGATCAGCTTGCCACGTTTCATCTATACCGCGAACATCTACACGTCTGCGTTGGTAATTTCTTCTCGCTGGTTTATGCAACTCCGTTACAAGTTCTAGCTTTTCCTTGTTCATTTTCCAAGTGCGTTCAATCGTTTGTCCAATCGTACGATCATTTCAGCATTACGAGATGCTAACTGCTCTCCGGCTTTGGAATCAACTTCAAGACGTTTCACGAGGTTCTTGGTATCGTTAGCACTTGTTCTCAGTGTCTCTTCCAGGTGCGAAATGAGTTGTGCGTTGAGGGTTGCAAGGTCTTGTACTGTTTGAATGTCAACACTCAGGTTCTTCAGGACTCCCATTATACGAGACTCCAAGACATGTATCATCGAGCTGTTGTTGGAAATTTCGTTTCGTACGATGTCTATTTCCTGTTGCATGTAACTCATACTAACGGCATCATTCTGATGTGCAGGATTGGCAACGTTGCACAGCCTCTTGTTATCTATATCATAATGTCCGTCAGCTGTGAATTTGAATCCAACACCGGGAGGACCGCGACTGCTCGTACCTGTACTCTTATCTAACTGACGACCAAACACGTCGACGCTCATCTTGGAAATGACGTTACGAGAATGGAGACTGGTTAATAAATGATTTCAGCTTCACGCAATTCTTCGACAATGGAAATAATTTCGTTGGAATGACTCGGGTTCCCAGCAGCCTGAGAAGCTAGGAGCAAACGTAGACGGTCTACCAGCTCGTTGGGATCGTCCCAGTGAACATAATCTGTTCCTCTACCTTCCTGGGCGACCATATACTTCGGTAGTATACCTTTACCAGTGCGTTTCGAGGGTGAAATGGTAAACGCTTGACTGATGAACTTCTTGAACTTTGTAGTATGATCTTTGCGAACAGGTTGATCATCTTTATAGTATTTTCGATGCATGTTTGTTGAGAATACAATGTTCTTATAGTTTTCTATATCGCTTGAACTCACATAGGACTCGTCGGGTGTCTTTTTGAATAATAGTTCTAACAAACCCTTGGTCTTAGTGTAGCGTGCATCACCCACACGAATCAGATCCTGCTCAAAGCTTATTGGTGAGTTACCCACATACAATCTGTCGTGAGCGAGTTTGCGTACACCATACACGTTATCTAGAGAACTTTTTGCATCCTCAAACATCTCAAGATACTCGTTCACAACCACATCCGAGTAAGTCGGTATTACAGTTGAATTCATTTCCTCCTCATCCTCGTCTGCTGTCAAAAATGAATCATTATCATCTTCGCGTGGTTCATCTTTTCGCAACTGTTCATCTTTAATCGGGTTTATCTCTTCTTTGACGGGGTTGAGAGTCGTTTGGGAAACCTTCACCAATTCTTGCAGCGGAGTGACCATTGGCTTGAAGACTTCGCTCATGGTCCTTTCGACAACCTCTCTACCCGACTTTATCATTCTATGTTTTCGCCGAATCGCTGCGCTGGCTTTGGCGATATGACGCAAGACGTCTTTTTGCTCACGAATTTTTTGCATGTTGGCGCAACTGTGTCTGAAACGCTACTGACTCTAACTCTATGGAAATATTGCATTTATCACTTGTTCATGCTCACGAAACAGTCAAACCCTTTTCTATATCTCCCTTCGTTCATCTCACTTTCTTTATCGATGACGATGAATCCGTGCTTATCGTTGCTCCAACACGCCGAGCAGAGGTCTTTAAACTGCGTGTAAGTCATATCGGTGTTCACATGGTCATCGTACACGTGTCTCAAATTCATTTCATCTTGCTTGAACAAAACTAAAAGATTGGCGTTGTCTCGCAAAAGATGTTTGGGGATACGAGCGTAGGTCTGACAAAGATAGATACAATCTACATTTTTGTGTCTTCCCATGCAGAAGAAGGCTCTGATGTTATCCTGCTTCTCGCAAGCCACATCGTCGAACACGATTACCGAATTAGGTAGTGCATCGTTTGGTACAACTACTTGTTCATGTTCGTCAAATGGAAAATACTCAACGTCATCTACAGCCTCGAGTAACTGCTGCAAAAACTTGTACTTTGGTTGATTCAGCGATTTCGAGTAAACGTAGACATTCTCGAATCTTAAGCCGTTAGGGTGTGTTATGAGGGTGAGTAGCGCGTTGGTCTTGCCGCAATTCGATGGCCCGCAAAATATCGCACGGATACTGTTTGGTAGCAGCTCGCCGTGCCGCTTCGCAGTTTCTGTTTGCGCGAGCTGATCAAAGTTCATAACAGGTAGCTTGACAGGTTGTGTTTCGAACCTCATCTTAAATCTGACTGAGATGCGATAGTATAAATACAGCGTTTATAAAGATGTGCGTTCAGTCGCGTAAAGAGCTTCGACATGATCGTTCACAAAGCCGTTAGTCGCAAAAGATCTACGAAGAAGCAACGTCGTGGCGAAGGGTTGTTGAACAAAATTATCAACAAGCTTCCTGTAGAGTTCCATTTACCAGGCTATCAATACTGTGGGCCTGGTACTAAACTAGCAAAAAGACTCGCGCGAGGCGATTCGGGTATCAATCCCTTAGACGCAGCTTGCAAGGATCACGATATAGCCTACTCGCAGAATCGAGACAACCTTGAGGCTAGGCACGCGGCGGATAGGGTCTTGACTGAGAGAGCTTGGCAAAGGGTTCTTGCCAAAGACGCAAATCTTGGCGAAAAAGCAGCTGCATGGGCAGTCACGAACGCGATGAAGGCTAAAACAAAGCTTGGAATGGGAATTCGTAAGCCATTGGCATTGCGAAAGGTTATCGATGCGGCTAAACGATCGATGGTTCCTGGAAAATCTGCCATCAAGTCAGCGCTGAAGGGGGCGCGCGGAGCTGTTAAGAAAGCGGGTGGTAAACGCAACGTGCAATCCCCGCGAATTCTACCTCTACCGTCCAAAGTCGGTGGCTTCCTACCCTTCCTCATACCCATTCTCGCCGGATTGAGCGCTACCGGTGCGTTGGCCGGTGGTGCAGCAGGTATTGCGAAAGCTGTAAACGATGCAAACGCAGCCAAACGACAATTGGAGGAAAGTCAACGACATAACAAGACAATGGAGGCTATCGCTCTAGGCAAAGGACTCCACATGAAGCCGTACAGAAAGGGTCTGGGTCTCCACCTAAAACCGTATGGACAGTCAAAAAACTGAAAGTGACGCTACCACAACGAGCTCTAACTGACGCTGATCTTTTGAAGTATGCAAAGATTTTAAGAATTCCACATTTTCGAGGAGTTTTCATGCGAAATGATTTACCGAAGGGCGGACCACGCGAGCGAGAATCAGGAATCGTCAATCTAGACGATAAAGATGGTCCCGGTACGCATTGGGTCGCCTACAGAAAAATCGGGGACGAAGTCGTTTATTTTGACAGTTTCGGTAATCTTCGACCACCGTTGGATCTCGTCAGATACCTTGGCGTTGGTAGCGTCAAATACAACCATGAACAATATCAAAACTACGATACGTTTAACTGTGGTCACTTATGTCTCAAGTTTCTGTCAGCTATATAAACGTACGTCATAATTCCTAGAAGTCAGTTTCGTATTCGCTGTCATGAACGATTCGTTAACATTAACTATATCAGGAGGCTCCTCTGTCCTGGAGGCTCAATACTTCCCCCCTATTGAACTTTCCCCCCACAAGAATTACGCTCTAGGTCTTGTTGAATTGCTAACTTTCAATTCGATCCCCAATGTAGATGTTGGTCACAATAAAATCTATGTGGGTGAGGAAGTGGTAACTATACCTACCGGTAGTTATGAAATAGAAGACATCGAGAGTTATGTACAGGGTGTCTTGGCGAATAAGGGTATTGTCATCAATATAAAGCCCAATAACAACACACTGCGTAGCGAGATCAAGTGTAGTCACCCCGTAGATTTTCAACCTCGCGATTCTATAGCGAGCTTATTAGGCTTCACTCCACGTATTCTACAAGCTAACATAGTTCACGAATCCGATCTCCCGGTAACTATTCTCAAAGTGAACTCTCTACAAATCGAATGTAGCATCACAACAGGTGCCTACGTCAACGAGCGTAAAGTTCACACCATTCATGAATTTTTCCCAATCGTACCACCCGGATATAAAATCGTTGAAGTGCCCTCGCACGTCATTTACCTTCCGATCACCGTCAAGACCATAGATCATATCCAACTCCGTATCGTTGATCAAGACGGAGATTTAGTTAATTTTCGCGGAGAAGTTATAACTATAAGATTGCATATCAAATCTCAATAATGGGTATAGTATATAACAGGAAATCTGGTGGTAGTTATAATAGTAAACCACCATGCCCCAAAAGGGTCAGTCGTCAATCGGTTCTCAAAGAGCTAACACGTCAAAACGCACTGTTCCTGACAAGCCTCGGTCTCAAGGTCAAGCCTTTTGGAAGAGTCTAAAACATCGATTCGTTTGCATTTGTATCATCTGCTGCGTACCATGGAGGAAGAAATCCTAAACATCCAGACACCCGTCGTCTTTGACGAATCCATCGCACACTACGAGATCCACGCACACAAGCCCTATGCTTCATCAAGTTTCAATAACAGTGACGAGATTCGTATCGCTGTTCAACACCAAGACCTTTGCCTACTACCAAGCAAGAGTACGCTGCACGTATACGGGAAGATAACGAAGCCTGATGGAACTCCAGCGACCACAACCTTGGTCAACAACGCTCTTTGCCATCTGTTTGAAGAAGTGCGATATGAATTAAATGCCATAGAGATCGACAGAAGCAAGAACGTCGGTCTGACAAGTCTTATGAAGGGTTACACTTCCCTCAACCCTGGACAGAATTCGTTGTTAGAGAACGCTGGGTGGCTTGACGTAGAGGAAAATCAGAAAATTACCGATACCGCTGGTTACTTTGATGTGTGCATACCGCTCAGCATGATCCTGGGTTTCGCCGAAGACTACCGCAGAATCATTGTCAATGCCAAGCACGAGTTAATCCTGACCCGATCGAAGACCGATACTAACGCAATTCTGCAAGCTGCGGATGAAGAATTCAAAATCACCATTGATAAGATTGAATGGCTGTTACCCTACGTCAAACTCTCCGATCAGCGAAAAATACAATTGCTAAATTTCATCGAGAAAGATACACCAATCTCCATGAGTTTCCGCAGCTGGGAATTGTACGAGTATCCTCTACTTCCCACCACCTCAAAACATGTGTGGACTGTGAAGACGTCGACGCAGTTGGAGAAACCTCGATACGTTATGTTAGGTTTTCAGACAAATCGAAAGAATAAAGCTAATAGAAACGCTAGCCATTTCGATCACTGTAACATTTCCGATGTCAAACTGTTTCTGAATTCTCAATGTTATCCTTATGGAAATCTGAACCTTGACATGAGTCACAACCAGTACGCTCTTCTCTATGATATGTACGCAAACTTTCAAGCTACTTATTATGGTAAGGAACCCGAACCGTTATTGAAGAAGAGTGAATTTCTACAGTATGCTCCTCTATTTGTAATTGACTGTTCGAAACAAAACGAATCGCTCAAATTTGGACCGGTAGATATTCGTCTCGAGTTTGAAGCGAAGAATAACTTTCCTGCCGATACGTCAGCCTACTGTTTGATCTTGCATGATCGCATAGTTGAGTACAACCCCATAAGTGGTGGGGTGAAGAAATTGGTATAAAACTCCATCCGCCACAGTCGTACTAAACAGTCACGATGGAGCTTATAATTGATCTGCAAGGTTTCAAGGTATCGCGTGATGGATTTAGGGTGAAGGAGCTAGCTGTCATTTCACTCGATGAAGAGGAACAGCCTTCAAATTTCTTGTTTGAACCAGCATTCAACTGGGATTTATTGCCAGCAAAGCAAAAGAGTGAGAATTTGTGGTTAGAGCGAAATTTTCATGGTTTGACCTGGGACTCGGGTGATGTGTCTTACGAAGAACTAGAGAAAATGTTATCCAGTATTGTTTTCAATTCTCGAAAAATCTACGTGAAGGGTTTACAGAAGAAGGAATGGTTGAAAAGTATCTTGGAAGAACTTTTGCCTAAATTGCATGCTGTATCAATCCCTCACGTCATCGATCTGTTAGATTTAAGCTGCCCTTCACTCGAAAAGTTGAGAAAAGCATCAACAACCCACAGTTGTACACATCATAATTTCCAAAATTCCAATTGTGCAGCTCAGAACGTAATATTATTGCGAAACTGGTTACTGGAGCGTCGTGCGCTCGAAAAGCCATCTTACGATACTACTGACAGCAACTAATTCTGTGTAATAAATGTCAATTGTACTTATTTATTAAGTTTTCTACGAATAAAGCAATTTTTGAACATTTGTGTGTTAATTTTACCTCGCTATAGTATAAGCTCTATGGTAAGGGGTTCGCATGTACCCTTGTGGCAATCGGCGAAATTCTAGGAATCGTTATCAACAAGTTCGAGCCGGTTCGCATTCCGAGACGCATGTACCCTTGTGGCAATCGATGAAATTCCAGGAATCGTTATCAACAAGTTCGAGTCGGTTCGCAGAGTCATTTGACACGTGCAATTCCAGGAATCAACAACAAGTTCGCATTCCGAGACATCAAGGGTTCTACCCGTGGGAACCGGTAAAATTCCAGGAACGGCATTCCGATTAAGTGACGTCATCGCCAAGGGTTCGCATGTACCCTAGCCATTCGACACGTGCAATTCCAGGAATCAACAACAAGTTCCGACTAAGTGACGTCATCGTCAAAGGGTAGAACGTTCTTCCCTTTGTGTGGCGAATTCCAGGAACTGTTTGTTGCGGCATTCCGACTAAGTGACGTCATCGTCGAGGCAAATCAAGGGTGTGTGCCGTCAATTCGAGGGTGGGTGCTGTCAATTCGAGGGTGTGTGACGGTAAATTGAGGGTGGGTGCCGTCAATTCGAGGGTAGGTGCCGTCAATTCGAGGGTGGGTGCAGTCAATTCGAGGGTGGGTGACGCCAATTCAGGGGTGTGCATCGGGTGGGTATGTCAGGGGTGACGGAGGGTGTCAATTCAGGGTGGGTGGGCGGTGTGACGTCATCCTCCAGGGGTCGGACGGCGTGACGTCATCCTCCTCCCCCTATCGCCCCCTCACACGGACACGGGAGGGGCGTGCGTGTGTGTGTGCGTGTACGTGTGCACTAACACATAGTGGTCCAGAACCCGCCTTGTTTATCTACTTACATCAATGTAGAGTATTCCCTTCAAATTTCAAAAAGATTCAATGAACGATGCAACCTATACGCTACGACAACTGCTTTTTCATCGGTAGCTATGGACTCGATTGCGTAAGCACGCTCGTAGTCTTTCCTCTAAGTTGACCCGGACTCTGGCTAGAACTCGACGGTTGCGCATTAATCTGACAAAGCCCTCATCTATCCGGCGTCTCAGATCTGCTACTGTTCGGATCGCTCGGCCAGATTCATACACAATTGCCTTCAGTGCCCCCCAGAAAAAAAAATTTAAAGGATTAAGATCTGGAGATCGTGGTGGCCATAAATGCGGGGCAGGCCTACGGCCTATCCACCGTGTTCCAAATGCTTCGCGAAGGAATGCTCGCTCTCGGAGTCCAAAATGCGGCGGGGCGCCATCATGCATAAAAAAAAGCTGATTGCGATTCTGCCAGGGAATAATTCCCCGTAAGCGATGCATCAGGTCTCGTTGCAAGAAGGCCAGATATCTTGGGCTATTCAGTCGCAACGGGAGAAAAACCGGGCCGATAATGTTATCCCCCACGATTCCAGTCCACACATTAACCGCAAAGCGACCCTGGTTGACTCGTTGCATCATAGCATGAGGGTTTCTGTGTGCCCAAATTCTAATATTCTGCCTATTTAGCATAGCGGTGCTAGAGAAGTTCGCCTCATCGGTGAACAAAACCCATTCGAGAAAACGAGGGTTTCTCCTTAGTTGCCGGAGCATCCATCGACAGAAATCTCGTCGAGCCCGATGATCTCCAGGGCGCAATTGCTGGACGCTTTGAACACGGTAGGGCCGCATGCCCTCATCGCGAATTATGCGACGCACTGTCATGTGGGCTATGCCAACTCGAGCCGCTATTCGGCGTAATCCCATGACAGGAAAGGCTCTTGCAAGAGCGATAACACGCTCCTCAATCCTCCAATGAACCCGAGGACGTCCTGCTCTTCGATGTCCAGCCTCCTGCACCTCAAACCTCACCTGGTCATTGAACCGCTGTTCTAGACGTTGAAATTCACGCCGATCGGGAATAATACCAGGCCGCAGTGGTCTTCCATTGGCGCGTCGGAGCATCCACTCCCTATAAATTCCGCGAGCTCTTGCGAAATTTCCAAACGCCTGATCAATGGCGCGAAGCATAAGGCGTTGATCTCGGCCATCTCGCAAGCGACCACGGTGGTGTTGTCCACGATGATCCATTAGCCGTTAATAGAGGGGAGAAATCTCTCTGCGAACAACTGTGAGCCGTGGGTTCCTATATCATTCTTGGAGTGATTTTACTTATGAGAAACTTTTTCGGGGTGTCGGGCGCTCGCGCGGCTCTTCGCGGCTAGCGACGAGGTGGATGCAACGGAACAGAAACCCTCGTTTTCTTGAATGGGTTTTGTTCACGGTATTACAGGATTGTTGTTGTGATTGGGATAATATAATAATAGAACTCACCGGCTGACAGATGGAAGTCTTCCTTTTCATGCTCAATTTTACTATTATTTAGCTTCTTTTATCAACATTCAAGGCAAAATAATATCGAATAATTTTCTTTAAATCAGTTATTTTTGTTCGGGGTGAAGGGCTCATTTGACACCCCTGGTTCCTCAGAGACTTTTGTTCCGCTCGACAAGCAGGATTTTTTGAGCCAATAAAATAATTTGACCTTCATTATGAAGGTCAAGGTCAATTTTGCGGCTACAAGTTTTGACAGATCTTCACCGATCTCGAGCTACAGAATCACCTGGCAAAACGGTGACACATAATTTTTATACACCCTGTACCAGTAGTGTAGCCCTTGTCCAAAAACTTGATCCTACCCAGAAGTTTGGAAGTCGATTTCTGAAGAATGAATATTTTGATCGCTCCTCGTAAGGAATCAAGAGTACCGTTGGACCGATTCAAGCTATTTTGGTCTTCGATTGTTCGTAATCGATGCCTCTATCAGATGAACGGAGGAATTTTTGATACTTTCATTTTCGGTGGAGATATTGAAAAAATAGAAGGTAAAACTTTGAAAATTCAGAAAACAGTTGGAAAAAAATTAATATCTCGGGTTATTCTTGCAATATTGAGAATTCCTCTGTTCATCTGATAATGGCATCTCTTGTGAACAATTTGGGACCAAGATATCTAGAATCAGTTCAGCGGTGCTCATCATTCCTTACGAGGATTGAGCAAATCTGTAGTTTCCTGTATTAAGCGTGACTCCTGTATGACTGAAAGTAATATAACATGTAAAATATGGATATTGAGGGTAAAACTATCCTCAATCATTATGATTTTTTTACATTTTATCCAACCCCCCAATTTGCCGGAAAAAAATAATTTGTTCACAAGAATTTTGACGCATTTGAAGGTGTATATACCTCCTTAATATCGTGAATAAATATTCTTACTCATTTTGAAGTCTATCCGCTATAAAAACCTTAATTTACAATAGTTAGACACCCTCAAGAAAAAACAAACATGCACCTGCCAAGTAAAACACTTGCCAAATCGCAACCCGCAATCCTACGCAGTCAATTTTTTTTGCATTATGTTCGGGAAGGATAGTACTTGAATCTGCATCAAGATTCAGAGAGAGATCGGGAGAGAAACAAAAGTTATGTATAACAATGATAAGGAAAACAACAAACAAAAATGCCCAAATTCAACCGCCGATAACTGCGCCCAGAATTGCCTGATTTGAGTTTGTTAATTTCGGATGTGGTTTCATACGTAGAAATAAATGGTTTACATATATTTATTTATATGAGAGTAAATACATATTTATTTTATATGAGAAGGGTTTCTGTACAGTTTACACGCTTCACTGCTAATGTTCTATTGTAGACTGACCGCTCGGACTTTAGTCAGTGCTGTGCGGTCATCTCACACACACATACATGATACATATATATAAGTAGGTATTGTATTGTTCATCACGGGACGGGGATTAACAGATTAAAACTGGATCGTTCAACAACAACTGTATTTATTCGTAATATCAGGTAGAAATTTAATTACACAACGGATTACAGGGCGCTAGAATTTCCGCAGACAAGTGATCTCGACCGTGGTCCGAACTCGACTGACTGATGTAAGTATCTGACGCGCTGTCGGACCCCGACTGCCCGATAAGCGATGATTACAAGTTTGTTTTGCTCGCTCGGCCTTTCGGCAATAATCGCAACCCAATTTCACACAATTTATACTGGCCTCTGTAGATCTAGCCGCTGGTCGCCTTATGCGACCTGTCGTCCCTATGACGACACGGTTAGCTTTTTCGGTTTTCTAGGTCTAGCCGCTGGTCGCCTTATGCGACCTATCGACCCTATGTCGACACGGTTAGCCTTGTCGGATTTTTTAGGCCTAACCGCTGGTCGCCCTATGCGACCTGTCGACCCTATGTCGACGCGGTTAGCCTTGGAGGGCAACTCTGTTCTCTCTTCCAGTTTCGGTGGGCCTTTAGGACCACTTTTTAAAGATACATTGAACTTTTTCCGATCCAGTGCGTTTGGGGTGGCCGCGTTACCGTGGGATGTTCGTTAACGAGATCACTTGTCAGCTTACAATCGAACTGAGGCTTGCTTACTGCTACACGGGGTCAGCGGCAAGTCTAAGGTGCTCGGAATATGCCGGGTTTACGATAAGGAAAAGAACGAAGAAACAAATGAATCTATGGCAACTTTTGTTTATTATAACCGAAAATACATAAGGAAACGATGATAAATAAACTGTAGCTCTACAAGGAAAACGAAATAAAGCGAAATGGAATTAAGGCAACAAAATAGCATAAGAACACAAAAAAGGCGGGGTATGAATGAAAATTGATTCTTTGTCGTAACATGTATCCTAAACTTATCCTATTCTCAAAACGCCTCCTTAAGTTTACGATCCAAAAAAAAAAAACAAAAAAAATATTTTCATAAACAAAAAAGCAAACTAACACTAATTTACGCTTCTTTTATTTAGACCAAATTTAACTTTCCTCTCAAATATTCGAACTTGTTTCTTCCTAGTGACTTTGTAAATATATCTGCAATATTTTCTTCCGAATCTATTTTGATAACATCAATGAGACCTGTCAGATAATTTTCATTCACAAAATGGTAGTGTACTTCAATATACATATTTGGACCTTTTTGTGAAATTGCCAAGATGACTTATATCAAACACTCCTGAATTATCCTCAAAAATCTTTATTGGTCTGTTAATTTCTATTCGAGAATTCTTCAACAAATCTCTCAGTGCTAGTACTTCGCTTACAGATTCCGATACGGCTACGTATTCAGCACCAGTTGAGGATTTTGTCACGCTACTTTGTTTTTTTGATTTCCAATCAATTAAATTTCCGAACATTCTTATCACATAGCCAGTCGTTGACCGTCTGTCGACTACATCTCCTGCCCAGTCGGCATCGACGAAACAATCTAATATGTCCGTTCCTAATGTTTTTTCAAACGTCAGTTTCAACTCTCTTGTGTGGTAAAGATATTTTAGAATTCTTAAAGCATACTTATAGTGACTTTGATCATAACAATTTTGAAATCTACTAAGGTAGTTTACACAATAACTTATATCCGGTCTTGTTCCCGAGCTTATATATAGGAGTGCTCCAATTAAATTTCTGTACTTAACATTTTCAGATAGTGATTTTGCAGGTTCACACTTCAAGTGCTGTTCCATTGGAGTAGCATACAGTTTGGCTTTTTCTACTGCATACTTTTTTGCTAACGACTCAATATAATTTTGTTGATCTAGATTCATGATCGTTTTTTCACAGTCATATTCAATTTTTATACCTAGATACGTTTTTACTTCGCCCATGTCCTTCATTTTAAATCTTTCCGCCAGTAGATATTTGACGTAATTGAGTTTTTCCTTATTTTTGCAACAAATAAGTAAATCATCTACGAACATAATCAAATAGATTCTATCAGTCTTGTTATTCATAAAGTATAAGCAATAGTCATGTTCACTACGGGTGAATCCTAATTCTCTGAGGTAATTATCCAAGCACTCATACCACGCTCTCGGGCTCTCTCGTAAACCATACAACGCTTTGTTTAATTTATAAACTTTATCAGTGTCATCTTCAAAACCTAGCGGCTGTTTCACATATAATTCTGATATCACCTTCCCATTAAGAGAAGCAGATTCGACATCCATTTGATTTATAAGTAAACCATATCGCACACAGTATACTAATAGCACTTTTAATGTTTGCATTTTTGCCACTGGAGAATACAAATCGGCTAATACTTCTTTTTGCTGAAAGCCTCTAGCTACTAGCCTAGCTTTAAATTTATCGTCTGCCTTTTTTGTGAAAATCCACTTCAAATCAATAATTTTTTTTTTTTGGGTTTTCCACGAGTTCCCACGTATCATTCTTAATTAAACAATCAATTTCTCTATTCATAGCACCTTGCCATTCTTCAGACTCACTACTATTCATTGCCTCGTTATAATTTTCCGGATTTTCCGCACTAACGTAATTTACATAGATATAGTGTACATCTGCTTGAGACGCAAGATCTGTATATCTATCTGGTTTTTTACTAATACGAGTAGTCCTTCGGGGTTCAGGTGGTATCAGATCGTTTTGTTTTGGAGTTCCTGATTCAATTCTATTTTCAATATTTTCATCTACACGCTCGCTCTCTTCACTCTGATTTTCTAAATTTTGCCCTTGATTTTCATCTTCGTCTCTATTCGCAAAATTTTGATCAGTATCTTCATCACCGTTGAAGCCTACGAGTGTTACGTTTTCTTCAATTATATCTACATGTCTTGAGATAATTACTTTGTTATTTATCAGGATCCTATAGCCGACATTTTCGTAGCCCACTAATACTCCGAGATCGGCCTTCCTATCCCATTTATTTCTTCTTTGACTCTCAGGCACTCTTACAAAGACTCTACTCGCGTATAGCTCCAAATTTTTTATATTTGGTTTTTCTCCCATCAAGATTTCATGAGGAGTCTTTTTCTCAATAGTGTTCGCTAAAGTTCTATTTTCCAAGTAAACAGCTGTTTTAACCAAAAACTGTTCTGGCCAAAATCTTTTGTTTATTTTTGCATCAGCCAATAAGCACCTACCCTAGCAGAAATTTCGAGTGGGCGCTGGCCGGGCGCTAGTTAGTTTTCCCCGATCCTAGCCAGTTTCTGAGGTGGCAAACTATCCTGCGCCCGGCTAGGGATGTTACGCTCTGGCAGACTAGCACCTGACCAGGCCAGCTAATCAGACCCTCAATAGATTTGCTAAGCAAGGAACTGGTACCTTGTATTAGCTAAACCTGGGGCTTGTCAGCCCCCAATCAGATCTCACTGTTAAATCTGAATATTTATGATAGGTTGTTCAAATAATATCACCAAATATATTTTAGTATCACATATTTATTCAACTTTTTTTCTCTCCATTCATCTTATCAATGAAACGTTGATATCCGGTGTTTTGCTTCCGACAATCAAACTAATATGCCCCTTGTATTTCTATAAAATGATATATTATTTTAATCAGGTCACTTTTTTGTGTTTTCGATTTCTCAAGTCACCAATACCTGTTAAGTAATTGTATCACACTTCGCCATAATTTCGATCAAACAAATAGCATTATATTATTTATTATTAAAAAAAGACTAATCTGCCCTTATCTCAGTAACTATTATAGTTGAGTATTGCTTTAATAAAAATTTATACTTCAGTAGTGTCTATTATGTGGTAATTAGGAATATCTATATATGTAATATTATGTATATACTATTATTACTTCATTACTTTAATTATAGTATCGCTTTAAGAATACGGTTGATAAAATGATATAGTTCCTGTTAGTGAAGACTTAAAAATTTATTCAAGAAGATTGTAGGAATGAATTTTCTGAGGCATTCCCCGGATCTGAAAGGGATACATCCATTTCTGGTATGGCTCTTTGGTGTTCTTCCTCCCTTTCTTGTTCTTTCTTTTTTTCTTCCTTCCTTTCTTTGCGTTCCATTCTTTTTTTACGATTTCCGTCCCAATCAACGGCATTTGAAATTACATTGCCCAGCTGTTTCAAGAAAACACTTTTCTTCATAGGTGATTTCCCGTTCTTCAATTTATGTGCGTTTAGAACTCCTGAAATAGATTTAATGATGGATGTCAAGCTCAATTTTTTATTGCAAGTTTCAATCATCTTCAATCAAAAATTGAATAATAGATTATTCATCTCACAGTTTACTGTCTGAAAAAGCTTTTAATTTGAGTAATTATTACAGTTTCCAAAATGTAATTCTGATTTACGGGATTATGTTCCGCATGATTAAATAGGAACTTCCACATATGTGTTTGTTGGGTACATGTATGGCTTGTTACTATTGACGCTAAGACAATTACCAACTTTCACCAGACATTACTTAAAATAAGGAAACTGCTGAAACCAGTCAATCTAAAAATTTTCCAAGTTATATTGATCTTCATTACCTATTAACACTTTACAGAAGTTCGTATCTTTAAAGACTTCCTTTTCTGCTGTATTTTTCATTGCAGTGAATAACAGCACTAGGGTTCGTGACAGGTAGTGTTTTAACATCGAATTTATGCTTCTTGACAATACCCCATCCCGATCGATGTACAATTGTAAACAGCGAGCCTAGAAATATCGGACCAAAGCTAGCATAGCAGTATGATTCTTAGTGATAAAATAGTGACTCGATCAGATATTGGCCAGCTGAACTTACAAATTCGTTACGGAAGTTGACATTCTCTTTGGCCAGCTTTTTATCAAAGATCCTAAATTTTGCCATAACCGGTATGGGTATTTCCATGTCACTACACTCTTCTGGGATGGGATTCTGTAACTGTCCGCTAACTCCGCTAACTCCGCAAAGTCCGCTAACTCCGCTAACTCAGCGGAGACCGTTGGTTGGCTAAGAAGCCAACCGACCGACCAATCAGAGACCGTTTCGGGCCTCGGTGGTGCCGTTATGGTGGCGCTGTGTACGGTGGTACCCTGTACGGTGGTGCCGTGGGCTTTGTCCGGCCGCCAATTGCAACAAATAAACAAACGCAAGAGCTCCTGTCACTTGATACATATGCATGAATTTCATAAGAATAAAGTGAGGAGATAAAAAGGTGGAAAGAAAACGAATAAATGAATCAAAATATTAGACTGTGGGCTACAGGAAATAGGACTATAGGAAAAAGGTAATGGGAGATAAGCGATAAGAAATAGGCACCACCGAAATCCGAAGCGGTCTCTGATTGGACGGACCGTTGGCTTTCCAGCCAACCAACGGTCTCCGCTGAGTTAGCGGAGTTAGCAGAGTTAGCGGAGAGTTACAGAATCCCATCCCTGGTAAGTGAATATTTTGGTCAACATGAATCACATCGATGACGTTGCGCAGAGACCGCACTTCTTTCACCAAGTCCTGTATATCTGCGCTGAGAGAAGTCAGCGTTTTAATAATGAATACATCTGAAAATTGATAATCTTGCTAATTACAATATCACATAATGAGGCGTGAGTTTGAAAATTTTTTGAAACCCTTTACCAGTTGAGGTTTATTATTTATTATATGTTTCGGCATTTCATTCAAATTCTGTTGGCGAGATGAAAGGCACGGGTTAATATCTGTTAGACGATTAGCAGAGACAACTGGAAACAGACCGATCTTAGGAGCTTGTAGCTCCTGGTAAGGTCATAAATCCTCCAATTGACAATATCGGACATTATCTGACCCTAATCAATAAATAACTGACAATGATTATTACCATTACTAGAGACAGATCGTCCTGATCCATCTTTCTCAACACTCTGCGAATTACACTGTTCACTTCTGGAAGTAGCATCAGAGGTGGTTCTGCCAACAGAGTGAACGGACTTGCCGTTGGTTCTGTTTCCTGAGATTTCGACTCTACTTTTACTGCTTGTCGAGGAGGATTTTTCTGGTACCATTTTTTCGACTCGTGGTGAACTTTTGTGTCCACTTGTGAAAGTAGAGGCAGCATCAGAGGCAGCTTTACCATTGTTCTTCGTGCCTGCAAAAACAACAAGTTGTTAAAGTACTTGATCAAAATGTCAGCAATAACATACTTACTTTTGTTATCTACACTTTTCCCTCGAACACCTTTTGCAGGATTCATTCGGTCGTTATCACAAGAACCAGATCCCAAACTTCTACCAGGAAGATCAGTTTCACCTTGCACATTTTTCTTATAGGGTCGAAGCTTTGGCGGTGATTTTTTATGCAAATTATTATTGATGGCGGGTGATGAGGCTTGTACAGTAATGTTCATCGATGCATGCTACGTGGCTAACTTCCTTTTTCCGAGTTTTGCTTCCTTTCTACTAATATTTTGTGTGCCCATGACCGGAGAAGCAGTCGACGGTAGGTTAGCAAATGGCTGCATTCGTTTATGCAGTGACTGCAGCAGATCTGCTCTCCTAATCCAATCGGATCAAAGAATAAAATGGAAATGACCAATGAGAGCGTGCAGTTGGTATTCTCGCTGCATAAAAGAACGCACCCGATGACAGCGGCGGGAGATTGCAGCAATTGTTTATCAAGCTGCTCCTATCAACTGTTCCGCGCGCCATAGGTACATGACAGACGAGTAGAAAGGAAACAAAATTCGGAAAAAAGAAGTTAGCCACGAAGCATGCATCGATGAACATTACTGTACGTAATTATTGTTGTGGTCAGAGAATTCTTCAGAGGAACTTGATACTTGGACCTGCTGTTGACGGTGTATCGGTGTCTTTTTCTTTGGCGGAATTTTCTCAGTACCGTTACTTGAATCATTGACTGTAGCTACAGCTACAATATAATTTCATGCATTTGTTAAATATAATCCCCCGATATAAAATCTTACTATTCTATTCATGCAGCTGATGTACTGAGTGTTTTCTAGCCGCAGGTTATATTCACATATAAATAGTTATGTTTCAGGATCGCCTCTATCTAATAGTAGAAGCTCATAACTCATGAAACCGTAGAGATTTATAAGTACACAAATAATGATTATTTGTGGACTACTATGAATAATTTCCTAGAGAGACTACCCACCTTTGTCCACGGAGGAATTAGATTCACGGAGCACATCATGAACGAGTGGGGGTACCTGAAGCAGAGCTTGAGTCTTTGCCGTGTCGATTCTATTCTTTTTACATCGATAGGATTGCTTTATCATTTTTGCAGTTTTCTCAGGCCCCCTGGTTACGTCAGTAGTATAAGCATATTCCTCTGTTCTCAATGTCTCCAAGCGAGTCAATGCTTCTTTATACGTCTCTGGAGAATAATAATATTGTGAAAATTTCATGGCAACTGATTTAAATAATTGAGTTTATTTTGAGGCGGGGACTTATTGGAATTTGAATCTAAGGTCACATGTAGCTCACTTGCATGTCCCCTCAAATCTACTGCATGCTTAGGCCAATCAATTGGCGGTGGCGCACACTTTTCAACAAGCGCATGCATCTTTGCTGCTTCTTCTTCATCGTCATAGGGCGGTGGCATAAATACTCCGACGCATTGTCCACTCTGATGATCAAACTCAATCCATGTCGATGGAAGTATATCAATGTCTACTAGTTTCGAGCTTTTCTTGCTCGTTTCGATGAACTGTACTAACTGGAATGGGTACGTTGCAACTTTGGCCATTTTTTACACAATCTGAAATGCATGTAACAATCCAGTCAAATTATGGGCTTGGATCGCCAACTTTACAAGATGCAAAGAAAAAATGTCGTTACGTTAGTATATATTTTTTCTCAATTCAAAATGAACTTATACCTTTCACTTCCAGAACGGTTAAACCAAATTATATATGAGTGTGAATCATTTTTTTTTAGCATTATTACGCATCCCGTGAAATTGCAATTGAGAATTCGAGAATTTCGAGTTGGGCTTCGAACTATACCTCATCGACGCGATAAACGTGGTGCGATGAAGCTTACTTTTTTTTCAATTTAAGAAGCACGGTGATGCTTACATACTACATTTGGATGAGCAAATCACTACCTTTTTCGGCGTACGTACAATTCAGGTGTATTGGACGTACCTTCCCAACCAAAAGTGACTTTCACCGACAATATTGCATACTTAATAAGATATAAATCTGAACAAAATCAACCACAATAAAGACGACAAACAAATTGATTTTCAATATTAATAATGCCAAAAACCCTCATCAATCAATTGTTTAAACAAAACATTGTTCAACGAATTTTCAGAGAATGTTCTTTTTTCGCATGTGAAATGAATTCGTTGATTTTTCTGACTACACACGAATATTTGAAGAATTCTCGTACCATTTTGGATATGTTTTCCTAAAAACGTTGTACATTACAGTTAAGAAGTTTCCGGGGCGTTAAACGAATAGATTCGAAAATACAGCCTTTACAAATTTTCGAAAACTGAAATTTCAAAATGCTCAGAAAATTCTTCAAAGATTTATGTGTATTATAAAAATGAACGAATTCATTGCATACGACAAAAAAAAAAAACATTCTCTGAAAATTCGTTGGACAATGTTTTTTTTAAACAATTTGTTCATGATTTTAGGGCATTATCATTATCTAAAATCAATTTTCTTATCGTCTTTATTGTGGTTGTTTTTTTCAGATTTTTATCTCATCATAAAGTATGCAATATTGTTGGTAAAAGTCACTTTTGGTTGGGAAGGGCGGTCCATACTAACGTCACGGCATTGCAGTTGAAGACAACGCGAAAGACGAGACTTTGCAGGTTAGGTTACAAACACATGCCGGTAACGAGATGAAAATATGTACGTTTGCGGTGAAATGAGATGCATCTGTCGACAGTATATTTTACAACAAAATGGTAATCATTGATTGGCTTACCTGTTTTACGAAGGCAATTACACACGGCGGTTGTCGTTTCATCAATTGTCAGGTAGTAGAATCAACAGTCGAACAAAATGGCTGCGCAAGCGGGCGCGCACGGCGTGTCGTGCCCTGCCCGACAGAGCCCGAAGCTAAGCGATGATACCCGATCTCGACCGCGAGTGGGAATGACGATAGAATCAACGTTTTAAATTAATTTTTTTTGTTTTTTTTTTCAATAACCACGAATTATATTAATCACATATGCAAAAAGGGCATTGCATAAAATCGTTCCTCATTTTCGATGAAGCTCAAGATCACCATTTTACTTTCGATGGCCTGCAGGCTGTATGTTCTTTGGCCGGGGGACGGTTCGTTCTCAAGTTCCCATTGTTTTAGTATTTTGGAGTCACAGGGATATGTGAATAGCGATTTCTTTGTCCTCCACTTTCTTCCTGTGATTTCGATTACTCCGTCTCTCATGAATATTCGTTGAATTTCTATTATTTCTTGAGTATTGATTAACACATAATTATTGGGCGCAGTGGTTGTGAGAGTTACTCCTCGATACTTCAGTTTTGCTATCGAAATAATGCCATTGGCATCTACAGCGCTTTGTTTCAAGATTTCAATCTCTAGAGGTAATCTGACTTTTTCCTTATGAACGAAGAATGCTTCGTGAACTCTACGGCAAATTTGTGCCAATGGTCGGTTACCAGATCGCAGCATTCTCTTCAATTTTCCCAGGAGATTTTGAAAAGGAAATGCTGTGAATCTACTAACTGGGGCTTCCATATTTTCAACATCAGTGACTAAATGAATAAGATTGTGTACATTCATAACATGAGATTCTGCTCCATAATATTCTCGTGTTAGTAAAAAAAAGTTTTTCAAGTAGATTTTTACGTTATTCAGATAATTTTGTTTTGAACAAAGCGCTTCGGTGCATAATACTCTGCAAGAAACGTGTAGTAATAGAAAATGTTTGTATAATCGCAAACTTATGATATTTTTCAATATAATGGGACCACAATATAGCAGAAAAAATCTAAATTCCGTTGCTTTCCAATGTGCAATTTCAAAAATCGACCTTGGTTTTCGTTCAAATTCAGATGGTACTTGGGATCTCAAGTGTTTCATTCGATTCGAGAGTCTAAGTTTATCGAATGGGCTGATTCGGAAGTTCAAATTACCTTGTAACCAGAAATTAAGTAGTTTTTTCATAACGCCTAGACAGCATAGATGCATGAAATCGAGGATGAACGTAAATATCATGTTAATATTAGGTATTAAACGCGTTAGCGGCGAAATTCCAGTATGGTGTTCCCGTTGTTCTCTTGCACGAAACGTATCGTTAGATCGCTCGGGACATTCTGTTGAGCTATATACAACTCTCCTGTTACAACATTCACCATATACAGTACATCTTTCACACGCGGCATAGCCACCATGTCCTTTGGTACATTTGATGAAAGTTCGAGCTGGAGTATCAGCGATAAAACATTTGATTTCTACTTGGAAAGTTCTTCTACCAATTAAAAGGCCATTGTCTTGTAATAAATTCATTTCCTCGATAAATTGTTCCAAGTACTCATCTACGTTATTTGGTTTTTCCTCACCCGAATGTATAGCTACTGGAAAAGGTTCATAAATGTCTGGATCGAAATCTACTTTGCAGAGAATAGGCCAAAACTGTTTTGAACTAGATCTATATAAGGGTAACCCATCGACATTAATTTGCAGATTTATGGTATCGTCAGCGTGTAGTTCGCTATTTATGCAAGCTTTGAGGCCATCGGCAACTCCAAAGTACACAAATTCGGACGTATAAGCTCCATGACTATCTAGAAATTTTTGGATATTATATCTAGCTGATGTCGATTTTAAAAGAGTTTTAGCTGTCTTTGGCAGATCTACCAATAATCTTCGTCTTAATATCAGTATAAGTTTGTCTAGATGTGATTGGCGTATATTGCACTCTATAGCCCATTTTCTTAGCTCTTCTATTTCTGGATCTGCGTTCTCGTAATCCTCTAACTCTTCTTCACTTTCATCGTCTTCGGGATCCTCGACATCCAAATCGCTATCTTCTCCGCAGCTGTAGTATAACTCATCCACTTCTAGTTCTTCTTCGTAATCGCTGTCATCTTCTACCTCTCTTTCCTCTCGCTCTTCTTCATTTTCATATTCTGTGTTTGCTTCCTCACGGTCCTGTTCATCTTCATATTCTACCTCTACTTCATATTGTTTTTGTTCACTTTCATATTCTTGGGCCTGCTCATGTTCATTTTCTCTCTCTGGCTCATACCTTTCTCCGCTCTCGTGCTCATCCTGTGCCATCTGAACATCATCGTTACTTCGAGATGAACTAGGCCCAGCTGTGTGAACTTCTTCGCCGAAATCCATATTTTCTGTGTGATGAAAATCAAAATGCAGTTTTTTTCATATTCTAAGGCCAGACCGTAGTGAAACTTGACCAAAAACTAGCTTTCTTCAGTACAAAATTATGGTATAAAAGGTTGGATTCTTCAAAGCATACCTGATTTGATCAATTACGGTATTACATGTAGCTAAGAAACAATTTTTATCTGCCTGCGAGGAAAGTTGGCACGATGGATTTGGCCAACTCCTATCGCAGCCTAATTTAGGGCCAGCGATGAAATTCTTTTAAGAGCATATACTTACAATAATATGGAAAAAACAGTGGGTATTTTTGGATCCACTCTTTTAAAGCCATTACACGTGCTAAAGAAACCGAATTTCAGGCAAGATTTCAGGCCAATTCTACTAAGGTCATCATCAAAGAATGTGAAAATAGTACATTTCGTCACGACTATGGAAAGGCTTTTTTGGCGAAACGAGAGGTTTGCGGCACGAGCCGAAGGCGAGTGCTGTAAGGAGTTGAGCCAAAAAGCCTTTACGCATGAGTGACGATTAATATTTTTCATCACGGAAGCCGAGAAATCGCGACGAAGTTGCGATTTTAAGGTTAGAGTGATGAAAAGATTATTCCAACCCAATTTTTGAAAATGTATTAACTTGAGTAGTAACAGTAACTGCAGCATTTGTGACACTGAAAATTGAGACTTGTTTTTAATAAGGTCAGCATGGAACAAATTAAAATTAATGAAAAGTGTACCTGTACAATCATCGGCATCGACGTCGCTTCGCGAATTTGAGGCAAGTTCACTTACTGCCTGTTGAATGGCGCGAAATTTTCGCATCCTTGATCGCGAGGATTCGTTGGCCGCCCGTTTACGAGGTTCCATCGTTCGTACGATTATGAAACACTTCAGTTTTGTTCAAAGTCCCTGTACTCCAATCTTGAATCGGGTTCAACCGCTTCAACGATGATTAGGTTATAATATGGTTAGAAGATCTCGATTCTCGAATCTCGACAAACCGCAGTATCGAGAATTCAGCGCATGGGTACTCAATTCTATGGTTCATGTCAGTGTTTCCCGCGCGGGGGCTAGGCTGGCAGTCCACAAGATAACCAAACTTCTTATAACCTCGAATATCTCCCGCCCCACTGACGCGAACCTGATCGGGCCCAGAATGGGTAAATCTAGAACAGCCGGCCACGGTCGCCCCTGACACGGCTCTGGCTAGGAATTCTAGACTAGCCCTGCCCGAGTCGGCGCTAATCTGTCACATGGAAGGCCGTATCAAATTTTCACTAGGGTAGCTGTGTCCATTACAGACCTGTTGTATCTCTCAGGTGTTTCATTTAGTTCATGTACTGTGACGTAGCTCCCGTCTTAACCCTCGACCCAGCCGGAGTACTAGGGAGGAGGGAGGAGCCAGTATACTATTATTTATAGTAAGGACCTGAGATAGCTAGGTTATAATGCGCGAACCAATTCTAAAGCAATCCGAGTCCTGGATTGCCGCCGGTGCAGCTCAGTACCGCGGAGAGGGGCTGGATTAACTGAGGATTGACGGACTCAGGCAAATAATCACTCGAATGGGTGTGGTGTATAAAAAAATAACAAAATTTATTGAGTAATCGGTGGGGTATATCCCCTCGAGTTCGGGGTGGGTCAGCATCGTGTAAGGGCGACCTGCCACCCGTAAATGGCGAAATTAACAAAGCAACAAGGTAAAATTCAAACAAAATAACCAAAAATATAAACAATATGAAAGAAACAATAATAAGAAGGCCCTGCGGGTGAAAGGGAAAAGGCTAAGGTCTCTGGGGACAGAAACCCGCCCCAGGGTCGGGTCGGGTGGTTATTAGACCACCCCCTAACCGAATTTCTATTTACAATTTGTTCCACCCGTTATAATGGACCTGATGGGTCTGACTCTTTACATCTAACTTAACTCTAACTCTGCGTTTGTTTGATACCACCCGTGTGTCCTCAAATGACCTGACTGACTCGACACAACAACCGAACGAACACTACCAGACTCGAAAGTGAGACAGATGACCGCTTCGGACTCTAACCGCCTCGCTCGCACTTATGGCCGAGCGTATATGCTCCGCGAGGGAATGACAAAACGTACTGAAAACTCGAATTTCACCCCACGTAGGGAATCAAAAAGCAAACGGAAAACACCCCCTCGAAAGTGGGACACTGGCCACGACCTACCGACTCGGGATTCGGCAATGGACCCAACAAAATGGAAATAACGGCGTCGTGGCCGTACGGGCGAACCGGAATGGTGCACCGCGACTAACGGGCTTCCAATTCAAAAAAATGGGCTAAAGAAGCTGAAGCTTACCCTGCTCAGTCTCCTCAACAGTCCCCGCTGGGGTGGATGTCCGTAGACAGACCCGCGAGGGTCACAGAAATTAACTTAATTCCCGCACAGGGTTCCGAAAATATCCAAAAATGCCCGAAGGCCTAAACCAAACGCAATTGAACGTACCCGGGCCCGTGCGAGCACGAGGCCGGGCGAACGCAGAGTGCCGGATACCAAAATGGCCGCCGCTAGGGCGCGTTATCGATTATCGATTATCGGAGATCTAGGTGCGTGAGGGTGCGTAGGACTGCGTAGTCAGCCGCGCGTACTGGCGGGATTTTCGAATCCCTCTCGTGGCCTCCAGGTGAGGACGTGGCTCTTTGTGTTCTTCGCGTCGGCGGGAATCTCCTCCACCGACTAGTCCCCCGGTGCTTTTCCGTCCTTGGCCACACGTAAGGTCAGTCCTGGGTCCTTCCAGGGTTTCTGTAAGATTTACCCCATCGGGGTCTTGAAGATGGGTCAGCATCGCCCCGCTCAGGCATGTCCGCCAGCCAAGTCTCCCACATAAGAGAAAGGTTTTGGGAATGGAACGAAGAAATATCAGAAAGTTGGTCTCAGGTCAGAGTCGACCACGGTCACCTCTCGGAGTCAAATAAGCCTCTGGGCTACTAAAATCTTCCCGGCGGGGATTCTTATCTATTTCCCTGCGTAAATATGCCGCCTTAGGGTTCAGGAGTCTTATGTAACGCTGCAAATCCATTTGCAACGTTACAGTACATATGGAGGACACGGCTCGATATAAATTCCCTTTTCTTTTGCGAGTTTATACTGTAACGGAATCCGCTGTGCGCAAGCGCAAAACACCCGCGCTGCGGACGCATCTTCAACATCTGACGCCAGAGTGGGACGGTTGACGACGACCACGCCGACGACCGTCACCCAGGGCTATAAAAGGGACGGACTCACGACTCTCGAGAGCAGTCGTCGCAAAGAGCACGCTGACTCCCGTAAACTCACTTAAATTGTAAGAGGCTATCGCCCGTCTTGGGGATAGACCTGAATTTAGAGTCAATTTGAACTTAGAAATATTCTAGCCCAAAATTGGTAGATTTATTATACTTAGAAAATTTTACTTAAATTTTCAATTTGAAGAATTATTAAATAGAAATTCTGATATCACTCGAGAGAGTTAAATTCAAGGTAACTGACCAAAGCAGGCAGTTGGCCTAATCTTAATATTGACATTCAGTCCTATGTTGTCGAGACACTCACAATAAGCAAAACGCAAACAAAGGCTCAAGGCCAAGACATAGAGTTAGGAGATACGAAATATCCGCTATTCAAATAAATCAATTGTATTAGAAATTAAGTATTAACTCAAATTATCATATAATTTTCTTTTATTACAAATTTTGTTTAGTTAACTTCATTTCATTGAAGGACCTCTAAATCAAAATCCTACCATTTTCTTTATTTTGTTTTGTTGAAATGATTTCTTGAGATCATTAAATCTTATTTTCTATTTAGGAAATTGTTTCTTTCTCTGATTAATTTATTCACAATTCAACTCCTCAAATCTCTCCTACACCAATGCAGTACTAGTGTGCAATACACTCGGATCTGTGATACCTTTACCTAAATCAGTACGAGTGTGCAATACACTCGGATCTGGACTTCCCTTTCCGAATGCAGTACTAGTGTGCAATACACTCGGATCTGTGATACCTTCACCTAAATCAGTACGAGTGTGCAATACACTTGGATCTGGACTTCCCTTTCCTAACGTGCAGTACTGGTGGGAATCCACCCGGATCTGACTCAAAATCCTATCTGAAGCAGTATTAATGGGAATACATTAAGATCTGTCTAACCTCACTCCCAACACCTGTATTTTGTTTTGATTTTCCACAAGCGCAGTTCATTAAAATCTTTAAACTCTAGACAACATTACTTACAAAAAGAACAACGAACTCACAACTGAGACCAATCCCTACGATTTACCAATCATGGATGAGTCAAAAAGTTGCAATACACATCCCCATTTAAAAATTATCTCCCATTATCGCACCTCAACTTTTTAATCTTTTTTCCTGTGATATTCTCGACTAGGTTTATATACTCTACAAAACAGTTATAGACTTCATTTTTTGCTTTAATAGTATAGACTTTACCGACTTTACTAAAATCATCTATTATCGTTAAGAAGTATTTTTCACCCAGAAATCCTTCTGTACTGTGAGGGCCATTTACATCAGCATGAACAATCTCGAGTATATCCTTTGCTCTGTATCTATTATTTTCGAAGCTTAAATTATGCATTTTATTTTGTACACATGTACCGAACTTCAAATAATCATCTTCAAATTTTCTAGGTATACCCTCAACTAAGTTATTTTGACATAACATATCCAAATACTTGAAGTTCACATGTCCTAATATTCTATGGAATTTTTCTTCCAAGGTCATTTTATTTTCCATACTACTACATGTATAACTTTGTCCTGCGTTGACAAAACTCCTAATCTTGTATAGATTAGGTATTTACTTTATTTGCTACCGCAATTAACTCATTATTTTTATTCAATATTTTTGATGTATTTCCGACGGATATTATTTTATTTGAGTCTGTTACTCTGCCAAAACTGATCAGATTTCTATCCATCTCAGCAACAAGAAGGACGTTCTCCATTTGCACCTCGACCTTCCTTCCATTCACTATGAAATTGTTAATTACTTCACCGACTCTAGTGGCTCTCAAAATTCTTCCATCACCTACTTTAACCTTTATGGGTTCCTGTAACTCCTGGGATTTTGTATAATAATCTTCATTATTGATAATATGATCAGAACCTCCGCTATCTAATACCCATTCGACTTCATTTTCGCAATTGTATACCTCACTGTTATCTAATACATGGTCTACCTCTGTACAAAAAGTGTTGCTCTCGCCGTGACTGCTATTATTGTAACGTGGTCCCATGTGTTGACCTCCTCGTTGTTGCCAACTGCCACCGCGTCCACGCTGTTTAGATCCTCTGCCTCTCCCCCAGCCGTTTGAATTGAAATTTCGCTGTTGCGAAAACGACTGGTTGCGCGCGCCTCCTCGCGCTTGCTGCTGTCCTCCTCCTCTCGCACCTCGCCATGAGCTTCCAGAGGACTGCGGGCTTGTACATTCGTACTGTACATGTCCAGGCTGATTACACTTATAGCATGTTCTGTCTTTGTTTCTCTCACTCTTGAAGGCATTTGCACTGCCAGTACGACTCTTACTACTCAAGCTTTCTTCTTTTTCTTTTTCTTCGAACATTTTAATTTTATTTTCAACAAAGTCGACCGTTTGATCTTCCTCCTTCAAAACATCAATAAGATCACCTATGTGACCTAATGAACTAGGCAGAGTTCTCAGCAGATAGTTTAATTTTTCTTTTTCAGGAACTTTTGCACCGGCATTTCTCAATTCGATTATTAGTTTTTCGAAATCACTGAAAAATTCACTGCTTTCCGTATAATCTTTTAATTTTAGTTTCTCCAATTTATTTCTTACGCAGATTTGTAGAGCTGTAGATTCTCTCAAGAACATTTGATCCAATTTCTTCATCAATAAATTCCTTTTGTCGGTTAGAAAGTGCACTATATATATAATTTGTTGCTTTCAGTTCTGCGTCATTCCATGCAGCTTCATTGTCCGCTTGTCCCCTCTCACGTTTAACCACTTCATCACACTTTTTCATTTTTCGAAACACTAGTACTCTTTCCTTCCACGTGCTGTAATCCTGGCCATCGAATACAGGTAACAATACTTTTACCTCGTCGGCCATGTTGTCTTCTTCGCTGGCTTTCTCGTGCGAACTTTCTCGACCACCAAATATCAAATTTTCCAGAATGAGGACTTTTCCGGCAATTTCCACAAACCTCTTTTCAAATTCTTTTCGCCTAATTTGTTCTTCATCAACATACAGCTTCTCCCCTTTGTTCATCCTCTGATTTAAACATTTTCCGAATTACAGCCACGTGTTTGCCAAAACCCCACTTGCACGAATCCGGGTACAACAACTTCTTTCATTTTATTTTTGTTTATTTAAAAAAAAACACGCTCTGCTAACATGTTAATTTCGGATGTGGTTTCATACGTAGAAATAAATGGTTTACATATATTTATTTATATGAGAGTAAATACATATTTATTTTGTATGAGAAGGGCTTCTGTACAGTTTACATGCTTCACTGCTAATGTTCTATTGTAGACTGACCGCTCAGACTTTAGTCAGTGCTGTGCGGTCATCTCACACACACATACATGATACATACAGTGAGAATCTGGTCAAACTTTCCACTCAGTCACAGCCTCCTCGGTACACTCTGAGATTTTCGTCTGTTTTCGCAGGCTGGCCATCCCCGGTTTTTGGTTCGAGCTACAGCTGATGATAGATAGCCATCAAACACGGACGCCCATGCTATCAAATAACCGCGTCAACGGTGACAGTTTAGGTTATGATTGGTTCTCTTCCCCAATTTTTCACGCACCCACCCATGACAGTCTAGGTTAAAGATTTTCTGCGCGTTGAAAGTTAATCAAAAAGCTTGAAATCCTGATAATTATTCGGAATTCCGAATTTCCAGTCTAACATAACCTAAACTGTCACCGTTGACGCGGTTATTTGATAGCATGGGCGTCCGTGTTTGATGGCTTTCTATCATCAGCTGTAGCTCAAACCAAAAACCGGGGATGTCCAGCCTGCGAAAACAGACGAAAATCTCGGAGTGTGCCGAGGAGGCTGTGACTGAGTGGAAAGTTTGACCAGATTCTCACTGTGTATATAAGTAGGTATTGTATCCTAAATTTATCCCATTCTCAACAGAGTTGATGAAAAATGAAAATAAAGATTGGGATCTATGGAAAAATTCAAGACCAAAATGAAGTTGATACATGGAGAATTAGTCAAGTTATTCGTTTTTGAACCAACAATAGTCTGAGGGTGAGAAATTCTTCATTAAGAAAAGGCAAGTTCAGCCTACTCAAACACGATGAAGGAATTTTTTTTCATAGTTTACCATTGACTTGTCTGTGATTGAGACATCTCTAAATAGCTAGAGTGACAGAAAATTGATATTGCGTTTTTTTTTTAAATTTTGTATTATGCGCGCGTTTTGGGTAGTTCTGTCCCATTATGCGGCGTCAAGAACGTCACACGCCTCCAAAGCATTGTGTGCTGGTGCACCATCGTGTGAGAACCAAATCTCTTCCACTTCCAAATTGGCATCGTCGATAAGTTGTGCAAGCGTTTTCATAAGGAACTCCCGGCAATTATAAACGGCCGAGAAGCTTCGACGGGCCAAACTAGAATGAGTAGGTCTTAATTACTAGCCGGTTGAATAATAATACAAATCTGATGGATAAAGGCCCGAACGCACTAGACGGCAGCGGACGGCAGCGGACGGAAGAAAACAGTAGCTATCACTCAATGCATCAACAAAGTATTGTTGTAATCATACTTCTGAAATAACGAATTTGATGATAGCCACTGTTTTCTTCCGTCCGCCGCCGTCCGCTGCCGTCTAGTGCGCGCCGAGCTTAAACCTTCCGTTTTTTACATTTTTGTTTTAGAATATGAGTATGACTTTGAACTCACCAAAACGTTTTTCCGTATTCCAGCCCACAAATTCAGGCTGAATCTGACTTGGAACCCACGCACGGATTTCGCGTGTGGGTTCTAGAATTCCCAGATGTGGAGGTTGTGGAAATTAGACGTCCCCTCACGACCGAAAGTGGATTCGTCAGCAAAGAATATTTTCCGTCTGAAATCCGGATCGTTCGCGTTCTGTGCCACCAACCACTGACAGAGCACGAGACGACGTGGATAGTCTCCCGGCTGCAGACCCTGCATCCTGAAGTAATGATAAGCGTGCATCTTTTCGTCCATGCAAATACGCTGCGCCGTGGAATAGCTCGTATCATAGATGCGCGCGACTTCGCGTGGGCCCAGAGTGGGATCATCTTCGAGGGTTTGGCGGACCATTTCTTCAAGTTCAGGCACGCATGCGGTTCTTCGGGAACCGGTTTCTCGTTGAATAATCATGTACTGCCGTGAAAAGTTTGTTTGTGAACAAAAATGATTGCTATTGTAAATAAAGTTCATTAGATACCCTTCCACAATCCTACTCGTTTGTCCATGCATTCGTCTGATTCGCTCCAATTGGGATGAAGTTTACTTTTTAGAATTATTTTCAGAAGGGTGGCGGCATCAATCATGATCTAGCACAAAATCTGATGTTGAATTATCTCACTTGGATGCACACTCGAATGCATCTTCATAGCTATGAAATGTTCTACACGGTCGTTCGCAAAACTACGATGACGATATTATTCTGAATCAAGCTCAGAGATTTATAAAAACAAACTTTACACATCCATACAGTCGAAACGATACGTCAGGTCACAGTATTCTGATCGCTGATAGATTTCAAGACAAAATTAGAAATTTCGACGGTTCCTTTCTTTCAAGCAAACGTCATTCACGTGACAGATCAACTTCCATGAGAGATACGTATACGTATAACGCGGATCGTACCGCACAAAAATACGGCCAGGACGACCGAAACCAGGCTGCGATCTACCTCAACACCCAGAACTACAGTGCGATCGACCCGGATGACCGAAATTATGGTTCGAACGACCTGGAGATCCGGAACTACGGTCCGATCGACCTGGACGTCGAGAACCAAGGTCTATTCTACCTCGACATCCGAAACTACGATCCGATCGATCCAGACGCCAGGAATCGAAGTCCGATTGACCTGGACACCAACAGCCACGTCGGACCGGTCCCAGACCGCGGAAGCCACGGTTCGATGGACCTGGACGTCCGGAACCAAGGTCCGATCGATCCCTGGACATCAGAGACTACGTCTAATGGGACCCGGACGGAGAAAGCCACGGTCCGATCGAACTGGACACCAAGAACTACATCGGATTGGACCTGGATATCATGAGCTAGATTCAGATTGACCTGGACTGCAAAAACCACGGACAGGTCCCAGACGGCAGAAGTCCTGATCTGCTCGACCTGGACGGCAGGAACCAGCGTCCAATCGACCCGGACTCCAAAATCTACGTCGGACGGATCCCAGACGGCGATAGCCACGGTCCGATCGACCTTGACGTGAGGAAAATCGGAAACTACTTTGGATGTGACCCGGACGGCGGAAGCCACGGTCATGTCGACCTGGACACCAGGAACTACGTCGGATGAGACCTCGATGAGGGAAACCACAATCCGATCGCCTTGGCCTTTCGGAACTACCGATCAATTGAAAGAATAATGATGAATGCGGGTGCCACGGCGCACTGCCCAAAGTTCGCTCTCAAGCCGGCACTATCACAGTCCCGGAGAGGCGCTCTGATTGGTTAATTGCCATCTTAAATAACTCGAGAACCGTTGGTCCTAGAGAATTTCCGTAAAGGAACTTTCGTCTCAGAATTTGATAAGGAACCTGCCAGTTTCCGCTGTCACCGGAGTTCTGAATCACCCTGTATATCTATAAATGTATGATACAGAAGGGATAGAACGGAGAAAGAAAACACAGTAATTGAATATAATTAAAATGAGAACTGGAGAACAACAAGGTATGCGAATTTGTAATTGAGCTACTGTTGTGGACTTAGCTTTGTTGAGGTCGCGTAAACGGGTGAGGAGTGCGTCCGTAAATTTATGTTGAAGATCCTGCTCACCTTCGTAATAACCGATGCCAGACGTTTAGACTTTGGAGTTAGGTTCACGGGTTACACGTCTTTATTTACTATCTATTGTCTTATTATTATAAAGCAAAGTTCAAGAAAATCAAAGTGTTCATAAGGTAGGAAATTTATGGATCATACAGGGGGTCCCATCTTAAATTATACAGCTGAATATCTTGGAAAGCAATAGTTATTCAGAAAAATGTTTCATATAAAAGTTGTTTCGTATCGAGGGGTACAGATACTGATGATATTGGCTTCTCTCCAAGTGGAAGCGCCAAGGTGATATGAAGGTGAACTGCGTTTTTTAAAATGGAATCGTATGTATATTATTTATTCATCCGATCGGGCGTTAAATTTTACATCATATAGCACTGGCATGTGATTATGCTATAATGAATGGTTCCGGAGATATTCCACTATTTCCAAAGATCATTTGAGCGTTCATGTTTGAGCGTGTGTGTGTATGTCGATCGATGTACAATCACCATGAAGAATTGCCTAGATGTTCGAACACATTACCTTCCTGGTTGATACACAATTGCAGCCTATTTTTGAAACTTTCAATTGTTTTGAGAAGGACAGTACTCGGTTTACTCCTACAGACGTTTCGTATACGGTTTTTCATATTTGCTGCACTAGTTGGCGCCTTGGAAAGAACTTGATTTTTAATAAATCCCCAGAGTAGAAAGTCTGGGCAGGTCAGACCCGGAGATCTTGCAGGCCATCGCTCGGGTCCACCACGACCAATCCAGTGATGTTGAATAGTAGCGTTTAAATAATCACGCACAGTCGCACCCCAATGGGCTGGCGCACCATCACGTTGATACCGCATTCGGTATCTGGTATGCAGATCAACCTCCTTCAATAATATTGGCAATGCATCACGAAGAAATCTCAGACGTGAACGCTCAAATGATTTTTGAAAATAGTGGAATATCTCCGGAACCATTCATTATAGCATAATCACACGCCAGTGCATTTTGATGTAAAATTCAACACCCGATCGGATAAATAAATAATAAACATACGATTCCATTTAAAAAAACGGAGTTGACCTTCATATCACCTTAGCGCTTCCACTTGGAGAAAAGCCAATATCATCAATATCTGTCCCCCTCGATACAATAGTACATTGTTTACCGATCGAGAAAACTTTCGCCTCGGTGTTCAACTTCATACTCGGCGCGCAAACGACAGTTTTATCCGAGGTGAACATACTATTTTCTTCAACATCGGAGCGGAATCAGTGAGTTTCCATCCGCAAACGAGGGCCGGCAATCGACTGGTTTCCATCCTCGTTTGCAGATGGAAACTTGCTGGTTTTTCTCGCTCGGTAAACAATGTACTATTCTTCAACAGAGGAGCGGAATCGGCGAGTTTCCATCCGCAAACGAGGGCCGGCAATCGACTGGTTTCCATCCTCGTTGGCGGATGGAAACGGTTTCACTCCGCTGTTGAAGAAAACAACTTTTATAGGAAACATTTTTTAAGATAACTAGAAGATATATATTATTTCACTTATAGAAGTGAAATAATATATTTAGATATGTCATATGTGTCCTTTGCACTGATACTAATATTCGATTCAGGGTGTTGCAGGGCAGCGGGCATTTTTTGAATCGATCGCAGTGCCGTTGTGGTGTTAGTTTTTCGAACTACTCCACCAGGGACGAAATCGTGCCAAACATACATGGTATGAAGAGGGAGGGCCCCTTTCGCGAATATTGCGAATTTCTCCCAGTATATGCTATTAGTGAAACTGGTTATTGGATCTAAATTTTTGTGCGTCTGTGAAACAAATTTTGAAAAACTAGATAAATGAACAAACGAAATCGTTACCGATTGATTATTGATTCACTTATCGAACGCAATTGAACTTATTTGTCACGTACAGAAAATACAATGTGATTGTGTTCTTCTGGAATGATTCCGATAATCCTTCTACATTCTACCAGTTGCCGTGCCCGAAAACTGTAGTGAGCCAGAGAACAGGACCACAGATTTGACATTATACTCTGGATTCATATATTTCGCACCGCAAATAAACGCCTAAACTGACAGTTGATTTGATGTTCGAGGACAAAAAAAGATTGATAAGATCTTTTTACAAACATTATCTTCGTCGTAATCGATGTATTACATACAGTACTCAACGGTATTCGAAAAGTTCAATATTTCAGAATGAATGATTCAAATTTACCGCTAGAAAGTCAGGTGATCAAAAACGCTCTCCGATTGGTTTGAGCCACGGAGTCTGACGTCACTATGCCATATTACAGATAAAGGTGAAAGAAAAAGCATGGCATCAACGTCAGGTTACGTAGGTTAGACTAGTAAAGCGAGGTTAGGTACACCTTATGATGGCGCGCTAAAGAGACTGTTTCGAACGCTACAGGATTCGCCATCGATATTACATTATATATTCAGTAAATAGTACTTGAATAATCGTGTTGGACAATCCAAGGGAATCGTGGAATACCTATTTACGTCAGTCTAAGATGCCAATATTAGCGCCTACCCGAAATCTTTAGTCTCATCGGTCTCATCTCGCTCGGTTATTATTATTTAACGCCTCGTCATTATTATCAATAACCTGTATCTATGCCGAGCAAGACATCGCATTGATCGTCGAATGCCATTTGCTGGGATATCCAAATATTTTAATCTTTAGGACTTTAGCACATTCTCATAACGCTGTCAAAGTGCACAGCTTCGTTGACTGAAGAATTCTCAGCAACGACAGCTTTCAGCTGTGTAAATATATGTGACCATGTGTGACTATGTGAGTGAAATGGCTGGCGCCCTCGAGAATTTCTGGTCGGCTATGGGTTCTGCCAGCTGCATCGGCTAGTCACTAGTAGTGACATCTATCGGCGCTGAAATTTTCGCCTCCTAAATTCTCCCAAGTCAGACTTCTCGCAGACATGAGAGGATAATTAACCTAAAAGTACTATGATATTGCAGCGAATAAAATAATCCCCGATGATCCTCGAACGCCAGGAATTCTCTGAACACCGAAATGTGTCCGCAGTTGTTCTGCCCGGCAGCCATGTTTGTTGTGTCAGTGTGTGTATCCGTGTGTCATCATATTTTACTAATAGTTTATTATTACCGCAGCCGCGTTTTTGGCTAATCACAACTAATCACTGGCTACATTTACATCAAAGGAATCATTCCCACGTATCAGGTATTCGAAATATTATTGTATCAACGAGAATTTACAGGGCGAAAATCACTCGTAGGTGTGTACTGTGACGTGGTGTTAGGCAACCCGTCACGGGGTACTAGACCCAAAACAAAAACGGAGACACGTCAGGCGAAATAACTCAGGAAAAATGGCAAAACTATAATTAACTAGTCTAATTAGATTTAATTAACACACTTCGTATTGTTCCCTATCTCTGAGCACGTCTCTACACCCAACCGCCGAGGGAATCAACTGCCTTGGAGCAACAGCCAAGGTCACCAACCACCTTGGAATCACCGCTGAGGTTATCCTGACGCCGAAATTGCTGATCCTCGACAATCCTGAATCACCAACATCATAAAGCCACCAGGGTGTGACGAACTACCTAACAACTACAACCAGTCCCGTACCAGGGAAAAACTCTCGACCTCCCGATGGACAGTCGGCGTACAGGGATAAAGAAACATCCTCCCGCCGTCCTCCACCTGCAAACTAAATGCGATGGATGCCTAGGAGATGGCGTATACGGTTGCGTGTAAAAACGCCTTGTGAAGCCTCCCGTCCCGAAGCTTATCGACCAAGGTCGGACCATCTTTAACATCTACTTTCTTGGAAGCTGTAAAAACGTTCTTCGGAATTCTCCCGGAAAGAGTCCCGAAACAGACGTCCCTGTTACGTCTCAACTATAGTTTATCCTAACGAATATAATTTTTATAAATTACAATTTCTTTTGTTTTCAACTTCATTATTTTTCTATACATTCCAAAATACAGTCTAAATAGATAATGCGATAAACTATAATTTATAACCAGAATATAAACATTTTCTCCCTTAAGAAGGCGCCAAACTGTCGCGCCTGGGCCCATTCGGCATAGGCATAGTATTGGAAAGTTTAGGTAATAAACCTTAAGTGTCAAGTGAAACAGTGCAGGCCCCAGCAACACGTGTGCTGACCCTTAGAGTTTACCAAAACCCGTATAGTCAGTTCGTCGTAACTCCTCTCGTTATATTGAAAATTTTATAAGAACAAACAATAGCAATAACTAAAAGCATGACATATTCAATTATTGAATAGGGATTGAACAATACCAAAATTGATAGATATGAAAAATCAAGGCAATAGATTAGAAAGTAGATTATCAGAGTTACTAGCAATAGACTATAGGACGTGAAGGAAACCGAAGGACGCATTTCCGCATCTTAAGGCCTATTTTCTTTCATGGACCAATCATAGATCAGCGAGACGCCTGATTGGTTAACCGTCGAGCGGAGTAATACATGGTTTTGTTCAAAATGCGCTTCTTCGCATTTTCCGAAATGGAAACAGCGTCTTTCTTCCGTCAAGTCGCGAGGTGCGTGGTTGTACTGGCCCGAGAGCTAATATTGTTGAGCCAGAGTTGGTGTTCAAAAATCTTTTATAGTGACGACCCAAAGACTCAAGTTCTCGTAAAACAAATCTAAATTCAGTTCAATTTAAAATCAAAGTTAATTAACAAAAGTTAGAGTTGCTGTCCCAAAATCTTTTATAGTGACGGCCCAAAAGATTTTAGTTATTAACAGAGATTTTAAATAGCAGCGTCAGTGCAGAGACACAAAAACAATACAAACAAATCCAAACTATAGTTTCATAAATAATAACCTAATAAATAAGAATTAAACGAATCCAAATAAGTGCATTACAAAGTGAGACCAACCGGTCAGGTGAGAATAATTATAAAAGCCATTTTATCCAAGTTCAAACATATTCCACTATAGCCAATTTAATCAGGATAGACCTAAATTCATTGTACGTGCCATATCATTTGCCACATATTATTGTTCTCCAAACTTCTATTATATGCATTCATACGTATAACATCATAATCTGTGTAATAGACCATAGGCGTATTTAGATATTAAGGACATTTAGAGAGAGAGAGATTTGCATATACGAGTACACAAGATAATATCCCTCACTGTTTCAATTGACTTTACATTTAATCTTAACCAAATCAATGTTTTCTTTAATTGATAATTTTTCGAATTCTTTAATGATTGTTTAATCTTTGTGAACCGATCATACTTAAAAATAATCGTTTTCAGAATATATTATGATTTTACCAGTTAATTTCAATATTCTTTTATTCCTTTACTGATTAATTATTTAACTCCAATCCCCGATCTAACTTCATTTCATAGTAAGATCTATTGGAGCGGTCCTGTACTGGGCTGTACAACTAACGATCCCATATACCGACTTATCGAAAGGTAGGTCTTTTATTATTGATACCCTTGATTACGTGAGACCATAATCTCAGACTGATTATTTATTAGTCACCGCTCGGACTCACCCTCACGTGACATCCCGTTGTACATTTTATTCCTTCACGAGCGAGGCCTGACTGTGCCCAGCGTGACAACTACCAGAAGATGCACTTCACTGCTGCTTGAAAAACCTATGGAGTCAACATCGATGGAGAAATTAGCGGACGAATCCCTTAAAGACTCTCCGCCTATTATTTTGTGGCGAGCGAGATCCCGCTGTAGATCCAGCGCCGGGGAAAACAATATACAACGACAGCCGTAGTTAGGGAGCTGGGTGCCATTTTGGTATATGATTTGTTCATGTTTCATATCGATAGGGATGAAAGTTTAGATCAATACGAATCGATTTAGTCGTTGACTGAGGTCCGATGTCGTTGCGTTTTTGAGTTATAGCGCTTCAAAAATGTAAGAAAAAAATGATGTGCTAAATCATTTGTTCATGTCTGCCTCTTTGACTGATGGTCAGAAGTATGTTCAAAACGATGAAAATCGAAGAGGCAGACATGCAGGGCTCTGCATTATCACGGGACGTAACTGTGAAAATGTAAAAAAAAAGCTCTACTAAATCATTTGTTCATGGTTCTAGTTGCGTCCATTCGATTCATTAGGACTACCCGAATACGAAAAAAAAAATGGCAGACATTTTGGTCACTGATTTTGAGCTGTACGATTTTTTGAAGTTCACGCGGAATTAAGGGAAAAGCAATGGAAGTGAAATCTTTTGTGGAAAATTAACTTTCCTGGCCTGGTCCTGATGTATGAGTTGATGTGCCTGTCTCCAACTTCTTATCAGTGAGAGTTCTCGCCGGGCTTTTATTGAGGCACACGATCCACACACGGTACTAAATTCATTTTAGAGTAAAAAAAAACCGATTTTATTCAATTTATAATGTACACGGCGCTACATTATATACATACAGGGAATTTCTGAGGAAAGTAGCCATCCTTACTATAGGCAACCCAAAAGACGACCCCAGATTGAGTCTACGCCTTTGGCTGCTACAAAACTGGAATGGGGGATCCGGGAGAGTGGACTAGCAGACGGCTCTCTGTCAAACGTCGCGGTAAAAGTCAGGTTAGGAAGACAATGACATCGGCACCGATATTAGAAAATGAAATGTAAATCAACAAGTGAGTGAGTTGTGAGTTGATTTCGCGAACGCGAATCGGATAATTATCTGTGAAAAAATTACCGTCAAGTAAACAGTTGATTCGGGATATCAACTTCGTGTTGTCAAGAAGCAGCTCATTTGTGTATTTGGTAAATTGACTTCGGTAAATAAATTTGAGCAGGTAGGTGAACGAACATTTATTTACAAAATAATTAGAAACGGGCAAGTACTCGTTCACCGTCGTATCGTCGATTATTTTGCAGAGTTTAGATTTGATGCAGGCTTCGTTGCGAGGCAGGCTTCGATGCGAGGCAGGCTTTGAGGCGAGGCAAGCTTCGAGGCGAGCCAGGATCTTAAATAAGAGGCAGGCTTCGATGCAAGGGAGGCTTTGGGACGAGGCACGCTCCGAGGCGAGGCAGGCTTCGTTGCGAGGCAAGCCTCGCCTCAAAGCTTGCCTCGCATCGAAGCCTGGCTTGCAACGAAGCCTGTCTCGTATTTGATCCTGGCTCGCCTCAGAGCCTGCCTCGCATCGAAGCCTGGCTTGCAACGAAGCCTGCCTCGTACTCAATCCTGGCTCGCCTCGGAGCCTGCCTCGTCCCAAAGCCTCCCTTGCATCGAAGCCCTCGTATTTGATCCTGGCTCGCCTCGGAGCCTGCCTCGCATCGAAGCCTGCCTCGTATTTGATCCTGGCTCGCCTCAGAGCCTGCCTCGTCCCAAAGCCTCCCTTGCATCGAAGCCTGCCTCGTATTTGATCCTGGCTCGCCTCGGAGCCTGCCTCGTCCCAAAGCCTCCCTTGCATCGAAGCCTGCCTCGTATTTGATCCTGGCTCGCCTCAGAGCCTGCCTCGCATCGAAGCCTGGCTTGCAACGAAGCCTGCCTCGTACTCAATCCTGGCTCGCCTCGGAGCCTGCCTCGTCCCAAAGCCTCCCTTGCATCGAAGCCCTCGTATTTGATCCTGGCTCGCCTCGGAGCCTGCCTCGCATCGAAGCCTGCCTCGTATTTGATCCTGGCTCGCCTCAGAGCCTGCCTCGTCCCAAAGCCTCCCTTGCATCGAAGCCTGCCTCGTATTTGATCCTGGCTCGCCTCGGAGCCTGCCTCGTCCCAAAGCCTTCCTTGCATCGAAGCCTGCCTCGTATTTGATCCTGGCTCGCCTCAGAGCATGCCTCGCATCGAAGCCTGGCTTGCAACGAAGCCTGCCTCGTATTCAATCCTGGCTCGCCTCGGAGCCTGCCTCGTCCCAAAGCCTCCGTTGCATCGAAGCCTGCCTCATATTTGATCCTGCCTCGCATCGAAGCCTGCCTCGTATTTGATCCTGGCTCGCCTCGAAGCTTGCCTCGCCTCAAAGCCTGCCTCGCATCGAAGCCTGCCTCGCAACGAAGCCTGCATCAAATCTAAACTCTGCAAAATAATCGACGATACGACGGTGAACGAGTACTTGCCCGTTTCTAATTATTTTGTAAATAAATGTTCGTTCACCTACCTGCTCAAATTTATTTACCGAAGTCAATTTACCAAATACACAAATGAGCTGCTTCTTGACAACACGAAGTTGATATCCCGAATCAACTGTTTACTTGACGGTAATTTTTTCACAGATAATTATCCGATTCGCGTTCGCGAAATCAACTCACAACTCACTCACTTGTTGGTTTACGTTTCATTCTCTAATATCGGTGCCGATGTCATTGTCTTCCTAACCTGACTTTTAACCGCAACGTTTGACAGAGAGCCGTCTGCTAGTCCACTCTCACGGATCCCCCATTCCAGTTTTGTAGCAGCCAAAGGCGTAGACTCAATCTGGGGTCGTCTTTTGGGTTGCCTATAGTAAGGATGGCTACTTTCCTCAGAAATTCCCTGTATATAATACATATGTATAGGTATGCCTCAACTGTCTACGGAGTTATAACGTTCTCGCTCTCTTCTCTCTAAAAAAGAAAGACAAACTATACAGTTATTTTATACCTGCGGGACAACAGATGACAGATTTAGAACCCGAATATTTGAAATACGTTTTTAAAATCGCAACTATCGATGGCTTATATGTAACATTAATTATTTTCATCAGCATTTTGAAGGCACAGAATTATTTGCTTATGGCCTGGCGCGAACGTGGAGTGAAAAAAAAAAAAATTTTCTAATGGTCTGCCTTTGGAAAATCAGAGGTCTGGATGTCTGCCTCTTCGATTTTCATCGTTCCAAAAATAATTCTGATCATCAGTCAAAAAGGCAGACATGAACAAATGATTTAGCACACCTTTTTTTTCTACATTTTTGAAACGCTGTCAATTGGAAACGCAGGGCTATCATAGTGGCAGACGCGGTCCTTGCGCTTTCTTATGGTACGAAGATCGATATTAATAGGGTCTGCCACATGAACAAATCATGTAGAAATTTTGGCACCCAGCTCCCTAACTACCGGAAGAGGGGTAAGCAGAGCACGAGCCTGGGGTTCTCCCTCGCCCCCCCCCCCCCCCCCCACTCACACCGCTTGACCGTACAGAAGAATTGAGAAGTCAGGTGACGCAATTAGGCCAATCAGGATAACCGACGCACCCCTACGTCTTACGAGGTGTCGGAGCGAGGAGCTCGCCTCGTCCTACTTGCTGATCATCGCCTCAATAGAGCAGACGTGTCTCCGAATTTCTTTCTATTGTGCCAATTTGATTTCGCTAACTTTAAGTTCTCTTTTCCCGTACCTTAAAAATCCCTTCAATCTCTAATAACTTTTCCTACCTTCCTGACGCTACGTACTATTATCTATTTCTTTTTAGTTTTTGTTTCCCCGCTACGACGTAGGTCGTTCCCGCTACGGCGTAGGCCGTTCCCGAATAGGCGAGCGTCTCCTGAAAACTTCCTTTTCTTTCATCCTACCTCTATCTCTACCTCATCCCGTTAGTGTGTAAGTTAATAAGTATGAAATAGTGAGTTTACCTAAAATAGTATAAAAACGAACATCGGCGAAAACACCGATAAGGTAAGGCCTGATTCTCCATGAAAAATCACGAGCTTGCGCAACTTCTGACAAATCTATATCTTTGAATATCGCATACGTATCTTACCTTTTCTCTTTCTCTTTCTCTGTATGCGACTTTCTTTATCTTACCTAAGATTTGTCGAGAGTAATGTGAGCGATCTCGCGATTTGGCCAAGCTAAAGCCCGCCGCACACGACGCTTGTTTCACTGCTGGATCGCTTGCTGGGAGCTGTGATGGCAATCCTGATGGCTGCCGTGATTGAAAAAGACGTCAGTCAATGCTTTCTTGCGTGAACGCACGCTGGAATTATGTGATAGATCATGTCCTATTTTCTGTGCGTGTTTCTGTGGTATATTTGAATGTTGACCAATGAGAACATCGGGTTCCGTCTCGTGGGTATGTGTTTACCATGACTACCGATTTATTTAGGATCGGTGATTGTTTCATTTTTGTCACCGACGAGCCACCTCTGTTATAACCGCATACAGTTTCACAAACTGAAACTCAGACCCAACCCAGAAACACACATCGTGTGCAGCCAACATAGCAGAGGAGCCATCACAATGTCCAGCAAAACAGCTCGTTGGGAACCCAGCAGCGGGATCAAGCAGGCAATCCAGCAGTGAAACAAGCGTCGTGTGCGGCAGGCTTAAGTCTTTGATTGCTAAGATTGGTATTATTTGATTTCTCTGGCTGTCTCTTTTCTTTCTGCCTGCTTTCTTACCTTATTTCGAGATATGCTACGCATACAGGGAATTTCTGAGGAAAGTAGCCATCCTTACTATAGGCAACCCAAAAGACGACCCCAGATTGAGTTTACGCCTTTGGCTGCTAAAAAACTGGAATGGGGGATCCGTGAGAGTGGACTAGCAGACGGCTCTCTGTCAAACGATGCGGTTAGAAGTCAGGTTAGGAAGACAATAACATCGGCACCGATATTAGAGAATGAAATGTAAACCGACAAGTGGGTGAGTTGTGAGTTGATTTCGCGAACGCGAATCGGATAAATTCGGAAAATCGGAAAAAATTACCGTCAAGTAAACAGTTGATTCGGGATATCAACTTCGTGTTGTCAAGAAGCAGCTCATTTGTGTATTTGGTAAATTGACTTCGGTAAATAAATTTGAGCAGGTAGGTGAACGAACATTCATTTACAAAATAATAAGAAACGGGTAAGTACTCGTTCACCGTCGTATCGTTGATTATTTTGCAGAGTTTAGATTTGCTGCAGGCTTCGTTGCGAGGCAGGCTTCGATGCGAGGCAGGCTTTGAGGCAAGGCAAGCTTCGAGGCGAGGCAGGATTGAATACGAGGTAGGCTTCGTTGCGAGGCAGGCCTCGCCCCAAAGCTTGCCTCGCATCGAAGCCTGGCTTGCAACGAAGCCTACCTCGTATTCAATCCTGGCTTGCCTCGGAGCCTGCCTCGTCCCAAAGCCTCCCTCGCATCGAAGCCTGCCTCGTATTTGATCCTGGCTCGCTTTGGAGCCTGCCTCGCATTGAAGCCTGGCTTGCAACGAAGCCTGCCTCGTATTCAATCCTGGCTCGCCTCGGAGTCTGCCTCGTCCCAAAGCCTCCCCCGCATCGAAGCCTGCCTCGTATTTGATCCTGGCTCGAGCCTGCCTCGCATTGAAGCCTGGCTCGCAACGAAGCCTGCCTCGTATTCAATCCTGGCTCGCCTCGGAGTCTGCCTCGTCCCAAAGCCTCCCCCGCATCGAAGCCTGCCTCGTATTCGATCCTGGCTCGCCCCAAAGCCTGCCTCGTCTCAAAGCCTCCCTCGCATCGAAGACTGCCTCGCAACGAAGCCTGCCTCAAATCTAAACTCTGCAAAATAATCAACGATACGACGGTGAGCGAGTACTTGCCCGTTTCTAATTATTTTGTAAATGAATGTTCGTTCACCTACCTGCTCAAATTTATTTACCGAAGTCTTGGTCAAATACACTAATGAGCTGCTTCTTGACAACACGAAGTTGATATCCCGAATCAACTGTTTACTTGACGGTAATTTTTTCACAGATGATTATCCGATTCGCGTCCGCGAAATCAACTCACAACTCACTCACTTGTCGGTTTACATTTCATTCTCCAATATCGGTGCCGATGTTATTGTCTTCCTAACCTGACTTTTAACCGCGACGTTTGACAGAGAGCCGTCTGCTAGTCCACTCTCACGGATCCCCCATTCCAGTTTTGTAGCAGCCAAAGGCGTAGACTCAATCTGGGGTCGTCTTTTGGGTTGCCTATAGTAAGGATGGCTACTTTTCTCAGAAATTCCCTGTATAATTGCTTGCGCTTATAATCGCTATGCTACAATTTGCTCGCGCTTATGCTTTGCTTTTGCTTATGTTTTCTATGCTATGATTCTGCCTAATACCTAATTGCCAAATGAAGCTGAAGCTAGCAGCCGGAGTCAGCAGCCAAACAAGCTAATCGTCTTCCAAATGGAATGATGCAGTACAGACTCATGACTTTTTTCGGTCGAATTCAGTAACTTTTCATGAAACATAGCGACATTGCTATTTTTCGACTTTTACTGCTTCATTTTTACTAACGAAGGATCGGTAGGCTGCTAATTTTGGCTGCTAGCTTCAGCTTCATAATTGCCAAACCATTTTTCCTGGGTTATTATTGTTATTATTAGTCATAAATACGAGCAAGTAGCCGCGGAGCTATAACCGCGTTAAAAACAAGTATCTAATATCTTTAATCGTTTGGTTAGTACGTAAATCCCTATATTCTGAATCTGTAGACAAAATATCTGAAATCTGGGACGTTTCCCGACTCCCGTGTTGCGAGGATTTCTTATCTTTGATTTTGCTTTATATAGTAGAGTATCGCTATGTGATACTGAATCATCGGATTCCTTTTCTTTTGCATTATATAGAGTCTATCCCGCGCACACGTCTCTAAACGAAAATCTGAATTCCCGAATTTCTCTGTTTCTCTTACCTAATACCTACTATCTCAAACAACACAATTGTAAATACACCAAACAATAACTTCCCGTAAAATTGACAAATTGTGAAATTTAATCAACTGCTTGCTATTTGATTGGAAGAATATATTTTGTTAATTATCCTAACTGACTGATTTTCTATCTGAGGTTCCCCGCCACTCTACCATTTCCTAAACTGGACTAGCCGAGTAAAGTCCGTCGATCCCTCCGGATCTTGTCTGTTTCGCTGCCTAATTTCGAGTCCCTTTTGAGTAAAAATTGATACAAGCGTATCTAGCGCCCAACATATCTTTTTCTTTTTCTTTATCTTCTCTCTATAAAAAACCGGAGTGGTCGCCGAAGATTGACTACGCTTAGGAGAAATCCTACCCGTTGCAGTACATTAGGCCGGAGTGCAAAAGGTCATTTTCTGCGGATCGTATTCTAATAGTGCGGAAAAGTTGCGTCTTGGCATAACTAAAAAGTGTGCCAAAGGAAAAAATTTACAATCGACATCTTCTATTCCGGCAAACGCCTCAAAGTTTTGAATTTTTTAACACGGGGTTTAAATGGGGAAAAAACCCATAAAGACCATTTTTCACTGAAAAATTCATAAAAAATCACCGAGTGCGCCGATTTTGGTGTCCGTACGCTTCATCGAAACGGGAAGAATGTAGCTTTCGTTCGCCACGTTGTACTTCAAAATATCTTTTTCAGTTTTGGAAATACATGCGTTTGAAAAGTGACTTTTTTCGGTAAAAATTTTAAATCTGACAAAAAAAATTAAATAAAAAATACAGAACCACCGAAATGACCCGTTAGCACCAGAATAAAATTTCGAAAGTTCGACGAGAAATCTGGTTTTCATTTGGGTATTCGCCATTCGACTATCTCGTTAATTTTCGGAAATACAAGGGTCTGAAAAATGAGTTTGCGGGACAAAATGGTAAATAAAAAACATGAAATTGACAACAGATAAAGAAACCGCTCAATCTTGTGAGTCAAGTTCTGAGGGGCGATAAATTATCGTTTTTCGAAACATCAGGAAAATGAATCAAGTTAGAAGGTTACCGATGAAAAACGCATACTTCGCATACCTTTGTATTTCCGAAAAAAGTCACTTTTTAAACGCATGTATCTCCAAAACTGAAGAAGATATTTTGAAGTACAACGTGGCGAACGAAAGCTACATTCTTCCCGTTTCGATTAAGCGTACGGACACCAAAATCGGCGCACTCGGTGATTTTTTATGAATTTTTTAGTGAAAAATGGTCTTTTTGGGTTTTTTCCCCATTTAAACCCCGTGTTAAAAAATTCAAAACTTTGAGGCGTTTGCCGGAACAGAAGATATCGATTGTAAATTTTTTCCTTTGGCACACTTTTTAGTTATGCCAAGACGCAACTTTTCCGCACTATTAGAATACGATCCGCAGAAAATGACCTTTTTCACTCCGGCCTAGTATACATGTGTTGGTGCTGATACCCCCACCATGTGGACCCCTGCAACACCCTTAACGGGCACTGAGTCCTTTGCAACGTCACTGTAAAGATTATTTAGAACTCGTGGCTCTATTAATGCACGGTTCCAAGCTTCAACGCACCTCGCGATTTAACAGAAGAAAGACGCTTCTTTTGGGCCCGGAGATGACAAGACCCCCGCATTTTGAATTGTTCGCACCCCCACGCCCGCGTCTCGGCCAATTAGCAGCTTACTTAGTTGCAAGCAACCGTTTCAATTGGCCGAGGCCTTCGGAAATTTCCTTACGCAGCTATTGAGTCCCCACGACGCTACGCATCTCACCCACACATCATGATTATTATCACGATAATGTCGCAATCAGCTGCCATGAATTCAACACCACGGACCTGAAAGACTGTGTTCAGAAATGTTCACTTGAACACGTCGCATATCCATCCACATCGCTAAACAGAATTTAAAACCGCATCGATAGAATTCGATTGAGCACACTGCACATACTTGATAAATTTAAAAAAAATCACAGTACAAGAATTATGTAACGAAAAGTCATGGACTCGGACGTCTCGTCATTGGCATCGATATCATCGTCATCATCATCCTCTTCTAGTTCATCATCTAATGATTCCGACGAGGGATTCCTGGACGTTATTGACGTTTATCCTGCGATGCGTGCTCCACGTGTGTTTCGTGTGAGGAATTGTCCGTACACCATGTTTTCGGATATTGCATTCGTGACGAGATTTCGCCTGAGTAAGGCGACCGTTAAAACATTATTGGAAAATATTGGCCCCCAGCTACAACATCTGACTCTTAGAAATCAGCCTATATCACCGTTGACGCAGATAATTATCACGCTCAGATTCTTATGCACTGGATCATTTCAAATTTTCATTGGGGACGATATGCGAATTCATGAGTCTACCGTATGCAGGATCGTCAGTGAAGTGGTTCGGGTTATTGCTGGCTTGAAACCACAATATATATATATGCCAAGAAACGAAATTGAGATTGCTGCTGATAATAGTGAATCCAGAGCAATACATGGATTTCCATCTACAATTGGCTGTCTTGATGGTATTCACGTGTGCATACAATCTCCAGGTGGGGACCATGCTGAATTGTATCGTAATCGAAAAGGATACTTTTCGTACAACGTACAGCCCGTTTGTGATGCTGACCTCAGATTTTTGAAAATCGATGCGCGTTGGCCGGGTCGACGCACGACAGCACTGTGTTCAACGCATCACTGCTACGTGTAAGATTCGATCGGGGTGAATTCAACAATGGCTTTTTGTTGGGTGACAGTGCGTACAGGTCAACCAATTATATGCTTACGCCGATTCTACACCGAACGACGCGTGCAGATGAACAATACAACGCAGCACAAATTCATACAAGGAATTGTATTGAGCGTACGTTTGGGGTGTGGAAGAGATTATTCCCAGCTATGGCTCGTGGGCTTGAGGAATTCCAGTCAGACGACACTTGCGGCCATAGTAGCGGCAGCAGTACTGCACAACATCGCGTTCGCTGAAAAAGATCCAATGTTGGACGAAGATCGCGACGCAGATGCTGCAGCGCCGGAAGATCCCGTTCTTAATGTTAATTACGAGATCAGAGATAGGAGACCCGTCGAACGTCAAAAATTGGTGTCCGATCACGATAAGCTCTATTATCAGCAGAGTTTTCTCTTCATTAGTCGACTCAAGGCTGTCCCCACTCTTGATTAACCTCATCCTAGAGCCGACGATTGAACGTTTGAGTGCCGGAACGAAAGCTATGGTCGTCGAGGGCCAACGGTTTGCTGTGCTTGCGTTTGTGGATGACTTGGTTCTTTTCGCTCACGACACACAGGCAGCCAAGGCTCAACTTGAACTCGTCCACTGCGACCTTCTCGAACTAGACATGCAATTGTCGATACCTAAGTGTACGACCTTTGAATACGTGCCATCGGGGAAAACCTGGTACACTGCCAATCCCCGTATCGAACTTGACGGAAGTCCCGTGCCCTTCGCACAACCTGGGGAGACCTTTAAATACCTGGGGATCAGAATATCCCCTTGGAAGATGCTGCTGCATGGCTTCGAAGTCGAAAGTTATAGAGGAATCTTTGAACGAGTGAAAGCTCTCCCTCTGAAGCCAATGCAGAAACTCGATCTCTTGAAAAAATACCTCCTGCCAAGGTATACATACGGGCTGATTACTAGCCCCCCGGCTCGAACAACCCTGTCCGGGATCGATCAAGAGATCCGCACTCAGGTTAAGACGATCTTGAAACTGCCTCACTCGGTGAGCAATAGTTTTCTATACTCACCCAGGCGAAAAGAGGGTTGTCGGGCTTCCACAACTTGAAAAATCAGTCCTGATTGCGGCCCTGCGCAATGGAATCAGAGCCTCAAGCACCCCCGACCCTGTGTTGGGTGCAGTCACTAATAACACCGAGACCCAGCGGAGAATGTTGGGTTTCGCTAAGGCCCTCGGCGTCCCTGGCCGTTTACCATGCGGGATCTGGACGAGCACAAGCGTCGAATTCGACAAGAGTACTTGCGTGTCTGGTCCCAGCAGAAGTGGCAAGGTCAGAGCGTCGCGGATTGCGCGGAGCTACCGATCAGTAACTCCTGGTTGAACGATAGCACTTTGCTCAAGCCGTCGCGGGTGGTTGATGCTATGCGTCTTCGGACGGACACCGTCGTCACCAAGGCGTGGCTGAAGCGAATGAACCCTGAAATTGCCGCTTCCTGTCGGCAATGCCGTCAGCAGGAGGAGACTCTGGGCCACATATTGGGCGGATGCCCATACACGAAACCTGAGCGCATGAAACGACATGACAGGGTTAAGGACTTCTTGAACGACAAGCTGTCGAAGGTACATGGTGTCCTGTACGAGCAAGTAGTAGAGGTGGATGGAGGGCAGCACCAACCAGATCTCGTCGTTGACTCGAATGAGACTGGGGTGATCGTGGTGGATGTCACAATCCGCGACGAGAACCAAAACTTCCTTGCCGTTGCCGCCGACGGAAAACGTGACTAGTACAGGCCCATTCTTAAGCAGCTCAAGTCCACGCTCAAACGCGGCGCGGCTCGGATTATTCCCATTGTTCTCAGGTCCAGGGGCGCAATGCCTCGGACGACTTGGCAAGAACTCAAAAGCCTAGGGTTCTTGAAGCGAGAGTGTCAAATACTCTCCCTCATGTCTTTGCACGACTTCATTAAGCTTTTCAACAACTTCATAGACACCTGAGGCCCAAGAGGGAAGCCACGCATCCTGGACCACCTGGCTAGGAAGCCTCAGTCGCCTCGGTGGCTGGAACACCTCGAGTGGCCAAGTATCGCTTCCGGACCTCGCGGCCCGACTCCGTTGTACTAATTTCCCCAGTCTAGCAGGGCCCGGCTGCTGGCAGTGAGAGAGACGGATCAGTGGGTTTCAATCTATGCATTTGTTAAGTTTTACTTACTATGGGAGGTTATCCCTAGGAAGTCCAGCCACCTGTTTGCAGGAAGTGCTGCAGGATATAGCCAAATGCCTCGTCATCTAATTAGTGACGCGCATGAAGGGATTAACGAGATTCCCACTGTCCCTATCTACTCCCCCCAGGGGTCCTTAGTTATCGGTCGTACGGGGTTGGTAAGTCACCCCTCGCCGGCCAAGCTGGAATACGGGTGTAGCGATCCCGGGGTGCCCGAGCCACCAAACCGTAATCTCTAAGGCTGCACAGCGACCCGGTCTACTTGGTGGCGACACCTTGGCGGCTGATACGTTCGGCACATTGACCGGGGGCCTTGGCTTAATCGCCTGGGCTGCGAGAATGATCGACTCTATGAAATGCATCTCTTTCTGCAAGCTGTGTTACGTGGTGAGGCAATGCGTGTGTCTGACTTGTTTAGGCACGCGTGGCCGGGGGGTAGCCCGGTCGCTAGCGGACAACTTCTGGGAACCTGGCGCACCCAGTCGTATTAAGCCCCCCCCCCCGGGTCTATGGTCGTATGGCTCGGGGTGTATTTATATCGTGCCGGACGCGTGGGAGCAATATGGATCCCCATAAAAAACAAAATGAAAGTAACAATAAGATAAAGGGAGGGCGCCAGGGAGGCGTCGAAGTAGAAACTGGTCAGGTTGTCGGAGGGGACCGGGACCTGATGGAGAAGAGCTACGCCGAGACACCATCCGGGTCAAAGGGGAAGCGCAAGGCTACGGGGGTGCCAGTTTTGACGGTAATTCATGGCTCGAGATCCTCGCTAGTCGGGGATGTCGGTCCGAAGCGCTCGAAGAGCGAGGTGCCAGCCCGAGTGCTTGCGGCGGAACCGGCGATTGGGGGTTCTCAGGGTGGAGGTGCTCCAATTCTGAAGGTTTCGATTGATGCTCTGACGCAGGGGGAGGTGGCCATGGCCGAGATTGGGGCAGCGATCCGTGAAATCGTTTCTGCAGACAAGAATAAGGTTCTTAGGCCTGTTGCGGAGGCTTTGCTCAATGCAACAGCAAAATATGAAGGGGTATTGGCGTGGCTCATGCTCAAGAATGCTGAGCTTCTAGGGAGGCTGGAAGCAAGGGCTGTTATTGCGGCAGCAGCTCCAGAGCCGGTGAAGGTCATGCCGTCATACGCCAGTATGGCGGCTGGTTAGGATGCTGGAAGAGTGGCTGAGGCTTCTGGTGTGCGGGCTCCTGGTGGGTCGACTTCTTTTCGTCCGATTGCTGGTGCTGCGCCTCCTAAGGGTTTTGATGTTGTCATCAGGTCACGGGATGCTGAAACAGAAATGGAATGTGAAGATATCAGGAAGACAGTTTTGAAGAGAGTGAGTAGGTCCCTGCCAATCAGGGTTCGTGCTATCCGAAAAGTGAAATCAGGAATTGTTGTGGAGACAGGTTCTGAGTCCGAAAGGGCTCAGATGATGGATAATGAGATTTTCGGACGGCTGGGGTTCAATGTCGAGCACGCCAAAAAGGCAGGGCCAAGGGTCATCGTTTACGACGTTCCCAATGAGCTGAGGCAGGATGCATTCCTCGAGCAGCTCTTCGGGCGAAACCTGAAAAGTCGGGTTGAGGAACAGGAGTTCAAGGACAGGGTGCGTGTTGTGAGCCGCAATGCGAAACAGGGTGCGCTTGATGGCAACCTCATTCTTGAGATTTCGCCAGCCATCAGGCAGTTGTTGGTTGAGGCAGGCAGGGTGTATGTTGGTTGGCTGGCGTTTGAAGTACGCGAGTGGGACAAGGTGAGGCGTTGCTGTAAGTGCTATGGCCTCGGTCAAATAGCCCGTAAGTGCAAGGAGAGCAAGCTTTGTATGTGAATATGTAAGTATGTGAAAGCGGTTGAAAGGGTGAGACAGCGACTGTATAGAGATGGCTAATTCCATGGTGCGAATGGTGCAGTTGAACTGCCAGGGTGCGTTTTCGGTCATGAATGAGCTAGAAGTCTGTATGACTGAGGAATGGGTTGCGCCGGCTATCCTCCAGGAACCTTATACGAGGGGCGAGAGGGTGGTTGGGCTATCTGGCTTCATGCGTGTGGCGTGAAAAGGTCAGGCTGCTGTGGTCGTTAATGATGAGAGTATGGAGCTGATGATAGTTGACAAGTGGACGAATGATTGGGGAGTATGTGTATGGGTGAAGGGTGAGTTTGGTCAAATGTATATGGCTGATTCTCAGAAAAAATCGAAATTCATGTCCTTATTGATTTCCGTGAAACGGGATCGTAAGTTACGGAGAGTTTTATTTTTCCATGAAAGTACTTCACTAGACGTAGCAAATTATTGAATAAATTCATTTATTTAATTACAAATGGAAAATATATATTCAAGTGAATACCCCAAAAATCATTCTCTCATCGTGTCCCAACCAGCAAATTCAAATAGATTCATTAAATTAATACGAATAGTTTCTTATAAGCTGTTTGCTATTTTATTCATTATTGATATACCGAGAGCTTATGGTGGAAGTTAATACTCAGTCACAGCCAACTCGGCACACTCCAGGTTTTTCGTCTGTTTATTGCAGGCTAGCCATCCCCGGTTTTTCATCTTTTAACGCAGGAATCATTTCTGATGATAATGCAGAGTCCCATGTCAATGCTTCTCGTGATTGACAAACCTTACATTATTAGCATCATCTTTACATTGATATTTTTGGAATTGTTGAAAATGAAAAAATTGATTGTAACTGTTTGATTCATTCAATGATGATGCTAATCGTACGGATTACTGTTGCTTACTCTTTGCGTCTATCAAAGACGCGTTATCAACTCAAAAACGTGGAGAGCCAAAACTCCTACACCACTTGACCGTTTGGAATGAAACTTTGGAAATTAATGTATCGTTTTGGCAGAAAGTGAAGCAATATTCCGTTGTTTAGAAATTTTCAACAAATTGTTTCAGGTTGGTTATCGACTAGAGAATTCATTTGATTATTTAGAGCTGCACTAAATCAGCGTTCTCTCACGCATGATGCCACTCGGCGTCCAACAACACACGTTTGGTATCTTAATTTATCAGATTTTATGCAGAAATGACTGAATTGGTAGCTTATCTGGTTGTTGATTACGGCAAACATTGACGTAGATCTCTGTATTGCCATGAGAGATGATTCATGCATCGGAAAATGAGAAAACGGGGATGGCCAGCCTGCAATAAACAAACGAAAAACCTGGAGCTCGCCGAGTTGGCTGTGACTGAGTATTAACTTTCACCAAAATCTCTCGGTATGATAGTACTAGCTATACATAAACGTCTGTACAGTTTCAAAACGGCAAACGGAAAAAACACAGGATGTATTTTTAAGGGCATCCTTAAAAACCGTATCATTCCTTCACAGTTTTTTGACAGTGAGATTGCAGCATAATTGAGAATGGTATCGAACGCGGACTTATTGTTTTTAGAAATTTGCAACATCGATATTGAAAAGATACGCCAAACTAGGCTTTGGATGATGGGATGCTTTTGTTTCAACTATTTTGAAAGGAAATTTTTCCAAATGGACACTTTTATCGTCATTCCCTCACACCGTGTTACAAACAGGGAAGCAGTCATTTATATACCATTGATCATATATTTGGATATGTTCCTGGTAGCAACGAAGTACTGTACAAGGGTATCGAAAAGTAAGGTCAGGTTTCCTACTCAGATGCAATAGATGTGAACCACCTTATTCCCTCTTAAACTCAAAAAAGTTGGGGGCCACTATAATATGATAGTCAACTAGGATATGTACTATCAAATTTACAAACAAAAATTGATAATAGTTGGAAAAAAATTTGGTCGGACTCATCAAGTCATTTTTCCATTTTTTCTGAGAGCTAACCATATGGTGTCTGTGTTTTGCCGATACAGCACTGAAATAGATGGATATTTGGCCTACATGAGTGGAGTCATTGATGAATTGAGTGATAGTGTGGTCATTGTGGGAATGGATGCTAATGCAGAATCGGGTCTGTGGTTGAGCAAGAATGTCGACTCGTGTAGGCCAAGGGCTGAAAGGGGTGTGAAATTGAGTTAACTTGTGATGGAGAAAGGAATGTCTGTGCTGAACGAGCCAAGCGAGTGGTTCACGTTCAGTAATCCGAATGGATGCAGTAATATTGACGTTACAATGGTGAGCGAATGTGGTTGCGAGTATGAGTATGGTTGGATGATTAAGAATGAGTGGGGAGTTAGCGACCACAGCGTCATTTTGATTGAAATGAGGTATGAGCCTCGAGAGCGCGTAATTGAAGATGTGAATGTAGAGGCTTCCAGGACTATATGGCGTGCGAAAGAAGTAGATTGGGACCAGTATGGTAAGGATGTATGTGCGGAAGCTGTGAGAACGGGTGAGAGTGTGTTTTATGAGGCGAGTTTGGATGAAAAGATTAGTCTAGTAAACAGGTGGCTCGAGAGTGCGAATGAAAGGAATATGGAAAGGGTGAGTGGAACACGCAGCAGGAGGCTGCATTGGTGGAATAAGGGTCTGAGTGATGCGCGAAAGAGTGCGAGAAAAGCCAGGAGAAAGTTTCAGTGTGCAAGAAGAAAGGATGCTAGCAACGCTCATGAGCTGAAGGAGCGCTATGCCATTGCGGCAGGTGACTACAAGAGGCTCATGAGGAAAGCTAAGGAGGATGGATGGCAGGAGTTTGTGCGTGTGGAGGGCAACTCCGATCCCTGGGGGGAGGTGTATAAGATTTGCCGTGAGAAACGGAGAAAAGAGGTAATGGGTGGAATAAATGTGGATGGTAGGGTAACAAGCAACTGGAGTGAACGTGTGCAGGTACTGTTGGAGGAATTCTTTCCGGCGGTGCAAGATGTGAATGAAGAGAGGGGGCATAACCCCCCTCTTGTTGAGAACGTACCAGCCATCACCTTCGAGGAAGTGGCTGGTGCGGTGAAGAGGTCGAAAATGAGGAAAGCCTCGGGGCTAGATGGCATGACTGGTAAAATGGTGAGGAGTGTTTGGAATGCAGTCCCTGAGTGCATTCTGACAATCATGAATAAGTGCGTGAGAGAAAGGCAATTCCCGAACGAGTGGCAGAAAGGACGTGTTGTGGTGCTGTTGAAGTCTCCAGACAAGCCGCGGTCATGCCCCCGATCGCACCGAACTGTCTGCCTCCTGCCGGTACTTTCAAAAGTACTTGAGCGTGTGATGGTGGACAGGTTTGGGAAGGGTGGCGGCTGGAACGCAGAATGCTCGTCAGTTTGGTTTCCGTAAGGGGAAAAGTACTGACGATGCCTGGAATTTTGCCAGAAACGTTGTTTTGAACAGTGATGAAAAGTATGTTCTTGGGCTTTTTGTAGACTTCAAGGGTGAATTTGACAATCTGCTCTGGGGTGGAGTGATTGGGAGATTGAATGATCTAGGTTGTAAGGAAGTAGACTTGTGGAGAAGTTCCTTTAATAGTAGGAGTGTGTGCGTAACGGGAGTAAATGAGACTGTGTGGAAGGACGTTCAGAAGGGGTGCCCGCAGAGGTCCGTAGGTGGTCCCTGTATGTGAAACCTCATGATGAACGTCCTGTTGAACAATCTCGAAGGTATTGGGTGTGAGTTTGTGGCCTTCGCCGACGACCTGCTTATTCTCGTTGAAGGGAATGTAAGAAGAGGGTTGGAGGAGGCTGGTGAGTGGTATATGAGCAGAGTGACCAAGTGGGGTCGGAGAGTGGGAGTTTGTGTCTCGGAGGTATGCGACCACAGTCAAGTATCTCGGCATAACCCTGAGTAAAAGGATGAATTTTCAGGCCCACCTGGAGCAAGTGCATGCGAAAATGCTTTGCATGGTGGGAATAATGAGGCGTGTCCTCAAGAGAGAATAGGGTGTGAAGAAGAAAGTCATAAAAGTGTGGTATGAGAGTTTGTTTATGGCAATCTCTACGTATGGGGCAAGTGCGTGGTTTGAGTGTATGGGGTCTCAGTCTGCGAGAATGTTGATAAATAAGTGCCAACGAGTGGTGATGTATGCCTGTTTGCGTGTTTGTAGGACGGTGTCGACCGAGGCCATGCAGGTGCTGATGGGTTCGCTCCCTTTGGACCTGGAGGTGGTCAGGAGAGGGCTCCACTATCATGCTAAGAGAGGGCGTGATTGTGGAGAATTGCACTGGCTAAAGGGATTGTATCGGGTGCTAATGTGAAGGAGTGTCTGGTTGCGATTGATGCAGCGATGTTTGAAAGGTGCCAATGCCGTTGGAATGAAAGTGGAAATGGCAGAGTGCTTTATGAATGGGTTAAGGATGTAAGGAAGGTGGCGACCTGGTGGCATTTCGACCCGGGATTATCGCTGGGTTATTTGCTCACCGGTCACGGTAGCCTGGCTGCCCACCTGTATAAAAGGCATCTCAGTGAATCAGATGAGTGTGCATGTGGAATGAGTGAAAACTGTTTGCATGTGCTGAGCGAGTGCGAATTGTATGATGATATTAGGAATTTGGAGGCCATGGGGTTGGTAATGGGGGTGAACGGCCCTTGCCTGGTAGGCCTGCTCGAGGAGCGAATCAAATTTTTTAATTCAATCATAGCACGCGTCATGGAGAAACATATCGTTTGAGAAAAAAAAGTTTTTTGTAGCCCCATCAATGAACAAAGTTATTGCATTTGGAAAACTTTGTGAATTTTTCAACGGTGGACCAACTGCATGTTATGACTTGGAAAAATCTCACATGTTAGTCCTGAAATGCTGTGTGAGCCTGCTTTTTTCATCAAGATATAATTTTTGTTTACAGAGAAAAAACGTCATTTATACAAATGACGGTTTCTACGTCATACAGAGGTCATGCCAAGGTGTCGGAAGCTACCAATATGGCTAAAAATCATCCTAGAGACTCTAGAATTGTTAGCTCAAGTTCATTTTCGAATTCCGGAGGGGGAGCATTTCACCTATCTCAACGGGGGGTACCCTTTATATCCCAAAGTACACATCAATGAAAATTCACTCACTTATGAATATTGTACATTAATGTAGGTGCAACGTCCAAAATATTGACTGTCATATATGACATGATACCTGATCATTTTTCAGCGTGGGCCGTACTGTCGCATTATTGAATTTGTAGACCGTTTTTTGGGCGCAATTTTACGAGGAGACCCAGCTACAACTCATGACAACTTGCGTTGGCAATCCCAATGTATTGCATAGATTGGTGCTTCGCTATTCCAACTTTCCCAAACGGTCCGGTTGGACAATAGAATTCCGAGTACGTTCTTGTGTACAGAAGACACTTTTTCATATATCCCCTATACAATAAAAATTATACATGACATTATGCATTTTCAGGTGATGACGTGGTGGTAGCACGTTGTTTCGACATACCCCGATCAACGGTACATAGAACAGTACACCGAATTCTAAACAAGGTCATCTCCTTAATACCGAACATTCTTAGACTCCTATCCGAAGAAGATCTTTCTGGAATTGGACTGGGCTTTGCCCGAAAAGGACGAAGCGCGGTGTTCCAGCAATGTGTGGGTGCGATCGACGGCTGCTACGTTCGCATAATTTATCCTGTCCATCTGCATGATCAGTACTATAATCGCAAACAGTTTTATTCGTTAACCTTACAAGCGATGGTGGACCATACGGGTAAATTTATAGATATTTCATCTGGTTACCCCGGTTCGGTACACGATAGCCAAATTTCAAGGAATAGTCCGTTGTACCGTGATAGTCTGTATCCCCCGGAAGGATACTTCATCATTGGCGATAGCGGTCACCCCTGCAGGCGTAACCCTATTACCATTGTGACATCCTTCCGAGAGCCACTGACGCCGGGAGAGCGTGCCTTTAACCTGGCCTTAAGTAGAGCACGCGTTATTGTTGAATAGGCTTTTGGAATTATGAAACAACGGTGGCGTATAATATTCAAAAAGGCATCGAAGTTTCGATCATTACGGGTATAAAAGTTGTCGCTGCGTGTACAGTGCTGCAGAACATCTGTTTAACCGAAGGTGATGTGCTTCGTGTTGACGCTGAACTTCCGCCGCTTTCGCCCCGTCGAGTGCTGCGGAACGAACAAGATGGGAACCGTTTGAAAGGTGTTTTGTTGAGGCTTTTCACGCTCGAGCAAAACAATTTGTAATTTTTTGTTCAACCCTCGAAATCTGGACTTCTGTTTTTTTTAAAGATTAATTAAATTTTCATGAGCTAGCTATATTTCAGTGCTTTGGCAATTCAATATACGCTCCTCTGGATGAACTCGTCCATACACAGATGAACATGGGCTATTCCACGTGAAGCGGATCAGTCACCTCTCAGATATTTTTTTAATTTTGCGTGTCAATTGTCCATGGGAAGTTAGAATTTTATGCCAAAGGATTTTTGAATTGGTGCAAATTTTAATTTGTTATTAGCAATCGAAAAATTGAGCAGCGTTTCCTTTGAAAATTCATAACTTCGCCAAAAATGATGTCAGACTCAATTTCTTTGATGGGATTTACGCGGCCAGTACCACAGATTTAGGAAAAAAAAAGATGGTCTGAAAAAAGTATATTTATCAATTGTTTATACAACAATCAATTTTTAAATGATTTTTGAAACACTCGTCGATAGCACCGAAAAATTTGAAAAAAATACTGACATATACTTTGAACTATTCTTCAGTCTGTGAATTGATTTCAGAAATGCTATCGGCTTCGTTTTCGAATCAAAAATTATCAAAGTTGGCGGCGCGCGTCAATTCTGACGATTCTGACTCTTCGCCGCCTGGCGCGTAATGGCGCGCACCAAACTGCCGGCCGCCGTTACCTGCCGGACGCATCCGCGAGTCATTTTAACAGTCAGCGACACCATGTAAGAATCTGGAAAAAATACGAGAGCCTTCCTATGACTTCTCTACGCGATAGAGCCAAGTTCCAGAAATGTGCTCTTCCTATCTTCCATAATATGTGCCTCGTAATATTTCAAATTGCAATATCTCAATAACGAGAAAGAGCATCTTTCTGGAACTTGACTCTAGCGCTTAGAGAAGTCATGGGAAAGCTTCAGTATTTTTTCCAGATTTTTACATGGTGTCGCTGATTGTAAAAATGACTCGCGAATCCGTCCGCCAAGTGGCGGCGGCCGGCAGTTTGGGGCGCGCCATTACGCGTAGGCCAGTCATTGTAGACATTAAGAAGCTAAAATTTAACAATAAATCCAAAACTTTCGAAATTTATAGGTAACATCTGGGAGGGTATAAACACGAACTATAAAATTTGGCAACCTTTTTTGAGTACCGGAACATTGTCAAAATTGCAAAAAATCAAATTTCTGGATATTCTCGTTGAGAAAATTCAAAAAGTTCTGCAAACTGATAATAGTGTAAAAGGCATAATTTTTCATCTCGTGTCAATTTTGCAACCAATACAAGGGTACGGAACGTTCATTTTATTCATAATTGAGGTTTTGTATTCATAAAAAATGAAGAAGAAAATCCAAAAGTTCTGCAAACTTCACAGGTTAATCGCAATAATGACCCGAACAGTTGCATCGATTTGCAACCATTCGCGTTAACCGGAACATATTCATTCATGATTTTCACTAGCAGCGGTTGTTCTACCGAGTAGAATGGTCTCGTGAAAATTACAAAAGTTTCGAATTTTTGTTGCAAATTCTCAGAACGTCAATTGTGATGTTTTTGTAGATTTGCAACCTCGCGTGAGACCCGGAACCTTTTGCAATTAACGGAAATTCATTTTTTTTATTTTTTCACCCTTAAAAATATTTGAAAAGTTTTGCAAATCCAGTGGCTTGATGTAATTGGTGGCAAATTATGGTTCCTGAATTTGCAACCTCGTGCGTGATCCGGAAATATTATTTGATAATATTTAAATATAAAACCCGGGCTGAGGGAATTTTTACTTGATTCTCACAAAATCAATTTCTTTCACGTTTTTTTCAATCAATCCGGAGTCTGTACGCTCTTGATAACTTTATCAAGAGGAAGAATCGTTCTCCGGATTAGATACAGTTGCATATTATATGTAACTTTGGTCCGTCTCGTCTGCTAAATTCACATGGTTGTATTATTCAATAATATTCACGCTAAATATAATATTCCACATGACTACGTCACTGAGATGAGCAGAAGGCCCAGACGGGCTACGCTATCACTACGCCGTTGCGCGTCACCTGTTCGTACCAATAGTAAACAGCAAACAGTGCGTGATCCGGAAATATTTGATAATATTCACGCTAAATATAATATTCCACATGACCTACGTCACTGATATGAGCAGAAGGCCCAGACGGGCTACGCTATCACTACGCCGTTGCGTGTCACCTGTTCGTACCAATAGTAAACAGCAAATGGCGGGTCAGTTGTCAGTTATTTCCAAAAAAGCGTCTTGAGCGTCTCGTTTCGCTCCATCCTCACGATGGATGCGGCTGATAACTGTGTTATTTGCAATAAAGATGCAACGCACGAAGATATTCGTGTGGTAAAGGCGAAAGGGATCGCTACCCTAGTTAAGTGCAGTGAAAGGAGAGGTGACGGCAAAGCAGCTGCTATCATTGACTCGCAAAGTGTGACAGTTCACGAAAGCTGCCAAAAACTTTACACAAACGAAAAGAGCATCAAAGCTTCCCTCAAACGACCACGAGAAGCGATTCCCGTAGAAAACAATCCGGTGGTTCAACGTGATCTGTTCGGTTTTGACACAAAGTGTGTATTTTGCGCGGAAGATATAACCGAAGAATTTTTGAAGCAGGAAAGCAGAAAACCAATCAGAAAAAGGAGTATAGTTTTCAAAATTCGCAATGCTGGGACGAAAGAAAGCATTGTTCGTGCGGCCAAACAACATGACGACGATTGGAGTGAGGAGGTAATATTCAAATATCTTAAATTCCGCTGATATGAAAAGGCATATTGGGCAGTCTGTGTTAACTCGACGCCTATATTTGGACTGTCTTACATTAGGTTAGGTGCGTATTAGTACTAAAGAAAGATAAAATAATATTCATTTTCTTCGTCGCTATTACATCGATAATTTTCAATCAACTTTTTTTTATACGAATTATCAAAGATGTATCATAGTGCGAAGCTTTTTCCATTCCTACTCTCTTGTAAAATCTTGAAAAATTATCCAAAATGTTTCATTAAATTTGGTATTTTTCTAAGCAATCTATCCCATTTTCATTTCAAGGTGCTGCAGCGTATCGAAGGGGTGGAACTGCACTCGATAGGAGCACAATATCACCGATCCTGTTATTCTGCGTTTTGTTGCCTACGAGACCTTCAGGAGCGCACCGTGGCCGACCAGCGGAGTCATATGTAACATCTGCAATGGACCGTATTTATCAGTACCTGGAAGAAAACAGAGACCAGTGCCAATTTTCATTACGGGAACTGAGTAGTCTCGTCGACGATCCGCCCAGCGATGCAACTCTCAAACGCAAACCCCTAGAAAAATATAAGGATGACATCGTAATCACAAGTCTGGTTGGTCGAACCCCAGTAGTATGTTTTCGAAGCCACGTCGTCCTTCAGGACACATGGTACAAAGAAAACAAAATGAAGAACGAATCAGATGAACGGTTGAGAATCATTCGAACAGCAGCTGAAATAATTTCAGAAGACATCAGATCTCAGATATATAACACAGATTACTATCCTAAGCCTGAAAATTTTCTGGACGATACCGAAGAAGATATACCTGAGACTCTCCGAGTGTTCCTGGATGAAGTTGTATTGAAAACAAAACGTAAATCTAGAGACAAATATAATAAAAAATGCACAGCCATAGCACATGCTATAGTCGCAGCTGCAAGACCGAAATCCTTCATGTCATCACTACAAGTTGGTCTAGCGACCTTTCTCCACTCTAAATTTGGTTCTAAAAGTCTTGTGAACGTTATATCATCACTGGGCTTTTGTGCTTCATACCGTGAAGCCCAAACTTTCGAGCTTTCAGCTATCCTGCACCCACCAATGAATGTAGAACGAGGCTTCATCCAATTTGTTGCTGACAACGCAGATGTTAATGTCTGTACGCTGGATGGTTTGGGGACATTTCATGCAATGGGAATGATTAACTGTGTCACTCCCAAGGCAAAAGCTTCAACTTCTCCTGGCATATTCAGGATTACGGACATTCCTTCAGCAGCAGTAGTAGGGAAATTCGGGGAAATTTCTATTCAAACATTCGAGAGGAAGACCACTCCATCAGAACTTCAATTATTGAAAGTTGAACGAGTGGAAGGTGCCGATCCTATTACTCCTAGAAGTTCCGATCTGTTGTGGATGTATGGGAAATCGACTGAAGTACCAGGCTTATGTGGATGTAACGGTTTCATGGAGCATATCACCTCCAAAGAAAAATACTCGATGTCTGACGTGAATACCATGGGCTTTATCAATGCCTCGCCTAATGATTATAACACCGTATACACGACATTGCTTACTGTAGCCGAAGAGTGCAAAAAAGCTGGACAAAGTACCTGCCTTGTAACATTCGACCAACCACTCTACCAAAAAGCCCGTGACATTGTTGCTTCTAGTCCAGACCCTAGGCTTAAAAATGTCGTCGTTCGTCTTGGTGGATTCCACCTGTTAATGTCCTTTCTGGGATCGATTGGGTACCTCATGTCTGGAGGCGGAATCAAGGAAATGTTATGTACCATTTATGCGCCACTATCCGTAGACAAAATGTTGACCGGTCATGCTTCTCCGAGGGCCGTCCGTGGACATTTACTGGCGCATTTGGCTTTAGGACGCTTGATCTTGGATTTAGTTAAATTTACTGACGAAGAACGCATCGACATTGAAGAAATTCTGACCAATTGTTGCGACGGGAATGGTGGATTGCATCTTGAAACCGAATTTCTTAAATCCATATCACATCGATTTGCGGCTGAATTGGATGAACTGAAAAACAACGGGCCTACCGCTAACTTGTGGGTACAGTATTTCCAGATGGTAATTTTGGTGAAAAACTTCATAGAAGCCGAGCGCACTGGGAATTGGAAATTACACCTGTCCAAGATAGCCAAAATGATGCCCTTCTTCCATGCGACTGGTCACTTCAATTACGCCCTGTCTACGCAACTGTACGTACAGGATATGTATGGACTTCGAGGAACTATTCCGCCACGGGATTACCACAAATTCGTGAACGATGGCTTTTTCACAATTAGACGATCGGACTAATTTTGGTCGGGCATTTGAAGCGATATGACCATCGAGCAGACCCTGATGCGGAGCATATCGACAGATGGCGGATTGACAGGAGGTCGTGGCTACACAGACAGTGTCTTGACGAAATGGACCAAGGGATTACCAGTTATGCAGCGAGTTTCCTAATCAATCGAAGAATTTGTTGGTGTGATGTCCTCAACTTCGAAACAGCATGTTGATTCGAGGCCATCACGTAAAGAACGAGACGATGCGGATGTAGATAAACTTCTGAAATGGCTTTCAGATCACCCTCCGTTTCCGATCCTGGATGCTATTGTCTCATTAGGCACCGGAGTTGTTGGTGGACCTGAAATAAACTGCTACGACGCTGCGAAAATTGGATACGATGGAATCGACGCGATAGTCGGACTAACCTTTGACAAAATTCGTTTTTCTCGGAAAAAAAGAGTACTCCCCTTATCAGCGGTATCGTCATCAATAAAAATTGCCGACGACGTTATCAATATCGATCCAACTCTACTGTATCAACGCATCAGCTTCACAAAACAATCTCAGGCTGATTTGATATGGTATTTGACCTTCGAACTCTCGCCATATCCGCTGTCTTTCTTCGATGGCCTTGGATTGCGTAAATCAAAAAAATCGGTGATGTACCATCTTTTCGTGTCACTTGAAGAACTGAATTTTACTGGAGATGTTGTCTACGTCATAGATGGGGGAATTTTGCTCCACTAAGTTGTCTGGCATAAAGGAGCATATTTTTCATCTATCTGCGAACAATACGTGAATTATATTCGGAAATACTACGGGGAGAAGGCAGTGATTGTGTTTGATGGCTATCCAGAAGATGGAGTTAACAAAAGCACAAAAACAGCAGAGCGGTTACGTCGATCTAAAAAATCAATTGCCTCAGAAACTATCTTCAATGACACGATGAAAGCGACTGTACCGCAAGAAAAGTTCTTATCGAACGAGAAGAATAAGTCCCGACTGATTGAAGCGTTGAAGGTCAAGTTTGAAGTCGCCGGATACAAGGTCAAACAGCACGAGGAAGACGCTGATACGCTAATTGTCAATACTGCATTGGAATTGTCAGCAAATCACAATTCTGTCGTTATAGTTGGTGAAGACGTCGACTTGCTGGTTGTTCTCACAGGTATTGCCGAGAAACAACACAGCAACGTTTTCTTCATGAAGCGTGGAAGAGGGAAGACACCAAAAGTGGTATATTCATCCAACAATAATCTAAAAAATTCTTCCCTAGCACGATTTTTGATCAGGGAAAATTAGAAATAACAACATTGTTAGGAAAACATGAGCATTTGGGAAAGGAAATGGACCAGTTCCTTGATCCCAACACTGATCCTGATTCTATTGCTGTTGCGGGACAAAAGGCCTTAGTTGCTCTTTACGGGGGTAAAGAAGAAGATTCTTTGAACAATTTACGGTTCACTAGCTTCAGTCGATCCATAACAGAAAGTGAATTCAACTTGGATTCCTTACCGCCGACGGAGGATGCAGCAAGACAGCAGTCGCTCCGCGCATTTCACCAAATTCAAATTCATTGGATGGGTAATGGCCTACCTGCCGAATCCTGGGGATGGAGAAATGGAGGTCAAGGTCTTGTGCCCATTCCGATGCTCCAAGATCCAGCACCGAAGAATGTGCTCGAATTCGTGCAATGCGGATGTGCCAAAGGCTGCGGAGCAAGATGTAGCTGCAGAAAAGCAGGGCTGAAATGCTCCGAGGCTTGTCATTTATGCCGTGGGCAATCCTGTTTGAATGCCGTAGAAGTGAATCTGGCTGAATCTGACGATGAAGAGCCAAACGAAGTGGAACAATGGTGCACTCAGACCGATAGTCTTGGTGAACCACTGGATGGTTACAATGACACATAAGCAGATGTAGATGACGTTACAGAGGAATGTATAACCGTTCAGCCCAAAATTTCATCTGAAAATGTCATCATCGAACCCGAAAGTGGCGATGAACCAGGACCCTCCCGGAGGAAAATATTAAAATTGGTTCAACCTTTTCCATGATTTTTTTCGAATTTTCGAATGTCACAATCGTGAGAGACCACATCGCAATACCCTTACTGTACAATACCCCACCTGTAAGATGATAAGACAAATTAATGCTATAGTTGGAAATAATACGACCTAATTACTATAGTTTAACCTACTTAACCCTACCTACTTAACCCTAACCTTAGTTACTATAGTCTAATCTTGCAAGGGGACCCCGCAACTTGGTACAAATGGATTTCGATGAGACTCAGGTATGTTGTGGAGGTATCTACCCTAAGTACCAGCCTCACGGGAATTTATGCACTACTTCCTCGTTTTCGAGAAAATCGACGGTAAAGTTTCACGCGCGGCATGTCTACCAGTAACGTTGCCATTTTGTCGAGCAAGCGAGCGCAGCACAGTGAGTAAGCATCACGGCTGGCACCCTGCTGGCCCGTGTTCAAGTACCGCCGCGCTAGATGTTTTTTTTTTTTTCTAGTCATTTTTTTTTCAATTCCGTTATTGATTAATTTTTTTTTTTTTTCTCGTTGACGTATCTAATCTTACCCAATAACAATAGTTGCATTACGAATTTGTGGGGAAACTGGTGAGGTACGGATATTGGTGAGATTTTGTACGATTTGAAAACGAGCTCTTATTGTCAAAATCAACAATCTGCCCCTTTTTCCAAATTGCAAGTACTTCGGCATTGTTCCTCCTGTACCTGCGTTGACCATTGGAATTAACAATCTGCCCCTTTTTCAAATTCCAAGTACTTCAGCATCGTTTATTCTCTACCTGCGTTTACCATTGGAATCAACGATCTGCCCCCTTTTCCAAATTCCAAGTACTTCGGCATCGTTTATTCTCTACCTGCGTTTACCATTGGAATTAACGATCTGCCCCCTTTTCCGAATTTCAAGTATTTCGGCATCGTTCGCTACCTGCGTTTTTCCGTGGAAGACCTTCCACTTCCCTTGGGGGAAACCTTACCGTAGGTTTCCTCTGACAGAATTTGGGCTCCCCAGTCATTCGCAGTCTGTCTTCAGAAGAGTGTGCATGAAATAACGCAAGTCATACGGCTATAAGTGAATCTATAAAGTGAAATTTGAAAAATAAAATAAGTGCAACATGGAGAAAGCTGCTCTTCTAGAAGGAGGACCACCACAACCAGGTCCGTCACGAAAAAGCATATCGGACACAGAAGAGAGAGATGAGCAATCGAAGGGCGAATTGACAAACGCCCTAAAATATTCCGAATCGTTGCTCCGAAATTTGGATCTACTCACAGACGCACCGCCAACCGTGATTTCCGCTGCTTCGATTGCAATGGGAGAGGTCATAGGCAAGGAAATAGTTGATTTGGTGGCTGACAGAAAAATTATCGACGTTGAGGAGCTGATCGGCATAGAGGAGTTAGACGAATTACAGGAATATTCGCCGGTAAGTTGAATTTACATGAGTACGAGTTGTTTCTCGTTTTATGCGAATTTATTAAAATATACAATAATGTATCTTGCAGTGCACGGGTGTAGCGGGAGATGATGAGGAATACGTTGCTGAAGAATTCGCACCAGAGCCTAAAGATTACGTTCCATTATCATACAAAAAAAAAACAGTTGCTCTTGCTGCAGCCAATCCAAAGTGGTCATTGAAAACTTTGCAAAAAAAAAAAGGATGCTCTCGCTTGAAACACATGGATCATCTTTATCGATGGAGAGACGATGTGAAAAGAGGAGGAACCAACTTTGACAAATGGAAAACTATAGACAGTGACACATACGAACGATTTCTGGAAGCACGGCAAAATTTGGAACAGGTAAACATTTGCACAAAAATAAAATAACACACAGCGGAATTACATAATACGTCTGATACGCTACGATTGATCAATTTTATTCTTATTCAGGTCACAACAAGGACTTTACAGCAGTGGGCGATGAATGCTGCATTTCCTTTTTTATCGGATTCCTTCCATTTCACCGCTGGCTCGACTTGGGTTGAGCAATTCAAAAAACATCACAAGATCAGACAGCGCAAGATCACCAAATTCATAAGCTCTAAAGAGTTTGCCACAATGGAGGAAGTATTGGCAGCCGCTGAAAAATTCCAGGTGCAAACAAAAAACATCATCCCTAATTTCGATCTTGATTATGTTATCAATACTGATCAAACCGGCTGCCAATACCAATCCACGTATAATAGATCGCTTGCGGAACAAGGGTCCAAAACCGTTCTTGTAAGAAAGAAAGATTTAAACAAAATAAGTCATTCCTACACGGCACAGTATGCATTAACTGCATCCGGCAAGATATTTCCCTTCGTTTTTTTGTGCATGCAAGAACCGTCTGGGAAATTCGGTCCAATTGTACAGAAAAAAGTCAACGAGCTTACCGATAACTTTAAAAATGTGATTGTGACCTGCACAAAATCCAGTAAATTCACCAAACAGATCTGGGAAGAATTTTTGAAATCTTTCATTCAACCGTACGTTCGACAAGAGAAATTTCTGTTGATAATCGATTCGTGGGGAGGGCAGACGGACCAAACACTCTACGATACTATCTTCGTAGATGACGAACAGGCATGCACCTGTACCGTCAAAGTGATTCCTCCGAAATGTACTCCGCTCTGCCAACCGTGCGACGTCTATTTTTACCGGCAGGTAAAGATTTTCATCAAAAAATTGCAAAACGCTCCTGAACTGTTACAGGCAAATCGAGAAATCGCGTCCAGAGAGGATTCCATTAAAATCCACTCCTTACTATTGCATCAATTAAGCGCACCTGCATTCCAGCCAATGATTAAATACGCGTGGTTCGCATCGAAATTAATTGACGAACGAGACATATTTTTGAATGTAAACGAACTTTGTTTCCCGATTTCGCTCTTGAAACAGCCGTGCGTCTGCGAAGCGGTAGGTTTCATAAAATGTGCATGGTGTGACACCGTGTTATGCTTTGCGTGCTTTTATGATAAATACCACCCAAACGTATGTTCTTCTGATGTAAGCATTGACAGTGAATAATTGTAACGCCTGTATATATGTATATATGTATGTGTAATAAAAAATCAATGAAATCACAACCGTACGTTGTTGGCAATATTTTCCCCCACGAATTTGTGATGCAACTATTGTTATTGGGTAAGATTAGATACGTAAACGAGAAAAAAAAAATAATAATAATTAATAACGGAATTGAAAAAAAAATGACTGGAAAAAAAAAAAACATCAAGCGCGGCGGTACTTGAACACGGGTCAGCAGGGTGCCAGCCGTGATGCTTACTCACTGCGCTGCGCTCGCTTGCTCGACAAAATGGCAACGTTACTGGTAGACATGCCGCGCGTGAAACTTTACCGTCGATTTTCTCGAAAACGAGGAAGTAGTGCATAAATTCCCGTGAGGCTGGTACTTAGGGTAGATACCTTCACAACATACCTGAGTCTCATCGAAATCCATTTGTACCAAGTTGCGGGGTCCCCTTGTTAGACCTTATAAGTGTATTATATTTTCACTTACCTTTATTATAGACTACGTAATTGTTTCTCACTTTAGTTAACTTTCAAAATTGCATGATTTTATGTGTCGATTAATTTAGTAGTGGGCGGATTTTTCAGTTCTTATGTTTACATTATAAAATTTTTAGATATAGTAATCGTCACAAACCTAATCGATTTATTTGGTTTAATCCCCGACCTGTAAAATACTATAATGCATTATTATAATTCAAATAATTTCAGACTTTATAAGTTTATTTTTACCTGCGTTTAAGGTGGTGCCTCAGTCGATTTGGCCCGCCCTCCCCCCCCCCCCCCCCCCCCCCCCTCCCCTGTTGTTGATTGTCAAGTGTGGACATGGCTCACTATTTCGACTATTATCAAAGCCTACGCTTCACTGACACAAATATGATAGGGCACGCACCGTGTAATATGAAATACCGAACATATGTATGTGAAAATATGTTGATTCTAGGCAACGATGAAGTCTCAATTTGTATTGCCGCAAAACGTTGACACTAGCAATTTCGAGATTCGCGCGAGGCCGTTATTATTTCTCTTAGTTCGTCATTCTCCGCGAGACGGAGCTCAGCTCGCGAAACTCACGTCGTGATTGGTGGCGATGAACAAGTTCAGTTTATCGCCACCAACTGCGACGTGAACGCTCGCTGAATGAACGCAGCCTCGCAGACAGTGACGGGATGATGGAATTAAAAATGGCCTCGCGCGAATCTCGAAATCGCTAGTGTCAACGTTTTGCGGCAATACAAATTGAGACTTCATCGTTGCCTAAAATCAACATATTTTCGCATACATATGTTCGGTATTTCATATTACACGGTGCGTGCCCTATCATATGTGTGTCAGTGAAGCGTAGGCTTTCATAATAGTCGAAATAGTGAGCCATGTCCACACTTGACAATCAACAACAGGGGGGGGGGGGGGGGGGGGGAGGGCGGGGCCCAATCGACCGAGGCACCACCTGAATAGAATACCTAATTATTTTTCACTTTGGTTAACTTTGAACGAGTCGTCACTTCTGTATCTAATTCAGCAGCTGGTGTAGGAATGTACTGAATTAAGGATGATCGCGGGAAATTATTCATGGCTCCAGATTACGCATGAGGTTGCAAATTGAAACACTGTGATTGATTTTTACTGTCAATGTGAAAAATTAACTCCTCTCACTTTGAACGCGAATAGCTGTACCAAAAAAAAATCGCAGAGATTGGAAACTACAATCTTCGGAATGCCTGGAAAATTTCGCGTAGTATGTGTACCTACAACAAGACCTGCCCGCGAAAACTGGTTGAGAACTCACAATGCGATAAGTATTCAAAAATGTAATATTTCGGGACTTTCGTACTATAAAGCTAACTTCTACTTTCGGCATTTATTGAACAATTGTTTCCGAAATCTGGAACAATTCACGCAGCATTTACAAAGTATTCTCTGCCATGCAGTAAAAGCTAAATTTGGAAATATATATTGGTTTCATGGCTATCAATGAAAATAGACGGAAACGCGATCTCAAGAACGTATGCAGGTACAGAAATTTACTGAAGCTCAAAATGTTATGAATCAAAAACTGCGGTGAATGCATTTTTCAGAAATTGTATCCCGGCCACCTGCTGAGGAATAATCAAGCGTAAATAATTCGCCTCTAGCTTGCATGTGTGTAGCGCGCTTTAATAAAGCTCTGGCAGTCCTACGGATCACTGACACACACCGACGCATCGAGCCTCGCTAAGCTCCGCCGACATGCGTCAATGACTGATTACCCCTCATTATTCCTCATCAGGCAGCAGGAATACGATTTCTGAAAAATGCATTCACCGCAGTTTTTGATTTGCAACATTTTGAGCTTGAGTAAACTTCTGTACCCGCACGCGTTCTCGAGATCGCGTGTCTGTCTATTTTCATTGGTAGCAATGGAACCAATACCCATTTTCGAATTTTGCTTTCACAGTATGACAGAGAATACTTTGCAGATGCTGCGTGAATTATTTCAGATTTTTGAAACGATTGTTCAATTAATGCCAACAAGTGGAAGTTAGCTTAAGTACGAAAGTCCCAAAATATTACACTTTTGGACATGTATCGCATTGTAAGTTCTTAATCAGTTTTCGCAGGCAGGTCTTGTTGTAGAGGGTACAAAAATTCAAAAAGTTGGTTTCCGTAAGTTAACAAATGTTCCGGATCACGCACGAGGTTGCAAATTTAGGAACCATAATTTGCCAATTACATCAAGCCACTGGATTTGCAAAACTTTTCAAATATTTTTAAGGGTGAAAAAATAAAAAGAATGAATTTCCGTTAATTGCAAAAGGTTCCGGCTCTCACGCGAGGTTGCAAATCTACGAAAAAATCACAATTGACGTTCTGAGAATTTGCAACCAAAATTCGAAACTTTTGTAATTTTCACGAGACCATTCTACTCGGTAGAACGACCGCTGCTGGTGAAAATCATGAATGAATATGTTCCGGTTAACGCGAATGGTTGCAAATCGATGCAACTGTTCGGGTCATTATTGCGATTAACCTGTGAAGTTTGCAGAACTTTTGGATTTTCTTCTTCATTTTTTATGAATACAAAACCTCAATTATTAATAAAATGAACGTTCCGTACCCTTGAATTGGTTGCAAAATTGACACGAGATGAAAAATTATGCCTTTTACACTATTATCAGTTTGCAGAACTTTTTGAATTTTCTCAACGAGAATATCCAGAAATTTGATTTTTTGCAATTTTGACAATGTTCCGGTACTCAAAAAAGGTTGCCAAATTTTATAGTTCGTGTTTATACCCTCCCAGATGTTACCTATAAATTTCGAAAGTTTTGGATTTATTGTGAATTGGTCGTCCTTAGTGACTGGTCTATACCAGGCGGCGAAGAGTCAAAATCCTCAGAATTGACACGCGCCACCAACTTTGATCATTTTTCACTCGAAAACGAAGCCGATGGCATTTCTGAAATTAATTCACAGGCTGTAGTATAGTTCAAAGTGAACGTCAGTATTTTTCTCAAATTTTTCGGTGCTATCGACGAGCGTTTCAAAAATCATTTAAAAATTAATTGTTGAATGAACAATTGATGAATAAACTTTTTTCAAACCATGTATTTTTTTCCTAAATCTGTGGTACTAGCCGCGGAAATCCCATCAAAGAAATTGAGTCGAACATCATTTTTGGCGAAGTTATGAATTTTCAAAGAAAATGCTGCTCAATTTTTCGATTGTAAGTAACAAATTGTAATTTGCACTAATTTAAAAATCCTTTGGCCCAAAATTCTAACTCCCCATGGACAATCGACACGCAAAATCCAAAAAGTATCTGAGAGGTGACTGATCCGGTTCACGTGGAATAGCCCACATACATAAGGTTGCGGTCTCATGTAGCGCCGGATCGCCGGAATCCGGAACGAAATGGCTTACGTATAGGTGTATACATTGTAACGTTGCAAATTGATTTGGGACGTTACAGACGACTCCTGAACCCTTGGGGGGAATAATTAAGTGGGGAAATGCCTGTAAAAACCCCAGAGGGGAAGCGTAGGTAGGGTTGTTAGCTCAAAATAGACTCCGAGAGGTGACCGTGGTCTACTCTGACCTAAAGACTCATTTCTAAACTCTTTCGTTCCGGTGCAGAACCCTTCTCTTATGTGGGAGACTTGGTCGGCGGACGTGCCTGAGCGGAGGCGATTGGAAGTCCAAGAGAAATCCGGCCCAAACTATTCACGGGGCGGCGGAAAACGGACGCCTGCGACGAACTACGGTACCTGAACGACCAGCCCGGAGGACGTAGGGCAGTGCAGAGGCACGCTACAACGAGGGACGAGTCGGCGGATGAGATTTCCGCCGACGGGAAGAACCAGCGAGCCCCGAACGCACATCCCGACCCCGAGGGGCAATTCGAAAATCTCCCGCCACCCTGCGTGGCTCGACCGAGCCGTCCTGCGCGAGGCGACGCAACGAGATCCAGGATTCGATAATCGATGTCCGCGCTGAGCGCGGCCATCTTGCTTTTACGTCACTCTGCGTTAGGTTGTTTTGCGAGCACCACGTGTATTCGAGCCTTAGAGAACCTTTCTTTTGTCAAATTCACTGCGTTTTTGATACATCTACCCTGCGGGGAGTTAAAGTTAAGAGACCCACGAGGTCCACGTATGGATATCCACGAGGGTGTGGACTTTTTGAGGTGGCTGGAGTGCGGTAAGCGCTAATTGACTGTACCCTATTCTGAATTTTGATCCGGCGGTGGCGTTTGGCCATCTTGCTTTGTATTTGCCGCCACGAGGCCTGTACGAGATTCACTTGGGTCAAATTCTTTGCCTAACTTCGAGTCGGTAGGCCGTCGCCAGTGTCCCACATCCCTAGGGGGGTTTTTCTGAGTCAATTGGGTTTGTTAAATTGAGGAAAATTCATAATTGTAGCGTCAATTGTTCTATCCCTCGTGGGGAACAGGCTACGAGCCATAAGAGTGAGCGAGAGCGCCCAGAGCCAGCTGCGGTCTCACTCACACCTTCGAGTCGGTCGAGTCTATTTAGCGTCGAGTCACTTAGCGGACACCGAGTGTCCACAGAGTCGCAGAGTTAGGTTTAAGCTATTTTTAAGATTTCGAGTCACAAATATTCCAAATTACGGGGGAAATACCCTCTTTATTATATTGAGTCTTGCTGTCACCCGTGGGGTGTTTCGGATGGTTTATTAAGACTGATTTTGTCACTAGGTTAGGGGTTATTTTTCATGTTACTTCTCTTTCTGTTATCTGAGCATGCTTTTTCGACCCGAGCGGTCCTGCTAATTAGTTAGTAGTAAGTCTTCACAGTTGTATCGAATCTGGCGGGGCCAGTACGCGGCTTTTCGCTTTATTACCCGGTGGGGTTTACCACGCAGTGATTTTGTCAATAAATTCTGTTCTTTATTTTTACACTACGCTACTCGAGTCGTCACTTGCCAGAGCCTGTCAATCCTTAAGTCACCCAGACCCCTCTCCGCGGTACTGGGTCTAGCCGGTAGCAGTCCAGGGCCCGCCGTCCAAATCTCTTATCCTCCCTAATTAGTCTACGCATCTCAGGTCCTTATCCATCGAATAATAGTGCACTAGTTCTGTCCTCCGACTTGGTACTCCGGCTTAGGACGGGGGATACTAAGGAGCTATGTCACAACGTACACGCACACAGAAAGAGTTACTTGATTCCGTTTGGTATTTTTACATAAAAGCTCATCCACGATTGGTCACCCGATTCAAACCCTGGTGCGACGAAAAGGGTGAATTCGTTTACTCGAGCATTCAGAGCAGGCCTGCTTCGAAAGCCAAAAGCAAAGTCAGATTTATCGTAAACGACCAATCAACAGTCGCAGACCTGCCATCGACTGCGTAACCCAATTTACCCATACAGTCATTCATCCGTATGAAGGGGTGCATTCATTTATGCAGCCAGAACAGGAGCTGCACGCTTTCATTGGTCATTTCCACTCTATTCTTTTATTCGATTGGATTAGCAGAGCAGATCTGCTGCAGTCACTGCATAGACGAATGACGCCGAAGTGACACGTGACGATGTTTGAAATTTCATTATCACAAATACGATCACCTCTAAAACGCGATTTGTAGTTTCTTCCAAAATATATACAGTGAAGTTAGCTAGAAAGTTAGCAGTCAGTCACAGCCAACTCGAGACACTTCGCCATTTTCATCTGTTTTTCGCAGATTGGCCACCCCATGTTTTTGGTTTGAACCGAAGCTGACAATAGCTGTCACATGGCCGCGTCAATGTGAGGTTATGATTGTTTGTTGTCCCGTATTTTTCTAGCACTTACACGGGTATGCAGAAAATAACAGTGCATTACGGTGTTCGCTGCTGGTCATTTTTCATGTTTTTGTGGGAAAGCTCGTGATATGTGGTATAGGAAACCATTACGAAACTTAGTCACTTATTTTCAAGTTGATTCGCAGCTCTAAAACCATGTCGGTATCCCACGAAGAGTCGACTAGACCTCCGGATGACAGATCTGGCCCAAACTTTGAGGGATCTTTTCTTGTACCTGAATATGGAGCAGGTAACACATAACTCTCCAGAATGGGTCTTCATTCTTTTGGCGAGCCCCGCTTGATAGTAATATCCAGCGGCAAATGAATATTTGACGCAGGTGACAATACTTTGTTCTGCTTCATCAAATTAAATCTTTTGAGGCTAGATTCTGGTCAATATTGTCAGTTCATGATCATTATACTAGTTTGAGGGCAGTTCAACCAGCTTTCAAGCTTTCGACGAGCCTGTAAATGGTCCTTCGCCACAGTGAAACAGCCTGCGGAACCCACGTCGTTGGCTTTCCAAGAATCCCTACACGGACAGGAGACCTTCCAACTCATAGAACTTGTTCGAAATTAGATGACAAAAGTATTCAGAAAGTGCAGCTAGAAGATTCATTTTCTGATTACTGTGTGAATAAGTATTCGTCGAATAATGAGAAGTAAAAGTTTGAATCGTATCGAAAACAACAAAAAACAAAAACAATTTTTGCAGTTAAAAGCCAGTCTTCTAATTTTACTCCTTTGTTACGTTTGTCACCTAATTTCAAACAAGTTCTGTGAGTTCAAAGGTCTCCGGTCCGTGTATTGATTCTTCAAAAGCCAACGACGTGGGTTCCGAAGGCTATTTCACTGTAGCGAAGGGCCATTCACAGGCTCGTCGGAAGCTTAAAAGCTGGTTGAACTGCCTCCAACTAATACAATGATCATGATTTGACAGTAATAACCAGATTCTAGCCTAAAAAAACTCAATTCGATGAAGCAAAACAAAGTATTGTCACCTGCGACAAATATTCATCGCCGCTGGATATTACTATCAAGCGGGGCGGCTAAAAGAATGAAGGCCCATTCTGGAGAGTTATGTGTTACCAAGTAATCATCCCTCAATAGTCTCTGCGTCAGTCCAGACTGTCCTCGCCTACGAAGTTGGATGAAAACTATGATATCTTGGAGCGGATCTCTCGTTATAGTCGATGATTAGGCCCTTGGCTCAAGAACTTATGATTTTTTCACCAATTCAAAGCTATTTCCAACTACGCCGAATGAACACTACGATATGCTGCAGCAAAGTTCTCTCTTCAGTCGATGATTATTTGCGCCACCTCGGAGCTACTTTCAACCGCGCTGAATGAAAACTGTGATATCTTGGAGCGGATCTCCCATTGCAGTCGATGATTAGGCCGCTGGCCCCGAAACTCATGATTCTTGTACGACCTCGAAGCCATTTCCAGCTACGTCGAATAAAAACTAGAAACTACGATATCTTGGAGCGAAGCTCTGCAGCTACGCCGAATGAAAACTGTGATACCTTAAAGCGAAGCTGTCTTTTCAGTCGATGATTATGTCCCTCGCTAGGAAACTCGATATTTGTGCTAGTTCGGAGCTACTTTCAACAGCGCTGAATAAAAACTGTGCTTTCTTGGAGCGGATCTCTCGTTGCAGTCGATGATCAGGCCCCTGACTCCAAAACTCATGATTCTTGTATGACGTCTAAGCGATTTTCAGCTACGCCGAATAAAAACTTTTGTATCTCGACCATGATAGTTCCTCGCTCGGGAACTAATGTTTTTTGGTTATGCCCATGGTTCATCCACAATGCATCGTCATCTTACAAGTTCGTTTTTTCATTTCGCCGCCACAGCTTGCACTGCTGCACTCACTCGAATATGCAATAATTCTGAGCCATTATTATACTTGAAGATTATGCCATTTCTATAAATGTTCATGATATTCTTTCTATTCCTATGGTTTTCGAATCAAGACTCATAGTTTTATAATTTTTTTGCAACAGGAAAATAGAAATAAGGAATACTAAACGACAGATGTCAAAATTCGTCTAGATCATAAGATAATTCTAAGGCGGAATTCGAATATTGCCGTCGACTCTGCCCCGGCTGGATAGCGTATAAGAGACACGAAAAATTTGTGAGAGCGCTCACGTGTATTTGTATTGTCGTAGGAGTCTCACGCTCATTGGCTTATTCAAACTCACTAAACTCACAAAACTCACAAAAATTGTCCAAATTGTCAATTATTGTGAAATTTGTCAGATATTATTATTCTTAAATAAGTCTGGTCATTCTAGTGTGAATTGTAAGGGGGGGAGGGGAAGGGGGGGGAAGGGGGGGTCAGGGTTTGCACTTTCCAAAAATCGAATTTCTTATTCAGCAAATACTAAATCGAGAATATTTCATTTAGCGAAGACAGGTAAGTAAAGCCATGAAGACATATTTGGAGTTGAATGAAAAGAATTTTTTTCTTCACTTTTTTAGCTCATAAACTTTCAAACGCGTTTTGCTTAAAACTACTTTTCCAAAGTCCGTGTTCACTGCCATTTGAAAACTACTTGACCGATTCATTTCAAACTTGGTACACATTTTTGACGTATGAAATACCTCCCCCCAACGTTCAGTTGAAATTTTTTTTTACATTAAGGGGATTTCCCACCCACAAAATGGTGGAATTTTTCGTGGAAAATAGCAGTTTACACTTTATATGGCCATCAAAAATTTTTCAATGAAAAAAAATAATCATAGAACGTTGGGGGGAGGATTCGATGACGCTTTGATTAAATTTCAATTGTTTTTGATCTCCGATAATTTGATATACGGGGCCACGTGGAGGTGTCGCGCCGGTTCGTACCCATATCCGCAGCAGGTCTCCAAGGTGAAGAGCCTCTAGTCGATAGACTAATGTAGGTAAGGGAAGTCGGCAAATTGGATCCGTAACTTCGGAATAAGGATTGGCTCTGAGGATCGGGGCGTGTCGGGCTTCGTCGGGAAGCGGGTTTGACTGACGTGCCGGGCCTGGGCGAGGTGATGGCTTCGGCCGGATCCGAGCTCGGTCCCGTGCCTTGGCCTTCCGCGGATCTTCCTTGCTGCGAGGCTTCCGTGTCGGTTCGCCGGCGCGGTCGTCCTCTTCGGCCGCCATTCAACGGTCAGCTCAGAACTGGCACGGACTGGGGGAATCCGACTGTCTAATTAAAACAAAGCATTGCGATGGCCCTAGCGGGTGTTGACGCAATGTGATTTCTGCCCAGTGCTCTGAATGTCAACGTGAAGAAATTCAAGCAAGCGCGGGTAAACGGCGGGAGTAACTATGACTCTCTTAAGACTTAAGATACCAATATAGTAGGTGTCAGGACATTTTTAAGAACAAACCGAAACGCCTAGCTCAGATGGTCATAAGCGGTGACATGTCTGAAATCGAGCAGGCTCCTAAGCCTCCAAACGCTCACGTCATCAGGGAGGCCTACCACGAATTGTGGGGCTCTAGACAAGCCATTAACTTCGACGGCGACGCGCATAGACGGTCCAACAATAACCACAAGGTAGGCCTCATAAAGCCATTCACGCCTGCAGAGACTCAGGCTCGAATTAAGAAACTGAAAAAAGGTACAGCCGCCGGCCCCGATGGCGTGAGCAAGGATGCTCTTGATAAAAACCCTACCTACAGCCTGCTATTGGCTAAACTCTATAATGTCATTCTCCTCTCGGGGCGGATCCCGTCGCTGTGGCGAACCAACCGCACTACTCTGATTCCTAAAAAGTCTGATAATCTCCAGGACATTAAAAACTGGCGGCCGATCACGATCGGACCGATTATATCTAGGGTGTTCTCGGGCCTGCTGGACATCAAACTTAGGCCACTAATCAAGCTTAGCGCCAGGCAAAAAGGCTTCGTTGCAGAAAATGGTTGTGCACAAAACATCGCAGCTTTTGAAACATGTCTAGAGAGGGCTAAAGTGGCGCGCGGCGCAACGTTCGCCATCTTAGATACAGCTAAGGCATTTGATACCGTGCCGCACCAAGCCATCAGCAGTAGTCTTGTCAGTGCTGGGGTACCCATAATTTGATCTCCGAATCTCCGACCGAGATATAGTGAACACCGCAAATTGTTATTTTTCTAAGACATTCTGGCCCGCTAAACATGACACATCGAGGTAATGTTACATTTCGGCAGATATTCTGCCTAATTGTAACCTTACATGCAAAATGTTGCCGTAATACTTCCGCAATGTTTTCAAGTAACATCACGTTTGCAATGTTTACGTGTTGTATCAGGAACATGACATTCCGGTTGTTTAATAGCTAATATCGTACGATCCGTATGGAATCTTAAGTAATATCGAAGCAACGTTCCATGCGCAACCTACTCGGACATTTCACGCGTGACATCGATAGAACTTTAAAGTTGTGACCTTCGGTCAATGGTCAAGTGCGATACATGTTTGCAACGTTTCCTCATATGCTATTTGATGACGTAGGAACACTGCGCAGGAATCGTGATTGTCGTGTGCTGGAGCCCGAGCCGCCCGTCACTCGCACATGGCTGTACGACCGGCTACCGATTCGCAGTCAGTAGATTGTTATTGTAACTGTGTCAATTCGGATTGTTCTCGTCAGCGAATAATAATATAAAATACTATCCAACCATGTGAATTTAGCAGACGAGACGGACCAAAGTTACATATAATATGCAATTGTATCTAATCCGGAGAACGATTCTTCCTCTTGATGAAGTTATCAAGAGCGTACAGACTCCGGATTGATTGAAAAAAACGTGAGAGAAATTGATTTTGTGAGAATCAAGTAAAAATTCCCTCAGCCCGGGTTTGTACCGGAACCTCCGCATCTGTACTGCGGCGCCTTGTCCAATTAGACCACCGAGGGACTAAAGGAATCCTTACTCGATTCTCACTTTGTATAGTGTTGAAATTTTCGTAGTCTCAATATCAGTGTTTGTATGTGATGACTCTATCGTCCGTTGACTTACTATACAACCATGCGAATTTAGCAGACGAGACGGACCAAAGTTACATATAATATGCAACTGTATCTAATCTGGAGAACAATTTTTCCTCTTGATGAAGTTATCCTTTAGTCCGTCGGTGGTCTAATTGGACAAGGCGCCGCAGTACAGATGCGGAGGTCCCGGTTCAAACCCGGGCTGAGGGAATTTTCACTTGATTCTCACAAAATCAATTTCTTTCACGTTTTTTTCAATCAATCCGGAGTCTGTACGCTCTTGATAACTTCATCAAGAGGAAGAATCGTTCTCCGGATTAGATACAGTTGCATATTATATGTAACTTTGGTCCGTCTCGTCTGCTAAATTCACATGGTTGTATAGTAAGTCAACGGACGATAGAGTCATCACACATAAAATACTATCAATATAGCTGTGTTGATCACGATGTCAATAAATAGCGTGAGTATTATCCGTTGATATTACAGATATTGGTGATAGAATTTTCATAACCTGATCTTTTACATGTGGTGCACACAGCGGAGCGGCCATCATGAATAACGACGTGACTAACGACGACTATAACTAATAACGACAGCCTTATCTTGTTATCATTAAAGACATTTAGTACAAGACGTGAGAACATTACAGACCATAGTAGTAAAAACATCGAAATTATGCACAGAGTAAAGAGATGTTTTAGCACCAAAAGACATACGCGAAGATTAGTTCGTAGAGAACTGAAACAAATAATGTACGTACGAAGTCCTATATCTGAGACAAATAATGTGCCTCGCACCGTAGAAGCGGCTGTCGACAATGTACAATGTGATGTGAACAATGAAATTGTTGCTAGTCCAACGTACGACAATCAAGTCACAGATAACACTGTTGACGAAATTTTAATTGAACCTTTGGAATATATCGATTCATTAGCAGATATATCGACGGAATACCCAGACAGTCTCACATTGGTCGAAGGTACCGATCACACTCATACTGATGAATTTCTTATAACTGCCGTGAGACAATGGTTTCTGATCTACAGACACATGCTCAGCCAGAGAGCAATAAATGCAATGTTAGAGATTTTACGACAGCCATTTCCTCTACTTCCGAAAGATTCTCGAACTTTTTTGCATACGCCCAATTCATGCCCGTATGAAATAAAATCTGTTCATCCGGGATTTTATTGCCATATTGGCATTGAGGCTGGATTGCGTAAGGTGCTTAATAACTGTGCGGAAACGGAAATATTATTCACGCACACCACTAATCTAGTATCACCAATTAGTATCAATATCGACGGGCTGCCCATTTCTGAAAGTTCCAAGAGCCAATTGTGGCCAATTCTTATTGCAATACTCAGATTTGATTGATAGAGATTCGAGAAATCCTTTTGCAGCTGGTATTTACCATGGTTACAAAAAGCCCTCAGACGTAAATGAATTTTTGAATGATTTCATAGAAGAGTTCAGAACTTTGGAAACACAAGGATTCACTATAGACAATTAAACGGTGAAAATAAAGATGTACAAACTTCTCTGTGATGTTCCTGCAAAGTCATTCGTGCTATGTATAAAAGGTCATATAGGCTATTCAAGCTGCACCAAATGTATCCAAGAAGGAAGTTTTATTAATGGAAGAGTAGCTTTCACAGAAAAAAACTCTCAATTGAGAACTGATTCCAGTTTCAAGAATAAGGTAGATGGAGAATTTCATAATGGTACTAGTCCTCTCGAATGAAATAATTTAGGTGCGATTTTACAAGTACCACTGGATGGTATGCATTTTGTATTTTTAGGGGTAATGAAACGGATCGTGAAGTTTTTGATGAGAGGACCAAAAAATATTCGGCTATCAGATATCGATAAACAAAAAATGGATGATCTATTATTGTTACTCAAACGTCATATACCGAAAGACTTTGCACGCTTGCCGAGAAGTTTAGACGATATTGAATACTTCAAAGCTACCAAACTGAGGCAGCTTTTGTTGTATACCGGTCCCATTATTCTACGACACATTGCAAATAAAAATGTTTATATACACTTCGTGACGTCATCTTGCGCTATTCGAATTCGATGCAGTCCTGCATTGTACGTGAAGTACAATCATTATGCCTCACAACTCCTCGAATATTTTGTTGATAAGTATAGACAAATTTATGGCATCGAACACAATTATCACAACGTGCATGGACTTCTACATTTAGCTTCCGATTGTTTACTGCATGGTCCATTAGACACATTCAGTTGTTTCGATTGCGAAAATTTTGTATTCAAATTAAAACAAAATATCAAGACCTCTCGAAATTCTCTGCAACAAATTTGCAACAGAATAAAACAGGAATCCACACAGAACATAAGAACTAAAACTTGTTACCTTGTATTATATCAGCAGTGTGTAGGGCAAGTTGATTGGCAACAGGATTGTATTTATTCTGAATCTGTTATTACTGAAAACTTCGAATTAAACTTGTCACATGAAGATAATTGCGTTTCATTGAAAGATATGTCAGTATTGTGCATCGAAAGCATTTTTAAAAATACCCGCACAGCCGAAATTTTCGTCGTTGGAAGGAAGTTTACTAGATCCAAATTGTTTTTCAAAACACCGTGCGCTTCTAGCCTGTTTAACATTCAAGTTGTAGAAAACCTTTGCGATGCAACATGTACAGTGAATCTGAATGAGATTCTAGAGAAAAATGTGAGGTTTCCCATCAGTAATGGTTTCGTTGTCATACCATTAATCCACAGCCAATCTCATAGCATTGCAAAAATTATCTTTCACATATTTGCATTGGTATCTTTGTGCGAAGTGAACAACAGTATAGTATTTATCAACATAAATGTGCATAGCTCAAGCTAATATTCTATCCGTGAACATATACATATGATGACGCAGCCTATAGTACTGACTGATAAAATAAAATTGAAAGGATAATAAAGACATGTAAAATATGACTGGTACTGGGACGTAGGGAAACAAAAACAAAGTAATCTATGTATCACACATTCCGTGTGATTGCGATTGATCCGTGTCTCATATGTAACGAATTGCGTAAGGTAATTGATATTGGTGGATGAACTATTATATTATTCGCGAATCTAACGATTACTAACATTCTGGAGATTTTCATAGGATTGGTGTGTGGTCGAATTTGAAAAAAATGCAGAAGAAGATACCATTGCAGTCGAAGTTGTGCCTTCGTTGTGGCTGACGACTGAAGCCGATAACACGACTGTTACATGTCGATGGCCACATAAAAATGTCCGCAAGGCTATAAAACAACGATCAACTCCGAGTGTCAACTGGTCAACGTATCACGTGCAGGCTATTATATGAAGAACTGGTGAGACTAAAGGCCGGCGCACACTACACGGCGGCGAACGGCGGCGAGCCGCGGCGAACCGAAGCGAACTTTTTTGTTTACACGCTTTCTTATGGGAGTGCACTCACTATACGCGTCAAAAACATTGGAAATGTAAAAAAACACCGCCAAGTACAAAGACCATTTGCCTACGACGGAATGGCAAAAATCTATCGCTAATCCAATTTATGAAATCAAGAGATGGTACCAAGTACAACGACCGACCAGCAAGTATATTTCATCAAATCGGAGCTCGCTGTTTCGTCTACTGATATCGAAACATCATTCCAAGAGCTACGTACTTGGCGGGCACATTTTTGCTTACTCTGCTGCGCTCATTATGGCTATTCCTCTTGTGTTCTGCGTAATTTTTCTGTGTTATAAGCTCATACAATCAAGAAACCCATGTACTGAAACTGAGAAACAAAGCGATCTCTGTCAGCTGATATTTTTTGCACATACACATTCGCTATGTTTTTGTTATGAAGTGCTTGATGAGATGAAATTCAATTATCAGTAGGTACGATGATAATCTGTTGGGAGTTCGTTTGTATTTACTGATTGCGAGTGAAGTAATTGTTTTTTGACAAATGTCCTGAATTATTTTGGAGTATAGTAGGTCTTGATGTCCGTCTGAACACGATAAACCGGGACCAAAGGTGAATCCAGCGTTATGATTTTTGAATCATGTATTGAGTTGTACATATATGAGATATTTTTAATAGAAGAGGTCTTAAGGTACACATGTATAAGTTTCATAGCTGGAACATCATTGCGTGCGAGTGTACGTACGCGCTAGCACGCGGGCGCCCTTAGGCGCCCGCGCTCTAGCACTCCCGTACACCCGCACGCAACGATGTTCCGACCTTTTTGGTCCGAAACCTTGGGATTTTCAGGATTTTTGCGCACACTTAATGAATTTGTAGGGTCATAATCAACGGGAATCAAAATTGGTTGTAAATGATTGATGCGCAGAGGGATTGACACCGATTGATTTTATTTGTCTCTTCCGAACTTACCAACTTCGCAATATTACCTCTTTGCAGCGCAATCATTGTTGATTTTGGGGCATGTAACTTTGGGGCAATAGAATGCCAGATTAATAAATGATGGATTAGGTAAAATTGATGACCAGTTGGCGCAATCAACTGTCTTCGGAATTCCGAAATATTGACGTGCCAATATGATTACAATCAATTGTTCACATAAGCAGTATAACAAAATGTAGATTCGTTCCACAGAGGGTTGTTTGTTAATTGTATTATTTGTCGAAAGAAAAGATACGAAGGGAGGAGAAAGATGCTTGAAAAAAATGTGCCCGCCAAGTACGTAGCTCTTGGAATGATGTTTCGATATCAGTAGACGAAACAGCGAGCTCCGATTTGATGAAATATACTTGCTGGTCGGTCGTTGTACTTGGTACCATCTCTTGATTTCATAAATTGGATTAGCGATAGATTTTTGCCATTCCGTCGTAGGCAAATGGTCTTTGTACTTGGCGGTGTTTTTTTACATTTCCAATGTTTTTGACGCGTATTTCACTTCTTTTTGCGAGAATGCGTTAACAGTCAGTGCCTTGTGGCGTATATGCTGACCAATTATCTAGTGTAATTCGAAAATGTATACGGCCTCTAATTTTTATACCCTTATGATCGTTGCATAATGTATCTGAGCGCTGTTTCAACTATTGCAGTCTGAAAATTAGTTCATCGATCATACGAGTATGTACCTAACATGAGTAATTTGAAGTTTATGTACAAAGTGAAGGTAGAGGGCTAGTTCAAAGGCCGGTTTTATTGATTATAATATGTTTGTTACAGTTATTAGAGAATTTTCTTAGAATCCGCGACAAAATTTTCCCAAGTTCGCTAGGTAAAGGGTTGTGTCGAGTGCGACTTGCAGCAGGTATGGTCGATGCCTCGCCAGATTTCAAATAGTTCCTGTGACAAGTTAAATTTTTCGTTTGTCCGTCCCAATAGTCCGAATGATGTGACAGTTTATATAGTCTCACTGCAAAAGAAAGAAAGAAAATATGACAGTAAAATATTGATGCATTTCAATTGTGTGTATACCGGTCCATTGATCACGAGATTCATCTTAATGACGAATTTCAGACTTGCTCCTGATAAATAGAAACATTTATATCGTAGAATCAGTTCGTCGCAATGGTTGCGTAGCTCAGTAGTTAACATACCTGCACTCCGTACTTGTGACGAGCAATGTTTGTAGTTTGAGAAAATGGAGTGTTGAGTGAAATCGAGTCATTTTTACTCAGAGCTCAATCATATATTTTTCGAATCGGCTGCTGGGTTTACGGTTGCGGAACTGAAAAAATGGAAACGGAGTCATGCAATGAGATAGATTTAATTGCAGTACGGAGCTAATCTCGTTACATTTCAAGGCCAGTCGATATTATATTAATGTAGAGAAGTTTAGTATATACAAGGGGAGTTCGTACCGTCCAAACGTGTCGACCTGCTTGGAGGCGGCGGGCGAGTTCAGCATGGGCAAGTGTTTTCAAGAAACGACCAATCAGCGATCAGAAAACCGTTGAAACAATTGTGAAATCTGAGGTGCAACCACATTAACGTGGTTCGATGGGTTCCAACAGCTTGAACTTACCCTATAAAATACTTTCTTCATCATTTATTCAAGCTTATGGCATATGGATCAGGCTAAAATTAATGTCATATAATAACAAATAACAAATACACTACCATTTTTCATCTTCAAAGTCTTTCTCCTACCGGTTCAGAATTCCTCAAATTTCTCTCTGCACTCTATTCCAAATCCAATTATTTGAGCTTCAGACTTTTTCCTCTCTTCTTTCTCTTTACGCACCTTGAGCTCGAATGAGAATTCTCGATGCGGTGTAATGTTTAGCATTATCGATGATTTCATTCGAGTTGCCTGGGTGGTAGATTTTCTTCCGTCCGATTATGAGAATCCGGCTGTCTTCCATTGGGATCCGTTCCCCTGCCAACAAGTGGTCAGCGATAGGTGGCTGTCACGTAATAATTCAGTCGACACTGTCACTGCAGTAGCATCACCACACGACAAACTTGACATAACCGTTGATAGAATGCTTATTATGACATTCCTGAGCTTCGACTTTCGACTATCTTTTTATTAATGTATACTCACTGATCTATAGTTTACCTCAATGCGACTTGTTAGGTTACGTCGAGATTCATTATTTTCGGAAATACACACGGTAATATATTAAATTTTCAGCACTGTATCCTTCACCACATGTACCTGAATAATTAATCACTTCACCTAATTATCTCAATTCAAGAAAATACACGGGGCAAATTATTTTGACAGCCCACGGCGGCGCCATCTTGTTTTAATCGATTTTGCGAGATTTATATCGATTCGAGTAAGCTTGGGCCCCTCTTCGTAACTTTAAAAAAATCTAGCGATTGAATTTGGCTTCCGAATCTCACCAAAATCAATAGGGGGCGAGAATTCGTTGGTTCATATCAACTGGTAAAGTTTCAATACGATACGTACAATCGTTCGACAGATAATGAGGTCCCAGTCTGCGACGGAGCGGGTCGGAGAAGGAGAAGAAAAAGAAGAAGAAGATTGTGTTTTTTCGCCTATTTTGACAGTGAATATCTCGGAACACAATGGTCTGATTACATCCAAATTAACTCTGCAAGGTCGTGTGGGCTGGGTCTTGCTGCTATCAAAATTTCATTTGGCAATATTCAGCGGTTCGGTGGATATAGGACCACGTTTTCGGGTCCTAGTTGCCTCGGGTAAAGGATTCTTGGCTGCGCTCGCGTGCCTTATATACCTTACCTCGTATATACTTCGACCTTGTATATGCATACATTTATATTATATACCTTTTATCACCTCATACCTATATACAAATATAATATTATACTTTTTTTTTTATTAATTTTTTTTAATTTTTTTTTTTTTTGTACTTGGCGGCGATTCGCTGCCGCGAATCTTGATTCGGCGGCGAACGGCTGCGAACGGCTGCGAACAGCGGCGATAATTTGTGCGCCCACTGCACCGAAAGAATCGGCATCGAATTTCACTGTCGTTGCAGAACAAGTTGCATACAAATAGGTGCCGTATGTGAATAAATGGCCATTTTTATGCATCGGAACTTGATTTTCAGATTCGGAGTTTAGATATACTTTGGATGTATGATTTCATTGCGGGATAAGTATCAAAAACGTGTATCATATGGAAACGTTGCAACGATCCTTAATAAAAAGCGAGGCTAAAGGGTTCAACATACGATCGCATCGTACCCGTTGTACTCACTTTACTCATACATCCTGAAAATCCCATCGCAATATCAATTTCGAATGATAATCATTGCGACGGCTCAGCGCAACAACATCGTATCTCCGAATTTGGTCTAACATTATCGTAACTCAGAATTTGGTTGAAGAACATCATATTTCATAATTTTGGGCATAAACATCGTAAGTCCTCTGTATAAGACATGTACATACGACGTTTCTGTCAAAAATTCTGAAATACGATGTTGTTGAACCAAATTATGAGATACGATGTTGTTGAATCAAATTCTGAGATACGATGTTGTTGCGCTCAGCCGTCGATTGGTGTACCTCATTGGAAATTCATAATTTTTCAAGAATAATCAACAGTACATCGCGTGACTAAAGGGAAAAGGGCCTAAGCGATGTAAAGTGCGATTTAAATGGCAAAAGGGCGTAAGCGCCTCCGATAGTAGGCCGTTCTGCCACTAACAAAATTTCGAACTAATGCCAGAAGGGCCTATCCGCCGAAAAAATATATATTTTTTTGAAATAAAATTTTGGTGGACGCGCCCTTCTGGCATTAACTTCAACGGAAAAAGCATCCCGACTTATGCCAGAAGGGCGTATCCACCAAAAATATTCAAATACATATTCAATCTTCTTTGGGGGAAAAACATTTTTGCCGGGTAGGCCTGTTTCCGGATACTCATTTCTCGATAAATCTAGAAGGGGCTTTCTCCGTTAAAGCGTACGAAAAAAAAATCAGAAAATTTGATTTCATCGAAATTTTTATTTGTGATTACACTCAATGAGAGGAGCTTTCACGATATTTTTCGATTTTCTTCGTTTAACCATTCTAGAGATGTGAATTTTTTTGGAGAAAATTCATAACTTCTCGATAAATTGACAGAATGAGATGTTTTTTTATGTTGAAATTTTTGTTTTGAACTATACTGTAAGCGAAAAAAAATACAAAAAAAGTGATTTCCGGAAAATCGTGAATATTAAAAAAAAAAAAAAAAAACACCATTTGGTACATTTTTCGAGAAGTTATTAATTTAAAAATAAAAATCACTAAAAAAATCATATCTCTAGAATGGTTGCAAGAAAAAAATCGAAAAAAATCTCAGAAGCTCCTCTCATTGGGTGTAATCAGACATAAAAATTTCAATGAAATCAAATTTCAGGATTTTATTTTGCGTACGTTTTAACGGAGAAAGCTCCAGAAATGAAATGTTCTTTGCAAAATAAACGCCGTTGGTGGATTGAAATTTGATATTGCCCTAGAATTGAATATTTTTGTCGGATAGGCCCTTCTGGCATTAGTCGGAATGATTTTTTAGATAAAGTTAATGCCAGAAGGGTGCATCCACCAAAATTTTATTGAAAAAAAAAGATATTTTTTTGGCTTATGGGCCCTTCTGGCATTAATTTATCCAATTTTTTTGAATCGCTAGGGGCATATCTCCGGCATCTACGCACTTTTGCTTTTAGTTTTCGATGTCGAAATTTTCTCCCGTTTCAGAGGCTCCCTAGTTGAATTACAATCAAAATAGGCCCTTTTTCCATTAGTCACGCGATATATATACTACTCGCGAATGGATATTTCCAGAGCAATGCAGTTGATTCGGTTATTTATTTTGTAAATCAGTCTTTCGATAACAATTTCGATCTAAATAGTTCAAGTCATTTTTAGTCAAATTCAAATTTACTGAAAACTGTCATTCATATACCAACTTTAGTTGAATTTTTTCACAGGAAGACCAGTGGGCCATTTTGTATATTTTGTTAAACGATTTCTAGATATGAATTCATATTCCGATAGTCGGAGCCGTTTAAAAAATATTAATATTCACCTTTATGTTCAGACATCAGTTCCTTACCAATCGTTAGATTCAGTTTTCAATAATTCAAAATTTTTGAAAGTCTATCACATATATTATTTGCAAACCACACAAAATTTTTGGACCATAATCAGAATTTGGATCACCCTCTATACATCCCCAAATCATACGCAAGTATCAAATTTAAAAGTACAGACTTAGCATGAAGATACAGATTTTGAGACATTTCAAATTAAAAACAGACATTTGATTTTTATTGAAATTTGTTTATTTATGCGGTATTAACATTAATAATCAAATTCATTCTCAAACAAATCTTCGGTATCGCTATGTTACGCTTTACCTAAAGATCCAATATACGGGAATCGACAATTTCCTGGTAAAGTACCTGTGTGTGTTTGTAATCAATTTTACGTCCGACGATCTCTGGAAGACGAATCGAGTCATTGATATGATTTCCGTTTCAATCGATGTGGCTTTTCGTAACAGAGCTGATTAGATGCCTTTATTCAATCAGTCAGCTAGTTGCTGAGTAATTGAACAAACAACATTTTACAATAACAATTAAAAATACTCATATTTTTATCTTCATCCGTAGCATTCACGCCAACTTATAAACTTGTAAATTTTGAAATAGATTGATAGTATAGGAGTAGTTTTTTGCTGTTCGAATTTATAGGATTTGGGCGGGAATTGTCGCGCTGACCTATTGTGGTCAGCCCATTGACCTGCTGGTTTATATTTATGTAACATATTTATCAATAATTCAATTTACATCACACCATAGCTCCAGTGCCGCTTTTCCGTTTCGTTATACAACGTTTCAGATACGGACCCTTCATACTAGGGTTACCCAGTTCACAAATTTTCATCATTATTGAATAATAACTGAATCCTGACTACACGAAATCTTCGCTAACGCCTCTTCCTATAGCGTTACAAAACATCATCCATCCTGTTTCGCGTGATTCTAAATTATTCATACCATGTAGCGTATGAATGAATGAACAATTCATGATCTTCAAATTTGACCTTTGATTTTCCATGGGTTTCTATGATCGCAACACTTGAAGATTACAACTGCAGGCAAACGTTTCTAAAAAGACAACTGAAAATACGTATTTTTGAAGTTGCTTGACCGTGGTCATGGTAACCTGAGAAGTCGCAGCTTGGCTGAGTTCTTTTCTCGTACAACATACTGCATTTACACTGTTCCATTCGTAACTTTTTCACAATGAACGAAGAAATTTTCATTGCACTAGTACAAAAGTACGAACCGCTATACGATATGTCTGATCCGCGATATTCTAACCAGCAGGTGAAAGAGAATTGTTGGCAAGAAATTGCAAAGGCGATGAAACTACCAGGTAACTACAATACATTATGCAATCACAATATGCTATCGTATAGTAAAAAATGTTTGTGAATTTACTACACATTTACTGTTCGAAATTATTAGAAAATTACAAATTTGGCATATCAAAGTGAATTGTCAAACACGTTTTTCAAAATTGCGAAAAAATTCGTTATTTTACGATACTTTCATGGCAAAAACACGTAATTTTATTTTAATTTTGCTGAATTGTATGACAAGTTTGTGAAATTTGTAAAATATTTGTACTGTGAATGTATACTGAATTTACTACCCTGTATATGTATAAAACTTCATACACAGTTTTTGAAGTTTTGTACAGAAATTTTTTACAGATACTTATAATTGAATCTAATCTCATATCACGAGGCCATTATTGATCAACTAACGAAATAAAAAAACCATGTCGAATTGAATCGATGCGGGGTTTCATATGTTCACGTTGAATTTGACAAATTATAATTAATCATGTGGTTAGAATGGGTGAATGCCTGCAGTCAGCTGTGGTGGTGGTCACCGAATTTTTCGGCCGGTTATAGATTGATTTTACGCTGCGAATTTAGTTTTTAAATCGCGTCAAATTCTTTTACAACTCGAACACTGGATTTTTAAACAAAAAGTTAATCATGTTTGGAGTAAAATACAAATTCCATCAAAAATTTATATGCTATAATAAACAGGTGACTTTTATCAATCAATGTGCAATTCTTCCGCGTCGGACCATTTCGGTTTGCCATGGCACGGAGCCCTCCGCCGAAACAAAGTATTTTCTCAACTCGTCCCGCACCGCGAAAGCCTCTGCCGTGGCATTACCAGCTGCAGTTGAAATGTCACGCAGCCTGATGTTCGAATCATCTCTGTGATTGGCAGAAGTAGGTCGGAGATCTCCAAGTAGGAAATTATGCAGGCAACATGTCGCTAATATAACATAATCAACGTTCTCCGCTTTCATTTTGATTCGTCGCTGATATACTCTGAATCTTTGACTCAGGATGCCGAACGCGTTTTCAGAAATTCTGCGAGCGCGAGAGAGTCTGTAATTAAATATCTTTTTAGATTCATCGTCATGCAATTGAGACGCCGGATAGGGACGCATAATATTTTTTTTTAGCGGAAAGGCCTCATCGCCGACAATCACATGCGGTAACGATACATCAGTACCAGGCAAAGGCTTATCGCTTGGGAGGTTCAATTTACCGTCGTTGATGGCTTTTCCTAGTACGCTATTTGAAAAAATTCCGCCGTCACTATTCTTTCCGTACGCGCCAACGTCCACGGAAATAAATTTGTAATCGGCATCCACCAATGCCATTAGCACGACGCTGAATGTTTTCTTATAATTAAAATATAAAGATCCCGAATTCGTAGGCGCTTCGATGGTTATGTGCTTTCCATCAAGTGCACCAATACAATTTGGAAAATTCCAGCGTGTATAAAACATCTGCTCAATCGCTGTCCACATCTCTGTAGTTGGTGGGGGCAGCACTAGCGGAGATAGCCGTGTCCAAATAGATTTGCACGTCTCATGTACAATGACTCTGACGGTGGAGTGCCCCAGCCGGTAATTCATGGCTATGGTCCTGAAAGAATCACCGGTAGCTAGGAACCTAGAATTGACAAACCAATATAAAATTTTTGATGAATTGAAGTATGTACAAGAGAGAGCGGGACAAGACGGGATATTTGAGTGAATAGATAAAATTAGTGATAATCTTTCGGATGATAAAAAATGTGGGTATAGTTTTACCGTCAAATTTGTCGCAGGTATAGGTACAGGGCTAGAGCCTAGAAACATGGCATTGCGCCCAATAATCGCTTTGAAATGAAAATTATCTACATTCACTTTGAAATAAAATGAAATTAGTCACGTGAAGTACATATCTTGTTTGAAATTTTGGAAACGAATTTGAAATTGACATGATAATTTACGCGAATGCATCTTGACATTCCAAATTTCTTAGTTAAACTATACATGTATCTGCTTATGTAGTTGAAGAATGCAAAGATGCATGGCGGAAGCTGCGAGATAGCTATCGGAAAGCTATGAATATCCGAAAGACGAAAAGCGGACAAGCAGCTCAAAAGACAAGGCCTTGGAAGTTTGAGAAACAAATGGCTTTCATCGCACCGCATATAGCTGAAAGAAAAACGCATTCCAACTTGGATAGCGCGCCAGGTACATCCACGGAATCCGCAAACGGCAGTCAGGATAGCAGTACCCCGCCGTCAACTGACGATATAAACGACGAAGACCGTGATATGAATGTCATTGATTGTGAAAAAGATGACTCAAGTGAGTAGATTTGCAACTTCAAATTGCATAAATTCAGCATCTAACGTAACGTTTGCTGCATTTTCAAGACCTATGGTTCGTTGTTTTATTGACAATTTTCTGTCGCAACGGGTTTTCAATGATTTTGTAACTGATCCCCTAGATAAAAGCCTGTTCAACGATCCAAAGGTTTTTTTGTTAATTTTGAAATGACTCGATCCAAGATAAGACTTATCTACTAGAAACGTCCCTCGAACTTTTCATCGCGGTAGAATAGTATATTATGTGGCATGCTCGTAAACAAACTGTTTTTAGGCGAGGATGATATTTTCAGTATGAGCCAAAGGCGAGCCGACGGCGAATACTGAAAAATCATCCGAGCCGAAAAGCAGTTTACGAGCATGCGACATACCATATTTTTTGCGGTATTTGTATGAAAAAGCACAAAATTCAGAAGTTTGTAGGTTAGAACTACCGCGCATGCGTCGATCAAAACTGCCATAAAAAGACTTTATACGGCAGTTTAGAGATGCGCACTTCGAACTGCGCATCAAAACTGCCTTATAAAGTCTTTTCATGGCAGTTCGAGATCAGCTGCATAAAGTGCCACTTTACCGACCGAAAACAGTCTCCAAAAAGCCACTTTTTCATACCAATGCCGTAAAAAGTAATTTGTCAGTGTGCGGAATACTATAAACTGAGGTTGAATTCGTCCTGGGAATTGATTTTGATGTACATGATGGGCATTTGCTCCTTTCAACCTATTATAGTTTTGGACTACGTGACACTCTTCTTTTCCCTAATGAATACCTAAACATCCTGTCACGCAATAATATCGACAACTAAATTTTCCACTAACATCGCGAGATTGATATTGCATTATTTAATTGCTAATTCACATCGCTACGTATCATTTGATTTCCAGGTCCCATAACAGAAAAAGAGATTCACAAAAAGAAAGTCGTCAGACGAACAAGACAATCGGCTGCAATGGATAGTGACGGATTGGAAGTGTCGAGCTTTTTAGTAGACTATTTCGAGCAAAAAACGCAGAACGCGAAGGCAGACAGTCGAAAAAAAACCATGTCAAATTTATCTAAATTTTTTTTGACTATGGCCGAAACTGTAGAAACTTTTCCTAGGCACTATCAAATAGATATTAAAGCACAAGTTTTCGAACTAGTTACGAATTTCGAGGAGCGAGTGGTTTTAGAATCAAACATGGAATCAGAAAACGCTGCGGACGACACGCTTCCAATATTCACCGCCCTGTGAATTTTCCACTAAAAATTGTAAGATTTTCATAAAATAATGATAAAATAAAGTTCTGCGTTTCACACATTTACATTCACACATGACTTTATATTTCAAAGTAATTTAGCATCTAGAAGTTTCGAGGTTTTTTTATCTCAAGTATCGAGGATGAAAATGAGAGAAATCGACTCGAAGCCGCGTCTTTGAAACACCAAGATATTGTACCTTCCCTTCTCGTATGCGGCTTGAAGGAACGTGGCTTTGAGTTGATTTTTCTCATTCCCGTTCGAGATACTTTAGATCAAACACCTCGTATAATTATACATACATATATACAGGGTGAGCTTCCTCTGGTTCCAAAATATGGAGGGGCTTATTTTACTCATAATTGTTATTGTTCGAATGAGAATTTCGGTTTAGATGATATTCGATAATAGATCCGTCAACGGCACGGGGAGGGGGAGGGGGGGCCTGAACTTTAAATCAAGCATCCTCTGATTACGCCTACACACAAGAAAAAGTCTCAGACCTAAAGGCCACACATGTATTTTTAATGTATTTTGGCACGCGCAACACGAACTTGGTTCCAGAATTGCTGCTTCACCCTTCATCTTTTGGCACCTTAGGCCATGATTTCAAAGCTTGATTTTTCGATTTTCGATTGTGTGAAATGAGGGTTTTATCCTAATGCAAAGTAAAAAAACTGGAGGGTGATTGTGCAATTTTGACTTCGCAATGGAGTTCAGCGGGAAAAAAATACGTAGAAATATATGTGTGGCGTGTAGGTAAGCGTCTTTTTTTTCGTGTGCTGGTATTATTCAATGAATGATATTTAAGTAGAAAAATGTAAATGTTTACCTTAGACAAACAGCCAGTCTTTCCTCAGGACCAATTGATCATTGGTCGTCGGAATTTCGTCTCTTCTTTCATTATATCTTCTCTGACATGATGCAGAATTTCTTGAAATTTTTCGTATGTCATACGAAAATAATTGAAAAATTTTGATGGATCACGCAAAAGTTCCGGAAAAAGCGTATGATATTCGCCATGGACTTGTCTTTTTTGACATATCTCGTGAACCCATTTACGTTTTCGATTTCGTTTTTTAACGGTTTGCTCATAAAGAGCAACACACACCAGAAATTCCTCTTCCGAGCTATCCATCGCGTATAATTACATGCAATAGAAAACAACGATCTTATTTGTAATCGTGTATCCATAGCGATATGACGTCGTTTTTTCATAAGATTTCACATCAATGATCGATGCGACTCGATATAAATCCACAGGTGGGCACGAACAAAAACTATCAGACTCCGATAAAATCAGATCCGATCGAAATATCGTCCGATGGCTCCGCGGAATAACCAGCTATCGCAGGAGTTGCTTGAAGAAGCAGTTGTCCCAAGACTTGCTTGCAAAAGCAGCTATCTCTAATTTCACTTGAAAAGTAGCTATCTCAAAAGTTGCTGGAATAACCGGCTATCTCACGAGCGACTTAGGAACCCCTCTGTAGCGCTATTGCTATGCAACTACAGAGCGATTTCATAGAGAGATTTCTATGAAATTCAACTACTCCAGAGATCATTTGTAATATTGCAAACTGTACCTCCACTCGTTGAAAAGGCCAAAATAAAACAAATACTGTCATTAACTCAGTTTTACTTCTACACCTATGCTCTGTCCCATCTTTAAAAAATCTTACGAAGTTGCGTATCGCCCCCCTCTATCAGAAAAACAAATAGTGGGTTGAATCTACTCTGACCCTTTGGTAGAAAAACAAAAATCGAAAAATTACTCCCAAAAGTAGTCAATGCGCTTCTTTCCGATGACAGCATATTTTTTCGAGAAAGGCTGAAATTTCACCGAAACGTCATGTGAAAATTGATGTCTGAAATGATCATGAATACTGAATAATGTTCTAGGGACAAAAAAAAGGGGTGGCTGAGTTGATATGAACTGTCCCATATACAGGGAATTTCTGAGGAAAGTAGCCATCCTTACTATAGGCAACCCAAAAGACGACCCCAGATTGAGTCTACGCCTTTGGCTGCTACAAAACTGGAATGGGGGATCCGTGAGAGTGGACTAGCAGACGGCTCTCTGTCAAACGTCGCGGTTAAAAGTCAGGTTAGGAAGACAATAACATCGGCACCGATATTAGAGAATGAAATGTAAACCGACAAGTGAGTGAGTTGTGAGTTGATTTCGCGAACGCGAATCGGATAATTATCTGTGAAAAAATTACCGTCAAGTAAACAGTTGATTCGGGATATCAACTTCGTGTTGTCAAGAAGCAGCTCATTTGTGTATTTGGTAAATTGACTTCGGTAAATAAATTTGAGCAGGTAGGTGAACGAACATTTATTTACAAAATAATTAGAAACGGGTAAGTACTCGTTCACCGTTGTATCGTTGATTATTTTGCAGAGTTTAGATTTGAGGCAGGCTTCGTTGCGAGGCAGTCTTCGATGCAAGGGAGGCTTTGAGACGAGGCAGGCTCCGAGGCGAGCCAGGATTGAATACGAGGCAGGCTTCGTTGCAAGCCAGGCTTCGATGCGAGGCAGGCTCCGAGGCGAGCAAGGATCAAATACGAGGCAGGCTTCGATGCGAGGGAGGCTTTGGGACGAGGCAGGCTCCGAGGCGAGCCAGGATTGAATACGAGGCAGGCTTCGTTGCAAGCCAGGCTTCGATGCGAGGCAGGCTCCGAGGCGAGCCAGGATTGAATACGAGGCAGGCTTCGTTGCGAGGGAGGCTTTGGGACGAGGCAGGCTCCGAGGCGAGCCAGGATTGAATACGAGGCAGGCTTCGTTGCAAGCCAGGCTTCGATGCGAGGCAGGCTCCGAGGCGAGGCAGGCTCCGAGGCGAGCCAGGATCAAATACGAGGCAGGCTTCGATGCGAGGGAGGCTTTGGGACGAGGCAGGCTCCGAGGCGAGCCAGGATTGAATACGAGGCAGGCTTCGTTGCAAGCCAGGCTTCGATGCGAGGCAGGCTCCGAGGCGAGCCAGGATCAAATACGAGGCAGGCTTCGATGCGAGGGAGGCTTTGGGACGAGGCAGGCTCCGAGGCGAGCCAGGATTGAATACGAGGCAGGCTTCGTTGCAAGCCAGGCTTCGATGCGAGGCAGGCTCCGAGGCGAGCCAGGATTGAATACGAGGCAGGCTTCGTTGCTAGCCAGGCGTCGATGCGAGGCAAGCTTTGAGGCGAGGCCTGCCTCGCAACGAAGCCTGCCTCGTATTCAATCCTGCCTCGCCTCGAAGCTTGCCTCGCCTCAAAGCCTGCCTCGCATCGAAGCCTGCCTCGCAACGAAGCCCGCATCAAATCTAAACTCTGCAAAATAATCAACGATACGACGGTGAACGAGTACTTGCCCGTTTCTAATTATTTTGTAAATAAATGTTCGTTCACCTACCTGCTCAAATTTATTTACCGAAGTCAATTTACCAAATACACAAATGAGCTGCTTCTTGACAACACGAAGTTGATATCCCGAATCAACTGTTTACTTGACGGTAATTTTTTCACGGATAATTATCCGATTCGCGTTCGCCAAATCAACTCACAACTCACTCACTTGTCAGTTTACATCTCGATGTTATTCTCTTCCTAACCTGACTTTTAACCGCGACGTTTGACAGAGAGCCGTCTGCTAGTCCACTCTCACGGATCCCCCATTCCAGTTTTGTAGCAGCCAAAGGCGTAGACTCAATCTGGGGTCGTCTTTTGGGTTGCCTATAGTAAGGATGGCTACTTTCCTCAGAAATTCCCTGTATATTCCGTACTGATATACAATGCCTCTATAATTGTGAGCAAAAGTCCGTAGGATATATCATTCAGTCAAGTATCTGTTTGGATTTTCAATTTGGAGTTAATTAATTACACCAAAATCCACTGGGAAATCAAAAATGGATGTACAGGGTATATAAAAATTACGTGTCACCGCTTTGAAAGGTGATTCTCCAAATCATCATCGGCGCAGCGCCCCAGCAATATGCTCCCGCAAAATTAACCTTGACCCTGAAATACAAGGTCAAATTTTTTTATAAGACCAAAAAATTCTGATTGTCAAGAGGAAGAAAATTCTCTGAGGAACCATAGGTCGGAAATGAACTTTAGTTCCGCATTATTTTCAACTTCATGATTTTTTTCTGCAATGAAGGATCCATTTGTGACCCTTGACCTCATTGACACTTTTTTCCATCCCGATGGTAAGATTTTTTTGAGCAAATAACAAGAATTTCCGATAAGTCTCAACAAGGTCAAGATGAATTTTGCGGGGACATCTTGTTGGGGCGCTCCAGCGATCTCGAGCTGGAGAATCATCTGGTGAAGTGGTGACACATAATTTTTATACACCCTGTACGCTGCTCGGACAAAAACCAAGAATCATTCCCATTATACCTAGGCATGTGAAATGCCTGGGTGGATAATATCTTCTCGGGCAGTGTTGTAAAGTACCTTTGTAGGAGTACCTTATTTTGCACCTAGGTACTTCTCCATTCAAGTACCATGTACTTGTACCTATATTTCAGATACATTCCAAGATACTTCACTCATATATGGAAATATTTTTTCTACATTTCCGGAGCGCCAGCGATTTGACAAGTTTAATCAGAGATGAGTTTCACATGAAATCTCTACTGAAGATGAATCACCAAATGCTATGGGCGGAATTGGTATGTAGGGGAGGGCCGGGCAAAGTGGGCCCTATCGGGCCAAGTGGGCCCCCTTCAAAATTTTTCGTTATACTTTTTCAGAATTATCAAACTTTACAGATTGACTAATTCACTTGCATCAGGAGACTTTTCACATCCTAATAAAAATATTGACTAGGAATAGAGAAAATGATTTTCTCCCCTCAGATTTCATTGAACTTTTTCGAAATGAAGAAACATTATAAACTCGTTTATTCACTTGCGCCGGGACAAATTTCACAACAAATCAACTGTACTTTACAAGAACTGTGGGATAGACGGGCAAAGTGGGATATATTATATTCAGAGGGGGGTATATTTCATATTCAGAGGAAAATTATGTAATTGGATTCTGTGAAAAAAATATAATAATATGGAAGGTGAACAATTGGCAATTCAAATGCTTTGCATACGGCGGATCATTGGCGCCGCCGTTCGCCGCGGTATAGTGGGCGCACCATCGTAGCCGTTCTGTGACGTTCGCAGCGGTTCGCCGCGGTTCGCCGCCGTTCGCCGCCGTATAGTGTGCGCCGGCCTTAATCATTCTGAGAAAATTTATCTGTGAATTATTTTCATGATTTTTCATCTTTTCTTCATGATAAATAACGTCAACAAACTTGCAGATACGTATGATATTGCTCAACAGTTTGCTTCAAAAAAAGCAAGAACTGATACCGATGCGTCGAACACTGAGCTAGGCCGAGGTAAAAGAAAGCGCAGGAAGATACTGCACTCTGATGCTGATAGAGAAGAAGACAATAGCGACCTTGAAGAAAATATTGCTCCTCCACCATCCATAAATCTCGAAGCAATGATGTCCACAGATAATGAACGTGCAGGTATTATGCCAATTCGTGGAGAGACATATAAAAATATTTCAATTCGTGATGACATTCGAGTGTAGAGGTCGGAATTGAAATTAGAGTTGCATTAATTATATCAAACACTACTTCCCTCAAGGAGAGTGTCCGGCCTCCGGATCACGGATTTGGCTCAAACGGACTTGTACAATATAGCAGTACAATTTTTCAGTATCAAAGATGGTTCTGTTAGGATTGCAAAGTACAATATAGTGCACAAACCTTGTTATACAGGGTGATTTTTTTTAATCGCCCCAGGCGAATATCTCGAAAACTAGAGGAGATGGAAAAAAAAGTTTCATACAAAACTTGAAGGGTTTCGAGGGGAAAAGAACATGGCGCGGTCATATTTTTTGTAGGTGGAGGCGCTGAGCTGCGGTGAAGGTCACCTTGGTTTTTTTTAAGTGGAATGGTATTTTTTTTTTCAAGAATCTGGAAGAGCATCAAATTCCGCGTCAAAAACACCCCAACACATATGGTCCAAAGTTGGTGGTTTATGAGGTAAGACCCGGGCAAGTTCGGTCCAAGGAGGACGTCCAAATTACGTGAATACTATTCTTACGTCTTCTCGAAAGTGTCTGAGATACTTTTCGACTTCGAATTGTCAAGATAAGGTATTTGGGTCGAATATGTTGATTTCGGGTGAGGTAAAACCAATCAATTTGATTAATAACGTTATTAGCGTAATTGTCATTACCGGGTTCAATCATTCTGTACCCGCTTTCAATTCTTATTTACCACGTACATTTTACTCTGTGATACATTTTTCCCCGGCTACATCTCATAGTAGCTCCTGTCTGTTTATCATTCACTCTTTACTCGGAATGTTTTGATCCGCTAATCATAACCGACACGAGTCCGCCGAAGAATGTATCACAGAGTAAAATGTACGTGGTGAATAAGAATTAAAAGCGGGTACAGAATGATTGAACCCGGTAATGACAATTACGCTAATAACGTTATTAATCAAATTGATTGATTTTACCCCACCCGAAATCAACTTATTCGACCCAAATACCTCATCTTGACAATTCGAAGTCGAAAAGTATCTCAGACACTTTCGAGAAGACGTAAGAATAGTATTCACGTAATTTGGACGTCCTCCTTGGACCGAACTTGCCCGGGTCTTATCTCATAAACCACCAACTTTGGACCATATGTGTTGGGGTGTTTTTGACGCGGAATTTGATACTCTTTCAGATTCTTGAAAAAAAAAAAATACCATTTCATTTATAAAAACCATGGTGACCTTCACCGCAGCTTAGCGCCTCCACCTACAAAAAATATGACCGCACCATGTTCTTTCCCCCTCGAAACCCTTCAAGTTTTGTATGAAACTTTTTTTTTCTATCTCCTCTAGTTTTCGAGATATTCGCCTGGGGCGATTAAAAAAAATCACCCTGTATATAAGATGATATTCATATTAAGGAGTATGTAATAATAATTATTCAAAACGCGTAAATGAAGTTTCTCAGATGACCGAAGACACTAATAGAGTTGAAGAGGAAGCCATGTGGAGTAGGAAGAACACGAAATATATAAAGAAAACTAAGCCAAAGCGCGTTCAGATGCTAAATCATTTGGGTGACGAAAACCAAAATTTCATTGCTTCTGAAAACATCCTTATGCAAGGTAATATAGATTGAGGTCAGCCTAACCCAGCGTGTAATCCGTTGATACTATCGATTTAGGCTGTTTACGCGCTGACAAATTACGACTTTGTCGTTACCTGAAATCAAGATGTTTTTGCATGGATGTGTTCGGTATTTCATACTGCATGGCTGGGTGTGAATTATATTTGCGTCAGTGAAGCGTAGGCTTAGATAATAGTCAAAATAGTGAGCGGTGTGCGTATTTACACCAGTCGACTGTTGCACCACCTTAACTGATAAACAATTTAAAGAATCTGCGTCTATCTGGTTTCGGCATGCAAATACCCGGTATCGGAGACAACAGGTAATGCTGAATACTGTACTATATGAACATGCAAATGTTTCAAACAAAACAACTAATGTATCAATTTTTACTGCCTTTTTGACAGGAAAAGAGGCATCAGGAGAATTAAAGGGAGCTAATCAAGTTATTTTCCATATGAGATGTACTCAGATTACAAGAGATGCATTCCTTAGACGTGAGACATTCAATTGCTCGACAGTGGCGCTACACTGATTTGCGACCATTTTTGCTTGTCAAATATGTAACCATATCAATATTATCATCATTTATTCGATTTTTCACTCAGACTTAATTATACAGTATGTAACTGTAAGTATTTTCGTTATCATCGTCGCTTTATTGAAATGATGTTGAACCAATTAAATGTCGTACCGAATGCCATCTGCCAATAAGTGAAGATGAGTTTCCTTTCTAAAATGTCAAACGAATTTTTGATTCCCTAAAAATTTTCAGTGGGGAATAAACATTTTCAGTAGACTTCAGTATCCGTCATTTTTAAATGGCAAGAAAAAAAATACTGTTCAGTGTTATTATTCATTGTTGAAACTAAGAAAACATTGAGTTTAAATATATAAGTTACTATATATTCAAGATAAAACGAAATAATTCTACTGTTTGTGTGTAATATATGCGTATCACTCAAAAATACATAACATTATTACATATGCCTGTAAGTTTGATGCACCCCAGCAGACATATTGTTATTCCTATATGAATTCTTGTATCCTGAATTGTCAACTATACAGAACGGGTATATTGAATTGTCGGCAGATGAATCCATTGCATTCCATCAATGAACATAATGATGTATAGGATGTGAATTTATTTATTCATCTTCACATGCAATATGCAACATGCAACATACACATACATGATGGTTCATTGATACGACATGAAAAGGATTCATTCGCTGGCAAATCGGTATAAACAATTTGCTGCTCTCTATAAACATTTGAAATATACACGAAGAGAAATTTATAATGAAGATTCTCATACTTGGTATAGTAATTTCGATATATTCCGTATTTTGAGTGTTAGAGTTATACGCATGAGGCAGCATTCCAAAAGTATAATACGGGGTATCATACTTCTGGGATGTTGTCTCATACGTATGACTTCCACATTCGAAATGCGGAATATATCGAAATCACTATACCAAGTATGAGAATCTTCATTATAAATTTCTCTCCGTGTAGTATTTGTGACGTTCCACAAGCGTCTCTCAAGAAACATTGCTGAAATGGTCCAATTACACTTCGCGCAACGTCTCGTGGACGTTGGTAGAAAGTCATAGATGAAATATACCACCAGCGAAGTTCCGAAGTTGTTGAAGAAACGTTGCAAATAAAACGTTTCCAGCTTTCGTACATCGCAAAAGTGTGAGGAATGTAACGTTGTAAGTGTAACGTCTGTACAACAGTATATTTCTACCTACAACGACGTATTATGCAACGTAACAAACGAAACGTTTCGGATGAACTGCAAATGCGGTAGGACATTTATGGTTACCGAGATGGTTCACGGATGTTCATGAAACATTCTGACAAACGTCACACTGTTCTCATCAAATGTTGCAGGAACATCGCAGCAACGCGATTTTGTTTAGTGGGGGGGCACGCTCTATCACTGGCTTGTTTTTCAATATTTCCGCATGAAAGAATCACACAATATTGTTGAAAGCATACTCAATAAAGTGCGAAAGGTTTGAATGGATTTGCTCAATCCATACTTTTCAAAAAAATTTACGAAAAAGTGTTTTTTTTTTTTACGCTGAAACCCTTACCCCCCCCCCCCCCCCCCTTAAGTATCCTGCATAAGAAATTCCACATCAAGATCGACAATTTGTCAATTATACAAAAACTTGTGTATCCTGTCTGAATCCAACTCGTTCTATTGCTATTGGAAATTCAGTTCTCCTATCCTTTCGGGTCTCCCAATTGTACACTTCCTTTAATTGATTCTGAGCCGGAAGTGTTCGTTCGACAAACGATTTAGGTTGGTACCAAATGTCGGCAGCGCCCCTACAGGCCAGCCGTGAAGCAAGTTCTAGCTGTCATCGGCATAACCATAACACACGACGATGATACGAAACCTCGAAATGCGAACGCGGAAAAAGCACAGACTTCCCTGAGTGCAATGCAGAATCAGTCTTCAAGTAAAGCTTCAGATATTATTCTCATTTTCCGCGGTCTCGTATTTGAAATACAATGCTTTGCGGCTAATTTGCAGAATCATTTTCAAGTAACCTCACGTTTACTATCATTTAACTCCGCGTTCGCATCTCGAGGTTACGTATCATCGTCGTGTGTTATGGTTATGCCGATGACAGCTAGAACTTGCTGCACGGCTGGCTTGTAGGGGCGCTGCCAACATTTGGTACCAACCTAAATCGTTTGTCGAACGAACACTTTCGGCTCAGAATCAATTAAAGGAAGTATACCTGCCCTGAGAAAAGTCTCAACAATCATAAGCCAGTCCACAAATTGTTTTGTTAGTTTTAATAAACTATAACTGGCGCCCAAAATTTAGTTGTATACTACGGTGGTCATGATTTGGGGTCAAAATGAATTTTACCCCTTCCACCCCCTAAATCGGTTCGAAATACGTAAAAAGTAACGCTGTAATTTTTTCAGATTTTTTAAAAATTGCTTGACCCTTGACCACGTGGGTTGAAGTTTCCCATTTGGAATACACGGGGTTTTTCCGCGTTTGCAGTCGTTATTTTACTGTGGGCCTAAATATGTTTGTAAAATCTTGAAACTTTCAGAAATCAGTTGACAAGCATGTTGCTACATGGAAAAAAATTTCCAAATCCCTACCCTCAAAATGTTGTGTAACATGACCATAATAATTAAATCGATGGACTAACACCAAACGGGCGTAAGTGGCAAAAAAAAAATTTTTTTTTGCGGATATGCCCAAAACGTTCAATATTGCATGAAAAAGATTTTGCCACTAGAAAAGGAAATTTTTTTTTCGGCGCTTACGCCATAATATCATTAGTCCATCGGAATTATCATTATTTTTTTTTTAGAATTTTTTTTCATTTTCTTCTTTGTTTTTCAATAAATATATTTACACTAAAATAGTTTTCTGAACGAGTTACAAATTCTTAAGCATTGTCTCCTTTTTTGCGTTTGGTTTATTATTTCGATATTCACTTACAATCAGTAGAATGAGCTATTTTCGTTGTTCGTTCCGTGTGAGTAATCCATTGCAATCGGCGAACACTGTTCACATTCATAGAAAGAAAAAAAAAGAAAATTCTAAAAAAAAAATAATAATTCAATTATTATGGTCATGTTACACAATATTTTGAGGGTAGGGGTTTGGGAAGTTTTTTGTATGCAGCACCATGCTTGTCAACTAATTTCTGAGAATTTCAAGATTTCACAAACATATTTAGGCCTACAGTCAAATAATGACCGCGAACGCGGGAAAACCCCATGTATTTCAAATAGGAAACTTCAACCCCCGTGGTCAAGGGTCAGGCATTTTTTAAAAAATCTGAAAAAATTACAGCGTTACGTTTTACGTATTTAGAACCGATTTAGGGGGCGGAAGCGGTAAAATTCATTTTGACCCCAAACAACGACCACCTTCATATATGTATGGGGTATTCCACCTCAAGTTGACACGGCCGCGGACCTCGACTTTTTTGAAATGACTGATTATTTTTTCCGGTGAACTACAAGTCAAAAAAACCTATCCCTGTTTCGTGGTTTGTCGATAAGTTACTCCGTTCAGACAGCAGATTTTTTTGAGATTACCCGCTTTTCGGTTTTTTGGATATTTCGTGCTTCTATAACTCGAAACCTCGCACTTGTATCGGAAAACTTTAAATACGAAATCTCTTGGTATTCGAGTGTTCTTTTTGAAAAAGATATATGTATACCCTACTTCAGGCCGAATTCAGTACGCCTGACTTCGATTCATATCCGGGCACTCTTACCCGGTCCCCGTCAGGGCCTTATGGGTACCGTACATAAGGCGTACATCAGGCATACTTACTTAATAATAAGGGTGACCTGCTCGGGCCATATGAGGCCCCGATCAGGGCCGATATGTGACTCTTCAGTTCAGGCAGTCTGATGAGGTCCTGGCGCTAGCCTTGTTTGAAAAAAGCAATAGTAAGGCAATTTCCACACGGGTTGTGACACGAAAAACGTGATGAACGTCTTCAATGGCGGATTAAACGGTCTTCGGCATCCATCGAATTTATTAATGGAGAGTACTTACTTAGGTATTATATGTATAATGTTTTGTAAACACGTCAATTTTTATATACAGTACCGCGTGTCATATTATTTCGCAAATGTATTGGGGATTGGGCTGAACTGAGGAATGAGTAAGTACATTTTTTCATGTATGTATGTTATACAGGGTGTACCAGAATGAGGCACTTTCCCCGCCCCAGTGGATTCCTTGTGAAAATCTAAGACGAAAATGATCAATGAAGAAATGTTGAGGGTGTGACCGTTTTCAAGTTAGAGCCGTTCAAAGTTCGCTAATACGAGAGCCGATGAGAGACCAGTGCAGGACCGGGCCATCAATCAGTCTTTGCCACCCCGATGTCAATTGTCAGGTGCCGCGTGATATTCTACTACAATTGCGTCGTCAGAATAGCTCAGCTATAAACAACCGATATACCGTCGCGGCTAGCTTGTCATTTTGTCGGTTGGCGAAATCAAGGCGGCGAGTGCCCCGCTACGAACCTCAATAGCCTCGTGATACCGGCCCTGCCATGGTCCCTCACCTGCTCTCGTATTGGCCAACTTTAAACGGCTCTACCTCGAAAACGGTTCTTCCCTCGACATTTTTTCATTGATTATTTTCGTCTTAGATTTTTACAAGGAATCCACTGGTGCAAGGAAAGTGCCTCATTCTGGTACACCCTGTATATCGACGGCTGATCGCAAGAACACCGTACCTCGGAATATGGTTCAGGAACATCGTATCTCAGAATTTGCTTTAAAAACATCGTACGTCAGAATTTGGTTCAAAAAACATCGTATCCTACGCGAATAATTTGCCCGCGAAATTTTCTGAGGCTGCGCCACTGATAGGCACAGGATTTTTGAAAGTATATATGCGGAATTTCACGCGAACTGGACCAGTCCCCGAACGTCCACTTTTTCAAAACGATTGATTTTTGTGTATGGATTATACTACTCAAAAAAAAAACCTACCTCTATTCGGCGGTTTTTTTCCGTCTCACCGTTTCGATGAAACGAAATTTGGAAATATTACGGTTTGTTTTCATGATTTTTATATTTTGAGCAGCTGTATCTGCAAATCTGTTCGCCTTATCAAAAAATTTCTTGCAAGAAATTTTGGGCCACGAGATTTTCTTCAAGAAATTTTGTGCAACGAACTTTTTTGATACGGCGAACAGATTTGCATATACAGCTGCTCAAAATATAAAAATCGTGAAAAAAAACCGTGATATTTCCAAATTTCGTTTCATCGAAACGGTGAGACGGAAAAAAAACCGCCGAATAGAGCTAGTTGAAGTTTTGATCGATCACGGATCGAAAATGTAACACTTATTTCCACGTCTCATGACTTGGAAAATATTGTGGAAAATGATGATGAAACTTGAACTGAAGCTTAAGACCACTTGGAAAAGGCAGCGCCCAGTTCAGGGGTGTTAAGGAATGAAACGAGTAGTCACTCGTACTGGAGACGAGATTTTCATTCGCGGCTGTGCAGGTATGTTCGGAAGCGTGATCGGGAGCTAGAAAAAAAGTTTCAACGGAATCAATTGATTCGAAAACTCGCGATGACCAGAAAACCCCATCAAGAGTTGTTTGAAAATAATAAAAAAAAATAATAAAGCGTCTGTAGGCAAGATTCCCATTCGCCGTTGTGCAGGTATATTTGCAAGCACAATCGGAAGCTGGAAAAAAAGTTTCAACGGAATCGATTGATCGGAAAACTCGCGATGACCAGGAACCCCCGTCAAGAGTTGTTCGAAAATGAATAAAAGAATAATGAAGCGTCGGTAGGCGAGATTCCCGTTCGCAGTCGTTCAGGTATATTTGCAAGCACAATCGGAAGCTGGGAAAAAAGTTTTAACGGAATCGATTGATCGGAAAACTCGCGATGACCAGAAAACCCCGTTTGAAGTTATTTGAAAATAATAAAAAAAATAATAAAGTGTCTGTAGGCAAGATTCCCATTCGCGGTTGTTCAGGTATATTTGCATGCACAATCGAAAGGTGGAAAAAAGTTTCAACGGAATCGATTGATCGGAAAACTCGCGATGACCAGAAAACCCCGTCAAGAGTTGTTCGAAAATAAATAGAAGAATAATGAAGCGTCCGTAGGCAAGATTCCCGTTCGCAGTCGTTTAGGTATATTTGCAAGCACAATCGGAAGCTGGAAAAAAAGTTCCAATGAAATCGATCGATCGGAAAACTCGCGATGACCAGAAAACCCCGTCAAGAGTTGTTCGAAAATAAATAAAAGAATAATGAAGCGTCCGTAGGCAAGATTCCCATTCGCGGTTGTTCAGATATATTTGCATGCACAATCGAAAGCTGGAAAAAAAGTTTCAACGGAATCGATTGATCGGAAAACTCGCGATGACCAGAAAACCCCGTCAAGAGTTGTTCGAAAATGAATAAAAGAATAATAAAGCGTCCGTAGGCAAGATTCCCGTTCGCAGTCGTTCAGGTATATTTGCAAGCACAATCGAAAGCTGAAAAAAAAGTTTCAACGGAATCGACTGATCGGAAAACTTGCGATGACCAGAAATCCCCGTCAAGAGTTGTTCGAAAATAAATAAAAAAATGACAAAGCGTCCGTAGGCAAGATTCCCGTTCGCAGTCGTTCAGGGATATTTGCAAGCACAATCGAAAGCTGGAAAAGAAGTTTCAACGGAATCGACTGATCGGAAAACTTGCGATGACCAGAAATCCCCGTCAAGAGTTGTTCGAAAATAAATAAAAAAATCACAAAGCGTCCGTAGGCAAGATTCCCGTTCGCAGTCGTTCAGGGATATTTGCAAGCACAATCGGAAGCTGGAAAAAAAGTTTCAACGGAATCGATTGATCGGAAAACTCGCGATGACCAGAAATCCCCGTCAAGAGTTGTTCGAAAATGAATAAAAGAATAATAAAGCGTCCGTAGGCAAGATTCCCGTTCGCAGTCGTTCAGGGATATTTGCAAGCACAATCGGAAGCTGGAAAAAAAGTTTCAACGGAATCGATTGATCGGAAAACTCGCGATGACCAGAAATCCCCGTCAAGAGTTGTTCGAAAATGAATGAAAGAATAATAAAGCGTCCGTAGGCAAGATTCCCGTTCGCAGTCGTTCAGGGATATTTGCAAGCACAATCGGAAGCTGGAAAAAAAGTTTCAACGGAATCGATTGATCGGAAAACTCGCGATGACCAGAAATCCCCGTCAAGAGTTGTTCGAAAATGAATAAAAGAATAATAAAGCGTCCGTAGGCAAGATTCCCGTTCGCAGTCGTTCAGGGATATTTGCAAGCACAATCGGAAGCTGGAAAAAAAGTTTCAACGGAATCGATTGATCGGAAAACTCGCGATGACCAGAAATCCCCGTCAAGAGTTGTTCGAAAATAAATAAAAGAATAATGAAGCGTCCGTAGGCAAGATTCCCATTCGCAGTCGTTCAGGTATATTTGCAAGCACAATCGGAAGCTGGAAAAGAAGTTTCAACGGAATCGACTGATCGGAAAACTTGCGATGACCAGAAATCCCCGTCAAGAGTTGTTCGAAAATAAATAAAAAAATGACAAAGCGTCCGTAGGCAAGATTCCCGTTCGCAGTCGTTCAGGGATATTTGCAAGCACAATCGGAAGCTGGAAAAAAAGTTTCAACGGAATCGATTGATCGGAAAACTCGCGATGACCAGAAATCCCCGTCAAGAGTTGTTCGAAAATGAATGAAAGAATAATAAAGCGTCCGTAGGCAAGATTCCCGTTCGCAGTCGTTCAGGGATATTTGCAAGCACAATCGAAAGCTGGAAAAAAAGTTTCAACGGAATCGACTGATCGGAAAACTTGCGATGACCAGAAATCCCCGTCAAGAGTTGTTCGAAAATAAATAAAAGAATAATGAAGCGTCCGTAGGCAAGATTCCCATTCGCAGTCGTTCAGGTATATTTGCAAGCACAATCGGAAGCTGGAAAAGAAGTTTCAACGGAATCGACTGATCGGAAAACTTGCGATGACCAGAAATCCCCGTCAAGAGTTGTTCGAAAATAAATAAAAAAATGACAAAGCGTCCGTAGGCAAGATTCCCGTTCGCAGTCGTTCAGGGATATTTGCAAGCACAATCGGAAGCTGGAAAAAAAGTTTCAACGGAATCGATTGATCGGAAAACTCGCGATGACCAGAAATCCCCGTCAAGAGTTGTTCGAAAATGAATAAAAGAATAATAAAGCGTCCGTAGGCAAGATTCCCGTTCGCAGTCGTTCAGGTATATTTGCAAGCACAATCGGAAGCTGGAAAAGAAGTTTCAACGGAATCGATTGATCGAAAAACTTGCAATGACCACTCACCTCAGTCCAGAGTTATTTATAACGAATGATTCTCCATTCGTGCTGGTGGCAAGACTCCCACTCACTTAGCATTATATACAATGACGTATTACAGGGTTAGAATTGCGTTTGCGGTCTTCCGAAAATTACTAAATCGTCACGGTGCAACACCATTGCGATCGCATGACAGATTTGGGTTTTTGACTATTTCAGGTAAGTACTTTCTCCGTCAACCGGTGTGCTTCGGGTCAATCCTTGTCAAAATTCGAATTGACTGGCTCAGTAGTTTGTAAACGGTCATGCATGTCTTTCTTTCGGTCATAACAACGAAGGAAGAATCAAGATCATTTAATTTTTCCGTCTGTATCCCCATAAAATTCGAATCGAATACCCTCTAGTTATTCATTTCCAACTACTTTTATGGTTGTTTCATTTTATTTTTTCAAAGTTGTAATTTAAATCATAGAAGTTTTCCTTCAAATCATCTTCAAATTTGATTCGCAATAACGTTCTCGTCTCAGTTACTTTCTATTTTTCGGTAATATTCGTGGGGATTTCATAAAATCGCAAGGTTCGGAAAAGAAAAATTGGTAACTGTTCAGTCTGAACAACTCAGAAAACCAACAAAAATCATTCAGAAAATATGTACCTACCTATTATGTACAACACATATTCAAAAGAAATTGAAACATAATAATGGTTCCCGTTGGAAAAAAATGATTTCGGGATGTTCAATTTCAATTCGGACGAAAATTGAGCTAGGCGAACGTTCGTCATGAATTCTGGATCACACAATACTAGAGGTTACAATATGCGTAACAAAACTGGGGCAACTATAGGTGTAAAACAATATAAAAAATAAACATATAATTTTATACTTTTGACCAAACGATACATACGCATAGCACGATACATTGCAAGTGATGTGACCTGTATATCTTTGGAACGTCCGATAATTCTTCATAATTATGGCAGCCTTTTCATGCTCAAGGCTTTTCCACCATACTCATACGTGAATGAGATCAAGCCAGTAGGCGTCCTAATTTCTATTATATCATATCTCTTAATATATAAAAATATTACTCAATAAAAATTGAACAAAAATATTGCTTCATCAACAGGTAATACCTACTACTCTTCAGTAATTAATACGTGAAAGGTCTCAATAGTATGTACGAAGCCTCATACAATTATTATAGTAATACCTGTATTGAAACTAAATTTTAAGCTTCCGCGATGAAAGCTATGTATGTGTACGTATAGAAAAAGGAAAATGTCACTGCGATTTCGTTTTTTTTTTCTCACATTCGGTCTCTAAAACTACTTATTGTTAGTGCTATACAATATATATATGTGTACAGAGAATCTTTGACGTGAGTATGCAGGAAATCTGCTATAGGCGGCTGTATGTGCATAAAGTTTCATTTGAAAAATTGAAAAATTTGTTTCAATACACATACTTGCATAATATTGAAAAACGTAAAAAGTATAGTTAGACTAAAGCCTTTGTACGGATGGAAAGACTTTTTCTTTCAGCGGCCTTTTTTCTTGAATCTAACATTTTCATCGAATTTTCAGTCAATTAAAGTTGCCTTATATATCGCATCCATTCTCTGTAGCCCTTATTGCACAAAACGCACCGATATTTCGCTGTGGACTCTTTATAATCAGTGGTATCGTTCAACACCCGTGCTAGGCAGGATTGATGCGTCCAACGTCGACATGTATTACACATAACTAGCAACGTGACGTTTTTTGTGCCAAAACAGTACAGACAAGCTTCTGACATGGTGTTCGACGTGATCAACAAGTTTCTCGCAACATATTTTCTGTAATTATCAGGGTCGAAATCTTTTCTGAACGGATTGTTCTTGGCTATGCACTCTATGTAATACATGACATACACGCCACAATTGCTGCCGTCGCCTATACGTTGCAAAGGTCGATTTTTCGCACCCGCCGTGATCGTCCATTTTATGCCACATAAATTATTCCTGTTGACGGCCGAACATTCCGTTAAATATTTCTTGAAAGCACCAATAGCTCTACTTTTATCTGGTCCATTGTGAAACATCGGATCCATGTGCGTTAGGGTTCCATTTTCAATGTCAACCAATAAAAGGCACCAATGCCTACTACGAAGATATGGTAGCAGCAGTTTTCCCGTAAGTACACGTGAAATCTGAAACATGCGAAAAGTTGGCGCTTTCGGGTGCTCACATAAATCACCAATCAGGTAACTCGTGTAGGCCGTAGGTACATATAGTACATTCTTCCAACTTCGCTGTAGGTTTCCGATTGCAAAAGCATCTATTACATCTCCATCGATCCATCTATCATGTTCCAGAGTATGATAAGTATCCGAAAATAGATGATGAATGTCAAAACCCATTATTGGATCACATTCCACTACAGAGTACTGACCAATTGTATACAAGCAACCTGTATCTTGCATGTAATATTCAACATCATCAAATAAACCATTTTCCATTGCGTTGGCATGATTTGAATTTTCGCTCAAATTGAGCACAGAGATGTTACTAGGAGTTATAGCTGGTGCTGAAGAGGTTATTTTTGGAGACGAAATCGGTGTGCTTGTATTCACTTTGATTTTCTTCGCTATGCGACCCAAAGATCGCCCTTCAAAATGACTGAATTGGGATTTCCTTTTGCGTTTCCACATTTCTTCAACTAGATAGTTTGAAGGGTTTTCCTTGGAGCGGTGAATCTTACGTCGTGATTTTGTCTTTAGAGCCGCTTTCAGTGGGATCTCTGTACACAATTGGCTCTTGTACGTTTTCATTTTGTCGATGAAGCGACCGATTTTCAAATTCACTTCATTATTCAACACGTGCTTCTTGACGATATTGAAATAACTTTCAACATTAGCATTGCTCAGTCTATTAATTGCAGGTGTAACTTTTTGTATCAGCAAGGCTGACCACATGGGGGCAAATGGCATGTACTGTTTTGTGACATATTCTGCAATATCAGGGGCATAGTACTTATTCATAACTTGATCATCATCTGCAACCTGCATTTTGATTTCGCATAGCAAATCATAATACCTACTAAAGAACGGAGAATCCGTAAAAATCTTTCCCCCGTGTTCATTTCTAATTACTGTATCAAATGCTACATCTTCATCACTCTCTGGTATGTCATCAATCTCATCAACATTAGGCATAGCGCTGTGTAGAGCATGAAGTTTGGCAATGCTTGTATTGGAAGTGATTACATCTTTGCTCAAAAGCACTGTAACAAACTCTTTGAATACCGAATCTAACTTCAAAATGTCATTGCAGTGAATCAGGAGACCCATACACTCTAAAATGAAAGTTTTCAATTGCGCGTGTTTCGGAAATTTTTGTTGAATTTTCGTGGATACCCTCTTTTGAAAATGTGCACAACAACTATGGACAACTATCAAATTATGTCGAAAATCGATGCCAGTGGTAACACAGATGAAGACTTCTTTCAAATATTCTAAAGTTGTCATCTTATTCCATTCACCCATGACTGAGTGAATTAAAGCCCAACTCCAGTCTACCACAACAACTGAGAATAAAGGCCAAGCAAAGTTTTTTATGTGCACAAAAGAGCGGTACCTCTTGAGAAATACAGAAATCGACGTAACGTCATGTTCTGCTGTGATCATTTCTGCTAATGGAATCAGCGATCCCTGTTTATTTATTATAATGGCGTAATACATGATTCTCTTGGATTTAATACCGTTTGGCTTACGGATTATGCTACCAGTGGCATCGAAATGCACGACTAAATCGACTTTGGGCTCAATAATATTAAGTTGTTCTTCGGAGTACATATGAGCATGTAGTGGGATCCCCGTAGATCGAATGTAAGGATCGTTACTAGCCGTCTCCGTGATATGTTTTTGAAATAAATCGGATAAATCTCCCGACCGAAGTACAACATCATTTTGACAATTGACTTCGGATCTTGCTTTCTGATAGGTCGTTAGTCTTCTGGCATTTTGGTAATGACCGTCAACAGCAATCTCTTGGTCAATCTGTTTGTTCACCTCAAGTTGGTACAATCTTGGTGGAGTATGGAGTAATGCCTTTTTCACCTCATCTCGTTCTTTTCCTCTCAATGTACGAAAAATAGGATTCCCATCGTGGATAATTTCTTCACACGCAGTGCTAGTTATATATATATTGGACATAGCCGTTTCTGAATCAGTTACATCAAATCGGAACTTTTGTTCATGGCTAACATACCTACATTGAGCATAAATTACCGAGCTCGTTTGGTTACGGCGAAAAGAGTAAAATTTCAGCGGGCATGCATACTTAACTTTGTGCAACATCAAGTTTTCTAATTCAGATCTGAGTTTATCTCCGTCAATCACGTTTTGCTCATTTAATAAATTTACTGATGCAATTGAGAACTGTCCTTCCATAAAGCAAAACATTTTTTTTGCAGTAGATGATTTGGATGGCTGAATATATTTGTCGCATCCCGTGGAGAGTGTGCTATCGTCACTGCTTACTTTGCTTTCAATCCTATTATCACTGTTATTTCTTGTCGTATCAAAGATGTCATCACTTACGGGGTTGCTCTCTAGTTTATCATCGTTCGTACAATTGACCGTTCCGGTGTGTGATCGGTCTGCAGAACTGCCACTGGTGCTTCCTGGATTATAATCGTGATCATTTTCGTCACTATTCTGACCATCATCAACATCTTCAAAAGTATTGTTTTCGCCATCCCATGGGAGTTCCGCTGCGGGATCGTCTTCACATAGGTAGCGTGGTTGAAGACTTCTTCGACTACGCGAGGTCACTGGGGTGACATTAGTGGGCAAAATGCCAGTCTCTTCAACCTCTCGTCTTGTTTCTATAACTAATTCATCAGCAATATTCACGGAGTCGAGTCGGTTTGTGCTTTTGTCCAGGAATTCTGTTGCTGCTTGTGAGTTTTCGCTGACTATTGCGACCGGAGGCCGCTCGATGTCCGTAACCGATTCTTCACGAGTTTCAACATTCTGGTCGTTGCATTTCGATTTCTCGCTCAAAAACTGCTTGACGAGGTCTTGGATATGAAGATGGTTACTTTTCCACTTCTGATCATATTTATGGAGTTCTTTTTTACTTCCAGTTTTTTTTCTCACAAGACAAATCTGTAAAGAGAGTTGATCTAATTGTTAGTACTTCAGTGACGATAATATTCGCGTGAATCACAGTTACACAACTGTAACTTTACAAGCAAATCTTCATGCATTTGCTCGTAGATCGAATTAATATTGTTACGTGTGGGAAATTCCATACAGTTTCGACCTGGGTTTGACCCTTCACCTCAAGGATTCGGCCCGCGTGTTTTGAGATGGTTAATCTCACTTTGAAAGGCACTTCGTTATTTTTTTTTTTAGATTTTTGCGACTTGATTTGAAATTTCTAGAATTTTTGAAAACCGTCATGTTGATCGACACAATTTAAAATTCTGGAAAATTCTGAAAAATCGAATGTCAAATATCAAAATCTTTAAGCTCATAGCCGAAGTGAGGAGATTTTTCCTTCCTAGTGTTTTCAAGCTATTTCCGGACAAAAACATTCACGAAATCAGCACCGAGAGTTATTTTACTATGGATGGTTGCTGAAATATTTCTGTGCGTCACACCGGATTTTTCAAAAATTTTTCAGATTTTTCGCGAGAAGTTCTTTTTTTTTAATTTTTTTGTTTGAAAAAAATTGTTTGATTAAAAAAAATTGGTTGATTAGAAAAAAATTTTTTTTTCGGGTTTTAAACATCTGGTGTTGCGTATGAAAATGTTTCAGCAATCAACCATAGTAAGAAAAACTTCCGCTTCTAGTTTTTTCAACGTTTTCTTCCGAAAAAAGCTTCAATACAGTAAGAAGGAAAAATCTCTCCACTCTGGCTGTAAACTCAAAAATTTTGATCTCTGACACACGATTATACAGAATTTTTTTCAGAATTTTAAATTGTCGCGATCAATATGATGGTTTTCGAAAATTCTAGAAAATTTGGAACAAGTCGAAAAAATGAGGCAAAAAAAACGAATGCTTTTCAAGGTAGAAACAATCATATGAAAAATCGCGGGCCAAATCCTAGAGGTTAAGGGTAAAACACTAATTGTCAGGTCGAAATGGCATGGAATTCCCCAGATACGGGACATGAACCGTAAAGCATACATTTCTCAATTCATTTGTAAAATGTGGAATTTCATCTAGATCGGAATGCACAAGTCTTACGCTTATATCAATAAACAAAATCCCAATAATTTTTTTGTAATTCTAGGGTTTTTCTATTCTGCTCACAAGTTCGACCACCGCTATTCCATAAAAGATGAGAAAATTGTACAATTTTCTTCTTGTAGGCAGCAGGATCTTTTTGAAATGGTATCAATGTTACCTTTCAACTGTCAAACCAACCGGCACACTCGTGATTTCTACTCTTACGTATGACCTCTTTAAGTGAATTTTGAAAATAATCTTGGAGTTCCGGAATAGAGGGTGATATTCACAATATTTCGGAATTCTTCACCGTTCAGGATATTACTTGAACGACCTTTTTGCATATACTGTGAACTGTGAAAACAATATAACAAATGTGGTCAGCTAACAAATTTTTTGGTAATATTGGTAGAAAATTGAGTTTTACCTTGCATACTGTAAATTTGTTGGCACCAACTTACTCGCTTGTATGAAATGAGTATCGGTTTCGGGGTTGGCGGCATACGATACATCCTTTGCAAATAATTATTTTTCATACTAGTGGTGTGGAATAATCATCAAATTTTTTACGTGTGGCATTGTATAATTCTGTTTGTTAATTCTTCTGTCAGGTTTTAGATTTTAATTCCTAAAGTTACCGTACTAGAGTATGATGACACCGATAGACATTGGACACAGAAAAATTTGTCAGAATGGCAAGATTACACATGACACTTATAATTTCATCTAAGCGAAGAATTTGAATACTCAACGAGAATTATATAGATCACCCAGCCCCAATTATAACTGCTGCCACATTTTGTGGTCGGTATTTAAACTATTTTGCAGTTTCGTCTAGTACATGGGAAGGTCGTCTAATTTTCAGGGTGGTCTCGCTTAACGATCACAGAGGATAAGGTGTCAATAGTTACGGTCTTATTGTTAACCATGGAATGACAAATAATAATATGACAATTAAAAAAAAAACACGGTTTTTTGTAACACCCAATTTCCAGTTGGTTTTGTAATAACATTATATTCTTCCAGATTGCAAGAAATTCCCTCAAATAGGTCAGACAAAAGGTACCCACAAATTTGGAAAATTGTAAATCATTTTCTCATGAATAATGCGGTGACAGTATGAAATGACGTGCTATCTCAAATTGTAGCTGACGAACGTGCCGTCTTGATTCGGAACAAAATTTTGATTGGTACGTTACTGCCATTTGAGGTGCTCGAAGCATGTATACGGGGCGGTCCACGTCAGGCGGGCCACTTATTCATTTGTATTTTTTGAATTTCATGAAAATTTTTTGGTGTCTTCAGAAGGTCCCAAACACATGTTCTGAACAGTTTTCAACGTCAAAACTTAAAAATTTTGCAAAGCTACGCTTTATTTTGGAATCGGCGATTTTCCACGTTTTTTTGTTTTCAAATAATTCTGTCGCAGTGAAACGGGAGTGAAAAAGTCGGTGGATACATGTATTCTCAAGGATTTTTTCCGTACTTTCGTTTGAAAATATCGGCTTCATCCCAAACGAAGCGCAACATCGTGAACATGCGGTTTTAAAATTTCAATCACACTTTTTTCAAATTTCGGCCCGATTTAAAAATTTTGAAAAATTCTTCGAAAACGTCTAATTCCATCAAGTTTATTTCCGTCAATGGGAATTATGGGTTTCGGATGGGTTCTATGTGAAAATCACACTTTTATTCCGCTACATCATGAAAAGTCACCTATATCCTTTATTCGATTGAACTTCTTCTTCTTCTTCTCTTCCTTAATGGTTATAAGCCCTTTCACCGTTAGGTATGGGCCATGTACCAGTTTTACATGAGATTGAACTCCGGAAACCTATTTTCCTCCAAAGGAATGTCATTGAGGACGGTTATTTTTATCGAGAATTATATTGGATTGGATTGGATTGAGGTGGGGGGGTGGTGGCCAGGCGCTCAGTCCTACCGGACCATTGTGCCCGGGCCCTGTAGGGCCCCCTAGTCCATTGGAGTGGAACTAAGCCCCGCAAGTCTGGCGAAGTGCAGGAGCCTGTCCACTCCAATTTCTCGAATGAGTCGGTGCTGGCGTAGGATGCGCCGAAAGCCTCTCTGTGGAGGCCTTCGAGCTCCACGCAGCACGCTGTTGGGTGGTGAGAAGTTTTATATTCTTCTCCACATCTCGTACAGAGGGGTCCCATGCGGAGCCCCAGCTGCACTAGGTGTTGGCCTGTCTTCCAGTGGCCGGTAGTGAGTCCAATCACTACCCTCAGCCCGGTTCTGTCAGGGCTGAGCTAGGGTCCCAGCTTGGCTGAAGGTCCCTGGATCAGAGACCTTGTGAGCACCAAGCCTGGTGTCCCTGCTACGGCCCAGCCCTTGTATGATTGTGCGCGTGTACGTTCCCCGAGATACCGCTGTAACCTGGCACCCAGGGCACCGTGGCGCGGTTGTGGCGAGCGGGCCCCTTAGAAGGCTCCGCGTGATCGTTGACCAGCCCTGATCCGCGACGCACGCGTCGATGGGTCTGAGCGTGGCCCGGTTGACGCAGGAAGGGTCGGTCCACCCCCACAGAGCCTGGGTGCGGGGGTAAGGCTGGATACAATGGGGGGTCGCCTGGTGCCCCAAGGGCATCGTTAATTGCACCGTACCCCGGTGCCATTCAGCCCTCGGCACGATAGCTCCCACCTAGGCTTGGGGAGTTGGTCCGCGGCTGGGGCTTTGGTTCACCTGGGCCAGTTTTTAGGCCGGCCGGATCCCTTATGGCCCCAACTAGCCTGGGCACCTTTGGGCCCCGTTCTCCTAGCCGGTTGCCATGGGGCACCCCAGGTCGGAGACCGAGCCCTTGGCCTCCCTGGCCTTCCTCCTATCCGCCACCCGGAGTCGCGCTCGGTTGGCACTCAACCCCCCCTCCGATCCCCTTACGGAGCTCGAAGGACCGAGGAGAATTATATTACTTGTCGAATTTTTATTTTTTTTTGTTTTATTTTTTATTTTTGGTTTTTTTTTAAATTCATATTTTTCTTTCAATGGGTTGTTTCTTCACCCCATTTATCTCGTTCGGGCTCTGTACGGGCTTTGTACGACATGAATGGGGCGGAGAAAAAACAATTGAAAGAAAAACATATAAAAAAAAAAAACCAAAAATCAAAAATAAAACCAAAAAAAAAAAAAAAAAAAATTGACAAGTAATATAATTCTCGATAATAATAACCGTCTTAAATGACATTCCTTTGGAGGAAAATAGGTTTCCGGAGTTTGGTCGGATAAAGGTCCGGTGACTTTTCATGACGTAGCGGAATAAAAAACGAGATTTTCACATAGAACCCATCTGAAACCCGTAATTCCCATTCAGGGGAATAAACTTGATGGAATCAGACATTTTTTAAGAAATTTTCAAAATTTTTAAATCGAACCGAAATTTGAAAAAAGTGAGATTGAAATTTTAAAACCGCATTTTCACGATGTTGCGCTTCGTTTGAAATGAAGTCGATATTTTTAAACGAAAGTACGGAAAAAATCCTTGAGAATACATGTATCCACCGACTTTTTCATTCCCGTTTCACTGCGACAGAATTATTTGAAAACAAAAGAACGTGGAAAATCGCCGATTCCAAAATAAAGCGTAGCTTTGCAAAATTTTTGAGTTTTGACGTTGAAAACTGTTCCGAACATGTTTTTGGGACCGTCTGAAGACACCCGAAAATTTCCATGAAATTCAAAAAATACAACTGAAAACGTGGCCCGCCTGACGTGGACCGCCCCATATTGTATATCCAAGCCTATTTTATGCTAGATGGGTGATGGTAAAAACGAACATCATAATTCATATTTCAGTTACCTGCTCATCTATCCCTAAATTCAAATTAAAAATTTTAATTTTAAAAGGATAAAAATTTCATTTTCCAACTCAAGGTACAAACGAGTAACTGAAATATGAATTGCGCTGTCCATTTCATCCGTCAGCCAAGTAGAGATTCATAAGCCTAAGCTACGAAATAATGATAAAAATATTGATGAATATTTGAAGCATGTACAATACCAGTGGCCTCGCAATAAAAAATCTTGTCTCTAATCAGCATAGCAAGTTTTTGATGTACGATTTGAAATAATACGCGTGCTTCAGTGAAAATTTGAGATAGCACATCATTCCATACTGATCTTTGAGTTGTATATTTCTTGTAAAATACATTTTTTAATACTTCTGCTATTTTTCATCGAATTTGACAAACTTTGTACAGTTTGACGAATTTCAATAACATTGTCGTCTTAAATTTGAAAAAATGTACAGGGTGGAAAGATATTATGTGTCGCGGCTTCGCCAGATGAATCTCCAGCTCGAGATCGGTGGAGCGCCCCAACAATATATCCCCGCAAAATTCATCTTGACCTTGTTGAGACTTATTGGAAATTTTTATTATAGGCTTAAAAAAATCTTCTCATCAAGAGAGAAAAAAGTGTCAATGGGACCATAGGTCAAAAATGGATCCTTCATTGCGAAAAGAAATCATACAGTTGAAAAAAATGCGGAACTAAAGTTCATTTCCGACCTATGGTTCCTCAGAGACTTTTCTCTCTATTGACAACCGGAATTTCCTGAGCTCACAAAAAATTTTGACCTCGAGTTTGAGTATCAAGGTCAATTTTGCGGGGGCATGTTATTGGGGCGCTCCACCGATCTCGAGTTGGAAAATCATCCGACAAACCAGCGACACATAATTTCTTTCCACCCTGTACAAAGCATATCAAAGTAACTCAACGGCTTGGCGGTTATTATATGTCTAGGATGTTTACATACATTATATCGATTGTTGGTTGTGAGAGAAATTGTAATTGCCATTTTTCAGAACCTATCGGATATTTTTGTCTAGGTATTACGGTCTAAAATAAAATTCTGATCATTTTCCTGATAGGTAAACGAGCTGTTATGGCAAGCCATTTTACTTTTAAATAGCAGAAATTTTCAGCATAAAAATCAAAATGAATCGTTGATTTAAAATTGCGAAGGAATTTATTTGGACACATTATCATTTTGTCTAGACATAAAAAAAATTAATTGAAATTATGTCGCAGCTTAAATTTTATTCTAAATATACAGAGAAGATAGGAGTTTTGTCGTCTTTATTATTATGTGTTGACATAAATTGGATCAATTTTTATTATGTCGCAGCATAATAATATTTATATTTTTGCAGGATGTATTTTCAGTTGCCACAATTTTTCAGAAATAAACTGAGATTGTACTCTATTAGAATCTTGAAAATTAGCGTCATTTCTATTTTTCCTCATTTATATCTGAACACGCTCAGAACGTGCAAATTTTTATTAAGAAGCAAGCGATATAAAATTTAACTTTTCACAAATAGTTCGAATTTTTGGGATTAAAAATTATGTACATAATGAAAATTCAGCAACAATTACAATTATGTTCATAATAATAATTCGGTCTTTCTAAATTATGTCAAGAGAAATCTTCGGTTTATCACACGTTTTTATGTGCAAAAGCAAAAATAGTCGCGAAATTTCATGACGTTCCCGTGGAATAATAATTTCTCGAATTACAATTATGTACCGACATAATAAAAGTTCAATACATTCAAATTATATTTTGGCATAATTTTAATTCGCAACATTATTATTATGTACATAATTTTTTTTCCTCGATTTTCTATTATCGTACGTATTTTCCAATCGTATGAATTAAAATTATGCACATAATTTTAATTCATCGAATTACCATTATGTACATAATTTCAATTCGCCGAATTTTCATTATGTACATAATTTTAATTCACCGAATTTTCATTATGTACATAATTTTAATTCATCGCATTTTCATTATGTACATAATTTTAATTCACCGAATTACCATTATGTACATAATTTTAATTCACCGAATTACCATTATGTTCATAATTTCAATTCACCGAATTTTTATTATGTACATAATTTTAATTCACCGAATTTTCATTATGTACATAATTTTAATTCACCGCATTACCATTATGTACATAATTTTAATTCGCCGAATTTTCATTATGCACATAATTTTAATTCACCGAATTTTCATTATGTACATAATTTTAATTCACCGCATTACCATTATGTACATAATTTTAATTCGCCGAATTTTCATTATGCACATAATTTTAATTCACCGAATTTTCATTGAATAAAATAAATAATGAATAGTTTGCAGTGCCTTTCCGTAAACGAACATTCGATGAGTTGAAATTATGTGCGTAATGGAAATTCGGTGAATTGAAATTATGTACATAATGGTAATTCCGAGAATAAAAATTATGTACATAATAAAAATTCAATGAATTAAAATTATGTACATAATGGTAATTCGGTGAATTAAAACTATGTACATAATGAAAATTCGGTGAATCAAAATTATGTTCGTAACGAAAATTCGGTTAAATGAAATTATGTACATAATAAAAATTCGGTGAATTGAAATTATGATTGCAAAATTATTGATACGAGAAATTAAGATTATGTACATAATGAAAACATGAATATTTTTATGTCAAAGGATAATTATAATTCGTGGATATAATATTATCATGGACCATAATAAAAAATACACATTCATATTCACGTTCAGGCTTAATTTTAAATACTGGCATTTTCATTTTGCTTTAACATAATAAAAATTCATGAAATTAGAATTATGTTTTGACTTAATTTCAATTCACTAACAGTAATTGAGTGAAGAAGAAAGAGTGATTGTATGGTAATGTTTGTATTGTATCATAATTTTAATTCCTTGAATTATTATTATCTTGGGACATAATTTTAATTTAATAACGGAGATTTGATTTTCTCTGTAACGAATTAATTTTTTACATTTTTTTATTATGCTGCAAATTAATTATACATTTAAAAAGTAAAACGGCTTGCCATAAGCTGTCATCTTCAAATGTTTCAAGACTGATTCAAATGAACATAGGTACACTTATATTTTTTCACAAATACCCTGAGCATATTACTTTGCATTCAGATCTTGTCATTCGAGGTATTGATTCTTTTGGATGACAAAAGAAAGCAAAAGAAGGATCTATAACGATTCACAGCTATGTCCATGCCCAGTTAAAACATGGAGTTGTACAGTAATATGATTTTTATTCTAAATGAAACTGTTCTGCACGTATTTATGTTTATTTATGACTCACCTTATGATACAATGTACCAGCCGATCTTGAAGAGAAGTTAACCTCTGCGATATGATCAACAAAATCACAAATTAATCTCGCTAATGCAATTGTAGCATCTTCAATAAAAAGAAAGCCTCTCATTGTGGGATCTCACTTCGCGGGACTCATCGATAATCTGTTCCGTCTACTCAGAACTGACAATGAACCTGATTTTTATTCAGTGTTTTGCTTCCAGCTATGAAGAAGACCGATGAGAACTGACTTACATTGTGTGTAGAGTAGACGATGTAGCACTTCAAATACGAATAATTCCCGGACAGTAAATATGTATATTGGGTTGGATCGAAAAAACAAATGTTCTCGGCTACTCTCACAATTCAAAGATATCGCTGAAATGGAGGTCTCCGTGCAAGGATTCGAATTTTTTCAGGGGGCGCGCGGGACGTTCAAAAGTGCCATTTTTAGCATCAAATTTACGTTATCGCTGATTAACGGAAACAGATTCATCCGAAAATTCGGATTTTTCCACATAAGGTGCCCAGTTATCTACTATTTCAAACCCATATTCACGGACCACTACCAATTGTTTCATATCTTCGAGAAAAATGTTTAAGAATCAATATTTTCACTATTTTTCAAATAATTATCGTTAAATTTGTATTCTTCTCCTTCTAGAACGTTTTTGTATTTCTTCCATCGTTATTTTCTTGTGAAACTTTGTATCAGTATCGCTTACAATGCCAAAATTGCTGAAAAATAAATTTTTATCTCGAAAATGTTCATTTTTTTATTGATCCAGCAATTTTTGCATTGTAAGTGATACTAATAGAAAGTCTTACAAGAAAAAACGATGGAAGAAATACGAAAACGTTTTAGAAGGAGAAAAATCAAAATTCAACGATAATTACTAGAAAAATAGTGAAAATATTGATTTTCAAACATTTTTTTCGAAGATATAAAACGATTGGTAGTGGTCCGTAAATATGGGTTTGGAAGAGTAGATACTTAGGCACCTTGCATGAAAAAATTAGAATTTTCGGATGAATCTGTTTTCGTTAATCAGCGATAACGTAAATTCGACGCTAAAAATGGCACTTTTGAACGTCCCGCGCGCCCCCTGAAAAAATTCGAATCCTTGCACGGAGACCTCTATTTCAGCGATATCTTTGAATTTTGAGGGTAGCCGAGAACACTTGTTTTTCGATTCGACCTAATTTATTACATATGAGGCTTTCCACGTGAAGCGGGCCACTTTCAGACCTCACCACTTTCGATTTTGTTCAAAAATTTTCGGCCCCCCATTTCGGAGTTTTCAATGATCAAAATTTTGCTAATTACAAAATCCCAGAATTTTCGATCGAAGATATCTCGCAATTAGGATATCATATCAATATAGACAAGGTGGTCAATGGATTTGTCTTGAATCCAGCTTTTCGATAAATAATATATTGGATTTTTGGAAAATCATTTGGCTGTTCAAAAATTGATTTGAAAGTGAAAAACCAAAATTTCATTGATTAAGTCATTTTGGAAAATTTTGAGACATTTTTTTTCGGATTCCACACATTTTTTCACATTTGAAAACGTCCTCTTTCAGATGGAGAAATTCGCTTTTGATTAACTATGAAATAAACAGAAATAAAACAATTTTTTAAATATTTTTTCATAATTATTTTTTCCATTCTCAACCTAATTCGTGGCTTCAAACCTACACAAAAAGTAAAGTAGTATGCTACCAAGGTGTTTTTGTAATAGGTTAGCCGTTTAGAAGCATCATTCTTTGAGGATATTTAGGTCGAATCTTCTCAACCTAAAGTGACTCTCGTCGACAATATTGCATACTTAATGATCAGATAAAAATCTGAAAAAATTCAACCGCAATAAAGACGATAAGAAAATTAATTTGAAATGATAATAATGCCCAAAAGTTATCGATAAATTCTTTAAACAAAACATTATTCAACAAATTTTCAGAGAATGTTCTTTTCTGCATGTGAATTGAATTCCTTGAAATTTTGTAATTTCAGTTTTCGAACCTTTTTTAATTTCGAAAAAGTTTGAAGCCATGGATTACCTTGAAAATGGAAAAAAAAAAATTATGAAAACATAAAAAAAAATTGTTTCTTTTTGTTTGTTCATTTAATAGTTGATCAAAATCGAATTTCTCCATCTGGAAGAGGACGTTTTCAAATGTGAAAAAATGTGTGAAATCCGAAAAAAATGTTTCAAAATTTTCAAAAATGACATAATCAATGAAATTTTGGTTTTTTACTTTCAAATCAATTTTTGAACAGCCAAATGATTTAAAAAAAATCCAATATATTTTTTATCGAAAAGCTGGATTCAGGACGAATCCATTGACTACCTTGTTCATATTGATATGATATGCTAATTGCCAGATATCTTCGATCAAAAATTCTGGGATTTTGTAATTGGCAAAATTTTGATTATTGAGAACTCTGAAATGGGGGCCGAAAAATGTTGAAAAAAATCAGGAAAGGTACTCACATAGTAGAACAAAATCCTGAAATATGAGAAAAATCGAAGGTGGTGAGGTCTGAAGGTGACCCGTTTCACGTTGAAAGCCTCATATATGTATGTATATATGGGGCTTTCCACGTCATTTCGCTCGGTCGAAACCGTTCATCTCTTCGATCTTGCTAATTTTTGGTAAATTCGTTTGTCTTGATCCAGAGAGCACCCTGAATTTTGTTTCAGATTTTTTCGGGGCCCCTGCCACCACCATCACCCCCCTGAACCCCCCAAAAAACCGAAAATTTGGACATGTTTTAGAAATTTGAAAAAAATCACAGATGTAGTACATAATATACCAAGAATTTCCGCGGTAGAATTGAAGTGGCTCGGACCTTCGTTTAGCTGGCAAAAATTATTGAAATTTGAAAAAAATCATTTTTCAATTATTTTCCGCCAGTTTTAATGAAATTATTGATAAAGAGAGTAGGAAATAAACAAAATGTTCACTTTACACCTTTTTGATGCAGTAGAAGAAGAATTTCCACAAATTTTCAATAATTTTGAATTTGAGAACCATTGTTTTTCAGTTTGATACATGTTTTCGAAATTTCGAACCAACATAATTTTATAGAAAGTCTCGTTTTATGCCCGGTTTTATGGACGAGGGGTACACATTGACCCCGGATACCCCAACGGCCGTGCACATAGAAGCCGTAAGACACGGCCGTCACGATGTTTCGATTTCTGGTGAAAAAATTGAGCGCTACTCCTGGGGTACCCGGGGGTCAATGAATACCCCTCGTTTATAAATCCAGGCTTAAAACGAGACTTTTTATGAAAATACATGTTGTTTCAAAATTTCGAAAATATTGTATCAAACTGAAAAACAATGGTTCTCAAATTCAAAATCATTGAAAATTCGTGAAAATTTTTCTTCTACTGCATCGGAAAGGTATAACGTGAACATTTCTTTTGTTTCCTAGTCTCTTTATTAATAATTTCATTGAAGAGGGCGAAAAATAATGAGAGAATGATTTTTTTCAAATTTCAATAATTTTTGCCAGCTCAACGAAGGTCCGAGCCACTTCAATTCTACCGCGAAAGTTCTTCGTATATTATGTACTACATCTGTGATTTTTTTTTTCCAATTTTTAAAACATGTATAAATTTTCGGGTTTTTGGGGGGTGATGGTGGTGACAGCGCGCTCGAAAAAAGCTGAAAAAATTGAGGGTGCTCTCTGAATCAAGACAAACGAATTTACCAAAAATTAGCAAGATCGAAGAGATTAAGGGTTTTGACGACGCGAAATGACGTGGAAAGCCCCATGTGTATTGTGTATATATTATGTGCAGTAGTACCTACCGGTCAAATGGTTTTGCCCACCCAAAGACAAAGAGCCAAATTCGAAGTTTCATATTTCACTCAAAAATCATCCTATAAAGGCCAGCTTGGATCTTTTAACACACATATACAGGGTGATTCAGAGTTCGTGGCGAATATCGTACAGAATGAAACCTTGTCGTACTTGACGTCAGGAGCCATTCTTCATCTTAGCCATTTCTCTGAAAAATGGCTGTGAGATTGAAATTTTTAATTTTTTTTAACTCGATTTTGTTTTTCGAATACCCATCAACTGAGATAAAAATCGTTCCAATACCTACCTCTCATTTACATAGAAATCCGCTGCTCATTGCATCAAATTCATAACAATGACACAATTTTTTCCGAATTCCAAGAAAAATCATAACTTTAACATGAATTAAAAAATATTTCGATTTTGTTGGAACTTTCTTTCCAGCTTCCGATTGTGCTTTCGGATATACCCGCACAGCCGCGAATAGAAATCTCACCACCATACGCGTCAATAATCTTTTTATCATTTTCAAACAACTCTTGACGGGGTTTTCTGGTCATCGCGAGTTTTCCAATCAATCGATTCCGTTGAAACTTTTTTCCCAGCTTCCGATTGTGCATGCAAATATACCTGAACAACCGCGAATGGGAATCTTGCCTACAGACACTTTATTATTTTTTTTATTATTTTCAAATAACTCTAAACGGGGTTTCTGGTCATCGCGAGTTTTCCGATCAATCGATTCCGTTAAAACTTTTTTCCCAGCTTCCGATTGTGCTTGCAAATATACCTGATCGACTGCGAACCGGAATCTTGCCTACGGACGCTTCATTATTCTTTTATTTATTTTCGAACAACTCTTGACGGGGGTTTCTGGTCATCGCGAGTTTTCCGATCAATCGATTCCGTTGAAACTTTTTTTCCAGCTTTCGATTATGCTTGCAAATATACCTGAACAACGGCGAATGGGAATCTCGCCTACAGACGCTTTACTATAATTTTTATTATTTTCAAACAACTCTTGACGGGGATTTCTGGTCATTGCGAGTTTTCCGAGCAATCAATTCCGTTGAAACTTTTTTTCCAGCTTTCGATTGTGCTTGCAAATATACCTGCACAACGGCGAATGGGAATCTTGCCTACAGACGCTTTATTATTTTTTTTATTATTTTCAAACAACTCTTGATGGGGTTTTCGGGTCATTGCGAGTTTTCCGATCAATCGATTCCATTGAAATTCTTTTTCCAGCTTCCGATTGTGCTTGCAAATATACCTGAACAACGGCGAATGGGAATCTTGCCCACAGACGCTTTATTATTTTTTTTATTATTTTCAAACAACTCTTGATGGGGTTTTCTGGTCATCGCGAGTTTTCGAATCAATGGATTTCGTTGAAACTTTTTTTCTAGCTTTCGATTATGCTTGCAAATATACCTGAACAACGGCGAATGGAAATCTCGCCTACAGACGCTTTACTATAATTTTTATTATTTTCAAACAACTCTTGAAGGGGATTTATGGTCATTGCGAGTTTTCCGAGCAATCAATTCCGTTGAAACTTTTTTTCCAGCTTTCGATTGTGCTTGCAAATATACCTGCACAACGGCGAATGGGAATCTTGCCTACAGACGCTTTATTATTTTTTTTATTATTTTCAAACAATTCTTGATGGGGTTTTCGGGTCATTGCGAGTTTTCCGATCAATCGATTCCATTGAAATTCTTTTTCCAGCTTCCGATTGTGCTTGCAAATATACCTGAACAACGGCGAATGGGAATCTCGCCTACAGACGCTTTACTATAATTTTTATTATTTTCAAACAACTCTTGACGGGGATTTCTGGTCATTGCGAGTTTTCCGAGCAATCAATTCCGTTGAAACTTTTTTTCCAGCTTTCGATTGTGCTTGCAAATATACCTGCACAACGGCGAATGGGAATCTTGCCTACAGACGCTTTATTATTTTTTTTATTATTTTCAAACAACTCTTGATGGGGTTTTCGGGTCATTGCGAGTTTTCCGATCAATCGATTCCATTGAAATTCTTTTTCCAGCTTCCGATTGTGCTTGCAAATATACCTGAACAACGGCGAATGGGAATCTTGCCCACAGACGCTTTATTATTTTTTTTATTATTTTCAAACAACTCTTGATGGGGTTTTCTGGTCATCGCGAGTTTTCGAATCAATGGATTTCGTTGAAACTTTTTTTCTAGCTTTCGATTATGCTTGCAAATATACCTGAACAACGGCGAATGGAAATCTCGCCTACAGACGCTTTACTATAATTTTTATTATTTTCAAACAACTCTTGAAGGGGATTTATGGTCATTGCGAGTTTTCCGAGCAATCAATTCCGTTGAAACTTTTTTTCCAGCTTTCGATTGTGCTTGCAAATATACCTGCACAACGGCGAATGGGAATCTTGCCTACAGACGCTTTATTATTTTTTTTATTATTTTCAAACAATTCTTGATGGGGTTTTCGGGTCATTGCGAGTTTTCCGATCAATCGATTCCATTGAAATTCTTTTTCCAGCTTCCGATTGTGCTTGCAAATATACCTGAACAACGGCGAATGGGAATCTTGCCCACAGACGCTTTATTATTTTTTTTATTATTTTCAAACAACTCTTGATGGGGTTTTCTGGTCATCGCGAGTTTTCGAATCAATGGATTCCGTTGAAACTTTTTTTCTAGCTCCCGATCACGCTTCCGAACATACCTGCACAGCCGCGAATGAAAATCTCGTCTCCAGCACGAGTGACTACTTGTTTCATTCCTTAACACCCCTGAACGGGGCGCTGCCTTTTCCGAGTGGTCTTAAGCTTCAGTTCAAGTTTCATCATCATTTTCTACAATATTTTCCAAGTCACAGGACGTGGAAATAAGTGTTACAATTTCGATCCGTGATCGATCGAAACTTCAACTAGCTCCGAATAGAGGTAGGTTTTTTTTTAGTAGTATAATCCATACACAAAAAACAATCCTTTTGAAAAAGTGGACGTTCGGGGACTGGTCCAGTTCGCGTGAAATTCCGCATATATACTTTCAAAAATCGTGTGCCTATCAAAGGCGCAGCCTCAGAAAGTTTCGCGAGTAAATTATTCGCGTGAGATACGATGTTTTTTGAACCAAATTCTGACGTACGATGTTTTCGAAGCAAATTCTGAGATACGATGTTCCTGAACCATATTCCGAGATACGATGTTCTTGCGACCAGCCGTCGATGTATAACATACATACCTACATGAAAAAATGTACTTACTCATTCCTCAGTTCAGCCCAATCCCCAATACAATTGCGAAATAATATGACACGCGGCACTGTATATAAAATAACGCGTTTACAAACATTATACGTACAATACCTAAGTAAGTACTCGGATGCCGATGTATTTTTCCTTCAAGACCGTTTAATCCACCATTGAAGACGTTCATTACGTTCTTCGTGTCACAAGTGGTTCGAGTCGCTTATCAGTATGAATCGAAATTACCAAAGTCTCGTTTTTGTACTGAATGTAGGATTGGCGCAGCCATGCAATGCAATTGCGTATGCCAGGCACTCAGAATTGATATCAATTTCCGTGGGAAAATGTAAATGGTCGAAAATTTGATCCTTATTACACTGATGGAATGTTATAAGTCAATTAGGAATCGGTTCTAATTACGTGTAATAAGTGTGGAATTTGGTTTTAGATACATTAAAAAAATAGTTATTATTTGACAGATCGGTTCTAATCACATGTAATTAGTTTGCATTCCGTCCTAATTACATTGAAAAGATGTAATTAGTTGCAAAATCAGTTCTAATTACATGTAATTAGTTTGCATTCCGTCCCAATTACATTGAAAAGATGTAATTAGTTGGAAAATCAGTTCTAATTACATGTAATTAGTTTGCATTCCATCCTAATTACATTGAAAAGATGTAATTAGTTGGAAAATCAGTTCTAATTACATGTAATCAGTTTGCATTCCGTCCTTATTACATTTGTAATTTGTAATTAGTTTCATTCTAATCACTAATTACATTTCTAATTTGTAATTAGTTTCATTCTAATTACTAATTACATTTGTAATTTGTAATTAGAATTTCTCCAATTACTAATTACATTTGTAATTTGTAATTAGAATTTTTCCAATTACTAATTACATTTGTAATTTGTAATTAGTTTCATTCTAATTACCAATTATATTTGTAATTTGTAATTAGAATTTTTTCAATTACTAATTACATTTGTAATTTGTAATTAGAATTTTTCCAATTACTAATTACATTTGTAATTTGTAATTAGAATTTTTCCAATTAGAGAATGTAATTAATTACAAAAACGCCCAACTCTGTCTGATAATGGCATCTCTTGTGAACAATTTGGGACCAAGACATCCAGAATCAGTTCAGCGGTGCTCATCATTCCTCACGAGGATCGAGCAAATCTGTAGTTTCCTGTATTAAGCGTGACTCCTGTATGACTGAAAGTAATATAACATGTAAGATATGGATATTGAGGCTAAAACTATCCTCAATCATCATGATTTTTTCACATTTCATCCAACCCCCCAATGTGCCGGAAAAAAATAATTTGTTCACAAGAATTTTTACGCATTTATAGGTGTATATACCCCCTTAATAGTACATTTCGTTACGACTAGGGAAGGGCTTTTTTGGCGCAGCGAGAGGTTTATGGCCCGAGCCGAAGGCGAGGGCTGTAACGAGTTACGTCAAAAAGCCCTTACGTACGAGTAACGGACATTATTTTTCATCGTGAGAGCCGGAAATCGCGACGAAGTTGCGATTTTGAGGTTAGAATTAGGAAAAAGTATTATTGTTCGGTCGATATACCTTCGTGGAGCATGATTTTTTATATCAAGCCGGTTTTAAATTGACGGGACGTTAATAGTCTTGGGCATTGTCGGGTCACCATTGGGAGCGCTCAATTTAGTTCGCAGTCTCATGGCGAACTAGTTCGTTGTTTTAGTTCGTTTAGTCCTTTTTCACGAATATTTCAGTAATCGAAATAATTGAGTATAAAAAGAAAATATATATCTATGAACACATAGAATCTCTTACAGAGAGATTAATTGAAAAATCAAATTATTTACCGTAGAATATGATTTATATTAAACCATACTAATCAATTATTAAATTGTTGACAACGAGTCAAACAGCCTTGTTTTTATTATAACATGTGAGAATATAACTCGGGCGAAAAATACGGGTCTAAGAGCAAAAACAAATCATCGGTCGGTTATGCAGCGCCTAGAGAGCGGACGCCACAGAAATACAAAAATCTATACAAATAGTATATTACGCAACAAGTGCGCAAAATAGGTGATTCCCGCACGAGCCGATTTTGTCGCCCGAGCGCAGCGAGGGCGACAGACAAGACGAGTGCGGGAATCGCCTTGCGCACGAGTTGCGTATACTATTTTTCCTAACTGAGTGCGCAAAATGAGATTTGCGGGAAAGCAGTGCGGGAAAGTGGTATTTTGCGCACTAGTGCGGGAAAGTAGTGCGGGAAAGTGGTATTTTGCGCACTAGTGCGGGAAAGTAGTCGCGTTCGCACTAGTACAGGAATGTACTATTTTGCACACTAATTTGGGTGCGCAAAAACGAATTTTGCGCACTCAGTTAGGAAAAAGAACTAACAGCGAGATCATCGCCGAAATAATTCGCATAATTCACCTAAAGGAGCGCTCTTCCCACCTAGGTCGCTTACGAACTACCAAAGACTAGACGTTAAACTAAGCTATATGGAAAGAGAAACTCAACCAAAAATCTGGAGATTGGACAGGCAGGATATGACCGAAGGAACCCCCGATTGCTTCGCTATCAGATTTCAGAAAAGCTGAATTCAATAATATATTAAGAGTAAAAAGCAAAGCGAATAATCAATTAATATACCAGTGATCGGACAGGCAGGAACACAGTAATAACCCCGATCTATTCACACAAGTACACGATGACGATCACTATAGTATATCGCTCAGAATTGTCAATCTGGATCTCATATATCTTACTCGAAGATGTGTTTTTGTCGCGAGAGGAGTCTTTGCGGGTCCGTCGCGCCCGCGCCGACTACCGGCGCACTAGCGTAGCTCGGGGGCGAGCGCGCTGTCTCACGCCGCATCTCCTCTCTCGCTATCGCTTGTCTGATTCCGCCACGTTACAGTATTAATTCAAATAATAGACCGTTGGAAGTGAAACCCCGGCGTAGCAACAGAATCATAACATACGCCGTGGCACACAGTCGAATCAAACGTAAACAAAACTTCTCGTGTATAAGATCGCTTTTTCTCTCTTACTATTTTCTCTGTCTATTATTTGGCATGTTCTACTATTGTTATTTATTCAATTTATTTTTGTAAAAGGTTGATAGGCCGAGGTCAATAAGATAGGTGGTGATTTTATCAAAAATTTTGGTTTTACTCGGTATTTCGCGAGAAAGGCACAGAATGGATTTTCCCACAGCCATCTGACGTAGTAGGTATATTGTGCAGTATCGCCGTAGCTGGAAAAACGCATTGAAATCGAAAAATGATTCGTTTTCGTAAATTGCGATCTGTAAAATAGGGTAACAATATGGCCGCTCGAGACTCGCTGCTCATATGTACACCTTATTGTTGAAGTTCGCGTGTGATTCAGCACTGAAATGCTAGTCAGCGTCAATTTTATGACGCTGCACGAAGCGAACGGTGCGGTTATTTATGAATATTCGGCGAAAATGGAAGCGTGAGCAGTAAACCAGCATTTCGTCGACATCATCCGGGTCAGAGCAGTTCTTGACAGGTACAGACACATAACTATTTCTCTCGCTAGATAGCGCACGCGTCTGCGGCCTAGCAGACGCGACTAACCAGGGCCACGGGACTCATTAGGGTCCCAGACAACACAGATGTCTTAATAGACGCCTTCTGGATGCCTTCAGGAAGATGTCTTTCAGCCAATGCATAAATTAATCCATAATGCGTCTTTTCGGATCACCCCGAGGGCATACTTATAAAGTCCATTTAAAGACTCCTAAAAGCCGCCTTGCCCACATGGTTTGTGGTGGCGCTGATCACGCGGTTCAATCCTGTACTACATTAGCCGCTATAGGGATGCAATCTGCCGCCATTACATTTAACGGTATAACCCGGTTCGATACGGTAGAATTGCTCGATAAGTGAATAAAATCCCATCCTACAGTAAACGGTAAGTAGTTCTGAAACTCACTATGTTAATGTGACTGAATGACTGTAAAACTGCATGTTATTATGAATGAATACAGTATATATGCAGCACGAGTCGATTCCCCGGCCGACATAACCTTTATTTCTCATTCCACGCGGACCATGCGGACAAAATCTGCACGTGTTTATTATTGCATTCGTATCCAGGTAGAAATAACACTTGAATCAGTGATACTAATTGATTTTTCGTTGAAATGATTCAAATTCCGGCATAAATCCAATCCAATTTGAATCAATTTGTATCAATAGGCATTTTTTCGCGAGCCTCTGGGATAGGTACCAAACGCAACCAAAGTATACCAGAACAATACTGTGTGTCAAGTAAACTATACTCTGGTACATTACAACCATGTGAATTTAGCAGACGAGACGGACCAAAGTTGCATATAATATGCAACTGTATCTAATCCGGAGAACGATTCTTCCTCTTGATAAAGTTATCAAGAGCGTACAGACTCCGGATTGATTGAAAAAAACGTGGAAGAATTTGATTTTGTGAGAATCAAGTAAAAATTCTTCCACGTTTTTTTCAATCAATCCGGAGTCTGTACGCTCTTGATAACTTTATCAAGAGGAAGAATCGTTTTCCGGATTAGATACAGTTGCGTATTATATGCAACTTTGGTCCGTCTCGTCTGCTAAATTCACATGGTTGTATAGTAAGTCAACGACGATAGAGTCACCACATATATACTTTGGTACATTTTGGTTGCTATACCCGAGGCACGCCAAAAAATGCCTATTATGACTAAATGATTTATCCAATTCTGTTTGATAAAAGGTTTTTTATCTAAGGTTTCAAATGCATTTTATAACTCTCGTTTAAAAAATATTATTCTTCATAAATGCTTACATATACCGATTTATTTTTATGACAACAAAGTTTGCAACCTCGGTGCAAAAGAATTGACAACACATTCTCAGTACTTTAGAGCAATTAATCAAAGCAAAGTCTTTGAAATGAGGCCAGTGACTCATCATTACCCTTTCGCATCGGTTCAAAACAATCTTGGAAAAAATTTGTACATATCTTGTGTGAAAATTGTATCGATGAATTTCAAAAATAGGCAATTGATTCTCATTCGGTTTATGCAATTGAAGTTCTGATCGATCAAGTTTGATGGAATCCGAATGAACAGTTGATTCTCCGTTACTTTGGTTCCGCACCTCAAGGGTTGATTCGTGGGTTTACCGAGGGCACCGAATGAAAATAGTTCAGCATTATAGAATGTTTCTGATCCAAGTGATCCCTCCAATTCTGCATGTTCATTTGGAGTCGATCAAGCTTGATCGATTAGAACTTCAGTTACATTTCGGTTTGACGTGGGTTTGTCTCGATCAGATTCCAAGAAATAGGTAAACATGTTGTGACACAACCATTAGGAAATAATCGGCCTACGTTTTTTGTCACTTGTGTTTTCATGCACTTTATATTAGCTTCTCATGCTCGCTAACGATTCTATCACGCGTTGATCCTATCCACGTGTTTATCACTAAAACATAATTGAATTGAACTGCGGAAGCCTTTTTTAAAAATCACTCACTTGTCAGCTAGCTTCGTTGAACCTGTCCACTTCTCCTCGCATGGTATTAGACAGATCGCTATTGCTAGATGTGTGGATTTTTTGCTATACAGTACAGTACAGTGATAATTCAACAATTTTGAATTCATGGAGCGTTTAAGCTATCATAACAGAGTAGATTTTTGTTCACAGAAAACTCGAAATAGATTGTTCGGAGCATAGAACGTTCAATTATCCAAGATGTCGAAGCGCAAAAATTTTTGGGACTTGTCACGATCCCAAAAATACCGAAGACTGAATGAAATGTCTAAGTGTGACAATGCAGATGCAATGAGTATTGAAGAAGATCAACGAAGGGAACCGTTCGAGAGTGTGCTATTTCCGGCTTCTACCCACGATTCAATAGGTCTTATTGATAGTCCATCCGAATCCTTGACAGTTGACAATGACGCTGCTGTTGTTGACCAACGTAACGCAGTGCCTCGGTTTGACACAGATCGGCTAATATCACAGCTGGATTATACACCATGTGATGCTAATTTATCAGGCTCGGTTGATACAGACTCTGAAACAAACCGTGATTCAACGTTACAGCAATCTCTTGCTTCGTGGGCTGTAGAGTGCAATGTCCCACAAGCGACACTCGTGAAGTTGTTAAACATACTCAAGATTCATGGCAACAACAACCTACCTGCTTCTGCGCGAAGATTGTTACGCACTCCACGATGCAACTCCATTAAAAAAACGAATTCAGGTTTTTACCTACATTATGGACTGAAAAAAGCATTACATGATCAGCTTAAAATACGAAAACTATCGTCAAAACGTGACAATAACATAGAAATTAATATCAATATCGACGGCCTTCCTTTGGCGAAAAGCTCGAAAAGCCAATTATGGCCTATTCTTGGCCGAATTTTTGAACCTCATAGAAAGCCGTTCGTTATTGGTGCGTTTCACGGATACTCAAAGCCAAGCTCGGTATCCGAGGTTCTTGAGGAATTTGTGAATGAATACGAAGATCTACAGCATGACGGTTTCGAATTTGATGGTCTCAATTATACTGTTGAAATTAGAGCTGTTATTTGTGATGCCCCAGCTAGGTCTTTCGTAACGTGTACAAAAGATCACGCAGGATATTTTGGTTGCGGAAAATGTGTTCAAGAACGTGAACATAGAAACAATCGAATGTTATTTCTTGACGAAGATTCTCCCCTACGCAGTGACTTAGGATTCGCCAATCGCATCAATGAAGATCACCATACCGGTACATTTCCGTTTGAAAAAATTTGCCGGCGAATGGTGACCTTATTTCCCCTCGATTACTTGCATCTGGTTTGCCATGGTGTAGTTAAGAAATGGATCGGACTGTTGTTGAAAGGATATCAAACAACAAGACTCAGCGCTCAAAATATGAAAAGATTATCGCAAGATCTGGTTTCAATGGCTTAGTGGATACCATACGAGTTTAGTCGAAAACCGCGAGGCTTGGACGAGTTTGACCGCTGGAAAGCGACAGAGTTCAGACTTTTCCTGTTATACTTATCACCTGTTATCTTACACGGATATTTACCCAACGAAAACATAATGCATGTTTGCACCTTACAATGTGCAATTTCCATCCTGTGCCATCCAACCGACTGCATCTACAATAACGACTATGCCAAGGAATTATTGCTGTACTTTGTACAAACAATGAAACTTCTGTATGGTGACGATACTATCATCTACAATGTGCATAACTTGATCCATCTTGCTGATGATGTCAAATTGTTAGGTCCATTGGATAGTTTCAGTGCCTTTCCTTTTGAAAATCATATGCAGGTCATTAAGAGATTCATAAGAAAAGCTGAGCGACCATTAGCGCAGTTATACAATAGAATTGTAGAAAAAAGTATGGATGTCACACCACAGGCTAGAGACCTACCATCAAATGAACCTGTGCTTCTACGTGGTAAAGGTGGACGATTGTCTTCGATACTCTCGCACTCTTACAGCGAAATTAAGTTCGAAAACTTCCAATTGCCAAGTGTCAATAAAGCTAATGATTGCTGCTATCTGAAAGATGGTAGTGTGTTGCACATCAAGGACATTGGATACATCAATGGAGCAAAAGTCTGTGTCGGCCACATCTTATGCAATTCAGAAAAACTCTCAACATATCCTTGCGATTCGCGAAAGCTTGGTATTTGTGTCGGAAATCAGTGGTCGGATATCAAAATAGTTGACGTCAACCAAATAGTTGGAAAAGCTGTGAAACTTCCATATAAACATAGGTTCTGTTTTTTTCCGATGTTGCACACCAAACCAGAATCAGGTATAGAATATTGTCGTTGGATGAATTCAAATCGTTCTAAAAATTCGTCTTACATTAGGTTTTTCTGCAGGTGTTCTTTTTCCATAGTCAGCGGATCATTAATATGTTGCTCCTAAAGTATAAAAATCTCTCATCAAGATCATATTATATAATCGTGTTGCTCATGCAACGTATAGTATTAGATTGTATTTCCGATAGGCCTATAAATTACACAATATTTAGGAATGCCACCTATTTGTTCAACTAATAACTGTGTATATTGTGATCAATAATTTACAGATGTGGTACGTGGTCATCTGTGACAATTGGTGCTCAGTCATTCCAATTGGTTGGGTAAATTTAGGAGCACATAGTTTTAGTTGGCCTAAAGCAAAAAATGTTACATCCCTTATTAAGAACAAAGAGCCGGCTGATTTTACCTGGGAAGTAAAGGAATATAAACAACTCTATAGACCATGATTTAGATATCAGATTATTGATTCTAAAATTTTGCAAACAGAAATTCGATCCACTTTTAAAATATTGCGTACTAAAACGGTACTGTATAAATCTAGCACCTTCATTCAGCAAGAAAAGAAATACGTTCCCGCAACCACCGGGAACATATAAAGACAGACAATTGGACCTACCGGAGCCGTCAAAGTCCCATCCCATCGATGCAGATAGTGATGAAACATACTTCTCACCAGTAGATATCCAGCTTTCTACCAATAAGGAATCAACACCAAAAGAGACTGCCTTCAATGATACAGACATGCCCAACACACTATGCCAATGGAATAGGTCAAAAAAAGCGTATCACGAAGAACCAAACTTTGATATATTCTTCAATGAAGGCTAATGAATAAATTAATACTTAATGTACTTACCCGGTTGACCGTTACTTATCTTAAGAGAAGACCCTACTGGAATTGCGGTAAAAAGTAGTTTTCAATTTTTATAATAGCCAAAAAAGTCCAATCACAGAACTGTTACATACTTTTTCAGAGTATGGTAGCATGTGTTTTGACGAAAAACTTCAATTTTCTGCAGTAAAAGTTCCTGCGCAGGGAGCCTTTTGCCTAATCTTCCCTTTGCAGGACTGCGAAAGGTTTCTCGCACAGGAACTTTCATCGCAGAAAATTGGAACTTTGTTTCATAACACATCCTACCATCATCTCAAAAAGTATGTGACAGTTTTTTTTACATACTTTTTTTGGCCACTTTAAAAATGAAAAACTGCTTTTTATAACATATTCATTAGGGTTTTTCCTTAACTTAACCTTAAAAAGGTTCCTTGCGCATACACTTTCATCGCAGAACCTTCATACTTTTTTTCAATACACATACTAACACTAACTAACTTTTGCTGGAAGCGTTTTTTCATCAGAATTTTCCAAGTCATTTTACAAATAAAAAAATCAGTTTTATCCAAATTTCATCGAAGTCCCCCCTTAATAAGATACTTGTAAATTTCATAAATTGTAGAAACCGTGCTACGTCGCCATGACGCCTCTACACAATCTGAGCTGCGACATACAGCCCAGGAATGGCTTCGACGGGCCGGAGACCGCCTTCGATATCGCTTGAATAAGCAGCAGCGATAATGTGATAAATAACCAAATAAAACATACCATTTATTATGAAATTGAATGAGTTATCAATAATTCCCGTCTGTCAACTCAATTTCAACATATTCTGGGGTGTGCCGGACTTGAGGACAGTTATTCGATAATCGAATATTAGCTAACTACAAATTTGAAATAAGTTTATACATAGAACAGTTTTCATTTGTTTTTGGTCAATTCGAGTCTCAAATAACTTTTACTCATGTTTGTAAGATGACTGAAAATTTAGAAGAGCTTTCCAGAATTTTATGCAGCGATGTCTGTACGGAGTTCTATTGGAGGTGTCCCAAAGACATCCGTAAGAAGACATCTGAAACCTGACGGAAAAAGTCGCGTCCGCCGTCTTTTAGACGTCTTAAAGTTGACTTAATAGCTGTCTTTCAAAATGTCTTTCGGCAATATCCGGCGTCTTCAAGACGTCTTTAATGTGGCATACGTGTTGTCTGGGGTATTACATGCAGAGTTCTTAGGTCTGCCTTGGTCGGTTTTCTGTGCTTTTTTGCGACGGAAAGAAGATTCCATAAGCGTTTTGCAATAATGAGGTATCCCACGTGTCTGTATCACTGACAGTTGACTGTTTATGTACGCGCTGCTACGTATGGGTACATTCACAGTGATGTATCCTGAACTATGTCAGCCTCTGCTTGGCCGCAGACGCGAACGCTATCTAGCGAGAGAAATAGTTATGTATCTGTAGCTGTCAAAAACTGCTCTGACCCGGATGATGTCGACGAAATGCTGGTTTACTGCTCACGCTTTCATTTTCGCCGAATATTCATAAATAATCGAACCGTTCGCTCCGTGCAGCGTCATAGAATTGACGCTGACTAGTATTTCAGTGCTGCATCACACGCGAACTTCAACAATAAGGTATACATATGAGCAGCGAGTCTCGAGCGGCCATATTGTTACCCTATTTTACAGATCGCAATTTACGAAAACGAATTATTTTTCGATTTCAATGCGTTTTTCCATCGACGGCGATACTGCACCATATATTACGTCAGATGTGTTAGAGTCAGTGTTGGGCAGCAGCAAATTACATGGTGTAATTATTTACATTTCCATTACTTTGTAATTTGAAAAAAATCAATTACTAATTACAATTGTAATTTGTAATTAAACCGAAATCCATTATCCATTACAATTACAATTGTAATTTGTAATTAAACTGAAATCCATTAACCATTACAATTGTATTTTGTAATTAAACCGAAATCCATTAACGATTACAATTGTAATTTGTAATTGAACCGAAATCCATTATGCATTACAATTGTAATTTGTAATTACACTGAAATCCATTGAGCATTACAATAGCAATTTGTAATTAAACCGAAATCCATTAACCATTACAATTGTAATTTGTAATTAAACCGGAATCATTAACCATTACAATTATAATTTGTTATTAAACCGAAATCCATTAATCATTACAACTGTAATTTGTCATTAGACCGTAATCCACGAACGATTACAATTATTAATTTTCAGTTCGAAAGATCTGATTAGCATTTTTGGTATGTTTAAGCATGAAAATTAATAATTGTAATGGATAATGGATTTCGGTTTAATTACAAATTACAATTGTAATCGTTAATGGATGTCGGTTCAATTACAAATTACAATTGTAATGGATAATGGATTTAGGTTAAATTACAAATTACAATTGTAATCGTTAATGGATGTCGGTTTAATTACAAATTACAATTGTAATGGTTAATGGATTTCGGCTTAATTACAAATTACAATTGTAATGGGTAATGGATTTCGGTGTAATTACAAATTACAATTGTAATGATTAATGGATTTTGGTTCAATTAGAAATTACAATTGTGATGGGTAATGGATTTCCGTTTAATTACAAAATTACAATTGTAATGATTACTGGATTTCGGTTCAATTACAAATTACAATGTTAATGGTTAATGGATTCCGGTTTAATTACAAATTACAATTGTAATGGGTAATGGATTTCAGTTTAATTACAAATTACAAATTGTAATTTACAAATTGTAATTTGTAATTTGTAATTAATTAATTACAAATTCGCCCAACACTGGTTAGAGTTTATGCGTGAGGGCAGGAGATTGTAGACAGGAACATAACATTTTATCTTGGAATGTCTTTATTTAATAGAATGAAGTTTTGGACTTTTACATAGCGTTGATGGCGCGAAACGTACAAAGATACAACGAGAAGAACATAGACTAATGTGTGTGGCGTCTGCGGAGGTCCACTCACTTGTGTACTTTTTTAATGGCTATCTTAATAGTTAGCCATGTTTCTATTGGTTTATTTATAGTCTACATTTCAACACTCGCCCTTAAACTAATAGAAACTCTTTTGAGTTTTAATTGGCACATTTGGCATTGTATACTGAGGTTTATTTATAATATCACATGTTTAATCTTATGCTTATACCTTATCTTGCATTTACATGTTAAAGTATACCTAGTCCTTTTGTTAGCATTGCATGTCTTGGTCCATTTAGAGCCTTTGTACAAATATCAGCTATCATTTCGTTTGTAGGCATATATTCAAGAGTGATTTCATTTTTTTACATCATTTCCTTTGTAAAATGGTAGCGTACATCTATGTGTTTTGTACGAGTGTGACATACTGGGTTATTAGCAATTTTGAGTGAGCTTTGGTTATCATTATAAATAATTATTGCGCCCTGATCCCCGATAATCTCATACAGGAAATTTTTTAGGTGAATTCCCTCTTTAGCGACCTCAGATACAGAAATGTATTCCGCTTCTGTTGAAGACAATGCGGTCGTTTTTTGTTTTTTGCAGCACCAGGATACAGCTGCCTTAGCGTATTTGAAAACATAGCCACTGTATGACTTTCTATCTATAGGGTCCTCCGCCCAGTCGGCATCTGCATATCCTGTGATGTTATTGATATCTTTCTTAAAAATTAGCCCTTCATCTTTGGTTCCTTTTAAGTATCTAATTACTCTTTTAACAGCTGCCCAATGCTCTTTCGTATGACTTATATTAAATTGACTAAGGTATGAAACAGCATAGGCAATGTCGGGTCTAGAATGTACACAAAGGTACATTAATGATCCGATGACATTTTAATATGGCACATCAACAGTTTTGTTTCCATCTTGTGTAACATTTAGTCTCGCATTCGCGTCCATAGGACTATTCACTGGTTTAGCATCTACCATTCCAAACTTATTTAGAATATCTAGAATATATCGCTTCTGACTTATCTTTATTTCGTATTTTGACCCATCACGAGTAACTTGCATACCCAGACAGTGCGTTACCGGTCCTAGATCCTTCATTTTAAATTTGTCATGCAGTTTCCTTTTTAACTGCTGAGCTTCGATCTTGTCATTATAAAATAAGAAGAAATCGTCTACGTATAAAGCTACTATTACACCGATTTCGTTTTTGAATTTCATGTAAACACATGGTTCATGTTTTGAATTTTTAAAACCAAGTTCGATCAGAATGTCATGTGCCCTGATGTTCCAGTCACGAACCGCTTGTTTCAAACCGTATATCGAACGTTTAAGCAAACAAACTTTATTGCTGTGTCCTTCAACGTTGAGTCCTTCAGGCACTTACATATAGATCTCTTTTTTGAGCTTACCGTTGAGGAAAGCTGTACAGACATCTAGATGATCTATCTCTAAATCCTTTTCGGCTGCTAGAGCAAAAAGCATCCTCATTGATGTGTATCTTACAACCGGTGAAAATGTTTCGAAGTAATCAATACCGTAGTGCTGACTACAGCCCTTGGCTACCAGTCTAGCTTTGTGACGAGTAACATTACCATTTGCATCTCTTTTGATTTTAAAAACCCATTCACATTTTACAATTGGTTTGTTTATAGGTTTTTCAATTAGTATCCAAGCATCGTTTTCTTCGAAAGATTTTAACTCTTGTTTTATTGCAAGCTCCCATCGTTTTTTGTCGGGACTTGTAATGGCTTCTGAGTAAGTGTTTGGTTCCGCAAAATCACTTATCGCTTGATATAGTACGTGATCAGGGTACTCTCTCGGTTGTCGGTCCCTCAGTGGATATCTTCGAACGTTTTCAGGGTTGACACCTCCATTTTCCTGTTCTCGAAACTCATTTCGAACTACTCCATCAATGTCTTCAATCTCGATAATGTTCTGATTTATTGGTTGAACGTCTTCTCTCAATTCTTCTTGTCGGTTTTCCTGTATGTTTTCAGGTAGGTTTTCTGCTCGCACATCTCCATCGTTCAGCATTCTCTCGCATTGTTCAGGAGATAGTAAGTCAAATAAAAGTACTTTCTCTTCTTCTGGACTGCTCCGGCTCTTGGAAAGTGCATTTTGGTTCTCCAGAAAATTGACATCTCTTGCACGAACTATTTTCGTTGGATCCTTGGTAGCCAGCAATCTGTAGCCCTTAGTTTCTTCGCAGTATCCCACGAAGATGTGCTTGTTGCTTGTGGCATCCAGCTCTTGACGTTTTTCTCCAGGGATAAACGCATACGCTGGGCATCCGAAAACTTTCAGGTGACTTAGATCGACTTTCTTACCGGTCCACATTTCTTCAGGTGTTGTACCAGGAATTTTTTGGTGAGGTGATCTGTTGAGAAGATATACAGCGGTGTTTGCTGCTTCTGCCCACATTCTTTTGTCGCAAGCTGCTTCCTGTATCATACATCTGACTTTTTCAAAGATTAATCTGTTACATCGTTCAGCAACGCCGTTTTGTTGCGGAGTATAAGGGACTGTCAACTCATGCTTGATTCCATAGGATTTCAGGCGATTTTTAAGCGCATTGTTACAGTACTCACCTCCGTTATCTGTTCGTAATCTCTTGATTCTTTTTTCAGATTGATTTTCTACCATCAATTTAAAATCCTCAAAAGTTTCTTTAACCTCATCTTTTCTTTTTAGGAAGAACACGAAGATTTTTCTTGAGTGGTCATCGACAAAGGTAAGCATGTATCTTGCACCACTCCACGACTCGATTTGTAACGGCCCGCAAAAATCGCTGTGTAGCAGCTCCAGTTTTTCTTCTGCGCGTTTCTCGGACTTTTTGAATCGTTTCCTAGTCATCTTGCCTTGGAGGCAAGAAATACAAGCGTTTTCTTCAGTTTCTTCTTTATATTTGATACCTGTAGCCAAATCATTTTTTAATAGATTCATGCTGACTTTGTTCAAATGTCCTAACCTATTATGCCATAGCTTTTGACTTTGTTCCGCACTGGTTGAGTTTGCAAGTTCCCTTATGTTCGCGTCCAGACTGTACACGCCGTTTGAGTTAACAGCTGTTGTCATAATCTCGCCCTTAATACTACAATTTCCTGCATCATAAACTTTACAGCCTTTGTTATCGAAAACGACAGTTAGTCCTTTATCGACCATTTTACTTACTGATAAAAGATTTGCAGAAAGATTTGGGACGTATAGGACGTCTGATATAGTATTCACTTTATCTGAGTTAACGCTAATAGGAACATCACCTATGCCGCTGCTGAGAAGTCTGCCGTTACCTGCTACTGTTATTTCATGACCCATACCAGAATGTTCAGAATAATTTTTTAACCATTCTTTCCTGCAGGTCATATGATTTGAAGCTCCTGAGTCCACGTACCAGCTGTCAGAGAGAGTATCTACTCCTAGCGCTGTCAGAAGTGCTCGGTCTTTACCCGTCTTCTCAACGGTGTTGGTAGTCTTCGAATCAGGTTTCGGCTCATTATTTGTGGTTTTCCTGGGACATTCAGGTTTTGAGTGACCCCACGCTCCACAGGTCCAGCATCTAGGTTTCTTTGGTTTCTTCTTGAAGTTTTGTTTCGACAGCAAGGCTAGGTCTCCGTTGCTCGAGTTGGAACCGCCTTTGTAGTTTTGATCTTGCAACAGCTTAGTTTTTATGTAATCACTGGAGATTTCGAGGTTCGAATTCTCCATTGCCATTATCATCGGCTGATAGTCGATCGTTTAACCTTTCAACATCAGAACACCAAGCATCTCATCGTCGACAGGTTTTCCAATAGCACTGAGTTTTAAAGCTATTGACATAAATGCGTTCACGTAGTCTTGCATGCTTTGATAACTTTCAAGCTTTTTATGAACACAATTCTTGCAATAAGCTTATTCGACGGTTTACACCTTTGTCTTCAAAAGCCCGTTCAAGTGCTGTCCAAGCTTCCTCTGCTGTTTTGGTTAGAGTGATGTAGGGTTTAACACTTGGCTCTACCATTAAACAAATTAACGCTCGTGCTTTGCTATCTTTGTGAATTCTTCGTGCTTCCGTTGTTGTGTCGCCTTCCGGTTAACCTCGAATACAGACCCAATAATTTTCGAAGATTAAAAAATTCTCCATGTCAAACTTCCAATCTTGATAGTTCTCACGCCCTTTGAGTTTTTGTATACCAGCATAAAGCTTAGAACTGTTACCCGCAGCTTCCGCCATTGTGTCTATTGTTCCACAATGATCGCCGCACGCGTTTTCACGATTTTAACAAAACTATTAATTGCTTAGTTTGTACAATCTCTCTGGGCCCATAACCTGTTAGAGTTTATGCGTGAGGGCAGGAGATTGTAGACAGGAACATAACATTTTATCTTGGAATGTCTTTATTTAATAGGATGAAGTTTCAGACTTTTACATAGCGGTGATGGCGCGAAACGTACAAAGATACAACGAGAAGAACGTAGACTAATGTGTGTGGCGTCTGCGGAGGTCCACTCACTTGTGTACTTTTTTAATGGCTATCTTAATAGTTAGCCATGTTTCTATTGGTTTATTTATAGTCTACATTTCAACAAGATGACTGTGGGAAAATCCATTCTGTGCCTTCCTCGCGAAATGCCGAGTAAAACCAAAATTTTTGATAAAATCACCGCCTACCTTATCGACCTCGGCCTATCACATCCCGTTAATGCTAAATTTGTGTATCTAGAACGTCATTTACGTAAACAATTGATAGCTCTCTACAACGACGTGATTATGCAGGAATGTCATTTAGAAAAAACAGTTCTACACAATGCCTTAGCCCTAGCTCCCCTAGCACCCGCAGAATTTGCCTATCATTTAATACAGGGACCGAGATATACAGCGCATATTGCAGGAAAGGTAGTAAGGATGGTTAAATGTGTTTCAGTTGAGGTTATCACTCGCAAGACTGAGCAATGTTTCCAAGAACTCCCTATTACAAGAGGAAAAGAAAACTTATTCATGCAACCTAGGACCCATAGTATAACAAAAACGGGAAATCAAGTTGATTCTGATTCATTTCTGGCACCTATATACAACATTGATAATGCATGGTATCAGGCACTCCCACAACTAGCAACAGCAATAGCCCTAGATCGAATTTCGACAAATACTAGAGCTACATGGAATTATCAAAGCCCTTCAAATCTTGCATCTAGCGGTATATATTCATCAGAAGATTTAAGGGGTGTGACGTCCTGAGTGAATCTAGTTAGAATTCAGGGCGCCAGATTCAAATAAAGCGTTGGCTCGTTAGTCGCGAAAGTCCTGATGGACACTCCAGCGAATTGGACTGTGATATTTTGAATATAATTGAGGGATTTGCCGGATGGGTGATATGAAGGTTTAAATGAATGTACAAGCTCTTGGAATTAATGGTGGAGAGCAACTTTAACTAATTTATTGAAATCTAGAATCTACTACGATACAACTTTCTCACTCAAAAGCTAGAAAAGAAGTGAAGTATCCTGGCAGGGCCCAAGGGTTCGAGCCCTCTTGGTCCCTTTACTCACACATACATATACGCTCAAACACGCTATTGCACACCTACACTCAGGTCTTACATATCAGCTCCTCCCTTAGCGCGTCCCTGCTAGTGGAGGGCGCCTACGTCATAGCCCCCTCCATGCACACGGGCTGGGCCTTGCCCCTTTTTGAGACGCTTTCCTATTCCCGCGCATTTCGGACAGTTCGAGAGTATATTGGCGCGGTTTTGGTGTCGCTCCGACGTGCATGTGGCATGCACGTGGACAGTGACATAAAACAGTCGGCCACTCTTGACCGTCGGGCCTCGATATTCGAAAGCTAGTTCTGCAATTGTAACCGGATAGGGTCATCTTTAGAAAACGTAAAGATTTATGTTTTACTCCGAGTTCTGTTGTTTAAGAGCTAAATTTCTTACTTCCTTTTCTAGGTCTTCTTTCCAACCAGCTAAGCTCCGTGAGAACGGTTTGGCGAGTACTATTTATTCGTATGATTTCGTTGGAAATATTTGATTTAGGTATAATTTGAATTTTAGCGCGATAGTAAGGTGGCGTCATCTATTAAAGGTACTAGGGAATCAGCAGCGACGTAACAGGGGAAATGAAACACGATGACGTTCGACGCACGTGCAATCTATTGTCGAAATAGATTGGTTACATCGAACCACTCTATTTTACCATGTGTCGGTATTATCGTTTTCCGTTACAGTCTGATTATTCTATCACCTTACATCATAAATGTATAATTGAATAACTTAAAAGTATCTACAAATACATGTACGATTCTTAAAATGAAACAATACTACATCGATATGTGTGTGTAAATGCTACTTCGACAGGCCAGCACGCATGTACACGTGTTAGCAATGGACCGTTTTGGCCAGTTCTGCTATTTCTGTATAATTTTCTATCCAAAATGAGTTTGTTGCAAAATTTTCTGTACAAAATGAGTTTGTTCGAAGTGTGTAAAGAATTCTGCACTATTCATAAGATATTTACAGTGTACTGTGACCTCAAGTATTTGACATATTTATGCAGTACATATTCGTAGTATTTCTATTACTGTTCTACACAGTATCTCTATTGCTTGCGCAATATTGAAACTACCATGAGTGTGTAGTTACTCACTACTTTGAAGAGTACCTAGAAATGTGAATACATGCACGATTTTCAAAAAGTGCTTTCTCTAAAATAATATTACATCCATATTCATGTGTCCATGCTCTTAGGCAGGCCAGCATGGATATACACATGTTGGTAATAGACCGTTTTAGCCAATTTTGCTATTTCTGTATAATTAAACGATCAAACGAACTTACCTGTACGTGAAGTTCGATCGTTATTATACGAAGGTCTCGCCCGAAATGATTACAGATGTAGTATCACCTTTTCTTACCTACTAGATGCCACGATTTTAGAGTTTTTAAGGTTTGAATGTGCCCGCCTCTGCGCTTCCTCTATGGTGGCGCCGTTCTGCGGTCACTATCGTCGTATCTTTTAAAGTTATAAAAATTGTTTGTTAATATTCTGGGAAGGGAAATATCTTTAGGATTTCCTGGGTCTTCAGGATACTTTGGGTGGGTCTGTAATCATTTCGGGCGAGACCTTCGTATAATAACGATCGAACTTCACGTACAGGTAAGTTCGTTTGATCGTTTAATTATACTTCACGTCTCGCCCTCAGATTACAGATGTAGCTGTTCAGAGACTGAGAACGAACAATTTTTTTTTTTTTTTTTTTTTTTTTACATAATAGGAACGAATATACCATGATATGTAACAAGTATTAAGTGATAGGTCGGGTATAAACAAGTACTTATGTCTCTTATATTATATTTCGATAATAGTTATTTTATATTATATATAAATATTCTTTGGTATCCCCTTACAAGGGTGTTGCTAAGAGTACACTGGACGCAAAGTTATTGTTCTGGCCAGAAATGGGTCTTTGGTAAAATTTAGCAAACACCTGTGAGTTTGTAGACCACCCCGCAGTCTTTTGGATGAGATCTAAGCTCACTCCATTTTCTGAGGCTTTTGAAGTAGATGCATGTCTAGTGCTGTGTGCGGTGAATTTTTCGTCTACTCCAGAGCTTAGTAGGAATGCTCTGATCCACTTGCTTATTGTTTGAGCGGAAACTGGCTTATGTGGCTTACGTACAGATACGAGTAAGCGCTTTTCATTGCCTCTGATTGGCTTGGTAACCTCTAAGTATTTCAAGACCGTGCTGGCTGCACAGAGCTCAGGCCTATCCTTAAAAAAGGGGAGATTCAATAAGGGTTGACAAGCTCCTGGTCGTGACGTTTTTATTTGATCAGGAATTTTTATTTGGACACCAGAGCTCGAACTAGAAATATTATCTATTGAAATTAAGGAGAAGGTCTGTACACGGTGAGCAGTTCCCAGAGCCAAGAGGATGATCAATCTACTTGTGATTTGCTGCAAAGAGAGGGAACTTAGAGGGTGCAACTTTGCAATCTCTGTCAAGACTGGGTTTATATCCCAAGTCGAATCGTATTTGGATTTACTCGGTCTGAGCTTAAAAATACCTTTAATGAACCGTGAAATATAGGCATTTTTGGAGATTTTCTCCGTGGCTAACAGTGCAATGGCTGATCTAGCTGTATTTAGTGTTCCGTAGGAAGCACCCTGATTGAATCTGTGCGTTAGGAACTCTAGGACTCTGGTTTGATCGATCTTGAATGGATCTTGTTTACTATGTACTGAAAAATACCACCATTCTTTTAAGGCACTGTTATATTGTTTGATGGTTGCATCTGACAGTGAGGCCATCAAGATACCTATTGCTGCGTCCGGTAAGTTTTTCTTAGAAAACGCGATCCTGACAACCTGGCTGCAGCCAGGGTAAGCTTCGACGCTAGCGGATGATGATGATTGCTAAACGGGGATGTCAATAAGTTATTATCAGGTTCGAAAATAAGAGGTTTGGAAACTAGGAGTTGCTGAAACAGTGGGAACCACGGTTGTGATGGCCACCAAGGGACTACGACGACACCAGATGAGTTTTCATTGATTATTTTTTGTAAGACTCGTGGTATCACGGCGAAGGGCGGAAAGGCATAAAATTTCTTATCTTTCCATTTGATTGTAAATGCATCTATCGATAAGGCGTCGGGGTCCCGCTCCCATGCACAGTAATTGGTACATTTTGTATTAGCCCGAGAAGCAAACAAATCAGTTGTAGGGATGCCGAAGGATTCGATTATTTGCTTGAACGCATAATCCGCTAATTCCCACTCTGTATCTGCATTTTTTATTCGAGATAGAGAATCGGCTTCTTTGTTCTCTCGAGATGGAATATAGGAGGCATGTAGCCAAATTCCACGGGATTCGCACCAATCCCAAATTTCGTTCGCGAGCATATGCAGGTGTGGAAATTGTGTTCCTCCCATTTTATTTATGTATGCTTTAGCAGTAGAATTATCGACTCTGATTAGAATCTCGCATTCATAAAGATCTGTTGCAAAGCACTTTAAGGCTAGAAAGGCTGCCATGAGCTCAAGAGAATTAATGTGACGTGACTTTTCGTCGTGTTTCCACAAACCGTGAGCTTTTTTACCCTTGCAAAAAGCTCCCCAACCTGTGGTCGAAGCATCTGAGAATATTTCTCTCTTATAGTTTCCAGTACGAATTTTTCGCACAGAGGTTGATAGGTTTTGACTCCACCATAAGAGATCTTCATGGATATATTCTGGAAGCAACATATTACCATCGAAATTTCCGTTATTATTAGTTAAGGCCCCAGTTTTGGCTCTTTCCAGTGTTTTACAGTGAAGAGTACCGTATTCTACTGCAGGGCAAGCGGCTACCAGGGACCCGATAAGTTGAGCGAACGTCCTTATCTTGCAGTGTTTTTTGGTAATAAAGCAATTAACCTGATTGGTTAGATATTCGCGTTTTTGAGGGGTCAATTCCAATGCAAACCGTTCCGAATCGATGACAAAACCTAAATACTTACACCGAGTACTGGGGATAAGGTTACTCTTTTCCGAATTAAGAAGAAATCCCAATCGGGTCAATAGATCTATTGTCGTTTGGATATTCTTATTACAAGAATTGAAGTCTGCACCCAGACATAAAAAGTCATCGAGGTAAATAACAGAAAGAAGGTTTTTTGATCTTAGACAGTTCATAATTGGTTTCATGATTTTTGTGAAAATAAAAGGACTAGTAGCGAGACCAAAAGGTAGGCACGTGAATTCATATAATTGCCCCTGGAAAATGAATCGAAGATATTTTCTAAATGATTTGTGGATCGGAACTAGGAAGTACGCATCTTTGAGGTCTATCGATCCCATAAAGGAATTCGGTAATAATAGTTTAATGACTGATCTGATGTCTTCCATTTTTAAATGTTCGACCTCAAGAAACCTGTTAAGCTCTTTCAAGTTAATGATGAACCTACTAGTTCCGTTCGGCTTAAGAACTATGAAATATCCTGAGATAAATTGTCCCTCCGTCGGGACACATGGTTCAATAGCTCCCAAGTCTAATAATCTACAGATTTCTTTTTGTATTGCAATAATTTCGGATTTGGACCAATTGTGTGCGACGGGTGGGTGAGTCTGGCGCACCTCTGAGGTAAATGGTAGCTTGTAACCTTTAATGCACTGGAGTATGAACTGATCTGATGTCATTGTAGTCCACGCTTCTACAAAGAATCTAAGCCTGCCAGCTGTATTATTTACCTTAGACACTTCTAGGTCGAGTTCCGGCCTCGATTGTACTGTTGGCGATACTGTCCCCGTTGGTATCTCCCTGAGTTGCCTCGATTCTGGTTGGGGCGAAATACAGTCGGCCTCTGGAATGGTTTTTGTTGTTTGTTGCCCGTCTGTGGTGATGGCCTCGGTGCAGACGGGCTCTTGTGGTTTAAATGATTGGTAAACCCTATTTTCTTGAAGCCTGTGGCTGGGGACTTTATTTCCATGCTCATTTTGTCGATGGATTTCGCTTCCTTAATTTTTTCACTCAACTTTTCACCAAACAAGAAAGTGTCTATCTCTGTTTTTTCTAGGACTGTCGCAGTTTGCTTATTTAAACTGGGAACGATGCAGGCCCTTCTAGCTACCGATTGGCCTCGATGTAATTCTGTAAGAAGTCGGGATGCATCCCACAGATTCCCGAGCATCTTTTTAGCCTTTTCGAGCATCTTTTCACCCTCTGTCTTTTGTACAAGCAGTGGTTCGATGACCATACTTAGAGCAGCTAACGCAGAGCCAGCTAATTTTTGAGTGTTAGAGAAGTATTTGTCTCGTTTCAATGAACTCTCGTTCAGCGAGGCAACCACCTCGGGGTTCAATATAGGTGCTTCTAGAGAACAAGAACCTTTTCGAGGGTTTTTTTTGAGTAGGCTGTCTTTGGTCTCTTTGGTCTGACCGGTTTTGAGCCAGATTGCCCAGCGTGACGAGATGTGAGCGGATAATATGAGCTCTTTTTCTTCCAGAGTTGGGGTCTCGCCAATGATCTTCAAAATGTCTTCCTCAAGTTGAGGAGTCTCGATGTTAATTGGAATTATTGATATGTCTGTATCTGTCAGAATAATATCAGGTTGAGCTACCGACGAAGGTAAAGCTACGGAAGAAGGTTGAACTGACAACGTCGGCTGCTCTATCGGATCTATCGGGTTTGGATTTTGTTCCGGAGTGTTTTTCGCAGGATCTGTGGATAAAGAAGACAGCTCTGTTTGACCTCCCGTGTAAACTCAACTGTCAAGTATAATCGGCATTTGTCTTATCTCTCGTATAAGCTCAGCCGTTACTATTATCGGCATTTGTCTTATCTCTCGTATAAGCTCAGCCGTTACTATTATCGGCATTTGTCTTATCTCTCGTATAAGCTCAGCCGTATTCACTTTTTTGAGGTTATGGTATTTATATGTCGGTAGGTCCTGATATTTCGCCAATGCGGCTAAAATGCAAATTTTGATTTGTACTTGCCTGAGATTGTAAGTGGTTCGGGAATAGCTGTTGAATTAGTTGCTGTCGCAGCTAACGGTGCGTTGTTGTTGGCCGGCGTGAGAGGCCCTGACGACCGGTCTCGCTGTTTCAGTTTGTCTTCTAATCTGCGAAGCCGTTTCCACAGTCTCTCGTTTTCTTTATCGTAATCCGGCGATTTTCTTTTATGTTTACCCATCTTACGCTTTGGAACGCGAACTTTTGTCGAAAAAACTGGTAAAGATATGAAGACAAAGGGTTTTTGCGTGTGGCGTCGTTCGGCACGAAAAACTGTTATGACGATAGTGACCGCAGAACGGCGCCACCATAGAGGAAGCGCAGAGGCGGGCACATTCAAACCTTAAAAACTCTAAAATCGTGGCATCTAGTAGGTAAGAAAAGGTGATACTACATCTGTAATCTGAGGGCGAGACGTGAAGTATAATCTTCGATTAAAAACATGAGTTTGTTGAACAGGCGTTCAAACTATTTCATAAGATATTTACAGTGTACATGTGACCATCGAGTATTTGACATATTTATGCAGTACAAATTGGTAGTATTCCTACTACTGTGTTACGCAGTATTTCTACTGCTTGTGCAATATTGAAACTGCCATGGGTACATAGTTATATTCACTACTTTGTTTTGCAGTAAGTACATTGCTTGTGCAATTCTACAGCTGCTGCAGTACGTAGTATGACTACTACGAAGCGCGTATAAAAATAATGTTACAATATTTTTGGAGGATACTAGGCTCTTTTCTTTCAAGTACTTCAACTATAAATTACAGGTTTGCAAAAGTAGTCGACACCCAATTATACTGTTCGGTCAACATGAAAGTTCTGGAAAGCAGTGTCGAATTCACTGTATCGTCTCAAACTCAAACTTTGACAATTGCCGGATATATTCCGTTTTGTCAGGTCGTAAGAGTCAAGGCTTATAAACATCAAAATTTCATCAACACATACTTGTTGACGTTATATCGTGAATTTAAACGCATACTGGACTGCTTTTTTTCAGTTCAGACTAAAATTAGGTACGACATTTAAAAATTGGATCTGATATTCAAATTTCCAAACTATTCCAAATCATATCACCTTCCTCAATTTGATTTGTCTATAAAAAAATATAACTTATGCGAAGGAGCATAGTTAGTTGTGACATGATTATGTTAATGTTTTCATTTTCGAAATATAGCTGCGAATATTCGATTACACTCTTGAACTTCGTTCATAGATAATTGGGCTCTGAACCATCTCCATCTGTTGTATAGCTACTTGAAATTACCGATGGGATTAAATATAAGTCACCATAATTTTCTGAATACTTGCAATAAAATAACCCGGGTGAAAATAGTCCGAGAACCGAATGAGTATTAAGGGGGTATATACACCTTTAAATGGGTTGAAATTCTCGAAAACAATTTTGTTTTCCCGGAACTTTTAAACACTATGAATGAATTGAAAAAAATCATCATGTTAGAGGAGGGTTTGACCTTCATTATCCATATTTTACATCATGTATTACTCTTAGTCTAATGGTGGTTGCGCTGAAGATAGGAAAATAGAGAATTACTCAGTTGTCGTAAATAATAAAATCTGTCGTTGGACCGATCCATTTTTGGTCCTCAATTGTCCATAAGCGATGACTCTATGGAATGAACGGAGAACTTTTTGATATTGCGAAGATTACTTGAGTTATACAATTGTTTCCATTTTTTTTCGAATTTTCAAATTTTGTTGGCTTATTTTTTCAGTATCTCAGTTGAAAATGAGTTTACCAAAAAGTTCTACGTTCATTCCATAGAGCCACCTCTGATGAATAATTGAGGACCAAAGATTTGAAGATCGGTCCAACGATGGATTTTATTATTTACGACAACCGGTCAAAGTAGTGATTTTTCAGTAATTGATTTTCAAACTTTTATACTGCGGCGATGACTTTGGATACTGTCACGCTACTGTGACATTTATTCATGCTAACTAGTTTTATTGCAGAAGTTAAGTATTTTTGGAGACCCTATACATCAGGTGCAAGTTGGATTTATAAGCCATCGCCTCTCAATATGAAACGTAGCGAATAGAAAATCACTCTACGCAGGGATCCAGATGGAGCCCTGCCTCAATTTTTGGCTCTGTAATGATCCAGAAAACTAATCTTTAGAAAGTTCTTCATTCACACTATGAAAATGAGCTTTCTGGACTATGACAGACCAAAAAATCTTAAATCTTAGCAGCGATCCACCTCGATTCTCACAATAAGTGATTTTCTCTTCGGTGTATGTCATATATCGAGGGGCAATGGCTTATAAAACCCGACTATCATTTGATTAGGCATCAGAAGCATACTGAACTTCTATAATAAAACTCAAGTATCTGGAAACATTTTTTGGTACACATCAGATTTTCAAAGATAATTCATTTACAGATGTACACGTCCCTAAAATGGCTGTAATTTGGGTATTTTGATGAATTTTCACATAATGCTTGTTTTGCAGATAGATTAGACTCCTAGTGTTCCAAAAACGCGAATATCTAGAAGCTGATTTTTCCGAAATTCAAAGGTATATAATCCCCCTTGACTAGTAAAAGTATGCACCTTTTTTGTGCGGGTGCAGTGACTGAATAAATCTACCGATGAACTCCTACTACAAATGTACTAGTACATTTCCTAAGACCGTTGTTTTCATCCTCTCTCAGGGTGGCCACGGTAAGGAAAAACCTGGAAAACCTGGAAATGTCAGGGAATTTTGGAAATTGGTCATGAAAATCGGGGAAATGTCGGGGAATTTCGAATTGGTCAGGGAATTATCTTGTCATTTGTAGAGACAAAATAAGTAGATAAACAAGGCCGGTTCTGGACCACTATGTGTTAGTGCACACGTATACGCACACACACACGCACGCCCCTCCCGTGTCCGTGTGAGGGGGCGATAGGGGGAGGAGGATGACGTCACACCGCCCGACCCCCTGGAGGATGACGTCACGCCGCCCACCCCCCTGAATTGACACCCTCCGTCACCCCTGACGTACCCACCCGATGCACACCCCTGAATTGACACCCTCCGTCACACACCCTCGAATTGACGGCACCCACCCTCAATTTACTGTCACACACCCTCGAATTGACAGCACACACCCTCGAATTGATAGCACTCACCCTCGAATTGACGGTACACACCCTCAATTTACCGTCACACACCCTCGAATTGACGGCACCCGCCCTCGAATTGACGGTACACACCCTTGATTTACCTCGACGATGACGTCACCTAGCTGTTGAGGTTGGTTCCTGGAATCTCAACAGTTCCTGGAATTCCCACCCCTTCGCCCCGGCTCGAACTTGTCGACGATTCCTAGAATTGCACGTGTGAACCCCCTGAAGATGTCATGCGTTCAAGGTTGCACGTGTACATGCGAACCCCTTGACGTCTCGGAATGCGAACCGGCTCGAACTTGTTGTTGATAACGATTCTTGGAATTTCGCCGATTGCCACAAGGGTACATGCGAACCCCTTGACGATGACGTCGCTTAGTCGGAATGTGAACTTGTTGTTGTAGGGGGTTTGAAATTGCGTCGATTCCCACGCGCGGTAACAGTTCAAAGTAATCTTCTGGAATTTTGTCAATGGTTCGTGGAATTATCGGTGAGTTTTTGAACCTGCTAGGGTTACATGCTTCTGAGAATGATTCGCGAAAAAAACATTTCTTGGAATAACCTCGAAGATTCTAGAAGAATGAGACTAGGGTGCGTGAGTTTCCAATACAGCCAACCAACTGCATTACATTCTATGACGAGAACGATTGTACTCGAAGATGATTCTAGAAATTTAGGGTGGTATTTGCAAAAACGAGTAGAGAGGGTGTAGCATTATAAAAGGCGAGGATCGTTGCTGAAACTTCATTCATCGAGCGACCCTCAAATGTTACAAAGCACTCTGAGAAAACGTTACGAATTAAAAGTGCGAATTGAGCTACTGTTGAAGAATATCGAAAAAGTGAAACATTCGATCAACGCGAGATCAGACCTGAATCAAGTTGTGAAAAAATTGAGATATTTGAGTCTGAAGTGAATTAGAAATTCTGTTCAAGCAGCAGAGGGTTGAGGAAACAAACGTGCACGATCAGTCATCATGGATTTAACCAAAATTAATAAGATTGGACGATTGGAAGAATTTCTCCCAACACGTAAACTGGCAGACCTGGAAGTGTACAAAGATTTCCAAATCACCAACTTGCGCAAAGTGAAGACCAAATTTGGCGATAGGATAACAATCGATGTGGACGACACATTCTCAGTGTTTCTGCCAGGATGACAAGAATCCTGAACGAAGATGACGAGCTGTTCCAGAAAATGATATTGGCGTGTGAAGAAAATAGACTACAAATGCGTTACCTCGGTGGACAGTACAACCAGATCGAATTCAAATATGAGTGATTATTATACTCGTGAACTGTTCGTTTTATGTCAATCAAACAATTGAACTAATGTACATGTATATCCAATTGTATTTCGCGCCATGCCCTTCGATGATGATTACAAGTAGTCCTTCTATTTCCGCGACGTGTCACCACGTATTTTTAAAGTTAAACAATAAAATTTGTTTCACTGCCTACTGTTTCCAGCGGATATGTTCATTCTTTTGTTTACGTGCGTGTCAACACGAAGTGAAAAATAGACGCTCTCCGTTATTGTTTATAAATAACATCTCTCAGTTGGTGAAAAACATGGGAAAACGTAAAAGAAGATACTCCTCGTCCTCCGAAGACGAGGGAAATAAAGAAAACGAGTCTCTGAGAAGAAAAATCCGGAAACTACAGAGAAAATTGAATCGCGCTCCAGATCGGCGAGACAGCCGCCATTACGTGCAAGATTCATCAGAAATTGACGTTCAATTTGAACCGGAAATCATCGTAGAACGTGAGTATAATATAATTTATTCAAAAAAAAAAAAAAAAAAAAAAAAATCGTCCAATGGTGACGATAAATTGAATGTCCAATGGTGACACCATTTTTTCGTCTTAAGAAGACGATGTGGTACAAAGGTGCCCCAAAATAATCATCCAATGCGATGAATTTGTCCAAAGGTGACATTATTTGCCAACGGCGCAAAATACACAACGACTCCAAATCTAGTTCGTTCAATGGTAACGGAATACTGAAAGTAAGGTTATTTCAGGGTCACAGAGTGGGTCACGGAGTGCTTCACCTACACCGGCCAGTCCTCAGCTTAACGAGGATATCTTAAAAATCCTCGGAGACAACGAGGAACCTGGCAAAGAATTTGGTCAACCTATTCAGAGTGACGTCGCCAGCAGATGGATGAACATCCTTCAGAAAGGACTCGATACTGAGGTCAGAAACGGTTTTATCAAAAAACATCCTTCGCCATCTAATTGTGCCTTAACGAAGGCTCCCAAGCTGAATCCCGAAACTGTAGCTTCTTCCGGAGAATCTACGATTAAGAGAGATGAAAGGTTATCGGTGGTTCAAAACCAAATTGGAACAACCTTATCAGCTATAGGTAAAGCTATCACGATCTTGTTAGCAGAAAACGAAGGGGGGGGAGGACACGATTTGAGAGTTATAGAAGCACTTTCCGATGCTGGAAGATTGCTTTGTGATGTTCATCACGCCCAATCTCAAACGAGACGAGGACTCATCGCGATCAACTTGAATAAAGAATTCAAAGACACTTTGGAAAAATCTTCCATCGACTCATGGCTTTTCGGTGAAGACCTCAGCAACAGATTAGTAGAGGCCAAAGCACTGGAAAAGTCAAGCAAGGATTTGAAAAAATCTCAACCAAAATTCAAACCTAACCTTGCTCAAAAAGCACCATATAATTTAAACTCGAAGGGTCCGTCTCGACCCAATGTCTTCCAACAACGTCAAGACGGACAGAAAAACTTCACACAAAACAGATGGAACCAGAACAATCAATCGCAAGCGAAGTATACCACGCAGAAGTACAACCAGTCAATGAGGTACAACTCGGCTCCGAGGTACAATTACAACAAGAACAACAAACAGCGATAGCTCCTCACGTAAGCCAATATGCTGGTAGACTCCAGTATTTTATCGAATCGTGGAAACAGATAACTACCGATGAAGTAGTTCTCTCTTGGATACAGGGATATAGAATCCCTTTCACTAGACATCCCAAACAATCACATGTTCCTAAAGAAATTCTGTATTCCAAAACAGAACTGGATAATACCAAGAAATGTATTGAACATTTGATGCTAATAGGTGCTATTTCGCAATGTGTTCCAACCAAGGGGCAATTTATTTATCCGATTTTCTCAGTACCTAAGCCAGATGGGTCTTATAGGTTAATTTTGAATTTGAAAAAATTGAACAAATTTATACAAACTCAACATTTCAAAATGGAAGACAGAAAAGTTGTTCTCAGTCTCATATCTCAAAATTGCTTCATGGCTACAATAGACCTGAAAGACGCTTATTTGTTAATTTCTATTAAGAGATCAGATAGAAAATTTTTACGTTTCAGATTTGCGAATCAACTCTATGAGTTTTGTTCATTGCCTTTTGGACTGTGTACAGCACCTTTGATGTTCACTAAAATTATTAAGCCCATAATTTCAACACTGCGGAGTAAAGGACTCCTATCTGTAGTGTATTTGGATGATTTTATTCTATTAGGAGACTCATTTCAGTCATGTGAAGATAATGTTAAGAGAACGTGTGAACTATTAACTAGACTAGGTTTCATGATAAATTTTGAAAGATCCGAAATGGTTCCAAAATCTGAATGCAAATTTTTGGGGTTTGTATATAATTCAGTGGCAATGATAACCAAATTATCCACAGTGAAACAAACAAAGGTAGTGAATATGCTTACAAATTTTGAAAAATCAAAAACTTTAAAAATTAGAGAATTCGCCCAAATTTTGGGAGTGTTAGTTTCCATTTGCCCAGCTGTTAATTACAGTTGGCTTTACACTAAAAGGTTCGAAAGAGCAAAATTCTTAGCCCTCAGAAAGGGAAAGGGCAGTTATGAACAGATCATGGTCATTACAGCTGAGGTTTTAGAAGATATTTATTGGTGGAAGCGTAACGTAACATCTTTTAACCCTATCATAAAGAATAAATATCAATTGGAGATTTTCTCCGATGCATCCACGTCAGGATGGGGTATAGTGTGCAATGGAAAAAAGAGCCATGGTTTTTGGAATGATGAAGAAAGTAAAAGTCATATAAACTATTTAGAACTTAAATCGGCATATTTTGGCTTAATTTGTTTTGCGAAACATGTAAGAAATCGTAGTATACTACTACGCATCGATAATACGACGGCAATTTCTTACATCAATAGAATGGGTGGAGTACAATATCCACATTTGAACGATCTCGCACGTCAAATCTGGCAATGGTGTGAGTCTCGACAGATTTGGATACATGCTTCATATATTAAGTCCTCGGATAACAAAGACGCTGATGCAGAATCTAGAAAAGATAGTAAAGAAACAGAGTGGCAGTTAGCTGATTGCAGTTTTAAGAAGATAGTTAGAGAGTTCGGGAATCCAAAAATAGATTTGTTTGCAAGCAAAACGAATACGAAATGCAAAACTTTTGTATCATGGTTCAGAGACCCAGAAGCATTTGCAATAGATGCATTTACAGTTTCTTGGAAAACATTCGATTTCTACGCTTTTCCCCCATTTGTGATGATACCAAAAATTTTGAGAAAAATAATAGAAGATGAAGCCGAGGGGATACTAGTCGTACCCCTCTGGCCCGCACAACCGTGGTTTCCACTATTCATGTCTCTCATAATTTCAGAACCAATATACTTTTCACCTGATCAGAATTTATTATATTGTCCTAATAGACTTCAACACCCTTTATAGAACAAACTTACCCTGGTGGCCGCGAAATTATCCGGGAAGCCTTCAGACAAAGAGGTCTACCAGAAGATGCTATAGAAATATTAATCAATTCAGTAACAGAGAAAACACTGAAGCAATACAATACTGGACTGAAGCTATGGTGGAAGTTTTGTGACAGCAATAGCAAAAATCTGTTGAATAAGTCTATCTTAGATATCATTCGTTTTTTGACAAATATATTCAAAACGGGGGCCTCATATGGCACATTGAACTCCATAAGATCTTCTATTGCTTTGATCATAGGACCCGAGGTTGGAAATGATTCCAGAATTAGGAGGTTTTTCAAAGGAGTACAAAATTCACGACCAAATAACCCTAAGTATTCGCATACTTGGGACCCCAAAATAGTTCTACAATATCTAGAAAAATTGTATCCGAATGAAAAGTTGACGTTACAAGAACTCACACTTAAGTTAGTAACCCTCTTAGCATTGGTTACAGCTCACAGGGTTCAAACATTGTCCTTGATTGAACTTAATAATATCACTGTCGATCAAAATGGAATAGAAATTAAGATTTCAAGTAGAATTAAAACGACTGGATTGAATAAAAATCAACCAATTTTGTACCTACCGTACTTCAGCGAAAAACCGAAATTATGTGCGGCCAAAACCATAAAAGAATATGTAAACAGGACAAAAAATCTGAGACCTCCGAATGAAAATCGATTGCTTCTGACTTTTAAAAAACCATACCATGTCGCATCAACACAGTCGATAAGCAGATGGATCAAGACGGTATTAGATAAAAGTGGTATAGATACCCAAATATTCTCAGCGCATAGCACGCGACACGCGAGCACGTCTGCAGCACTAAGAAAGGGTGTTAGTGTTGAAACTATTAGAGAAACCGCAGGCTGGTCTCAACAATCTCAAACCTTTGCAAAGTTTTATAACAGACCACTTTGTGAAAAAGCTGACTTTGCAAAAGCAGTAGTAATATAACTACAAGGCTTAACCCCATAAAATATTATCATTTGTTAATACTTGTTCTATGGTTAAATAAAGTGTGTTAATTTTTGTCGCAATATACTTTAAACATCCACTTGTAATCATCATCGAAGGGCATGGCGCGAAATACAATTAAAGGATCAAACGAACTTACCTTAAGTGAAGTTCGATCTTAATTGTATGAAGCGCCAAGCCCGAGATGATAACTCCCACCCATTCCCAGTCGGAACGACGTTACCCCATAATGCGACAAAGGAATACTTTAAAATGAATGAACATATCCGCTGGAAACAGTAGGCAGTGAAACAAATTTTATTGTTTAACTTTAAAAATACGTGGTGACACCTCGCGGAAATAGAAGGACTACTTGTAATCATCATCTCGGGCATGGCGCTTCATACAATTAAGATCGAACTTCACTTAAGGTAAGTTCGTTTGATCCTTTAATTATTACTTAAAATTGTATGTATTTGAATTTTATTTTAATCTTAACGTTGGAAAATGTGAAAATTATATCACTTTCAAGTGAACTCACTTTGCTATAATATATTATTGAATATGAAGAATCTAATTATTATGTACAAAATTATCAAACCGTTGTTTTGATGTAAAAAACAACTTACTGATATAATTGTAAATCAATAAACTAACCAATTATCGAAAATTGTCTGCGTTCCTTACCCAAAAAACCATCCCAATATAATACTTGAAATCGACTAATGAATTTCAATAAAACAAACTAAGAAAATCGTCTGCGTTTGTTATTCAAAAGCAATTCTTTCACTATCGGAATTTTAATGTGAAATAAATTTAGCATAAGATGTTGTGAGGATAAGGTGAGAAATAGGATTTCAGGATATTGATCATTTGGTTCCAGCATGTAAGAGAGATGAGATACGGTAAATAATTTGTATATATTCTTCAACCTTTACAAAGATTAGGATATTTCTTTGATGTTATGTCATGTTAATCAATTTTCATAAAAACGAATCCCCGCACATCCGTTGTCAGGCGCGCTAACACGCCCCGGTAGGAGAGGAAAACCTCCTCGTCGGGTTCTGCCTCCTCGAACACTAGTATCGTAGCTTGTATATGCTCCATGAGCGTATCGATGTATTGCGGTACCGCCGCATCGGTCCACTCACGCGGCACCCTCACAGTAAATAGTGGCGTCCCCAATGCTGAAAGTAATTGAAAGGAAAAAAGTCAGAATTCATCTTCGATAGCAGTCAGTTAGGAGATGAAATCAAAGTTTATCGAAAATTGAATAACATCTTAAAATCGTATACGTTTACCGATTTCTTTCTCAATCTATAAAGATTTTCTACAAACAAATTTAAAAGATTCCTAAGAAAAAGTTCACACATGCACAACCTACCAAAATGTTCAGCCTGCGATGACATTTTTTTCTTTCGCTCTCCGGGTGTGTGTGTGTGTGTGTGTGTTAACAGCAGCAGCTCTTTCGCTCTCCAGGTGTGTGCGTTAACAGCAGCAGCAACTATAGTATACAACAATACAGGATTAAACATCAGGAAAAACTATGAATTGTTTGATCTTCTAAAGCGGAAAATGTCAAAATAATTTCAGGATAAAGAAATCACAAAAAGGTATGCTAGGATGGTTTCTGCATCGGGTTGTTTAGATGAAATAGAGCCGTTCAAAACTTATCAAATGGCAAAAGGGAAGTTGTCACATGCAATCATCAGCCAGATATTTGGTTAACTATGGGAAATAATTCAATTCTATTCTTCGCTTTGAAACTAGGTTCTTCAGATCTGCTTGTTCAAAGTATTAACATAATTTCACAATATATACTACTCACCTGTTTGGTTTTTGCAGCTGAAAATCCTTTTTTGCACCAAACTGATCACTACTTTTGGTCACCGAACTCACTGCTTCGCACCTCTCGAAAGACTGTGATGTGCACAGTACGGGCCTCACTCTTTATAAACCCTTTTGTTTAGCGATTGAATCAAAACTATGATAAGATTGAGAACTCTCCCACGCAGGCTGAGTCCTTATTGACGAATGTAAATTATACGACAGACGAAGGCGCGCGAAAATACTTCCACGCTGATCAAATTGCATGGGGCTGCTTGTTCTCAGAATTTTTCCGGCGACTTTGGTGTATAAAATGATCTCGCTATAGTGTTTGTAAACCATTCGAGCTTGAACTTCGGTAGAGTTACGATTGTTACCAGTGATTACAAACAATATGGATTCAGCTAAATGTCTTCAACTTATTCGGATTATGGAAAATGCTTACGAAATTTTGAAAAATAAATCATCAATCATCGAATTACAGAAATGGATCAGATTTGGGACTCAAAACATTAGACTTTTAAACAAAATTTTACGAAAAACTGCTTCAACGGTGGGGGAAAAAACTAGAATTATAACAACGATAGGAATTTTGAAGTCGCTAAAAGCAAAGTTCGAGAAGTGTCGAAAGAGTGGAGAAGGTGTGAAGAGATCAAGAAGGAGCGATAGAGTCCATTGGGATGATTTGGAGACAGCTTTCAGCGGAAGGATACGAACAGGAGTGATAGCAAATTTGCAGCATAAAGATCTAGAACATTTTCTGAACGATTCGAAAAAACTAATTATCGCCAGACTGAAAAATATTCTACAGAGGGAGGGAAACGTGAAAGCGAATGTCGTTTTATCTTGTAAATTTAATACCATTAAAAGTGGAGAAATCATCGAGGAGATGAAGTTTTTCAACACAAGAAACGCTCCCGTTCTACCATCGACAAATCTCGATCAATGGTTCGATCAAAACGTGAAGGAGAAATTATTGGTTAAAATTGAAGACTTCCAAGAAAAGGACTCGGGATGGTCGTTGACGGAAATTATAAACATGTCTGTGAATATCAACCGATATGTACCACTACAAGGGGGTCTGTCCACCTACACGGAGTTGCCTAAGTATATACGAGATAAGAAGGCAGTGGTGAACATTCAAAAACGAAGATTCGTACTGCTTTCTCTGGTCGATCGTCGCAGCTCTTTCTCCAGCGGGTAATCATGTAGATAGAGTATCTTCTTATCCATATTTCAGTTCGGTACTCAGATATGAAGGTTTGAGTTTTCCTATGCGTTTAGATAGAATTGCAAAATTCGAAAAATTGAACGGTTTAACGATCAACGTGTATGGTATTGAAGTTGATGATAGAGGTAGGAGGGATATTGTACCGTTTTATTTGAGCGAACAGAAGTCAAGCAAGCCTACGATTCATCTGCTAATGCTAGAAACTAACAACGAGTTCGACGATATAGACGATAAAATATATCATTTTGCATGGATCAAAAATTTATCTCGATTGTTGAGCTCACAAATTTCAAAACATGACCATCATACTTGGTTATGTGACCGATGTTTGAGTCATTTCCAATCTGAAAATTGTTTAGAAAAACATAGATTCGACTGTATGAATTTGAATAAATGCAAAGTAGTATTACCAGACGAGAAGGACAAAATTTTGAAATTCAAAAACTTTAAACATAAAGAAAATGTTCCGTTCTGCATATACGCTGATTTGGAATGCCTCTTGCAACCTGTTAACACAGACGCGTCACAGAATAGAATGATTTACCAGAAGCACGTACCGCACAGTATTGCTTACTATTTACATTGTGCCTTCGACGACTCAATTTCCAAATTCAGAACCAACCGCGGAAAAGATTGTATAGAATGGTTCGTCAAAGAGTTGCAGGAATTGGCTCATACATTAGAATCTTACTTGAAAACAGTTGTACCGATGGAATCCTTGAATCAGTACCAGAAATTAGCATTTCATTCAGCCGAGAATTGTCATATCTGTGAAAAACCGTTTACACCTGAGGATATGAAACATCGTGATCACTGCCATTTTACAGGCAAATTTCGAGGTGCAGCGCATCAAGGTTGCAATTTAAATTACCAAGACTCTCACGTTATCCCCGTGGTCTTTCACAACTTGTCAGGGTACGACGCACATTTTCTAATAAAGACTTTGGCTACATCTTTCGAAGGTTCAATCAGTCTCTTACCAGTTAACAAAGACAAATGTATATCGTTCACGAAAAGTGTGAAAGAGACGTCTATACATTTTAGATTCATCGACTCGTTCAGACTCATGCCTAGCAGTCTTGAAAAATTGACATCCTATCTGAGTGACGATCAGAAGTTAATTACGCGTAAATTCTGTGGAAGTCTGGAGGAATTTCAATTGTTGACCAGAAAAGGAGTATTCCCGTATGAGTATGTAGACAGTTGGGAGAGACTCGAGGAGACACAATTACCCTCCAAGGATAAATTTTATTCAAAATTAAACGATAATGATATATCGGAGGAATGTTATCTGCACGCGTGTAATGTTTGGAAGAGCTTGAAAATCAAAACGTTGGGACAATACTCAGACTTATATTTACAGACGGACGTCCTTCTTTTGGCTGACATCTTTCAAAATTTCAGACGTAATTGCTGGTCGACTTATAATCTCGACCCCCTACACTATTACACCGCACCGGGTCTGTCTTTCGACGCGATGCTCAAGTGCACGGGTGTTGAACTCGAGCTCCTTGTAGACATCGATATGTTATTGTTTGTAGAAAGAGGCATTCGCGGTGGCGTGGCCCAGTGCTCGAACAGATACGCAAGCGCTAATAACAGATACATGGGGTCGGCGTTTGACTCGACACAAGAAGAATCATACTTAATGTATTTTGATGTTAACAATCTTTACGGTGCAGCAATGAGCCATTTCTTACCGCTCAGCTCTTTTGAGTGGGTGTCAAATGTCAGCCAACTCGAAGTTTCTAGCATTTCCGATGAATCTCCCATAGGTTATATACTAGAGGTAGATTTAGAATACCCGCGAGAACTTCACGACTTGCATAAGGACTTACCGTTGTGTCCGGAGCATTATGTACCTCCGGGCAGTAAGCAACCTAAATTATCGACTACGCTTTTTCATAAACAGAAATACGTTGTTCATTATAAATTTCTGAAGCAATGTCTGAGTCTCGGGATGAAGTTGTCGAAAATCCATCGAGCATTAAAATTCAAACAAGCACCGTGGCTCAAGAAGTATATTGACCTGAATACAGACTTGAGGAAAAAGTCCAATAATGATTTTGAGAAAAACTTCTTCAAGTTAATGAATAATGCCGTTTTTGGCAAAACGATGGAAAATGTTCGAAAGCACAAAGACGTTAAACTAATCACAAAGTGGGATGGGAGGTATGGAGCAAGGGCTCTGATTGCCAAACCCAATTTTCATAGTTGTACTACTTTTGACAAAGACATGGTGATAATTGAATTGAATCGCACTAAAATTGAATTTGATAAACCCATATATGTAGGGTTCAGCATTCTGGACATCTCCAAAACCTACATTTACGACTTTCATTACAATTACATCAAACAGAGATTTGGAAACCAATCAAAATTAATGTACACAGATACGGACAGTCTTATATATCACTTTACCGTTCCCGACATATACGAACACATGAAACGCGATCTGGACAGATTTGACACCTCCGACTATCCTCCGGAGAATGTTTATGGAATACCCCTAGTCAACAAGAAAGTTCTAGGTCTCATGAAAGACGAGAACAATGGAAAAATAATGACAGAATTCGTTGGTTTGAGAGCTAAATTATATTCATTCAAGGTTTTAGGTGAAAAAGGCGAAAATAAAAGAGCTAAAGGAGTCAAGGGATCGACGGTGAAAACCATAACCTTCAATGACTACATCGAGTGCGCTTTGCGTAAACGGAATTTGGTGAAAAGCCAAAATTTAATTCAGAGTAGGAATCATCAAGTCCACACTATGACTCAGAAGAAGTTGGCGCTGAGCTGGAACGGCGACAAGAGGATCATATTTCCTGATACGACGGATACGCTTCCATGGGGATATGATGTAGAGTGAAATAAAAGACACATATATATAATTGTTGTATTTATTTGAATAAAACCTTAAGAACTATTTATCCAACTATTGTGTGTATTGTCAAAACCTAACCACTTTACGTATAGTCTATTCCCTTGCCTTTTGAGCACTTTTTCCACAAGGTAGATATCAGGATTCTTGACTTTGAGCAGCTCTTGTTCATAGAAACCACCTGCGACGGGTTGATCTTGATAGTCTCTTAGCTTAAACGTGACAGGGTAAGTATTCACTACTTGATGAATCGTGAATATTTCGGTTGTCCAATTCGGTGTGTAACCTAGCTCGAAAACGTTCTTGTATTTGCTGACTCGAACTTTATCTCCAACTTTGAATTTTGATGGTCTAGCAGGTATAGTTCGAACTTTTTGATAGACGGTTCGTAGCAGCAACCGTTCGTTTGCAGCAGACACGTCCTTGGGCTTCATACGTATGGTCCGATGTTTGGTGTTATTGTGAGCGGACACCAACTCAGGGCAGATATCTATCCACTTGTAGCTCCCTCGTAGACTGAACTGCTGCCACATCTTATTCTTCAGCGTGCGATTAAAGCGTTCACAGATTGAGGCCTTTAAATTACTAAACGTTGAGTACAGTTTGATGCGATGACGTTTCATCAACGATTCAAATTTCGAATTATAAAATTCCGTTCCTCGATCCACATGTAATTTCTTAGGTACACGTCCCTGATCAAATACCGACTCCATAGCTTTCGTAACATCTTGACCCGTTTTGCTCTTTATCGGTACAGCCCACGCATACTTTGAAAATATATCAATGATTGTGAGTAAGTATTTGTAGCCTTTGTTTTGCCCCGCGTAAGCCGTCATATCAACGAGATCAGCTTGCCACGTTTCATCTATACCGCGAACATCTACACGTCTGCGTTGGTAATTTCTTCTCGCTGGTTTATGCAACTCCGTTACAAGTTCTAGCTTTTCCTTGTTCATTTTCCAAGTGCGTTCAATCGTGTGTCCAATCGTACAATCATTTCAGCATTACGAGATGCTAACTGCTCTGCGGCTTTGGAATCAACTTCAAGACGTTTCACGAGGTTCTTGGTATCGTTAGCACTTGTTCTCAGTGTCTCTTCCAGGTGCGAAATGAGTTGTGCGTTGAGGGTTGCAAGGTCTTGTACTGTTTGAATGTCAACACTCAGGTTCTTCAGGACTCCCATTATCCGAGACTCCAAGACGTGTATCATCGAGCTGTTGTTGGAAATTTCGTTTCGTACGATGTCTATTTCCTGTTGCATGTAACTCATACTAACGGCATCATTCTGATGTGCAGGATTGGCAACGTTGCACAGCCTCTTGTTATCTATATCATAATGTCCATCAGCTGTGAATTTGAATCCAACACCGGGAGGACCGCGACTGCTCGTACCTGTACTCTTATCTAACTGACGACCAAACACGTCGACGCTCATCTTGGAAATGACGTTACGAGAATGGAGACTGGTTAATAAATGATTTCAGCTTCACGCAATTCTTCGACAATGGAAATAATTTCGTTGGAATGACTCGGGTTCCCAGCAGCCTGAGAAGCTAGGAGCAAACGTAGACGGTCTACCAGCTCGTTGGGATCGTCCCAGTGAACATAATCTGTTCCTCTACCTTCCTGGGCGACCATATACTTCGGTAGTATACCTTTACCAGTGCGTTTCGGGGGTGAAATGGTAAACGCTTGACTGATGAACTTCTTGAACTTTGTAGTATGATCTTTTCGAACAGGTTGATCATCTTTATAGTATTTTCGATGGATGTTTATTGAGAATACAATGTTCTTGTAGTTTTCTATATCGCTTGAACTCACATAGGACTCGTTGGGTATCTTTTTGAATAATAGTTCTAACAAACCCTTGGTCTTAGTGTAGCGTGCATCACCCACACGAATCAGATCCTGCTCAAAGCTTATTGGTGAGTTGCCCACATACAATCTGTCGTGAGCGAGTTTGCGTACACCATACACGTTATCTAGAGAACTTTTTGCATCCTCAAACATCTCAAGATACTCGTTCACAACCTCATCCGAGTAAGTCGGTATTACAGTTGAATTAATTTCCTCCTCATCCTCGTCTGCCGTCAAAAATGAATCATTATCATCTTCGCGTGGTTCATCTTTTCGCAACTGTTCATCTTTAATCGGGTTTATCTCTTCTTTGACGGGGTTGAGAGTCGTTTGGGAAACCTTCACCAGTTCTTGCAGCGGAGTGACCATCGGTTTAAAGACTTCGCTCATGGTCTTTTCGACAACCTCTCTACTCGACTTTATCATTCTATGTTTTCGCCGAATCGCCGCGCTGGCTTTGGCGATATGACGCAAGACGTCTTTTTGCTCACGAATTTTTTGCATGTTGGCGCAACTGTGTCTGAAACGCTACTGACTCTAACTCTATGGAAATATTGCATTTATCACTTGTTCATGCTCACGAAACAGTCAAACCCTTTTCTATATCTCCCTTCGTTCATCTCACTTTCTTTATCGATGACGATGAATCCGTGCTTATCGTTGCTCCAACACGCCGAGCATAGGTCTTTAAACTGTGTGTAAGTCATATCGGTGTTCACATGGTCATCGTACACGTGTCTCAAATTCATTTCATCTTGCTTGAACAAAACTAAAAGATTGGCGTTGTCTCGCAAAAGATGCTTGGGGATACGAGCGTAGGTCTGACAAAGATAGAAACAATCTACATTTTTGTGTCTTCCCATGCAGAAGAAGGCTCTGATGTTATCCTGCTTCTCGCAAGCCACATCGTCGAACACGATTACCGAATTAGGTAGTGCATCGTTTGGTACAACTACTTGTTCATGTTCGTCAAATGGAAAATACTCAACGTCATCTACAGCCTCGAGTAACTGCTGCAAAAACTTGTACTTTGGTTGATTCAGCGATTTCGAGTAAACGTAGACATTCTCGAATCTCAAACCGTTAGGGTGTGTTATGAGGGTGAGTAGCGCGTTGGTCTTGCCGCAATTCGATGGCCCGCAAAATATCGCACGGATACTGTTTGGTAGCAGCTCGCCGTGTCGCTTCGCAGTTTCTGTTTGCGCGAGCTGATCAAAGTTCATAACAGGTAGCTTGACAGGTTGTGTTTCGAACCTCATCTTAAATCTGACTGAGATGCGATAGTATAAATACAGCGTTTATAAAGATGTGCGTTCAGTCGCGTAAAGAGCTTTGACATGATCGTTCACAAAGCCGTTAGTCGCAAAAGATCTACGAAGAAGCAACGTCGTGGTGAAGGGTTGTTGAACAAAATTATCAACAAGCTTCCTGTAGAGTTGCATTTACCAGGCTATCAATACTGTGGGCCTGGTACTAAACTAGCAAAAAGACTCGCGCGAGGCGATTCGGGTATCAATCCCTTAGACGCAGCTTGCAAGGATCACGATATAGCCTACTCGCAGAATTGAGACAACCTTGAGGCTAGGCACGCGGCAGATAGGGTCTTGACTGAGAGAGCTTGGCAAAGGGTTCTTCCCAAAGACGCAAATCTTGGCGAAAAAGCAGCTGCCTGGGCAGTCACGAACGCGATGAAGGCTAAAACAAAGCTTGGAATGGGAATTCGTAAGCCGTTGGCATTGCGAAAGGTTATCGATGCGGCTAAACGATCGATGGTTCCTGGAAAATCTGCCATCAAGTCAGCGCTGAAGGGGGCGCGCGGAGCTGTTAAGAAAGCGGGCGGTAAACGCAACGTGCAATCCCCGCGAATTCTACCTCTACCGTCCAAAGTCGGTGGCTTCCTACCCTTCCTCATACCCATTCTCGCCGGATTGAGCGCTACCGGTGCGTTGGCTGGTGGTGCAGCGGGTATTGCGAAAGCTGTAAACGATGCAAACGCAGCCAAACGACAATTGGAGGAAAGTCAACGACATAACAAGACAATGGAGGCTATCGCTCTAGGCAAAGGACTCCACATGAAGCCGTACAGAAAGGGTTTGGGTCTCCACCTAAAACCGTATGGACAGTCAAAAAACTGAAAGTGACGCTACCACAACGAGCTCTAACTGACGCTGATCTGTTAAAGTATGCAAAGATTTTGAGAATTCCACATTTTCGAGGAGTTTTCATGCGAAATGATTTACCGAAGAGCGGACCACGCAAGCGAGAATCAGGAATCGTCAATCTGGACGATAAAGATGGTCCCGGTACGCATTGGGTCGCCTACAGAAAGATCGGGGACGAAGTCTTTTATTTGGACAATTTCGGTAATCTTCGACCACCGTTGGATCTCGTCAGATACCTTGGCGTTGGTAGCGTCAAATACAACCATGAACAATATCAAAACTACGATACGTTTAACTGTGGTCACTTATGTCTCAGGTTTCTGGCAGCTATATAAACGTACGTCATAATTCCTAGAAGTCAGTTTCGTATTCGCTGTCATGGACGATTCGTTAACATTAACTATATCAGGAGGCTCCTCTGTCCTGGAGGCTCAATACTTCCCCCCTATTGAACTTTCCCCTCATAAGAATTACGCTCTAGGTCTTGTTGAATTGCTGACTTTCAATTCGATCCCCAATGTAGATGTTGGTCACAATAAAATCTATGTGGGTGAGGAAGTGGTAACTATACCTACCGGTAGTTATGAAATAGAAGACATTGAGAGTTATGTACAGGGTGTCTTGGCGAATAAGGGTATTGTCATCAATATAAAGCCCAATAACAACACACTGCGTAGCGAGATCAAGTGTAGTCACCCCGTAGATTTTCAACCTCGCGATTCTATAGCGAGCTTATTAGGCTTCACTCCACGTATTCTACAAGCTAACATAGTTCACGAATCCGATCTCCCGGTAACTATTCTCAAAGTGAACTCTCTACAAATCGAATGTAGCATCACAACAGGTGCCTACGTCAACGAGCGTAAAGTTCACACCATTCATGAATTTTTCCCAATCGTACCACCCGGATATAAAATCGTTGAAGTGCCCTCGCACGTCATTTACCTTCCGATCACCGTCAAGACCATAGATCATATCCAACTCCGTATCGTTGATCAAGACGGAGATTTAGTTAATTTTCGCGGAGAAGTTATAACTATAAGATTGCATATCAAATCTCAATAATGGGTATAGTATATAACAGGAAATCTGGTGGTAGTTATAAAAGTAAACCACCATGCCCCAAAAGGGTCAGTCGTCAATCGGTTCTCAAAGAGCTAACACGTCAAAACGCACTGTTCCTGACAAGCCTCGGTCTCAAGGTCAAGCCTTTTGGAAGAGTCTAAAACATCGATTCGTTTGCATTTGTATCATCTGCTGCGTACCATGGAGGAAGAAATCCTAAACATCCAGACACCCGTCGTCTTTGACGAATCCATCGCACACTATGAGATCCACGCACACAAGCCCTATGCTTCATCGAGTTTCAATAACAGTGACGAGATTCGTATCGCTGTTCAACACCAAGACCTTTGCCTACTACCAAGCAAGAGTACGCTGCACGTATACGGGAAGATAACGAAGCCTGATGGAACTCCAGCGACCACAACCTTGGTCAACAACGCTCTTTGCCATCTGTTTGAAGAAGTGCGATATGAATTAAATGCCATAGAGATCGACAGAAGCAAGAACGTCGGTCTGACAAGTCTTATGAAGGGTTACACTTCCCTCAACTCTGGACAGAATTCGTTGTTAGAGAACGCTGGGTGGCTTGACGTAGAGGATAATCAGAAAATTACCGATACCGCTGGTTACTTTGATGTGTGCATACCGCTCAGCATGATCCTGGGTTTCGCCGAAGACTACCGCAGAATCATTGTCAATGCCAAGCACGAGTTAATCCTGACCCGATCGAAGACCGATACTAACGCAATTCTGCAAGCTGCGGATGAAGAATTCAAAATCACCATTGATAAGATTGAATGGCTGTTACCCTACGTCAAACTCTCCGATCAGCGAAAAATACAATTGCTAAATTTCATCGAGAAAGATACACCAATCTCCATGAGTTTCCGCAGCTGGGAATTGTACGAGTATCCTCTACTTCCCACCACCTCAAAACATGTGTGGACTGTGAAGACGTCGACGCAGCTGGAGAAACCTCGATACGTTATGTTAGGTTTTCAGACAAATCGAAAGAATAAAGCTAATAGAAACGCTAGCCATTTCGATCACTGTAACATTTCCGATGTCAAACTGTTTCTGAATTCTCAATGTTATCCTTATGGAAATCTGAACCTTGACATGAGTCACAACCAGTACGCTCTTCTCTATGATATGTACGCAAACTTTCAAGCTACTTATTACGGTAAGGAACCCGAACCGTTATTGAAGAAGAGTGAATTTCTACAGTATGCTCCTCTATTTGTAATTGACTGTTCGAAACAAAACGAATCGCTCAAATTTGGACCGGTAGATATTCGTCTCGAGTTTGAAGCGAAGAATAACTTTCCTGCCGATACGTCAGCCTACTGTTTGATCTTGCATGATCGTATAGTTGAGTACAACCCCATAAGTGGTGGGGTGAAGAAATTGGTATAAAACTCCATCCGCCACAGTCGTACTAACCAGTCACGATGGAGCTTATAATTGATCTGCAAGGTTTCAAGGTATCGCGTGTTGGATTTAGGGTGAAGGAGCTAGCTGTCATTTCACTCGATGAAGAGGAACAGCCTTCAAATTTCTTGTTTGAACCAGCATTTAACTGGGATTTATTGCCAGAGAAGCAAAAGAGTGAGAATTTGTGGTTAGAGCGAAATTTTCATGGTTTGACCTGGGACTCGGGTGATGTGTCTTACGAAGAACTAGAGAAAATGTTATCCAGTATTGTTTTCAATTCTCGAAAAATTTACGTGAAGGGTTTACAGAAGAAGGAATGGTTGAAAAGTATCTTGGAAGAACATTTGCCTAAATTGTATGCTGTATCAATCCCTCACGTCATCGATCTGTTAGATTTAAGCTGCCCTTCACTCGAAAAGTTGAGAAAAGCATCAACAACCCACAGTTGTACGCATCATAATTTCCAAAATTCCAATTGTGCAGCTCAGATCGTAATATTATTGCGAAACTGGTTACTGGAGCGTCGTGCGCTCGAAAAGCCATCTTACGATACTACTGACAGCAACTAATTCTGTGTAATAAATGTCAATTGTACTTATTTATTAAGTTTTCTACGAATAAAGCAATTTTTGAACATTTGTGTGTTAATTTTACCCCGCTATAGTATAAGCTCTATGGTAAGGGGTTCGCATGTACCCTTGTGGCAATCGGCGAAATTCTAGGAATCGTTATCAACAAGTTCGAGCCGGTTCGCATTCCGAGACGCATGTACCCTTCGCATAGATGGCAATCGACGAAATTCCAGGAATCGTTATCAACAAGTTCGAGTCGGTTCGCAAAGTCATTTGACACGTGCAATTCCAAGAATCAACAACAAGTTCGCATTCCGAGACGTCAAGGGTTCTACCCGTGGGAATCGGCAAAATTCCAGGAACGGCATTCCGATTAAGTGACGTCATCGCCAAGGGTTCGCATGTACCCTAGTCATTCGACACGTGCAATTCCAGGAATCAACAACAAGTTCGCATTCCGACTAAGAGACGTCATCGTCAAAAGGTAGAACGTTCTTCCCTTTGTGTGGCGAATTCCAGGAACTGTTTGTTGCGGCATTCTGACTAAGTGACGTCGTCGTCAAGGCAAATCAAGGGTGTGTGCCGTCAATTCGAGGGTGGGTGCTGTCAATTCGAGGGTGTGTGATGGTAAATTGAGGGTGGGTGCCGTCAATTCGAGGGTAGGTGCAGTCAATTCGAGGGTGGGTGACGCCAATTCAGGGGTGTGCATCGGGTGGGCATGTCAGGGGTGACGGAGGGTGTCAATTCAGGGTGGGTGGGCGGTGTGACGTCATCCTCCAGGGGTCGGACGGCGTGACGTCATCCTCCTCCCCCTATCGCCCCCTCACACGGACACGGGAGGGGCGTGCGTGTGTGTGTGCGAGTACGTGTGCACTAACACATAGTGGTCCAGAACCGGCCTTGTTCATCTACTAAAATAATATACATATAGTATGTGAAAAAAAAAAAAAAAAGTCAAAAATTTGTAGTGCAGCATCCTATTCGGAAGACAATTAGCTCGTTTGACTGCCGACTTTGGCTGCTAGCTTCAGCTTCATGTAGCCAACCGACTGAGATGAAGAATGAAAATTTTCAGAAATTTATTTGATCCACTAAATAAACAGAGGCTTTTCATTGATGGTAAAATTCGACCAATGAATCTCACGGCCGCGTGAAACCGGTGAAAATGATTGTAGCATTGGATATTCCAAATATGAATAGAGTGAAGTTGGGTTTAGAGTTTCACAGAAGAATCAGCGAAAAATACAAATAACTAGAGCCGCGGCGAACTTTGATATCTTACATGAAAGCATGTTAGGAAAACTGCGATTCATGAGTTTAGATGTATTTGTAAATATTCTCTTACGTATGACCACAAATGATCATGAAAATCGACCTATATTCAATACCTAAAAAAAAGTCCTGACATGAAGTACAAAAACCAGGGTCGACGTATATTCGAACAATATACGGTAATCCAAAAAGGTTGTGTCTTATCGTATAATTCGAACAATCGAACATTCGAAGCCTCTTGAACTATTACCTTCATATTATACGATTTGTACATGTTCAACAATTTTTTTGTGCAATAATAATTTCGTATCACTCCCACGGAGTATATCGCATGTATTACTCTCCAAGCAGGTATTTTGGTTCACCACGATGGGCTAACCGTCAGGATTAGTTTTCACATGCATGCTTTTATAAACTCACAATCTACCGGGTCAATTAATGAATAAATATAATCTACAACGGATTCTTTGGATTGGAAACAAACTCATAAAAATCAGTCGATACCCATTTTAGCGATATCCAATTAGCCTGGTTTTTCGTGTAACTCAAAAACTAGCCACAAGCTAATCAGTTATAAGTTTGGAAGACCGGTACAGTGATAAAATACGATGAATTGTTCAAGCTGTGGAAAAAAAAATTAATCACATACTTTCATACACACATACACAAACACACACACACACACCCAGATATCCATCTCTAAACGATCGGAGGATATATTCTCTGGAAATCAAAACGAAATAATAATAACATCCATATGTAAAGTAAGGACAAATGATGGCAGTGAAAATCGTATCACCCTCAAACAGAAGAAGCATATTGGACATGAGTGGCGACATCTAATAGAATAAACGAACAATTGATGTGCCATCTAATGGCGCGCAGAATAACTGTCATTCATGTTATGGTGGATTCACATGGCGCGGAGGCGCGAGCGGCGGAGCGCGGAGCGGAGTAAATATTCGGATTCCGCTGACCCGCGCTCCGCGACTCCGCGACTCCGCGACTCCGTGACTCCGCGCGCGCTCGCTCTACGCGGCAGCGCGGCACATTCAAATCTGTTGCGCGCGCAAGGCACGCCGCATCTTGTTATCGAAAGAGGTTATCAATAAACTAGGTGAAAATGGTAAGTACAAGCGTGAGAGCTGTTGAATTATATTCACAAAATATATACCCATTTATTACTATATGTATAATTAATTTATACATGCCTATAAGAATGTGTGAATAATTGTCTCCTAAAAAAGAATTGTTTGTCATTGCAATTAAATTACGATGCATGTTCTCTGATATATCTTATTTACAGCGTAATATTTGTATACTATTGTACAAATATGAACATTCAATCAATCTCCAAAAATTTAAGCAATTGTTGTATTAATTCGGATCCTTTCCTCCATAATTTTCCTCATAACATCTCCAAGTTTATATATTCACAGGTGATTATATGATTATAACCGATTCCTTATTTGATCATTCCTAATTAGGGGAGAGGCGTACAAAACGGGCCACCTAAAGAACTAACTCGTCAAACAGACGTTGTAAAGAATGAATCTTTCTTTTTTTACCAAGAAACATTAACCCGACCGATGCTGAGTGTTGAACAACCTTATCTGTAAAGTTCGAAAATTGCGGACAAACGGGGCCCCCTGATAATTTTTTAGAACTTTACAAAAATGTAAAAACATCAGAAATTTTTTCATCTACTCATTTCGTCAGGACATTTCGAGAAATTTTGTCCGCCGGTTATCGTTTTTTGGTGTAACTTAGGAGATCCATTCATTTCAACCTATATTTTCAAGGTCGCCCATTTTGCCCGCCTCTCCCCTATACATACATGTATTACATCACCGATTCCTTATTCGATCATTAATAAATTGTATAAATCTAGGATTCAATGAAGTGCAAGTTCTGTTCAGAGCTGTTGGAAGAGGATGAGTGGCATGATCATGGATGTTTTAGCGGAAGAGAAGATGACGTAATGCTCCATGAAGATGATGGGATATTGTCTTCGAGTAAGATTATCTGAATGCTGGGTATCGCAACCCCACATACGAAGTTACATCCCTTCAAAGACGAATATTTAGGTTTCTTATATTGACAAATTCAGCCGAATTCCACTTCTGAACTCTACTAATAATAAATCGTAATCAATCATCACCGGACATTTAAATTAAGGAACAACTGTTTTAGTACTCTAAAACTATTCATCTACCGAATGCATACCGGCACTCGCGTTAATTTTCGAAATGCAATATAAGAATATTTATTGATTTTGATTATAATTTGAAACTACGCACACATTCAAAGCTTCTTGGGAGACCAGTATTTTAAAAAAATTTTAAATACCTGCACTGATAATACAGGTATTCTCACAAGTCAAATATGAAACGACTATACTTTTAGATTACGCAATTGGCACTTGGTTAAGATAAATCGTCCTGGCTAATCTTTATCAATCAATCCCCATCTTCACAACGACCTTTTCAACAAAATTATTAAGCATTATACAGGGTGGAACAAAATGTTGTGTCACCACTTCGTCAGCTAAGATTCTCAAACTCGAGATCGGTGAACAACTGCCAAACTGAACTCCAGTTCGTCACTCTTTTTAACTTGATGATCATTTTTCACGATGAAGGATTCATCTGTGATGTACTATTGCCACTTTTTCCATTATAAGAATAAGATTTTTTTAATAAATACTAAAAATTTATAATAAGTATCAACAAGGCCAAGATGGATTTTGCGGGGACATCTTGTTGGGGCGATCCAACAATCTCGAGTTGGAGAATCAACTGGCAAAGTGATGACACAACATTTTGTTCCACCCTGTACAAATATTCGTCATGTCGTCGAATCGTCGAAGATTCATTCAATTTATCTAAATTTCATATTACATTGAATAGTTAACATAATTGTTTCGTCGTCATTGCAATTTGACAACAATCTGCAGCTGTACTAATTTTAATCAACATTTATGTTTTAAATTAACATAATACGACTCACATTTTTTAATTAAAGACTTATAATTTGATGGACTATCATTAATCAAAAATGAAATATCATAAATTGTAGATGGTAGGTTGCGCGCATTAGGTGAATTGAAAACATACATCAATCGCTTTTCTCAAATATACTCCTCTACGTGGATACAGATGGGGATGAAAATAATACTCCACCAGGCATATACGACACGGACGATGCCGATTTTTTTCAAAATTCATACCCTGACGTCCCTGATAAGCAGCAGATGAGCATAGAGGAATTATTAATAACGGAGGTGCAAAAATTTCCTGAACTCTATGACCACCGTATACCCATCGAAGATAGAAGCCGGGTAAAAAAGGATAGCTGTTGGGTCAAAGTGTTCAACAGATTAGGCGGTAATACAAATGATTTAACGGCATAGAAAGTATACAGGTTGATTCAGATTGCGCGCACAGGAATATTTGGTACAGGACTTTTCGTCCTTGATTTTCCTGAAAAATCCGTACCTGAAAAATGGTGCACGCAAACTCAATCGCCCTGTATATTCTTAATCGAGACATATTACAGGCATGATTCCATTGAAAGAATTGCCAAAGAAATGGAAGAACGAACGTGACAAATACGTTAAGGCTAGAAACGACGACAAAAAATACATTCCAAGTGGATCTGCGGCAGACAAAAAAAAACCAAAAAAATACAAACATTACGCGCTCATGACCTTCCTGAACGACGCATTGAATCACAAAGAGTGAGAAATACTGCCACTAGTATTATTCATCTAATGAATTCGTTTCATACTAAATTAATAAGCTTAATAATAATTCTAATTATGATTGTAGTAAAAATAATATAATTCACGCACTCTAATAAATATATTAATGTATGTACGGTTCCAGGACTACATCCAACTTAGACTACGTGCCCGATTTAGAACAAAGAAAAAGAAATGAAATAAATGCATCCCTCGCCCGCCCTCGCTCAAGTACAATAAAACACCTACAACCGAGCACCCCCCCTCCTCAAAAATCAACCCAAAGTACAAACTCCATTTTAATTTTAATTAAATAAATGTGTACATTCGACGTGTGATATTGACAGTAAATATTCAAAGATACACGATTTATAGAGTTTTGTGATCGAGATATATTCAATTTGTTCTTCATGATGACTGTATCACTCGGAGTGGTATAATGTAGGGAAGACATAATCAATCCAGCCTAGTCAAAATATGTGATTTTTGCATGACGTTTCGGCAGTCGTGTACTGCCCTCATCAGATAGGCTGTTTCTGATTCTTGTTAATTTACGACAATCACGGATCTGATTAGTAACAGATCCGATGACCTTATCGGCTAATTCAACGTTTGTATTACCAATTCGTTTCTTTTTTGTAATGTTATAATTTTTCAATAAACAGCCTCTGATGAGGGCAGTACACGACTGCCGAAACATCACGCAAAAATCACATATTTTGATTCGGCTGGATTGATTATGTCTTCCATACATTATATTCAATTTGTTTTTACTTACATTATTCTTTTACTTTCATTCCACCAGTGGATTCGGTTCGATATTATACCTATGTACACACATGCATGATAAAATTGTTGTATAAATCATCATCAATAATTAACTCTTACAAGAATTGAACTGTTTGCATGAAATATAGACTTTGAATTTCAAATTCATTGCATATTTTAGTAAGACATGAATCGACGCTGAATCGACTATTACTAATGAAGAGTATAATTTGTTTCCAACCCTGATCGTCCTGCACTCACCCTCTAGAACTTCAATTATCTCTGTTTCAACGATTGCACCTTATATACAATTCAATTTGAAATATACATATTATAATTAACCGTGATTTTTCATTCAGAAAAAACAAAAACAGATCAATTTGAAGAACTACTCATTGAGACAATCCGTCAACCAGTTGTCATTCCACCCCCACGTACGCCACCGGCGGCTATTGATGGAGTGGATGGTTTCTGCACCACAGTGGCTGCTAGATTGCGTAGGCTGAGTACATACAATCAGGCCCAAGCTGAAATAGAAATACTCCAAGTTCTCTTCCGCTTGGAATTTGGTGCTGATAAACTTTGAAACACTTTTGACTATTTACCCTCCGTGTGAAAACTGGAGCTTCAAGGGACATCCCAATTTCTAAAACAGTTAATGCGTTCTAACAAATTTTGGTAAAATCATTTGAAATTTACAAAGTGTGTAGAAAATAATCCAGAAGTCATTAAAGTGAAATGTTGAACAGATTTTTAAATAAATACTTCAAAATTTGTATAAAAATGTGCAAATAATATGAGTTTTCTTAATTCCAACTATTATCTCAAAAGCACCGTGTTCACACAGAGGGTTAAAAACTATCCAAACAGTAATAACAATAACCATAACTAACAACTTGTAACTTTATTACTTTTTTAAAAGCGGGAAGTTAAAATTGCGATGATGAATATTTTAAACGCAATTTCATTACAAATTAATTTTAATTAAGAATTTAAAAGTATTATGAAATTATATTAATTTTAATTTGCATGTACATACTTAGCCATTCAATTTATGTACGTTACTGTTAACTTTATTTTTTACGCACTGCATTGAATCTTGAAAATAAATTATTGACAAGATGAGAAGGTATTTCTGAACTGGCGTTCTCATTACTGAATTGCTTGATGAGTATTATAAAATTGCGGACAAATCTACAAAATATATTTTCCATAAATTATCCAACATATACGTATTTACAAATTAAAAATTAATGAATATAATTAAATGGAATACGACAAATACTATATTAGATATACAGCAGCCGTGTCTTGATTGGTTTAATGTACGGTTTCAAGGATACTTTTGTTACCCTCGTACTATCTTTAATCAATCGTGTAACAAATATATGCATAAAAGAAAGTCCATAAACTGTGATCTTACAGGTGCCATAAGTAAGGGCACGATAGTTGGTATCCCGGTTCCTCAATACGGTCTCACCCTAGGGAATTTGGACGAATACAGTTGTCTATGCTTACGTTCATACCGACGCCATTGGATAATTGACACTATCAACATTACGACTTGAGACCGTTATTAACTATTTGACGTATTAAAAAATTGAATTGACGAGTTTGGGACGAAAATAAATATCAAACATTATATAATAAAATAAATAAATATCAAATAAATATTTGTTCACAGATAGGTAACATTCATTCATTTGATTTAAGCTCATACGATTAAAAATCGTTGTTTTTCGCTCGTTCCCATTGCCACTCAACGGCACCTTCATTGTTGAAAAATTCGGTTAGTCTGTTTCTGACTGCACTTGCATTGATGCTCAATCCATTGTTTTCCGATTGATTAAGGTCAGTCCTTTCCGCCGAGTCTGGAGATTCAGTAAGTGGACGTAGTAGGCTGGTCGAGTTGGCAGGTGCAGGTACGCAATCCGTGAAATTTTGCAGGCAGTTTCTTGTGTTGCATGATTTTTCCATTTTCATCAGCCAATTATGAAGACATAGGCAAGCTTTAATTATTCCTTCAACCGTTTCAGTCGAGCCGAGTATCGGCTTACGGAATATCCTCCATCTCGCTACCATAATACCGAAGGCATTTTCAATCACTCTACGTGCACGGCTAAGGCGGTAGTTGAAAATGCGCCGTAGAGGATTCAAGCTAGCCCTTGGGTATGGTCGCAACATGTATGTCGTCAGGGAAAAGGCTTCATCCGCTACCATGACATAAGGCAAGGGTTCTCTATCTGTTGAAATTTTTGCCGGCGACGGCAAGGATAGAGTTTGATTTTCAAATGCTTGACCTATACTGGAATTTCTGAAAACTCCACCATCGCTCTGCCTACCTTCGGCACCAATGTCCACGAGTGTGAAGCAATAATTAGCATCACACATTGCCAATAGTATCAGGCTATGATCCCCTTTATAGTTATAAAAAGTGGATCCAGAATGTGGTCTAGCCTGCAAAAATCATGTTGGATAGGAGATAGGAATGATTTATAGGAATCTGGGATATTGTGGGAGAATAATTTATACATAGGATGTTTTATGGAATTTAAAAAAGGTAGACCTTAGAATTGGAAATTTGAATAATTTATTTCATTCGAATTGATATTTGTAAATATCGTTATGTAAAAACATGTGTACAATTAGCACCCATATAGTTGATAAACATAACTGAGTTTCTTACTCTGCGTTATTGTCTATAATAATCACATCATAACTAACGTGAGTGAGCTTTTCTTGATTGTGTTACGCTCATGAATATACAGAGTATCCCATCTCAAGTGTTGAGAATGAGCGGGCATTAATCGAACCGACGCCATGCTCCATCAGCCAATCAATAAGTAGGAGAATTTTGAGAACCATGCTCATTTATGGAATACGCTAAGAAACTCTGTATCTTCTGTTCTTTTATTTCGATCTTCTGAATTATCATCGTTGTTAATTAGCTGACGTGGTGTGGCTTTGTGTCAACTCACGAGGAGAGTATCATACCTCCGGATCACAGATTCAGCTCTTACTTGCGAAGGTGTTCCCTCGGCCCACCCAATACTAATATACAGCAGCAGATGAACATTCGACGGAGGTAACAATATTTTGTTTTTCATCTGATTGACTTTACTTCGCTAGAATATGGTATAACACTACAGATATATGAGTGAGCACGCTGTACAACATACATTACACAGGTACTGGAAGCTCAAAATACATCATTTTTGGGTATCCGCTAGCGAAATTAATGACATGGTTCGAGAATGATGAAATAACAAATCAGAGTAGTCCCAATGGAGCCTCTGAATAGAATCTTACTATCAAATCAAGATCGTTATATAGGTCGAATTAGTTCAACCAGATTTCAGGTCTCCGACGAGTCTGGAGATGGTGCTCTGCCACAGTCAAATAGCTTTCGGTAGCATTTCGTTGGCTCCGAAAAAATCCCTATGTTGACCATAGATCTCCGAACTGCAAGCTTCTTTCTAATGAGGTGACACGAGTAGTAATGGAGTTGAATTTAAAGATTGACTCCCAACTTCTAAAACTGTTGTTTTTTTGTTCTTTTGTTAAATTATTTGATTCAATCTTTTGCTCTTCAATATTGAAAGAATCTAGGTATATTCAGAGACAAATCAGAAAATGAATCTTTAAATTTTACTTTCTCAATACTCTTGTTGCCTAATTTGGAATCAGCTCTGCCAGTTTGAAGGTCTATGGTCAACGCAGGAAGTCCTTTGAATCCAATGACATGAATACCGATGACTATTTCACCGCGGCGGAGAACCATTTGTAAGCTCGTCAGGCTTAAAAGCTGGTTGAAGTACCTGAAACTAGTGTAACGATCTTGATTTGACAGTGAGATTATATCCAGAGGTTCCATTGGGACTGCTCCAATTTTCTTTTTTATCATTTTCATACAATTCCAATAATTTCGTTGACGCGTACCCAGAAATAATGTATTTTGAGCTGTCTGTATTGGTGTAATATGCGTTTTCAAGCATGATTACTCACATATCTGTACTGTTATGTCATTCTAGTAGAACAAAGTCAATGCGCCGGAGAACAAAATATCGTCACCTCCGTATATATTTTGGACCGAGGAAACGCCTCCGTGAGTTTGAGTAGAATTTGTAATCCGGAGGCCTGATACTTTCCTCATCCGGCCCTTCTATTCTCGACACTTGAGATGAGATACTCTGTACGTGTACAGAACTATTGAATCAGATACAAATAATACTTTTATGTTCAATGGAAGACATACATCTCATAAGACAGTACAGTAGATGTACACCCACAAATCTATACACGACTCATTCATTCCTATGAAATACGTGTATCGTATAATGCAGGGTGAGACGTATAAGTTTTATTAGAACACGTAGATATATGTTACCTGAACCACAACGTGTTTCCCATCAATAGCTCCGATACAGTTGGGAAAATTCCATTTGTTGTAGAACTCTTCAGCAATTTCCAACCACTTTTTAGTCGACGGCTGCAATAAAACTTTGTCTTTCAAAATAGTCCATATTGCTTGACAAGTTTCCGCAATGATTCCCGATACCGTGGATTTTCCGATACGGAAAGCGTAGCTTAGTGAAATCATGCTATCACCAGAAGCTAAAAACCTACAAAATTGAGACAAACATTTACTACAGGTATTCATCGAATTTTTCTAGCTGGAGCATCAAACAACCATTAAAGGATAATACGCCATTCAATTATGAAGATAATATACCTGAGTGTCAGTGCCAACCTCATGGCACTCGAAATGGGTTCTCGAACAGCGTGGTCGGATCTTTTTATATACGGACCAACAATTTGTAGAAGCATGTCGAACTGCTCCGGTCGCATTCTCAAATAATTAGTGTATTGCTCAGTATCTGTGAGCCTCATTTCTGCTATGAGCTGGAATGCTCCAAGATTATTGCGTTTCTCTGTTTGAAATATCTCACGCACCCATAATTTTCGAGGATTTCGGCACTCTATTTTTTTGTGTTTTTGTAGATACAAATAATATAGCGCAAGCAGTTTTTTGCGCCTATTATTATAGAAGTTGATATAGCACATTTTTTCGTAATCTGAATATGTATTCATGATTGTACAGTTGTTAAGTTATGGTGTGATTTTTTCAATTTGAGTTATAATATTATTAAATTTTTATACATTTATACATTCGCGAATATCAATTAAAATATAACATAATTAATAAAATTAAATCAGGTCATTATATTTCAAAATATTTTAAAACAATCAAGAATGGTTAGATACCTCAATTGATTTTAGAACAATTAATAATTATTATTTAGTTAGTATCTAATATTATATTTTATTTAAATAAATGAAAATTTATATGTACACTTAACAAGTATTATTTTAGTTGGAAAATAAAATAATATAAGAATGAAAATGGATAGACGATTAAAATGAGTAAAATACAATCTAAGCCTATTCTTCATACATTTATAAACTATTTAGATGATTAAAATATATTAAAATGACTGCATGAGGTTATGGGTGCACTGTACGCGCAAAAGTTTAGCATAGACCGCGCTTTTATTTACAATATTTATTTGATATGATTTAACGGTACAAAAATTTATGAGGATAAAATGATTAGAATACAATTTACTGTTGTTACTTCATGTATACACGATTAAAATGATTCAAATTTGTTATGTAAAATTTGTGGATGCGGCGTGCCTTGCGCGCGCGACAGATTTGAAGAGCCCGCGCTGCCGCGTACAGCGAGCGCGCGCGGAGTCGCGGAGTCGCGGAGTCGCGGAGCGCGGGTCAGCGGAATCCGAATATTTACTCCGCTCCGCGCTCCGCCGCTCGCGCCTCCGCGCCATGTGAATCCACCATTATTCATCAACAAACATATCGATGTTTTGATCAGTTATCTACAACTATTTTCAAAACCTGAATTCTCTGTAGTTGAGTTAAAAATATTATTCATATTGATATTACAAATATATTACCGCATAATCTAGGGCATGACGCTCTGTTTTTTTGTGTTTATCAATTAAAATGCCAGTAGTAATGATTATTCATTACAGGTTAATGATCGTACGTAATCTGTAAAAAAAATTGTAATTTTAACGAAATTCAAGAGCCTCATGCCCTACGTTCCCTTTTTCTAAGTCACGGTTATCAATTTAAGGTGAATTGGTTGTGTTTTCAGAGAGAAACTAGGTTTCGAAAATGCTATGTGACAGACTCGTGTTTCATTTCCCCTTAAAGAAATTAAGAGACAACATTATGTTTTCAATCGAGAAACCAGCTGTACTTCATACCATCGCTCGAGGCGCGACGGGCCAAAATTCAATAAATCAAGGAATCTCTATAAATACTTTCATTGACGAAGATGCCATTGTCAAAACTTTTGAAAAAGCTTAGACTAGAGTGTACAATATTTTTAATACTATAGGGACCTTTAGCGTAACTATTTTCGGATTTTGGGTAACTATTAAAGGAATCAAATGGCGCGGGTACATCCGGTAACAAAAACATGAAATAAAAGCGAAAATAAATTCCTACGACCGAACGGAGTGAATGTGCCCTCTAATATCGATAGGGTGGACTTCTGGGTCAAAGACTAGTTTAAAAAAAAATTGGCGAAAATAAGAAAAAATGGCGCGGGTACATCTGGTACCAAAAACATGAAATAAAAGCGAAAATAAATTCCTACGACCGAACGGAGTGAATGTGCCCTCTAATATCGATAGGCTAGACTTGTGAGTCGAAGACTAGTTTGAAAAAAAATTGGCGAGAATAAGAAAAAATGGCGCGGGTACATCCGGTACCAAAAACATGAAATAAAAGCGAAAATAAATTCCTACGACCGAACGGAGTGAATGTGCCCTCTAATATCGATAGGCTAGACTTGTGAGTCGAAGACTAGTTTGAAAAAAAATTGGCGAGAATAAGAAAAAATGGCGCGGGTACATCCGGTACCAAAAACATGAAATAAAAGCGAAAATAAATTCCTGCGACCGAACGGAGTGAATGTGCCCTCTAATATCGATAGGGTGGACTTCTGAGTCGGAAAATCGTTTCAAAACAAATTGACAAAAATTAAAAAAAATGGCGCGGGTACATCCGGTACCAAAAACATGAAATAAAAGCGAAAATAAATTCCTGCGACCGAACGGAGTGAATGTGCCCTCTAATATCGATAGGGTGGACTTCTGAGTCGGAAAATCGTTTCAAAACAAATTGACAAAAATTAGAAAAAATGGCGCGGGTACATCCGGTACCAAAAACGTGGAATAAAAGCGAAAATAAATTCCTACGACCGAACGGAGTGAATGTGCCCTCTAATATCGATAGGGTGGACTTCTGAGTCGAAGACTAGTTTGAAAAACATTGGCGAGAATACGAAAAAATGGCGCGGGTACATCCGGTACCAAAAACATGAAATAAAAGCGAAAATAAATTCCTGCGACCGAACGGAGTGAATGTGCCCTCTAATATCGATAGGGTGGACTTCTGAGTCGGAGACTAGTTTGAAAAAAAATTGACAAAAATTAGAAAAAATGGCGCGGGTACATCCGGTACCAAAAACGTGGAATAAAAGCGAAAATAAATTCCTACGACCGAACGGAGTGAATGTGCCCTTTCATATCGGTAGGGTGGACTCATGAGTCGCGGACCAGTCCAAAAACAAATTAGCAAAAATCATCAAACGAAAATACTAGTGCATCTTACACAGCTACACTTGTGAGGAGCAAACGTCAACTCCGCAGCATGCATTGGATATTCACGTTCTGTTCCTAGAAACACTTATTTTCAATGCTCAGTCGAAACACATCTTGTTGAGGAACCGAACCGTCCTGATCAGCCTTACGTCAGTATGATGAGATTCCTCCGTCTGGGAGTCCCACAACAAATACAGTGCATGTACTCGTATACCCTGGCTTCTTGTTTGGGACGATTTCCGAGTTAATATCTCCTCCTGGGGATGATTCCATTCTCCTGGATTGTTACAACGCTTCTGTGAAGATGCAAACTTTTCTATGGCAGAACGAAATTCAAATGGACTGTTTTCTCAACCCATCATTCAAATTTATCCCGCAACGTTCAACGATCCACATCAGTTTAATTCTATTGAGTCAGGCTTCTTCTGAACGAGTATTGATGCCATTGCTGCCTAACTTATTCTATCAATATTTACTGCCTATATAATGATTATTCATAATCATCTGCATGCACGTGGGAGAGGTTCTAACGGAAAAAATATATGCACACACAAATGATTCAATCGTGTTCTTTATTATCTGTAATCATGAACCGTATACAGTATGAATTCATGTATACATGAACGTGTATGCTCAACTGTAGGATCATCTGGATAGAAAGTGCGTCGAATCTCCGCAATAGTTTCTTCGTACTACACTTTGAGCACGCGATATTAGTCTTGCGACTGGGTATTATTGCTATCATTCGTAGTTACTGTTCAATATGATCAATAGAACAGCACTGTGTCGCAACTGCAAGATGAGCTATAGCTCATGAGTGTACGTCCGAGATTTCGCACGAAGGGGATATCATCATCATTGCTGTTTTTAAAATAAGTATTTTTCGCACGATAGGATGTGAGCCCGGATATTCACGCGAAGTTGTAAAAATGAATTAAAATTCGTCAATTAGACTCGAAAGGGAATATCGCTGTCGTTCGATGGCAGTGTTGCGGCAAATTCACCCAGAATTACTGTTATGACTGAACGAGCAACTTCAATGGAAAGATCTGTATCTTGTTATCGATGTGCTCCGCGAATATCAGTGCAAACGTCATAATGTGGTCATCAAAGCTGTAACGAAATTCATTCGCGAGTGAAAGCGACTTATTCTGCCCAAGTAACGTTCGTGAATTCTAGTGGATGGCATTCGAGTATTTTCCCTCCGTCCAACTACAGGACGCACCATCTCAGTAGCATAGCTTGAGACGTGTGATCGCCATCCAATCCCCTACCCACTCTTGGTCACAAGCCTATAAGCTACGGAGTGTTTTTGGATACCTACTTGTATCATTATGTGATGCTTGTAGCAAGAAATAAAGTCCATGAACAATTAATCAAAAATGTAAGTGTTGAATAATTTTCTTTAGCAACTTAAATCATCCCTCGCCGCATTATTGCATAGCAAATACTATTCGTTCAGTATTTTACATTTGACTGGACCGTGGGGTAGGAGAGTGATACACTAGACATGTCATCGTTAAGTTTGAAGATTAGAGTCTACATAACTCAGATTGTTCGTTGATAATGCTACATTCGCACAATCAAGTCTTCTCGCCAGATTTAGTTGAAAAGCCTTCCGTACTCTAACCTGCATCTTAGTGATCAGACATGTCACGTGCGCGTCAGATCACACAATTCTCTTGAGACGTGCGAACGAGATTACGCTAATTAGCGATTGGTTGATCTTTTGACGTACGGCAGTATAACAACCGAACTTATGGTCCCCTTATCCGCTATACTCATAAAACAAGTTACCGTCAATCATCGTTATACAGGGTGTCTCAGAACCCGGGGACCACCGGGCACCAGCGGATTCATTGACGAAATCTAAGACGAAATTTATTCTTGCAAATTTTCTGTTAAACCAACCGTATTCGAGTTATAGCCGATTTAAGTCGTCCAATACCGGCGCAGATAGGAGACCGGCACAGGAGCGTCACATCAGAAAAAAATATATGAGTAACAGCCAGCCAAACGGTCGTCGTTTTGTCACTCAGTGGGGTCACGCGCTCGCCGCTCGAGCTATACGGCTTGCGCTAGCGAGCCGAGCCGACAATACGCTCCTGTGCAGGTCTCCCATCTGCGCCGGTATTGGACGACTTGAATCGGCTATAACTCGAATACGGTTGGTTTAAAAGAAAATTTGCAAGAATAATTTTCGTCTTAGATTTCGTCGAGGAATCCGTCGGTGCCCGGTGGTCCTCGGGTTCTGGGACACCCAGTATATGTATACCTCTGTCCGGGCAGTTGAAATCAAACCCTACAGAACTTTTCTCCAAGAATGGAGATGAAATAATAGAATATTTCACACCGGAAAGGGCGTTAAGTTTCAATTATCACATTACTATACATCAACAGGTTTGGAGGTATGAAGATATTCATAATCACATGTGTTTCCGCCAAACATTTACCGACTACGACTAATTTATCTAGTACGGACTTGAAGATCAGCCAGGTAAATATGCTGACAACACGTGTGAAACGATGCTTTTGAATTCCGGCACCTGCGACCATTGTTGAGAAAGATTTGAATTCATTCGATGTCGATGGTATTAAAAATCCAGATCCAGTCGAAAATGCGAGTTGTCAAGACTGATCGATATATACGCGCTCTAAATCCGAGCAACGGATGCTATGTCAAATTTTCGTAGGTCTGAAAAATCGTCAGTCTGATAAGAAATACATCTTGTATTGACTCAGCTATTGCATTCACGCATCATTCGTACATTTTTACCTTTAGGGATTGAGCTCATTTACGCGGTGTCCGTGTTTTATTCAAAATATAGATTTAAACTGTAGCAACACTGAATTTTTTCAACCGAACTATGTCACATTTCATATTTCCATGCACATTGAAGGCACGTATGACGAACACTTTTCAGACTGTAGAACGTCGAAAACCAATTCCCTTTTTGTAGCACCATTCAGTTTATATGTGGAATCTAGGTCTCTTTTCATTTTTGTATGGCCGGATAGTCATATATATTTTGAATATTTATTTTGAGTGGGAGAACGGTCATCACTTAGGACGTCAGGCCTTCAGAATTGAACTTTCGTATGGCACTTCATACCGGTCACTTGCGCCAGGTCGTGCCATTTTTGACAGACAATCCCAAATCGAATGGTTGCGGGATGAAGATAATTTCAGAATATCCAGATGATGTTCTGTTGTCTAATCAGCGAAGGCCAATTATGCTTCATCGTATGTACCCGTAATAACGGCGATGCCAACAAACACATTTCAGCACGTGAAAAAGCCTCCAGCCACGCGGTTGTTTTCTGATACCCTGAAGTTCAAAACTCATCGTTTCTAGAGTATCTCTGTTACACAATCACAGTATACCGATGGAAGCATGATCCATTCAGGAGACTTTCGATGTATCAGTCGAATATTCATAGCACTCCACATTCATAACTTTAGAATTCCCATATATTTTTCGCGCTCAGTACAAAAAATCGACGTTTGATATTATCACTGGCTACAATTGTTTGGGTACGGAGACGATGTCCGTATGTAATCCTACGAATTCACCACAGAAAAGGCGACCATTCGAATATCACGTAGGTGAGTACGGCATGACAGGAGGTGCGGCGATCAAGAGTATTACTTTAACAATATGTAATCTTTAACTGTTTCACATTAATTGAAATAGTTCGAATTCAATCCTAATGCGGTAACATGAACAGTATGTAAATACGTATATGCCGAACAAGACTGAGGGTAAAACAAGTTCCTTAATCTGAAAGGTATGGTGCTGAAGTATTTACGGCACCCTTACGCGCACAAACCCGAGTTAATTGAAGTATACTCTGTCTCAATAGAAGAACAATTGTATCGATGATGGCACAATCATTTGCAGCTATTTCTTAGTTATCCAATAACTTTGTATTTCGGTAACCCGGGCGAGGAGAACAACTTATCCATGTTCTGCAGAAGAATATGGATACGGTCTTGAGGCTGTTTCATTTGTTTATGACAGCATAACGGGAGATATACCTTCGTGATATACATATGTCTTCTTCTTTTTCCTTTGTGGTTATATCGTCTATAGTTGAGGCAAGTACCGGTTCAGTGTTGGCCGGATACGTGATGTATGGGTGGTCCTCACTAGTAGCACTTTCAAGGATAATGCAATGTGATCGAGCAAGGGATATTTCATTGTTTACAACTAGGAAGATGATTTGGCTGAAAAACAACTGAATTTGATCATCATAGTTTATATTCACTTATCACGGTTGACGTTTGCTGGAAATTGCATTTACCCACTGATCTCTAGTGCATTTACATACGTGATCGAATACTGGTTTTAGCACGCACAAGATTTACAGATACATACATACACACTCAGATTCAGGCATATGGAAAATATGACGGTAAATGTTTATTTATTTATTTTTTTTATTATCAACGTATTCGACAACGCGCGTTTCTCAAGTGCTGCTATGTCTTATGAAACACGATGTACAGACGACATAGTTTCGTCGGATTTCAGTCAGAACCATCGGTTCATGAATAATTCGAATTGAAGATATAATATAATTGCAAACAGAACTAACCAGGGACAATAGTATAATTGTGCTATTCATATGTTGGGGTACGATAAATGACCTCAGCCAGTGACGCATTAGGAATAAGATTGTAGCGTCTTCTTCAAATGATTATCGGCTCATTTGGATTGATGACACCTTTCCAAACCTGTTACTCACCAACTGATAAAACAATGTTAGTACCCCCTTTCCGGTATTTATCTTCACCTGAGTTCGCTCCGCCTAACTATAATACTCATAACTTTCGTTGAATAAACCAAACACCCTGCTGAAAAAATTTCTACGCCAAAGTACGCCAAAGTAGAAGTTGTAGAAGATTGTAAAATATCGTCAAAAATTGTAGGCAATATTAGAAAATTGTCGAAAATTGTATAAAATCTTGAAAAATTTTATATTTTTCTGTGAAAAAATACGAAATTGTACAACAATTCATTTAAATTCACGAATTTTCGTGACAAACCATTCCAGTTTATACACCAAAAACATGGAGTTTTCGTTCGTAGATTTTCGTTGAAATTCGTATAAATAAGTACGATTTATTACGAAAAATTTGTGAAATCTACGATTTACAATGAAAAACTGTTCCAGTTAATGAACGAAAAACTTCAGTGCTTTTTGGGTAGACTCTCATAGAAATTCGTCAAAGAATCAAGAATTCTCACAGCGATTCATGAAAATCTACGATTTTTCATCGAAAAAATTCCAGTGTAACGGTGAAAACCATCGGATATATTTTTTTCTGAAATGTCGTAGCAAAATCAAGAATTCTGACGACAATTTGTGAAAATTTACGATTTATTGTCGAAAAATATAAAAGTTTGAGAGTCACAAACATCGGATTCAGTTAGTCGTAGAATTTCGTAAATGATTCAAGAATTATTACAACGATTAATGAAAATCTACGATTCATTGCCGGAAAATATTCAAGTTTGAGAGAGACAAACATCGGATTCAGTCAGTCGTAGAATTTCGTAAATGATTCAAGAATCATTACAACGATTTATGAAAATCTACGATTCATTGCCGGAAAATATTCAAGTTTAGGAGAGACAAACATCAGATTTAGTTAGTCGTAGAATTACGTGAATGAATCAAGAATTATTACAAGGATTCAAGGAATTCTACCATTTATTTCCAAAAAATATTCAAGTTCGAAAGTGGTAATATCGGATTTAGTTAGTTCAAGTTGGAGAGTACTGACAATATATTATCAACATCGGATTCATTTAGTCGTGGGATAATTCCGTAAATGAATCAAGAATTTTTACAACGATTCATGAAAATCTACGATCCATTACTGGATAATAGTCGAGTTTGGGAGTGACATCAAAACAATGTATTTCATTGCTTATAATATAATTTCCCTGTTTCGTTTAAATATATGAATTGGAAACTTGTATGAAAAAGGAGGTGATGTATGTTTGCTGTCATGGAATTAATGGCGTGAAATGGAGTATAATTTCGTCGAGTTCGACAAGTAAAAGTTACAATCATCCACGTTCCGATGGAAGTATATGACGATAGGTTTCTGTGTTCAAAGTTGATTATTTCCTTATATTCTCGATGTCGGTTAACGATTCATTAGTAAACCCTGTTTTTTTTTCTGTTTTTTTTTTTTATTTTTCATTTTTAGGGAGTACTCAAATTTTGTGCCATGCATTTATGCAGAATCATGTGAATAACGAACTATATCTGTTGTTCTGGGTGATATATCTGGTAAAACTAACTTCGACGATAAACTACGATTCATATAGTAATATATTTAAAAAATCATTGTATTTCGTAGCTTGTTTCGTAGAAAACTACAAATTTTAACGACTAATCATAAAAATCTATTATTCTCTTCGAATGAACATGGAAAAGAACAACTAAGAAAATATGAATCAATTCTCGCGAATCATTGTAGAAATTATCACGAGTTGATACGAATAACCAGACAATATTTTCTTTCGGTAAGTCGACATTAGGATTTCGCAAATCGTCGTGTTGACATACTACAAATATCTCCCGCTGAATTACAAGAAATATTGTAACGGAACGAAATCAACCACCCGGCGACATCTGACAAGACAAGACACAAACACGAAATCCGAATCATTAGCAAGGACCGAGGCTATATAAAGACGTACGACAAGACTCTCGCGATCATTCTTTTCTTCAATAACCTGCGACGTACCACGTTCCAAACCTCCTAAACCCCAATCGATTATAGCATTGCGCCAGACATCGATTGATCCTCTGAGCATAGCCCAGGCTCACTAATTGTGTTCCACATACCTTTTTCACCCATCAACTTCTAAAAAAGGAAAGAACACCCAGATTAAGCGTAGAACAATTGAAATAATTAATAATCTTGAGCAAGCCCAGCTCCGTAGGGACACAGCTACGCCGGTTGTTTCAACTGTTCACACACTTAACTTGAATTCACACTTAGCGTCACTTTTCCACACACGTAGCTTCACTTCAACAACTTAGCGTCAATAAATAATAAAGTAGAATCAAGTAAAATCACCAGTGTCACGAAAAAAAAAAAGAAGGAAAGTCTCCTGCTAGCCGTTAGGAATCGAACCACACAGCTAGTTTAGTCTAACAAGGATTAGGAGTAGAAACACACACACGCGCACACAAACACGCACACACACACGCACACGCACCTTGTCACTCTCACTCGCACTCATTCGCTCATCTCTCTCACCATCGCAGGTATCCAATGATGATCAAAGGTTGCCTCGTTGACTACGAACGCACTAGTGTCTGAGGAGATCCAGTACAAACAACTTCGCCTAGGGTCCAGTACATGAATCATACAAACACTAACACATAAATCAACAAAAAAAAAAAGAAAAAAAAAAAACGTTTCAATATATTCTTGGCTCAATAGTGACACAAATTCATTGTCAGTGGAGTTTTACAAAAAATACGAGTTGCAAATTCAACGAATAGTTTAAACTTGTTTAATCACAGAATTTCAGCACGTATTCACAATTGAGTGTAGCTTTGAATTCATCATTCACTGAATGAAACTAGTTCACTTTTTGAAAACCCACCTCCAAGTTTCCCTTGAAATTCGGTCACAAATCTTTCCGTTCGGCGATTATGTTATGCATACTAAAAGCGCACACAACTATTATCGCAGAGGAATGGGACCGGACGAATACTACACGTGGAAGATCAAGTAAGTTGAGCAACTTCGAGCGCGACCAGAATTTGGATGGGTGACCGCTACTGAGGTATTTCCAAAATGCTAATTGAGAACGATCTATCTTTTTTTTGTTATCATTCTCTCCATAAGGATTTCCCTGCTTGTGCGACTTCACTAAAATATAGATTTGCTGATTTTTTAATTTGTTAGTTTCGAATAATAAATCACCGTCAAAACTATTACGAAGAAGTATTCAATTGCACGAAAATCTACAAGTAAAATTACGATATTTTACGAAACATTCTACGTATTAACTACGAATTTTTATGAAAATTTATACGCCGAAACTACAACGTTGTTCCAATTTCTGTACAAAATCGTAGAATTCGTCGTAAAAATTAGCGTAGTTTAGCGTAGTATTTTTTTTCACCAGGGACGTAGGGTATGCGCGGATTTGAACCGTACCTCGATGTCATACTCTCTGCATATACGGCGGATCTTCTCCCCAGTCCCAGCTACATAGGGAATCGTCATGGCAAACCTTGGGGTGTTGGCGTTCAACGACTTTTCTGCTTCTATTCCTCGTGTGCCGATAGTTTGGTGCTGCGCTTTCTGCTGCGCTTTTCGAATGGTCTCATCTGGATAGCCGTTGTTCCGCAGGGTGTTCCGCACTTTCTCAAGTTCGTCTCTCAGACCCTCTGGCGTTGTACTGATCTGAAACGCCCGATTCATAAGGCAATATCGGCACACGAGGAATAGAAGCAGAAAAGTCGTTGAACGCCAACACCCCAAGGTTTGCCATGACGATTCCCTATGTAGCTGGGACTGGGGAGAAGATCCGCCGTATATGCAGAGAGTATGACATCGAGGTACGGTTCAAATCCGCGCATACCCTACGTGGGCTGTTAACGAAAACCAAGCCCGGAAATGCTACTCAAGAGAGCGAGGAGTGTGTATACGGAATTCCGTGTCAGTGTGGGGACATGTACATCGGCGAAACTGGTAGACCTTTAAACATCCGTATCCAGAAACATCGAAAAAACGTGAAAATGTGCGAACGTTCAAAATCAAGATTGGCCGATCACGCCTCGGAGAATGAACACCACTTCCAATGGAATAATGCCCAGATATTGTTGAAAGAATCCGTACCTATCAAGCGGAAATTAAAGGAATCAGCCTGCATAGCAGTTACATCGAATGCTGTAAGTCAACCCAGCACAGAGCTCAATAAACTATGGTTGCCTCTTTACAGGGACGAAGTGAGGGACGCCATGAGTAGGTCGAGGCGGCGCCACCAGTCATAGATGTCGCCACCGGCAATCAATCTATATATACCGGTCAGAACACGGAATTTGATCACTCGGTTTTGGGAAGTCGCCAGACCACCATCCTGAGGACGGGGGCAGATACCAGCGCCCGAAACGTCGAGATGAAGAAGCATCGAAGCAGTGGACACAGTCCAAGTAACCCCCTGGAGGAAGGGGGGGAAGTGGGTGGGTGGCCCCCCCCCCTTCCCTCCAACCCCCATCCTACCTCTAGAAATAATGATTCATCACCGCTGCTAATAACTTTCAGTCAACAACCAATTCCAAGTTAATTCGCATCAGAAATAGATTTCGATTAAAAATCCGAGCATCAACTAAATCAGTGTAAGATAGATTTGACGTGTTTACATCGTAGGAATTACTGTTTTCAAGCTTTGTCCGAAAAAAACCTAAAAATAACTAGATGCGGGAGTTATTTCACTAAGGATTGCTGCTGAAACATTTTCATCTGTCACACCAGATTTTTGAAACGAAAAAGATGATAAGAAAATCAATAAATCGATTGACTAATAGAAAGAAAAAAAACTTCCGCGAAAAATCTAAAAAAATTTATCGAAAAATCCGGTGTGACGTATATGAAAATATCTCGGCAACCATCCATGGTGAAATAACTGCCGCTTCTGATTTTATAGACGTTTTTTTTTCTGAAAACATTGAATACAGTGCGACGGAAAGATTTCCCTACTTCGGCTATAAGCTTGAAGATTTTCATACCTAAAACACGATGTTGCATAATTTTTTTTGTTTTTTGAATTTCAAATTGCATCGATCAATATGTATGACCGTTTTGAAAAATTCTGGAAAAATTGAATCAAGACCAAAAAATCTGGAAGAAAGTGCGTGGCTCTCAAGGTGAGAACAACCGTATAAAAAATCACGGGCCTAATACGAGAGGTCAAGGTCAGACCCAGGTCGAAGTGGTGTGCAATGCCCCATACGTATAACTAGAATATATCAACTGAATTCCTACGATGGAAAAACATCAAATCTATCTTACACTGATTTAGTTGATGCTCGGTTTTTCAATCAAAATCGGTTTCTGATGCGAATTAACTTGGAATTGGTAAATTTGTACACAATTCCAAAATTTGAAAAAAAGTGTTGATTTTTTAAGTATTTGAAATCAAAGGGCTTCAAGCGGAACAGATTTCCCGCGTCGAATCATTACGATCTGTAGAGCCGTTCAGAAGATATACACTATCGAAATTCTCGAATTAGCAATTTCAAAAATTCATAATTTTTGAAAAACTCGATTCGCAGGCAAACGGCTTCAGGGTTTTGTTTTGGAGACTCAGACGAACATGAAAAAAATGATTTCGAACAAATCTGGGTTGGGTCACCCAAAGACTTTCCTTGTTAGGTCAAATGAATAATTACCTCCATTCTTTCCTGCTCCTCGCTTCCCCGCCTTTCGCTCGCTCGTTTCTCTCCTCTCCACCCGGGTCACGTCAGCTTTCTATCCTTCTCCGTCTCTTCTTGTTTTCGTCGTTTCTTGTCCTCCGTTGTTTTGTCAAACTTCTCTCGCTCCTTCTCTTTTCCTCTCTCCGACTCTTCTTCATTTTGCTGCTCTCTCTCCTTCTCTTTTCCCACGTCGTCTATCTTTTGCTCCCGTTTCTCATTTTTCTCCTTCTCTTTTTGTAACTCGTATGTCTTCTGCTTCTCTCTCTCTTTTCTCCTTCGCTTTTTGTAGTTCTTCTCTCTTTGCCTTCTCTTTCTCTGGCTTCACCTCCTGCTTCTGGTTTTCCACCTCCTGTCGCTCCTTCTCCACCTCCTGTCGCTTACTCTCCACCTCCGCCTTCCTTCTAACGAGCTCTTGGAGCTGCCGCGCGACGAGCTCTTGCGCTGCCTTCAGCTTCGTCAATCTGACCTGGATCTCTTCAGCGGACATTTCCTGATTGAGACAAACGTACATCGCATGATAAAACTACAGTCGATCCGGAGTCTATGCAGTGGATCTTCGTTCGTAATTTTTAGATTGCGCTGCAGATAAACACCCCCACCCCCAACCCCCGCCTTTGCGGCATCTATTTTGCAGTTGGCTGTCAGTTGTCCACCATACAGACAAATCACTAATCTAATCAACGAGAATGTTACGTCTGAAATTATGCAATCAATAAGCAATAAATTGAGACTTCACAAAGTTAGCTATAAGATCATGAAGTGATGTTAGTACTCACCGCACATCTTCGAAGAATGTACGAACGAGGTTTCGCGAGAGTCGAAAGATGAAAATGACATACATATGTACTTACGACGTCGGACGTTCCGAAACAACTGAGACCCTCTAACAGAAATCACTGATGTATAGAAAGTTACATACAGCTGCATTCGTTTATGCAGTAACTGCAGCAGATCTGCTCTGCTAATCCAATCGGATCGAAGAGAGTGAAAATGACCAATGAGAGCATGCAGCTGCTGTTCTAGCTGCATAAACGAACGTACCCTATGTTTCGAATATGCTGATGAGCTAAGGCCTCCGCCGATAGCGCCACCTACGGATGCGCGCGTACGGAAATCCGGGCCCGACGGAGTCGTTGCCAGGGTTGGGCGAACAACTCTCATCTTACCGCGAAACTATCCTTTGAGAAATCCAGTTGCGACGGACCTGGTCCCGAACCGTTGACATACCCAAGGTCTCGATGCACCGGTGTAGCGATAAAATTGCAGGATAACGAAGTGTTATACAATATCGCATGCCCGATGATTAGCCTCAGGCCAAATTGAGTAACTCGGACTACCGTGATGAAAAAGAAATGCCGATCAGCTGCAAGACTTGCTCGTCGGACATTGGTGTGCTATAGACGTAATCAGTGCATGAAATGGGGGGAGCACTCCGCTGGTGCCAGCGGTTCATTCGCACGTATTACGTCAAAATGGATAAATTGGGTCACTCTGTCGCGTGAGTTTGTCGTTGTTCGTCAACGAACAGTCGATGAATGTAGATTGTACTTCGTGACCTAGAAGAAGAGGCTCAAATTCAATTTTTCCAAAGCTAATCGGAGTGAGATAGAATACCCAAAACATGTCTCATTGATGCAGTGGCTATCGTATAATACTTCGTAGAAGCATATTCAATGCATAGTGTGAAGTGTGAGGTGGGACTCTACGCGAACGTCGGGACCACGAGTTCCGCCGAGCCGAGCCGAGCAAACCCGAACTCGCGCTGAGAGAGGCAGTGCGGAGCCGACCGCGGGGCAGAGCGTATCCATATGGATCCCTATATTTGCATCACTTACTTTGGCTGTGAAACTCTAATATTGAACTCAATCGTTCGAGACACTCGAATGTCGTGGTACATACGAGACGTGTGATCAGAGTCATTTTTTGTACAAAGTTCGTCATCTCATTATTTTTTCATCACTCTAACCTCATAAATCGCAACTTCGTCGCGATTTCTCGACTTTCGTAATGAAAAAACACTGATCATCACTCATACGTAAAGGGTCTTTGGCAAAGCTTGTTACAGCACTCGCCTTCGACTCGTTCCGTAAGCCTCTCGTTTCGCCAAAGGCCTTTCCGTAGTCGTACGGAACTGTACTATTTACCCGTTTCACGTTCGGTGCTTGCTGTAAACGGCGAATGCCATTTTTTGTTCTTGTTTACGAGAAAAATGCCGCGGAAACGATGAAGAAAAATACAAGTCAAAGAAAGGGTAATGTAGCAAGCTGAAATGTACTATTTACCCGTTTCACGTTCGGTGCTTGCTGTAAACGGCGAATGCCATTTTTTGTTTTTGTTTACGAGAAAAATACCGCGGAAACGATGAAGAAAAATACAAGTCAAAGAAAGGGTAATGTAGCAAGCTGCAGTAATTGTACTTGATAATCTCAATATTGATCGGAAAATTGTCTTAGCGTGAGAACAATCGTGTAAAAACTGCCGGCTCTTCAACTCACATCCAAGAGATCGAATCTATTATTTGAGATGCTATAGCACGAGAAAATTAACGTTCTGCTCCTCAGTTTCAAATGATCCTGTAAAAATACAGCAGGTCGGAGGAGGAGGTGGGCGTTCGATACTATTCCTCTTTCTCGCTCTACCTGCCATCGTCGTCTCAGGCACGCTGGAGCTTTCGCTCGACAGAGCTAGTTGGACAGAGAGACCTACGGTACGCTTCAGCCTTGTACTCTCCCCATCCGACGACTACGGGGCACGTGCCAACTACGTCGCGTTGGGACCTGAAACTGTTCCGTTTCGCTCGCTCGTACGTAGCCACACACAGCGCTGTGACGGGTGGTCGAAGCCGGAAGCCTCGAGGCAACCTGTGAGCCAACGTAGGCAAAGAAAGATCCAAAGTAGCCGCCACAAACTGTTGCGTGCATTGGAACTGACAGGTTGGATGAAAATTCATAGTTTGTATAATGACATGTCCACGCCCTCCAGGTGAAAAGTCGTAACTCGAAAAAGTCAGATTGTACGATCGCATCTCGTGCAACTAAAAATCAGTGATATGAACTGCAAACTATGTAAGTGGTTTCGGAGATGTCTGAAAAAATAGTAACAAGGGGTGAAAATGGGCAATTTCCAGCAAGGGTCAGATAAGGGTGCACAGTAGGGTGGGCCAAAAAAAATTAATAATTTTTTTTTATTTTGGTACCATGAAAATGTTGTTCAAGATGACGAAAAATAAATACTGTAAAAGTTTGAGCTCTTAATATTAATATTTAGAGGTGGCGCTTCGCGATTTTAGATTTCCCATTTAAATAACACGGGGAATTTTTTTTTTTTTATTCGGAATTTTATTCCGTTCTAACGAATCGGTGTATTGTGAAAATCAATACATGTTCTTGTAGGAAATTGAACGATCTTCAAAATAGGTCTGACATGATTTTTCGCTAAGTCGACTCGTTTGAAAGTTATTCAATGTTAAAGTTCAACCTCAAACGATATATGATGACTTTCACCATTTTTTACATTTTATCACGAAATAATGGCTCATAAAAATGAAACACCAAATATTCCGTGAAGTTCATCAAGTGTTCTGTGGTAGAACATTGAAATTTCTACGAAATACCAATAATCCTAAGGATAATCGATTTTTTTCTTTTGAATTTATGGAGAAAAACCTGTGTCAATTTTGTACGATTCAAATAAGAAACGTTGAAAAGGTATTCAAATGTTGTTGGGAGTATTGACAGGATTTTTAATTTTATTGTGTCGAATCATTTCCAATTCGTTATTTAAAATCATGTTATAACCGTTTTGATTTTCTACATGTTGATTTTAAGGTTATTGGTTCAATAAAATGACACTATTCGTGAATAGACAAGAAGTAATACCTAATTCTTATATCTGGGTTGCGATTCTGTAACTTTTTCGCTAACTCGCTAACTCGCTAACTGAGACGAGACCGTTGGTTGGCTGAGAAAGCCGACCGACCGTCCAATCAGAGGCCGTTTCAGGCCGACGAAGCGTGATTTAAAGGGACTCTAGCGCCGTGTATACGGTGGCGCTACGGGCTTTGCCCGGCCGCTAGTCGCAGATGTTCATGCTCTCTAACTTTGTTTATGTGAGACCTCGTGTAGTTTGGTTTCTATTCAATTATTTTGGAGTATAGTGAAGTTTCCGGTTCTAGTTTTTCAACTATAACTCTTCAATTATTAAAAATTTTTGCTATTACTTGAAAATGAGCTACAAACATATCTTTTTGATTGGTACCACTAACCCGGAAGTTTTTGGCCGTAAATTACCTACCGTTAAAGAGGTAATGTCAGTGTTTTTCCATCACCATACTTTATTGAACGAGACAATTAATCAAAGTGCAATGAATACCATAATTAAAGTTGAAAAACAATGGCTTGCTGCGGGAATATCTACTTGTGGGAGAAAAAACTCTTTGAAAAAGTTGCGAAGTTTATTTTCCAAGTGGCAAAGTTTACGAAAAAGTCGAAATAAGAAAAAAACATCTGCCCAAATGAAAAATCAGTCTTTTTTTCAAAAAAAGTTGAGTGAACTTTTTGATATTACAAATCAGAAGAGCCTTAAATCAATGGATCATCGAAAAACGATGTTTCTAGAAGGGCAAAAAGGCTCGAATCGAAGAGGAATTCTTAGTTTGGAATCTCAATCAAAGTCTGACGAAGATTTGGTGGTACTTGATGAAATGAGTAAGTATTACGTTTCATTAAATAACGTTTCAATGAATACTGAAGAATCCTATCGTATAATTCACTAATTCACTGTCATTAATTGTTAATGTAATGTAATAATTAGTTTTTTCTTTAATTGGAAAATATTACAGCTATACTTTTTTCGAACAACTATCATTAGACTAATCCTATTTTTTTTTGTTATTTCCACTCAAATTGTAGGTCAGTCAGTAAACGATGAGATCTCGATACCTAGACAAGAATCTGTCATAATAACATCTCAGTCATCAGCAAATCTAACTTCAAAAACAATCTCAGACTTCGAAAATGAATTAACACCAGATATGACTTCCAAAATTAACTTGATGACACCAGAATTAGTCGCTGCGTTGGATCGAGCTAACGTTTCTAGTAGAAATGCCACTTACATTCTTGCTGCGACTTTAAAAAGTGTTGGATTTGATCTAAATAGTGTAAATATCAGTTATAAAACAATTCAACGAAGTCGTATAGCTTTACGTAAAGAGATAGTCGAAGGGTTGAAGAATGAGTTGAAGTTTGAAGATAATTATATTGTGCACTGGGATGGAAAAATACTGACAGATATTACTGGAACCGATTCTGTAGACAGACTCCCAATTGTTTTGACATCATGTGGTGCTGAACAATTGTTGGGTGTACCGAAGCTGAAGGCAGGAAGTGCCAATGATCAAGCAGTTGCTATCCTAGAAACTTTGAAGCAGTGGGGCGTTAGTTCACATGTGAAAGGGATGTGTTTTGATACAGCAGCTGTTAATACAGGTTAGTTTTGAATGTTATAGCTATAAGCTATTAATCCGAATCATTTATGTTTTTTTTTTTTTGTTTTTTTTACGTAAAACTTCTTTAGGCGCAAAATTATTAACTTATGGGAAATAAATTCATCAACGAATAAGTAAATAGTCATTATCCAATTACTCATTAATAATCGATTTCAAATCATTAATTAATAATAATACCTATGATATTTTTAATAAGTTAAGTTCAACCTTTTCGGTAATATGTGTCACAGACGTCAAAGAAGTTTTACTCCAATCGCGCGCGAAGGATACACGCACACAATTTTTTTTGTTTCATTTATTTTCTAGGAATTCATCGTGGTACTTGTGCTCAAATAGAAAAAGCTTTAAATCGAGAACTGATATATTTACCATGTCGACATCACATCTTTGAAGTCGTTTTGAAAGGTGTGTTTGAGGTATATTGGCCGACTTCATCAGGTCCAAACGTTCAGTTTTTCTCTAGATTTAAAAATAAATGGGATGAGCTCGATAAATCCAAGTTCAAGGCTGGGATGGACGATAGCATCGTAAGTGGAGTGTTGTCTGATAGCAAAGAAGTGTTACTTATTTTGATCGAAGATAATTTACAGGTATGTAATCATAAATACGGCCAAATAAAAATTATACACGCAATATGTTATTGATGAAGTTGTCAGGTTTTTCTAACTTCATTGAATAATTTGAATGAATTTTTTTGTATTCTTGACAGGTGCGTCAACCGAGAGACGATTATAAAGAGCTTTTAGAGCTATCATTAATTTTTTTGGGAGAAACGCCGAAAAATGACTTTTCATTTAAATATCCGGGCCCAGTTCATCATGCTCGTTGGATGGCAAAAGCTATCTATTCTCTGAAAATATTTCTTTTTAGAGAAGTATTTAAACTAACGGCGCGAGAAATCAACAGCTTACGACAAATATGTATTTTTCTTATAAAAATATATCTGAAAGCTTGGTTCACTGCTCCATCTGCAATTCTGGCTCCATGCAGTGATTTGATCTTCATGCAAGAATTAATTAAGTACGAAAGTATAAACAGTTCCATATCGAAAGCAGCTTGTTTGAAGATGGTGAATCATCTCTGGTATTTAAGTGAGCAATTAGCAATTATGTCTCTCTATGACGATAATGTGCCTCTGACTGTCAAACAGAAAATGATTCAAGCTCTAAAAAAAAAAGGAAGCACTGATTCAAAACAGAAGAAATTTGAGATTCAGCCAGAAAATTTGGATGTATTGTTATCAAAAGATATGAGTGATTTTATTTCAACAAAGTCGTTGACTACATTAGAAATATTTGATTTACCCATTGACTTTCTCGATGAAAATGTAGAATCTTGGACACAGCATGAAAGCTATCAAGAGAACCTGGCATTTTTCAAACGTCTTAGCGTTGTTAACGATGTAGCAGAAAGAGGAGTTGCATTAATAGAGGAGTACAACAAATGTCTCACTAAAAATGAAGAGCAGTTGCAATATTTATTGCAAGTGGTCAAGAATCACCGTCAAAAATATCCTAACTGTAATAAAAGGAATTTGACGAAATTCTAAAGTAGTGCACAAAGTGCAAATTATAAAATAAAATAAAATATGGTATTTTGATTAAACATGGCTTTTATTATCTTACATTACATAATAATGAAGTGTCAATAAGACATTTAAGTGAAATAATTATGATTTTCTAGTATTTTTTAAGGAATAATTAATTTTTTTAAGTCATTCCTCAGGTGAAACGGAATTTCGAGTGTCACTCAAAGTCAAGTATAGAAAAAAATCGATTAGGATTATTGGTATTTCGTAGAAATTTCAATGTTCTACCACAGAACACTTGATGAACTTCACGGAATATTTGGTGTTTCATTTTTATGAGCCATTATTTCGTGATAAAATGTAAAAAATGGTGAAAGTCATCATATATCGTTTGAGGTTGAACTTTAACCTTGAATAACTTTCAAACGAGTCGACTTAGCGAAAAATCATGTCAGACCTTTTTTGAAGATCGTTCAATTTCCTACAAGAACATGTATTGATTTTCACAATACACCGATTCGTTAGAACGGAATAAAATTCCGAATAAAAAAAAAAAAATTCCCCGTGTTATTTAAATGGGAAATCTAAAATCGCGAAGCGCCACCTCTAAATATTAATATTAAGAGCTCAAACTTTTACAGTATTTATTTTTCGTCATCTTGAACAACATTTTCATGGTACCAAAGAAAAAAAAAATTATTAATTTTTTTTGGCCCACCCTAGTGCACAGGTCTAACCAGGAGTCGACCAGACCGCCGGATAACAGATCTGGCCCAAACTTTGAGGGATATTTTTTGTACCTAAATATAAAGCATGTAAGTTTTTGTATGTGATGACTCTATCGTCCGTTGACTTACTATACAACCATGTGAATTTAGCAGACGAGACGGACCAAAGTTGCACATAATATACAACTGTATCTTATCCGGAGAACGATTCTTCCTCTTGATAAAGTTATCAAGAGCGTACATTACATACAGTGGCATATTGTATGCAACTTTGGTCCGTGTCGTCTGCTAAATTCACATGGTTGTATAAAGCATGTAACATATAACTCTCCAGAATGGACCTTCGTTCTCATGGCGCGCCCTGCTTGATAGTGATATCCAGCGGCAGATGAATATTTTAAGCAGGTAACAAAGTACCATCATCTCCATACTTGGTTCTTCTTCATCGAATTGAGTTAGAATCTGGTCATTATTGTCAAATCATGATCATTATACTAGTTGGGGGCAGTTCAATCAGATTCTAAGCTTTCATCGAGCTTGTAAATGGTCCTCCGCCACAGCGGAATAGCCTTCGGAGCTCATGTCATTGGCTTTCGAAGAATCCCTCCACAATGTATTTGGAAATTAGAACAGCCATTCGCATCGAGAATTAGAAAATGTTTTACATCGTATGGCGGCGTAATACACGTTCAGCAGACATTCAGGGACAATCGTGAATTCAAAACGCTCCAATTTCGAAATAAAATGGATTTTTGCAGCATGGGCTCAGTGACGATGTGATCTGAAGTACTTACAGGTTGGACTGTGAGCTGGCGAGTGACATAATTGTGGCGGTCCATTCGCCCCCTGCCCTTTACGCAACAATTCGGGGTGTTCGGCGTTCCTCGGCTGTCCAAATGTTGCATCTACGGATAGGCCACGACTGAAGGCAGTACCACCCTCGACTGGGCCAAACCAGCCTCACGTGCGCTTTCGAAGACCGCGTTGACGCATTGTCCCCGCACTGGCCACCGACCAGCTGCATCATTTTCCTGAAGAACCGTTCTCGAAGGGAGGCCAATTATCCGGAAGTAAATGAACCAGATAATCGCGCCGGGCTAATTGTTTGGGAACAATCTCAACATCCGCAACAACGATAGATCAATGACGAACATGAAAACGATGATATACCTAATGAGAAAACAAATTCACGGAATTATATAATTACTGATAATCGGTGTGATTAGAAGTGACAATAATAGCTTGAGGAAACCAGTCTTCATCTACGGAATATCACGATTCTATCATTTTGACGAATGCTAGATATAGAAATACTGATGAATACTAGAATACTAAATAGAAAAAGCGTAGATTGCATCATTTGAATACTGCACGCGGTAGCGACATTCACAAAATTGTATGCTGATGATAAAAAATGAAATTGCAGCACTCACAGAGATACGAATGGACTCTTGGAGTCGTCTTCATTGTACTCAAATTCCGAGCCTAGGACGATGCTGGCCACTCTACGATGGAAAAGTCCTCCGCAGGTCACGATTTCAGTTGCGAAAAGGTTCCCTGCTTGCCAATAGTTGACCGGAGAACATTTGAGTTTTAGCAAATTATTATCCAATATAATGTTTGCTCAATATTTGGGTAAAACAATCAGAAAGAAACGAGAAATGGTTATTCGAATTGCTAATCGTTTTAGTCAAATTTCAGACGGGACGAGGGAACAAGATGAAATCTTCGAAGATGAAATCATGGGACCCCGAAGGACTGTTCCATGGCAGAGTCTTCACTGTCACCGAATGCTCAAGAGCTGACGAAGATAATAAAGTAGCTGCTTACACCAAGCGCACGTGATAATCGCGACCTCGCCACATATATGACACTGTAATGTCGAATCCACTGCGTAGCAAAATTCTGTAGGAGTTTGAAAACGGGAAGGTCTAGTAGCCACGTATCCCCTCTTGTGCCATGAATATTTGAATAAGTCATTGAAGCGTGGGGATGAAAATTGATTATGCGTGAGCGATTGCAGTTTGAGAATATTGTCCCGTAAATGAAGATTGTTATCGGCATTTTCGAGTAATCGTGTTTTCGGTTAATCGATTAATCGCACAGCCCTAGTCGAAACATAGTTTCTTGTACCCTGGGCCCCAATACTCCACCAGCTTCCTTAAGCACTACAAGAAGTGAAGACAGTAGCTTTCCATCGGCCGATATGGTGGGTTGTACACATGTAACTGTGGGTCGTAAAAGATACCGATTGTACCACAGTTTCAACTTTCTTTTGTCCAACGGGAGCTAACATTCGCCCAGAATGTATTTCCAAAATAAATCCACTTTGATCCGAGTTGAACACATTTTGTGGTCCATATTGTGCGATAAGTGGCTTTACTTCATTTACGAAATCCTCGCAGCTGGTCGATGCTGGTCCTCGGTACGTGCTTTGTTATCTTGCGTGAAACGATTCTATGAGCTCCTTCAAATCTTGTGAACCCGTAGAGTCCCGTGACTTTTTTTTGTTTTGTAATTTCCGCGAGAGAGAGCCGCATTATATGATAAAACTTGGAGCCAAAAAAATTTTGGGGAACGAACTCAAAATCACGTTTTTCGCGTTTGTTGAACCGAAAACTCAAAATGGACTTTGTCCCGCGGCGCCATCGAAAAGTACGTGAAATTACAAAACTTTTGACCTGCTTGACTTTTAGGCGCAGACATGTAGTTTCGGAGCTACAGCGATTTGACAAAACAATCGAAAATTTTGGATCCGGTGTTACTCGCGACCCGTATAAGGTAGAATTTTCATGATTTAGAGGAATTTTTTTCCCAACCCATTACTCAATTATGTACCCCCTTAGACTTAGCGGGATCATTTTTGGTCGATGGTTATTTTTTATTTTCGTCAAATTTAGTTGCGCTCCAACGATGCAAACTTCAATGTCATGATAAAAACCTAACATGTGTGATTCGGTCGTTACTCGTAGGCACCCATAATACAGATGTGTATAGAATTGGAAAATGATTCTAACTCCCAAAAGAACAATGTCATCCAAGTAAGGTGTGATTGTACGCTATTTCGAACACTGGATTCATTCAACATCATCGTAACTCACTCATAAAGTCCCAGGGAGAAGGGCGTGCCTCTAACAAGGAACCTCCGCCACGTGTCCGCCTCCGATTTTGATCAAACTTGGTAGGAATGTTAAGTACCCTAAAATAATCGACACGTATTTTTTTATATCGGCCCAATTTCACTTTACGGGGGTGAACCACCCCCCCGAATGCTATTTTCGGCAACTTTTGTGCATAAAGGGTACCCCTGGTTAAGAGAGGCCAAATGCCCCTGTCTCGGGAATTTCGAACTATCCGTTCAAAAACGTTTCTTAGGTCGTGGAAATATGTGCCCAGTGGTTAATAATTATATAACCCCCGTCCCCCCTCCGGGGGGGTCAAAAATGGCCTTTTGTGCATTTTATTTTCTATCTCAAGACTCAATGCACGGATCCTTTCATAAAAAATCATGGATACCTATGACTATGAGACCTTTCATGTGAATCAACTTGGGCGCGAGGGACCGCTCCCAAGATTCCGAAAAAAATTCATCAAAGTTGAAAAGCGCTATATTTCAAAATCGAACCGATGTAACAAAAACTTTTTCTCCGTCATTTTATTACTTTAGGTGTATATTATTCCCACGAATTATTTCAGATTTTTTCGAGTGGTGCGTCACGTCGAAAATAACGATTTTCGCATTTTTTTTGCCATTTTTGATTATTTTTTACCACGTCTCGAGAAAAAGTTGTCTGAATAGCCATGGCGTATGCAGGCTCCCCTTTCAAAGGTCAGTGTACCTGATACCCAGCCTCGCCCCATGTGTATGCGAGCTTTGAGCTGGCGAAATGTCCTATTTTGGGGCTAAAAATGATGTATCGTAACTATTTTGTTTCTTTTTTTAATTGTTTAGTTTATTCACAAGTCAGATTCTGTGATTGATTGATAATTCTAGTGATAATCATGATATTACTATACATGGGGCTGTCCACCTCAACACGACACACCTCCAGACCTCACCATCTCCGATTCGATCCATTTTTTTTATGTTCTTTTCCTAGCTCTGAAACACACTGCTGAATTTTTTTGGCCAACCCTTTTTGAATAATGAATTTTTTTGAGCTCAAAATTTGCCAAAATTTGCACCATTTTGAAAATTCTGAAAAAATTCACAAAAATCCTTTTGATGATGTAGAACAACCTTCCACTTTCAGAAACGTGGGCGGAAGTTTCCTTATATATTTTTTCGATTATTCAATTGTTTTATTCGACAAAACGCGTTACCGAGGACTCCTAGTATTCCAATTTCGGAAACTCCATCAATATAAATCGTATTTGCGATTTATATTGATGGAGTTTCCGAATCGATGCATTGATAACAGTAGAAACAGGTTCATATCAATTGAATAGTTCCTATACTTAATGTTGAATGATCGTTTCCAAGATATGAGTTTCGATCTGAACAATATTAGATTATTTCATGAATACAGTGACTCTTCCATCTGAATAAATTCTCAAGTAATCAACCATGTGAAATTTTCGATTTCCTCATTCGTTCTTTCCTAAAATTTCATCAGCCAACAATTTACCCGCATAATTGGAATACTAGAAGTCCTCGGTAACGCGTTTTGTCGAATAAAACAATTGAATAATCGAAAAAATATATAAGGAAACTTCGGCCCACGTTTCTGAAAGTGGAAGGTTGTTCTACATCATCGAAAGGATTCCTGTGAATTTTTTCAGAATTCTCAAAATGGTGCAAATTTTGGCAAATTTTGAGCTCAAAAAAATTCATTACTCAAAAAGGGTTGGCCAAAAAAATTCAGAAGTGTGTTTTAGAGCTAGGAGAAGAACATAAAGAAAAAAATGGATTGAATCGGAGATGGTGAGGTCTGGAGGTGTGTCGTGTTGAGGTGGACAGCCCCATGTATAGTATTATCATGATTATCACTAGTATTATCAATCAATCACAGAATCTGACTTGTGAATAAACTAAACAATTATAAAAAGAAAAAAAATGGTTACGATACATCATTTTTAGCCCCAAAATAGGACATTTCGCCAGCTCAAAGCTCGCATACACACGGGGCGAGGCTGGGTATCAGGTACACTGACCTTTGAAAGGGGAGCTTGCATACTCCATGGCTATTTAGACAACTTTTTCTCGAGACGTGGTCAAAAATAATCAAAAATGACAAAAAAAATGCGAAAATCGTTATTTCCCAATAAGAACAGGTTCGTCGATTAAACGTCTAATATACGTTTCATTGGTATAAAATTGGTATAGGTAGAAAAAATACACGTTTTCCAAATACGTCTTTGAAGTGTGCGTTGAAACTACGTTTTCGATCTACGTTAATTTCACATATTTGATATCTAACCGTTTATTAGACGCATCAAATATGTCAGAAAAATACAATTCTCCAACGTTTATGGTATCCGGATTTAGAACAGTCGAATATACGTCGGAAATACGTATTAAAAACGACCAACTAAACGTAAATTCTAGACGATTCTCCTGGCATTTCCACAGCGAATTATACACGTTTGTGTGCGTGGGATATGATCCCAACTTCAGCACACGCTTCTTGAACGTCACAGAATAGTTACCTCTACACCGAGTATATACGTTTACGGTATGCGGATTCAAGTTGGTCAAATATACGTAGAAGATACCGAATTCAAACGAAAACGAAAACTGGAATGATAAACGATTTTCCCGGTATCCACACAACGAGTGAGACACGTTCCTACATGCATGGCATATATTCCGAACTTCACTGAACGATCTTTGAACGTCACAGAGTAGTCATCTGCACACCGATTATATACGTTCACGCTATCCGCATTTGAGTCGGTCAAATATACGTAAAAAATACCTGATTAAAACGGAAACATATACTGGAATGATAAACGATTTTCCCGGTATCCACACAACGAGTGAGACACGTTTCCAAACTTCACTAAACGATCCTTGAACGTCGCAAAGTAGTCATCTACACATCAATTATATGCGTTTATGCCATCCGGATTCAAGCCGGTCGAAAATACGTAAAAGATACCGAATTCAAACGAAAACATAAACTGGTATGATAAACGTTTTCTCCGGTATCCACACAACGAGTGAGACACGTTCCTACATGCATGGCATATATTCCGAACTTCACTGAACGATCTTTGAACGTCGCAGAGTAGTCATCTGCACACCGATTATATACGTTCACGCTATCCGCATTTGAGTCGGTCAAATATACAGGGTGATTCAGATTGGGGGCACCACCGGGCACTGTCGGATTCCTCTCGAAAAAATAAGACGAAAATCGAAAGTGACATTTTTTTTTTAATTGCCCGGTTTTCGAGTAATAGCCGTTCAAAGTTCGACCAATCCTTGCGCATCTTTAAAATCATCTCCCGGTCGCGCGCGGAAAGTCGGACCGAGAGTGGCACGTCATCACCGCGCGGCAGCGTGCTACCTAACAAACGACGACCGACTGTGGGGTCATACTTTGCAGTCATACCTAAATTCATTACATCTTTCATGTAATTTGATCTTTAGGTGCCTAACCTTTCGATTTGTCAGAGTTCTAGCCTTTTTTGAAGTAAAAGTCATCTTCATTTTTCAGGTGCAATACGTTGACGTCCGTACGGTTAAATGGAAGTCAGAGATTAATTTTACCAAGTACGCAATTTCTTCTTCCGTTGGCTAGCCTTTCAAATTTAAAGAATTTTCGCTTGAGTTTGTCATTGATTATTCTGTAGCAGAATCTTTTTATATTTTCATATATTTGTCTGTCTGTCCGTCCGTCCGCTCGCCCGTTCGCCCGTCCGTCCGTCCGTCCGTTGGCCCGTCCGTCCGTCCGGGGACGGGCGAACGGACGGACGGACGGACGGGCGAACGGGCCAACGGACGGACGGACGGACGGGCGAACGGACGGGCGAACGGGCGAACGGGCGGACGGACGGACGGGCGAACGGACGGACGGGCGGACGGGCGAACGGACGGACGGGCGAACGGGCGAGCGGACGGACGGACAGACAGACAAATATATGAAAATATAAAAAGATTCCGCTACAGAATAATCAATGACAAACTCAAGTGGAAATTCTTTAAATTTGAAAGGCTTAGCCAACGGAAGAAGAAATTGCGTACTTGATAAAATTAATCTCTGACTTCCATTTAACCGTACGGACGTCAACGTATCGCACCTGAAAAATGAAGATGACTTTCACTTCAAAAAAGGCTAGAACTCTGACAAATCGAAAGGTTAGGCACCTAAAGATCAAATTACATGAAAGATGAAATGAATTTAAGTATGACTGCACGCTTGTATAGAAGTATATTGAGCATAAATACATATACGTACGCATTGCATATGCGATTCAATCAAACAAAATAAGAATATGAATGCAGGCACTTCCGTCGCGCTGTGAAAGCGGCACGGCGTGCACGCGACAGCCAATGGGCATCGCGGAAAAGCGGTGACAGCTTCCGTTACAATGACTTTTTTAATGAAAGGATCGGCTCTCGGCCCCACAGTTGGTCGTCGTTTGTTAGGTAGCACGCTGCCGCGCGATGGGTATATCGGTGATGACGTGCCACGCTCGGTCCGACTTTCCGCGCGCGACCGGGAGATGATTTTAAAGATGCGCAAGGATTGGTCGAACTTTGAACGGCTATTACTCGAAAACCGGGCAATTAAAAAAAAAATGTCACTCTTGATTTTCGTCTTATTTTTTCGAGAGGAATCCGACAGTGCCCGGTGGTGCCTTCAATCTGAATCACCCTGTGCGTAAAAAATACCTGATTAAAACGGAAACATAAACTGAAATGATAAACGATTTTCCCGGTATCCACACAGCGAGTAAGACACGTTTCTACATGCATGGCATATATTCCGAACTTCACTGAACGATCTTTGAACGTCGCAGAGTAGTTATCTGCACACCGATTATAGACGTTTACGCTATCCGCATTTAAGTCGGTCAAATATACGTAAAAAATACCTGACTAAAACGGAAACATAAACTTGAATGATGAACGATTTTTCTAGTATTCAAACAACGAGTGAAATACGTTTCCAAACTTGACTAAACGATCCTTGAACGTCGCAAAGTAGTCATCTACACATCAATTATATACGTTTATCCCATCCGGATTTAAACCGGTCGAAAATACGTCCAAAATACCGATGAACAACGGAAACACAAATTTCAATGGAAAACTATTTTTCCTGTATCCGAACCTCACGAAACGATCTTTGAACATCATAAGATTATAGTGATCGGTATACCGATCATACACGTTTATTCGGTCTCATATCAGATGGTAGGTTTGACGTCATTAATCACCATCAAATTCGAAAAACGGGACGTTTTAGTGAGCGAAAGTCAGAAAAGGTGCCCGTTGAACAAAAACACGTTTTAAAAACGTTTTAATACGTCTCATGAAACCGCCACTAGGCGGCGATCCCACTATAGTCCTCCTGCGAGTAAAAACACTCCGCGATTTCAAGATAACCCCATACGTCAGCGGATGTATGTTCAATGACGCTGTCGCGTTTACAACTATCGTTCATGAATTGATTAACTACGCACAAGAATTAATTATATTCTGCTGTATGCTTGGTCAGTTCATAAAATTTTTGAATACTTCTCTGATGTAGTCGTATACTGAGCTATAGTATCGACTACAAATTAAAAACGTATAATTGCATTTTTATTAATTATAGGAAAAATTGCAAATTTCAGCACTATCACTATTTTCTACGTTCATAAACCAACCAAACAAATTTGTGAAATACATTCGATTCAGATACGTAGATGGTTTAATATACGCATACGTAGCGTGGTCTTTGTTCTGACAGAATCGACCATAGATTATCCGACTATATTCTACGTATTTAAAGTGTAATGGGTAAACGTTAATATTTTCGTATATCACGCGGACATTTTTCAGTTTTATAAACGGTAATTTCTAGAGCATTCTGAATGTAGGTGATCGACCATAGATTATACGACTACATTCTACGTATTTAAAGTGTATTGGGTAAACGTTAATATTTTCGTATATCACGCGGACATTTTTCAGTTTTATAAACTGTAATTTCTGGAGCATTCTGAATGTAGGTGATCGACCATAGATTATACGACTACATTCTACGTAGCTAAAGTGTATTGGGTAAACGTTAATATTTTCGTATATCACGCGGACATTTTTCAGTTTTATAAACGGTAATTTCTGGAGCATTCTAAACGTAGGGTTGTGTCCATTTTTAAACGTTTATTCGACGAACTTGTTCTTATTGGGTTTCGACGTGACGCACCACTCGAAAAAATCTGAAATAATTCGTGGGAATAAAATACACCTGAAGTAATGAAATGACGGAGAAAAAGTTTTTGTTACATCGGTTCAATTTTGAAATATAGCGCTTTTTAACTTTGATGAATTTTTTTCGGAACCTTGGGAGCGGTCCCTCGCGCCCAAGTTGATTCACATGAAAGGTCTCATAGTCATAGGTATCCATGATTTTTTATGAAAGGATCCGTGCATTGAGTCTTGAGATAAAAAATAAAATGTACAAAAGGCGATTTTTGACCCTCCGGAGGGGGGGACGGGGGTTATATAATTATTAACCACTGGGCACATGTTTCCATGACCTAAGAAACGTTTTTGAACGGATAGTTCGAAATTCCCGAGACAGGGGCATTTGGCCCCTGTTAACCAGGGGTACCCTTTTTGTGCTAGGAAGTAATGACCCAATCGCAATGAAATTCGGTTTTTCAAGGTTTTCGACGTTGCTTTTTCCAAATCTGAAGTAAAAATCGTGAAATTCAAAATGGCTGATCCAAAATGGCCGATGCCGAAATCGAATATCGATTTTGACAAAAAGTGGTTCAAAGCTATTTTCTAGCTCGCTGATCGCGAATCTGATGATAAAATTTCGAAACTCAATGCAACAAATTCATAATTTCACTGTCGATATTGCAATATATACCTTTGCAAGTTTTGTAAAACGGCGGAAGAGACCGGAAGAGTTTTTTCAGCATTCCTACAGGTCAATTTTTTGCGATCGTTCCCAACAAAAGTGAGTTGTGCGAGTAGGTTGGTGACGGGATAGGTGATACTCACGGTAGTAGGAGCTTGATAATTGTACATTTCATTTATTCGTACAACTTCGACCATTATCACAAAATGATCATCATACAATTTTATTCGAAAAGTACACGGAGAAAATTTTATGGTAAGGGCTCTCATACTGTACAGCAATTTCGATGTATCCCGCACTTTTGAGAACTGGGACTATAAGTATGGTAACCAATCTCACAATTAAGGCAATGGTTATGATCTTGATTCAACATATTTATAGTCCTAGTTTTCAAAAGTGCGGAATACATCGAAATTGCTATACAGTATGAGAGCCCTCACCATAAAATTTTCTCCGAGTACAGCGATAGCGAATATCTATAAATACAGTAGAAACTTTATATTGATGTTTTGACGTTGAAGATACTTACGGAATTCTGCCTCTATGGAATATAATCATGGCAATAATGGAATTCCGTGAAAAAATGTTTCAAACAAAGTGGCTTCTTACACCAAGCGCACGTGATAATCGCGACCTCGCCACATATATGACACTGTAATGTCGAATCTACTGCGTAGCAAAATTCTGTAGGAGTTTGAAAACGGGAAGGTCTAGTAGCTACGTATCCACTTTCGTGCCATGAATATTTGAATAAGTCAATGTAGCGTGGGGATGAAAATTGATTATGCGTGAGCGATTGCAGTTTGAGAATATTGTCCCGTAAATGAAGATTGACATCGTAATTCAGAAGAATCACAATGTCGGAAAACCGTCTTACGAAATTTTTCCACGCACGAAACCCATAGACGTCCAATGGTTGAATATGCCCTGTTGTTTCTTACGGAATAGTCATCAACTTCAGTTCTCGATCGTCCGGTGTTGCTTCCTGAACACTACGTTCGCATTGTCCACTCCATGAATCCAGTAACAAAACGCTTGCATTACCCGTGTTGGGAAAATAGACTTCCCAAAGCCAAGTTTGCATATGATCTTTGGTAAGTTTTCCAGACTTGGGAGCCATGATGTAAATATTGGGTGGTCTAAACATAGTTTCTTGTACTCTGGGCCCCAATACTCCACCAACTTCCTTGAGCACTACAAGAAGTGGAGACAGTAGCTTTCCATCGGCAGATATGGTGGGTTGTACAGTGTAACTGTGGGTTGTAGAAGATACCGATTGTACCACAGTTTCAACTTTCTTTTGTCCAACGGGAGCTAATGTTCGCCCAGAATGTATTTCCAAATTGAATCCACTTTGGTCGGAGTTGAAAACATTTTGTGGTCCATATTGTTCGATAAGTGGCTTCACTTCATTTACGAAATCCTCGCATCGCTCTCTTAAGTTCTGCTGCTGGTCGATGCTGGTCCTTGTTACGTGCTTTGTTATCTTGCGTGAAACGATTCTATGAGCTCTTTTGAATGTCCATAACCATGTGTGTCCGGCTGCAAATGATGGTAAGTCTTCTATGATTCTTGCTTGTATAATGCCCAACGTCGAAGGTCCACGTCATGAACTGTGACTCTCGCTTCCATTGCTGCCACAAACATATCGAATGTATATTTTGCAATCCGAATCAGCTTATCCTGACGTGTTCCACCAGCTCCAGCTTGAGCCGCCCATCTTCGTAACTGTCGTTCAGATTTGAGTTTCTTGAACCTGTGTTGGACCGCTGCAAAAGTTCGGTGTTTTCTTTTTCCACTGGTCCAATAATCGACAGCTCTTTGTTTGTAATCGAGATCTACTGATTCGTCTTCGGGTATGCAGGGCGGTTCTTCGGCAGGTGTACAGCTTTCTGGCACCGGTATGCCTTCTGTACCATCTGTCAGCCAATCAGTGTCAGCAGCTTCTGCTTCACTTGCCGCTACGGAGTCTTCTAATTCTAATCTCGTTTCATGTAGAATTTGGAATGATGTATTTTCCATGGAATCCACGATCATTTTGTATAAAATCTCTTTCAATTGCAATTCCGTTGGGTTCAGTAAAATGAGCCCATTGTCTGGACCACCAAATGCAGCCAGCAGTAAGGTCAATACGTTAATTGGATTAATAACCGCCATCGATGAAACAAGCATACCAACACAAAACAATGATACTGACTTCCAACGCGCAGTTTCTTTTATACCGATCTCCAAATTATCAATTACACATACTTACATGTACAGAAACGTACCCATATATAATTGGAAGCGCAAAAACCGAACGTGTACATCATGCATGCATAACGTGATAGATAACCCGTCATTGATCTTGTGAGATTACGCATCGTTTATCGTTTATCTCTTATCTTGGATGTTATGTACGCGTGAAATTCATGCCATTTTTGCGTGATTGGATATTTCCATTCTCATAATCTATTTCAAAGATCGCGCTCATGACTCGATCTGACAATAAATCATTTCATCGATAGATTAGAACTAGTTGCACAAATTTTCCGATCTCCCTCCAGCAGGAGCAGAAGTACAGAGTAGTTTTTTCCTCAAACAAAAAAAGAAAGGCGAATGGTTCTAACGCGCGTCGAACTATGCAGGTTTGACGGTTTATTCCCGTGGTGGAACTATTCGTCTATCTAGTTTTACTTGAGGATAAAACTACACTGTAACGTCTTATCCGTGCAACAACCATCCCCAGTCTTCCTAATACCAAAAGGTTTTAATGGTGTCGTAAGGACGGAGAGGTGGATGGGTCTGGAGATGTAGAACTCATGGGTGTATTCGATTTCTTTATTGGCTTGTCTTGTTGTACAGTTGGTTTCTATTCCGTGTTGTGCTGCTTGAAGCGTGCGTGAAGGAAGTGAAGTGACTAGCGGCACAGCGCCGGGTTATAACGGCCTGGCGCGGACCATGGAGAGACGCCCGAGCGTCTGATTGGCCCGCGCCAGGACTCGTGCGCGGGTCTACCCGTATTTGTCGCTGCTTGCGTCGATCGAGCGTCACTCGGCTCGGAGCCGTGCCCCGAGCCACATACATGCGTGTATCAAGTCGCTCCCGGTTTTTGACGCTCGATCGATGCTGTATGGTCTTTGGTTATAGGTCTATCCGGATATATTACATAGTCCTTACAATATATTTTATAGCATTTAGAATGACTGACTTATGACTAAGTTTTGCCTAATTATAGAGAATTTAAGTAACTGAGAGTCATTAAAATAATAATGTTGACTTAAGCTAAAATCGAGAAATAATGACAAAGTATACTCAATGAACGGACTAAGACTAGAGAACTTATTTCTATTATGTTTTTCTTATTTAGGCGCCTTTTATCTATAGTTTTATTTACATATTTACATTTATACACAGGTTCTGAGTGTTCACGCCTTCGGGCGTGGACGGAGGTTGTAGCGTGGTTCGCTAGCTTCTTCTCGTTTGCTTGAACGGGTCTCTGGCTGCTGCTGCGGCTTGTGGCAGTCGCCTGACTGCGCTTCTGGTTCCTTCTCGTTCTGGGGAACAGGGGAGGGCGTTGCTTGGTTTAGCTTTGGGCTAGGGGCAAGGGGGGTAGTCTGCTTTCGGGGGGCATCCTCTCGTTCGGGGAGGACGGGTGCCTCGGGTGCTGGTTTGATTTGGGAGCCGTGTATTTTGGTTATACGGTCTCCCTTATCAATTAGGTATATCTCGCCTCCTTGGTTGGCTTGGACGAGATAGGGACCTTCCCAGGGTGCTGCGAATCCGGCATGGAATCCTTCGTCTGCTTTGGATAGAGGGTGTGTTTTGATGTACACCATATCCCCAGGAGAGTATCGCGTACTTCCTTCTGCTTGAGTTCTGTATCTTTGCTGATACGCGTTTTGGTTAGTGCGTATCTGCTGCACTCGTTCGTTTCGGGTTTGTGTCTGCTCGTCCTGGTTTGGGTAGGCCCACTCGCCTGGTCGGCGGATCGTCCTTCCTGTCAGAGCTTGGCTCGGGGTGAGCCCTGTTGCGGCATTGGTCCGGGAACGTAAACCGAAGAGGATTTTCGGTAATTGAACGTCCCAGTTTGAATGCTTCTCCCCCTGGAGAAATATTCTGAGCCCTTTCTTTATTTCTTGGTTTCGTCTCTCCGTGGGATTTGCTTGTGGATGATACGTGGCTGTGGTCCACGGTTGACATCTCCACTCTGCGCAGGCGTCTAGCCATTTCTTCCCGATGAACTGCGGCCCGTTGTCGGATAGAATGGCTCGTGGGTATCCCCATCTGGCGAATACCTCGTCTGTTAGTATTCGTATTATCGTGTGTGCTTCGGAGTTCCCGATGGCGTATGCTTCTACCCATCTCGAGAACATGTCTGTTATCACGAGGATGAATCGTTTGCCTCGACTGGTGCGGGGATACGGGCCCATGAGATCCACTGCAACTGTGTCCCATGGCTCTTTGGGTTGGTGTGGTCGTATCTGCTTCTCTGCTGGTCGGCACTGGGGTTTGGAGCATGCGCATAGGTGACACTCCTTGACGTAGCTCCGTACTGTGCTGCGTAGCTTCTCCCAAGTGAAGCATTGTTGCTTTCTTTCGGATTGTCTCGTCTCCGCCGGGGTGTCCGGCTAGAGCGGCGTCGTGATACTCGTGGAGTACTCTTGGTATGTAAGCCTCCGAGACGATGAGCCTCCAAGGGCCTTCTGGGCTTACTCGTTTTTCTACTTGGTCGTCTCTAATTCGGTATTGCCTCATGAACGTCTCTTCTGCTATCGTGCGATTTGTCTGCGTGGCTAGTCTTCTCCATCGGGCGGCTAGTTCGGAAGTGACTGCATCTGCCTGCTGTGCCTCTTTTATACCGTTGATGAGGGTAGTGGGTTTGCCGCTTTTCTGCGGGCTTCCTCTGGCCGCTTGGTTCTGTTATTTGCCGCGGGTATTGGGTTTGCTGCGTTTCCGTGACCTTCTACTGGCCGCTCGGTTCTATCGTTCTGCTCGTCGTTGTGGTCCGGCATCGTGGACTTTTCTGGTCTCGTGTTGTCGTTGTTATCGGGATTGGGCGCCACTGAGTGTTTCTCTACTCTCAGAAGTAGTGTTTCTTCCGCTGAAAGTTCCTGGAGTTGTAGTGATCTTCTGGTGCCGGTTCGCCCTCTCGGCATGAGCTGCGTGCGTCCGTCGATGCTGGCAAGCTTCGACTTTCTGACAAGGCCCGACGTTGGGCACGCCAATTAATACCAAAAGGTTTTAATGGTGTCGTAAGGACGGAGAGGTGGATGGGTCTGGAGATGTAGAACTCATGGGTGTATTCGATTTCTTTATTGGCTTGTCTTATTGTACAGTTGGTTTCTATTCCGTGTTGTGCTGCTTGAAGCGTGCGTGAAGGAAGTGAAGTGACTAGCGGCACAGCGCCGGGTTATAACGGCCTGGCGCGGACCATGGAGAGACGCCCGAGCGTCTGATTGGCCCGCGCCAGGACTCGTGCGCGGGTCTACCCGTATTTGTCGCTGCTTGCGTCGATCGAGCGTCACTCGGCTCGGAGCCGTGCCCCGAGCCACATACATGCGTGTATCATTCCCTATTGCAATATCAAAAGTAGCATCTTGAATTTGTTGCATTGAGTTTCGAAATTTTATCATCAGATTCGCGATCTAGAAAATAGCTTTGAACCACTTTTTGTCAAAATTGATAGATATTTCGATTTCGGCATCGGCCATTTTGGATCAGCCATTTTGAATTTCACGATTTGGACTTCAGATTTGGAAAGAGCAACGTCGAAAACCCTGGAAAACCGAATTCCATTGCGATTGGGTCATTACTTCCCAGCACACACAAAAGTTGCCAAAAATAGCATTCGGGGGGGGGGGGGGGGTGATTCACCCCCGTCAACTGAAATTGGGCCGATATGAAAAAAATATGTGTCGATTAATTGAGGGTAATTAACATTCCTCCAAAGATTGATTAAAATCGGCCACTTCCCTTGAAAATCAATGGATTTTTCGATTTCGGCGTCGGCCATTTTGGATCAGCCATTTTGAATTTCACGATTTTGACTTCAGATTTGGAAAGAGCAACGTCGAAAACCTTGAAAAACCGAATTCCATTGCGATTGGGTAATTACTTCCCAGCACAAAAATTTATGCACAAAAGTTGCCGAAAATAGCATTCCGGGGGGTGGTTCACCCCCGTAAAGTGAAATTGGGCCGATATAAAAAAATACGTGTCGATTATTTTAGGGTACTTAACATTCCTACCAAGTTTGATCAAAATCGGAGGCGGACACTTCGCGGAGGTTCCTTGTAAGTGGAATCCTAATTTACTGTTGTGAGACTCCAGAATATTGTTAGTTCTTCGTGACAAGCCGAAGACACTAGAGCCTGGTGGTGAAACGATCCGTAACCAGTACCGTTCGTAGTACGAAAAAAACTCACGAAATCTTCTACGCAGGTGGGGTGGCAAATTATTCTTTATCTCAAAGTACTGCCGCGTAATGAGATCCGCTGGTAAAAACGCTAGTACCAAGATTTTTTTTGCGAGCAGCCCAGCTTCATCATTGTCCCGGATAAATACTTGCAAGCCAAGTGATTTGAACTGTTGCAGATTCGCCTTCAACGGACAAAAAAAAACATGTTTCGACGGTTACTAATTTTGGATAATTTGCTAACAAAGACATTCGCCGAGAAAACATTCGTGAAACTTTCATCCGCGGTAAGAAATTATTCGAGATTGCATGGGAATAGGCATACTCAACGCGGTATCATAATTGATGTAGATGAATTCAGAGTTCCGAAGTTTTCCTGCCATATAACTATATCTACTCGACATTTTATAGTACAGGGTGCATAAAAATTATGTGTCACTACTTCACCGGATGATTCTCCAGCTCGAGATCGGTGGAGCGCCCCAACAACATGTCCCCGCCAAATCCATCTAGACCTTGTTGAGACTTATCGGAAATTTTATGATGGCCTTGAAAACATCTTCTCACCAGGAGGGAAAAAAGTGTCAATGGGACCACGGGTCACAAATGGATCCTTCATCGCGAAAAATGATCATGAAGTTAGAAAAATTGCGGAACTAAAGTTCATTTCCGACCTATGGTTCCTGAGACACTTTTATTACTACTGACAATCAGAATTTTTCAAGCTCATAAAAAAATTTGTCCTTGAGTTTGAGGGTCAAAGTCAATTTTGCGGGGGCATATTGCTGGGGCGCTCCACCGATCTCAATCTGGAGAATCACCTCTTGAAGCGGTGACACATAATTTTTATACACCCTGTACATCTTTATAGGAAAACTCACTCTATCATAATTCGTGTTGCATCCCGTGTAGTAAGCCTCCGGAAATACAATGTGAGATGCGTTCCGAATCGCCGCTCCAAAATCACTCATTATTGTGCCGATGTTTGCTGCAGGCAAGATGTTCTCACGAATGTATTCAAGCACGCATACGTAGGATGTTTGCAATTTACGTGACATAATCACCCAAACGAATGGTACGCCCTGTATTAAACGATATCAAACTTCGTTTTATTAAAATAGTACACATTACGATAATAAAGAACTGCAACGAACTTTGCAAAAACAAATTTGGCTGCTTAGCCAAAATAATGATGGCAACAATTTACAAAACCGATCGATTGTAGTGACTAATGGCTGACCACATTGGAAACTTGATAGCAGAGATTATGTTTCATTTTCCTATCTACACTACGTGCTCTCGCTAGTTGAGTGCTGCGAAAAGCGCCATGAGGATTGGTAAATGAAATTGATAAATATTTCAAGCAGTCGAAGATTTGAAAGACATCATAATTATTTTCGCGATGGAGAGACGATTGTGTTTCAACTAATTGTGAAGTTGCAAATGGGTATATTGTTTCAATTCAGTAATTCTTGGTAATTGATTATAGCGTTTAATGTATCACTACCGAAGGCGCGGAAAAGCTTCAAAAAAGTGACATTCGGTACCTAGACGGCCACGGAGGCACTACATATTTGATCATGAGGAAGAAATCTGAATGCAATTATCACTCACATGATCGTATTCAACACTCATCATCGTTAGCAGCTAATACGCGTCGTTCAAGTTTAGTGTCGAACGAAAAGTGGCATCTATGAATAAGCTTTTGACAGTCCGCGTTATTTCCGATTGCACGAAGTCTAAGTCATAGATGACAATGTGTTTGTTCCCGTCGTTATCCTCCAGGAGCCTTGTGGTGAAATGACCACCATCACACTCTAAGTTTCGTGCATTTTGCGGTGCGTCCAACTGGTCAGCAAACTCAGCGATATTCGACGGACGTGGTGGATACGTAAGTCGCCTGTACCTCACCATGTAGCTTCTCATGCTTTGGAATGTGATGAGTGCCGCAGCTTCCGGGTACCTATACGTTAGAGATAGTCAGAAATTGACAAAAATACAATGAACCAGGCTGATTTTCCGAGACAATGTCAGAATTAACGGGCTATGAATGGACGCGCAAAATTACATCAAATTTTGTTCCTAGTTATTCATAAATATTGAGACAATCAACCATTTTCAAGAAAAATCAACACGCTCGCCGTGTCTCCCTTCGTCCGCATAAACAATCCTCATCTCTTCAACCGCGCAGAGTAGGTACATTCTACGAAAAGTGAAGAGTGATACAAATTTCAGCTATGTTCGACACTCAAGCGTCATTTCATAGGAACTTATTCTTTTTTCAAATGTTTTATGAAATCTAATTTTCGATACACCGTGTGCGTATAGGATTGAAGTGAAGTATTGTTCCAGAAGAGAAATACTACAAAATCGGAAGGACGACGTATTTCTTTATGATAACTATAATAACTACATGATGATCATTCGAATTTATTAGAATCCTCACCACTGAGAGGTACGCATGATATTCACTGCACTAGACAGGTACACTGACCCAAGAAGGGACGGTAACCTTTAGATAAGAATTGTGCCGTTTGTGATGATCGGATAAAAAAAAAACGCTAGATCTTTATTGATTTTTAGTTGGAAAAAAACGGAGGTATATAAACTCCTCTGCACACAAGTTGCGCACAGTTTTCTGATTTCTGAACACTGTTGCGTTTAAGGGGGGGGGGGGGGGGGGGGGGGGGGGAGTGGACCGTTTCTACAGAGTTCGTTTCTACAGAGTACCGTTTCTACAGATTCGTTTCTACAGAGTTCGTTTCTACAGAAGAATTATCCTACATGACTCGTTTCTACAGAATTAATATAAGATCGATCCTACAGATTTTAGTGTACTACGTTGCACGGGTTCGTTTCTACAGAGTCACTTGTGCAAGTTCGTTTCTACAGAGTTCGTTTCTACAGAATAATTGCCGGCCGTAGGTTCGTTTCTACAGAGTTCGTACTCGGAGGTTCGTTTCTCCAGAATTCGTACCTGGAGGTTCGTTTCTACAGAATTCGTTTTCGGGGGTTCGTTTCTACAGAGTTCGTACCTGGAGGTTCGTTTCTACAGAATTCGTTCTTGGGGGTTCGTTTCTACAGAGTTCGTACTCGGAGGTTCGTTTCTACAGAGTTCAGAACTGGAGGTTCGTTTCCACAGAAAAATAATTTCAGTCCCCAAAATTCTTTGGAACTTTACCACGAAACTATACGACCGATACGTCCCGTATGGTCTGAAGCATTGCAATAGCGATGAAGAATACGTAAATGGAATATTCAAAATTGTTACAACTCACTTATAATGAGAAATGATGCCTGGTTGAGAGATAACCCCTAGACCCAGGTAATAGGATGTACCTGACTTTCACATCTGGCGGGGCACGTAGGGCGGATGAAGTCGAAGCCAGCAGCCGAATTTAGCAGCCAAATGAAAGGGGTCGGATCAAAAAGACTCCGTGAAGAACAAAAATCCGAATTTTGTCAAGTTTCCAGCAAAGCCAAGCTTCTATTGAATCATAGACGTAAATCTGTGCTGCATCATCCAAATTCAAGAAAAGTTCAGCAGGTTTGGCTGCTAACTCTGGTTACTAGCTTCAGCTTCATGTAGAGCGGTGCCTCGCAGAACCCTCGAATCAGGGCACCCTTGCTCTATCGAGTCTCGTGATACTGTTTTTAATCCTATTCCAAAAATTCGGAGATTTGAATTTCAACGAGCAAACTTCACTTTGAGGAAAACCGAAGGGTTCGATGCATACACTCTTAATAGTCCAGTCGACGTACCTGCTCATAGGTACGATTTTGCCCTAACAGTGAGTTTTAGCACTTTTCTTATAGTTTTCGACCTCCCGAATGCAATGGTGCCAGATTTTCTGCGCTAAGGGTTGAGCAAAGGGTTGAAAAGAATTTTTGAAAATTGAAAACGCAGTATCTCGCTAACGACGAGGAAATCGAATAAAATTTTCGGACAAAAGTTGTAGAGAAAAAAACGCTGCGTAAAAAACAATTTAACTTTTTTTATCTAACTTGAATACCTGAGCCAGTAGAACGACTTCAAGATATTAGACAAGAATCAAGGAGTGGGGGACACGCAAGCGAGGAGAAAGCATTGTGGGCCGGTGGTGGGGGACCCTTCGCCTCGCGCGCTGTCTCTCCTCTCGCCCAAGGTCGCGCGCGCTGGTTCGAGTGCCACTGCCGTCTTTTTTTGAAATATATTTTCCTCGAAAAATTATGAGGTTGAAATTTTTTTTTTCCATACGAAATGTGAAAAATTGTAATGATTCTGTTATTAGGTTTTTATCAAAGGGTGAGAAAATAAAACCCATAATTCTTATTCACGATTAAATTTATCAAATGTTTTATCATTTATTCATTCTAGGTAGAGTTTCTTTCATGTGAATATGACAAAAAAGTTGAACCTATAAATATATACACAACCGATTTTCAGTTACACTTATTGAAATTCGATTAAACCAATTAAATATTCAATCGCGACTATTCGAACAAATATTTGTGATATATTTTGATGATAATATTATTCTCAGTGCAGAAGTCAAGAGAGTGCTATTTCCATTCTTCGGCTAGCCGGTTACATACGAAGTAAAAACATATTATTAGCTGTCATTGTACTAGTCAGAAGTAAAGCACGCAATATAAATAAATAAAACGCTCAGATTCTTTGAAAAAGGCGCTGAATTTTTTTTTTTTTTTAGCACGATATGATTTTCAGAAGCTTTCATACTTTCATACTTTCATACTAGTATGAAAGCTTCTGAAAATCATATCGTGCTAAAAAAAAAAAAAATTCAGCGCCTTTTTCAAAGAATCTGAGCGTTTTATTTATTTATATTGCGTGCTTTACTTCTGACTAGTACAATGACAGCTAATAATATGTTTTTACTTCGTATGTAACCGGCTAGCCGAAGAATGGAAATAGCACTCTCTTGACTTCTGCACTGAGAATAATATTATCATCAAAATATATCACAAATATTTGTTCGAATAGTCGCGATTGAATATTTAATTGGTTTAATCGAATTTCAATAAGTGTAACTGAAAATCGGTTGTGTATATATTTATAGGTTCAACTTTTTTGTCATATTCACATGAAAGAAACTCTACCTAGAATGAATAAATGATAAAACATTTGATAAATTTAATCGTGAATAAGAATTATGGGTTTTATTTTCTCACCCTTTGATAAAAACCTAATAACAGAATCATTACAATTTTTCACATTTCGTATGGAAAAAAAAAATTTCAACCTCATAATTTTTCGAGGAAAATATATTTCAAAAAAAGACGGCAGTGGCACTCGAACCAGCGCGCGCGACCTTGGGCGAGAGGAGAGACAGCGCGCGAGGCGAAGGGTCCCCCACCACCGGCCCACAATGCTTTCTCCTCGCTTGCGTGTCCCCCACTCCTTGATTCTTGTCTAATATCTTGAAGTCGTTCTACTGGCTCAGGTATTCAAGTTAGATAAAAAAAGTTAAATTGTTTTTTACGCAGCGTTTTTTTCTCTACAACTTTTGTCCGAAAATTTTATTCGATTTCCTCGTCGTTAGCGAGATACTGCGTTTTCAATTTTCAAAAATTCTTTTCAACCCTTTGCTCAACCCTTAGCGCAGAAAATCTGGCACCATTGCATTCGGGAGGTCGAAAACTATAAGAAAAGTGCTAAAACTCACTGTTATGGCAAAATCGTACCTATGAGCAGGTACGTCGACTGGACTAACGAGGCAGGCTCCGATGCGAGGCAGGCTTCGATGCGAGGCAGACTTCGATGCGAGGCAGACTTCGATGCGAGGCAGACTTCGTTGCAAGGCAGGCTGCGATGAAAGGCCGGCTTTGAGGCGAGGCAGGATTGACTACGAGGCAGGCTCCGTTACCAGGCAAGCTTCGATGCGAGGCAGGCTTCGTTGCGAGGCAAGCTTCAAGGCGAGGCAGAATTGATTACGAGGCAGGCTTCGATGTGAGGCAGGCTTCGATGCGAGGCCGGCTTCGAGGCAAGGCAGAATTGAATACCAGGCAGTCTTCGAGGCGAGGCAGAATTGAATACAAGGCAGGCTTTGAGGCGAGTTTTGAGGCGAGATGGGATTGGATGCGAGGCAGGATTCAAACTTCGCATCAAAGCCTGCCTCGTATTCAATTCTGCCTTGCCTCGAAGCCTGCTTCGCAACGAAGCCTGCCTTGCATCGAAGCTTGCCTCGTAATCAATCCTGCCTCGCCTCAAAGTCGGCGACGCATCAAAGCCTGCCTCTCAACGAAGCCTGCCTCGCATCGGAGCGTGCCTCGTAGTCAATCCTGCCTCGCCTCAAAGCCGGCCTTTCATCGCAGCCTGCCTTGCAACGAAGTCTGCCTCGCATCGAAGCCTGCCTCGCATCGGAATCTGCCTCGCATCGAAGCCTGCCTCGCATCGGAGCCTGCCTCGTAGTCAATCCTGCTTCGCCTCAAAGCCGGCCTCGCATCGCAGCCTGCCTCACATCAAAGCCTGCCTCGCATCAAAGCCTGCCTCGCATCAAAGCCTGCTTCGCCTCAAAGCCTGCCTTGAATTCAATCCTGCCCCGTCTCGAAGCCTACCTCAAATCGAAACTCTGCAAAATAATCAACGACACGACGGTAACGAGTACTAGCCCATTTCGAATTATTTTGTAAATAAATGTTCGTTCACCTACCTGCTCAAATTTATTTACCGAAGTCAATTTACCAAATACACAAATGAGCTGCTTCTTGACAACACGAAGTTGATATCCCGAATCAATAGTTTTCTTGACCGTAATTTTTCCACAGATAATTCTCCGATTCGCATTCGCCAAATCAACTCACAACTCACTCACTTGTCAGTTTACATCTCGATGTTATTCTCTTCCTAACCTGACTTTTAACCGCGACGTTTGAAAGAGAGCCGTCTGCTAGTCCACTCCAAAGAGGATAGGATAGAGTGGAAGCTGGCCGTAGCGTACGCTGCGCCTCTATCGGGTCTGCTCCCAACTATATTCTCAGAGATAGCGTCCATTGTCGCATCAGTATTAGCCGCCATGTGCCTTTGTTAGCAAACAAAGCTAACACCTGCGTTGTAAAGAACTTGCAAAGAAATTCGAGAAAATTCAATAAAAATGGTTCGGTGTAAAGTGAAACGATGTTCCAGAAGCAGTCGTGTAGATAAAGAACATTCGTTTTTTCTGCTACCAAAACAACCTGACGTGTAAGTATGAAATTTAATTGATAAAATAATGATAGGTTAGAAATAGTACATTGCGTTACGAGTACGGAAAGGCTTTTTTGGCAAAACGAAAGGTTTACGGCCCGGGGCGAAGGCGAGGGCTGTAACGAAGTTTTTCAAAAAGCCCGTACGTACAAGTGACGATCATTGTTTTTCATCACGGTAACCTCAAAACAAACTTCGTCATGATTTTCCAGCGCTCGTGATGAAAAATATGTTTTTAGTTTTAATAAATATCGCTAAGTATAATTTTGCTGCTCTTGGTTAGCAGATACTTTTCAATACCCAAGTTATATAAATATGCATATTTTTCTAACCCGAAAAGTATAATTCATGATTTAACTGAAAAACCATAAGTCTATTTTGCATGCATTGGACTCACAACCTGTTGGTTCTTGCACCCACAAATCAATCAGACGTATACAGCTTGATAATTGTTCAAACACGTGATGTGAATTCATTAATTGTCAATCACTTTTTGCAGACGCCGCAAATGGCTTGAATTTGCAGAAGCTCAAGGACGATGCGAAAACTTGCGCATCTGCTCAGAGCATTTTGAGTCGAAATACGTACGGAAAAGATTCCCAAGGCCGTTGCTTACACGAGAAGCAGTACCAACGGTTCGCAACCATAACAAAATCAATGAAACCAGCGATGCAGTTACTGTTAGATGTCTTGAAGGGAAAACCGAAGTCACGAGACCTGCTATCCAAGGTACTTTGACTTTTGTTGAGTAATTTATATTCAATTAAAGCGTGATTGGATGATATATAAAACAATCATTTTCAGGCGAGTGTTCGCATGTGGACAAAACGATTAAATTGGATATAGAACAGGCAACTGCAGATAAACCTGCAGTGATTCACATTCAGTCTAACAACCATCTTAGTATTCTAATATCAGGTAAGAAATGTTGCTTGTGTTGATTTTTGAAGATTCCTATAGCCATTGGATGGTCTTCAATTGAAGTGAACTACAACAATTGTTTATAATGTTGATGGATGATAATTGTACATAATCTTAATTTGTATATCAAATGTAAATTGCTAATAAAGCAAGGTATTTTTTATTGAATACGTAAAATGATGGTCTGCTTTCCTATTTAACATTGTTACGCTGATGTGCACAGGTCCAGAACAAGAGCCAGAAAACAATACTGCTTGTCCTACCCTCGCTGCCCAGACTGCATCTCTTGCACGTACCGCTCACCCTGCACCCGCTAAACCCATTGTATCGTCTACATCCCAACTTCCAATTACACAACATCGTCCATACAGAGAACTTCCATGTGGGGTTGATTGTCCAGGAACTACCCCACCAGTGAATGTATCAACACCTTTATCAAATAATCCACATACACCTAAAAAAAGAGCCTCAATTCATACTCCGAAACGATTAGATCTTCACGACCCGAATCAAACAACACCTACGTCAACAATCACCAGTGTACGAAAGAAGAAATCGCCAAACTTGAAAAGTCATAGCCGAAAAATACTGCTAACACCTAAATCATTACGCCTCAACACACAAATCCGAACAATAGCTGCATTACGTAGTAAAATCAATAGGCTCAAGAAAACAAGAACTAAATCCACCACAAATCAACAGATGTCAAGCGTTGAGTCCATCATTGAACAATCTTCGAATTACCTTTCAAAGGAGGCCCAGATTGTATTTTCAACGCAGTTGCGGTTACATTGCATGAAGAACTCTCGTAAAAGATATACTAATGAGTTTAAGGACATTGCTTTGTCGTTAAAATACCATTCACCGAAAGCATACAGATTTCTTAAAAAAATCATCAACCTACCATCAGAGCGCACACTGAGAGAATACCGAAAACTATGTCCTGTTGATACTGGTCTCAATCTAACAGTCTTAGCACATTTAGAAAAAACATTTCAAAATTCACCAATATCAGATAAACTTGTATCAATAGCATTCGATGAAATTAGTCTTACGCCAGAAATTCATTACGATAATAATTTGGATTCATTCAAAGGGATTGTTGATGATGGCTTAGAACGCAAACCAGAAGAAGCTAAGACAGCATTAGTTGGAATGGTGACGTGGTTAACTAAGAATATGAAACAATGTATTGGGTATTGGTTCTTGGGTAGAAAGGATAATTAAAAAAAAACACATGACATAATGTTACGAACCATAAAAAAAATCACCAGTATCGGCCTCATAGTCAAGTGTATCGTCAGTGATCAAGGACCCAGAAATGTGGGATTCCTTAAAAAAGTTAATATTTCAACATCTCGACCATATTTTTCACTCGATGGAAATCCAGATAAAACTTAAGTAATATTTGATCCACCGCACTTGTTGAAATCAATTAGGAATAACTTGAAAGATGAAATGTTACATTATCGAGGGGGCATAGTCGATTGGAATGAAATCACGCAGGTATTCAACTTGAGTAAACAAACACCTTTAAACTTGATACCTAAAATATCTAGTGCGCATTTTGACTTAAATCACTTTTCGAAAATGAGTGTGTCTATAGCTGCGCAGATATTTTCGGAATCAATGTATACGGCCCATTTAGTTTATCGAACAATGTTCCCAAATAAATTTCGAGGAGGAGATGACAGGACGGGACAATTTGTTTTAGACATGGACAAATTATTTGATACATTAAACTCACGATTAGAGAAAAAAAGTTTACCCCATAAATTAAATTATGCGATTGCTGAAGGTACAGAGCACATTCCATTTCTGAAAGAGATGTTGAATCATCTCCATGGCTGTAGATTTGACAACGGAACACAAAGACCACCATGCTTAACTGGAATGATCCAAACTATTAATGGCATTATTCAGTTATCTGAAGACCTTCGACAGAACTACGAGACGAACATACTGAAAACAAGACGATTGAATCAGGACCCCTTAGAAAACCTATTCGCAATTATTCGGCAACAACACGGCTGCTCTGATAAGCCTTCGCCTAAACAATTTGAAGCAGGAATGAGATAAATTTTTATAACACACTTGACGAAAATTTCTAACGCAACAAACTGTGAATCCGACGATAACCAGATGTTCGCAAAACTCAGTAATCTACAAAATATATCTCAAAATACAAGTAGTACAAACCCTTCAGTGCAAGCTTCTCCAATAGATTGCATAGTTCCATCTGAATACGAAGTAGCACAGTCCGAAACTCAAGAATTCACCGAACAAAATGCTGTGTTTTATATATGTGGCTATTTGGTGCTAAAATTCGATGCTGCCCATAAATGTGATGAATGCGAAAAGATTATAATCCTCAGTGACTCAACAACTTATGGCGATGATAAACTATTTACCTGAATGAAGAATTATGCGGGAACAAATGGTCTGAAGCACACAACGGAAAAAGTTTTTAGTACTGTGCTATCATGGGAACATGCATTCCAATCTAACATAAAACGAGTCTTACACTTAAAAAACATTTCGCAGACATTGCGTATCATACTAAAACAAAAGTGTCCTTCTATAACATTGTGTACCCCAGAAGCAACCGATCGCTTTATAAATCTGTTTATCAGAATTCGTTGCCACTGGGAGGCAAGATTTATCAGACGATTTCTAAAAGAAGGTAACACTTTGAGTACAGGTGCAAAAAAGAGACCACTCACTAATATAAATAATTCAACCACCAACGATAAGAAAAAAATGAAAAGATCCATTTAAAGTCAAGAAACATACATACATCTATTTAGATATGAATAAAACCGTTTGAAATCATGTTATGTGCATTCATTTTCGTATTACCTGGTCCGAATCCTTACACATTATATATAATTTAATATAAGCAAAACCCCGTAAGGGTAGCCGTCTTTATTCTTCAGTCAACGTACACACATAGTCATTGTGGAGAGAAAAGTGATTTGAATTTTTCCGCCAAATCCAGGAGAGGGGGGATATTATGTGGAGCAGAGCTGGTAGATGGCGTTGAAACTCTTGTACGCGAAATTCTATTGCAACCTTATGGCAGCTTCCACTCTATCCTATCCTCTTTGGTCCACTCTCGCCGATCCCCTATTCCAGTTTTGCAGCAGCCAAAGGCGTAGACTTAATCTCGGGTTGTCTTTTGGGTTGCCTATAGTAAGGATAGCTACTTTCCTCAGAAATTCCCTGTATAAAACATGGATCGGACTAACTCAAATTAGGGACACTGGCCACGGCCTACCGACTCGGGATTCGGCAGGAATTGACCCAACAGACTCGAAAGACGGTCCTTGTGGCCTGTGGACGAACCTTCGTGGACGAACCAAAATAGCAAACTGCCGCTAACGGCCGGTTCCAAATTCCAAAAAAGGGCTAAATAAGCGGACGCTTACCGGACTCAGTCTCCTCAAAAAGACCCAGGGTGTTTCTCAGAACCTCCAGGGATCACCAAGGACCACAAAAAACTAAACTTAGCCCCGCAGGGGTATCCAAATTCAAATACAAAAATCTCGCCGAAAACAGAGCCACGTGCTCTAGGCGCTAGCCTAACGCAGAGTGTCCGGGAATCAGTATCGGTGCGCTAAGGGCGCTTTCTTATCGATGGTCGATTTCGCTACTATTTGCTAGTCCGGTTGCCTGAAACTAGGATCGAGCCGCTCCTGGTAGCGGGACTATTCAAATTGGCCCTCCGGGTTCGTAGTACGGCGGGACGTGGTTCGTGGACTCTTCTCGCCGGCGGGAATCGCATCCACCGGCTATTTCCCCGCTGCAAAGTGCCCTCGGCATTCCTCCACGTCCTCCTGGATGGACCTCTGGCGGGACCCAGAGTCCTTGGCGAAGCGTTGCGTCCATCTGTAGTCGTCTTTCCAAACTTTTCATCAGTTTTGCCCGTCAGTGCCTCGTAGATTGGTCAAGAATGCCCCCGCTCAGGTAGGGTCGCAGGCCGAATCTCCCACATAAGAGAAGGTATTTTGGAAAGAAACGAAACGTATAAGAAATTTGGGTCTCAAATCAGAGTCGACCACGGTCACCTCTCGGAGTCAAATAAGCTCGTGGGCTAGCTAAATCGTCCCTGCGGAGATTTTTACTATTTGTCCCTGCGTAATTACGCCCCCCAAGAGTTCGGGAAACGCTTGTAACGTCCAAATCTATTTGCAACGTTACAATTTTTTGGTAATTTTATCCAAAAACAACTGAGATATGAGCTGCCGAAGAGAAGTTGTCGCGCAAATACAGCATTTGTTAACCTCTGCTAGGTAGACAACCGAGTCGCGCATTTGCTTTTTGTTCAGCCCAGAGATGACATCCATTAGTAGTAACAAATCCTCGATCGAGATCAAAATCGGTGATCACGACCCAAAAAAGTAGCCCGCTTGACGTGGGATTGCACATTTAGGTTGTCACGTGGTATTTTCGTGAACCCCGCCACAAGGCAAATTATCGGGACACGAGCGATGCGTTAGGTCGACAATACTCCAGGACTGGGATAAAATTAGGAAAAATATTAGATTTATGCTAATAGCTATTTTGTTTGGTATTTTGTAATCATGTAACGCGACAACGAGATGTCTACCGCCGTGGGAGGACCTCTCGCAGAGAAGTCGATCTCTCGATCACCTGGAAGGACGGTCATATCGCCTGGCAAAAACTACCGATGTGACGTGCAATTCTGGGTTCGCCAAAAAAGCGCGCAGGACAGCGTTCCTCTCGAGGGGGAAGGTCGGTGTGACCCCACGTTCGTGATATCCCGTCATCCGACGAAGCTACCGCCTACCGATCCGGATGCCTGAGGGTGGCGTACAGGGCCACGCGTGAGCGTATTCACAGCCTCCCGCTCGCATACTTATCAGCCTGGAGTTGAACCGACCCGGGAACATCTACCGTCTCCGAGGCCGTTATCGCAGTCGAGGTTGGTCCAGAAAACCCCTCGACGAGACGTTCCTACCAAAGGATTTCTACCGTGAACCAAGCCTGGGTGAGCCTGGCACGGCACGATTTGGCGTTGACCGGAAGATTGACCGGTGTTGTGAGGCCACCGAATCATCGTTAGATCGCGTGGTGAGTGAGATCTTCCGTGGACCCAGCGTCGTAGGACTCCCGAGAAGGGGTAGGCGGCAAGAGGAGTAGTAAACAGCAGCGGCCGAGTCACACCAGCGTCCTTCCCCGCAAATTTACCACCCCGCACAACGGCTCTACCGTCCGCCAGGCGATAGTGAATCACATGTCCAAAAATCGTCACGTGTCAAATTAGGCCAATCGGGAAGAACAGGACCTGTCGTAACGAGAGCACCTCGAGGAGCGAAACCTGTCGCTCTGCCTGTTCTTCGCTCTGTACAGGCTGGATCGTCGACTGAAGCATCACGCATCGTTGTCCCGTTCCCGTTGTCGCGTTATCGCTGCTATCGTACCATATGGTTGCGATATCGAGTTTCGTTTGAAATAGAGTCTATTGTGTTAACTTCCGTCTGAAGCCAATTAAGGTAAGGCCTTGATTTATTTGTACAGGCATGAGGTAGCTTGCAGTTACTGTTCATCGAATTTTGTATTGCATTTTGAGTTAAGAGACTCGTCTCTCGTTAAACAAACAACCTCGTGGCTGGCCGAGTATCTGTAATAGGCATGTAGAACTTTCGTAATTTTGGCTCTCGTTATTTGATTGTCTTTGATTATTCAGCCATTTAGTAGTTTATTTTGGTAGAGTTTTTATCGGATGAATTAAGTAGTTGAATAAATCCCGTTCCTGGAGTATCCCAGCGAAGGTAGCCGCGGTTCGCGGATGCGCCGCGTTACTCGCGTTATTTTACCTATGTGAAGTTGGCCCCCCCACTTTGAGTTTTGCAACTTTTTTTTTATCGAATCGTTTGGTGGTCGTATGGTGGTGTTTGGTAGCTCATTTTTGAGGTTTGGTGGCGAAGGGTGTTTACGGAATTTCGAAAACAAAATTTGAGCGTGAAGTTGGCCCCCCCACACTGACATTTTCAAGTTTTTTTTTTTTTTTATCGATTGCTGGTCGTTGGCTAGTGTTTGGTAGTCCACTTTCCAGGTTTGGTGGCGAACCATTTTTTTTAGAAAACCGAAAAACGAAAAAAAAAACGTGAAGTTGGCCCCCCCACATTGACATTTTCAAGTTTTTTTTTTTTTAATCGATTGCTGGTCGTTGGCTGGTGTTTGGTAGTCCACTTTCCAGGTTTGGTGGCGAACCATTTTTTTTAGAGAATCGAAAAATGAAAAAAAAAACCTGAAGTTGACCCCCACATTGACATTTTCAAGTTTTTTTTTTTTCTAATCGATTGCTGGTCGTTGGCTGGTGTTTGGTAGTCAAAAGGGTATCAAATAGAAGAATCGTTATAGTCCAACACGCATTTTATGATTGTTCTTATACACGTTAACCACATCTTCGGCGGCTGCTCCGAAACATCATATTTATGGATGCAGATCAGTTCAGCCATTTCTTATTTTTACGATGCGCTAACTCATAAAAATAATCAATAATCATAGAATTGTGAGTTTCAGGGTTAATCCTAATTCGCAGTTGTAGAACGCGAATTTTGAGGATAGTGGATACAGCTGTGGGCGCTCGCAATCGTTGTACAGGGTCATTCTCTTGAAGCCGAACATAGGAAATATGGTGTATAAGATTATGGAGGAGTTTAGGCTGTGAGCGCCCGCCGTCATTGGCTGGTGAGACTGTCGGCTGCTTCCCACTACCGCCACCCGTCAAGCAGTCAATTCCCCTAGTAACTAGCTATTGACTAACTCGTACGGCTAACTCTTTGAGATTGTCCATCAGTCCCGGGTGAATTCAAAGCATTTTCGCGTAGCAATAGCTATTCGAAATAAAATGCAAAGTATTTTTCACCAATCCCAAATTTATTTGTCATTATTACGTTTGAAGCATAAAGGATAAAGTAGTGAATGATTTAAAGAAAATGAGTGTGAACCAGTAATTGATAAATAATCCATTTTCAGGTATCTGACAACGCTGAGAAAATTAGAGTTCAGGTTGTCGAAGAAGACGTTGCTTTCCCAGGAAAGAGTAGCATCCACTGAGACGTCGCTGCGAGGCGAGTGTGACTATCATAAGAATACCGATGGCTCAATTGCTCTCAAAAGCTGGAATACATTGGTCGCTCTCAATCTTTGTAAGTTCTTCGATATCCTTAGACTCAGTATCTGCGTACCCAATGACTAGTCATCCGCTAACTCTTGGAGCACAGTATCGTCAGTGTAGTTGTCCGAGCTTATCTCAGGCAAGAGATGTCGAAGAGTGAGAACCCGCTCCGGATTCAGTGGCACTGCGAGCTGAGCGCGCTTAGTTTCGCAATGAGTATTCAGATAGTAGAACGAGTACTCGCAACACAGTTGGCGAAGCTTGGTGACGTACAGAGCAGTTTGGACGCAGGTATTCGCAGTGCGTTGAAATAGCCTACGGAGAAGCTTTGGTGCTGGAAATCGTAGTCCATCAACGATCTTCAGCGAACTGTGTCTAGCCGTCCAACGAACACTCAACGTGGTAGCCTACGATGGGTGCGTTAAGGATACCACGTTGAGTGTTCGTTGGACGGCTCGACACAGTTCGCTGAAGATCGTTGATGGACTACGATTTCCAGCACCAAGCTTCTTCGTAGGCTATTTCAATGCACTGCGAATACCTGCGTCCAAACTGCTCTGTACGTCACCAAGCTTCGCCAACTGTGTTGCGAGTACTCGTTCTACTATCTGAATACTCATTGCGAAACTAAGCGCGCTCAGCTCGCAGTGCCACTGAATCCGGAGCGGGTTCTCACTCTTCGACATCTCTTGCCTGAGATAAGCTCGGACAACTACACTGACGATACTGTGCTCCAAGAGTTAGCGGATGACTAGTCATTGGGTACGCAGATACTGAGTCTAAGGATATCGAAGAACTTACAAAGATTGAGAGCGACCAATGTATTCCAGCTTTTGAGAGCAATTGAGCCATCGGTATTCTTATGATAGTCACACTCGCCTCGCAGCGACGTCTCAGTGGATGCTACTCTTTCCTGGGAAAGCAACGTCTTCTTCGACAACCTGAACTCTAATTTTCTCAGCGTTGTCAGATACCTGAAAATGGATTATTTATCAATTACTGGTTCACACTCATTTTCTTTAAATCATTCACTACTTTATCCTTTATGCTTCAAACGTCATAATGACAAATAAATTTGGGATAAGTGAAAAATGCTTCGCATCTTATTTCGAATAGCTATTGCTACGCGAAAATGCTTTGAATTCACCCGGGACTGATAGACAATCTCAAAGAGTTAGCCGTACGAGTTAGTCAATAGCTAGTTACTAGGGGAATTGAGTGCTGTAACGTTGCAAATAGATTTGGACGTTACAAGCGTTTCCCGAACCCTTGGGGGGCGTAATTACGCAGGGAAAACTGGTAAAAATCCCCGCAGGGACGATTTAGCTAGCCCCCGGGCTTATTTGACTCCGAGAGGTGACCGTGGTCGACTCTGATCTGAGACCAAATTTCTTATCCGCTTTGTTTCTTTTCCAAATACATTCTCTTATGTGGGAGATTCGGCCTACGACCCTACCTGAGCGGGGGCACTCTTGACCAATCTACGAGGCCCTGACGGTCAAAACTGATAGAAAGTTTGGAAAGACGACTACCGACGGACGCTACGCTTCGCCAAGGACTCTGGGTCCAGCCAGGAGGACGTGGGGGAGTGCCGAGGGCACTTTGCAGCGGGGGAATAGCCGGTGGATGCGATTCCCGCCGGCGAGAAGAGTCCACGAACCACGTCCTGCCGTACTACGCACCCGGAGGGCCAATTTGAATAGTCCCGCTACCAGGAGCGGCTCGATCCTAGTTCCAGGCAACCGGACTAGCAAAGAGTTTGCGAAATCGACCATCGATAAGAAAGCGCCCGGAGCGCACCGATACTGTTTTGCGAGGCACTCTGCGTTAGGCTAGCGCCTAGAGCACGTGGCTCTAGTTTGGCAATAATTTTGAATTTGAATTTAGATACCCTGCGGGGCTGAGTTTAGTTAGTTTTGTGGTCCTTGGTGATCCCTGGAGGGTCTGAAAAACACCCTGAGTCTTTTTGAGGAGACTGAGTCCGGTAAGCGTCCGTTTATTTAGCCCTTTTTGGAATTTGGAACCCGTTAGCGGCGGTTTGCCATTTTGGTTTGTCCGTGCGGCCACGACGCCGGTCTTTCGAGTCTGTTGGGTCAATTCCTGCCGAATCCCGAGTCGGTAGGCCGTGGCCAGTGTCCCTAATTTGAGTTAGTCTGAGTCGTGTTTTATGTGAGCCGTTTTGAGGCAAAATCAGTAGTTTTCGAGTCAAAATCTAGCCCCGTCGAGGGAATCCTATGATCCGCCATGAGTGCGAGTGCGAGGGTCAGAGTCTAAAGCGGTCTCTCTCTCTCCCACCTTCGAGTCCGTTACGTCAGAGTCAGTAGAGTCGTATATAGGACACTACGGGTGTCAAAACATCAGGGCAGAGTTAATTCTAAGGTAGATGTAAGATCTGAATTTGATTTCACCCGCGTGGGTATTGTTCTTGCTTATTTGCTATTTTTTTGTTATTATTTCTTTCCTTATTTTTGGTAATTGGTTCCGGGGGAAACCCCCAGCTCGTATTCAATAAATTTTGTTATTTTCTTTACCCTACGTCACTCGAGTCGTCATTTGCCGAGCCTGTCAATCCCCAGTCCACCCAGACCCCTCTCCGCGGTACTGAGCCTAGCCGGCAACAGTCCAAGGCTCGGATTGTCTTTGTCTTTCCTTTAATTTCGGTTTAGTGATCTCAGGGCCTTTTACTATAAATTATAGTGCACTAGTTCTGCCCTCCAACCTGGTACTCCGGCCCCGGACGGAGGGTATCAAGGAACTACGTCACAGTGCTTGACGGGTGGCGGTAGTGGGAAGCAGCCGACAGTCTCACCAGCCAATCACGGCGGGCGCTCACAGCCTAAACTCCTCCATAATCTTATACACCATATTTCCTATGTTCGGCTTCAAGAGAATGACCCTGTACAACGATTGCGAGCGCCCACAGCTGTATCCACTATCCTCAAAATTCGCGTTCTACAACTGCGAATTAGGATTAACCCTGAAACTCACAATTCTATGATTATTGATTATTTTTATGAGTTAGCGCATCGTAAAAATAAGAAATGGCTGAACTGATCTGCATCCATAAATATGATGTTTCGGAGCAGCCGCCGAAGATGTGGTTAACGTGTATAAGAACAATCATGAAATGCGTGTTGGACTATAACGATTCTTCTATTTGATACCCTTTTGACTACCAAACACCAGCCAACGACCAGCAATCGATTAGAAAAAAAAAAAAACTTGAAAATGTCAATGTGGGGGTCAACTTCAGGTTGTTTTTTTTTCATTTTTCGATTCTCTAAAAAAAATGGTTCGCCACCAAACCTGGAAAGTGGACTACCAAACACCAGCCAACGACCAGCAATCGATTTAAAAAAAAAAAAACTTGAAAATGTCAATGTGGGGGGGCCAACTTCACGTTTTTTTTTCGTTTTTCGGTTTTCTAAAAAAAATGGTTCGCCACCAAACCTGGAAAGTGGACTACCAAACACCAGCCAAGGACCAGCAATCGATAAAAAAAAAAAAAACTTGAAAATGTCAATGTAGTCCAGTCGACGTACCTGCTCATAGGTACGATTTTGCCATAACAGTGAGTTTTAGCACTTTTCTTATAGTTTTCGACCTCCCGAATGCAATGGTGCCAGATTTTCTGCGCTAAGGGTTGAGCAAAGGGTTGAAAAGAATTTTTGAAAATTGAAAACGCAGTATCTCGCTAACGACGAGGAAATCGAATAAAATTTTCGGACAAAAGTTGTAGAGAAAAAAACGCTGCGTAAAAAACAATTTAACTTTTTTTATCTAACTTGAATACCTGAGCCAGTAGAACGACTTCAAGATATTAGACAAGAATCAAGGAGTGGGGGACACGCAAGCGAGGAGAAAGCATTGTGGGCCGGTGGTGGGGGACCCTTCGCCTCGCGCGCTGTCTCTCCTCTCGCCCAAGGTCGCGCGCGCTGGTTCGAGTGCCACTGCCGTCTTTTTTTGAAATATATTTTCCTCGAAAAATTATGAGGTTGAAATTTTTTTTTTCCATACGAAATGTGAAAAATTGTAATGATTCTGTTATTAGGTTTTTATCAAAGGGTGAGAAAATAAAACCCATAATTCTTATTCACGATTAAATTTATCAAATGTTTTATCATTTATTCATTCTAGGTAGAGTTTCTTTCATGTGAATATGACAAAAAAGTTGAACCTATAAATATATACACAACCGATTTTCAGTTACACTTATTGAAATTCGATTAAACCAATTAAATATTCAATCGCGACTATTCGAACAAATATTTGTGATATATTTTGATGATAATATTATTCTCAGTGCAGAAGTCAAGAGAGTGCTATTTCCATTCTTCGGCTAGCCGGTTACATACGAAGTAAAAACATATTATTAGCTGTCATTGTACTAGTCAGAAGTAAAGCACGCAATATAAATAAATAAAACGCTCAGATTCTTTGAAAAAGGCGCTGAATTTTTTTTTTTTTTTAGCACGATATGATTTTCAGAAGCTTTCATACTTTCATACTTTCATACTAGTATGAAAGCTTCTGAAAATCATATCGTGCTAAAAAAAAAAAAAAATTCAGCGCCTTTTTCAAAGAATCTGAGCGTTTTATTTATTTATATTGCGTGCTTTACTTCTGACTAGTACAATGACAGCTAATAATATGTTTTTACTTCGTATGTAACCGGCTAGCCGAAGAATGGAAATAGCACTCTCTTGACTTCTGCACTGAGAATAATATTATCATCAAAATATATCACAAATATTTGTTCGAATAGTCGCGATTGAATATTTAATTGGTTTAATCGAATTTCAATAAGTGTAACTGAAAATCGGTTGTGTATATATTTATAGGTTCAACTTTTTTGTCATATTCACATGAAAGAAACTCTACCTAGAATGAATAAATGATAAAACATTTGATAAATTTAATCGTGAATAAGAATTATGGGTTTTATTTTCTCACCCTTTGATAAAAACCTAATAACAGAATCATTACAATTTTTCACATTTCGTATGGAAAAAAAAAATTTCAACCTCATAATTTTTCGAGGAAAATATATTTCAAAAAAAGACGGCAGTGGCACTCGAACCAGCGCGCGCGACCTTGGGCGAGAGGAGAGACAGCGCGCGAGGCGAAGGGTCCCCCACCACCGGCCCACAATGCTTTCTCCTCGCTTGCGTGTCCCCCACTCCTTGATTCTTGTCTAATATCTTGAAGTCGTTCTACTGGCTCAGGTATTCAAGTTAGATAAAAAAAGTTAAATTGTTTTTTACGCAGCGTTTTTTTCTCTACAACTTTTGTCCGAAAATTTTATTCGATTTCCTCGTCGTTAGCGAGATACTGCGTTTTCAATTTTCAAAAATTCTTTTCAACCCTTTGCTCAACCCTTAGCGCAGAAAATCTGGCACCATTGCATTCGGGAGGTCGAAAACTATAAGAAAAGTGCTAAAACTCACTGTTATGGCAAAATCGTACCTATGAGCAGGTACGTCGACTGGACTATAAAAAATCTTGTGTTGGTTATTACATATTTCACATATCTCACTTAGCCCACTCAAAAATTTATGTTAGTTTAACGGATGAGACATATGTCAAGTGTTATCACGAAGTTTATGTTAATGTTTTACCGAAGAAACGAGATGATCAACGAAACCGTTGATTCGGATCAGTCAGATGGATTGAATCCATAGATATATCATCATTGGAGTTTGATGTAAAAAATTAGTTCAGTACACGTCATAACGGTTGGGTCAACACTCACAATCAAACCTGTAGTGAACCTAACACAAGAATCCAACTAACGAGTTTTTTAACACAGAAACATACATTTTCCAACGATGTATGAGATATTTTCTCCAAGTGAAACAGGTGTGTACCCACAGCCTCATCAATTTTCTGAGTGATCCTTCTCTTGACAACAGCAATTCAGAAGATAGTTCTGTGAATTATTTTAAAATCTTCTTTTCAAAATGTTTGAGTTGGGAATTTTCACTTTTCATAATAAAATATGTGACGTCCCAAAATCTTGCCTCCTGGCGGGAGTCGCGATTTTCAGACGTCACTCTTCGTACCTTTACCTTTTCGCATGTTTTATTTGGCTACCACTTGGCCATCTTTTTGCATTCTATGGGACAGGGTTCCTTGAGTTATTTAAAATTTTTCCGACAGACCATTCGTGGCTTCTGAATTTTGGAAAATTTCGGTCGTTTTTTCCAGATGCTCCTAACTTGCTCGAAAATGCATCGATTTGAATGTCTTTTTTTCAAATTGTGGGATTTTGAACCAAGGCTTAGAAAGTCGAATGCGAAATGATATCAACATCTTTCTGTTGAAATGTTTTGAAATTTAAGATAAAAATCTTTTTTCAAACCTGTTTACATCCGTCGAATTTTTTTTTCGAATTTTCAAAATTACTACCTTCTAGTCTACAAAGGGCCTAGCCGGGTAAGCATATGAAAATTGCCCCCAAAGCTATCAAATTCACATTTCGACCCAAAGTTTTCACATCACTAGAAAATATTTTCCACCAAGTTTCAAACCTGCATCTCCATTCTCTGCTCATATACATCGAATAACGTGTTTTTCGGTTTTTATTTTTTTTCCCGTCTTGTGTTGAAGATATCTTAACAACCCGGATCAACCATCAAACAGTTTTCAAAATACGTACAGGGTGTATAAAAATTATGTGTCACCGTTTTGCCAGGTGATTCTGTAGCTCGAGATCGGTGAAGATCTGTCAAAACTTGTAGCCGCAAAATTGACCTTGACCTTCATAATGAAGGTCAAATTATTTTATTGGCTCAAAAAATCCTGCTTGTCGAGCGGAACAAAAGTCTCTGAGGAACCAGGGGTGTCAAATGAGCCCTTCACCCCGAACAAAAATAACTGATTTAAAGAAAATTATTCGATATTATTTTGCCTTGAATGTTGATAAAAGAAGCTAAATAATAGTAAAATTGAGCATGAAAAGGAAGACTTCCATCTGTCAGCCGGTGAGTTCTATTATTATATTATCCCAATCACAACAACAATCCTGTAATACCGTGAACAAAACCCATTCAAGAAAACGAGGGTTTCTGTTCCGTTGCATCCACCTCGTCGCTAGCCGCGAAGAGCCGCGCGAGCGCCCGACACCCCGAAAAAGTTTCTCATAAGTAAAATCACGCCAAGAATGATATAGGAACCCACGGCTCACAGTTGTTCGCAGAGAGATTTCTCCCCTCTATTAACGGCTAATGGATCATCGTGGACAACACCACCGTGGTCGCTTGCGAGATGGCCGAGATCAACGCCTTATGCTTCGCGCCATTGATCAGGCGTTTGGAAATTTCGCAAGAGCTCGCGAAATTTATAGGGAGTGGATGCTCCGACGCGCCAATGGAAGACCACTGCGGCCTGGTATTATTCCCGATCGGCGTGAATTTCAACGTCTAGAACAGCGGTTCAATGACCAGGTGAGGTTTGAGGTGCAGGAGGCTGGACATCGAAGAGCAGGACGTCCTCGGGTTCATTGGAGGATTGAGGAGCGTGTTATCGCTCTTGCAAGAGCCTTTCCTGTCATGGGATTACGCCGAATAGCGGCTCGAGTTGGCATAGCCCACATGACAGTGCGTCGCATAATTCGCGATGAGGGCATGCGGCCCTACCGTGTTCAAAGCGTCCAGCAATTGCGCCCTGGAGATCATCGGGCTCGACGAGATTTCTGTCGGTGGATGCTCCGGCAACTAAGGAGAAACCCTCGTTTTCTCGAATGGGTTTTGTTCACCGATGAGGCGAACTTCTCTAGCACCGCTATGCTAAATAGGCAGAATATTAGAATTTGGGCACACAGAAACCCTCATGCTATGATGCAACGAGTCAACCAGGGTCGCTTTGCGGTTAATGTGTGGACTGGAATCGTGGGGGATAACATTATCGGCCCGGTTTTTCTCCCGTTGCGACTGAATAGCCCAAGATATCTGGCCTTCTTGCAACGAGACCTGATGCATCGCTTACGGGGAATTATTCCCTGGCAGAATCGCAATCAGCTTTTTTTTATGCATGATGGCGCCCCGCCGCATTTTGGACTCCGAGAGCGAGCATTCCTTCGCGAAGCATTTGGAACACGGTGGATAGGCCGTAGGCCTGCCCCGCATTTATGGCCACCACGATCTCCAGATCTTAATCCTTTAGATTTTTTTTTCTGGGGGGCACTGAAGGCAATTGTGTATGAATCTGGCCGAGCGATCCGAACAGTAGCAGATCTGAGACGCCGGATAGATGAGGGCTTTGTCAGATTAATGCGCAACCGTCGAGTTCTAGCCAGAGTCCGGGTCAACTTAGAGGAAAGACTACGAGCGTGCTTACGCAATCGAGGCCGACATGTGGAAGCTGGAGAACAAGCTCGCATGTTGCGAGCCATCGGTGTGAACGGCTCCATTCTCTGGGTTCGTAGACATCAACAACGTCCTAATCTACCACGCAACGATTAGAAACATGGCAGAGAGGGTTTGGAGTCAGAAAATACCGCGGAAGTGACGAACCACGGAGACCTGATCTCTGCATGTGTGCGAAATTGCGCGCTGGAACATTACAGGATTGTTGTTGTGATTGGGATAATATAATAATAGAACTCACCGGCTGACAGATGGAAGTCTTCCTTTTCATGCTCAATTTTACTATTATTTAGCTTCTTTTATCAACATTCAAGGCAAAATAATATCGAATAATTTTCTTTAAATCAGTTATTTTTGTTCGGGGTGAAGGGCTCATTTGACACCCCTGGTTCCTCAGAGACTTTTGTTCCGCTCGACAAGCAGGATTTTTTGAGCCAATAAAATAATTTGACCTTCATTATGAAGGTCAAGGTCAATTTTGCGGCTACAAGTTTTGACAGATCTTCACCGATCTCGAGCTACAGAATCACCTGGCAAAACGGTGACACATAATTTTTATACACCCTGTACAAAAATATTTTTTGCGTCCATTTTGGCGGGAAATTGAATCCATACGAAAGCTTAGAATATTTAAAATCGGCTTTTTCCTATGATCCCATCATTTCGCAAACACCGAAATATTCTGCAATGCGTACCTTTACGCGGTACTCCTGCCCACATTTTTACAGAATTTTCGCAGTGGTGGGCCATACTGAACAAAAATGAAAACCCCTTTTGAGCATTTTGAAGGCTCGAGAGGTACCTCAATGTTTCGGAACATATTTCATCACCTGAAATCACCTGATTATATGAAAATGTGTTCGAATATCAGGAATTTTTCAACTCAATTTCGAACCCGGATGATAATATTTAATTTTAACCATTACACTTTGGAGGCAGAAATACTGGAGAATTTTTCTTTCCTTCCGTTCAAATCTGATGGTGCCTACTCAATAGTCGATAAATACAGAACTTACTCAAAAATCAAGCGGTTATATGGGATATTTTCCACAACCCGTTACAATAGTAGGTAGCACTACGTTATGAAACGATCAGAAAAGATAGGCGTGCACATGTCGGTTACTTCTATTCAGCATTTTTCAGTTCTGCATCGACTAAGTAAGTTCTTATTTTCAAGTAATTTCTGTATTCATTGACTATATTGAGTAGAGGGATCCTTTAATACCGATTATTGAATCGATCTGGCGATGCATTAGTTGTGTTCAACACGAACAAGTTACGTATACGCATCTCAGAATTTTGTGAGTTCTTCTTCCACATAGATTGCACAGGGTGGTCCATTTCAATCGCCCCAGGCGAATATCTCAAAAAATAGAAAAGATACAAAAAAAAATTCGGCTACAAAAGTTGAAGGCATTCACGGAGGAAATATGATGATGATATGTGTTGACTTGTGAATTTTACCTCTTCCGAGATTTCGCTAGTAACTCCGGATTTCAGATAGGGAACACACGGTTTGGATATGAGCAGCTAATATAGCAAGATCGACGACTGATTCAAATACGGAAAGCCAAAGAAATGTGGATTTTTATTTAATTTTAATTTTTTCAATAATTTTTGTTTCGTTTTTTTTCAAATTCAAATTGTTTTTTTTGTTCGGGTTTTGAAGTTATCTCAAAGTCCGATATTATCCCTCGGTCCTTCGAGCTCCGTAAGGGGATCGGAGGGGGGGTTGAGTGCCAACCGAGCGCGACTCCGGGTGGCGGATAGGAGGAAGGCCAGGGAGGCCAAGGGCTCGGTCTCCGACCTGGGGTGCCCCATGGCAACCGGCTAGGAGAACGGGGCCCAAAGGTGCCCAGGCTAGTTGGGGCCATAAGGGATCCGGCCGGCCTAAAAACTGGCCCAGGTGAACCAAAGCCCCAGCCGCGGACCAACTCCCCAAGCCTAGGTGGGAGCTATCGTGCCGAGGGCTGAATGGCACCGGGGTACGGTGCAATTAACGATGCCCTTGGGGCACCAGGCGACCCCCCATTGTATCCAGCCTTACCCCTGCACCCAGGCTCTGTGGGGGTGGACCAACCCTTCCTGCGTCAACCGGGCCACGCTCAGACCCATCGACGCTTGCGTCGCGGATCAGGGCTGGTCAACGAATACGCGGAGCCTCCTAAGGAGCCCGCTCGCCACAACCGCGCCACGGTGCTCTGAGTGCCAGGTTACAGCGGTATCCCGGGGAACGTACACGCGCACAATCATACAAGGGCTGGGCCGAAGCAGGGACACCAGGCTTGGTGCTCACAAGGTCTCTGACCCAGGGACCTCCAGCCAAGCTGGGACCCTAGCTCAGCCCTGACAGAACCGGGCTGAGGGTAGTGATTGGACTCACTACCGGCCACTGGGAGACAGGCCAACACCTAGTGCAGCTGGGGCTCCGCATGGGACCCCTCTGTACGAGATGTGGAGAAGAATATAAAACTTCTCACCACCCAACAGCGTGCTGCGTGGAGCTCGAAGACCTCCACAGAGAGGCTTTCGGCGCATCCTATGCCAGCACCGACTCATTCGAGAAATTGGAGTGGACAGGCTCCTGCACTTCGCCAGACTTGCGGGGCTTAGTTCCACTCCAATGGACTAGGGGGCCCTACAGGGCCCGGGCACAATGGTCCGGTAGGACTGAGCGCCTGGCCACCACCCCCCCACCTCAATCCAATCCAATCCGATATTATCCCGATTAACAGAGAATGAAAAAATTGAGAGAAAAAAAAATAATTATGAAAAATGAATTTCAAAAATTATAACAAAAAATTGTAAATTAAAAACAGAATTTCAATTTTTTATGCTTCTTCTATTTGAATGAGTCTTCGATCTCGCTATTAGCTACAACATATCAACACAAACAGATTTAAATGAATAAAACAAAAAAAAAAATACTCCAGTATTTTTGCCTCCAAAGTGTAATGGTTAAAATTAAATATTATCATCCGGGTTCGAAATTGAGTTGAAAAATTCCTGATATTCGAACACATTTTCATATAATCAGGTGATTTCAGGTGATGAAATATGTTCCGAAACTCGAGCCTTCAAAATGCTCAAAAGGGGTTTTCATTTTTGTTCAGTATGGCCCACCACTGCGAAAATTCTGTAAAAATTTGGGCAGGAGTACCGCGTAAAGGTACGCATTGCAGAATATTTCGGTGTTTGCGAAATATGGGATCATAGGAAAAAGCCGATTTTGAATATTCTAAGCTTTCGTATGGATTCAATTTCCCGCCAAAATGGACGCAAAAAATATTTTTGTACGTATTTTGAAAACTGTTTGATGGTTGATCCGGGTTGTTAAGATATCTTCAACACAAGACGGGAAAAAAAATAAAAACCGAAAAACACGTTATTCGATGTATATGAGCAGAGAATGGAGATGCAGGTTTGAAACTTGGTGGAAAATATTTTCTAGTGATGTGAAAACTTTGGGTCGAAATGCGAATTTGATAGCTTTGGGGGCAATTTTCATATGCTTACCCGGCTAGGCCCTTTTTAGCATAATCCTATCATGGGCAATCAATTCTGTCTATTTTTTCTGGAATTTTTGAATTGATGATGTGATGTCGGGGGTACTCCCGACTCTAATTATGGGTTCCACACCCGCGAAAAGGATTGGGAAAGTGGTTCGGAGTATAAATAAATGGTAATGAGTTGAATAACTAAGCGTATATTTCGGTCAATTAATCTTATATAGTAGGTAAATTGGGAAGGAAAGAATGAGTTGTCGGAATCCAAGATGTGTAATGTAGGAGAGCAAGAAGTGGAGAGTTGATAATCTGACGGGATGTGTTAGGTAGGAGTCAGGGGAACTGGAAATGAGGAGAAAAGAGGATAGGTAGGGGAATTAGAATAGCTGACTCGTTGCATCCGACAGTGCTGAGTGCAACGGGTCAGCGTGGCGTGATTTCCGAGGTTTCGGGTGAAACCTCGGAGCGGATGGGAATCGGAGAAGGATAGGATAAGGGAGTCGGTATGTGCGGGGCACGTAACATACGGACGTTACAATGAAATCAATTTCTTTGAAATTTGTCACTTCGAATATTACATAACGTCTTGTTTAGTGTCTTATTGAAGACATTCATGGCAAGAAGTACCTGATTACGGTAGTCGGAAGTTGTGAAAATAATGAATCATCATTTCGTCGTAATTTGAATACTTTACATCAATGATTTTCATTCTAGCTTTGAATACTCTCATCGTTGAAGGTACGTCATTCTTTGACGTCACGTGATGGATTTTCGAGTTTCTGTTTTGGTACAACGCATGTGTTATATGTGTATGATGACACGGCTAAGACAAGAAGACGAGCTCCAAAATTTCATTACATGACCTTAAAAAAAGACGGATCTTCAACAACGAAAGTATTTAAAGCTAGACTGAGAATCATTCTCTAAAAATTCAAGAATGAAAAATCTCGATTAAGGTGGTGCAACAGTCGATTTAGCCCCGCCCCCTCCGTTGTGTATTGTTAAGTGTGGACACGGCTCACTATTTCGACTATTATCAAAGCCTACGCTTCACTGACGCAAATATGATACACTTCGCGCCGTACAAAATGAAATACCGAACATATCTATGCGAAAATATGTTGATTTTAGGCAACGATGAAGCCGTGCTTTTGTTCCTCGCAAACCGTTGAAACTAGCGATTTCGAGAGTCGCGCGAGGCCATCTTTAAGGGTAGGAGATACTGAAATTTGAGTGCAAAAATTCCGAAAAAATCGATTTTCGGTTTTTTGCGGAAAAGTGTTCTTTGAACTGTTATCTAAACGTACGTAAATCCTTGAACCGAAAGAAAATTTATTACGGCGCATTTGCTCAATAATGCGTATAATGCTTCAGCAGGATTCTCAAATTTCCCTATATTTCGTTTATTACGGTATTTCAATCTGAGAAAAAAAGTAATTTCAGATGATGCATTTTGCCATCGAGCCACCATGCTGATGTGATTTACATGGGATGTTGGTAATGCAGTTTTCAAGCCTCCAATTTTTGTCGACGGCGCAAGATGGCATTCGTGTTGGGCAAACAAATAGCTATACCGCAAAGGCCCGAATTTTACGCGCGAAACTCATAGGTTACTCTTGATTCACGTGTGTTTACGTGTGACATGTGCGTTTTTTGGATACCTTGTGCTTTTGTTTGAAAAATGCATCAAGTGCATCGACGTTGGCGAAAGCCTAAAGGAAGACGTAACGTGCGGCAGCAGCAGGTGATAGATGCTCGGAGGATTCTGTCCGAAGAACGGGCAGCAGAGCAAATAGAGCCGAGCGGTTCGGACGACCCTAACCTCAACCTCATTCCAGTCATAGATACTAGTGTGATGTAATTTAGAGTAGTGATTCCTCTTGTGATTTGAAATATACTACAGTGCGTGTGTAATGATATGATGGTATGTACAATAGTTGTAGTAGTGACGTGACGGTGTGACATAGAATAATCTTGATTTATTTTCAGCTAACAAGTCGTATGAGTCGTCTTGAAAAAGTTGCGTTTTGCACAGGAAAGGATGATTTTCACCATGCCTCAAAAAATAAGTATACCTGAATATATTGTACACATTTCCATTTCTTATTTTTGTTCTTGCTTTGCAGAAATAGTTTTGGCCTGTTGACCAGAAGATAACAAAAGTTTCCAATATGAGGCCTCCTGGAATAAAGACGAAATTGCTCCACCAAATTATGCGGGGGGCGCAAAACTTTTAAGACTCACTCGAAAAGAAGATATGTATCAAATTTTCTCAAAGAATGATAATGATGTTGTCTGACTCTGATATTTGTATTTACAGGAACGGTTTCTGTAAAGCTGTGAGTACGGTGACCGACATCCAGTTCAAAACCCTTGCAGGAAACAACTCCTGTTGTGATGTGTGTCACATTTCCAATGTGATTTTCTATGGTTTGGAATGGTATCGAAGTTTTCAGCACACATTCCACCGAAGATGAATATTGAAATTTATATAATGAATCATCATCCTTCCAAACGTTTGTATGTATTTTACAGAATCAGATCTACAAGAATTATCAAGCACACGATTCGCTGCCCGCAGGTCAATCGCTCACATTCGACAAGACCAAGTTTATGTCAACTAAACTGCTGAAACAAATGTTCCTATTTTTTCAAGATGAAATTATTTATATTCTCTATAATTCCTTCCAACTTCCTTGAAATCGTAATTTCTGAAATGTAGCATATATGATGAAAATGTGAATTCCACTGAAATATTTTTAGAGCTATTTTTTTTTTTCAACGTCACGTGGTTCAAAACTATTAGCAATCTCATCTGAAACTAGTTTGGTTTGTATAGTAATTGAAATCTGGAATTTTGAAAACAGTTTTAAAAAAAAAACTTCAAATCGATTTATCTCAAAACTATGTTTTTGCAGATTGCAAAATCTCCCTGCGCTTGAGTTTTTGTAGTAGACTTCTGAAATTTTCAGGGCATATTCTTACATACATTAGCTACAAATTTACGTCAGATAATGAAAATCGAGGAAAAAATACGACTTTTAGAAAAAATAATTGAAATAAAATTTTTTGTTTTTCACGAAAAAAATTGTCAAAATCGAAGTATCGTAGCTATCTCAAAAAACCGACGTAGTTTTGTAGCTTGAGCATCCACAAACATGTGTGTGCAAGCCCAGTGAGATTCAAAAATGATTGGAGCGCAGGGAGGTGTTCGAATAAAGCCTATTTCTGACGTATGATGAGATGTAACTCTGTACCTATTGTTTCAAATGACTTGAAATTTGCACAAAATCTATGTTTCGAGATGGGAAACATGTGTGTAAAACCTCATTTGAAAATTCCATTTGGTTGAGATGAGCAGATTTCAGTATCTCCTACCCTTAATTCTGTCAGCCGTGAGCACGACCTACTAGAGTAGGTCGTGGCCCGCGAGTGTCTGCGAGGCTGCGTTCAGTTGGTGGCGATGGAACCAGGCATGGAACCAGGCATCGCCACCAACTGAACGCAGCCTCGCAGACACTCGCGGGCCACGACCTACTCTAATAGGTCGTGCTCACGGCTGACAGAATTAAAGATGGCCTCGCGCGACTCTCGAAATCGCTAGTTTCAACGGTTTGCGAGGAACAAAAGCACGGCTTCATCGTTGCCTAAAATCAACATATTTTCGCATAGATATGTTCGGTATTTCATTTTGTACGGCGCGAAGTGTATCATATTTGCGTCAGTGAAGCGTAGGCTTTGATAATAGTCGAAATAGTGAGCCGTGTCCACACTTAACAACCCACAACGGAGGGGGCGGGGCTAAATCGACTGTTGCACCACCTTAAAGTAATGATTCATTATTTTCACAACTTCCGAGTACTGTAATCAGGCATTTCTTGCTATGAATGTGTTCAATAAGACATCATACGCAACGTTAAGTCATATTCGAAGTGACAAATCAAAAAAAAAAGTGACTTCATCAATTTTGAAAATTCTGGAAGAAAATAGACACAATCGATTGCCCGCATCAAGATTATGCTGAAAATTTCTAGACTACGGAATAGGATTTCTGAGAATAAAAAATAAAAAAATCGGATGAAATCAAGTTTGAAAAAGTTCATTTCAGCATGACTACGGAAAGGCGTTTTCGGCGAAACGAGAGATTTACGGTACGAGCCGAAGGCGAGTGCTGTAACGCGGTTCGCCAAAGATGAGTAACAATCAGGATTTTTCATCACGGGAGCCAATGAATCGCGACGAAGTTGCGATTTTGAGGTTGGGGTGATGAAAAAAAGGTGTTGATCCTTAATTGCAAAACACTTCTGCAAAAAAATTTCGATATTATTTTGTATTTGATTTTCGGAAACTACGTTCAAAAACACAAAATTTGAAGAAAAAAAAAAAAAATCCAACTCGATGCATTTTCGAGAAAGTAATGAGCGTTTGAAAAAAAAGATGGAAATTTTCGAAAATTCAGATGCCATGAACGTGTGAGATTTTCCCTACTTAATTATAATAACAGAGAATAAAATAACGCAATATAAAGGGAAAAATAATCAAGTTATTCATTGTAAAATTCATAAATTAATTGTGTAAGAAATTGTTATTGTAAAATTGTAGAAGTTAATAACGTACATGTGGAAAAAACCCTTTTCTTCTTTATTTTAACAATTTTGTTTATAAATATCATTCATGCATGCATACATCCATTCATTCACATATAAAAATTTGTATATATAAAAATAACTAATTTGTTCTCATGCTAGTTGTAAATATAAAATTGTAAAACTGTTTCAATCATTTACTAAATTATGCTTGACTTCTTTTTTTTTTTAGAGTGACGGTTTCTTTTTATAATTCATTAATCAAAATTGTCTTTGGGAAAAATTATCTTTGTTCAATTATTTAGCCTTTTTCACTTATTGCAAAAAACTTATCTGATTATTCCTCGTAGTTTCCATGTCGTTTGATGTTGAATGAGAGTAGCCATTTGAGGTTAATGTCCAGCGTGGTCTTGATGTATCATTGAGATGCTTTATTATCTTTGTTAATTTATATCCTCTTCTACGATGACTTTCTTTTGATAGTTTTGATGTTTCATTATATTATTGATGTTAATTTTAAGCTCCAATTACGAGGATGGCTTGGGATTACTTGGATGCTGATTTTGTGAGTTTACTCTCGAAATTTGTTAGGATTGATTTGATGAGTTTTCTCTCCACGTTTTCAAAGTCATGATTTTATGAGTTTACTCTCGAAATTTTCATACTGCGGCTTTAGTATATTTTCTCTTACTGTTGTTTTGAAATGATATAGGCTTAGAAAGTGATTATACATTCAAATTGTTCAATTACATATTAATTTTGCAAGCTTTTATTATAACACGTCTACTCTGAACGATAGTCTTCCCAAGAGAGAGATTGCTTTCTTCTCTTCCGGCTTCGCAGTACTAGACTTCGCTAGTCAATTCGCACGTCACCATAATAGTCAAAACCTATTTACATTAGCGCGCTAAGTTTAAATCGTCTGTATTGTCACAAACGGTCTGTCGGAAAAACATGAAATAAATCAAGCTCAGATAACGAGTACACGCACACATATGCACACGCACACATATTTTTGACCCCGGTTTCCACATATATCATGCAGCATACGTCCCAGTGTAGCGAGAATAGTGAAATAACCCGAAACAACCAGGTTTTACTCTAGTGAAGTAAAACATACTTTAGTAACTTAACTATATGTTCAGTAACTAAACACGTTTACTGACTAAACCATGTTTTATAGTTCAACTACGTTTGTTTAGTGACTCAATTGTTCAGAGAAGAATTGAAACTTCCTGAAAAATTCGAGTCACATCTTTTTAGGTCAAAACTCTTTTGGTGAAGCGAATCAAACCGTTTCTTAAGTGTACAGGATTTTTGACCGAATAAAAGTTAGGGAGCAAACATTCGTGACGGCCAAGTAATGCAACGCAGTGTGAATATTGTGAATTGATGAGTTTGATTCAAAATGTCACCATGAAACCATTCGGACATATGCAGGTAAGTGGACACTCATTATATTATGTATAACCCCACGGGGATTTAATTCAATGAATATCGATTAAAATTCCCTGCCCCCGCTTTGGAAAGAAGCCAACACCCATGGAGGCAAACCTCCGAAAGTATCTCTCCCAGTTTTGTTTGTGAATCTCTCAAAAAAATGTATGCCTGAGGTTCCAATTAACGTTCATTTGAACCAAGATTGCCGAAAACTCAGTCCACGCTTTTTTTACATTAGTTGACAAAGGTAACCAGATTTGAGCATCAGACCCCGAATTTTTCGCCTCATCGGAAACCACCCCTTCACCTACTTCTGAGTAATGAAAAGTATGTGAAACGAACTGGGCACACTTGGTTACGCCAGTTTTTGTTACAAATTCGTTTAGACTAGGAACGAGATTTCAGAAACAAACCCTATAAATCTTCTGACTTGTCGAGAACCACTCCGTAGCCGATCTCCTGATATCAAAAATATCCCTCCATAGATTATACCACTCTGGTTTGCTCGGAAAAAGTACTCATAAATGAGACGTCGATTTATGCAACCAGTTGGGATCATCCAAGACGGCAACGCCATCGAAAATCACCCCCACGGTCATGACCCTAATGAACGTTTAATTCATGCGTAATTATTGCGACAAATCCAGCATGCTGAAATCTATGAAATTATATTTTTAATATCAGGGGATGGCCCATAGAGTGCAGGTTTCCGATAAGTCAGAAGATGCGGAGTTTGTTTCTCAAAATCGTGTTTCCATTCCAACTAATTTTCAGCCAAAAACCGGGATCAAGTGTTCCCAGTTCGTTTCAAATCATGTCCGTTACTCAGGCGTAGGGGATGGTTTCCGATGATAAATTTCGAAGAAGAATTCTGGAATAATTACAGTAAGTCTGTTATGAACTCACGCAACTTTTTACCCCCTTGACATTTCCTCTCAACCCCCGCAGTTTTTCAGATACGCCATATTTCCTGAAACTCTCCGTTTTCAGCGAAAATTGGAATAACTTCGCGAAAAAAAATCGCACGGCACTTTCTGAAAAACCAAAATTAAGGTTTTGCTATCCACTTCAAAGCTGTGATAAGGAAAACTGGAGAAACTTTTTTTCACTAGATAGGCAGCCGACTTTCAAAGGCCATAAAATTGTCGGAAAATGGTCCTGTTCTAAAGCACGTGCCAGCGTCAAAAAAAATCTTAAACAACATTTTGAGGTGGCGGAATAAAGCTCAATTTGTCTCTTTCATAACAAGGTCTGTTAAATTTGATTACGTCGAATTTTGACTAAGCTATCGAACTTTCACTTCGGCTGAAAATTTCGGCAGGTGAACCCAAACTTTTGAGCCGGAGTATATATGTCAAGTTCATAAAGATATATAAATAATCGAGTGTTATGTTGAAAAGTTGTTTCTTAGAAAAAACTCATTTACGTACTATACCGAAATTATCACACAAAACGAGGCGTAGCTCCTAAACGAAGGCCATGGCCCACTTTGTGACTCATCATGAAAAAGTTGTATTGTTGACTCAAAAAAATTCCCAAAAAATTTCAATTTTTTTGAAAACGTCTTTTCCAAGATAACTCAATTTTTGTGTGTTTTTCGCCAAAATCAACGATTTGGGATGCTTTGAAAATTTATGAAAAAATACTCATGTGAGAATCAAGAGAAAAGAAACCTCTGTTTCCTCTATGACTTTGCGATGAAATGTAAGACTTCCAAGTTAAATATTGGATAAACGAAAAAACTCGAGAAAATTGCTGCATCTGAATGGTGAGTGGAAAGAATCTGTAAAAATCAGAAAGTGTACCTTCTTTAGAATAAAACACGGGAAAAAATCGGCGATGAATTCCGTGAGGGTCGGCGTGACACTGTTCACGTTCATTTAGACTACCCCATATACACGTGTGCAATTCCACGTCAAGCGGGCCACTTTTTTGGGTCGTAATCACCGATTTTGATCTTGATCGAAGATTTTCTAGTACTCATGGATGTAAGTCTCTGATGAGCCGAACCAAAAGCCAATCCACGACTTGGTTGTCTACCTAGCGGAGGTCAAAAAATGCCGTTTTTGCGCGCCAACTTCTCTTCGGCGGCTCATATCTCACAATCAGTTGTTTTTGGAGAAAAGTACCAACATATATATGGGGTATTCCACGTGAAGTGGACCGGTTTTTGGCCGATGGTCATGGAATTGGACGCAAATGCCGATTTGGGTTCTTTGTCACTATAGAAATCGCCACCACAAGTTGTAGATTTTTGAAAATTTTTTTACGAGAAATATAACGCTGGTAATTATTCAAAAAAATATTTTCAACTCCATATATCGCAGCGATCCGTGAACGAAAACATGACTTGTCATAGTGCATTAATTCACTCGCAAAAACGAGCACTTTCCAACTATGTAACAATCAAATTGCATCTGAAATTTCCAAGAATTAAAAACTCAAAAAAAGTGTATTTCCACCAGAAGGGTCTAATGGATTTTCTTGAAATTTTCACAGAAATTACTTCAAACCGAACCAAAATTATCGCGAAAGTTTCAGCCTGCCCTTTTTTTTTATAGAGTCCGTATAAAGTCATCTGCAAGTTTTGGAACTATACAACCAATAATTTAAAATTGGAAGGAAAAAAAACGGAAGTTTTCTGGGCCACTAGGTATACGAACGCGAAGGTACAATGTGCAATGAGCTTTCGAAGTAGCGGAATTGATGATTAAATTGATTGGTCACATGCTGCAGTTGAGATTTTTGGATTAATTTTGTTTAATGAATTCAATAAAAAAAAAGGGCAGGCTGAAACTCTCAGAATAATTTTGTTCTGGTTTGAATTAATTTCGGCTAAAGTTTCTAGAAAATCCATTAGCCCCTTGTGGTAGAAATACAGGTTTTCCGAGATTTTGATTCTTTTTTTTTTAATTAATGTCATTTAGTAAATTCGATTTGAAAAAAAAAAAAATAAAAATAAGGGCAAGCCGAAACTTTCGCGATAATTTTGGTTCGGTTTGAAGTAATTTCTGTGAAAATTTCAAGAAAATCCATTAGACCCTTCTGGTGGAAATACACTTTTTTTGAGTTTTTAATTCTTGAAAATTTCAGATGCAATTTGATTGTTACATAGTTGGAAAGTGCTTGTTTTTGCGAGTAAAATGCACTATGACAAGTCATGTTTTCGTTCACGGATCGCTTCGATATATGGAGTTGAAAATATCTTTCTGAATAATTACCAGCGTCATGTTTCTCGTGAAATTTTTTTCAAAAATCTACAACTTGTGGTGGCGATTTCTATAGTGACAAAGAACCCAAATCTGCATTTGCGTCAAATTCGATGACCAGCGACCAAAAACCGGTCCACTTCACGTAAAATACCCCATATATAGTGATTCTTGTAGCTATTTTCACACACTTTCAGATGATTATACTGACATCGCTTCCCAACCAAAATTCGGCAGTCAAAAACGGAGTCGAAACAAAATTTTCGTTTTTCAAGAAGTCCGCCCATTTTGAAAATTTTTTTTTTTTTTTTGTCTCTAAATAAGGCTCAAGTTATCCCTTACATGTACCCGAAGTAGCAAAGTCGGCCTTTCTCTCGTTGGTTTTTCATCTAATTTTTTTTCAATATAATCTGAATTATTCTATTAAAAAATGTTGTTCGTTACGCATTTCAATGTTTTGAAACAGTTTCTCCGCATTACGAGCTCGTTTCAGGTAATTGGAAAATGTTAGTGCCGAAATTCAAAAAAAATAAGAAAAATTGAAAAAATGGGAAAAAATGGTGAAAAAATCGACTTGAACGTGGATAAAAAAACATCAGAGGAGAGGCCCACTTTGCCACTTCGGGTACACGTAGGGAATAACTTGAACCTTTTTTAGAGACAAAAAACAGAATTTAAAAAATGGGCGGACTTCTTGAAAAACGGAAATTTTATTTCGACTCCGTTTTTGTTGCCAAATTTTGGTTGGGAAGCGATGTCAGGATAATCATCCGAAAGCGTGTGAAAATAGCTACAAGAATCACTATATATTATACACACGCATACACAGACGTCCATCCAAAAATGGTTATAAAATATGATTCTCTGGACCTCAAAACGTGGACATCTGGTAGAAACTCAACTTTATTCATTTCCGGGGTGATTACAATCAACTTCCTTTTTTTTCTCTCTCTCAAAAAAACAAAAAAAAAACGTTAAGTTAAAAATAGAACCACAAACGTCTTCTAGATAACCAAAGCTATCTATTTCATAAGATGAAATGAGGAGTCTGAAGATTTGTTTCAAACATTTCTACAGTGATTTATTCCAGATAAAATATTTCGATCATTCGAAACAGTTACAACGAGGGCTATTCGTTGAAGAAAATCATACATGTGTTACAGTTCGAATTATTATATTGATAATACCTTTCAAACAAATAAAGATTTCTTTGCTGACTACTACCGTCAGATACTATATGTACCTTCCAAACATAAAATATTTTTGTTCGTTTGAAAGGTATGGTAAAGTAAGTGTACTAATTACTGACCCTTTAAGACCCAATTATTGACCCTTATATTTTCCTAAATTTCAAATCGATGGTAAGCATTCTGAATGTTTCCGTTGCGCGGATCAGTTGCTAGAGACTCGGAGAATATGAATTAATTTTTTTGAGAATTCAGAGCTCACGGATAAGAAGAAATCATCAAAAAAGGTCGAAAATTGGGACAGGGTCAGTAACTGGTACACTTACATTGGCGTAACTACGGGGGGGCCCAGGGGGGCACGGCCCACCCCAGATTTTTGGTGCCCGCCCCAGAAAGCCCAGAAATAAGAGATTGAGAATTTGCCTACACAATGATCATAAAATATTACGAGTAAAGCGAGACTGTAACACTGCATACGGAATGCATATTAGTCGAAATGGTCACGTGAAAAACCTCTAGGCATACCTACAGTAAACTTGGTGTCAGATGTGAGGGGTTAAAATCTTCTCAACATATGGAGAACGAAATGATGGAAAACCAAATTACAGCCGATGATATATTGATGTTTTCGCGAAAAAATACACCGAAAATCTAAATTTCTGTGATCATTCTTTGTTATTTGATGAACAATTACTGATCCTAATGGAAATTTGTTATACCTTTTTTTTTTAAGACAAAATTTAAAAAATTTTCCAAAGTGTGGAGGTTTTTTCTCTCATTACACAAACATATAATACGCATGGACTTTTGTTCCGTCGATCGTAAAATTCGGGCTCATATTTGCGCGGAGCTGAGTGAAGGACGGGGGCCAGGCCCCCCCTAAAGAAAGATCGTAGTTACGCCAATGTACACTTATCCTATCAATCGGAGAACAAATTTCTTTTTGACTACTATTTTTCAAACTCGTACCGTGACATACGTCCTTTCAAACTGCTAACGCGAGATACTTTCTTCTGGACCGCCTTCGTGAGATAAATAACTCCTTTTTTACGTAGCTGATTTTCTGAGATACTGTTTTTCGAACAGGACACGTCGAATTGCAAATTGAAAGGCGCGTGAAAGTATGATATTTTGTATCGCATTCGCCGCGCTTGACATCTTCATTCGGAATTTCTTTACAATATAACGGCATTGTATTGAGCAGCTGAAAAAAAATATGGCGCATACTGAGGCCAAAAGTAATTTGTCCCGAACAAAAAATAATATTTTTTCAAATTTGGATATCTGACGGACGCAGGTGAAAATTTTATTCGATTTTCTTGAATTTTGCATGTACGGGCTATTCCACGTGAACCGGATCAGTCACCTCTCAGATATTTTTTTAATAATGCACGTCGATTGTCCATGGGGAGTTAGAATTTTGTGCTGAAGGATCTTTGAATTAGTGCAAATTTCTATCTGTTATTAACAATCGAAAAATTAAGCAGCGGTTTCTTTGAACATTCATAACTTTGCCAAAAATGATGTTAGATTGAATTTATTTCATGGGATTTACGCGGCTAGTGCCACAGATTTCGGAATAAATAGATGGTTTGAAAAAAGTCTATTTATCAATTGTTTATTCAACAATTAATTTTTAAATGATTTTTAGAACACTCTTCGATAGCAGCGGGAAATTTGAAAAAAAATACTGACATATACTTTGAACTATACTAAGGCCTGTGAATTATTTGCAGAAATGCCATCGGCTTTGTTTTCTAGTAAAAAAAATTATTAAAGTTGGCGACGCGCGTCAATTCTGACGATTCTGACTCTTCGCCGCCTGGCGCGTAATAATGACGCTCGCCAAACTGCCGGTCGCCGCTACTTGGCGGACGCATTCGCGAGTCATTTTTACAATCAGCAACACCATTGAAAAATCTGTCGAAAATACTAGAGCTTCTCCATGACTTCTCTAAGCGATAGAGTCAGGTTCCAGAAATGTGCTCTTTCTCGTTATTGAGATATTGCAATTTAAAATATTACGAGGTACATATTATGGAAGATAGGAAGAGCACATTTCTGGAACTTGACTCTATCGCTTGGAAAAGTTATGGGAAATCTATAGTATTTTGTTCAGATTTTTAAATGGTGTCGCTGAATTAGCCTAATCGGTACTTTCATCTGACATGAAGGTAGATAATACCAACCTCATTTTTGAAATTGTTCGAAAACATCGTAATGATGTGAAGTTTAGCGTGCGTGATACAATCGATTGAACATAACCTCACTTTTACGTTACGTTCTGCATGTTTATTCCGGTGATAAGCACGTTCTAGATAATTTAGACGAATTATTCAACGTGGGATCAGGATCCAAATTTACTCAGCGCCTGAAGAGTCTAAGCATAAGAAATCTATGAAAACGTGGCAAGAACGGCGTATGTCATAGGGTATCAAAGGCAACACACGCCTATTTGGTCTTGGTTAGCTAAGAAAGTCTTCTTTTGTTTTTGCTCTTGAAATACAACTCCAGCTAATATGCATTTAGCTGGAATAAGTCAGATGACAGAATGAGAGGTTTATGAAAATCTGTCATGATTTAATCTATTGTCATTACTATTCTTCAACCAGCTACGGTGAGTGCTATTTTGTCATTCAGCTATTTCCACATGAGACACCAATGTTATGCATAATTTGATCTATTTCACGTAATTATAGATATACACTAGATGATAATATTTCAAGCGAAAACTTAAGGTAGGATTTCTCATGCTCATCAACGTTTTACGGATAGACACGTTTGAAGAAATCAAACGAGCTTATTCGAGGCACTACAATAAATCTGAAAAATTCGATTGAAAATATTTCGAAAAGTATTCCCAAAAATATGAAGGACCTTATAATAGTACCCTCTACAAAGCCTCGCGAGAGTCCTCTAAATGATTTCTGAAAATCTTCTTGCAATCGACGTCTAAGAGAACTCTGATTTCTGAGCTCATAGTATTGTGTTCTTAAAGTACTCTTTCATACGCGTTTCAGAGCATCAGAAAAGAATCCCAAAAGATTGCATAAGAAGTCTTTTTGACTTAGTTTAGAGTACTTATCGACACTCGACAGAGAGCTCTAACTCAATTTTGCGAGCTCCTCCAGATGTCCATAAGAGCACATTTGGTTGATTGGGCTGTCTCGCGAATTAATTTTAGAACGATGGTCAGCTTTATTGTCAGTATTCATGATTCTATTCACCCGAAATTTGACTCAGTTTTCATCGTAGAGTTCACAGTTCAAGCGTAGAAAAAATCATGGACTGCGGCCGGTTATCCGAACAGTCCGCGCGTTGGGTAAACACCGTTGCGTACAATGTCGCGGATCTCGATTCTCGCACGCGGCTTTGATAATTACCGACATGAGGAGAAGTTGTTTGAAATTCTTCCGATTGTTCTAGAAAGCCTTCTCATTGGCTATCACGTCGTTCTTTGCCATCTCTTTGCTCAAGGGATGGGTGCACCCGCGAATCGGGGAGTACGACGGCTTTGAAGCCCACGCTGGAGAAGTTAGTTAACACGTACGTTTTCGAACAGTTAGCATCATCGAATTTTGTCCCGCATTCTTTTATCGTTGCCACGCTCGCGTTCAAATTTGCTTCATTGTCTAAATTTTTGAGTCATTCTTGTCTATTGCTGCTTTTTTATACTTATTTTTTATGCTTGATTGTTTTGACCTTTTGAGTTATTGTTCTGCTGAGAATATTTCGCACCGCATTTCGTTCTTTGTTTTTTTTTTTTTCATCAAACAGCCTTTCTCAGGGCTATTGTGGCTCCGGAGTGCAATCTTTTGCGGTAAGTTACAAATGATATCATTATTTCGCATTTGCTTGCGTGTACTTTCCATTCCGAATCTTCGCATCGGACATACAATTAAGCAGTGTTGGACGAATTTTTAATTCAATGGATTGCAAATTACAAACTACAATTGTGATTGACAGCATTTTTCGAATCGATTACAAATTACCAAAGTAATTGACAACGTTTTTCGAATCAATTACAAATTACGAATGTATGAAACGTTTTTTCGAATCAATTACAATTTCTAAATTTAATTGAAATGTTTTTATCGAATCAATTGTAATTTCTAAATGTAATTGTAACGTTTTTTCGAATCGATCACAATTTCAAGCAGATTTCTATGCATAATCCGATAATGCAAGGGTCATTTTGAGGAGGTCGATCAGATTCGATTATGAATGAATGTTTCCGAGTATGTGTATACGTGTTGAGCTAATTTGTAACTAGCCCATTACTAATTACAAATTACAATTGTAATTAGGAAAAAAAATAATTACAAATTACATCTGTACTTTGTAATTGGCAAAAAATCAATTACAATTACATTTGTATTACAATCACATTTGTGATTTGTAATTGGGGAATTTGTATACAATTGCATTAGTGATTAGAAGAAAATTCGATATCAATTACATCTGTAATTGTAATTAGACAAAAATTCGATATTCATTATTTCTATAATTTGTAATTAGAATAAATGTATACGCTAATTACATTTCAAATTGTAATTGAATATTTGGCCTAATTACAACTCCGAAATGTAATTTACCACGTTGTTCGAAGTAATTACCGCATATTACAAATCTATTCATATACATACATGGGGTATATACAACTATAAATTCGTATGTAGGGTATATTTCAGTATATGTACGGTATATTTGAGTATACATGGTATACAGGGTGCATTTGAGTTATACTGGTATATAGGGAATATTTGAGTATATATGGGTATATTCGAGTATATACCGGTATATAGGGTGTATTCGAGAATACATATACCGCATATACATGTGTAATATGCGGTAATTAGTTCGACTAACGGGGTAAATTACATTTCGGAATTGTAAGACGCTGAAAATGAATATTTAATTACAATTTGAAAAGTAATTAGTTTTCAATTTTTTTTTTTTTATCACAATGGAAAATGTAATTTGTATCGAAAGCTTTTCTAATTACAAATTACAAATGTAATTGGTATCGAATTTTTCCCTAATTACAAATTACAAATGTAATGAGTATCGGATTTTTTCCTCATCACAAATTACAAATGTAATTGTGATTGATTTTTTTTCAATTTCGATTTGATTTTTTGCCAATTACAAATTACAGATGTGATTTGTAATTTTCATGTAATTGATTACAATTATAATTGATGCTGCCCAACTCTGGTGTATACACTATACACTGTGACGTAGTTCCTTACTATCCCCCGTCCTGAGCCGGAGTACCAGGTCGGAGGACAGAACTAGTGCACTATTACTTATTAATTAGGACCTGAGACAGCTAACAAAATAAACGGGACAAATCTGAACCATTCGAGCCTTGAACTGTTGCCGGCTAGGCTCAGTACCGCGGAGAGGGGTCTGGGTGGACTGGGGATTGACAGGCTCGGCAAATGACGACTCGAGTGACGTAGGGTAAAGAAAATAACAAAATTTATTGAATACGAGCTGGGGGTTTCCCCCGGAACCAACTAACAAAAATAAGGAAAGAAATAATAACAAAAAAATAGCAAATAAGCAAGAACAATACCCACGCGGGTGAAATCAAATTCAGATCTTACATCTACCTTAGAATTAACTCTGCCCTGATGTTTTGACACCCGTGGTGTCCTATATACGACTCTACTGACTCTGACGTAACGGACTCGAAGGTGTGAGAGAGAGAGACCGCTTTAGACTCTGACCCTCGCACTCGCACTCATGGCGGATCATAGGATTCCCTCGAGGGGACTAAATTCTGACTCAAAAGCTACTGATTTTGCCTCAAAAACGGCTCATATGAAACACGACTCAGACCAACTCAAATTAGGGACACTGGCCACGGCCTACCGACTCGGGATTCGGCAGGAATTGACCCAACAGACTCGAAAGACCGGCCTCGTGGCCGCACGGACAAACCAAAATGGCAAACCGCCGCTAACGGGTTCCAAATTCCAAAAAGGGCTAAATAAACGGACGCTTACCGGACTCAGTCTCCTCAAAAAGACTCAGGGTGTTTCTCAGACCCTCCAGGGATCACCAAGGACCACACCAAAACTAAACTTAGCCCCGCAGGGTATCTAAATTCAAATTCAAAAGTATTGCCAAACTAGAGCCACGTGCTCTAGGCGCTAGCCTAACGCAGAGTGCTTAGCAAACAGTATCGGTGCGCTCAGGGCGCTTTCTTATCGATGGTCGATTTCGCAAACTCTTTGCTAGTCCGGTTGCCTGGAACTAGGATCGAGCCGCTCCTGGTAGCGGGACTATTCAAATTGGCCCTCCGGGTTCGTAGTACGGCAGGACGTGGTTCGTGGACTCTTCTCGCCGGCGGGAATCGCATCCACCGGCTATTCCCCCGCTGCAAAGTGCCCTCGGCACTCCCCCACGTCCTCCTGGCTGGACCCAGAGTCCTTGGCGAAGCGTAGCGTCCGTCGGTAGTCGTCTTTCCAAACTTTCTATCAGTTTTGACCGTCAGGGCCTCGTAGATTGGTCAAGAATGCCCCCGCTCAGGTAGGGTCGTAGGCCGAATCTCCCACATAAGAGAATGTATTTGGAAAAGAAACAAAGCGGATAAGAAATTTGGTCTCAGATCAGAGTCGACCACGGTCACCTCTCGGAGTCAAATAAGCCCGGGGGCTAGCTAAATCGTCCCTGCGGGGATTTTTACCAGTTTTCCCTGCGTAATTACGCCCCCCAAGGGTTCGGGAAACGCTTGTAACGTCCAAATCTATTTGCAACGTTACAACACATAATGTGTATACTCAAAATGACCCATGCATTGTCGGATTATGCATAGATACCGGTTTAAAATTGTGATCGATTCGAAAAAAAAACGTTTCAATTACGTTTAATTAAAATTGTGATTGGATGCTGCCCAACACTGCAATTAAGGATGTTTAGTTCGTACTTTCCCAACCAAAATTGACTTTCGTCGACAATATTTCATGCGTCATGATAAGATAAAAATCGGAAGAAATTCAACTACAATGAAGACTATAAAAAAAAAATATTTTGAATAATAATAATGCCCAAAGGTTATCAATGAATTATTTAAACAAAACATTGTTCAACAAATTTTTAGAGAATGTTTTTTTCACGTCTTATGAAATGAATTCGTTGATTTTTCTGAATACACATGGGGAATTCCATACCGTTTCGACCTGTATTTGACCCTACCTTTTTTTTTTGTGATTTTTCATATGATTTTTCTCACTTCGAAAAGCACGAATTTTTTTCAGATTTTTGCGACTTGATTCGAAATTTCAAGAATTTTTAAAACCGTCATATTGATCGATACAATTTACAATTCTGAAAAAATTCTCAAATATCGAATGTCAAATATCAAAATTTTCAAGCTTATAGCCGAAGTGGACGGATGTTTCCTTCTTACTATTTTTAAGCTTTTTCAAAAAAAAAAAAAAAAAAAACATTCGAAAAATCAGCACCCGGCGTCATTTTACTGCGGATGGCTACTGAAATATTTCCAAATGTCACACTACATTTTTTGAAAGAATTTCTAGAATTTTCGCGAGAAGTTTTTTTATTTTTTATTTTTTTTTTATTTCTGAAAATTTTTTGTTCATCGGAAAACAAATTTTTTTCGGGTCTATAAAATCCGGTGTGGCATATAAAACTGTTTCAACAACCATCTATAGTAAAATAACTCCCGCTTTTAGGTTTTTCAACGTTTTTTTCCAAAAAAAAGCTTGAAAACAGTAAGAAGGGAACATCTGCCCGCTTCGGCTATGAGCTTGAAAATTTTGATATTTGACACTGGATATTTGAGAATTTTTTCAGAATTTTAAATTGTGTCGACTGTCGATCAATATGACGGTTTTCAAAAAGTCTAGAAATTTCGAATCAAGTCGCAAAAATCTAAAAGAAAAATTCGCGCTTTTCGAAGTAGGAATAAGCATATATAATAAATGACGAGCGAAATCCGTGAGGTCAAGGGTCGAACACAGGTCGAAACAGCATCGAATTCCCCACATGCATTTTTTTTTCTTTTAATTTTCTCATCTTTTCGAAGTTTTGGTTCCCAGAAAAAAAAAGGTTGTAAAGGTTGTATTTACGAAAATATTCTTTCAATGCTCCGCAAATTTCTAAATTGTAATACACAACGTTTTTACAAAAATATATCCAAAATTCACGATTTTTCCTTCAATTTTCAAAATTAAAAAAAGTTCAAAAACCGAAATTTCAAAATAATCTGAAAATGTGTGAAAAATGCATGTATTCGCAGAAAAATCAACGAATTCATTTCACATGACAAAGAAAAGCATTTCCTGAAAATGTCTCAAATAATGTATTGTTTCAAGAATTTATTGATAATTTTTTGGCATGATTATTGCCTAATATTATTCTTCTGAAGGTACGATCAACACATCCTTAACGATTGCTATATTTTATCCGCGAATAATATGTGATGAGGTAATTTTTCATTTTCTGTACTTTGCCCAGTTTGACTTCATTAGCCGTCAAAAAAGTTAGCATCCAAACTCACAGTTGTGTTTTTCAACGCTTAGCTACCATCAAATGTAAAGAAGACGGTTGTTGATGACAATGATTTCTTATTAGTTTTCATATAATTATTAACTGCTCGTGAATCCCCTTTGGTGATGAACTATTTTGAAAATTAAGATGCAGGAAATCCGCGGTAAACGCGAAAATACCGTGCGCTATGTGTACGAAGGATATGAATATCATATCGACACCACATCGCCTCACCTGTACCGATGTGCTACCCGATCTACTACGGGGTGTCCAGGTGCCGCGCAAGTACTTGCGGATAACCTGGTCGATGTATACGAGCCGCATGAGGGCCACGACGCCAATCATACAATAATTGAGGAGGCGGAGATGCGGTCTGCGATGTTGGACCTCGCCGCGCAGACAAACACTCCACTAAAAGAAATTTTTGATGACGTTTGCCGAAGGTTGATTCCATATTTCGTGCATAATTTGTGTAACAATTATTAGGGTGGTGTTTTCTTATCGCGCTGTAGGCGAATAGCTCGGAAACTAGAAAGGGATACGAGAAAAGGGGTGATCCGGAACGCTTCCAAGATTTTTTGACTACTTCGTGATTTGAGACAGGAAAAATGTATTTTGCCCATGACCGACTCATGGCGTGGTCGATGATAAATTTGAGAATGAACTCGAGAATGAAAAAAAAAAAATTAATTTTTCGAAATTGATGCCATTTCTTTCTCTTTTCAGAAAAATTTCAGAATTTTTTAAAATTTCGCTTGATTTTCAAAAAGTGAAGTACTCCACCACATTTCGTTAAAATGAAGCATGAATGCACATAGATTGAATAAACTTGGAATCCACGAGGTTTAAGCCGCTATCGCAGTCTACACCTACGTCAAAGTTACAGTCCGTAGATCGAGGTTTCTGTCGAATCACTTTTATTTATTTTTCTTGTTATCAATTTTTGGTATTTATGTTATTTTTTTTCAATTGCTAATTATACATATCTTCTTCGTTTTGTGATTTTCATTTTCGTTGTAACCTCTGTTGCGTTGATAATTGTCAAAATAATTTTTTGTCGATCACTTTCAAATTCAATGAAATTTTTTTTTTTTAATCCGGAAAAATAAAATCTTCTTTCGCATGTTTTTGAATTGGTCTGCAAACTAGCAATCGAAGAGTCATAGACAAAATACTTGTTTCTTATTTGAAATCACGAAGCACTCCAAAAATCTTGAAAGTGGCGCTATTCGCAAATCATCCCAATAAGCCTCCGCCCAATGTGTCAAACTTTTTTTTATGTCTCTTCTAGGTTTTGAGATATTGGCCTAGCTGGATTGAAAAAGACCACCTAGATATCCAGTCGATTCGGCCAAATTTATGATAGTTATACTTAAATTGGTCGCCTGTACGATTTTTGTCCATCATTGTTCATAATCGATCCTCAATTTCATGACAGAAATCCCATCGTTGCACCAAAACTGAGGTATCCTGTCTTGAAAAGTGCGATGACACGCGCCCGTGCTCGTGTGAGACCCATCATACCCGGAAGTCTGCGGGAACTAGCGGAGTCTTTGGATACATATGAGCGGACCCAAAATATATATCGGGGCCTTGTCGAGGCGACTGATGGCTCGATCGGCCTGATTTTCATGAGCGATCAAATGAAGAATGCGGTGAATGACTGTAGCGAAATCTACGTCGACGGCACGTTTAAGGTGAAATTGAGTAAATCTATGTTCCCACTAACTGAGCCCTATATTTATTCAGTCCTTGGCGGGCGATCATTAAGTCCCTCTCTTACCAACTATTTTTTTTACTCGGCCTAAGACTAATATTTTCGACCTCAAGATCGCCAGACACAAAAAAATCGATTGCGCCATATTCTTTTCCCCTCATAATTGTCAGTAGTTCATCACAAATTTTTGTTTCCTCGTATTATACCAGATTGTGAGCGCGAAAAGGATTTTCATTTTATTTTAAGGATGATACGTTACCACATTATCACATTCGAAAGACCCTGATCACAATTGAACTGATGAACATCAGGGTGGTCCTCATTTAGGGCTCGGACAAATTTTTTATCCGACACTACCCTCAATTTAAAGGTCAAACGGGAGCCTACACGGAAAAAGAATTATTGTAGGATTTACGAAAGTCGGCAGCAACATAGGGGAGAAGCAAACTTTTTTGTGAAAGTAACAGAAACTGTGGTACGAGTCACTGGTTTGTTTGTTAAGGTTACAATCGCGGTTGCATCTAATACCGAGAATTCCTGTTATTTTCACAAGAAAGTTCCCTTGTCTTCGACTCTTGTAAATCCAACAACATTTTTTTTCCATGTAGTTAAGGCGTCCGTTAAGACACTCAATTCTGAATCAGATTAGACGCACCCCCTACAATGATTTCAAATAAAAAAACTAAAATTTCAAGCCCTATTTGATCCTTCTATCTCAATTAAAAGGCGTGCCTAAATGCCCAAATAGTTTTCCATTTGAATAACATTGAATTTTTCCATTTTTCCAATGCCAATTTTTTACGTAGCCAATAAAAGGTAGAAAAAATCATTAAATCATACAAATCCATTGTAGATACATACGTGTATCTAGAAAAAAATTGGCAGTGCAGTATTATAGCGAGGATAAAATTATTTCTCATCCATAAGAGGGTTTTTTCGTCAAACAGCCCACCCATTTAATTCAATGTCTCCGAAAATTCCGTAAAAATGTATGCACGTTATTGGGGATGAGAAAAAATTTTGGGCATTTTTTTGGATTTTTTGGTCAAAAAATTTTGGACATCCCTAAAATCATTTTATTCAATCATTTTCACGTAGCGTAATAAATAAGCGCAGGAGAGAAAAATTGTACGAATGAAATTTGTACGTCTTTTTCTCAGTTTTTCGGTGGAATTTGAAAAATCAAAATTCCGACCTATTTGAACCCACTTTTTCGAAAAAAAAACGTTTAGAAATGTGTTTTTTTCCAAAATTAGACAGTTTCTTTTCTTGAAAAAAATGTCGACGAAGGGTATTCATAACAGCGTTTCGGAAAAAAAATGTGGAGTGGGAACTTGAATGCTCTCCCAGAAAAAAAATTATTGAATGGATTTTATGAATGTTCGGAATTGAATAACATTTATTCAATAATTTTTTCATGGGAGACCATTCAAGTCTTTACTCCAAATTTTTTTTTCCAGAACGCTGTTATGAATATCCTTTATCGACATTTTTTCGAGTAAAAAATAATGTCCAAATTTGGAAAACGCACATTTCCAAACCGTTTTTTTGGAAAAAGAGGGTTCAAATAGGTCGGAATTTTGATTTTTCAAATCCTACCGAAAAACTGAGAAAAAGACGTACAAATTTCATTCGAACAATTTTTCTCTCCTGCGCTCATTTATCACGCTACGTGAAAATGATTGAATAAAATGATTTTTGGAATGTCCAAAATCTTTTCACCAAGAAATCCGAAAAAATGCCCAAATTTTTTTCTCATTCCCAATAACGTGCACAAATTTTTACGAAATTTTCGGAGACATTGAATTAAATGGGTGGGCCGTTTGACGAAGAAACCCTCTTATGAATGAGATATAATTTCATCCTCGCTATAAGAGCGGGTCCATGTCATCTCACTCAAAAAAAAACACTCAAATCGCGGATCTTTGCGCCCTTCGAGGAATCTTTAGTACTATGGAAACAAAAAATAGAAGTTCACGGATTTCGAAAAATTTTCAAAAATGGCGGAGTTACGGGTGTTTGAATTTTTTTGCACTGCTTAGTTTGAAAATTCATATCTCCGAAACCATTAATCGCAGTCGAATGATCTTGGACTCATTTCATTCACAAAAGAAAGAGCTACGATTAAAAAAATATGTTTGAAAAAAAAATGAATTTCTTCCAGTTTTTTTCGTCATTTTTTTCCGAAATTCGGCCGCCATTCCCAAAGGGTACCGTGAATTTCATGGAGATAATTTTTTTTAGATAGCTGGATCCTTTCCCTTCAAATTCGTAAAAAAAAATTTATGGAGACCATGCTAGGTCCGGAGAAAAAAATTAAAACGTCCGGACGTGCGTCGCCGCGCGTGCCGCTCCACGGTGGCGCTGCTCCGTTAGGCTCGCTGTTTCACGTAGCCGTTGAATTTCATTCAATGTTTCGGTATTTTCTAGGGCTATCCTCTCTTGGAAAATAGTTATTCAACTACTTTAGACTTCCAGATTACGTCTACTGGTTATTTTCGCTTGAAATTATACTTGTTCCGAAAATTCCAGCACGGTTATTAATTTCCAGCACATGATTTCATTGCAAAGCAGCAAATCAGTTATTGGCAGGAGATAAAAAAAACCGCGAAAGTTGGTGAATTTCTAGTCGTGTGCGATTTCGCTGACAATCATGCGTTTATTGTACAAGATTCCACTCAAGGGTTCAACCAGAGATCCATCCAATCGTAATTTATTATGAAAGTCACAGCGAGGGAGAATTGGACCATTTTAGTTTTGTAATAATTCCATAGTATCTGAAACATAATACGATCGCAGTTGATTTAATACAAACGAAAAATTGATCGACTTTATGAAGGAGAAGTTTCAAGGTTCAATTACAATTAAAAAATAAGTTTTTCTCAGATGGAGCAGCTTCCCAGTATGAAAATGAAAAGAATTTCAATAACATAACGCATTATTTTGAACCGTTCGGATGTCAAGCTGAGTGGCATTTTTTTGGCTACATCACATGCAAATGGCCATGCGATGGGGTCCCAAGCGGAACAAAAGTGGAAGTTGCCAATGAGACATCTTATGGTATACCTAATGTCCGTCATTATGTTAACTAGAATATAACTCTTGACTTTAAGTTGTCTTTTGGATAAAAGTCGAGAATTAGCTATCGAAACGACGGACATTAGGAATACCGTAAGATGTCTCATTGGCAACTACCACTTTTGTTCCGCTTGGGGTAGATGAAACTGTCTGGCGAGTTTACAATTGATTGGCAATCCAGATCCTATTTAAACACCGCTGGATTTGTGTAATCGGGCATGCTCTTATTTCAGGAGCATATCTTTTGCCTGCTGCAGAACATACAGCAGAAGAAACTATTTCACAAAATCGATTCGATGAAGCTTTGACGGTTCGTGGCATTCTGAAATTACATGTAGTCATTCCGATTTCTGATGGATTTATAAAAACGAAATTATTTTCCGCATCGGAAAATTTTGATCATGTAAAAGTTAGGAATTAATATTCAACTTGCGTGTCCAACTAAGCGCTATCGAGCGCAATTTCACTCAAAACATTGGCCCTTTTCAGAGTCACCAAAATTTTGCAGGAATCGATAATTTCCATTCCACGGAGCATAACTACTAGCTCTTCTCTGCAAAGTTACGAGAGAATCACAAAAGAGCCACAGTCATTAATTGCACAAACCTATTGCATATGGAACCAGAACGTTGATTGCAGCACAGGTGTGTTCAACTTAACAATAACCGTGCTGGAATTTTCGGAACAAGTATAATTCCAAGCGAAAATAACCAGTAGACGTATTCTGGAAGTCTGAAGTAGTTGAATAACTATTTTCCAAGAGAGGATAGCCCTAGAAAATAGCGAAACATTGAATGAAATTCAACGGCTACGTGAAACAGCGAGCCTACCGGAGCAGCGCCACCGTGGAACGGCACGCGCGGCGACGCACTTCCGGACGTTTTAATTTTTTTCTCCGGACCCAGTATGGTCTCCATGAATTTTTTTTTACGAATTTAAAGGGGAAGGATCCAGCTATCTCAAAAAAAATGTCTCCATGAAATTTACCGTACCCTTTGGAAATGGCGGCCGAATTTCGGAAAAAAATGACGAAAAAAACTTGAAGAAATTCATTTTTTTTCGAACATATTTTTTCAACAGTAGCTCTTTCTTTTGTGAATGAAATGAGTCCAAGATCATTCGGCTGCGATCAATGGTTCCGGAGATATGAATTTTCAAACCAAGCAGTGCAAAAAAAATTCAAACACCCGTAACTCCGCCATTTTTGAAAATTTTTCGAAATCAGTGAACTTCAATTTTTTTTTTTCCATAGTACTAAAGATTCCTCGAAGGGCGCAAAGATCCGCGATTTGAGTGTTTTTTTTCGAGTGAAATGACATGGACCCGCTCATAATACTGCACTGCCAATTTTCTTCTAGATATACGTATGTATCTACAATAGATTTGTATGATTTAATGATTTTTTCTACCTTTTATTGGCTGCGTAAAAAATTGGCATTGGAAACATTGAAAAATTCAATGTTATTCGAATGGAAAACTATTTGGGCATTTAGGCATGCCTTCTAATTGAGATGGAGGGACCAAATAGGGCTTCAAATTTTCGTTTTTTTATTTGAAATCATTGTAGGGGGTGCGTCTAATCCGATTCAGAATTGAGTGTCTTAACGGACACCTTAGTGTATGTGTTGAAAATAATATTGAAACAGTTAGAAAATGAAAACTCACGACTATGATCCATGTCGTTATTGCCCAATACCGGAATAATAGCTTCAGATTATTCATTTTTTATTATAATAAAACTGAATACAGATGTTGCGCTCGAGGTAGTTTTGAACCTGAAGTGCCAAGGCTCATTTGATAGCAAGTCTTACAGTTTGACCTGTGATAAGCTCAATGCACCACTTACATAGATTGTGCAGTCTAATCGATTCTGATGATTACCAGGTCGCACCCAGCCATCCGCGAATTGTGCAATTGTACACAGTGCATCTACGCATCTCGGATAACGTACGTTACAACTCTATATTCGTGATTTTTTTTTAGCGATAGATTGCATGTAGAAACAAATATGACATAACGATACGCCTACGCATTTTAGGGGATCGCGGCGGTTTACGTTTTATGTGGCGCTCGAACGAAAGCGCTTTATTTGGCGGTTTTTCGAAAAATCGTCGAGCTAGCGCCCGGTATCACTGCATAATGGGGGATTATGAAAGTGCAGCTATGAACGCGCTACGGGAGGTATTTCCGGCAGCGCAACTACATGGGTGCTGGTTTCACTTCAACCAGGTAAAAATACAATAATATCCATGATATTGACACTAAGTGAGATGGATTTTGGAGTACGTAAGTGAAGAAAGAGCTAATGATTTAGAGTGACAATTTATTGTCGATTTCTGATTTTTTATTCTGGGTATTTCACTCAAAAATCATATGTATTCTTGAATATTTGTTAACACCTCACAGAAATTTGGCTTGAATCAACCATTTCTAACGGCCACTCAAGTATTTCGGAAATATTGAAACTTTATACGTAATAAAAATCCAGTTTTGCGATGTTTCGATTCACGGTGATCACCGTATGCACCCATTTGTTCATTATCATTATTCATTAGAGTACACAAAATTTCGAGCAGCAATATTAATGTTGAAATGTAGATCACAAATTACGTGGATTAGAAACCATACATAGTTTTGAAATTTTCAAGCAACTCCTTTCACATAACAATGTCAGGGCTCGACATTTTTCGTACTTTCACAGGAGTGGCTAATGAATAAATATAGAGAGTGTCAGTTGCGATGCAAAGAACACAGTCAGTTTTGATAACAAAATTGAATTCATTCAGCGAACTGAGTATTCCTCCAAATCCATTGCATCTGTAATAATTTCCAGCGTGAGTTATAATATTCAAAGGTGGTTGATCATGAACTAAAACTAGTTAATCGTTGATAAGGAATTCTCAGTTTTTTAAATAAAATGTTATCGTTCTGTCAGACCCTATAATTAGACATTCTTGTGCACTCTAGAAATATCGAGGTCTTTACCTAATGCTTCACGTTTACTGTCCCGAATAAGTATGGTAAGAAAACACATAGAGAGTGCCCACTGATTCGAAATATTTGCAGACTCGATTTTCAATTAATCAACGTACTTTCGAAATTCTTGAGGGACCTTTGGAAATTGTTCAATTGTGTCAACCTTTCCACTCACGTTTTATATACCTCCCTAATTTATATCATATTCTACCTTGCTCAGTGTATATAAAATTCTTTCGGGTGGACCTTATTCAGGTCGAGACGAAGTTTTGGCATTCCCCCAATTTGGCTTGGAATGAAAACAAGATAAACGTTTTTTCGATACCTTTTTCGGAAATTACCGAATTTATAGTGATTATTCCAATTTTTGTAGGACTAATTATGTTGCTGAAATTTTTAATTCTTAGAAATCAATCTATACGGCCGCTGCTGTATGCGAAAAATTGCCAACCCAGTATAACCTTAGAATTATGTACGGGTCATACAATCGCAACATGAAATGTGTGTTTTCGATTTCATTTAATGTAGCTGCGTCACTTGTATGGAGAGACTTTCTGACAAATCTCGTTAGCCTCTCGTTTTGCCAAAAAAGGCTATCCGTAGTCGTAACGAAATGTACTATTTCGATAGTCAGAGGCCCATAAAGTCCTACAAAAAATTTTCACACTACTAAGTGCAGGGAACTCCATACACGTGTTTCAAGTGGGAAGCTGCATTATACGCGCTGGTGAAGAATTGAATAATAACATAAACATCCGGAATGGATTAACAATAAGTTCGTCTTGATCCACAATAACCAGGACCACCCTATAAGGCACAGATTATGAATGTAAACTACAATCGAGACAACGGTTTTCGTGATGCACTAATATTTACTCTCGATGTATAAGGCCCTTGCACGGCGATGGATGCATCTGGGCCTGAGTAATGCCCCAAGGACTTTACTAGCGTTAGCTATGGCGCTACCTTTAGCTCCAGCCGATAGGTTTGCGGAAGGGCTGGAATTGTTGGCCGTGATGGCTGATAGGATTGCGGAGGATCACCCAGCGGTTCTTCAATTTATGCGATACCTGAGAAGGTATTGGGCTCCACTGGCTGACGTCGTCAGCGTGTACGGGTGTCCGATCCGGACCAACAATCTGGTGGAGTCCTTCCACAGTGAAGCAAAACGTAAGCTGGGAGGGCTGCACCCGAATATTTGGAAATTCGTTGGTAGGTAATTTCTCGTACGAATCCGAATACGCGCCAATTCACCTCAACTGGCTCGGAGTTGCATGGTCATTTATATTTCTTGCAAGAAAACACATGGCTTCAAAATCAGGCCTTCTTTAATTGCGCGACCGAATATTGGTACACTCACATCGTAAATAAGGTACTGGGACTGATAACTGATTTTATTATTCAATTCATAGACCATCTGGCGGAGCTGATCGTGAATCAGGGGATCGACCTCATGCGGCTAGAACGCAATGAGCCACCAAGACGAGCACGAGCTCATCGGAATAGGGATATCGACACCCTTATTAGCGATGCTCAACACAGCCTGAGTGTCCAGAGGTAATGCACGATGAGCTCCAAATAATTACTAATTTGAGAAAAATGTGGATACTCGCGTGTAACTCAATTTGCAAAAAAAACACGCATGCTTAATTGCTTACGTATGTATTTATAAATATGAGGCAGTCCAACTAAAAAGTGAACAATTAGGTGTTGCCCCAACCTTCATCGAATACATTGCCGATTTTTTTCTGAGATCTCTGTACTAGACGGACTGACTGTAATTTTTTTGTAGATTTTTCTGTGAAGCTGTTAGGAACTGATTTCATCGCTGTTCTTGCAGAAGTTAAAAAACCAAAGTACTGTATTTTACATGGATTTTCACAAATATTTTTTCCAAACGAATTTTATTTGTACCGGAAAAAAGCGTTTTCAATGAAAAAAAACGGACAAAAACAAATTCTTCAGAAAATTACGGAATCATCTGTATCTCTGAATATAGGTATTCAAGTATGAAATAAATATATAAAAACTCAGTATATCATAAATATTCAGGGTCGTCAACGCTTGATCATAAAATTTTTCTTATGCACGGAATAATTTGATCATAATATACAGCTATGGATTACATATACATATATACAATATACATATACCATATATACATAAGGGTGGATCGAAAAAAAAAATTTCCTCGGCTACCCTCAAAAATCAAAGATATCGCTGAAATAAAGGTCTCCGTAAAAGGATTCGATTTTTTGAATTTTTTAAGGGGGCGCGCGGGACGTTCAAAAGTGCCATTTTTAGCGTCAAATTTACGTAATCGCTGATTAACGGAAACGGAATCATCCGAAAATTCTGATTTTTTCATATAAGGTGCCCAGGTATCTACTCTTCCAAACCCATATTCACGGACCACTACCAATTGTTTCATATCTTCGAAAAAAAATTTTGAAAATCAATATTTTCACTATTTTTCGAGTAATTATCGTTGAATTTTGATTTTTTTCCTTTTAAACAGTTTTTTTTATTTCTTCCATCGTTTTTTTCTTGTGAAACTATCTATCAGTATCGCTTACAATGCAAAAATTGCTGAAAATTGCTGAAAAATAACATTTTGATATTTCGGATATATTTCGAAATAAAATTTATTTTTCAGCGATTTTTGCATTGTAAGCGATACTGATAAAAAGTTTTACGAGAAAAATACGATGGAAGAAATTCAAAAGCGTTTTAGAAGGAGAAAAATCAAAATTCAACTATAATTACCTGAAAAATATTGATAATATTGATTTTCAAAATTTTTTTTCGAAGATATGAAACCATTGGTAGTGGTCCGTTAATATGGGTTCGAAAGAGTAGATCCCTGGGCACCTTATATCAAAAAATCAGAATTTTCGGATGAATTTGTTTCTGTTAATCAGCGATTACGTAAATTTGACGCTAAAAATGGCACTTTTGAACGTCCCGCGGGCCCCCTAAAAAAATTGAAAAAATCGAATCCTCTTACGGAGACCTTTATTCCAGCGATATCTTCGATTTTTGAGGGTAGCCGAGAAAATTTTTTTTTTCGATCCACCCTAATATACATATATACAGTCGAACCTCGCCAATTCGAATTTCGAGGGAAGAGCTCATTTGTTCGAGTAATAGAGGTTTCGTCTTATCGAAGTTTTCGAGTTATAGGGGGTGACCGAAATAATATTCGACCTATAGAGGCTCGATCATAGACCTATAGAAGCTCAAATCATTCAAAACTGCGTTTTTTCGTACGAAATATAGGAATAAAACCACAATTTTAAATGATTTGACAAAATTCGAAAATAATTCATACGTTTTGAGAAAAATTAACAAATCATTTTCATCCAACAAAAAAGTTGGGTGGACGGGTAATTTCTTGAACAATGTTTTTTTCATCGATTTGTTAATAACTATTTGTAAATATTATTATGCGGAATCAATCTTTTGAGGATCTTCAACATACTTGATTTTTTTCAAATTTTTTTACCATCGAGAAGTATTGAAAATTTTCTCTGAAACTCACGTTTGGCGGTACTGTACCGGAAGAACCACCTTAACGATTTGAGTGTCCGTTTGGAAGTCATTTCGAGACGAATTGATCCGGAATCACTCATTCACGTGACTAACAAGCATTAGCACGTGGGATGCAGGTTGTGACATGTAATCTTAACGTCACTGCATAGAACGGTTCGAGTTGTAGAGGTCAGGGTATTGGAAATTCGAGTTATGGAGGTAACCTTCGACCTATAGAGGTCAGGTATCTCTAAATTCGAGCTACAGAGGCAAAATAGTGAACCTTGATACGTTCAAAAAAATTCGAGTTATTCTCTGTTTTTTTTTTCGAAGTACAGAGGTTTTTGCAAGGGAACAGACTGAACCTCTGACTTATGGAGGTTTTCGAGTTATAGAGGTTCGAATTAGCGAGGTTCGACTGTATATACATACATATCGCGCATGAAGAAGAACCACAGACTTTAGGTGAAGACCCTACTGAAATTCATGTAAGAAGCAGTTTTTCATCTTTCAAATGGCCAAGGAACGTCCAATCAAAAAAAGGATACACGGAATTCCAGATTATGGTAGGATATGTTTTGAAAAAAGTTTAAATCTTCTGCAATGAAAATTTTCTGCGATGAAAATTTAAACTTGTTTTCACAACATATCCTACCATCATCTGAAATTCTATGTATCCGTTTTTTGATTGGACGTTTCTTTGCCATTTGAAAACTTAAAAACTGCTTCTTACCTGAATTTCAGTAGGATCTTCCCTTGACGTACTGTTTTTCATGGTATTTTCTCTTCATCTTGTTCCTCAATGTCATGTTAACCCTTTAGCAGTCAGGCAAAAACTATGATTCACCAAATTACAGTAAAATCAATGTAGAGTGAAAACATGTTCTTTTGATGTCTGAATTCTTATATATGTGTTATGACCCAGAAGTTGCACGACTTTTTCCTGCCCATATGTGTTTCACTGACAGTCAAGGGGTTAATTGTCACAGGCGCTTCCGAACAAGATATCACCATGCATTCGAGTCTATTATGTGCAGCGTAGAAAAGTTATTATTACATTCATACAGATAGTGTGATAATTTCTTCAATAGACCTGGCATCTTACATTCATCACTCAACGAACTGTAATGTTTATTCTTTATTTTCTGAAGGTACATGTTGATGAAATTCTTGCGGCGGTGCGCGGCGAGGACCGCCCGTGCTAGTCAAACCCAACGCCAAGCCGAAGAAGTAGAAGGTCGATAATCGTATGATTAACCTTTTCGCACTCTTGGACGAGATATCTCGCGAATCTAACAAACCAAACTAGGTCACTTAATTCGGCTATGAGATATCCCGATCAAGAGTGCAAGAGGATTACTAATATCAATATGCAAGTCGATGTATACTTCCGATATTGCACCTTATACCCTTAGCATAACCCGTTTATATATTGCTACAGAAGCTCAGCCACAAGATGAGCTGGTGCAACCTGGGCTAATGGCAGCTGGGGATCCGATAATCGTTGAGCCAGGTACATGTCGATTTACTGTTATGTATGTACAATGTGACATTCTCTTTGGACTACTCTAATCGACCATTACCTACTTATTCCTAGCATAATTTTAAAACACCAACTATTTTTAGTTTTACGCGGTGGCCGGCGAGGTCGTGGAGTTCGGGGCAGAGGGCGACGTGCCCGTGGTAGGGCCATTGCAGTAGCGATCCCACCAGTTGTGGAGCAGCCTGCACCTGCCGATCAGCTTGGAGCAGAAGTGGAGCAGCCTGAATTTGCAGCAATGCCGGAGCCCCGTGTTTTCGTTGATGAAGCTGGGGTAGCTGCAGATAATATTGCAGCTGATGTAGTATGGAATGAAGGTGCGTCAAAGTTTGAAAGCATTTTCGTCAGAAAATTTCCGCAGCAAGGGTAACTCCTGACTTTCACGGAGAGTAACTATTTCACAAGCGGTCCATCCATATCACAGGTCACCCTCTTAACTGAAAAACATTGGTGCACGTTTCTTTATGAAACATTCTCTCCATGTCGCATGTCTAATGGTAGAAGGTCGTGTGCGCCAAAAAGCCGATTTTGTATACATGGGGCGGTCCACGTCGGGCGGGCCACTTTTTCAGTTGTATTTTTTGAATTCCATGAAAATTTTTTGGTGTCTCCAGAAGGTCCCAAAAACATGTTCTGAACAGTTTTCAACGTCAAAGCTCAAAATTTCACAAAGCTACGCTTTATTTTGGAATCGGCGATTTTCCACGTTTTTTTGTTTTCAAATGATCCTGTCGCAGTAGAACGGGAGTGAAAAAATCGGTCGATACACGTATTCTCAAGGATTTTTTCCGTACTTTCGTTTAAAAATATCGGCTTTATTCCAAACAAAGCGCAACATCGTGAAAATGCGGTTTCAAAATTTCAATCTCACTTTTTTCAAATTCCGGCCCGATTTAAAAATTTTGAAAAATTCTTAAAAAAACGTCTAATTCCTTCAAGTTTATTCCCCTGAATGGGAATTATGGGTTTCGGATGGGTTCTATGTGAAAATCTCGCTTTTATTCCGCTACGTCATGAAAAGTCACGTAACCTTTATTCGATTGAACTCCGGAAACCTATTTTCCTTCGAAGGAATGTTATTGAGGACGGTTATTATTATCGAGAATTATATTACTTGTCGAATTTTTATTTTTTTTTGTTTTATTTATTTTTTTAAATTCATATTTTTCTTTCAATTGTTTGTTTCTTCACCCCATTTATCTCGTTCGGGCTCTGTACGGGCTCTGTACGAGATGAATGGGGCGAAGAAAAAAACAATTGAAAGAAAAATATTAAAAAAAAAAACAAAAATAAAAAATAAAACCAAAAAAATAAAAATTTGACAAGTAATATAATTCTCGATAATAATACGCGTCTAAAGGACATTCCTTCGAAGGAAACTAAGTTTCCGGAGTTTGTTCGAATAAAGGTCCGGTGACTTTTCATGACGTGGCGGAATAAAAACGAGATTTTCACATAGAACCCATCCGAAACCCATAATTCCCATTTAGGGGAATAAACTTGAAAGAATTACACGTTTTTTCAAGAATTTTTCAAAATTTTTAAATCGGGCCGAAATTTGAAAAAAGTGAGATTGAAATTTTGAAACCGCATTTTCACGATGTTGCGCTTTGTTTGGAATGAAGCCGATATTTTTAAACGAAAGTACGGAAAAAATCCTTGAGAATACATGTATCCACCGATTTTTTCACTCCCGTTCTACTGCGACAGAATTATTTGAAAACAAAAAAACGTTGAAAATCGCCGATTCCAAAATAAAGCGTAGCTTTGTGAAATTTTGAGTTTTGACGTTGAAAACTGTTCAGAACATGTTTTTGCGACCTTCTGAAGACATCAACAAATTTTCATGAAATTCAAAAAATGCAACTGAAACAGTGGCCCGCCTGACGTGGACCGCCCCATATATATAATATTCATTTTTTTTCGCGGCGTTCACTATAAAAATATTCGAAACGCATTGATTCATCGGAATTGAGTGAAAGAATAAATAAAGGTAAAAGGTCGTATGTTTGGTAGTTCCGTTCTTTCATCACTACGTCATTTTTGTTGTTACATTTATTAATGGGAGAAGGCCGTATGTCTGCGTGTTTTTTTTTTTTTAATTCGGACGCTCTAAAAACGTCTGAAACGCAAAGATTCATTGATTTTTTAGAGACATTAGAAAATTTTTCTTTTTTTTTTTAGGAAAAAAAAAATTCCATCGTAACAGTATAAGGTGGTATCCGGTATTTTTTTTCATCGCAAACGCTCTAAAAACGTCTGAAACGCAAACATTCATCGATATTTGAGAAGTCGGACATTTTTAATAGAAAATTTTTTTTTGGTTTTTATCATAAATAATCTGTTTTATAATGCAAACGCCCCAAAAACTTGTGAAACACAAAAATCGATGGGTATCTGAGAAAAGGTCTAAATTTTTTTATTTCGAGTGAAAAACAGATTTTGGCGGATGTGCCGTTATTTCGGCAGCTTTTTTACGAAAATGAAAAAATGTCAGACTTTTATCAGATATCGATGGATTTTCGCGTTCCAGAAGTTTTTGGAGCATTTGCATTGAAAAACAGATTTTGGCGGATACGGCCTTATACTGTTCATAGTTAACGAGATCTGCTCACATACATTCACAGATGAAAGGGCGTAACCGCCAGTACAACCTTCTACCATTGATTGGATGATTTCTCAAATCTATCTTTTTTGAAGGCATTTTGATATTTTTGGCGGAAATACGAAAAAAAATGGATATGCCCTTTTACCTTCATACGTGGTAAAAGGTCGTATATCGGCGCATACGACCTTATACCATTAGACACGCGATGTAATTTGATGAGGAATACGCCTACACAAGGAGGTGTGCCTTTTCCTGACTTTTTACATAATCACATACGAGTCCAGTCATGTACTGTACTTTTCCAATTCCAGATGATTTCCACATACCGGAGGACGACTTTGAGCAGCTGCCGGTACCTCACATTGAGGTACCGTTTTATCCGGCAGTAATCGGTGTGCGGCCACAGGCAGAAATTGGGCGCCCTGCAGGAGCGTGCTCGGTGTGTTGTTGCGAGGATTGCGCGGGACAACATGGCATGCGTTGCCCTTTATGCCGAGAAGACTCGGTGGGCGTTTACCGTATACGAGCGAACCCGTAACTCGATTTCTTCAATGAAATTTCTTTTTATCATTATTATTACTAACATTACTAAAAAAAAATTGCAATATTCTTGAATTATTATTGTTGTTCTTGTTGTTCCTATTATTATCATTATTATGCCTATCATTGCTATTTCATTCCTATACCTATATCCTAATATTATCATTATTATCACTACCGTTACTAAAAAAAATCTGCAATATCCTCAAGTTATTATTGTTGTCCTTGTTGTTCTTCTTATTATCATTATGATGATTATCATTACTATTTCATTCCTATACCTATATCCTATCACACAACAGTTTTCACTATCTGCATTATCCTTATCAGTTATCCACAATATTATATTATTTGTTGCCTGTACATTCATTGGTATTGTAGGTACGTCATATACTCTGGAGTTTATCATTCATTATCACCATTACGTACTGTATATCTTCAGGTTATAGTCTCTAATTTCATCAAATTCAAATTCCCATGCCCTCACAGGCGGAAGTGTCTCGAAAGGAATTTGAAAAAAAATTCCACATTTGTCAGGTCTTGACTCCTAAGTACTGCCATCAAGCCTTAGAATTTTTCCGTCTGAATAACCCTGGGAAAAAAGTTTACATGTGTATTGAATCGAATATTCGAGTTTCCGAATAGTTCGAATTTTCGAATAATTTGAACTATCCGAAGTATTCGAACTTTTCGAACTTTTCGACCGCTTCAAATTATTTGAAGAGTCCGATCTCCCGAAAATTGAAATAATTGAAGGTAATGAAGGATTCGCATTAATCGATCTAAATACCGAACATTGTATTATTATTATGTACCTATATTTCAATAGAGGCCACTTCCTACGCTCACGAGGTTGAACTTTTTTCGTATGAGCAAAATTATTTTCCGTCTAGGGTAAGTGTGGGTATTACTGCGGATGCACCAATTACTGCGGTTTCAAATGAAAGTATTGAATTATCATTTATTCGAGTTTTTAACCCTTTGAAAATTATTTCAAAAATTATTCCGTAACCTATATTAACAATTATCAAGAAATGAGTAACAACAACCATATTTTCAGCTATTTTATTGTACTTTGAATCTTGTATGGTGACGAATTTCTGAGTTTTGCTGCTTCCGTTTGTTGACGAGCCATAATTGTGTACTTTTGAATTGATTGTATTTCTGTTCCTAATATAGAAATATTCATCGCAATATTACTTTCGTACGCAGAAATCGTATATTTTTCCGAACAACACATGCGAAATAACGTGAATATTTATTCGATATTATTTTCTACTAGCGCAGTATTAGGTACATTATTTTGCTATGTGTATCCATTACTGCGGCTATCTTCCGACGCTACAACCTAACCTCAAATCTTAGCTCTGTCAACTGGCATTCATTCGTCGTTACTGTACATACGTAAAATACCTACCTATCTGAAAGTGAAAATTAGTATAAATGGGGAAGACTGCCAAGAATGGGAATAAAAGAAAAGTGGCAACGACAACAAATAAAAAGAAGAATAAAAGATTGTGCTATTCCAAAGAAAATTTGAGGCTCGCCGTGCAGGAGGTTAAACAAGGAAAGTGCACAGCTACAATCTCTCGGAAATACAACGTGCCAGAGTCAACCCTACGGGCAAAAAAATCTAATAAATATGCTGATAAGAAACCTGGGCCTGCAGCGGTATTAACCACAGACGAAGAAGACGAGATCGTTAATTGGATATTTCAATGCTCCAAGTTGGGCTTTCCTGTCACAAAACCTCAATTACTTGAAAGCGTTCGAGGAATTTGTCTGAGTCTAAAAAAAAACACTCCATTTGTTGATAATAAACCAGGGAGGAGTTGGTACGAGTCATTTCTGAAACGTCATCCAGAAATTTTCGAAAGAATATCAGAAAACGTTTGTTTGAGTAGGGCGAAAGTGACGGAAGAAAGTCTGAGGAAATGGTTTCACGAAATTTCAGAATTTCTCACGACTCATAATCTACAATTTATTGAAGAAAATAGAATCTTCAACTGTGATGAAACAGGTAAACATGACAATAAATGAACGAAAATGAACAATTGTAACAACGCACTCTTCTTAACTTCTTAATCAAATTTTTTATTTATAGGAGTCTCTTTGAACCCAAAGCCTCCTGCAGTACTCGCACCCAAAGGTTCTAAAAACGTCTATAATATCGTAGGAAATAATGAAAAAGAAAATATATCTGTGCTAGTGACAGGCAACGCTGCTGGCGAGCTCGCTCCAACTTTCATCCTATTCGCTGGAAAATCATTACCAAAAAATGCGGCAGAAATGGCACCAGCTGAGTTTGCTTTTGGATTTAGTGATAATGGATGGATGATAGCAAAAACTTTCTATGAATTCATCGTGAACATATTCGAACCTTGGTTGACCGCGAAACAACTGAAACGTCCGGTGATTTTATATATCGATGGTCATTCGTCACACCTAACGCTACATCTCAGCAAATTTTGTTCGGAGCATGAAATCGTACTTATAGCATTGCATCCGAATGCTACACACATTATACAGCCCCTTGACGTATCATTTTTTCGATCCTTCAAAGCTCAATGGCAGCAGATTAGTCGAGCGGTTTGTGACAGTTCTGCAAGCATAGGTCTTAAAAAATACCAATTCGCTCCAGTCTTGAAGAAAACACTCGATGCCATCGATACAGCGAAACTTTTGAGAAATGGCTTCAAGAAGTGTGGTTTGTGCCCCTTTGATGTCAGTGCTATTGATTTCACCAAAGTTTTCAAACGTAACCAAAGTTTAATTCCATCAGCAAATGATTCTAATATCATACAAGATAACGTCGATCCTTTACAAGTACTCGAAAGTTTAATGACCACGGAAAAACTACAAGCATTTCGGCTGAATCAAGGTCCTATTTGGAGAGGAGCAACAAGAGACGGAAGTCTTTTTGAGATGTGGCACAAGCTTTCGCATCCAGATGATGATATCATGAACAAGTGTGACAATGCTGAACTTGAAATCTTGAACGGTTCATCAGGAGTTAGCAAAAATGATTCGTCAGAAAATCTAGAATCTGCGAATTGCCCCCAATATAATCCTGTAAACATTTAGTTTTTGCTATTTTTACCTTATCATGTAATCATGCATATTTTTCGATTTATACATTCCTATTAATTAATTTTAATCCGATTGGATTAAAACTGAAACTGATTTTTACACTTATTTCTACTTAGTAAATCGTGGTAACGAAGTTGAAAAAATGGAATAAGAATATTTCCATAAAGTTTTTATTACTGTCACAATCGATGCATGCCTTAAACTCATTCTTTCCGAAACGAGCCTCGATATACTGTTACAGATACACGAGATGAGCATGTTCAACGAAGATTGTGTCATGATGGAATTAGATGTAGATATTACATTTAATGAAAATGTTTTGAGTCAGGAGTCGAAAAATTACGCTATTTTAGCATTAGCACCAAACCGGCATGCCGATACCGCTGAAACTCAGAGAATAGATCTACCCACAACATCCATCGAACACACTCTGGGTGAAGAGCACATCACTTTAACGTTGGACAAAGAATTTCATCAATCGAATGTAACTGTTGAAGCGCCTGTTATTTTACCTATCGGAAACACCTGCGAACGTGCCAGTGTACAGAATCCACTCAATACTGCAGCCTGTGACAATACAGCGACGGAAGAGACTATTGACCCAACAAATTCGAGTTTTGAGATTACTGCTTCAACGAATGAAGTCTTACGTGATGGTTTCGAATCAGAATCTGATAAGACATTAAAAGACGACCGTAAGCATACAAAATTTCGGTGCAATGAGCAATTACCAAAAGTTGATGTTTTACATAACATTTCCAATAAAACAGAACAAACATCAACTGGATGTGTGAAAAAATTTTTAACATGGCCGGATGATAGTGAACTGAACCAAAAAAGTGAGCGAACAAAGTTCGGAACTAAAATGCCATCTGTTGTATCTGGAGCTGAATGGCAAGAAATTAAAAAAATGAAAGAAAATGAAAAACTTGCGAAGGCTGAACAGGTGAAATTAAGAAAAAAATTGAGACTAGAAAAACAAGAACACCTGAAAATTAAAAAAGAATCAGATCGACTGAAGAAAGAAGAACAAAAATTTCAGAAAGAGCAGCAAAAAGTTGAGAAAGAGAAGGAAAAATTATTAAAACAGCAGAAAAAAATTGAGGAAATGGAGGAAAAAAAGAAAGCAACAGAAATTGCTTTATTAAAACAAAAGGAACGAGAAGAAATTAAAGAAACGATTGAGGCTCTGAAAAAAAAATTGAACTAAATTGGGTACCTAGTATAGATAAACATTCAAAGTGATTTTTTTATCATCATTCTCTTGTTATTGTCTTTTATTTGTTTCTACTAAATGTGTTTCACAAATTGATGTATCTTGAATCATCCAAGCAATTCCTACCTATACCTCCTAGAATTTCCTTGATTTTCATGCCGAAATCAATCATAGCTTCACTTGGAATAAAACCGCAGTATTACACGCGCAGTAACTAGGTTTTCCGCAGTATTTAGCGCGCAGTAATCCATGCAGAACCGCAGTAATTCCAGCATTTGAACGTCTTCTTATTTGTGTGTTTTTTCGGCTAAATCTGCGTTTTTTAAGAGTTTCAACACTTGGTTTGTATTTAAAAAGTTCCAAATAAGTATTTTCAGATACGCGCGAGACATTCGGTCATCCTCAAACATCTTATCTTACGTTCAAAAGCTGTCTAGATTCCCGATCCGCAGTAATTGGGACACTTACCCTAAATTTCAATTTCGCAAAAATCTAACGCTTGTTTTTTATAAATTGTTTTCCGAATGCGTACACGAATTTTTCCATATTCAACGTTGATTGATGTAGGAGCTATTTTATTTGTTGAGAAAATTGTACCTATGTTCGTCCTTAAGAAAATAAAAACAATTGTCTGGAATATCCTCCTTTTTCGGAAGATTCGAATTATTCGAAAGTCGAATCGAATCATGAATATTCGAATAATTCGAATAGTTCGGATCATTCGAATATATTCGAACCATTCGAACTATTTGGCTATTCGAACTATTCGAATATTCGGTTTGTTCGAATTATTCGATTCGATTTCGAATTGAATTTTACTATTCGATTCGCGAAGAATAATTTGAAAACTCGAATATTCGCACAGCCTTACTATATTTCTAGATTATACATAATCATGCAAAATTTATATATGTATGGCTTATTTCTACATTAGAGTGGTTCAAAATAACCCGACTCCCAAACTTTTCCGGGGCACCCCATACATAACTTCATCAGGGCAATGAAACCTAGTACATTTCGACACGAATATAACGGATAGGCGTTTGGCGGGACGAGAGGTTCACGGCACCAGCCGGGGGCGAGTGCGATAACGAGTTTCGCCAAAAATCCTTTTGCTATAGGTGCACAATATATTATTTTCATCATCCTGGAGCTTCTCAGGGAGTGCCCCGACACGTACCTACAGACAGACAAGGACATGTACACTTGGGGTCTTGGATTCTGAGACGGCTAGAATATTGGACAAGTCAGTTATGTTGGCAACACAAAATAGACCTACAGCGCCAGTCGGCCAAGCGCGAAGCAAACTCAATCTCACTAAACATTACACAACCCATGATCGTCGAACCTAACCTAAGAATACCGCGGGGGAAATAACTGGTTGGATTGACGTGTAAATCAGTTTTTACATAATTGTAATTCATAATAAATTAATGAATGAATACATACTTGAGTAGGGGTGATTATTGTGAAAATAAATTGGAGTTGACAAATGTCGGAAACTTTCTTGGAGTTTGACACATTATTGGATACAATAATAATTAATTTAAAGTGAAAGATTCCAACTGATTTAATCGAAAAAATGACTGTCACACAAGTAATCTCAACAGCTTAAGATTACTTGTTCCCTCTCGAAGAACAAAAACGAGCGAAAGTTTATTTCCAACGAAACGAACGAGTTTGGGTAGAACGTTCACGGAAAATGTGTGATTCTAAAAGTTGAAAAAAAAAAATCAGGAAGAAAGTCGGAAGGGATGAAGACAGAAATTGGAACCCGAAATATTACGGTAAGATTATTTTATTAATACAATTTAATTAGGTTCTGCAAGTGACACTATGCCTGAAAAACGAGATTCTTTGTGGATTTTTTACTCCGTTTGCAGGGAAACAGCTAACGCAGATGCATCCACCGCAGCCTGTCGAGGATGATACACATTGTAACTTTGGAGCGATGGGAACGCATGAATTCGATGGGAGGCGAGGCAGGATTCGATGCGAGGAAGGCAAGGCGAGGCAGGATTCGATGCGAAGCAGGATTCGATGCAAGGCAGGCTTTGATGAAAAATCTTTCCCGCCTCAAAGCCTGCGTCGCCTCCAGGCCTAAGTCGCCTCAAAGTCTACGTCGCACCTAAAAGTCTTTCTCGCCTTGAAGCCTACGTCGCCTCGAAGCCTACGTCGCCTCGAAGCATGCATCGTCTCCAAGTCTACGTTACACCTAAAAGTCTTTCTCGCCTCGAAAGAGAAAGACTCTTGGGCGCGTCGCGGGCTTTGAGGCGACGCAAGCTTCGAGGTGAGAAAGACTTTTAGGTGCTACGTAGACTTAGAGACGACGCAGGCTTCCAGGCGACGTAGGCTTGGAGGCGAGGCAGGCTTAGAGGCGACGCAGACTTGGAGGCGACGCAGACTTGGAGGCGAGAAAGACTTTAGGTGCGACGTAGACTTTGAGGCGACGTAGGCTTCGAGGCGAGGAAGACTTTTGGGTGCGACGCAGGCTTCGAGGCGACGCAGGCTTCAAGGCAAGACAGACTTTAGGTGCGACGTAGACTTTGAGGCGACGCAGGCTGTGAGGCGAGGTAGGCTTGGAGGCGAGGCAGGCTTGGAGGCGACGCAGACTTGGAGGCGACGCAGACTTGGAGGCGAGAAAGACTTTTGGGTGCGACGCAGGCTTCGTGGCGACGCAGGCTTCAAGGCGAGAAAGACTTTAGGTGCGACGTAGACTTTGAGGCGACGTAGGCTTCGAGGCGAGGAAGACTTTTGGGTGCGACGCAGGCTTCTAGGCGACGCAGGCTTCAAGGCAAGACAGACTTTAGGTGCGACGTAGACTTTGAGGCGACGCAGGCTTGGAGGCGAGGCAGGCTTGGAGGCAACGCAGACTTGGAGGCGACGCAGACTTGGAGGCGAGAAAGACTTTTGGGTGCGACGCAGGCTTCGAGGCGACACAGGCTTCAAGGCGAGAAAGACTTTAGGTGCGACGTAGACTTTGAGGCGACGTAGGCTTCGAGGCGAGAAAGACTTTTAGGTGCGACGTAGACTTTGAGGCGACTTAGGCCTGGAGGCGACGCAGGCTTTGAGGCGGGAAAGACTTTTCATCAAAGCCTGCCTTGCATCGAATCCTGCTTCGCATCGAATCCTGCCTCGCCTTGCCTTCCTCGCATCGAATCCTGCCTCGCCTCCCATCGAATCCATGCGTTCCCATCGCTCCAAAGTTACAATGTTTATCATCCTCGACAGGCTGCGGTGGATGCATCTGCGTTAGCTGTTTCCCTGCAAACGGAGTAAAAAATCCACAAAGAATCTCGTTTTTCAGGCATAGTGTCACTTGCAGAACCTAATTAAATTGTATTAATAAAATAATCTTACCGTAATATTTCAGGTTCCAATTTCTGTCTTCATCCCTTCCGACTTTCTTCCTGATTTTTTTTTCTTCAACTTTTAGAATCACACATTTTCCGTGAACGTTCTACCCAAACTCGTTCGTTTCGTTGGAAATAAACTTTCGCTCGTTTTTGTTCTTCGAGAGGGAACAAGTAATCTTAAGCTGTTGAGATTACTTGTGTGACAGTCATTTTTTCGATTAAATCAGTTGGAATCTTTCACTTTAAATTAATTATTATTGTATCCAATAATGTGTCAAACTCCAAGAAAGTTTCCGACATTTGTCAACTCCAATTTATTTTCACAATAATCACCCCTACTCAAGTATGTATTCATTCATTAATTTATTATGAATTACAATTATGTAAAAACTGATTTACACGTCAATCCAACCAGTTATTTCCCCCGCGGTATTCTTAGGTTAGGTTCGACGATCATGGGTTGTGTAATGTTTAGTGAGATTGAGTTTGCTTCGCGCTTGGCCGACTGGCGCTGTAGGTCTATTTTGTGTTGCCAACATAACTGACTTGTCCAATATTCTAGCCGTCTCAGAATCCAAGACCCCAAGTGTACCTACTTGTTTTTAAGGAGCGCTGTATCGCTCAGATTGTGGTCCGTAGGCTTTTCGAGCGCAGTGTGTTCTTTGGGTCGATTCATGTTCTAATACAGTGGGTATTCGGTATTTTGTTTCAGAATTTCCCAAATATTATTCAAATTTTCGTTAGTCTTTTACGCATTTTTTACATTCAATACTGACGTAATAATTATGTGTCGGAGCCGAGCTCGGCTGGCCCCGCATATTCGTACTGTCCACACTCATTACCACAATGGAACTGCTGACGAATTCACATTCTCGGGACTACGACCGAACTGCCCCATCGCCTGATCGAGACTCCCCCCTCTTATCTCGGCTGAGCTCAACCGTCACCTCTCTTGTTTGTCGACATTCGGCCCTTAATCCCGAGACTGCGACTACGTTTGGTGTTTACCATATTTCATGTGTGTACAACCTTACTCACAATAATTCAGCTTTCAATGATTATTAAACAGTCAACGACATGCAGCATAATGATCTAAGAAATAGGGCTTCTTGTGATGTATGTACAGTAATGTTCATCGATGCATGCTTCGTGGCTAACTTCTTTTTTCCGAATTTTGTTTCCTTTCTACTCGTCTGTCATGTACCTATGGCGCGCGGAGCAGTTGATAGAAGCAGCTTCATAAACAATTGCTGCAATCTCCCGCCGCTGTCATCGGGTGCGTTCTTTTATGCAGCCAGAATAGCAGCTGCACGCTCTCATTGGTCATTTCCATTTTATTCTTTGATCCGATTGGATTAGCAGAGCAGATCTGCTGTAGTCACTGCATAAACAAATGCAGCCATTTGCTAACCTACCGTCGACTATTTCTCCGGTCATGGGCACACAAAATATCAGTAGAAAGGAAGCAAAACTCGGAAAAAGGAAGTTAGCCACGAAGCATGCATCGATGAACATTACTGTACATCGGGAATTCCAGGAATTGTCGACCGTTCACGGATCCTCACTTCTTGTGATTTTTGAATACATTTCACATGTTTTTAGTTGGAGATCTAAGGAACATCGGTAATTTATTTAAGATTTCCAATTTTTTGCTTGGTTAAAAAAAAAATTACCCTAATTTGCTTCGATCCCCGTTATTGTGAAAACCGAAAAAATTACCCATAATTCCCTGCGTTACTGACACGGTGGCGGTGGCAAGATATTTTTTATCACACATGAGAATATACAGGGAATTTCTGAGGAAAGTAGCCATCCTTACTATAGGCAACCCAAAAGACGACCCCAGATTGAGTCTACGCCTTTGGCTGCTACAAAACTGGAATGGGGGATCCGTGAGAGTGGACTAGCAGACGGCTCTCTGTCAAACGTCGCGGTTAAAAGTCAGGTTAGGAAGACAATAACATCGGCACCGATATTAGAGAATGAAATGTAAACCGACAAGTGAGTGAGTTGTGAGTTGATTTCGCGAACGCGAATCGGATAATTATCTGTGAAAAAATTACCGTCAAGTAAACAGTTGATTCGGGATATCAACTTCGTGTTGTCAAGAAGCAGCTCATTTGTGTATTTGGTAAATTGACTTCGGTAAATAAATTTGAGCAGGTAGGTGAACGAACATTTATTTACAAAATAATTAGAAACGGGTAAGTACTCGTTCATCGTTGTATCGTTGATTATTTTGCAGAGTTTAGATTTGAGGCAGGCTTCGTTGCGAGGCAGTCTTCGATGCAAGGGAGGCTTTGAGACGAGGCAGGCTCCGAGGCGAGCCAGGATTGAATACGAGGCAGGCTTCGTTGCAAGCCAGGCTTCGATGCGAGGCAGGCTCCGAGGCGAGCAAGGATCAAATACGAGGCAGGCTTCGATGCGAGGGAGGCTTTGGGACGAGGCAGGCTCCGAGGCGAGCCAGGATTGAATACGAGGCAGGCTCCGAGGCGAGCCAGGATTGAATACGAGGCAGGCTTCGTTGCGAGGGAGGCTTTGGGACGAGGCAGGCTCCGAGGCGAGCCAGGATTGAATACGAGGCAGGCTTCGTTGCAAGCCAGGCTTCGATGCGAGGCAGGCTCCGAGGCGAGGCAGGATCAAATACGAGGCAGGCTTCGATGCGAGGGAGGCTTTGGGACGAGGCAGGCTCCGAGGCGAGCCAGGATTGAATACGAGGCAGGCTTCGTTGCAAGCCAGGCTTCGATGCGAGGCAGGCTCCGAGGCGAGCCAGGATTGAATACGAGGCAGGCTTCGTTGCTAGCCAGGCGTCGATGCGAGGCAAGCTTTGAGGCGAGGCCTGCCTCGCAACGAAGCCTGCCTCGTATTCAATCCTGCCTCGCCTCGAAGCTTGCCTCGCCTCAAAGCCTGCCTCGCATCGAAGCCTGCCTCGCAACGAAGCCTGCATCAAATCTAAACTCTGCAAAATAATCAACGATACGACGGTGAACGAGTACTTGCCCGTTTCTAATTATTTTGTAAATAAATGTTCGTTCACCTACCTGCTCAAATTTATTTACCGAAGTCAATTTACCAAATACACAAATGAGCTGCTTCTTGACAACACGAAGTTGATATCCCGAATCAACTGTTTACTTGACGGTAATTTTTTCACGGATAATTATCCGATTCGCGTTCGCCAAATCAACTCACAACTCACTCACTTGTCAGTTTACATCTCGATGTTATTCTCTTCCTAACCTGACTTTTAACCGCGACGTTTGACAGAGAGCCGTCTGCTAGTCCACTCTCACGGATCCCCCATTCCAGTTTTGTAGCAGCCAAAGGCGTAGACTCAATCTGGGGTCGTCTTTTGGGTTGCCTATAGTAAGGATGGCTACTTTCCTCAGAAATTCCCTGTATAGTTATAGAATAGAATATTTATTAGATCTCTAAGGACCCTAGAAAATTTGTAAACATTTGTTATACAGGGTGAGTCAATTGAAACTCTGAGAATGGAAGAAGCTTAGTTGATGAATTAGGCCCTACCCCTGAGCCAATCTCGTGACTGTTCAGTTTATACGTCGAGCAGTCATTATAGTGTTGATATCAACGTAAAGCCGGCGGCACACGATGCTATTTTCCTTGCGATATCGCATGCGAGTTTTTCTGCGCGCTAGCTATCGTGCGTGTTGCGCTGAAATTCACATCGTGTAAAGCAAAAATGTTCATTGATATATGCTCGAAGCTGCGCAACGACAATTGCTAGCTATTGCGCAAGAAAACTCGCATGCGATATCGCAAAGAAAAGACAACAATACGAAGTGTAAACAGGTTTGTCTTGGATGGAGAGATATATTCACTCATAGGCCTAGCATAGTTTATAAAATAAGGAAGGGGTCTTAATCGATCCAGTCGAGTCAAAGAATTTTTTTTTTTTTTTTTTTTTTTTTTTTTTTTTTTGGAGTCAGTGCCTGACGTTTCGGCAGTGGTGTACTGCCCTCATCAGAGGCTTAGGTTAAATTGGTATAACCAGTACCAGGTTATTTTTGCTGGAAGACGGTTGTTTGAAAGATTCGAACATGTCTCCACACGTGACACCAATTTAACCTAAGCCTCTGATGAGGGCAGTACACCACTGCCGAAACGTCAGGCACTGACTCCAAAAAAAAAAAAAAAAAATTCTTTGACTCGACTGGATCGATTAAGACCCCTTCCTTATATTATCACGCCGAGTGTCAACTTCACCATGAATAATTCATAGTTTATAAACTACTCAACGAAATTAGCGGAATACCCCTGACGTACTCTCCTATTTGAAATGAATCTACCGATCAACTTCAAATTTGGCAGGGGAGTACTCACGAGTGTTTTTCACTTGTGTCCGAAGCCACATTACGGTAGGTCCAAGCGTTTGGACGTGGCATCTTTGAAACCAACTTCGTGCGAAAAATGAAATGCAGTACAGCTTTTCGGATTCGGGTGTCAACGGATCCGCGCTTAAAACGGTATTTATACATTCGAACAATCCCAGGGAGTTCGCAAATTTACTGCTCGTAGCGAAAAACATGATGCCAGACGTTTAGGGTTAATTAGGGGTTGCTGGGTGATAGGGGTTTGAAAACCGTTTCAAGCGCGGATCCGCTATCGACATCCGAATCCGAGAAGTTGTGCTTTTCACTTTCCGGACACGGTTGGTCTGAGATGTGTCACGTCCAAACGCTTGGACCTATCGTATTGTAGCTTCGGAAACAAGTAAAGAACACTTGAGGGTACTTCTCTGCCGAATTTGAAGGGTCTGTTCGTTCGAGAACGGGGGAGTATGTCAAGGGTGTTTCGCTAATTTTGTTGAGTAGTTTAGTGATGAATAGGCTAGTTAGTGTGTAATCTCAGAGAAATCGTTGTATCAGAGCTATCGAAGATGTGGTGATTACCAAACATTCGCCAGATTGGCTGAGGGGTAGGATCTAATTCACCAACTAAGCTTCAGCCATTCTTAGAGTTTTTAATTGACTCACCCTATACAGAGACACAATCCATGTATAAGCAATCATATCAATCACATACGATCACATATAGTTTTTTTTTTCCCGGAACGAATAATTATTGACACCGCGGTTATGTTGTTTTTCGACCGCAACCTAGCTCCGAAAAATCTGAAACAGCTTAGTTCTCATGCACAGTGGTAGATATTCCATAAAATTTTCGCACATTTATACTGGTCTGATGTTTGGAGGTGACGCTTGAAAACAAATCCTGTTACCTTGATTATTAGAAAACTTGTTCGATTATTATCACAGCGTACCACGAATATATTGTTTCATGATCAAAATCGTCTGCAGAAATTATATCGAGGTAGTCGAAATCTTTTCTCGATACGAGTTTTCGAATATCATTTATTGTAGGATAAAATTGTCACTTGTTCTACCATAAGTAGTGTATTTCAGTGTTTGACGAGATTCTGCTGTAGGAGGACGAATGTATCGAGCAAATGAATCACGGAGTGTCCAAAATAGTATGCTAACCCCTTGCCGTGCTTCGATGAGTCTCATTGAGAATATGAATTTTGTATCAAACATGAATATCACGAGTCAGACTCGTGGAATGAAGATTAGTTCAAACGTAATTGTTCGAGCTAATTGGTTCGGCAAGGAATTAGAGGAGCCAGTACAGCTTGTTTTCACTAACGCTCATTTCACATGAAAAAAATGTTCTCTTCTGAAACCTGTGTCGTAAGGATTTTGGAGCACCGTTGATATGATCAAGGTCGTTGAGGGCCAAGTCGTTCAGGAAGAAAATCTTCCACTTTTGAACGCAGGAATTTCAGGAAACATTGACTGGGTGCAAACTTCCAGCCGATTATGTAAAGTTTCCAGAGTCTAGGACATCAATTTGCAAATAGCTTGGTCAAAACAAAAACATTATGAAATTCCCTCGTTCATACGATGAGGATTCTCTTGTCGAACAAGATAAGCTCTTAACGACCTTGATTGCACCAATGCTGCTCCCAAATCCTTACGACATTTCTACTGCGGTGAAATGAACTTTGAAATATAAATGATTTCTGGACTAGTTCAAATTCCCTGAGCCACGCTCTACTGGTCTCCTCAATGGAATAGAAAATTTCTAAGGCTTGGCTATTTGGGATTGAAATAGAGATGTGGGTCTTACCCTACATTTCTGTTAATTCATCTGGAACTAATTCAACGACCGTACGAGAGCATGAAAATTTGAACTCTACCTAATTCTATATCGTACATGAATTCGAAGAGGAGATGTTAAAACTAGAGGCGTGGGAATTATTTTAATTGGCGAATAATTCAGTACGAATCGAATAATTCCGTTTCTTGAATGAATCGATGAATGGATGATGTGAATGGATTCAATCATTGGATCAGATCGGATGATTCGAATAGTGCAAATGATGCGAGTTATTTGAGAAATTCGGCTGTTTTTGAAAAGAACAAATTCGAAACCTTGAAATCCGAATCTAATAATTTGAACCATTCGAATTGTTTTGATCATTCAAATGATTCAAACTAGTCAAATCGGGAATGTTCGATGGAATTCGACCAGTATTAGCACGCCCTCAGTTGAAACGAAAAAGAGGAGTCGTTTTGAATCCGAAGACGTGGAGTGGCTATACGCACGTCATCTAGGTATACCTATGGGGCACGCGGAGCTCTGTATAAATGATCTCGTCATCAGATTCATTCTGTAAAACCTTCAGACGATAGAGAATGATTTTTCTGAAAAAACCAACCTCCCAGAACAAATTCTGTAGAAACGAACCTCCCAGAACGAATTCTGTAGAAACGAATCTCCAAGTCCGAACTCTGTAGAAACGAACCCCCGAAAACGAATTCTGTAGAAACGAACCTCCGAGTACGAACTCTGTAGAAACGAACCCCCAAGCACGAATTCCGTAGAAACGAACCTCCAGGTACGAACTCTGTAGAAACGAACCCCCGAAAACGAATTCTGTAGAAACGAACCTCCGAGTACGAACTCTGTAGAAACGAACCCCCAAGCACGAATTCTGTAGAAACGAACCTCCGAGTACGAATTCTGTAGAAACGAACCTACGGCCGGCAATTATTCTGTAGAAACGAACTCTGTAGAAACGAACTTGCACAAGTGACTCTGTAGAAACGAACCCGTGCAACGTAGTACACTAAAATCTGTAGGATCGATCTTATATTAATTCTGTAGAAACGAGTCATGTAGGATAATTCTTCTGTAGAAACGAACTCTGTAGAAACGAATCTGTAGAAACGGTATTCTGTAGAAACGAACTCTGTAGAAACTAAATTCCTATAGTACAGAACGTTTTACAAAATTTCGATTATCACTTGAGCAAAGTTTATACAAGCACTGAAAATTTTGTAATTTTGATTTTATTGAAAATATTTATGAATATCATGCTGGGTGCTATTTTTAATAAAGTAATATAATCTTTACTCTCCGAATGAGAATTGGATCAGGGATGCATGTTATAGTGTCCGTTGATTGAACATCAAAAATCAATAATTTCAAAGAGTCTTGTCTCACGTTACAATAATTCTCACCCGACAGTCATGGTCAAGGATTATCTTCGGGAAAGTAAGACTAGCGGAAAAGTGCAGGCTACTCCGCTTCCCGCGTAAAGTGAGGCGAGTGCGAGAGTAAAACAACGACCAACGAGTGAGACAGAGCCAGTCGGACTCTCTGCGGAGTGCGGCGCGTTCAGGTCGGGAGGCTCCCCACGTCTCACGGCATTCGGGGTACAGAATACTTCCAAGCAGCGGCGGGGAACTCTACCTACCAATCATTATGAATCGTCAAGAATTAAAGTTGTGGCTGGTCGACACATGAGATGAGAAATTTCGGATCATAATCGGATAACGACGCACTTCAAATATTTTGTATAAACCCGGTAATAACGGGTATTGTCTTCGAGCCAAAGAAATCGGTATTATGAAATCTATAACCAATCAGGAAGGAAGAAGGGTTAAAAGAGCTTGATTTGCACGAAAACTCCTAAAACTCAATTTAGTTGCTGAAGCCAGTTTGTCTGTACGTTAATTTGTATGTAAAAATCTGACAATCGTTCTTACGCAACAGAACAATCGAAAAAAGAGATTTCAAGTCACCAACATGTTTTTCTTCGAACCTGCGAGTTCTTGCGGCCATTTGTTGCCTGTTTTTTTTCTGATTCATGTTTTTTTTTTTTTCTTTTTGTAAATTGGCCGTAAGTATCGAAGTAATAGTCACAGAACGTGCAAACTTTCGGAATCTCTTCGTCTTTTCAGGCTTCAAAAATACAATCTCTCAACATGTCGCCGTATATATGGGGCTTTCCATCCACTTCCGCCCACGTTTGACCTCGACATTTTTTTTTTGCTTCATTTTTGAATATGTTGTAGTACTATATCGAAAAATCGTTTTTGGATTTTTTTCAAATTTTTTTGGTAAACCGTTTTTTTAAAATAAATAATACTAACTTCGAAAAGAATACATCCTTCGAAAATTCTGAAAAAATCACCGATATTCTACGTCCGAATCTTGATTTTTTGACACTTTGACACTCAAAATAGAAAAATCGTTTTCTAATTCAAAAAAGTATTCTTCTGGCCTCATGGCATTTATTTTTGATGAAAAAAAATACATTGCAACAAACGATTTCACCAGTCCAACAATCTCCAACGACCGAGACTAACGATTTATGAAAAAAAAAAAAAATACCCATGTGAAGTCCACGGGAAAATTTAAATTTTTTTCTATTTTTTATTTTGTTTTATAAATCGTTAGTCTTGGTCGTTGGAGATTGTTGGACTGCTGAAATCGTTTGTTGCAATGTATTTTTTTTCATCAAAAATAAATGCCATGAGGCCAGAAGAATACCTTTTTGAATTAAAAAACGATTTTTCTATTTTGAAATTGGTTGGAAAAATAGAAGATCTCGACCGTCCACGATCGGACAGGTGTCAAAAAATCAAGATTCGGACGTAGAATATCGGTGATTTTTTTCAGAATTTTCGGAATATGTATTATTTTCGAAGTTAGTATTATTTATTTAAAAAAACGATTTTCCGATATAGTACTACAACATATTCAAAAAAAAAAATATGTCGAGGTCAAACGTGGGCGAAAGTGGACGGAAAGCCCCATATGCAGCCGCAGCGCCGTTATTTGCAAGTAAACAAACGGGATTATGTTTTGGGCAGTCTCTAACAATGACCTATGTATTAACCTTATGTTTTTTCCAATTTTTCTGTTCGCAACTTCAACAATCCTGTTTGTAGATGGTCTCAAAATTTGGCTTTTTCTCTCAACGCAGCGATTGTTGTTCGATTGCTATTACCAATTGAATAAAAATAAATGAATATTCTCTAAATTTGATTCGATGTGATTTTATATTTTATTCTTTATCTTCGCGAATTCGATCACTTGAAAAATTATTAAGAATTGTTCGATGTGAAAATCATTTTGTTAATAAAGATAAATAGTGACAACCATATTGACATAAGATTGTACAATAAATCAGAGTAAATTTCAAATGATTTTTTCTGCGCTACAAAAGATTGTTAAAAAAAAGGAATGATCACGATTTGTTAATAACAATTTCCCTGAACGAAAATTCTTCAACACTTGTGTTTTTTATGTTTGTTTCAATACTGATTGTGAGTTCATATCATCAAATAATACGTCGTAATTTTTTCTGCAAAAACAAGCGGTGTTACAATCCGAACTACTGTTATGTATGTATATATCAAGAGGCTCGGTAGAGCCTCGCGCCAAGTACATTAAAAAAAATTTTTTTTTGGTACGCGCGAGCTCGCTCGACCGAGCCTTATTTACCCGAACGGGAGTTACTCTAACCTATACCGTGGATTATATCCTCGATTTCTTCGGCCTCGCTGTACACATGGTTACAGAAATACACTTATTCTAGGATGTGGGCACGAAAAGCTTTCATTGGAGCTCTAAATCGATTAAATCGGTGTCCGGAGTGCTGAGATATGATAATTCACTGATTCTAATACCCCGTTTCATTTTCATAATTTCGTCGTCTTAGTCATCGTCGTCGAGAAAGTTGTGATTCAAACCCATGGGCAAAAGATAACAGAAAGGAAAAATCAAAACCAGAGTTGTATAGAGTGGTAAGAGAGTCACGATGCAGATGGCGCTAGCTCAACACTTGAGCGATATGATTGGCTGGATGCGCTGAATCCAACAGAAAGGGCCAATCATATCGCTCAGTGTCAAGCACCGTGTCGCACAGTGCTCATGCGAAGTAAAGGGACTCTAATGCGAAGCAGGCCTTGTCTTGCCGAGAATGTAAACACCCGCCATTTTGGAAATTAGGATCGAGAATCGATGCCCAAGATAGATGTCAGTTTCGTTCGTTCGGAGATATAAAATTGTCATTTTTTTGCTTTCATTTTCTACTTCGTTACTTCTCACACTGTTGAATTAATCTATCTACGTTTGAACCAAATGAATGAGTTGCAGCAGATCGGGTTGGTCTCCCATAAAATGACGGAGCTCTCAATGTTGCAATTGTAGGTTAGAGTATCGTGTTGATGACAGAGGTTATTTAACTCGTCAATACCCATTCAATAATTAAATTCATGATGATATATGAAATAACAGTTTTTAACGGATAATTTCACGATTAGGTTTATCTTGCGTGACACAAGACTTTCTCAGACAGGTTTCTTATATTCACATGAACAAACATTGCTAACTGTCAGATGATTATTAAAATGATCTAAATCTTATTCAGTTATTCGTTGTCAAGAGGCTCGGTAGAGCCTCGCGCCAAGTACATTAATTCATTTATTCGTTGTAGATTCAGCGTATTTTCATTTCTAATTCAGTAGCGAGTCGCTGCGTGACAAATCTGACGAGAGCAAATGCTAGAGTTGCAAAATATCAGGATACTCACCGATAGAGTGATCTGATACAAGAAATGGCAAGAAGTCAGATCAATCGAGCAGATTACAGGTGTTGGACGGTAACAAATTCTATTTCAGGCTCTACGTTAAGCTTGTCCGAATAGGCTGGATTCTATATATTTCGATACCTTCCGCTTGGACCCGAGTTGTAAGTCAACGCTAGACTCTGATGCTCCATGTTACATTATCTTCGTATTGGAGTCCGTCGGAGTAAGGGAGACTCTATTTTATACTCCACGTCGACGAAGTGAATCGGATGATGCTAAAGATGAAAGACTTCCCTACGCGCGCATATATATTTATTAAGAATTTGGTGATTATGTATTTGGCATATTATTCATGATTGCAACATTGCAAGGAACACAGTAAAACGAAACCTTCGGTCTGGAAGAATTCCTGAAAATTGAATCAATTTAAGTTTGTTTCGCTTCTTTTTTCTAGTTTCCGAGGGACGACATTGCGGCCCATGACGTAACTTGGAACAATTGACGCTTTATTGAGGACTTGAGTCAAAATGTTTTTTGACGTAACTCAAAACGACACAACTCAAGGACTGCCTGTACATGTCATATACTTGATAGTCATCGAGTGCGGTAAAGTTTGATAGGCTCTATTCTATACTCTACGTTGATACAGTATGTTTGAACTTGAACTTGATAAAGTCTATTTTATATTCTAGACGTCGATGGAGGACGTCGAAGTAAGGGAGACTCTATTTTATACTCTACGTCGACAAAGAGGATTGGACGATGCTAAGAATAAATCACTTCCTTAATCTCTTATCGTTTCAAATTTATTACTACTATCATTACTATTGAGAGATTTTGAATGGTACAAAGCAGTACAAACCAACCAAGCAAGCGTAGCGATTACATTATCTTCGTATCGTCTAGTCAGAACAAAATTGTGAGCGGACAGTATACGTTGGACTCTGTTTAGCAATTTATATGTCGACGCAGTGTCTTAGACTTCGATAAACTTCAATCCACGTGATATGTCAATATAGTACATTGAATTTCGCTGAATTACAGGTAGTCCTTGTGCTTACGGCTGCATGTCGACTACGAGGTGACGTAACTTGTAACGATTTACGTTCTATCGAGGAATGATGGAAAAATGTTCTTTGACGTAACTCAAAACGATTCAACTCAAGGATTGCCTGTCCACTTTATACTTTATAGTGACTGAGGGCGGTGAAAATTGATAAGCCCTATTTGATACTCTACGTCGATACAGTATGTTTGAACTTGAACTCGATGAAGTCTGTTTCATATTTCAGACGTCGATGGAGTACGTTGGAGTAAAAGAGACTCTATTTTATACCCTAGGTCGACAAAGTGAATTCGACGCTGCTTAAAATGAATGACTTCCCTAATTTCTTATCGTTAGCCTATTCGTTGTGAAATTCAAATTAATTATTAATGTCATTACTATCGAGAGATCTTGGATGGTTGAGAAAGAAAGGAAATAGCAGTTGACTGAACAGCTAAATAAAGAGCTAAACAATCGACTGAGCGTAGCGAGCGAGCACAATTATTAGCTGGTTAGGCAAAATTATACAAAAAGGACTGATATCCCCAACAAAGCACCTCTGGTGCAAAAACCTTCCGCCAAGTACATTAATGTGTAGATCCCTCGACCAAAAAATAAAAAAGCGTTGTGCTCGTTCGCTCGCTACGCTCGCCCACTCGATTGGTGGATGATTGTGCTCGTTCGCTCGCTGCGCTCGCTCACTCGGTTGGTTTATGATTGTCAACATATAAAAGTAGTGAAATCAGATACAACTGCCAAGTACCTGTATCATACTACTTAACCACAAAATAAAAAACGGTGTGCTCTTTCGCTCGCTACGCTCGCTCACTCGATTAGTTTGTCATTATGCGTTGTGAAAACAATTTGAATAAAAAAATTGAAGATCATCACATTCTTGAAAAAACATTCATAACGAAGAAGTGATTTCAAAAAAATTGAAAAAAAAATTTGGAGTCCGTGGTACTTGGCGGGCCTTTCATGGAAAAAGACTGTGAAGTCCACATTGTGAACCATTTCAATGTCCCTGAATAATTTTTCACTCATTGGCCCGCCAACGTACCACGGACTCCAAATTTTTTTTTCAATTTTTTTGAAATCAATTCTTCGTTATGAATGTTTTTTCAAGAATGTGATGATCTTCAATTTTTCTATTCAAATTGTTTTCACAACGCATAATGACAAACTAATCGAGTGAGCGAGCGTGGCGAGCGAACGAGCACACCGTTTTTTATTTTGTGGTTAAGTAGTATGATACAGGTACTTGGCAGTTGTATCTGATTTCACTACTTTTATATGTTGACAATCATAAACTAACCGAGTGAGCGAGCGCAGCGAGCGAACGAGTACAATCATTCACCAATCGAGTGAGCGAGCGTAGCGAGCGAACGAGCACACCGCTTTTTATTTTTTGGTCGAGGTGTATGTATGTATGTACGTTTATGTATACATCGTCCCGAACATTTTCCATATTCTTTTATCTCGTGCCTAATTAATGGAACTCCAGGCCTACATTTGGTTGAATTCGACTGGCCTATTATAACCTATAACTTTAACCTGCGAGAACTCTTTGATTGACGACAAGCAATAGGAATATTTTTCATAATTTCATATTAACCGTGGCGGTACTGCATGAACGTGTCGGTATTATTATTAACGCACGGTGAAAACCGCGAGAGAAAATAAAAGCGCGAACTACAATGTATAAACGTGCCGGCAGATGAGGATTCGAAAGAGGGGAAATTAGTAAGCGCCCTTGCACGTACACCCCTATGGCAGTATAAATCTGTCTCTCTTATAACCGCCAGGTCTAGCGCTTACGACCGTCTGACAGGACAATCTCCAAATTTGAAAAAAAAATGGCGCTCATGTTCACAATGTGTTATTAGTCCATCGACATACAAAGGTGAATTACCATTTTCACCTAGACATCTATTCACTTTAATTCCGCCGATAGAAGTACCCATGTACTTTGCGATGCAATAGTTTACTGTCGGCGCAACAAGGTTAGAGCCCTGAGTTTCAGTGGTCACAACTTCTAAGGAAAAAATGATAGAGCAAAAAATCAAAAAGGATCGCAGGGCGCCAAGTTTTCTGCGTTTATTGATCATTCAAAAATTTCGGTACGAAAATTCGGCCAGCCGCAGTGACCTCCAAAGGGTAAAAATACGTAGTTTTCTGGGGGTCTTTTGCCGTTCGTGAACTTCAACTCGTCACCGTTCATCCAATGGGAGTTTCAAAAATCTGAAAAAAAAATTAGAAGTATTCCCCAAACATTCATGAACACGATGGCGTTTTGAATTTTCGAAAATGTTGAAAGGCCTGGACGCCAGGTGCAAAAAAGTCCAATCGTGGGATTTGGAGAACGGCTCGGTACTGGTAAACCTGAGATGGCGCAAATTTTTCTTTAAAATATACACAATTTGATTCCGTGATCAGTTTTCAATTCGCAGTACTGAACTTGCAGATATCGACGTCGATAATTTTCTTAATATGCACAGGGCAATGTGCGCCCGAGTCGCGATATTCGTCGCTGCATTTTCCCCCCTTCGGCCCCGCTGCCGACTCAATTGTTGCTTACAGACCGATTTGTTTTGTTTACTATTACTGATCGACGGGTCACACACATACGCTACGTGTACATATGGGCAATTCCACCTCAAATCGGCCAGATTTGGGTGTTTTTTGACGTCGTATTTTTTAAATCGTACGAATTTTTTTTCATGTGTTACAAACACAAAAAAAAACCACCCGTATTTCGGCGTTTGGTCAAAATATTTTTTTCACCGAAGTTATGAATTAATGCATTATGTCGCAAACTCCGCGCGCGGTTACCTTTGAGAATTAATATCTCCAGGTCTATGAATCGTAGAGAGAGGAGCTGCAATTCATTTTGAAGGTAATGAAATCGACTTTTTGAGGAAATTTGGCAAATTCCAGAAAAATTTCTAATTGTGCCCGTTTTGAACAATTGAAATGTTTAATAATTTTTTTCGCAAAAACAGCCATTTTTTAAATTTTGAAAAAATTCGACCATATTTCTTGTTAAATTTTAAAGACTATAGAATTTTTTCGTGATGGCATTATTTTTAGTTTTTTTTTAATGTAATTTTTTGTGAGGCGCCGCGCGCGCCTCGCTGACGCTTCGCGTGTAGAACCACGCCGGGGTCTGCAAATGGCGCAACACGTCGACTATCTTTGGAAATTAATCATTGCAAGAGGCAGGAGTCTATGTTTTGAGGATTCGTGGAAGAGTTGCGTGATTTTTCCTTATGATGGATGTGAATTTTATTCAACCAAATCAATATTTACAATATTATTCTTATTTCATTATATTGGCTACAGAATGTTTTCCAGAGGCTGAAAACTCTCGCACTTCAATTTGGTTCTCGTTAATTGGTATGAATGAGTGGTACTTTTGTGTGCCGATTATGGGTTTAGCACACTCAAAACGAGGCTGTAAAATCTTGTCGTGTTCGCTATGTTCCTCGCTATCAAAATATAAACATTCTATACTAGGAATATTAGTTTTTGTCCAGTTGAATAAATCTTTCGCAGTCTTTATGATCTGATCCGGTTTCTGAAGACTTGCTTTTGCTGCTAATCTTTTTATCAGTCCTCCTATCCCATCACATGGTCCTTTTCCATGGGATGTTGCGAAAAAATGCCATTCTGCCGCAAGGTCAAAGTCGTTGCGATGGTGAGAGAGATTGACGAAATTCTTTTTATTCTTATATTGAGCTGCAGCACCATCGGTGAAATAGATAAGTTTTTTTACGTCTTTTAATGTGTTCTTAATTTTCCACTCTTCGAATTTGCACATGCCAGGATCCCTTTTTCATCCTTTACTTTTTTTGCCACACTAATCATGTGTTTCGATGCATCAAAATGAGCTTGGATCTCCGAAACTGTCCATTCCGTGAAAAGAGTCAGGATTCTGATTTTTAAATTCTTATCATCCGTTTCCCGAAATCTTTCTTCAAGTTGTTTTAATATGCCATGGTCCTTATCTGCGTTTGCCTTCTGCTCTGCGATGTTCACACCAAACACTTTTTCCACCAAAACTTTGTTAATTTTTTCAAACTTCCCTGCTGGGTATGATTGTTGAGATAATCTTCTCTTTTTTATCGGTGATTCTCCCAGTGTCACTAGGGTTTCATTCAATGAAGCTAGAGCTGCTTCATATTTTGGACCTGATAACGATGATGATTCCTCCGTTTCTTTGTCGTTTGGTAAATTTGGAACGTCAGCAAGCGTCGAAGCTGATGTATCCAAAACATCATTCTCTGACATCGAAGACTCGCTCTCAGGTTCTGCGGTCGCTCCAGTGTTGAGTCTCATTCGACAGGAATTACAAATAAATAGGTTGTCCGATGTTTGATCTTTGTTAAGTAAAGATAGCTGTGATTCAGTGACTCTTCGAAGGCGGTTTTTGTCTCGTACTCGATGGTTTTCCAATTCAAAAGGATTAAAACACTCGGGGAACGATTTTTCTGACATTTTTGCTCCCAATTCACAATTACAATTGACTGTGAGAAAACTTCTCACAGGGCTTCTCTAACGTAAACTGCAGTATGTCACTCTATTCACGAACGATCATTGACTGACCTCACCTTTGAAAATCCGTGCCTAAATACCCGAATCTAAACATTCACCGAGCCAATCAAATCAATTGCCATTGCATAGCTATTCGAAAATCCGGGAAATACCTTTCTTCGAATTGTAGTCTTGCAAAATAATTGTCAACTCCCAATTAATATACATCCAAAACGAATCTACAATATATATACGTGCAGTGACTTTGTCATTGTCTTTTGAAAGCCTATTGTTCCATGCTCTCATTGCAGCGGACCCAAGCGGTCAAGTTTCAATCCCCTGAATGACCTAATGAGTTCAGCGGCCCGTCATGCACCTGTGCATTTATACCTTCAAAATCCTGGAAGTACACAAGAATTTACCTAGAACTTTTGGATACCCTCATGGTATAGTGTGGTACAACTCTAAAAGAAACTTGCTAGTCGAACTATGATTGACGGTGAACGATTGGCTTTGCCATAAAAATCGAAATATATATCATTGCACAATATATAGTTATAACATACGAATGCTTTGACTGATATTTTCTCAATTTTACCACAAATCTCGGAAACATAGACTCCTGCCTCTTGCAATGATTAATTTCCAAAGATAGTCGACGTGTTGCGCCATTTGCAGACCCCGGCGTGGTTCTACACGCGAAGCGTCAGCGAGGCGCGCGCGGCGCCTCGCAAAAAATTACATTGAAAAAAAACCAAAAATAATGCCATCACGAAAAAATTCTATAGTCTTTAAAATTTAACAAGAAATATGGTCGAATTTTTTCAAAATTTAAAAAATGGCTGTTTTTGCGAAAAAAATTATTAAACATTTCAATTGTTCAAAACGGGCACAATTAGAAATTTTTCTGGAATTTGCCAAATTTCCTCAAAAAGTCGATTTCATTACCTTCAAAATGAATTGCAGCTCCTCTCTCTACGATTAATAGAACTGGAGATATTAATTCTCAAAGGTAACCGCGCGCGGAGTTTGCGACATAATGCATTAATTCATAACTTCGGTAAAAAAAATATTTTGACCAAACGCCGAAATACGGGTGGTTTTTTTTTGTGTTTGTAACACATGAAAAAAAATTCGTACGATTTAAAAAATACGACGTCAATTCTTGGCCGATTTGAGGTGGAATTGCCCATATATTGCATACTATGGACTGTAAGCAACAATTGAGTCGGCAGCGGGGACGAAGGGGGGAAAATGCAGCGACGAATATCGCGACATCGCCCAGTGCATATTAAGAAAATTGTCGACGTCGATATCTGCAAGTTTAGTATTGCCAATTGGAAACTGATTACAGAATCAAATAGTGTATATTTCAACGAAAATTTTGAGCCATCTCGGGTTCATCAGTACCGAGCCGTTCTCCGAATCGCACGATTGGACTTTTTTGCACCTGGCGTCCAGGCCTTTCAACATTTTTGAAAATTCAAAACGCCATCGTGTTCATGAATGTTTGGGGAATACTTCTGATTTTTTTCAGATTTTTAAAACTCCTTTTGGATGAACGGTGACGAGTTGAAGTTCACGAACGGCAATGGACCCCCAGAAAACTACGTTTTTTGACCCTTCGGAGGTCACTGCGGTTGGCACGTTTTTTACACCGAAATTTTCGAATGATCAATGCACGCAGAAAACTCCGCGCCCTCCGATACCTTTTGATTTTTTGCTCTATCATTTTTCCCTGAGAAGTTGTGACCACTGAAACTCAGGGCTCTAACCTTTTTGCGCCGACAGTAGGTAAAGTAGACTATTCAGCACTTACCTTGTGGTACGCATTCTTCTCATTATAATCTCCTGTGAAAATGTCACTGCAAGAACTACGATCTTGGCGTGTTCGAACGTGTTCCCCGAATATTGCAAAATCATCCACAAAAACCGTGGAAAATTTTTTAGTGTATCCAAACCCGTCAACCTTTTGAGTGAAGTCAGAAATTACAAATATTGAACGCTTGGTTGAATATCTGTAACCATGAATGTTTTGGACTCGGTTCGACGGAAATCTGTCCTGGGACCTGGATTGCTGAGTTATCTATAGCCTATTCACGAATTGGTTGAATTTTGAACCCAACAAAACATATAATTGAACAAGTATAGTCATCGAATCAAGAAATGATCGGTCGACTTTTTTTTTCATCAATCACTCCTGAAAAGTCAGTAACACTGGCTTTGGGACAGTGTACCTTATATTATGTACTATGTACAGGGTGTATAAAAAAAGTTTGGTCGCCACTCCGCCAGATTATTCTCCAGCTCGAGATCGGTGGAGCGCCCCAATAACATATGCCCCCGCAAAATTGACTCAGGGTCAAATTTTTTTGTAAGCTTGAATAATTCGGATTGTCAGTAGGAATAAAAGTCTCTGAGGAACCATAGGTCGGAAATGAACTCGAGTTCCGCTTTTTTTTCAACTTCAAGATCATTTTTTGCGATGAACCATCTATTTGTGACCCATGGTCCCATTTAACTTCTTTTCGTTTCTCTTCATTGTTAGTATAGAGTAACACATCGAAAGTCGGAAGAAACACTGAAAATTTGAGGGTTTCAACATGTCAAATTGACATGCAATGCCCCATAGAAAATTTGCCTTGCTGCATAATGTAGCAATTTTCCCATCTTCATCACAAATTCCGCAACTCAAAGTTTGTTCCAATAAAAAGGAAAGATCTATCAAAACAGCCTGAATTGTAGAAACGCGGACTCCGTAAAAATTATGCTACAGATTTCTTAAAAAATGCAGGTTTGCGTAGTTTGTCAGAAGAAATTGTAACTTCTTTTAGCTCTTCGTAAGTAGGTAATGATCATTCTACGAATAAAAAGCTACGAAAAACGATGATTTTTTGTGTTAATACCACGGAGATCTACAAATTCTGATCAATATCTCTTAACGACGCAAAGTCTGAATTCCAATTCGTGAGAATGTAGGAGTAAGAACTTCCACCAAAGAGCGCCACTTTCCACCCGATGTGAAAGTATTAAAGGCAGTATCCGTTTTCGGGATTTTGCACCGTCGGCGATATGATTATTCGGTATTTTGACCCGTCGTTTCTTCAGTCATTCTGTAATTTCCATTTCGGTACTACAATTTTTCTGAATTTCGACTCGTCTGCAAATAATTGACTTGCTTTTTCGATTATCTGGTATTTTTTGTCAGTCGTAATTTTGGTCTATCGGAAGCTCGCCAATTCTCAATTGTATTTATACGATCAGTGTAGGTTCAACATTTTCTTATTCTGAATTGTTTCATATCGGCTTTATGGAGCTTTTGTACGCCGCTTATTCGGATTCTTGGTTTTCGGAACTTCAAATTTTCGGAATTTCGGTCCTTATGAACTTTGGTCTTACGGTTTTTCGACCCCCACCTAAAATATACCTGACAAATACGGTAGTTGAATTTAATTGAATTATGATGAAATCTACAAACGTTTAACTTGTTGATGATGTTCCAAGGTAGATCGAGTATTTATTTTTTCTTTTCCTATCAAGTTTGAGTTTCAGGAATGTAATACTAATGATAATGTAGACCCTGGAATTTGGAAGGAATGAGTTCTATCTCGTCTTGCCCGGACTGGACTAAAAAAAATCGATTAATGATTAACGAAAGAGTGGGATGGACAAAAGGGAAATCGAAATGAATGACTCTGAAATGAATATCTGGTAAAACTAACGTATATTCTGACAAGCGGATGGTAAAGATACAGCTTGGGTTGGACGTCGGATGAACGATATGTATGTGAATATGATTACAAACTAACCCAAAGGACAAATGAAAAGGAACCGATACCAAATAATACAATACTCCTCGTGAGTCCGTAGGAATATAATCCTTCGATCCTGTCAACGCTTCAGATAGTCGAAAGACATGAAAGGAACAATTAAATATCGCTAAAGATCTGGAGGAATAACCAGATGGCGCCGAATGGCGAATAACCCGTGTGGAAATTGCCTTACTATGCTTTCTTTTAAAAAAGGCTAGCGCCAGGTCCTGATCAGACTGCCTGAACTGAAGAGTCACATATCGGCCCTGATCGAGGCCTCATACGGCCCGAGTAGGTCACCCTTATTATTAAGTAAGTTTGCCTGATGTACGCCTCATGTACGGTACCCATAAGGCCCTGACGGGGACCGGGTAAGAGTGCCCGGATATGAATCATAGTCAGGCGTACTGAATTCGGCCTGAAGTAGAGTATACATGCGTACCGCTTATATTAGGTGTACCGCGTATGTGAGCTGGTGCCTATCTTCAGGTTACGCACGATGATGAAAAGATTCCTTCTATTTTCATTGTACCCCGTGTGGAAATTCAAGTAGGGAAACTCTAAGGCCCTGACTAGTTTGCCTTATTATAAATCAGGTCCCTATCAGGCAAACTGGTAAGGGCCTGACTAGTTTTGTAACGCTCGAAACGACGAGGCCCCTAAGAAGGGGCCAAGCTCGGCCGTGATCAGGCCATTTTTGATGCATCCTAATAATAATGAGGCCCTTCACAGGGCCCCAATAGTTCCAAGTCAGATCTCGCGCTTATTAATTAGCGTAAAATTGAAATGCGGCAAGAAAAATTGAACCACTCATGATTACATAAAAAATTACGTTTTATTACTTTTGGTACCTGATATATTGAAATTACATCGTAATAATTTTTCTGATCTAGCTTATGTGTTACTGCAGCTAGAGAAATTGCACAACACATTTAAACTCTAAAATGTAAACTGCAATTATGACTAGTAATTTAGATATATTCTTTTACTTGGATTAATTTTTTAATCCACTTGATCTACGATTCTAGGAACTTGGAACCGCTTCGAAGGAAGATCTTACTGAGATTCTGACCAAAACCAATTTCCTTTATGTTTTCCTGAAAGGGTAAGAGTTTCATCCGAACAATGCATCGTTCAAGTTTTAGATTATATGGTGGAATCGGTATTAGGAAAATTGAATTCGTCACAATGAAAGTGTAGACGCAGCTTTGGGAAAGGTTCCTTGTGTTTACAATTCTACGCAGAGAATGGAGTTTTTTTGAATACAGATTCTACCTAATTTCGAGCTCTTAGAATGCGTTTTTCAATGAACTTTTTTCACTTATGAAAAAAGTGAAAACCGGTTTTGGTTAGGATCTCAGTACGCGTTACTGTCTAACAATAAAATAAAATAACATTTTCACAGCGTATTAAGACTTTTATAACATTTGATACGCGGAGGAAATTACTGACTAATATTATGCATGTTTAATAAAAACTCGCGACACAGTAAACATAAAAAATGACTATAGGAGACGTCTTTGGCATGTTTTTTAAATCTATTAATCAACTCTGAGTGATATTTCTTTGAAATAGTTTTTGAGGTACTTTTCAGACAGCTGATTACTCTCCATCAGCGTCTTTTTCACTATGTGGCTCTTCATTATCTGGCTCCTTGTGATCTGTCTCTCCGTGATCTGTCTCTTCATGATCTGACTCTCCAGTAGCTGACTTTTCAGCACCAGATTCTTCATCATAAGATGAGTCATCAGTTGTTAAGGGTCCATGGGCTGCTCCTAAATTGTCATTTTCACTGGCGATGCCTGCAGGCGGTGCTCTCACAGATTGAGATGAGGCTCTCTTTTGCCGCTGACCATCCCAGTCTTTCGCGTTGTTCACGACTCTTCCTAACGCAGAGTCAACTATCTGTTCTGTGATTTTTTTTCCTGTGAGATGTTCTTTGTGGGTCTGTATTGCCACACCTGAAAACGAGTGAATCTACATGAAACGACAAATAAAATAAAAAATTTGGCCTGCATAGTAATTGATGATTACCTAGAACGCAGTCGTAAAACATGGTATCCTTCAGTAACGATTTTCCAGCTACTTTTCGCAGAACTGTGTATTTCAAAGCCACATCTCTGGATAAATATTTCTTGCAGATATTCGTCAGGCTTTTACTTATTTTTAATTCTCGGTCCAATAGAGAATGTAATGAAGATATCTATAAAACCGATAATCAACAACAAACTTCGCATGATTAATTCGCAGAGTAAAAATTGATGAAAGTTTTGGAAAATAGTTTGTAGCTTTCAACGAATATTTCCCCTGAACAATAAAATTTGGAGCTATTTGTACTCACAAAATTCTTCCGGAACTCATCATTTGTGTGTAGTTTTTTATTGAATTTGACGAATTCTGGCTGACTTCGGAATGGTAGATCAAGACTATGCTTTTCTGTGAATTTCTCATCGATTACACAATCGCGGGCTACCCGTGTAGAAATGTAGTTAGGCATCCTTGAGTAAGACAAGGACCCAGTTGGGCATTGTCAAGGCATCCATAATAAGGGCTTCCTGGCTGCTGCCAAGCTAGGGCCTACTTGGATTTTATTCAGGCATCCAAGCTAGTTTTGACTAGGCTTGCCTGACTGCTGCCTAAGAAGGGCCTAATTAGTTTTCGTTTAGCCATCCAAGTTAATTTTTTCCGGGCGCGCCTGACTGCTGCCAAGCTAGGGCCTACTTGGGTTTTATTGAGGCATCCAAGCTAGTTTTGACCAGGCTTGCCTGACTGTTGCCTACGAAGGGCCTATTTGGGTTTTATTCAGGCATCCAAGCTAGTTTTGACCAGGCTTGCCTGACTGCTGCCTACGAAGGGCCTATTTGGGTTTTATTCAGGCATCCAAGCTAGTTTTGACCAGGCTTGCCTGACTGCTGCCTAAGAAGGGCCTAATTAGTTTTTGTTTAGCCATCCAAGGTATTTTTTTCCGGGTTCGCCCGACCGGTTCCCAACTACAGCCTATACTTTGGTGTGATTCATCCAATTTGATTTTGCCCGAGTTTGCCGAACTATTGACCAACTAGGACCTAGTTGGGTCTTATTTATCCATCTCAGCTGATTTTGCCTAGGATTGCCCAACTATCGCCGAATTGTGACTAGGTTAGGATTCAATCATGCGTTCAAGCCATGTGTATGATATATACCATATAATTGCGTCTTTATACTTATACACACATATCTGTTACACAAGTTGGAGGTTAAAAAACAAGTAAACCATTTTTTACTCGTTTTATTTTATGGTTCCTTAAAATTGTTCATAGACTAATTGCTTCAAGATCCGTGTTCAATATTCCATTATGAAAACTTGAAAATGTTCGAGTAAAAAGTATTTTCAATCCCAGATTTATTTGTCCACCGTTTGATTTGGTTGAATCGTTATAAAATTCAAAAATATAAAGCACTGAAAACAAGTTAAATCTTACTTTATGCGAACAAAAAATAACAATTATAATGAGAATGAATAAATAAAAATTACCGGCACACCCTAATAGTGAGATAAAGCACTAAAACTTTAGGGGTCTTCTTTCATCAAGCTTAATTTCAGATTTTTTAACTTGGAGCATAAACATTTTTCTCAGCGGCCAGTCTAATGTACACAGCGTGAGTTTTCTCTAGCTCCGAACGAGGAAAGAGCCTATTCTACCCAACTAACTATCGTTTGCCAATGCCAAATACCGATTACCACACGTCAGATATACCCATTATTGTCTGGGATTATCGAAACAGGAATTATCTCATTCAGACGATAACAAGTACGAGTAGAATAGGCCCGTCCTTCGTTCGGACCCAGAGACGACTCACTCCGTATAGCAGGATTTATTCTAACATTTAAACATTCTATACAAGAAATGAATGTTATTCTCAATTGTTACGTATGGAGTAGTAACATGGCAAATAATCTACTCCTCCCTTGCGGTTTCAATGGTAGTTTCATGAGAATTAATTTTCTCTCCACATGACTCAGAGGACAGGTTATGCTGCGTTGACATGGAGCAGATCTAATTTCCCAGGTTTCAAAATGATCAGATTTGCGAGGATATGAATAACATACGTCCTTTGATTTCCAAATTGGTCCACTGATTGAAATAGATGCTAATGCAGCGCCTCGTCCATTTAATGTTTCAATTCTCATAACGTAACCATTCTTCAGAAGAACAACGTTGTTCAAATTCATAGTCAAGCTTTCAATCATCAAATTTCCATTCGAAATTTGACTTTTATGAATTTTTAGTTCCTTGGGCAGATTTACTTTATCACTTCGGAGCGATCTTTGCTCATGCTCCCTGCGACAGACTTGTGCCAATGGATTAACTGCAGTTCTAAGTGTGCGTTTAATTGCGCCTAAAGCGCTTTCGAAAGGAAAACTATTTATCCGACTCAAGGAACAACCGAGATTTAGAACATCGTCAGCTACGTGGATGAGATTATGCATGTTAATTACTTGTGCCGCAGGGCCATATAATAGTGGTAGCGCTAGAACAAATTTTTCCAAACACTTGCTAGCGAATGCATTCAAGGGTATTGCCAGATGATCACTACATAAAATCCTGAACGCAACATGCAATAGCAAGAAATGCTTGTACAAGTTATTGCCAATTACATTTTTCAATACAACTGGACCCCCATATAATAAAAAAAATCTGAACTCCGTGGCCTTCCATTGACAAACATAAAAAATAGACCTAGGTTTTCTTTGGAATTCGGAGGGCAGTTGCAATTTTATGCAGCGAAGCCTTCGTGATACTTCTATCTTCTGTCTCCTACTTAATCTCACGGTCAATGGACCGTACATGAGCATTTCTAGGATCTTCTTCGTCACACCTGCGCCCAAGTGCATGAAATCTAAAACGAAAATATTTGGCATATCTATTTCTGGAGTTATATCTTCCAGAGGCGAGACACCTGCAGTGTGGTGTTCGGGATCGTCACGATTTCGGAAGGAAATATTTGTTCTCAGTTGATCATTCGAACTAGGATAAACTACTGATGATCCTTTTCCGTTTTTTACGCGCATCCCATACACAGTGCATCGTTCGCATGCACTGTATCCACCGTGGCCTTTCACACACTTCAAGTAAGATCGTGCTGGGGTGTCTGCGACGAAGCACTTGACTCGAATTGTATACTGCTTATGGCATAGCGTAATACCATTCGTGTGAAGATAATTCAATTCGTTTATGAATTTCTCAAGGTATTGTGACAAATTTTTTGGTTTGCTATTGCCACAGTAAATAGCCACTATGAATGGCTTGTACATATCAGGTATGTGATGTACCTTACATAAAATTGGCCAAAAACATTTTCCACCAGATTTTGTCAAAGGCAGCCCATCTATATTGATAATCAATTCGATCTCACTTTCATGCAAATCGGTATTTATACACAACCCCAGACCTGTTGCAATACCAAAGTACACAAACTCCCCCGGGATTTCATCGGGTGAGGAATCTGCCATTTGACTAATGTCATATTCAGCCGATGTTGTCTTGAGAAATGTTTTGGACGATTTTGGTAGATCAGGGAGCAGCTTCTTTCGCAATATTTTTAGTAGCTTGTCTAAAGCGGAGCAGTTGAGATTAGTTTCGATAGCCCAAGTTCGTATTTCCTCTATCTCGGTATGTTCTGCTTCTACAGGTGGATCATGAAAATCATCTGCCTGTAGATCACCTTGCAAATCAGCGACCAAAAGTTCATTGTAGAAGTCAACGGGATCGTCGGAGTACTGGATGTCTTCCTGGACTTCTTCATTGCAGACTCCATCTAAGTTGGTTCCAAAGTCTTCCGTAACAGAGCCTTGTAAATTTCTGACCACTGTGAAGAAAGCAAATCCAATGATACTTTCATAAGTGTCAGTACTTAAAGGAGGACTTTGGTGAAATTTGGATGAAATCCAGTTTTTCAGTTTGAAAGTGACTCAAAAAAAATCTGATAAAAAATTGCTACCTACAAAAGTTAGCTACTGTTGCTATGTGTATTGAAAAAAACTATGAAGGTTCTGGGATAAAAGTGTAGATGCAAGGAACCTTACGCAGCGTTACGCTGGAAATTTCCTGCGAAAGGTTCCTTGCATCTACACTTTTATCCCAGAACCTTCATAGTTTTTTTCAATACACACAGTAACAGTAGCTAACTTTTGTAGGTAGTGATTTTTGATTAAATTTGTCTATGTCACTTTAAAAATAAAAAATGTTTACCTTGGGCGTCAGCAATTTGCTCACATGTATCTAGTCGTATTTTTTTCAGCACTGTATTAATATCGTAAACACATTCTTTCTCGAAAGCTCGATTTTTACGTTTGCGCTTTCGGGTCTGTAATTTTTTACGTGAATCCATCGCAGCGCTTCACCATTAACCGATGTTGACACGACAGAATCGAGATTGCATATTTCACAGGTCTTGCTAGCCGCAGTAGCGTAGTAGTGACTCGGCGAACCCTCACGAACAAGTACTCAAGGACAAATCTTAAAAATATTTCTATTTTCTGAGCGGAAGTACGTGAATAATGATTTCACAATATCAAAGGCCTGAAAAGTTGATTTTAACGATGAGTTACAGGCTGGGTGTAACTCGTTTTATGTGTACCGGAAGCACTGTGTTCGGGGCGCCATTTGCCCTAGCTACGGTACCCGAATGCACACGTGACATTTTCCCGCGCTCACCGGCACCGCTCACGCGGCAGTCGGCAGACATTGTTCTCGTTTCGGACGTGTGGAAGCCGCTAGAAAATTTCTGTTGAAGTACGAAAAGACAACAAACAAGTGCATTACAAAAGTAAGTGAAAATGCATCTCTCGTGAATATTTTACTGATCATGTGTCAAAATTCGCTTTACGAAACCTAATAACACATATTCTATCGCAACACAGAAACATAACCTCAATTTTACGTAGCGTCACAGTTCGCGTCATCTCTCTAATGTTAAAATATCCTTGATACTGTACATACCGAAATTAAAGACTTGAATTTCGCTTTTTTAGTGGCTGCTGCAGAAGTGTCAGTAAGAAATTTCACATTGGTAGCATTTAAAGGAGAGTTGACGAAGGCAGGCTTGCAGCAAGTGGAATGCGTACCAAGCTCTTGGATTAAATACGATAATTCCCTTTGTTCATGTGTCGTTCACTTCATGGGACCTCCTTACACAAAACAAAATAATAAGTTGTTGTACGATCTTATCAAAGCCCAAGCAGAGGCTCCTGAAGATTGGCCTTGGTATCCCATCGACCTGAGAGGTCATGCAAGTAAGTTCTACTAGTACACGTAAAAATTCGATTGATCTCCCTCAAGTTCCAACGACACGTAATCATAATTTGTTTCCATGTAGAAACATTCAAAGAAGGCGAGCAAAAAATTCGGTTGCTACAAAAACAGCCGTATGCGTACTCGACTGACTCAGAGACACGTGGGAAATTGAAAGCTGATGCGATGACAGACCTTTATAGAAAAAAAATGAAAGAACAGCCTGAAAAAACTGTAGAAGACATTTTGTCAATGAGCGAAGCATCATTTTCATCAGGTACTGAGTACTTGTATAATATTATTCAGCGTCAGTGTTGAGATTTTCGCTCTAGTTTGTTAGTTTAATAAAAGAGGTCAATACAAGTTTGTTACTCGGTCTACTTACGAAGTTGAAGTTCATAACGTTAATAAAACAGAATTTTTGGAAAAATTCACTTATTTGAGACTGAAATTGTTGTTAGATTGCCAAAATTGACGAGGTAGGTGTATTTTACTCACTTCGGAAAATTATACACTGTATTTTGGTATTTTTGAACTGTTCAAGTCACGAAATAAAGAATTCATTTTCCATCATTTTGTTGCGTTAACGTTACGAACTTCGACCTCATGTTTACTTGCTGTTTCAGCAAGTAATGATGAATCTCCAAGTTCAGAAGAAGAGTCGACAAAATATTCAAGAATTAAAACAAAATCAGTCATTCGTAAAGAAGTGACCCCAACCAGAAATCAAAAGTCAGTCAAATCAGCAGAATCGAAGAATCGCGATACTGCTGCAAAGGCACCAGCGTCTATCTGTAGCATGCAAATCACCAATTCCTCAAAAATGCATTCTAAATCCACGCTACCAAACAAAATCAATCCTACACAGGATATCGGTACTTCTAAGCATCTTTTGACTGCAATCAAACGAAAAGGTAGTGTATATCGATCATTTTATAGACATTTGATCTATTTTACAGATGCCAAATCAAGAAATGATTAATAATTTTTACAGCTGGTGAATCTAACTTGGTGGGCGTATATGCTTCCGAATTGGAAGACGATTCAGAAATAGAGGGTACAATGAACCAACCTTCCAAGGAGTTTGTTGCAAACCTTCCAAAAGGTACTGCTACGGGTTTCACTCACGAACTACTAGTAACTAGCATATTTAATTATGGTTACCACAATTGTCAATTTAGATATATGATTCATTAATGCAAAATTTTGAGGAGGAATCGAGCACATCATTTGTATTTTCCATGATACTTTGATAGATTATTATTGATATCCCAGTTTGAGTTCAAACCAGTTATGAATATTGATACCAAAGAACTAAAAAATCTAATGATGAAGTTATAATTTGTGAATAAATTTCTAGAACGAATTATACATTTCCATATAACGGATTTGTTCCAGAGACGGCATTCATTTACCTAGCAGTAACGAAGCTGAAAGTAGCAATTGATTCCATGGCACAACAAATGGAAGCACTACGCAATTCTGTAGAACGAGTGTTGAAAACAAAGGTTGATCAAGTGTCGATCGTCAGCTTTTGCGAGAAATACGACTTCAAAAAGCTCACGACCGTCGAGGAACTTGAAGCATTCAACCTACGTCTAGAAAATGACGTAGAATACGTGAAGGATTTGGTGAGAATATCCACTGAGATCGTTATAACTCTCTGACAATAATCATCAATAATTAGGTTCAAGTTAATAATCATCATTATAGAAAGCGGCCATGGAATGTATGCTGGACTCAGAGCTACAACAAACGATTACAGGAATCATCAAAAAGTTATTTCACCGAGAATTGGCTATGAAATGTACCGCATTCCGAAAATCAAATGATAAGTTTCTCCTCAAAGGCACTTCGTTCTACAACCTTACGTTTGGTATGTATGCTTTTCTACTTGTTGTTAGTTACTCGAAAATTGTCAAGCATTTTTTGCGTTATTAGAATGCTGATCAAAAATTGGTCAGCGGAACATTTCATCCTGAATATTTTCGGAAAAGTTGTTGCTCTGGCATCTCAAATAATATGCATTCAACTAGTAATGTCTATTTTTTGTCTCGCAGAATTTGTGAGTCGCTTCCATCACGGACGTTTGGGCAAAGTCGTCACTGAGAAAGATTTCTATCACACGTTATCTTCCTGTCTCACCAATTCAAAAGATTGGGATGGCAATCGGAAACTACGTGCCATGCAACCTGCGGCTGTAGCCAATCGCGAAAATTGAAATAACTACAAGTCCAAAGAATGATTGATCTCCTAATGAAAGTACAAAACTATAAAACAGTCAAACACATACAGTGAGAGTAGCTTAAGTTTTTTTATCCCACGAAATAACCAAAGATATATATTATTCCAGAGCAGATTGCTTCAAATCTGTGAAAAATATGGGTCCAATCAGAAAATGCAAGTTGAGAGGTGTTGACTATACATTGAAATGTGATCTTTGAGTAAATTATCCTTATTTTCCCCGATGCGTCTTCATATTAGTAAAATGACGTATACAAATTTTTGCAGAAAATATGATACATAGTAAAAACTAAGAAATCTAATGAAAAATCTAGATTATACAGGGTGGTCCATTTTAATCGCCCCAGGCAAATATCTCGGAAACTATAAAAGATACAAAAAAAAGTTGAATACAAAACTTGAAGGGTTTCGAGGGGGAAAGATGATGACGATATGTGTTGACTTGTGGCATCTACTACTTCCGAGATTTCGCTAGTAACTTCGGATTTTAGATAGGGAACACATATTTTCAATATGAGCAGTTAGCGGCGAGAACAAAGACCAATTCAAATACGAAAAGCAAAAAAAATTTGATTCGATAAAAAAAAACAATTTTTTCATTTTTATTTTATTTTATTTTTTCAATTTTTTTTTTTCAATTTTACTTTATTTTTTTTCCTCCAATCCAAATTTATCATTTTCTGTCAATCAAGCTGATAGCGGACCTGGAGACAAATTTCAAAACGTGAGAACAACAATATCATTTCATGGATCACAAGTTATTTAGTGCAATCCAGATATTCTTCTATGGTTATTGTTGAAATGTCCCAATACACCTCACACTCGCAGGAGAATTTCCTTGCAGTCGAAACGGTGAATCCCTTACAGACCCGAGATTGAAAACAATATTGGGTGGGTTGACAAGATAAAAAAAAAAGTTGTGATTCATGAAATGATATTGTTGTTCTCACATTTTGAAATTTGTCTCCAGGTCCGTTATCAGCTTGATTGACAGAAAATGACAAATTTGGATTGGAGGAAAAAAAATAAAGTAAAATTAAAAAAAAAAAATTGAAAAAAAATTTTTTTTTTTTTTTTTTCAATCAAATTTTTTTTGCTTTTCGTATTTGAATTGGTCTTTGTTCTCGCCGCTAACTGCTCATATCGAAAATATGTGTTCCCTATCTAAAATCCGAAGTTACTAGCGAAATCTCGGAAGTAGCAGAACCCACAAGTCAACACATATCGTCATCATCTTTCCCCCTCAAAACCCTTCAAGTTTTGTATTTAACTTTTTTTTGTATCTTTTATAGTTTCCGAGATATTTGCCTGGGGCGATTAAAATGGACCACCCTGTATATGTATATTCAGATGTTTATTGGTTGGAATTTTATATCTATCACTCGTTTATACACAACATAAAATATGTATGTATGTACCATAATTAGGGTGGCCGTTATTTGGGGTGAAAATTAATTTTACCCGTGCTGCCCCCCGAATCGGTTCGAAGTACGTCAAAAGTAACGCTGTAATTTTTTCAGATTTTAAAAAAAATTCTCGACCCTTGACCACGCGGCTTGAAGTTTGCCATTTGAAATGCATGGGGTTTTCCTGCGTTCGCAGTAACTATTTCACTGTGGGCTTAAATATGTTTGTAAAATCTTGAAATTCGCAAAATTAGTCTACAAGAATGCTGCTACATGGGAAAAATTTTCCGAACCCCTACCCTCAACATGTTGTATAACATCAAAATGATAAAATTTTTTCATTTTTTTTTTTAAATTTTTTATTTTGCTTCCTAGTTCTCTATAAATGCACTTAAAATAGAATAATTTTCCAAACGGATTAGAAAAATAGTTCTCTAAGAAAAATTATTCTATTTTAAGTGCATTTATAGAGAACTAGGTAGCAAAATAAAAAAAATATAAAACATATAAAAAAAATAAAATATAAAATTAATAAATAATTTTTATTATTTTGATGTTATACAACATGTTGAGGGTAGGGGTTCGGGACATTTTTTCCGTGTAGCAGCATGCTTGTAGACTCATTGTTGAGAATTTCAAGATCGTACAAACATATTTAGGCCCACAGTAAAATAGTGATTGTGAACGAAGGAAAACCCCATGTATCTCAAATGGCAAACTCCAAGCCCCGTCGTCAAGGGTCAAGAATTTTTTTAAAAATCTGCAAAAATTACCGCGTTACTTTTGACGTATTTCGAACTGATTTGGGGGGCGGCACGGGTAAAATTAATTTTCACCCCCAAATAACGGCCACCCTAATGTACCATACGTATATATATGTACAATTTTTTTCATTGATAATTATAACTGTTCCTCGTCAATGTAAATTGTATGTAAGTATGCGGTTAGAAACAAAATATATATGTATAACATAATTTCATAAAAATATAATCAAAACTAAAACATGGATAATGTACGTAGTATGCTAAATGTAGTTTTTCAATACACCCAATTTTTTTTATTCTTCTGTGACATGAAAATGCGGGGGCCTTGTAGGGCCCGGGATAGGGCGAAATTGGGATTGAATATTAACGCACATTTTGGCCCCAGTTTGGAAGCCAATACGGGGCCAGGTGAAAAAAGCGTGACATTTCTACATTGGCCCTAAACGGGCGACCTAACTTGGGCCTATATAGTACTGGGGAAAATTAACTTGGCCCCTATTAACGCCCGGCGAAAATTTCTACACGGGTACGTTCAATCGATCGAGAATTGTTTGCTGATTTGCTGAAATTTCTTTCAGTTCAGTTGCTATTCCTGCTAACTGAGATACGATAAACGCGAAATCTGAAAAGAGACGTATTCCTTAAAATAACGTTTCCAATACGAATCTATAGTACGTGGTTGTATCAAAGCTTCAATGCATGGATTGAACTAAACCACGAGTCACACGATATAGCTATCACATAGGATTGGTTTGGTACCCGCAGGTTATTTTTAATCTATAAGTCTTTTAGGCACCTGGGCCTACATCTGAAAAATCATTTACCTCCTGCGTTACGCTGTTGTTTAGTCTTGTTCTTGCTGGATTTGTCAGTATCGTGTTCCAATCTTCCAACATTTTTAGTCTTGTTTTTGCTGGATTTGTCAGTATCGTGTTCCAAACTCTCATCATTTTGGAATTGTTGTCGAATCGAAAGCGGCATTTTCTTGATCGGTTTTTTGGTTTTAGGTGTCACACTATTATTTGACAATACTGACATCTTTTTTCTCTGCTGTGGTAGATGAGAGAAGCATTTAGTAGTAAATTTTGGCCTAGATTTTCTTGCGATTCTCTGTTTATCATTGGCAGGGTCAGAACTCTCATCGTCAGTGCTGAATTCCTCTTGTAGATCGGCAGGATCAGTTTGGATATTGGTGACTATTGGCTGTACCATCATTGCACTTCTCGTCTCTTCACTGATACTATATTTCTTTGCTTTGATTATTTTTTTTTGCACTTCTGCTGCTTTTGTTGATGGATCTACATCCGACTCTGACGTAAAAACGAATTGTTTGGTTTTCAGCTTGTTTAATTTCCCTACGGCTTCATCGTAAGTATCTAGAAGAAAGGAAGCCGCATCAATGTATTTAAAAAATGCACATTATGCGCCACTCAGTGGAAGTCAATAGATATTCCATGGAATTATTTACTTGCTTGTCCTTTAATTTGTACAGAATATACAGGCCAGCTTGCAAGCGGATCAGCATCTGCTTTAATAAGTGTGTGTAAAAGTTCATTGTTTTCAGGTGTATATGGTGGTGGCATGAACTTGGTCACTATAGTCTTGCCATTTTTGCTATCGATCCAACGTGTCGGAACTACGTCTATCGATCGACTAGTTTGGGGCCCCCGTTGAATAAATTGCACCAATTGAAATTTGTACACATTACTTGTCGGTCCCGTCTTTGACAATGCCATGCTTGAAAATATCGACAGAAAATATACATGGGGGGTTCTCGCTCATCCGGGACACTTTTCTGCGCGTAGGTCACCGATTTTGGTGCCACGCGAGATTTTGGATCGGACCAAACCCCCAACCACAAATCTAGAGCTATTCGCCTCATTATCAAGTGGTTCAAAAGTTATTCAATCTTCAAAATACTAAAAAATCGGTTTCCGAACGCACCAAACGATCTTTAGGCATACGTATCTTCGGTTTGGGTGGTCCGAAAAATATTTTCAAATAGTGATTCAGAATCGCAAAACTTCCATCTTTCATGCTGTGAGCTCAGAAATTTTCGGAAAAAATTTTTCACCCATGAATTTTCCAAAAAAATTTTGATTTTCAGTTTTCGAAACGAAGGTAATAATTTTTTTCGATGAAAATTTAACCGAAGGTAGTTCTCTGAATACCAAAGAATCCCTGAAATTTGTGGGAGGGCGTTCGGCTTAGTTTTTTTTTCCTGATTTTTTGGAATATTTTTTTAGAATTTTTTTCAATTGAATTTTTTTTTTCGATTCGTAAATTTTTTCTTTCGCCGAGTTTTTAGTTCCTTTCACTCTTACAGCTTGATCTGACATCAAACAATTTGTTTTTCATATTTCCAGTTTTTCGATTAATCCAAAATGTTCAATGAGGTACGTCGAACTTTTTTTAGCGCTGTCAGATCAAGCTGTAAGAGCGAGAGAAACTAGAAACTGAGCCAAAGAAAAAATTTACGAATCGAAAAAAAAAATGTAATCGAAAAAAAATCCAAAAAAATATTCAAAAAAATCATGAAAAAAAAACTAGGCCGAACGCCCTCCCACAAATTTCAGGGATTCTTTGGTATTCAGAGAACTACCTTCGGTTAAATTTTCATCGAAAAAAATTATTACCTTCGTTTCGAAAACTGAAAATCAAAATTTTTTTGGAAAATTTATGGGCGAAAAATTTTTTCCGAAAATTTCTGAGCTCACAGCATGAAAGATGGAAGTTTTGCGATTCTGAATCACTATTTGAAAATATTTTTCTGACCACCCAAACCGAAGATACGTACGCCTAAAGATCGTTCGGTGCGTTCGGAAACCGATTTTTTAGTATTTTGAAAATCGAATAACTTTTGAACCACTTGATAATGAGGCGAATAGCTCTAGATTTGTGGTTGGGGGTTGGGTCCGATCCAAAATCTCGCGTGGCACCAAAATCGATGACCTACGCGCAGAAAAGTGTCCCGGATGAGCGAGAACCCCCCATATATGATTTCTTTGCTTTGACACATTTGTTACATTACCATAATAACATTACTTTATCCCACATCCTACTGTGCAGCACTTGCATCTGAATTCAACTAGTTTTTGATGCCGAAGTACACTATTTTGATTACGAACAAATTCATTATTATTAAATATTCACTCTCACTCATATCTGATCAAACTTTTTTCAATTTTGCAATGATTTTCATGAATTTTCAATGAATAAGTACTTCGTATAGTATTAATTCTATGATTGCGAATAAAACGATAGAAAATTTGCTCTGTGCACGCAGTAGTAGTTTGCCTATATTGACATTATGTCAAATTACACGTCTTTTTATCACTCTAACCTCAAAATCGCCATTAAAGGGAAACTTCGTCGCGATTTTGCGGCTCTCGACCTGAAATTATAAACCTGAAAACGCAATCTTGGAACGCAATAATGTGGTTGAAATTTTGAAAAATTGAATGTCCATGTCAGGATAGAATCATTTCGAGTTTGAAGTTACAAGCATGCGAGTGCTGCAGGTTAAGAACAGAATATATGTTCAGCAGGGAAAATTTGTCGAAGAATCAGTTAATTTATTCAAAGAGTTCTAGGAGTTTACACACATAACCTAAGAAACAGCAAGTGTGCCGAAATACTGTTAACTCAGAATACTAGATAAGAAATTAGACACGTGTAATAACGCAGAAGGGACTTACGTTTTTTTATCCACACAATACTCAATTCATACGAGGACGTTTTGTATTTTCGACCATAACTTGCCACGGCACATTCGATGAAAATCTCGCTCGGTATCTCGTGGCGTCAACACGTTGCAAGGAAGACCGGGGAGTCCCCGGCGCGGTCTTCAAGTGAGAATTTCAACTGCGCGAACGCATGTGCGCGGTAACGTGCGCGGTAACCAACCACTGACACGGCTTTGCTGTATATGTTCAGTCGCCGATTTTTTTCGTTCCGTTACATATGTTTTATAATTCGATTGTCCCGTGCTTCCGGGCTGATACGTAGCAATTTTAGAAGCAAACAATGAAATTACCAATTGAATTAAAACAACTATAAATCATTGATTTCTTCATTCTTCATAAACACACTTTACACCAATAAAAATTTCCTTTTTTTATACCTATGTAGTTCAATTTCCAAAGTACACAAACACAAATCTAATGAATGAGGGGAATAACGAAGGTTTTTTCTGAAGTATTTTCTTCCAGAGATAAAGACAATTTGACTAATTTACGATCTACATGGTTTATAGGGCAAGTAACGGTTTCACATGTGACATTTTCTTGCAATTCCCACATTTTCAGGTCCGCTGAATTCGTAGGATATGTAAATATAGATTTCTTTTTCTTCCAGATTTGGCCTTTGAATTGTAAATTAGTGTGATTTCCAAATAGTTTAGTTATCATTATAATTGTCTTGTCTCCCAGAATGACGATATTATCAGGTGATGAATCAGTGATATTGTAGTTTTTAAACCGTATCTTCTTCACATTATCTTCACTTCCTTTTAAAATTTCTAAAAGTGGTGGTATCGTTGCTTTTTTTTCGAAATAATTTTGTTTTCGTGAATTCTTCTGCATAACTGAGATAACGGTCTGTATGATGTTCGAAGTGAGCCTTTCATTTTTCCTAACATACTTTCGAATGGAAACGCAGTAATGCGAGTCAAACTACAGCCCATATGTTCTACATCATCGGCCAGGTGTATTAAATTATGGCAATTCATTATTTGTGAGTCAGGACCGTAAAAATCTTTAAGACAAACGAAAAAACTCAGCAAGTACTGTTTAGCGTGCTGCCTATAGCGAATACACAGCCCTTCGGTACATAAAATCCTGCAAGCTGTGAAGAATGACAAAAAGTGGTAGTACAAATCATCTCGTAAAATCTTTTTCAATACAATTGGACCACAGTAGAGCAAGAAAAATCGGAACTCTGTAGCTTTCCACTTTGCAACTGAGTAGGTCGATCTGGGTTTACGCTGAAATTCAGAGGGTACTTGAACTTTTAAGTACTCCATTCTCCTGGAAAGTTCACCCCTACTTCTTCTATCCATTCTGAAATTGAGATTGCCAGTGAGCCAATACTCCAATAATCTTTTCATAACACCTATGCAACACAGGTGCATGAAGTCCAAAACGAAGATGAAAATCATATTTAACGGTGGACGTATTTCTGTCAACGGCGAAGGACCAGGATGGTGATGTTCAGGCTGTGATCGTAGTCGGAAAGACTCATCAGTTCTCTCTTCTGAGTTTACAGATGGGTATACAGTTCGATTATTCCATTTTTCACCTTCCACTGTACACCTTTCGCAAGCATACAGACCTCCATGACCCAATGTATTTTTGAGAGAAGCGCGTGCTGGTGTGTCGCAGATTATACATTTGAGCCGAATATCAAAGTGGACATCGGAAATATTAATACCGTTTTCTTGCAATTTGGTTACCTCGTCGACAAAGTCTTCCAGAAAAACTTGTGGACTTTTCGGCTTTGCATTACCATAATAAATTGCAACTGTGAAGACTTCATAGACATCAGGTTCATGATGAACTTTACATAAAATCGGTGTAAACTGTTGTGAGCCGGAGTTGGATAATGGTACAGCGTCAACATTTACTTGTAATTCGATTAATTTTTTCTCAATGTGAAGATCTGGATTGATAATATCGTTCAATTGTTTCTCAATTCCAAAATAAACGAATTCACCCATACCACCATTTGCGTCTTCCATTTCTACTATATTATATTTTGCATCCACAGTCTTCAGGAATGTTTTAGCAGTTTTGGGTAATGTCGGCAACAACCTACGTCTCATAATCTGTAACAAATCGTCCAGATGAGAGTGGCATATTTTGTGTTCGACTGCCCATTTTCTCAATTGTTGAATCTCTGGTTCCTCTTCCAATACTTCAATTTCAAATCTTCCTTGTAATTCATCTCGGTGATTATCTTCGCTTTCTGTGGAACTTGGTGTGGACTCGTTGGAATCGGAAGGGGTTGTTTCTTCATTACTGGATTGGGCGTCTGTGGCACTTTCATCACGACCAACGTCTTCATCAGCTGTATTGTTATCACCCATTTCCTCATCATGCTCCGAAATTGTTGATAGTTCCGAAAGATTTTCTCCTGTATCTTGATATTCTTCTGTTTCGATTTGAGAAATGTAAAAAGGTTGCAATGAACAATATACTCAAATGAAGAAATCATTTCTGCACAATCGGAATTGTGTTTTGTTTCGCAAGAAGTGGATCAGGCCTCCGGAACAGGGATTCTGCTCAAACTTGGGTGTATGTCTCCTTGGCCCGAAGGGTGAAACCCTTGATGTGCCATTATGGATCCCATAGGCTTCCGTTCTCTTGGCGAGCCGCACTCAATAGAAATACCCAGCGATGGATGAATAATCGATGCTGGTGACGGTCCTGTTTTTTTTTCATTGAATTGAGGCTTCATCGCTAGAATCTGATACAACACGATAGAAATGTGAGTTAGCGTGTCAGAAAACATTTACCACATAGGTTCAGCGAGCTCGAAATTATTGTGGGCACTTAATTGTGGGTACGCGCTACGCTAGTAAAATTAATAAAAATGCACAAGAATTAATGTTACGAAGGTCCAAAGGAATTCGGAGCGGAACAAATGGAGCCTGGCTCGAACAATATTGTCAAATCATGATCTTCAAACTAATTTGAGGTAGTTCAACTAGCTTTTAAGCTTTCGGCGAGTCTGTAAATGGTCCTTCGCCACAGTTAGAGTACAGAAATAGCCTTTGGTACTCATGGCGTTCAAAGAATCCCTACAGAGCCCAAAGACTTCAAAGTCACAGAACTTGTTTGAAATTAGGTGACAAAAGTAATAAGATAGTGGAATGTGAAGAATGGTTTCAACTTCAGAAATTGTTTTTTTTTCGGTTACATTAGTAAATTTGATCTGTTGCTCCTCATTATTCGAAGCATACATCTTCAGAGAGTAATAAGAAGATAAATCTTCTACTCGCACTTTCTGAATACTTTTATTACCTAATTGGGAACAAGTTCTGCAAGTTTGGGGTGTAGGGATTCTTAGAACACCAACGACATGAGCACCGAGGGCTATTTCACTGTGGCGGAGGACCATTTACGGGCTCGTCGGAAGGTTAAAAGCTGGTTGAACTACCTCATACTAGTACAATGATCATGATTTGAAAAAATTATCCAAGTCAAGCTTCATTTAGACCTCTCTGATTTACACCTGCTAACCATCCTCATACAATTTTTTCAAATTTCACCAGCGCGTGCCTAGAAATAGTATATTTCGAGTTCGCTGAACCTGTGTTGTACATGTTGTTCAGCATGTTGACTCACATACCTGTTGTGTCGTTTGAGATTCTAGCGAAGAAGAGTCAATTCGATGAAAAAGAACAGTATCGTCACCCACGCTGATTATTCATCCGTCATTGAGTATTACTATTGAGTGAGGCTCGCCAAGGTAACGAGGGTCTATGGGATCGGATGAAACAGCAAGAGTTTCATTTTTCGGGCCAAGGAAACACACCCAAGTTGAGCAGAATCCATGATCCATAGGGTTGATACTCTCCTTATCAGCCTCAGCAACAAGCATATTGTGAAAGAGACATATTTCCAAAGACGTTAGAGAATTTTCTTGGAAATATTAGACGAAATGTCATTCACATTGAAAATTTTTTGAAAACGCATACTTTAATTTACAAACGTACTTGCATTCTGTATTGGATCAAAATATAGAATTAAAAATAATCTACCAACAAAAACATTCTGCAAGCGGATGCAATGGGCAAAGAACTAACAAATAAATGTGTCCGTTGGGTGAATTATTGTTGTTTCTTTGAGGAACTCTATGTAAACATGTCACCTGAAGGATTCATCTATAATCTATATATATGTTTTGCATTATCCGTAAAGTCTCATTATTATCACAATATAAGCCAAGTTTGCTTGAGAGCAAAGCTCAATATTCAATGTACTTCAAACTTTACGTTCTGAATATTCCACATCAGTTTCATTTCGGGTGTCGTTTGATGAGGAGGATGACTCCAGCTGTTTCAGAGCTTTTGCAATAGCTCGATGTTTCCTGACGCGAATACGCCCTTGGGTACGTTTACGTTTCTGTGAATCTATATTTGCGTGGGTATCATTCATTTTCAGTATTCACGAAATTTATTTCATAATTAACACACAGATCTTTAAAGGGACTCAATTTTTTGTCAGGTTATCTTTCGTCCCTTATTTCGCATATCACAGTGGCGCCGGATGCGTACGTAGCACGTACCGCAAACGGGTCGAGAATGGGCCTTTGTAGTTCCAATGACTAACACATACGGCGCACTTAGCGTGCCCAGTAGGCACCGCATCAGGGCCGTAGGTACAGAACACGTTATTACGCCCTATTAATAAAAATAAAAGTCTGACTCGTACCGTACTTGGGCCGGATAGGGACCATTGTGACATTTCCCTACTATGGAAGCCTGATCGGGACCGCACTAGCGCCTTTTTATAAAAAAGGTTTAATGAGGCAATTTCCACACGGGACCTAGTACTAGTCTATTTTATTTTATTTTATTTTATTTTATTTTTTCTTGTAGTAGGTATCATAGTTGACAAATTTGAAATGGATCCAGTGAAAAGAAAACCAGATCAAAACCGAGTTCGATCAAAAAGATATCGTGCTATGAAGAACGTTGTAATGAAATCGCGAGGTAAATCATCCAATTCTTCGAATGATTCCTCTGTACGAGATGCTGAAGGTAAGCTAGTGAGAATATATTCACTTGTTCTCTGATGAACTGTTTCAGACATACTGAACGGTTTTTGGAGAACGATCTTATCTAATGTAACAGCAAATCATGAAATATCCAATTGAATAACAACATTACTTCACATCCTCACCTAACCTACAAAGCCGCGTGTGATATATCCTTGGTTGAATAGATACGGGGCATGCCATGTGCACTCGACCAATGATTTCATCTTACCATTTTTGATTCGCTGCCTGATTTTTTATACGATTCTCCGGTCTCAAGAAAGCACTTCTGAATTTTTTCAGATTTTTTCCTTCAATTGTTGATTTTCTATAATCAATCGAACCCATCTTAGAATTTGATCTTTTTATCAACTTGAAAAATTTTTGAAACTTGAACTTTTCATTCCGATTATCTTTACACTCGTCCCATGATAGGCTGATCTTTTTCACGTTTATTTTCTTTCATTTATTTGTTTATTTGATGTTCTTTTCTTTGTAATTTTTTCCCTTGGGAAGGAAGCAGCTGCTCTCTTTCCGCCTCGCAGTTTTTCGATCAGCTCCGGAATATTATTATACTTCCGGATTTCACGGATATATATTAAAGACCTTGATAGAAAACCCGTATGGCCCTGATCAGGGCCCGTAAAGTTTGTAAGGCTAGTAGAAGGATACCTGAAATGGACCTGGGAAGGTTGCCTCGTCCGTACCTTAGCAGTGGGAGCGTGACGAAACACTAAAAGGGCCTGATAGGATTTCCGTATCCGGACCTGATGTCAAATACGGCAACCTGCTTGGGGCCTAGTACGGCCCGGATCGAAATTTCTACACGGGAATATGATGGATGGTACTTTACTCAGCCCTGTGTGGTATATCCAATGACGTAGTTATACACTAAAGGATGCGCGTCGATTTCTATTACTTAGATTATGGATTGATTAAAATTTAGATTACACTAGTCGAAATGCCCAAGTGTTTAGTTGCGTACAGCAATCGTTTGCATACAATTCTATAACATTAAGGAAGGTGTAATGTGGCTTTTGCAGTCACAATGCGGTTTGGAGTGGAAAAGTACATTCTAACCATTTCTCAAAATAGTGTTCCTCAGTCGGCACTCCCCTGGTCTTGAGTCAGCACCTTATTTTCTTTGCTTGAATGCAGGAAAAAGCGCAGATTTCCTAAGTTACAACAGCAAAAGGACGAATTTCAACAAGTTGCAAAAATAAAACATGAATTTTCTGTCCAATTTTGTATGAAATGGCATCAAGCTACAATGTTAAGCGTGGCATTTCGAATTCTCCAGCGACGCGATTTCAAGATGTACCCAACCTCATTGCTGCCACCACGCGTCGAAGCACATAGGTATCACGCTTGCGCTATGAAGCAAAAACACCGAGAATGCAAAAAAAAAAAAAAATAAAATAAAATAACAGAAACAATACAAAACAGCAACAAGATGAAAAAAATTTGCTGACTGAAGACCACCACGACTTTCTACACGTTTCACATTATTAAGCACGCGAACAAATCCGAATGGAAAATCGACCTGAACCAATCAATTGATACATCGAATGAGGGAAGCATAATGCACAAATTTTTGAAATATTTGCATACCTGTAGCTGCTTCAGAATGAATGACGAAAATAAAATTCTGTTACAAATGACAAATACAAACGGGCTTACGCTGCGTAGCACAATCCCAACTGACAACTGTGAGCATAATTCACGTCAGTGTTTACTAGCAACTTAGCAACATGTCAACTTAATAATCAAACCGACACACATGTCATCTCTGAGAAACATCATGGTGCCGGCTCAACCCGCAGTGCCGACTCAAGACCATTCTCCCTAATATTCACAATTTCGAAAACTTTCGGACCGCAACCTCCGTCGGCGAACCTTAGCCGTATACGAGCAGAAAGGCGTCATGTTTAGAGAAGACAACAATCGTCATAGCAAAATCGAGATTTGACCTAGCAAGATCACGAAAACCCCGCTAGTGACAAGTAAAGCCTCAGAAAACATATTGCGAACCCCAGCTTTTGACGTATAAGAACATAGTTTACTTTTCAAATCATATTCATCTGCATCATTCCATTATCAATTCTTAATATGATTGCGAGAAATCACTTCATGAGTTCTCTCTATATCAATAAGGTGGCCTTAGCATAATCCCTAGAGCTCAGCACTCTTCAGATTCTTTGAACATACTGTAAGGACCAGAATAACAGAACGAAGGCCAGGCGGTCAACAACATTAGCGGACAGAGACGTCAGTCTAGCTGCTCGGACTAGCGAGGCACGCAGTCGCCAATCGTGGGTTACCGGGAATACCCAGTGTACTGTGCCTGGTGTATATAAAGCCGGCAAGATGAAAAACGGGACTGGTTACAAGACGGTGACACCTACGATCCGTAGCCGATTTCAAATTCCTGCGTGAGAAAGGCGTACCAAAATATGAAAAAACCAAAGGGACGTGCAAATCCTCCGCCGACGTGCGTGAGTCCTGTATCCTCAAGAAACAAACTGCAACACAACATCATCGGGCCAGACCCCAAAGAGGCTCCCCTGTCAGACCAACGTCGTACAAGCTGGACGCATCTAAAGACCAGGTCGACGCACCTGAAGACAAGGTGGAGTGACAATACAAGTACCTGAAACGCATCACAGTATTATCTTAGTGCAAGTGTCTCGAACTAAGTGTGAATGGACGTGTAAAGGAGAGAATGACAATTCAATATTAAACGCAAGTATTTCACCTCACAACGAGTTTCTTTTTGTGTTCCCCGACTGACCCGTCTACCCGTTACAATTGTTAAAAAAAGGGGGATTCGTGGTTGGGTAAATGAATGTTCTTTAGCTTTAAATTATTAGTAATGAAAAACAGTAGAATTTTATTAAACTTTGAATTACACAAACTGTATCGTATGTACATCAATGCGCGAGGTACGGGTTTTGTTTATACTCCGCCGAGGCTCTCCGCCGACTGACTTTCCAGTCGCACACACACCAACTTGCATACTCATGTATTTGCGGGTACACATGTACTCGCTGACTATACAGCACATAGACTCATCTATAGCTCAACAACAATACATATATAAATTTCTAGAATTCTGTATTTTATTGATTATTTACTCTCATTTGCCCATACTTTGATGATGTTCTTAAAATACGTTCCCGACAAGTTCCCCGTCAATAGCTGCTGCGCAAAGGTTGTCATCTAACATCGTCACATGGTCGCCCTTGGCGTAGTGTACTTCCACCTTCTCTCGAGTTAGCTATATAGCAAATTTAAATGATTATGAACAAGTTCACGCTAATACTAACTAACAATACGTAAGAATTGTTAATGAACGCATTCCAGAGATTTTGGAAAACGGATATGAAATACCAGAAGGGACTAGTCATTAAAAAAGTCCAGAAACTCATGAAAAATGTGCGAATAATATAATTCTGTATCATTTGTCATATGAATTTAAATTCTGGCATTGTATAATATGAGAACTCACCAATCGTAGGCCATAGTCTTCTGACGTCGAGCGGACAGTCTGGATCTGGGGTCGAATCAATGTTATCGGTGTCATGAGAGGTGGTAGTACTGAGGTGTCATAAGTCAGAGAAGCCTTAATTCGATGATAAATAGATGAACATACGGCTTTTCGATCTTCTCGAGTTAGATTCGGATGTCGATTGTCAGGCATATTTTTCATGAAAACTGCTAACTTCTTTTCCCACGTATGACAGTTTCGTAGATCCATAGCAAGCTTGAACAATAAAACTCTGTTCAACATAAATTTAACACACGCATTCGAAGCACACAAATAAGAAAATCAGGAATATAGGTATGTTTCTGTAGGCTAGGAATGTAGCAAAACGTTATAACGTTTAGTTCTACCGGCCACCCCTCGAGCCGTAGTCGACTCGCTCATCCCTACCGCGTCACCATTTCCCCCACGCACCGTAGGCCCAGCGGGAATAGACACCGCTCTACTATAAATAGAGCGACACGAAATGTGCTGTACTATTTCCTAGCCCAAGTCTGACGCGATATGAGCCAGCCGATTTCCCGATACCGAGGCGTTCTGAGCCAATGAATCCCTAGCTCCCGAGGCGAACTGAGCCAACGTATACGCACCTTCCGAGGCGATCTGAGTCTACCGGATTGTACCAATACCCTCAGCGTATATCTACCGGGTGTTACCGAGAAGACGCCGCAGTAACTTCGGTCTCGGATCGTCAGGCTGGTGGAAAGGGTAGGAAGGCTATTATACATAGGTGGATCTACGCGTGGAGTTCCATAGCGTCGCACAATAGCGTTCGACGATCGTTGGTGAATTTGTGATGCAATTATTGATAAATACTATCACGCTTGCGGAATGTGTTTCGTGAATCGACTACGCTTGCAGAGATCGAGTCTCATTCGCATTTCGACGGGCTCCCAGACATTCTGTAGAACCGTGGTATGTAGAATAGTTTCTCTGTAGAAAACATTATGTAGAAAAGATTCTGTAGAACATTTACTCCGTAGAAAAGATTTATGTAGAAACGATGCACCCTCTGTGAAACGTCCTCGGATTGGAAATCACCTCAGTTGATTAGCAAAATAAATATCCTGTACATTTTCCAGGGACAGGGGACAGGGGACAGAGGACAGGGGACAGGGGACAGGGGACAGGGACAGGGGACAGGGACAGGGGCGTTTGCGTAGTCGCAGAAAATTTTTTTTGCAGTTGTAACGTCCGTATGTTACGTGCCCCACACATACCGACTCCCTTATCCTATCCTTCTCCGATTCCCATCCGCTCCGAGGTTTCACCCGAAACCTGGGTGAAACCTCGGAAATCACGCCACGCTGACCCGTTGCACTCAGCACTGTCGGATGCAACGAGTCAGCTATTCTAATTCCCCTACCTATCCTCTTTTCCTCTTCATCTCCAGTTCCCCTGACTTCTACCTAACACACATCCCGTCGGATTCCTACTCACTCCAGATTTGCACCTCAGCTTTACCATTTGTAACAACCAACTAGCTGTAGTCAACTTATTGGAAATATATGATCTTAATATATACGTCACACCACTTTTATTTACCAACGACCACCCTCTTCAACACGGGAGTAGGACCGAGTAGACGTTACACAGTCGCCAAATTTTTGATAAGATAAACTTTTTTTGCGACTATGCCGAAAAAGTCTTATGTTGTATGAAAAAGATTTTGGCACTAAAACACGGAAATTTTTTTTTGGCGCTTAGGCACTTTGCTTTTAGGCACGCGACATGAATTGAACTTTGACTTTGAATAACTTTTAAACCCGTTGGTTTATCGGAAAATGATAAAGAGCTTTTTGCAGAGCGTCCGATTCCCTACAAAAAAATGTATCGCGCATAAGAATCTGTTGATTAGTTTGTGAGCTAAAAAATGATGGAAAGAACAAAAAAAAATTTTTCCGTGTTATTTAAATGGGAAATAGAAATTCTCGATGTGCGACCTCTGAATATTGAAATTAAGAGCTCCAATTTTCACAGGCGTCTTTTTTTTGGTACCCTGAAGATGTTTCAGTGCAAAATTTGGAAATGAAAAAATAGTCGATTTTTTCGAACCAGCCTAATCTATATCCAAGTATTCGTATTTTATTCCATTTCAGTATCCGTATTTTATCCCAGTTTATCCGTACTCCATTCTATTCCAGTTTATATTATTGATCATAATATGTATCTTTTGAAATAATATCGTTCTGTGATAAGTAGAAGACTTATTTATTCGTGTTGATTATATATGTTTCATTCAAACAACCCACGCATTAATCCTGATCAATTCAAATTAGGTCGATTACCAAAACCCACCGTAACCATCGCCTAAGCTACATCGAGATCGAAACTCCTTTCCGTTGCAACTAGTGTAGCTTAGGGTCGAGATCGCACTTGACACGCCGCCCGGCTATCGCCGATTGGACGGTTACAAATTGGACGGTCATTTTGGTGGTTCTGTGTTCTTAATTTAATGTTTTTGTAACTTTCTAACTTTTTCCCCGAAAAGAGTCATTCTTTAAACGCTTGTATCTTCAAAACTAAAAAACATATTTTAAAGTTCAATTCGGCGAACGAAAGCTACATTTTTTCCGCTTCGAATAAGCGTACGGAGGCCGAAATCGGCGCACCCGGTGATTTTTCATGAATTTTTCAGTGCCAACTGGTCTTTTGGGGATTTTTCTCCATTTGAATCTCGTGTTAAAAAATTCAAAACTTTGAGGCGTTTGCCGGAACAAAAGATGTCGATTGTAAATTTTTTTCTTTGGCACACTTTTTAGTGATGCCAAGACGCAACTTTTTCGCACTATTAGAATACGATCCGCAGAAAATGACCTTTTTCACTTCGGCCTACTGCCCAAACCTGCGAATCCCGACAATACATGCAAATATGTATTAGTAACTGTATGCTTGCATAATCCCAGCAAACACAGTATTGCCGGTATTTCAATGGCCCAGTATCGGCAATGCTGGCAAAGTGATGGCATAGGCAAACCTATGCTTGGCCATTGCATGCAAGGCGGTGGTACTTCGGTGAAGTTTTACCGATATCTAACCTCTGACGTACCGGCACTGGGAACGAATCACTAATTTACTGCTGGGCATGCTGCACCTTACCATGACCGGACTCCCGAAACCTTGCCAGTGCCGGACGCAGTTCCGATGGTTCTTCAATGGCTATGTATTGGGTTTCCCGTCATCTGACGTATAATATACTCGGAGACTAGAGCTCACCGACCAAATCGCGGCGTTGGGTCTCACGGGAAGAGCCGACGACGCCCGAACGTCATCAAGAGAGCAGTTAAGGCCAGTTGACGCTCGACCGTGCAGTGGAGAGGTCGTTTATTTCTCCTTGCAGAAAGACCTGTTTTTTTCCACTATTCGATGAATCATATCTGTTTTGAAGAAAACCACTATATCCCTGACCATCTACATACATTCAACCTACATACATTCGTCTGAGTAATACCATAAGGTCGTAAGCGCCAAAAACATTTTTTTTTTCGGAAGTGCCCGCAAGATTTCATACGTCGTAAAGAAAATTTTCCATCACTCTAACCTCAAAATCGCAAATTCGTCGCGATTTTCCAGCTTTCGTGAGGAAAAATATTTTTTTGAATTAACTAATGTGTGCTTGATTATTTCTTCGAACAAAAACTAATTTATTCGATTTGAATAACATTTAATTGAAAATAGCTGATTTCGTTGAAACAGATAAAACTACATGTGATAAATCCTACAACATTTTTTTCTCAGTGTGGCATTAGTGATGCGATATCGAGGGGGCTAGAAAGGTTAGGTGAACAAAAGTTATAAATTTTGATATTCGTACAGCGATCGATACAGCTGTATACTTCACTGAAGACGGCTAATTTCGCTTATATCATACGAGATATTCGTTTTAGTCTTCTATCATGTATGTATGATTGAGATGTAATAACATTGTCCCTCAATATGCACGTGGATGCACTATCGTTCTCCCGTGAGAATATAATGACCGTCCGATGATGGCAGTGGTACGAACAAATAATGGTTCAATGCTGGGAATCCGCAAACTACCATCATTGGCCCAGCAGTGAATGCAGAAGTATCTGCCCGTCACGTAGCCGGAACTGTTTCGGTATTTCAGTGCCCGCAAGCCTTCATCGGCCCGGCGGCCGGCCATTGTGACACTATGGCACCGGACCAATGAAGGCCGGCCGATGTCGGCCCGGCATCTCATTGTTCGGCATGCCGATATTTAGCCAGTAATGGTCCGACGATGTGTGTTTGCTGCGACTATTCACGTACAGAAGAAGGCACGAATTTCGAATTCGATAAAAATGATCAAATTTTTGAAAACAATAACCGCGGTGTTTTATATGCCCGTTAATATAAGAAAAAAACACCTGAGTGATTACTTCATGTCTCCGGCTGGGATGGTTGATTGGCAGCACGATTACGTTACTAGAGGCCAAAATCGCGAATAAATTTGACTGTGATGTCGTATAGCTCCAATAGGGTAGACGTACCGGTTTTGGCCACCTTTACTGTTTGTGGTCATCACTTTCTCCATTTCTTGCTATACCAATTATCATTCTTTGAACAATCAAGTGTACTATACAGTAGAACCCCGACTAACCGGGGTGCTCGGGACCGGAGGATTCACGGATAATCGAAATCACGGTTAATCCAAATTATACGTAGACCTTTATTTCATATGTAGATATTTACGATGTGAATACATTTGTACATGTTTATATCTACAGACTCAAAATCAACTGCGTTTGGTATGAATTCTTTACTCTTGTTCCTTGAAATAGCAAGTTAATTTCGTTTGTTCATGACTTTTTCTTTGCTTCTCTTCTATCATTTCAGCTGTAGGAGCACCACGGTTAATCCGCTCCCCCGATAACCCGCCCCCGGTTAATCGGAATTCTACTGTACTAAGTAAGTGAGTATACTAACAAGTTGGGTTCACTGTTTGCTGTAGGGCATGTTTTCGGAATTAATTCAATAATCGAATAGATAAGAGTGCCAGAAATAAGTAATGCATATATCAAGCACGGCCGTGAATAGTAGAGGCCACAAATCAAGAGGCTCGGTGAAAACTCGCGCCAAGTACGTTAAAATGTACGCCGAGCTCACTCGACCGAGCTTTATCCACCTGAACGGGAGTTACTCAACTATACCCCAACCTATAAGTGAATAAATATCCTCGATTTCTTCGGCCTTGCTATACACACAGTACAGAAATACATTAATTTCAAGATGTGGGCATGAAAAGCTTTCAGTTGAGCTGTGTATCGATTAAATTGGTGTCCGGAGTGTTGAGATATGAATAATCACTGATTCTGATAACTCGTTTTATCTTATTCATTTCGTCTCCTTAGTCATCGTCGTCGAAATCGTGGAAAATTTTAAACCCATGGGCAAAAAATAACAAAAAGGGAAAATCCACACCAAAGTTATATAGAGTGGCGTAAGTAGAAGAGTGACGATGCAGATGGTGATAATATCGCAGACAGAAACCGTCTTCCAACCAGAGCACTGTGCGACACGGTGCTTGACACTGAGCGATATGATTGGCTCAATGCGCTGGATGTAACAGGAATCGCCGATCATATCGCTCAATGTCAAGCACCGTGTCGCACAGTGCAGCAGGGCCTTGTCTCGCCGAAAATGTGAACACCCGCCGTTTCAAAAATGAGGATCGAGAATCGATGCCCAAGATAGAGCTGTCAGTTGCGTTCTTTATAGGAGTTATAAAATTTTCATCGTTTTGCTCTGATTCTCTACTTCATCTTTCTCACACTGGTTATATTAATCCATCTGCATTTGAACCGAATGAATGAGTTGCAACAAAACGGGTTGGTCTTTCATAAAATGATGGAGTTCTTGATTTCGCGGTTGTAGGTCAGAGTATTGTATTGATGACGAAGGTTATTCAACTCGTCAATACACATTTAATAATTATATTCGTGGTGATATATAAAATAACAATTTCGAACGGATAGTTTTACGACTAGGTTTACCTTGCATGACACAAAACTTTTTCAGACAGGTTTATATTTCTATAAACAAACATCGCCAACTGTCAGATGATTATTGAATCTCAATTTTATTCAGTCATTTAAACTAGATTGGGCGTATTTTCATTTGTGAATGCAATTATTGAAGGAAAAAGGTTTTTTGTGGATTACCTAATTCACTAGCGAGTCACTGCGTGACAATTCTGACGGAAGAAAATGCTGAAGTTGCAAAATATCATAATAGTGTGACTTGATACAAAGAACGGCACGGAGTCAGATCAATCGAGCAGAGTACACGTGTTGGACCGCAAGGAATTCCACTTGGGGCTCTACGTTCAGCTAGTCCCAATAAGCTGGATTCTGCATAGGTATTTCGATACATTCCGCGTCGGACTCTGATCAGCAATTTATACGTTGACGCAGTGTGTTAGGCTTCGATAAACTTTGATCCACGCTATATGTATATCAATACAGTACACTGAATCCCGGTTAATTACAGGTAGTCTTCGTGCTCACGGCTGCATGTCGACCACGAGCCGACGTAACTTGTAACAATTAACGCTCTATTGAGGAATGGTGGCAAAATGTTGTTCGACGTAACTCAAAAGGATTTAAAGTCCTACTTAAGGTCTGCCAAAGATTGATAAGCCCTATTTTATACTCTGCATACGTAAATACAGTAGGTTTGAAATTAAACTCGTTGAAGCCTTCTCTACATTCCAGACGTCGATGGAGTACGTTGGAGTGAAAGAGACTCCATTTTATACTTTACGCCGGCAAAGTGGATTCGACGATGCTGAAAATGAATGACTTCCCTGATATCTTATCCTCAGCCTATTCAAGTGAAATTAAAATCCATTGATGCTATCATTACTATTGAGAGATTTTGTATGATTGAGAAAAGAGTAAAACTGAAGTTCACTGAACAGTTGAACAAAGAACTAAACAACCGAGCGAGCAAGGGACAACGCAAATTCAATCGAGCGAGCATAGCAAGCGAGCACAATTATCAGCTGGTCGAGCAAAATCCCACCAGAAGAACTGATATCCCCAAAAAAAGCACCTCTGGTGCAAAAACCTGTCACCAAGTACATTATTGTGTAGATCCCTGAACCAAAAAATAAAAGGCGTTGTGCTCGTTCGCTGGCTCACTCGATTGGTCGATGATTGATGAAGCTGAAGCTAGCAGCCAGAATTAGCAGCCAAAGGATTCTTGTTAAAGAAAAGGAGGCAGCCAAATTAAAAAAATTCGACCGGCGCTATGCTTCATGAATAACGAATGAATTCGACCTAAAAAGTCATAAATCTGTCCTGCATCATACTATTTGGAAGACGATTAGCATGTTTGACTGCTAACTCTGGCTGCTAGCTTCAGCTTTATCAATGATTGTCAACATATCGATGGACTAATGCCAAAGGGGCGTAAGCGCCAAAAAGTCGGATACTACCAGAAGGGCGTAAGCGGTATACCTGGCGGGTATAAGGGAGAAAGCTTTATGGCTCCGCACCATATTTCCTGGTGTCCAGGTCCTCCGCACCGTAGTTCCTGGTGTCCAGGTCGTCCGTGTCGTAGTTCCTGGTGTCTAAGTCTTCCGCGTCATAGTTTCTGGTGTCTCAGTCCTCCGCACCGTGGTTCCTGATGTCCAGGTCCTCCGCACCGTAGTTTTCGGGGTCCAGGTCCTCCGCGTGGTAGTTCCTGGTGTCTACGTCCTCCGCACCGTAGTTTTTGGGGTTCAAGTCCGTGTCGTAGGTCCTGAAGTCTAGGTCCTCCGTAATGTAGTTTTCGGGGTCCAGGTCGTCCGTGTCATAGTTCCCGGCGTCTAGGTTCTCCACATCGTAGTTCCTGGTATCTAGATCCTTTCCACCGTAATTTTCGGCGTACAAGTCCAGCCGTGGTTCGACAGAAACTTCGGTAATCTCTCGAAGAAATCGTTATTTCAAGCTCGAGAGTCATCACTTAATTACTTCGAATACGTTATTTGGAAATGACTGAATTATTCGAGCTAAATATTGGAATGGAATACGCGAATGAATAGCAATTGCTTTGCATTACTGCTAGTCAGAAAGTAACGCCGCTCCTTCATTATAGACAGCGAGCTCGAGTACGAGTGGCGCCGCTTAGTGGCCAGTTGTGTCCCTACTGGCAGGGCCTGTGGGCCTTTCACAGGTGATCTGCCAACAATTTTCCAACATCTCTCCCAAAAAACGGATATTATTATCGAAAAAATGTCTACCCCTAGTGTGAGAAAGGGAAAAGTTTACGGTTGCGTCGTCAATTGTAGCAATTGTTACAAAAATACGGAGAAATTTGCTAGTTTTTATAGATTTCCTCCCGACAATCACATATCCCATAATCGTCGCACCAAGTGGATAACTGCTGTTGAACGTCAAAAGTAAGTTACCTGAATTTTCGTGTCTGTATAATATCTGTTTAAATGAAACCTACAACACTTCAGCAAAAATCGATTTATTGCTTTTGCCTCGACGGAACGGCTGAAGTAATCTAACCTAATCTATAATATTATAACATAATGTTATAACTCCAGTACGAGGAAAGACTATACACCCAATCCATTTCAAATGGGGCAGGCTGGAAATCGTGATGTTGCAGATTTGTTCGAAACTGAAATATGTTGTTCAATTGTTTTCTAGGGTAAAAAAAAGATACATAGTTCATGATTTGGCTGAAAAAAATTTTCCGCCGGAATTATGGCCGTTTGAATATTTACGCGCCCGCTACAGATTTTCTGGTAATCGAACTAATTTTTTTTCAAACCGCTACATCTTCAGAACAGATCAACATAACTGCATGGTTTTGGTCTCATTTTATAAGGTTTTCAACGTTCTTCCAAAGCCTATGAAGAAACTGAAAGATTTCCAAAAATCAGCAATATGGCGTCCCATTTTCAAAAATTCGAAAAAACTGATTTTCTAAAAATTTCATTCTTTTTTCTTCACCTACTTTGCACAAAATATGCGCGGTGATATGCTTCATATATTCTATGAGTTTCATCGATGTTACGCGATTCCTTCCCAGCAAACACACATCGTCGGACCATTACTGGCTGAATATCGGCATGCCGAACAATGAGATGCCGGGCCGACATCGGCCGGTCTTCATTGGTCCGGTGCCATAGTGTCACAATGGCCGGCCGCCGGGCCGATGAAGGCTTGCCGGCACTGATATACCGAAACAGTTCCGGCTACGTGACGGGTAGATACTTCTGCATTCACCTTACCATTGCTGGGCCAATGATGGTAGTTTGCGGAATCCCAGCATTGAACCATTACTTGTTCGTACCACTGCCATCATCGGACGGTCATTATATTCTCACGGGAGAACGATATTGCATCCACGTGCATATTGAGGGACAATGTTATAACATCCAAATCATACATACATGAGGAGACTAAACCGAATACTTCGTATGATGTTAGCGAAATTAGCCGTCTTCAGTGAAGTATACAGCTATATCGATCGCTGTACGAATATTAAAATTTACAACTTTTGTTCAAATGACCTTCCTAGCCCCCTCGATATCGCATCACTAATGCCACACTGAGAAAAAAATGTTCTAGGATTTATCATGTTCAGTTTTATTTGTTTCAACGAAATCAGCTATTTTGAACTAAATATTATTCAAATCGAATATATTAGTTTTTGTTCGAAGAAATAATCAAGCACACATCAGTTAATCCAAAAAAATATTTTTCATCACGAAAGCCAGAAAATCGCGACGAAGTTGAGGTTAGAGTGATGAAAAATTTTCTTCACGCCGTATAAAATCCTGTGGGCACTTCCGAAAAAAAATGTTTTTGGCGCTTACGACCTTATGGTATTACTGAGACGAATGTATGTAGGTTGAATGTATGTAGATGGTCAGGGATATAGTGGTTTTCTTCAAAACAGATATGATTTATCGAATAGTGGATGAAAACAGGTCTTTTTGCAAGGAGAAATAAACGAACTCTCCGCTGCACGGTCGAGCGTCGACTGGCGTTAACTGCTCTCTTGATGACGTTCGGACGTCGTCGGCTCTTCCCGTGAGACCCAACGCCGCGATTCGGTCGGTGAGCTCTAGTCTCCGAGTATATTATACGTCAGATGACGGGTAATCCAATACATAGCTATTGGAGAACCATCGAAACTGCGTCCGGGAATGGCGAAGTATCGGGAGTCCGGTCATGGTAAGGTGCAGCATGCCCAGCAGTAAATAGGTGATTCGTTACCAATGCCGGTACGTCAGAGGTTAGATGCCAGTAAACCTTCACCGAAGTACCATCGTCTTGCATGCATTGGCCAAGCATAGGTTCGCCTATGCCATCACTTTGCCAGCATTGCCGGCAATACTGCGTTTGCTGGGTTCATATGAAAAAAAAACCAATCCTGCGTTATGATGAAATTCTCCAATTCCTGTACTAATCCTAATGTTTTCATAATAATATAGATCACGGGGAGTTTCTGATCGAGGAAGAAATATACTTACAACTTGTTCCAGCTATAACTGAACTGCTGGAGAAATAGATAATCGATCAACGTACGACTTAGGAATTCTATACCATGTTTCCATCAAGTTGTAAGACAACCACACGGTCTAGCATAAAATACAGGAGAACTTTAATTGAAATAAAAGAATTCATTTCAGAATACAAGGAATTTCTTATAGGTCAAGTGTACCAGTTACTGACCGTTCCCCAATTATTGACCTTTTTCAATGATTTTTTTTTATCCGTGAACTTTTAAATGATCAAAAAATCGATCCATATTCTCCGAGTCTGTAGCAAGTGATTTGGATAACGGTAACATTCAGAATTCTCATCATAGATTCAATATTGAAGAAAATATAAGGATCAATAATTGGGCCTTAAAGGGTCAGTAATTGGTATACTTACCATACAGCGATTTCCGATCAAACGGCAGTTCGGAAGTCATTCTCTCATATGTTCTGATGATGCTTTGATGTTCTGAATACCTGACACCGGTTCTCGGAATTTTCACGTATTTCTACGCTCCACATGTGACATTTTTGTATGCCCTTCACTGCAGGTTTAACGTTGATCCATTCTTTAGCCTTTATCATTCGAAATGTGGCTAAATCTTCGTAGTTGAATCGTAGAGGTGTAAGAGAATAGCTTTCGAACTCCCGTTTGATCATAAATCGCCATGTAAGGAATGCCTGGTGTCCTAAAATAAATTCTAGATCATAAAGTTCTTCTCTGTTCCACGCTGGACCGTATGGTTGTCTTAGAACTTGATGGAAATATGATTTAGAATTCCTACATCGTACGTTGTTCGATTATCTATATTTCCAGCAGTTCGCTTATAGCTGGAACAAGTTCTGAGTATATTTTTTTCTTGGTCAGAAACTCCCCGTGATCTGTATTAATATGAAAACATTAAAAGTAGTACAGGAATTGGAGAATTTCATCAGAATGCAGGATTTTTTTTTCTTTGTTTATATGAAGGAATCCCGTAACAACGATGAAACTCATAGAATATATGGAGCATATCACCGCGCATATCATGTGCAAAGTTTAAAGAAAAAATAATGGAGTTTTGAGAAAATCAGTTTTTTCGAATTTTCGAAAAAGGGGCGTCATATTGCTGATTTTTGGAAATCTTTCAGTTTCTCCATGGGCTTTGGAAGAACGTTAAAAACCTTATAAAATGAGACCAAAACCATGCAGTTATGTTGATCTGTTCTGAAGATATAGCGGTTTGAAAAAAAATTAGTTCGATTACCAAAAAATCTGTAGCGGGCGCGTAAATATTCAAACGGCCATAATTTCGTCGGTAAATTTTTTTTCCTAACTCTAACCTCAAAATCGCGACGAAGTCGCGATTTTGCGGCTCTCATTGATGAAAAATAATATCCGTCACTCGTACGTAAGGGCTTTTTGACGAACCTCGTTACAGCCCTCGCCTTCGGCTCGGGCCGTAAACCTCTCGTTTCGCCAAAAACGCCCTTCCGTAGTCGTAACGAAATGTACTATTTCAGCCAAACGACAAACCACGTATCTTTTTTTTTTCACCCAAGAAAACAACATATTTCAGTTTCGTTAGGTTTCGAATTTTCGGACAATCGATTTTGGCCTTGCCTGCCCGATTTGGAATGGGTTCGGTCTATAGGTAAAGTTTTACAATGATAAAATACCTGAAATTCCAAAAAGGAGGCATGAGTTTCGATGATATTCGCGTGACTAAAGGCATATCGCGTGACTAAAAGCAGAAAGTCGTATGCGCACAAAAAAATGTCGTTTTTCCTCTATGCCCACAACGAACCTTGAATTCGTATCTTTTGAAGACGATTTTTTTTTTTGTGATATTTTAAATATACCTGTTTACAAAACACGTATTTGATTGGCATATATTATTTTAGAGAAGATGGTGGACTGTGGGTTCCGAATACAAATACTAGGATTTGTAGCGAACATTTTATTAGTGGAAAAAAATCGGAACATCCTGATAGTCCAGCTTACGTCCCAACCATATTTCCAACGCACAAAACAACATGCAAAACTGTTGACGATAGCAGATTCCAACGCTTGAAACAAAGGAAACACCGTCACCTACTTGCTGAAAAAAAACGAGCTGAGGAAGAAATAGCGCCGGAAAAAACAACACAGGAAAACTTCGAAGGTGTATTGGACCAAAGTCCTGGAGAATTACCAGAAATATTTACTAAAGAGATCGGATGTCAAACAGAAGATACCTCCAACATATCATACACCAACGAAGTCTTGGACCAAACTTTTGCAAGTTGTTTCTATTTCAGAGAAAATGTAGTAATGATAGATTCAGCGACACAAGCCAGTATGATAAAAGCGTTACCCGTGAAAAAAACTAGAGACCAGAAATGTGGACCGAATGGTATTGATAGTCATAATACACCTGTAAATGTTTGGAATGCGATTGTTTCCATGGTTTTGATTCTGTGAAAACCGATGAGCAGCTGAGTGATTTCACTGGTATTAAGAAAATTGTATTCGATAGGTTACTAAAAATCTTGAAACTACGTCAAGAAACGAAGGTCACAACCGCCAATAGACTTTCAATATTTTTGATTGAATTAAAAACTGACTTGACCTTCTCTAGTCTCGGTATTGTATTTTCTTTGCATCATGCCACAATATCACGGATATTTTTCCATGTTCTAGCAAATTTGGCACATGCTACAAGGGACTATATTTATTGGCCTACTAAAGATACAATAATCAAAACATTGCTAAGGTGTTTCAAAACTCATTATCCACAATGTAGAGTAATTATTGACTGTACAGAGTTTAAAATACAGCAGCTTGCTAAAATATCAGACAGGATTCACGTATATTCACATTACAAGGGGACGTATACAGCTAAAACGTTGATAGGAATTACACCTTCTGAAGTTGTTTCATTTGTATCTCCTATTTATGGAGGCAAGACAAGTGATGTCCAAATCACCAGTGAGTGCGGTATCCTAGACAAAATAGGAAAAAATAATATAGTTTTAGCAGATAAGGGGTTTCTTGGCATTAAGGTTGACGACAATGTCTTGGTTGTTATGCCTCCATTTTTACATGATGGCACTTTAACTGAGGAAGAAGTAACGCGTTGTTTCAATATAGCCAGCGTTCGCATTCATGTTGAACGAGCCATTGCTCGCATCAAGAATTTTCATATTCTGCTGAATAGGTTGCCTGTTATGTTTTTCCCAAATCTTGATGAAATTGTTCATGTTATCTGCGTATTAACCAATTTCATGAGCTCACTCATCAAAGAAACTCGAAAATGAGTTCGAAAGAAAGTTTATCAAGTTTTATCACCTATATATTATCATTCATAAATATATAATAAGATATAATATTGTACATTTGAGACATTTGTATGCACACAACATATTTCTTATTGTTTAAAGCATGTAAATTGTGATTCATGAAATATACATTTGCCTGTTGGAATTTAGTTGAGTGACCGTTTTTTCACCAAGAGTGGCAGATAGTGAGTGAAATAGAGTTTTTCAAGTTTCTCCAAGAAATTTTCCAAGAAACTGTCATCTTTCTGCACTTCAATCTTCAACGGCTTTCCTGAATATATAAAAAAATGGAGTTTATCCAGCTTTGTTACATATAGCAATACTTGACACTGTGTGTAATACTGGTGGCATCGTTTCAGCTCGTATTGCTTGGTTGTATCGTTCCATTTCAGGTATTGTAATTTAGTTGTATTATTGTTTGCGTCAACAATCTCATGTTTTGCAGATAAAGGACATTTGATTACCAGAACATGACTGGGTTTATTTACATTGCCGTCAGATTTTTCTACAATAACTCCATCGGGGCTGGCGCATTAACCATGGGTGTTCTGGACTAATTACTAACCCGCAGTCTAAGATTTCTGACTGATAGGTTTCAACGTTAACTCCTTTGGCCTTTACCTCATTTTCTACCCCATATTCAACATTACTAGCAGCTTTTCCAAACAATTTAGTTGGATTCAAGAATTCTTCTGCTAATTTTACAGGATCGTTTCTTGGTCAAGTGTTTTTTGATGGGCTTCCGTCTAGCTAAGATTCTGATACTTCTTTCGTTATGCCAGGATTTAGAGGCCGACTGTACAGTAGTATCAACGAATATTCGTCGCAAATCTGATACCGGCAGATTCACCCATTTATTATAGAAGGCTTTTTCTTGAAGACTCAAATTATACTTCAAATACACGTTTGGAGCTATGTACTCGTCGCTCATAATGATTCAAGGTACTTTCAATGGTCTGGTTTGTAAAACAGTCAAAAACGGCATCTGAGAGTTCATTAATATACATACATAGATACATCTTTGGCTCTCAGATTTTACTCCTTCTGTTGAAATGGTTATCTTATTTTTGTAAACAAACAAAATGCCGACCACCGAAACGAGCACCGCGACACCTTCTGTCAGTCCGTATCTGCCACTGCAAGCGGCAATAAGTTTAGTACCAGTCTTCAACGGTAGTAACATGCCAGTAAATTCATTCATACGTAAAGTAAAGAACGTCAAAAACTCAGTTCAACCTTCAGAACTACCACTATTCACAAACCTCGTATCGGTGAAGATCGAGGGCGATGCAGAAAGATACAAACAGAGAAACAACTTCAATTCATTAGATGACTTGCTAGATGATCTAAAACGCGCGTATAAACCGACAGAACTTCTGCCGGACATACGAGCACAAATCAGCCAAGCAGTGCAGAGACGGAATGAAAGTGTATTAGATTACGGATTAAGAATAGAAAGGCTCGTCGAGGCGGCGTCAGAGATTGTCGAAAACGCGAGTAACGTTGAGTATAGCGCCATGACAAACAAATTCATTAAAGATCTGGCCGGCAGATCATTTATTAGAGGTCTCAGAGATAAGATTGAAATCAGAGTAACTAGTGAAAAACCAAATTCGCTGCGCAAAGCGATAGACTTAGCAGTAAAAGTTGAAAAGTTTGTAAATGAAAGACAAACCTTGACGTCATCTCATGATGACAGCTCGACGAGGCAACCGATAACTAACAATAAGTACGATAATCATAATAAGCCAGTCCATGTAGATAGGAACTATCCAAAATATAACTATGGACCCGAGTCCCAAAGTAGACGAAAGTGTAATTACTGTAGCAAACCATGTCACGCGATTGAGAATTGCAGAACCCTAGAGCGCGAAAGTAAATATTGCACGTTTTGTCGGATAAACGGACATACATTTAATGAATGTCGTAAAAGAGACTCTCGAAATCCTCAGAACGACCGAAAGTTCTCACATTACCCTCCTCACAATACTTCACAAGATACCTTACACGACGAACAGGACGACGGTCACGTAAATTATTGCGAATATACGCCCGAGTCTAGCCAAGCGCCGTACTATAATCGCGAACAATTTTATGATTACCGCAGTCGACTCAACTACAGTGAAAACGAATACAATGACGAAGGTAATCACATCTCGAATACTCACCAAAACGGAGCGCACGTGAACTACGCGATAAATGACCAAACAGAACAGACTGACGATTCGAAACATTTAAACGAGCCACGGGACGATTGAACGGACGTGTCAATCTCCCGCAACCCACCAAAAAACGTCCGCACTTTGTTTACGAATTACTTGCACCTAAAAATCCTGAAGACGATAACGCACAAGCCACTCAACAACGCCCGAACACCATACGCGAATTACTCACTTTTGCTAAAGCTCGTTACGGAAATCCGTTCCCGATCCTCCCGAAGTACGCCGGAAATCCACAATTCAAAAAAGAAGTACCATCTAATCACAAAAATGAAGGTAGAACAGACTCACGCCAGTTCCCCGCATGTTCTCACGAATTGATAGACGAATTCACGGCTTCATTGAAACAATGCGAACTATCTGAAAAATTCATGACCTCGAAAGCACCTAGCGCATCTAATTACTTTGGAACAGAAACGATAACCTACTCCGAAACTTACAGGTTATCAGAAATTTTAGAAGAAAATATTCCCATTCTACCCAAAACCGCGGAAGTACAATATCCAGACATAACTAGCTTTTCAGAAAACCTTTCAATCAAAGACGAGATATGATGCGATAAGCTCTCGTGAATCAGCTGGGCAGATAAGAACCCCAGTAGTAACCTTAGAAGAGGTAGACGAACCGACGACGGACGCACACACACGTTCAACCAAGACGAAATCCACGAACGACGCACTGGCTCAGGATGGCGGCAGAGTCAACACTGACGATTTTAGCAATCGCATATTAAATATGAATCCTAAATTACAGAAACCAGCAACGAAATCTTCTCCGCGAAAGTCTATGACTGTAAATCCATCTTCACCAGCAAGCTCGAATATCGAAATGATTTTGAATGTGGTGACTCTATCGTCCGTTGACCTACTATACAACCATGTGAATTTAGCAGACGAGACGGACCAAAGTTACATATAACATGCAACTGTATCTAATCCGGAGAACGATTCTTCCTCTTGATAAAGTTATCAAGAGCGTACAGACTCCGGATTGATTGAAAAAAACGTGGAAGAAATTGATTTTGTGAGAATCAAGTAAAAATTCCCTCAGCCCGGGTTTGAACCGGGACCTCCGCACTTTTTACTTGATTCTCACAAAATCAATTTCTTTCACGTTTTTTTCAATCAATCCGGAGTCTGTACGTTCTTGATAACTTCATCAAGAGGAAGAATCGTTCTCCGGATTAGATACAGTTGCATGTTATATGTAACTTTGGTCCGTCTCGTCTGCTAAATTCACATGGTTGTATAGTAGGTCAACGGACGATAGAATCACCATATTCAAAACACTGACATTGAGACTATGAATATATCAACACAATACAAAGTGAGAATTGAGTGAAGATTCCTTCAGTCCCTCGGTGGTCTAATTGGACAAGGCGCCGCAGTACAGATGCGGAGGTCCCGGTTCAAACCCGGGCTGAGGGAATTTTTACTTGATTCTCACAAAATCAATTACTTTCACGTTTTTTTCAATCAATCCGGAGTCTGTACGCTCTTGATAACTTTATCAAGAGGAAGAATCGTTCTCCGGATTAGGTACAGTTGCATGTTATATGTAACTTTGGTCCGTCTCGTCTGCTAAATTCACATGGTTGTATCGAAATGATTTGTTTGAAATCTAAACTCTCGACACATGACAAAATCGCGAAATCAACTGAACGTCCCCAAAACATACAATCCTCAAACAATTCTGAATCGCGAAAGAAATTCGCACGATCACTAGATTTCCCCTACTCGAAAGACCAGCATCTTAACTCAAAACTACGTGTACGATCTCGGGTTCGATGCAAAATTGGAAAATCTAAACGAAATACGGTGATGAGTCCACCGCTCTTGGTGAAATCGGAACCTCCGGCGACTTAACGTCCGCCTCACCGTCTTCCGCCTCATCCTCCTCCCGCTCCCTAATCGCGGCACGCCACCGACGTCTTCAATTACACGACTGCACGCGACAAGTTACCGAAGATACGAAACCAGAAAAATTTTTCGGAACATTATTACATATGGGGCTTTCCACGCGAACCGAGCCAACCGCTGACCCCGACTCTTTTTGATTTGACTGTTGATTTTTTTCTAAGGTTCACCCAGATAAGAGTATTTCAGCTGATTTTTTTCGAATTTTTATCACCATTAGTTTGTGGGTTACGAATTTTCGAAAATTCACGTTTTTTGCCGTCACTTGTTTTTTGAACGCCTATATCGTAGCTTCTAGTGGGCGGATTTTCAAAAACAAGTAGGGAAAACTAATCAGCAGGAAACTTATTTTCCGAAAAAACTATTTTTGAACTTCTCCGGCGTCGTATTCATAACTGATGTTTGATTGAAAATCTGACATATCAATTCCGGCATGTATGCCCCGATCTAAAATCATGAAAAAATTCACAAAAATTCTTCATCCAAAAACAAAAATTTTCAGCCATGGCCGATCGTGGAACTATCATCGCTTCATTTTTTGTCGAATTTTGAAAATTCCGAAAAAAATGTAATTTTTCAACTAGCCCCGATCTAAAATCATGAAAAAATTCACAAAAGTCCTTCATTCGAAAATAAAAATTTTGAGCCATGGGTGCTCGTGGAACTATCATTGCTTCATTTTTTTCGAATTTGGAATATTTCGAAAAAATGTGATTTTTCAACTAGCCCCTGTCTAAAATTATGAAAAAATTCACAAAATTTCTTCATTTGAAAACAAAAATTTTGAGCCATGGCCGATCGTGGATAACTATCATTGCTTCATTTTTGTTTGGGAAATTTTGAAAATTCACGAAAATATGATTTTTCAACTCGTCCCGATTTATAATTATGAAAAAATTCACCCAACTATCAATGCAGCCTTTTTTTTCTCCGAATTTTGAAAGTTCAGATAAATACGATTTCCCGTACAACTTCAGCCGCCGACACCTAACATAATCCCGAAAAAAGATAACACTATGTGGATGAAATGTTGATCTATCTGAGGGATTATATTAGGTGTCGGCGGCTGAAGTTGTAGGGAAGATCGTATTTATCTGAATTTTCAAAATTCGTAAAAAAACGAAGCAATGATAGTTCCACGAACAGCCATGGCTCGAAATTTTTCTTTTTGGATGATGAATTTTTGTAAATTTTTTCATGATTTTAGATCGGGGCTAGTTGAAAAATTACATTTTTTCGGAATTTTCAAAATTCAAAAAAAAAAAAAAATGAAGCAATGATAGTTCACGATCGGCTGTGGCTCAAAATTTTTGTTTTTGGATGAAGAATTTTCGTGAATTTTTTCGTAATTTTAACCCTAGAACCCTGTCGTAGTTTTCAGCACTCGAAACACCTGAACATGGGTCGTTCGTGCCGGTCGCTCATTTCACTATGTTATCGTACAAGGAAAAATCTGAAAAAATTCACGGGTCTTCTTTGGACTTTCAACTATACGATAAAATTGTTGTCATACCTGAAAATTCCTGTTTCAATGAAAATTTTTATAAAAATTTTGAGATCTGTAGGCCATTTACACTCGAATGTCTGAAACTTCATATCTTTCGTTGTTTCCAACATAAATGCAAATTTCGAATGCAAATTTTTAGTGGCAATTACATAGTTTTCGAAAAAAAAATGAGAATTCTGAGCCGTGAAAATTAAATATTTATTTTGCAAATTGAAAAAGACTATATTTCAAGACCGGCATGTATACTCCAATAAGTAGGGAACGATTGGAAAAAATCAAAGCGTCTACAGAATGGTGCTTAACCTGTTCATTTATCGTTTCTTTCAAAAAAATATATGTTACGATAGTACAATTCGATAGTTATATGCACTCGCGACACACGTGGTACGGTGATCCGGATTTGCTGACCACTTATCCATCTTTGCCCCTCGTCAAGACTATTACATTATTCTTCTGACCAAAAATAATCCTCTTCTTCGATATTCACTAGTATGGATATAATGAAGCATATATGCTTATGCTCATACTTCTATGTGCTTTCACTATATACAAAACTGCAGTACAGTCAAAGTACAGTAATGTTCATATATGGGTTCCCAGTGACTCACTATTATTCGTGGCTTTTTTTCAAAATGAGTATCCTTTCTATTCTCACTTCGTGTGCCTGTGACTGTCACTGATCTCTGACACCTACTTCGCCGGTCATCACTGACCTCTACCTTATCAGTAGAGATCAGTAAGAGTCACAGGCACACGAAATGCGAATAGAAAGGAAACTCATTTTCAAAAAAGGCCACAAATAATAGTGAGCCACTGGGAACCCATATATGAACATTACTGTACATAGAAGTACGAGCATGAACATATGCTTCATTTTATTCATATCACCTAATATCTTCCTCATCCGAGCCCTCACCACCAAAATATTCGACCTGTTGTCGAGGCCGGAGCTAATTTGTCACTTCGTCGCTTGTACGCACCGCAATTTTGCTTTAAAAAAATTACCACCTTTACAGATATATTTTGTTTCGTCGCTCGGATGTATTTTGATGAGGAATCCAATTTTTTAGAAATTGAGTTTTGACCTACCTAATCTTTGAACATGGGTAATTCATGTCCGCTCCGAAGTTGACTACTCCACTACACATCGACAAAGTAAGAGAAACTGGCGGCGCTTGAGGCTCATATTTGTCCCACCGCAAACTTTTTTTAGGGCACGGGTGCAGGCCCGTACCCTCAAGAATCTAGGGATATTCACCCTCGAAAGATTTGGTTCGGACACAAACGACCCATGTTCAGGGTTTTAGGGTTAAATCGGGGCATACACGCCGGAATCGATATGTCAGACTTTCAATCGAACATCAGTTGTGAATTCGACGCCGGAGAAGTTCGAAATAGTATATTGTGTTACTAGTGCGGAAGTGGCCGATTTCCGTCGAGTGTGGAGTTAGCAGCGCAAGCCGAAGGCGAGTGTCGCATTCAACACGACTACGAGTGTGGACTTGCGACACGAGCCGAAGGCGAGTGCCGAAATCACACGAGTATTCGTGGCGAATGCAACGAGCCGAGGCGAGCGCTGCTATCACGCGAGAAGATATCGGCCATCCGCACTTGTGACACACGATATTTTTTGTGATCCCTGCGCAGGAAAGTTTGATTCAAGAAACAGACGAAAAAAAAACATTAGTACGGGAAATTGTACTTTCCGCACTAGTGCAGTGCGGAAAGTTGTACTTTCTACACTAGTGTGGAAAGGAGTTGTACTCTCCGCACTGGTGGGGAAATGGCGCACTTTCCGCACGCCACATAGGCCTCGAAAATCACACTTTCCAAGCAGGTGTTACAAAATAGTACATTCCGTTACGACTACGGAAGGGCTTTTTTGGCGAAACGAGAGGTTTACGGCCCGAGCCCAAGGCGAGGGCTGTAACGAGGTTACTGTACTTGATATTTGTACTTGAGTAGATTAAGAATCTGATGTAAACGATTATGTATCTACTCAAATACCAACCCCCACCTACCTACTTTCACCCATCGATACCTAAATTCCACACACCCCTTTTTCCATCTAACAGGGGGGGGGGGGGGGGGGGGGGGGTGTTACGTCCAGCCAACTGCTGACTACACCTCACCTTTCTGTAATCCCACGCCATCCATCCTGTCTTCCAATTTTGCTACTTTCCTCACGCTGACCCGTTGCACGCGGCACTAGCATGTGCAACGAGTCAGCAATCTTTGAGTCCCCTCCATATACCAACCCTCAAACTCACACCTCGTTTCCATCTTTTGAACTCACTTATTATCCAGCTCTCCCACACTCCGCTTCGAATTCAACTGTCCAACACTTATCAGTTCATTTTTTATTATCAATATATATCGTTTGAGTTCGCATTCACATTCACATCAGTGTATTTCTTTTATCATCATCCTCATCACCTCCCTTAGTAGGGTCTGACCCGTTTGATCAGGGGCCGAACTCAAGTATTTTACGCAAGCCGGGACTACCATTGACGAACAGGGGTAGTTCCCGACATAACATAATTTTCATTTTTTTTCAAATTTTTTTTTTGGGTCTAAAAAATCCGGTGTGGCATATAAAAATGTTTCAGCAACCATCCATAGTAAAATAACTCCCGCTTCTAGATTTTTCAAAGTTTTTTTTCGAAAAAAGCTCGAAAACAGTAAGAAGGAAACATCTGCCCACTTCGGCTATACGCTCGAAAATTTTGATATTTGACACTTGATTTAGAATTTGACTTGATTTAAGAATTTTTTCAGAATTTTAAATTGTGTCGATCAATATGACGGTTTTCAAAAATTCTAGAAATTTCGAATCAAGTCACAAAACTCTGAAAAAATCTGAAAAAAATTGGTGCTCTTCGAAGTAGGAACAATCATATAAAAAGTCATCAGCGAAATCCGTGAGGTGAAGGGTCAAACCCAGGTTGAAACGGCATGGAATTCCCCAAATGTTTGCCGTAAAACCGTTGCTGTTATTATGTCTGTTGTGGGGGTTTTATTCTCTGTTACATCAAAAACGTGGTTGCTGTCAACTAGGTTTTTACCCTTTTTTAGGCTAGAAGGGGGCAGATCTTCGCAGAAAATAGTTTGGAAGCCATACTTGATAATTTGATAATCCATTTCGCTTCAAAACATCGGATTGAAGGCTGGCGGGCGGGCGTTGAAATTTACGGCTAGATCGGAGTTTGCGCGCTCTAACACCCTGCCGGTTAATCAAGCTACGGCCGCTAGGGGCTAAACTGGCGCTGGTAAAAATTCTATGCTCGGTCTCTATACGTATAACATTTCCACTCCCGTTAACTTGTACCGCTTCCGCCCATGCGAGAATATACTAACACGTTTTCATTCACGTATAATTATCCCTAACGAAACTTACAAAAAGTAGTGAAATACGGGACAAAAACATTGTGAATGTAAAACATACCGCCAAGTACAAAACTGATTCCATTAGCAAAAATCAATCGCCAGTTTCTGCCGTGAAATCGGCAAATAATGCCAAGCACTATGACCCCCTTGCAAGTATACGTCGTAAAGTCGGACCTCGCGTTGACTCGTTTAGGGATGTCGAAAAATCATTTCGAGAGCTGCATACATACTTGGCGGGCACATCCCTTTCTCCTAATTCTTTTACTTCCTCTGAACCGCCCATTTTGAGCAAAAAATGAATAGTAATGAAAATACACTTTTCATTGGAACAAAACTCTCAGTTCCGAACATCATGTTTTGTTTGATCCATTCCCTGCAGTTATTTTCTGATTCAAAGGAAGTCGTTCAGTTATAGTTCTAACTATTGCCAGATTCCAGACGCTCTAAATAAACAGTTGATATTCATTATTAACCAATTTCAGATTCATGACTATTTTTTTCCTAATAAATATTCACAGGTCCTTCTCAATAAATGCACACATTTTTTCGAACATTTCCTAAATTTTGGGCTTAGAGGCACATAAGTGAATAACAATTTCTGATCAATCGCGTCAATTATCAATTGCAAACACTACCTTCCCAGCAATTAAAAATGGATTAGCGAATCCGATTTTTGAAGATTTCGGACACCGAAATCTTCAAAAATCTAGGATTCGCTAATGCATTTTTGATTGCTGGGTCAGTTCTCCCAGACACGAGTGCTGTAAGCAACAAATGTATTGAACCAATTGCAATGCCAGTATGATCCCTCAGCGTGTACTATCCATATACATACGTAATATGACTCTGTATGATGCACGCTTATTTAAGGACATTTCGAATTGGAACTCAATTCAAAAAATTCCAGTTCATAATTGAATCAGTACCAATCATTTGGATTCTCGGGACATTCGAAGTTTCTAAATAAATTACGTGCCACGAATAATTCCAATTTGACTCTTTGATTACACACAGGTGCAAATTCAAATTGAGAAACACAAAGCATCGAATAAAGTGGGAATAAAAGGTTAAGCGAGCCGTTTTCTTTGGCGCATGGGTAAAAATTATATGCGAAAAGTAAGCACGTATAATTGTGGCACAATAGGAGAAAGAGATGTGCCCGCCAAGTATGTAGCTCTCGAAATGATTTTTCGACATCCCTAGACGAGTCAACGGGAAGTCCGACTTTACGACATATACTTGCGAGGAGGTCATAGTGCTTGCCATTATTGGCCAATTTCACGGCAGAAATTGGCGATTGATTTTTGCTAATGAGATCATTTTTGTACTTGGCGGTATGTTTTACATTTACTATGTTTTTGTCCCGTATAAAATATTACCTGATATCCATGAGATATTTCTCTTTAGATTTTCAATATCTTCATTTCTCCAAAAATCCAAATTTGAAAAACAACTAAAAAATGATCGAATAAATTTGCCATTTCAGAGGGTCATTTCTATCCAGAAACATAGCCAGAATATAAATCGACAGCTCTGTACGACGTGTATTGACTAGGGTCAATTTTGGAGTACAGCCCCGGCCTCTTAATATAGGTGACGTCATGAGCGAGCTGTTTTCAATTCGTTACATTGACAGCAATTTTTGTTCAAATGGAAAATGAAAAAATACATCCTGAGTATTTTCCCTTAAACTACTGGAATATAAATTAGAGAAAATGAAAAAATGACCCGGGCGTTTGTTTTTCATAGGTGAAATAATGACTTCTGAAGCAGCTCAATCCACATTCGAAGACCGAAGATTACGTTTTAGTGAAAGTTATAAATTACCGAGCTACAGCAAACCTGAGAATCAATCCTCAGGGAATACTGATGAAAAAAGATACTATGCCCAGACATTATACTGCATTAGTATACAGATGGGGTATGAACGCCTGGGTTGAATTCGACGACTTGGTTCCGAATTCTGTACACCAAAAGGAAACTTACCAGATAGTGCCACGTCCATAATTGTACTGCAGAATGGATGGGCAATGATGAAGATAATTAATCATTCACTGTACAGTTCTTGACAACGGAAAAAACCTACCAACTAGTGCCTCATTTATTTATTCGTATAATTGCAGCAGCGCACCTCGAAACAAATGATACGAGTCGGATTCGTTGCTATTTTGAATTCTTAGGACTTTCCCATTTTTGAGCGCAAGTAGCGCGGCTCTGAAAAAACGATACAAGTCCGATTCATTGATATTTTGGAATTTCAAAACTCCCTCAATTTATAGCGTAAGCAGAGCGACTCGAAATAATATGATACGGTCGTGTTCGTCGATATTTTGGATTCTTAGGACTTGTTCAATTTGTAGCGTGAGCAGCGCGGCTCCAAAAAATATGATACAAGTCGGACTGGTCGATATTCATTATTTTTAAGACCCCCGCTTTTCGTAGCGTGAGCAGCGCGACTCGCAACACTATGAAAGGTACGAGTTGGATTTGCCGATATATTTTTCATTCTTAGTAGCGCGCCTCAAAAAAAATGACACGAGTGGGATTCGTTGGTATCTCGGTTTTTCAAGACTTTCCCACTTCCAGCTCAAGCAGGGTGTTGCAATCCGAATACCAATAGCGACACTTTGAGCAGTACCCTGAAATGTGCAGCTAAGGGACATTAACGCAATCAGCAACAATAGCAGTCGCAGCGCGACCTTCTTAATGTATTAAATAAGCAAACATCATAATACTCATGGTCAGAACATCGAGACCGACATTAGAGCGTGTAACAAGAGATCAAGAACAATCTGTTGTATACTTTTATTCCTGTACTCAATAAACTTCACTCAACTTGTACATAAGACGGAATCCCAATTCCTAATTCAGTAACGAATCCTTTAGATCAATTGTTAGTTATATTGTAGATATGAAGTCTCAATTACAACAAATGGTGGCAGCGGTGGGATTTGCTGAATGGTATTAACAATTATAAAGTCCGTGAAGAAGCGCTACGAGAAATAGTTTGTCATACCTACACATGACATATGTCGATTAGAAAAAGTCGAAGGAAGAGGTGAGGAAGTGTAGGATCTCCAACCGCATCGGAATGAGAAGGCGAAATAAGTTTCGGCGACAGATCACCGTTATTTGGTGTATGATCCCCTAGCCAGAAAAACAGTCTGCATTTATCTTTGGCTGCAGCAGCACAAAAAGCTTCGAGAATCGAGCAGATGCCAATGAGGTGGGATCTGGTGGAACAACACATCGCAGAAGGAAAAACCGCGTGGATCCAAGATTTACGGACAGATCATCTTGTCGAGGTCTGTGAACACTTCCACATTGACGCGACAGAGGATCACACGGTAGACGCGCTCCGTGCAGCATTGCGAGAATTCGTTAAAAAACGAATACAGGGACTTTTGACGCTCACGACACCCCAGGTCACACCCGACAGCATCGAAACGCAGAAGCAAATATTCCTATAGCAGACATGGCCGATAACGCTCTTACCGTGAGACAAGTACTGAAGGACATAGAAACCCTCGACAGTAGTGAGCGAGGAAAAGTTTGTGACTTCATTCGTTCATGCAAGTACGCTCGTGAAACAATTCGACCTGCAGACGTGGAAAATCTACTTGGAGATGTTTTGAGCACACGTGTCAAGGGTAGAGCGGCACGAGCCTTGGAATATAAATGAATTGACATCTGGAATGCATTGGAAGAAGAGCTGAAATCAATGAGTATTGATACACAGACGTTAGCTTTCCTATAGGTGGAATTTAATAGCTGCAAGCAACGACAGAACGAGGTTGCGGAGACCTATGGGACAAGAGTCGAACAGCTGACCGCGCAAGTAATCGAATTGACGATGCGAGATGCTACGGCGGAAGATTCCAAAACGACACTGGAACGTCAGGTTCGTAAACAAGCCATCAATATTTACGTGCGAGGCCTAAATGACAGTTGAAACTACTGGTGAAGAGTCAACGATGCGAGTCAGAGAAGCAATATCAGTTGCGATAGAAGAGGAACGAGACTTAGGTTTCGTCCGAGGGTCGAGTCAGGGTCATAATCGATCAAGAAACGTTGGAGGAAACGGCACGGGATCGTGTTACAATTGCGGAAAGCCAGGACACATAGCACGTGACTATCGTTCGGGGAACGCAGGATCATGAAACCCGCAGCGGCTGCCGACGCCAAACAAATACGTAAGAAAATTTGAAGTAATTTGCCGTTATTGCAGAAAACAGGGAAATTTTGCTCGAGACTTTAGGACTCGTATAGCCAGAGAAAATGGAAGACAGTACTAAGATCAGGGTGGATCTTCGAGACAGCCAGAGAATCGAACAAGCCCGTCCAGGGATGCTAGTAGGTGAGACAACGAGACTTCGGGAAACAAAGAGCGGGCGCAACGGACAGGCAACCGTATTGCGTCGTACCAGTGAATTGCCTGGTTAATAGAGCTAGACAGAAGAATCATGAATCGATCAAGGTAGACGAATTCGATACGGGACACGCAATAATGCTGTTAGACTCCGGAGCAGAAGTGAGTTTGGTGACAGTAGGAAAAATCAATGGCGAAGTGATGGCTGAAGACGGTGTGATCACGCTCAGAGGGATAAGTGGGACACCGGTAGCGACCTTGTGCAAGGTCAGGTTAAATATACGGGTCGGCGATAGGCACATATCGCACCCTTGTTACGCCGTTAAAGACTATTTTCTCTTAGAAGCCGACGGTCTCTTAGGAGGCGACTTTCTCGAGAAGCACGACGTCGAGCTGAGATCCAGAAAATATGCCGAGTTTTACGGGACAACATGGAATTTGGGAGCCACAGGAGCTCGCATATCAGTCGAAGCTCGCATATCAAGAAGCGAGAAGATGATTCGCGCAAAAACAGCCGACGACGCGGAAGGCATCGTCGAAGGGATCGAGTTACAACCTGGAGTATACCTGGGTAGTTGCATCACCAACGCAGTCAACGGTGAGAGCAATGTCAGCATTCTGAACACTAATTAAATAAGTGCGAAGTAGAACTAGACCGGCCGAGTGTGCAAATTACGCCACAAGGTCAAGAACACGCAGATATGTAATGTAATGTAATGCGTTTATTATTTCCGTTATATCGGAAACCGTGGAGAGAGTACATATATGGAGACCGAGTGGGAAATAATGAAATAAAATAAATAACTTACAGTACAAGGCAGTAAATAAAATGCAAAAACCAATAATAAAATACGAGATTACAAGATATGACACAAGTCTATGCTTGCCGGACGATGACACCGAGCAATGCCAGTAGAATGCAACAGCTGAGAGACAATCTGCGTACCAGTGATTTGAATCGAGAGGAAAAGGACAGCTTACTGAATGTTCGTAAAAGGATTCATGACGTGTTTCACTTGGAAAGAGATCATTTGGGCTACACGAATGCAGCGACTCACAGGATCACAACGAATCCAGATATCGCACCGATAAATGTAAGACCTGACAGATTGCCGGAAAAACACAAGCAGGAAATAAACGAGCAGGTGAACAAAATGCTTGCCGACGGGGTAGTTAGACCAAGCAAGAGTCAATGGAACGTACCACTGCTAGTGGTACCGAAGAAGGCAGATGCATCGGGGAAGACGAAAATGAGAGTCGTAGTAGACTTCTGTAAGGGGAATGATATCACAGTGGGAGACTCCTTTCCACTGCTTAATATCACAGAAATATTGGACTAGTTGGGTAAGGCTGAATATTTCTCCACTTTAGACCTAGCATCAGGATTTCACCAAATTCCAATGGAAGAGGAGGACAAGTGCAAGACAGCGTTTTCCAGTCCACAAGGTCACTACGAGTACAACCAAATGCCAATTGAGTTGAAAATCGCACCCGCAACGTTCCAAAGATTAATGAATACTGTGCTTACAGGAATGCAGGGGCTAAAATGTTACGTCTATCTGGATGACATTGTCATACACGCGCCTAGCCTACAGGAATACAACAAACGATGGCAAGAAGTATTTGAACGTCTCAGGCAGAACTCATTGAAGCTACAACCCGACAAATGCAAATTCCTGAGAAAAGAAGTCAACTTCTTGGGGCATGTAATCACTAGAAACGGTATCAAAGCTAATCCGAAGAAAATCCGAGCGGTAGAAGAATTTCCTATTCCTAAGGGTGTGAAAGATGTACAGTATTTTCTAGGTTTGGCTGGATACTACAGGCGATTCATCTGTAATTATGCAGGCTCAGCGAAGCCACTAACTCACATGCTGAAGAAAGAGGTCAAATTCAAATGGACCTTGCGAGAGCAAGAAGCCTTCGAGAAACTGAAGAAAACGTTAACGACAGCACCACTTCTACAGTACCCAGACTTTGAGCAACCGTTCATCGTAACAACAGATGCGTCTGACAAGGTACAGTAGGAAGCGATTCGCCGACAGCATACGCGAGCAGAACCTTGAATTCAGCGGAGATCAACTACAGCACCACAGAGGAAGAACTACTGGCGATAGTATGGGCAGTCAATCATTTCCGACCTTACGTGTATGGTACCAGATTCAAGATTGTTACAGATCACAAGCCACTAACTTGGTTATTCGGAGTCAAGGATCCCGGATCACGACTCACGAGATGGCGACTGAATTGGCTGGAAGAATACGACTACGACATTGAATACAAAGTGGGCAAGGCAAACACTAACGCAGATGCCTTGAGTCGCATGTATGCCGTGACCAGAAGTTAGCGAAAAGAAGAAGCCGCCGTACTAAATAATCCACAACAGGAATACTCGAAGGATGAACGAACCAGGATAATCTACGAGTATCACGTTGCACCGATAGGAGCACACCAGGGAGTTAATCGAACGATCGAACGAATTCAGTTAAAACACGACTGGCCAGGATTACGAAAGGGCGTCGAAGAACATATCTCCAAATGCCAGGATTGCCAGAAAAATAAGCTGAGCCAAAGAACAAGGGCACCGATGGTTATCACAGATACTCCAAATCAACGATTTGAAAAATGTGCATTAGACATACTAGGACCACTAACTGAGACCAAGAAAGGAAACAAATATATCCCTACGTTTCAAGACTGCTTGACCAAGTACAGCAAGGCGATATTTATCCCGGACCAGGAGGCTAACACAGTAGCCAAGGAATTTGCAACCAAGATTGTTTGCAAACACGGAATACCACAGAGAATACTCACCGATTAGGGTACGAATTTTCTCAGTAACGTATTCAAAGATACTTGTAAATTGTTGAAGATTGACAAGATCCACCAGACAACAGTATATCATCCTGACTCCAACGGAGCATTGGAACGATCGCACAGAAAATTGGCAGAATACCTGAGGCACCACGTGGACGGGGAGCAGAGCAACTGGGACGAATGGTTACCATATGTGATGTCCACATATAATACGACACCACACACGGCGACGTGACTCACACCCTTTGAACTGGTGAATGGACACTAGGCCGGAGTGAAAAAGGTCATTTTCTTGCATCGTATTCTCATAGCGCGGAAAAGTTGCGTCTTGGCATCACTAAAAAGTGTGCCAAAGGAAAAAATTTACAATTGATATCTTCTGTTCCGGCAAACGCCTCAAAGTTTCGAATTTTTTGACACGGGGTTTGAATGGAGAAAAAACCCCAAAAGACCAGTTGGAACTAAAAAATCCATAAAATATCACCCGGTGTGCCGATTTCGGCCTTCGTCCGCTTATTTGAAGCGGGAAGAATGTAGCTTTCGTTCACCGCATTAAACTTCGAAATGTGTTTTTTAGTTTTTGAGATACAAACGTTTGAAAAATGACTTTTCCCGCGGAAAAACTTAGAAAGTGACAAAAAAGTTAAATTGAGAACACAGAACCACCAAAATGACCAGTCAGCACCAGAAAGAAATGGGCAAAGTTCGACGAAGAATCTGGCTTCCATTCAGGCTTCCGACATTCATATATATCGTTCATTTTCGGGAATACAAGGGTCTGAAAAATAAGTTTGCGGAAACAAATGATAAATAAAAAACATGAAATTGACAATAGATAAAAAACCGATCAATCTCGTTAGTCAAGTTCTGTGGTGCGAAGAAGTAACATTCTTCAGAACATCAGAAAAATGAATTAAGTTAGAAGTTTCCCGATGAAAAACTCACATTTCAGACCCTTGTATTCCCGAAAAAAGTCATTTTTTGAACGCTTGTATCACCAAAACTGAAAGAGATATTCCGAAATTCAACGCAGCGAACGAAAGCTACATTTTTTTCGCTGCGAATAAGCGCACGGAGGCCGTGTTAAAAAATTCAAAACTTTGAGGCGTTTGCCGGAACAGAACATATCGATTGTCAATTTTTTTCTTCGGCACACTTTTCAGTGATGCCAAGATGCAACTTTTCCGCGCTATTAGAATACGATACGCAGAAAATTACCTTTTATACTCCGGCCTAATGGACACCAAGCAGAACTACCGACATCGCTGAAGAAAGATCCAGAACTGACATACACCTACGACGATTACGCCCGAGAACTACGAAAGAGGTTGCGAGCTAGCAATCCATAGCCAAAGAAAATTTGAAACAGGCGACGGAAAAATCCAAGATCGAGTACGACAGAAAAACTAAGCGAACAAAGTTCAAGATCGGAGACAAGGTACTATTGTACGACCAAACTGTACGCAGAGGGCGATCCAAGAAGCTGCCTTCCCAGTGGATCGGCCCCTACACCGTTTCAGAGGTAAATTCAGACGTCAATTGCACCATAAAGGTAAAAAGGAAAAATCTTAGAGTACACATTAATCGACTCAAACATTTCGTCGAGTAAAATTCCAGATAATGATAATCCACATGCACTAACATAGCCTAAGCAAACGATTATATAAAACATTGTCAATGGGATTCATCATGTAAACCTACTAACCCAGATATAACATGATAAGGTAAGCGTACGCACGGCGACGCATGCCACCAGAGTTCATTTGATTTCAGACGAAAATCCCAAGGGTTTTTTTTTCCATGGGGGGAAGAATGTTGCAATCCGAATACCAAGAGCGACACTTTGAGCAATACCCTGGAATGTGCAGCTACGAGACATTAGCGCACTCAGCAACAATAGCAGACGCAGCACGACCTCCTTACGTATTAAATAGGCAAACATCGTAATACTCATGGTCAGAACATCGAGACCGATATTATAGCGTGTAACAAGTAATCAAGAACAATCTGTTGTATACTTTCACTCCTGTACTCAATAAACTTCACTTAACTTGTGCATACCGACCCCTTAGTCGAATAACATGCTACCCGAGAATAAGCTTGGAAAACATGCTACCCAAAAATCTGCTCGAAAAACATACTATCCGAGAATAAGCTTGGAAAAGCTCCTACCCGAGAATATGCTCGAAAAACGTCCTACCCAAGAATAACTGTCAAGAACATACCATCTCACGTCTGAAATTTTTTCGAGCAGAATTAGGTTGGTAACATTGCTGCGCGCATTTCAATTTCTACACAGAAATTTATTAGTCACAGCGAAATAATATTTACATAGAGCGAGTGTTAGATGTATTCATACAGTCAAACTATTATCGATAATTTGCCAACATTTGTCGACATATTCGGTTACGCATGTTTGATTTTTTCAATGTCATGCTTATTTGAAAAATAGTGAAAAATATGACAATCTTATGTATCGAAGTATCGTAGTACATACTCATTTTGTCATAAAATCACTGGTTCTTCACCGACTGGAATAAGAATACAGTTCAATTGTGAAATGTATATTAAATTATACATGATAGTGCGATATTATTCAAAGATCTATTCGTTCATCTTTATGCGTGCAGCAATGTTACCAACCTAATTTTGCTCGAAAAAATTTCAGACATGAGATAGTATGTTCGTGAAACTTATTCTCGGGTAGCATGTTTTTCGAGCATGTTCTTGGGTAGGATCTTTTCCAAGCTTATTCTCGGGTAGTATGTTTTTCGCGCAGATTTTTGGGTAGCATGTTTTCCAAGCTTATTCTCGGGTAGCATGTTATTCGACTAAGGGGTCGATACGACGGAATTCCAATTCCTAACTCAGCTATTGTAGATATGAAGTCTCAATTACAACAAGGGCACCATGCATTTTTGTTGATTACAACGTTAGTAGCGTACCTTGAAAGAATCACTCAGACGTAGGTGTGTCAGTGCGGTTCTATATTCTATTACTCATTTTCGAATTTTTTCAATTTTTTTTTCTCGTTTTTTTGTCTTTTCTATTTTCATTTTTCATCATCATTTATCAAGTGATTTCTTCTCATTATCATTTATATATTCCGGGAGTATTTTCTACGCCACAAATTTGGATGTAAAACATACAATTAAGAAATTCTTCTCACAACTGGACAAATCGCCTCCCTGCTGTCTTATGTTCAAGCTAGCAGGGTCGTGAGTTTTTCGAAAACGGCTCATGCTACGAATTTATTTTTTGACAAATTAGCTACCAATTGGCTTCAATTAACGGCATAGGTCTGGTTTTGTGCTGCCGCTCTGACCCTGCTAACTTGATGGAACTGGTTTATCATGTTTATACGGACATCAAGACTTACTATACTTTAAAATAATTTAAGAAATTCGTCAAAAGACAATTACTTCATTCGCAATTGGTAAATACATACGAACTCTCAACAGATTATCATCGTACCTACTGATAATTGAAATTAACGCATTGATGGCTATTCCGCAATCAAAACGGAATCGTTACGGAACGGAACGGAATACGGGCGCACGCGCAATAGCTACATCAAAAAGTAATTATCAGTTTTCATAGGCTTCCATACTTTTTGATGTAGCTATCGCGCGTGCATCCGTATCCCGTTCCGTTCCGTACGTTTACGCTTTTCATTGTGGAATAGCCATAAGCACTCTATAACAAAAACATATAGCGAATGTGATTGTGAAATAAATATCAGCTGACAGAGATCGTTCCGTTTTTCAGTTTCAGCATCCAAAGTCGCGCCAGTCTATACATGGTTTGCCTGATTGTATGATCCTACAGCACAGAAAAATTGCGAAGAACGTATGCAAGAGAAATAGGCAAAATCGCAGCTGAGTATCAGGAAAAATGTGCCCGCCAAGTACGTAGCTCTTGCAATGATGTTTTGATATCAGTACACGAAACGGCAAGCTCCGATTTGATGACATATATAAATGCCGAAGGTCGAGTTGTACTTGTCACAGTCTCCTGATTTCGCAACTTGAACCAGCGATGGATTTTTGCAATTTCTTCGTAAGCAAGTGGCTTTTGTACTTGGCAGTGTTATTCGACATTTCTAATGTTCTTGACTCGTACCTCTATCTCTGCTTCAACACTAAAATATTTTCGAGAAACATATTTTTCTCATGTATTTTTTCAAAATAAAACTTTTCTACCATTTTTTTGTGCAATTAGAATTTGCCCAGTGAATTTATGTTGTTTTTTTTTCTGTAAATCGTGAAGCAATGAAGAAAAAAATCTGGCGTAATGATAATTGAGTAGCGGTGATGCGTGCAATGGCTTGAAAATACTGAAATTAGTTTGGTTTCCGGAGTTCCTAGCGCACGTATTTCAAATATCTTGGTACACTTGTGTAGCACCGCAATAAGGACTGAGGAGTTACCGAAGCTCACTACAATGCGTTCATTTTCCAAGAACATTATTTTCTTCATATGTGAATAGGTCGAAAATGCTACGCTTGAGACTGATGAAACCTGCAGAGATGAAACCTGCAGTAAGTCTATGGTCCATATTATGGAAACGGGAGTTACACGTGATTTTCTTTAATTTTCAATTCTTGCAAATGATGTAGGTAGTAAAAAATTTTTCGTATTGTATGAGTAGTAGAGCGCCATTAAATTACTCTGATTCTTACGTCCTGTCCAGCCTGAATCATATTTACGTTTCAAGAAAGCAGTCAAGAATTTCAACACATTTGGACTTGTTGACTTGGAATTAGATTCCGCAAATCAAAATTCACTAAGAGGTTTAGAAAAAAATTTCAAACTTCAAATAGGTCCAAAGCAAAATGACGCTGTGATCTGGAGAAGGGTTCGATAGAAACACTTGAAAATTGATTGGGTCATATCGTCTGATGATGAAACACGGTGATCCCTCGATACGTTTGATGAACTGGCCCTGCAGCCGGAAAAATGTTGAATCTCCCAATTAAATTCATGAAAAGATTAGGTCTTGCACCGCAAGACCTGAATGTTGATAAGAAGTTTAGGGCCCCCAAATTTTTCGTTTGATTCCTTGTAAAAGCGATGGAATATTATATTTCAAGGATCAACGGAATACCGTTATTAATTCACCTTTTCACTGACGCTTGGTGCCAGAGCATTCATCATGTCCAATAACAGATTGGATTGCAGCTGGTCTTCGGTGTTCGCGTTGAAGTTTTGGTTGATCAGCTTCTTCAGATATTCAGGTGAACCATCAAGCAATACAAGCCGACCGCTGAGGCCTATAAGCTCCAGTCGTCTGACCACCTCAATGGCTACCATACTCCCAAATGAATATCCAGCTATTACAAAGTCTTTGCGGCCTCTGTTTCTTGCTTTAATATACTGCAAGTTTCAAAACATGTGTTCTCATCTACTTGTTGAAAAATTTTTAAACACACATTGATCAAACATCCAGAGCTAGTCAAAATGGTACTCACCGGGATCAGGTAGTCCGCTATATCACCAATTGACGTTGAATCGATAAGAGTTGTTGGAAGTTGTAAACAGGTCGTTGGAGATCTCAGTTTTTTGGCTAAGGACTCAAATACACTATGAGTTCCTTCGATTCCTGGTAGCATGAAAACTTCTGTTCGTTGACCCTCTGTTTTCGTAACCAATGGCACACAAATGTCATTATCAGTCTGATCTGTTCCCAGGGCTTTGGTAAGCAATTTAACACCGCTCAATGTATTTGTTTGATTCGTGATTTTCGTTTCGTCACTCTCCTTCCTTCCGACTTGCTTCAGAGATATTCTCCCGAGATCATTAAAATTTAGACGACGAATATCTTTTGAAGTCAAAAATACTCCCAATTCACGTTCTAATGTATGTTTTATTTCAACTGTCATAATGGAGTCCATTCCTAATTTCGCAAAAGGTGTTTGGAGACTGATAGTTTTCAGGCTCTTAAGTCCTATGATAAATAAAAAACAGTGAAAATACACAAGTGTTTCGAGCACAGGTAATGCGACACTCTTTGCAACTCATCATCAAAGATTGATCACGTACCATTCATGTAAATGATAATCGGTGTAACTAATGATTCCACTCTAGTGCGTGAATGATATTTGCTTTGTGGTTTAGTTTTTGTTCTGAGAATGAGCAGGTCATCTCAGGGATGGCAGCTAAAGCATTATCGTGATTCTGATTCACGTGATTCACGCCAATGGCTTGGCTACTATACTTCAGATTCGGAAATGTCCATAATAGGTTAGATTGAAGAAGTTCTTGACTGTTTTAGTATGGTTGTAGGAGATGGATCGTGGGTATAACAGTCATCATTTCGATGGAGAAAAAATTTATTTTATTCGTGACAACGCTTCGACCGAACCAGGTCAGGCCAGGTCAGTCATTATCAAGTCTGTAGAAGTAAGGACTAAGTTTTAGTTGAACATTTAATTGTGAGCAATGATGTACATTTGTGGTTTTTCTTCCACCGACTTGATAATGACCGACCACGGTTCGGTCGAAACGTCGTCACAAATAAAATACATTTTTTCTTCATCGAAATGATGACTGTTACACCCACGACTCATCTCCTACAATCATAAAAGGTGAAGAATGTTTCGTTACTAAAAATGTTATTTGAATAGATATTTTACTAATGTGTGAAAGGTATAGGTATGCGGTATCCACGCGAAACGGACCGGTGTTTGGCTGACGATAATCGAAATTGACGCCACTTCATAGCTCGGTTCCTCTTCACGACGTAAAGGGTTCCTCGCATTTCAACGCCGAAGTAATAATTGGTTCTGAATACGATGAATCGTGACCCGAGAGGTTGATATGGAGTTGTGACATCGTCGGGGAAGGTCAGAAAATTACAGAAAAGGTTTCCTTGTTGAAACACGACGTTTCGGCTAGGCCCAGCCCGCCATCATCAGGCTACATTTATTAGAGAAATTATACATTAGCAAATATTTTGTAAAGTACTGCTATGTGTGACACGTGCGTGAGGTTACTTTTTGAGGTTAACCCACTAGTCCAGTCAACTTAGATTAAAATAAGGCAAATAGAAAAATTAATTAGTAAAAACCTACTAATTTCTGGAGACCTTTATTTTGGCATACTTTTGAAGATAGCAAAAGTCCTGACCTATCCCTCCACGGCTCGATCCGCCATCTTGAAAAAAAGGTGTTCCGATCCAGTTTTTTGATGATATCTCGGTAATCATCAATCCGATCGCGATGAAGGTGGTTATAAAAAATGAAGCTAATTAAATTCTCTCTAATAAAAAAGGTTCTATACACTTTTTTCGTATATTGGATAGTTTGGATGTTATACACTTTTGCATATACCTACTGTCGGCGCAAAAAGTTTTGGCACCTTAATTCGAGTGACCATAACTTCTGTAAAAAAAATGATAGAGCATAGAATCAAAAACTGTCGTCAGGAGCCGGGTTTTCTGCATCTTAGGGTTATTAACAAATTTTCCTTGAAGAATTGCGTGAGCTGCTATGATCTCCGAAGGGTTGAAAAACGTAGTTTTCAGGGAGTCAATTAGCGTACGTTGACTTCAACTCGTCACAGTTTGTCCAAAAAAAGCGTTAAAAGTCTGCAAAAATTCAGAAAGATTCCCGAACCATTCACAAACATAAATGCGCTTTGAAATTTGAAAAATGTTCAAAAACCTGGACACCAGATGAAAAAAAGTTCGATGATGTGAATCGGGGAACGGCTTGGTCTAGGAGAATCTGAGCTAGCTCAAAATTTTCGTTGAAATATACACTATTTGATTCCGTAACTAGTTTCCGGCTCACAATACCAATCTTGCTGTAATCGGCGTCGATAATTTTTCTAAATAGCGAGGGGCTCCTTGTGCCTGAATCGCGATATTCGTCGCTGTTTTCCCCTCTTCCCTCCCGCCTGCCGACGCAATTGTTGCTCGCGGTCCTCGTACACACATATAGTATACCGAGGACGCAATTGTTGCTCGCAGTCCGTGTACACACATACATAATATACCGAAGACCGTGAGCAACAAATGTGTCGGCAGGCGGGAGGGAAGAGGGGAAATACAGCGACGAATATCGCAACTCAGGCACACGGAGCCCCTCGTTATTCAAAAAAACTATCGACGTCGATGACTGCAAGCTTAATATTGTGAGCCGGAAACTAATTACGGAATCAAATAGTGTACATTTTAACGAAAATTTTTAACTAGCTCAGATTCGCCTAGAGCAAGCCGTTCGCCGAATCACATCATCGGACTTTTTTCCACCTGGTGTCCAGGTTTTTGAACATTTTTCAAATTCCAAAGCGCGGTCATGTTTGTCAATGATTCGGGAATCTTTTTGGATTTTTGCAGATTTTTAACCCTATTTTCAGACAAACGGCGACGAGTTGAAGTCAACGTACGCTGATTGACTCCGTGAAAACTACGTTTTCCAACACTTCGGAGATCATAGCGGCCGACACGATTTTTCAATCGAAAGGTATTAATGACCATCAGGCGCAGAAAACTCGGCTCCTGACGACAGTTTTTGATTCTATGCTCCATCATTTTTTTTACAGGAGTTATGGTCACTCGAAATAAGGTGCCAAAACTTTTTGCGCCGACAGTATATATGGAGCTTTCACGTCATTTCGCACGGTCAAAACCCGTCACCTCTTCGATTTTGGTAATTTTTGGTAATTTCGTTTGTCCTGATCCAGAGAGCACCCTGAGTTTTTTGGAGATTCTTTCGGGCCCCCATTCACCACCATAACTCCCCTTGAACCCCCTAAAAACCCCAAAATTTAGACATGTTTTAAAAATTTAAAAAGAATCACCGATGTAGTACATAATATACCAAGAATTTCCGCGGTAGAATTGAAGTGGCCGGGACCTTCGTCTAGCTGGCAAAAATTATTGAAGTAAAAAAAAAATCATTCATCAATTATTTTCCGCCCGTTTTAATGAACTTATTAATAAAGAGAGTAGGAAAAGAAGAAAATGTTCGCTTCACACTTTCCCCAGCAGTAGAAGAAGAATTTTCACAAATTTTAAATGATCTTGAATTTGAGAACCATTGTTTTTTAGTTTGACACATGTTTTCGAAATTTTAAAACAACATATTTTTATAAGAAGTCTCGTTTTATGCCCGTTTTATAAACGAGGGGTATTCATTGACCCCGGGTACCCCAGACGTAGTGCTCAATTTTTTCACCATAAATCGAAACATCGCGACGGCCGTGCATTTACGGCTTCTATGTGCATTGCTTCTATGTGCACGACCGTCGCGATGTTTCGATTTCTGGTGAAAAAATTGAGCTCTACCTCTGGGGTACCCTGGGGTCAATGAATACCCCTCGTTTATAAAACCAGGCATGAAACGAGACTTCTTATAAAAATATGTTGTTTTCAAATTTCGAAAACATGTGTCAAACAAAAAAACAATGGTTCTCAAATTCAAGATCATTCAAAATATGTGAAAATTCTTCTTCTACTGCTGGGGAAAGTGTGAAGCGAACATTTTCTTCTTTTCCTACTCTCTTTATTAACAAGTTCATTAAAACGGGCGGAAAATAATTAATAAATGATTTTTTTTTATTTCAATAATTTTTGCCAGCTAAACGAAGGTCCCGGCCACTTCAATTCTACCGCGGGAATTCTTGGTATATTAGGTACTACATCGGTGATTTTTTTCAAATTTTTAAAACATGTCTAAATTTTGGGATTTTTAGGGGGTTCAAGGGGAGTTATGGTGGTGAATGGGGGCCCGAAAAAATCTCCAAAAAACTCAGGGTGCTCTCTGGATCAGGACAAACGAAATTACCAAAAATTACCAAAATCGAAGAGGTGACGGGTTTTGACCGTGCGAAATGACGTGAAAGCTCCATATATAGGTATATTCAAAAGTGTATAACATCCAAACTATCCAATATACGAAAAAAGTGTATAGAACCTTTTTTATCAGAGAGAATTTAATTAGCTTCATTTTTTATAACCACCTTCATCGCGATCGGATTGATGATTACCGAGATATCATCAATAAACTGGATCGGAGCACCTTTTTTTCAAGATGGTGGATCGAGCCGTGGAGGGATAGGTCAGGACTTTTACTATCTTCAAAAGTATGCCAAAATAAAGGTCTCCAGAAATTTGTAGCTTTTTACTAATTCATTTTTCTATTTTTGCTAACTTGACTGGACTAGACGTGTGTTCTTGAGATACAATAAAGTCTGATAAATCAAGTTTATGTATTCTAACAATTCGTACAATCGTAATTTTAAATTATTCCTAGAGATATAGAGAATTTATTGGAGCAACAAAAACGAAAAAGGAACTTACAATGTTTGACTATCCTAAGCGCTTATAGATGTTCAGTACGTGGCTATCGAGGAGGAAGTGACTCCGACTCTGAAGCATGGAATGCCAATTTCTAATGAAGACTTACCCATTAACGACCTAATCCCCTCGGTAGAGTCAGTAATAGTTGGCCAACAATAAGAAATTAAGGATCAAATTAGATCCAAAGTAGCTAATCAGATGTCAAATGCTGTGCAATTTACCAACCTCAAACAGAAGGAAGATAGAATAGAAATTTGTAAATTTAACAAAGTAAAAGCGTTTCTCAAATCCCAAGATGAACTAATGATAACCAAAGCTGACAAAGGCAATGTAACTGTAGTCATGGACAAAAATGAATACAACCGGAAAGCTTCCGATATTCTGTCGGATTCTCTCACATATGTAACAAGCAAAGACTTAATTTGTAAAATAGAAAGTCAAACGAACAATCTTATAAACGACATAGCGAAGGAAGGACACATCAGCAGTTCCAGGGCAGCATCACTTGAATCACGTAACTCTCTACCACCTAAAATTTATTTCTTACGGAAAATCCATAAAGTCAATGTACTTCTTACAATCAGACCAATCGTTTCAAACATTAACTCGCCAACTTACAAACTCTCGAAATTTTGTACTGGGATGTTGTCCAACATCATAGGCAAAACCGTGTTTCACGTCAAAGACTCTTGGTCTTTCGTCAACGACGTTAAAGACAAGAAAATACCGAAAGATCACGTACTGTTTTCTCTAGATGTGTCTTCCTTTTATACCAACATTCCAACGGATTTAGCAACCAACATTTTAGATGACAAATGGGATATTATTGCAGAACACACCGCTATACCAAAAAAATATTTTAATAATGCTGTTGAATCATGTTTAAATTCCACCTTTTTCAAACATGAAAATTCGTTCTACAAACAAATATTTGGCGTAGCGATGGGTTCTCCAATAAGTCCTGTGATAGCAAACTTAGTAATGGAAAAATTGGAGCAAACAGTAATTGATTCGCTACCCTTCACATTACCTTTCTACAAAAGATATATGGACGATATCCTAACATGCGTTCACAAGGATCATGTACAAGATTTGGTAAAGGCTTTCAACAGTTTTCACCCACGTTTGGAATTTACATACGAACTAGAAGTTAACAATAAAATCAGTTTTTTGGACACCTGGGTCATAAATGAGAATGACATGATAATAACTGACTGGTTCAGAAAAGCAACATGGTCAGGAAGATACATCAATTTTAACTCACAACATCCGCTACAATTTTAAAAAAGTGTAGCGATTGGATTGTTTGACAGATGCAATAAACTTTTCCACGCAAAATTTAGGAAAACATAACTCAAAGATAGTTCGTGACACTCTTATGATGAACGGGTTTCCAAAAAATCTGATTTCGAATATTCAATCAGCCAGAGTTAACAAAGCCTATAATAGCATTAATTGAAATGAGTTAGAATCTAGATCATATTGACGACAACAACAACAATGTAAAAGGGTCTATTCCTTTCATAAATAGTATTTCTCATGGCATCAAAAACACACTCAAAAATGAGAACATCAATATATCCTTCAAAGTATCTCAAACACTTAACAAGGTTTTCACTCGTCTCAAATCAAAGACACCTACCTGCGACACTACCAACACGGTATACAAAATTGATTGCAAGGACTGTAACAGATGCTATGTGGGACAATCTTCACAATACTTGAAAAAAAGGGTGGCGAACCATAAATATGATGTTCAATTAAAAGATCCAGACAAATCCGCTCTAGCTTTCCATTCTCTCACGGAGGGACATACCTTTGATTTTGACAATGTCAAAATACTTGACACTGAAAGCAACCGGCACAAAAGATGAATCAAAGAAATGATCGACATCTCAAAAAACAACACGGTCAACAAAAGAACGGACATTCAAAATTCGAGCCACTTGTATTCTGACATTATCTAACTAGGTATGCTTTCTCATCACTCTTACTTAAGGTCTAACGTGTTAGCCGATAAGGTAGCACTATTTAAGACAAATCTAACTCAATACTTAGACACACTCAACCTTATTATCGACTCCTCACTATTAACATACATGGGTTTAAGTCATCCATCTTAATTTGACGGTGAGCGAAGTCACTTCCTCCTCGATAACCATGTACTGAACATCTATAAGCGCTTAGGATAGTCAAACATTGTAAGTTCCTTTTTAGTTTTGTTGCTCCAATAAATTTTCTATATCTCTAGGAATAATTCAAAATTACGAATGTACGAATTGTTAGAATACATAAACTTAATTCATCAGACTTTATTGTATCTCAAGAACACACGTGGGTTAACCTCAAAAAGTAACCTCATGCACGTGTCACACATAGCAGTACTTTACGCAATATTTGCTAATGTATAATTTTTCTAATAAATGTAGCCTGATGATGGCGGGCTGGGCCCAGCCGAAACGTCGTTTTTCAACAAGGAAACCTTTTCTGTAATTTTCTGACCTTCCCCGACGATGTCACAACTCAACAATTGGTTCATGAGATATCGTTATCACAATTATACCAGAAAATGAATTCGTTACATTTTCAACTCCACATACCTCAGCTATGAATGAACGGAACCATGATTCTATACATTGCCGTAAAAACGACCCACTTGTGGATATGTACCACCGAGATCATTTTGGAAGTTTCCAAGCACGTAAAACTAAGAAAATGCGTGATTTCATTCGATTTCTACCCGAAGTGTGCGCCATATCCTTTCATTAAAAAAGTCATTGTAACGGAAGCTGTCACCGCTTTTCCGCGATGCCCATTGGCGTCACGTGCACGCCGTGCCGCTTTCACAGCGCGACGGAAGTGCCTGCATTCATATTCTCATTTTGCTTGATTGAATCGCATATGCAATGCGTACCAGGTATATGTATTTATGCTCAATATACTTCTATACAAGCGTGCAGTCATACTTAAATTCATTTCATCTTGCATGTAATTCGATCTTTAGGTGCCTAACCTTTCGATTTGTCAGAGTTCTAGCCTTTTTTGACGTAAAAGTCATCTTCATTTTTAGGGTGCGATACGTTGACGTCCGCACGGTTAAATGGAAGTCAGAGATTAATTTTATCAATTACACAATTTCTTCTTCCGTTGGCTAGCCTTTCAAATTGAAAGAATTTTCACTTGAGTTTGTCATTGATTATTCTTTTTATTTTCAGAATCTTTTTATGTTTTCAGTTTTCCAGATAACATTCAGAGGCGTTCATTTTTCAGGTACAAAAACGAAGAATTAAAAAGTTCAACAGTAATTCAATATGCGTATTGCAAGGATAAATGTCATACGGCACATAATTTATAAAACTTCACTTTATATCTGATTTGAGATAATGTTGAGAATTGAGTTGCATGTTTACATGAAAGCCTGGGTAATCTAACATGTCTCATTCGATTGGTACTTGGTAGGATCGACGAGTATCAAAAAACAAGATTGAAAGGTTTGGCATCTGAAGATGAAATAACATGAAAGACAAAATGAATTCAGGTATGACTGCACACCCACATAAAATTGTATTAGAAATAAATTCACGTACGTACATACCTGGTACGAATTGCATATGCGATTCAATCGAGCAAAATAATACAAATGCACAGATTTTTGCGTAGATCTGCTTGACAAAAGGATAATAAAATATGGAGGGAACAAATATAACAAATCTGCCAAGATTGATTGTTCGTCATAGTAAACTGACCTTGCTAACCAATCTACAGCCAGAAATATTAGAATCGTCGAAGTTATTCTACTTGAAAGAATCGTCATAACGCGAAAATCCCGATGGAAGACAATTCTTGGCTATTGATTGATTCTACTGGATACCAATGGAATACTTAAATCATTAGAGGGCATCATCGCTTCAAGTGACTACAGTAAGTTGCAGATAGTCTTATCGAATTTCTGTACTCGAGTCTCGGCTCAAAATGAGATATCAGAAAACTGCCACGTTTGATTGATTGTCACTGTAAGCTGACAATTCACACCGAGTTCCCGCCGAAAATATACAAAATGTGACAGTTATTCGTCACGTGAACCTATTTATTTCTGATGAATTCCGATTTGATTTTTTGCTACTCGTTGATTCTACCGAGCACCAATCACTTAAAACATGTTAGATTACCCAGTCTTCTGTTTGTACTCAACATATCACTGTGAGTATCTCTCTCCATTTCACCCCTGACAGACAGACAGACGGACACCCCTGTCCGTCCGTCCGTCCGTCCGTCCGTCCGTCCGTCCGTCCGTCCGTCCGTCCGTCTGTCTGTCTGTCTGTAGTATGTAGTATGTATCCGAATATCGAACCTTGGAGCCTGCAACTTTCATCTTGACAGGGGTTCACCCTGTACAAAATTCTTCACGAATTCTCCATGACTCTGCAGTCTGCATAAGCTAATTGTGAATTGAAGAGACAATGCAGATTTCAGGTTCATTTAAGCATCGAATTCACGCACTTCCGTCATTACTTTTAAGTGAAAATATTTGAGTGCAAAAGCGGAAAAATAGCTGCAGACGCGCGCGAAGCGCGCGTTCTGAGCTAGTTTTCTTTAAATTTCAACTGAATTTACGTTCGAGTGAAACGGAAGTATTGTCACACTTTTGGAGACCACTTTTTGGGTTTTATTCGTTGATTAAATGACCAAAAGATTTTGAAAATCTGCAATTATGATACAGATTAAAAATATGAAGAATGAATGGCGATTTTTCACTTCAAGCGATTAGGCTTATGATGCTACCTATGAACGATAAAACCAAAATCAAACGCGAAGTTATGAATTCCGCTGTTACGGTAATATGAAGTTCAACCTTTTGCTTCGGGATGGGGGCCGTTTGTTTTGTTATGTTGTACATTCAAGGTTTGCATATCACTTCCTTCATAGATCTGAGGGAAGAACACCACGTCTCGAATTCAATTTTCCCATTTCCAGCCGGCAAGGTCCTTGTGTCCCGGGCGCAGTTTCAGCTCTCAAGCAGGGGAGACCGGGGCTAGTTGTCACACTTTTTATTCTCTGATTTTCATAATCTTTTGGATTGGAATTTTTTGAATTCACAGATAGGGTATTGAAGATGCATCCTTTGTTCACTTACGAAGAATTCGTGATTATTCCAAAGCAGGTCTGAACAGGGTTTCTTGAATTGAAAACAAAATTCTGGAGTGTAACAACTTACCCCGAAGCGGGGTAGGTTGTGACATACCCCGGGGTAAGTTGTCCCAAGTATTATAAATGGCGAAAATGGGTCACAAAAGATGAATCTTTCTTTGCTTCTTTGTTATCTTGTTTGTGTTTTGATGTAAGCATTTGGCTTTTCAATACATATTTTGAAACAATATTTTTGTTGTTTCTTGTGTTCTTTCCTTGAAACTACGAAACGGTCGACCTATATAAACCTAAAAACCTAAAAAACCATGGAAAATGCGATCCAGACTCCAAAAATCTCCTCAAAGTTGACCCGGACTCAGAAAACCACGAGAAAGTCGGTCTGGGGCAAATTATCACATGTGAACGCATATGACAACTTACCCCAATAATTTTGTGACAACCCATCCTAACCTGGAATTTTTGTTTGTTTGAATGTTCGTATCTTGCTGACTCGCTATTGAAATATCAAAAACATGTATATCAAATGGAAGCGACAAGAACCACCTTTTTGAATATCTTATTGCGAAATATTCCGAGGCAGCCAAGAGAATAAGAAAGAAACAATATATTACAAAATGGAGAATAATTATTGAGCAGGTCCAATTTCAATATTTTAATCGCTGCCAGGCAGCATATGACGCGATATTCAAGTAAACAACATTCATTTGTTACAAACATTGAACAACAACTTTAATCTATCGCGGGGCCCGTTAAAACATTTACGGTGGTGCCTCACAATCAGTCGATTTGGCCGCGCCTCTATTGTTGTCGGTCGTAAAGTGTAGAGACGGCTCAATCGTTCGACTGTTATCAAAGCCTATGCTTCACTGACGGACATACCTACATTGAGCATCCGCCATGTAGTATGAATTACCGAACATATGTATGCGGAAGTATGTTAATTTTAGGCAACGATAAAGTCCCAATTTGTAACGCTGCAAAACGTTGACACCAGCGATTTCGTGAGTCGCACGAAGCCATGTTTGATTCCGTCATCCCGTCACTGTCTGCCAGGCTGCGTTCAATTCGCGAACGTTCACGTCGAAGTCGGTGGCGATAAACTGCACTTCTTCAGGTCATATCATCGCCATAGCACGATCGAAGCGCTCGGAGATTCTTCGCGGCGGCAGCCATCGCTTATGGGGGGCTCTTTTATATTCTTTTATATTCTTTTCAAGGAATTGGAAAACGGTCCGGGAAACGAATATCAAATAGTCCGAATATGAAATAAAAGAGAAATAGTGTCTATGTTTTTCGACTTTTTCCAAATTCCAAACCACAGTTATGTTCGTTAACGTGTTACGTCCAGCCGACAGCTGAGTTCACCTCACCTTTCTGTACCCTTACGCTACTCATCCGGTCTTCCAGTTTCCCTCCTTTTTCTCACGCTGACCCGTCGCACACGGTACTAGCGAGTGCAACGAGTCAGCAATCTTTGGATCCCCACGTTATACCGGCTCTCAAGCTCTCACCTCTCGTCCAGATTTTTGACACACTTCTAATCCAACTCTCCAGCTATCCACATCCATTCCTATTTTTACCGACTCTTTCTACGCATTCATCCGTCATCCCTATTATACACAATTCTCCCAACGCTACTTTTCTATACCGGCATCTTATCCAAGCTCTTCACGTTTTATCATCAATATACCATTTGGTTGTTACACATATTCATATCTGTCATTTTATTTGCGCGAACATTCTCGCCACCTTTCCTTAGTAGGGTTATACCCACTCATCGTACGGATGCCGGGCTAGCACCGACAACTAGGGTAGGCCCGACATCACAAATGGTTTAGGAATCTTTCTAAATTTCAGCAGATTTTTAACGCTCTCTTCAGGCGAACAGTGACGAGTTGGAGTCAAAGTTCACTGACGGACTCCGTGAAAACTACGTTTTCCAACCCTACGGCAATCATCGCAGCTCACGCGATTTTTCAATCGAAATTTCTGAATAATCATCAGACACAGCAAACTTGGTGCCTTGCGACAGTTTCTGATTCTGTGCTCTTCCATTTTTTTTCTAGAAGTTATGATCACTCAATTGAGGGGTCAAACCTTTTCGCGCCGACAGTAGTGCCTCGGATCTATTTCTCCAATCGCGCATGGTAGACAAAGACAACCCGACGCACTAGTTTATCTCTCTCTCTTTCATTCCGCTATCGCTCTCTCTTTCTATTCTGTGCAGCCCGCGTCGGCTGATTCCCGTTCTCTATTACTTATATCTGCATGGTGAAAACTAGCCCCGGTTTCGCCTACCTATCGGTCCTTCTAGATGTAATATAATACCGAATCATAATCGTTCTTCCCGATGAAGCAAAAGTCGATCCATTCGATATTCTTGACAAATCGAGCAAGTTTATAAAGTTCTTTTAATTCTTACACTGTTGCGGTGCTCCATCGGAAAATGAAATATACATATTTTTATCTGGCGAATGTAACTCGGCTCTCAGGTTCTGTACGAGAATCCCTTGGAATGCGTACAACGCAGTCGTGTTGTGTTCCAAAGAGATAGATATGAGCTTAAGTTTCTGTTGCAAACCTCGCCCCCCGCTTCATGGTAAATTACAAACTGTTCGATAGGGTTGTCCAGAATATCGAAGGGATCGACTTTCGAATATAACTCGGCATTATCCGATTAGAAGAAATTGATGTGTAATAGAAACTCGCACAATCGCTTTGCAAGATTCAGGTCGGAGTATCGAATTTCGAATCGAGATGCGAGTTAATGTCGGAATTGAAGACTGGGAGAAAATTCAGATCGGCCATGACCGCGATGTGCCCGTCCGTCAGGTCAGGTTATGTGGTTCATTGCTAAATAATGTTCGACTCGAAGAGACAAGGTTTCACCGGAATTTTTAAGGAAAACACAGGGTTTTGCTAAAATTGAAATTATCATTCATGTCGAAGCCTGGACCGGATCATCGAAGATTTAGTTGGCAGAGATATAACGAAGTTGCTGCAGTTTTTCTACGAGTGAAATATTCAATACTATAAACTAGAAATGCGGATAATGAAACGAAAGTAGTATACTGACTCGATGCAACGACAGAGAATATTTATACAAGCATCAATTGCATAGATAAGGCCCGTGAAAATGATCACAAAGGTGGAACTATATTAGCCGAGTTCTTGGACTGTTCGTCTTCACCACCGCATGAATTACGTTTCAGAGAAAATTATGTAGTAATGCTACAACACTTGAATATTGATGGTGGCCTTTGTAATGGTCATGGATGATTGGTAATCGAAGCTAGAAACTATTTGTTAAAATATGAGATTCTAATAGGTGACAGTACTGGAGAAATATTATTTTTAAAGAGAATCACATTTCATTGCGAAGACGTACATCCATTCAAATTCAGAAGAAGGTAATCCCCGATGGAACTCGCATTTGCAATGACGATCAACAAATCGCGGCGAGACTCCAGAAAAATAGTAAACATTGCAGAATAGTAGATTACGCGTACAGGGGCGAGAATGCAAACGATCGTAAAGTTGGCTGCACAAGGTTGAATGATGACGCCAGGCCGTGGTCACTTTGACCGAGTGCGGCCAAATCACGCGAGTTTGCACGAGCAGTTTCGCCCCGTGGCGCATATACTTTTTTTTCTTCACACAAACGCGGAGATCGGCGGCGCAAGTGACGGGGGGGGGGGGGGGGGGGGCACACAAGCAAGACATAACCTCAAATTTGATCTGTCAAGACATTGTATCACGTGAAGTTGTGCATTTTGGTACAGAGGGCAGCAGCGTTGCATGCTTCCAAATCTCGTTTATAATTTCAGCCAATCACGAATGCGAAAATGAATTGTTCCTTGGGTCAATTTACTTTTGTATCCGTGATTGGATGATGCCAAATATTACACGACAGTATGCCGTATAGCCACTTTCACAATGCGTTCTACAACGTTCGAAAGCCGCCAGTTTCCACGTTTGTGTTCAGAGATAGTACATCATAGCCGAAGATAATGCTTGTCACGAGTTTCGTAAAAAAGTCTTGACGTGCGAGCGACGATCATTATTTTTCATCACGAGAGTCGAGAAATCGCGACGAAGTTGCGATTTTGAGGTTAGAGTGAGGAAAAAGATGTTCTCAAATATGGTCAACTGTACGTAGCTTGTTCGAGAGTACGTTTGTGGTATTCATTAAAAATATTGCGGTCAAATTACCAGAAAAATAAAAATAGTAAAAAATTACGTATGCCCAGTATTAGGTGCATATTGGAATGGAAGTATGACGACTAATTGTGAAGAATTCGGTACAAGTAGACCGAGAGCCCGTAACACTGTTTTTGTGTCTCATTTGTTCATGCTCATTAGTATAAGAACTACCTGAATTCGACTTCCCCCTACACGGAAGTTACTTCGCCTAACAGAAATCGTGGACTAAAGGGTGGGGGCCGCGCGGATAAAGTAGTGTTGAAGAACACGAGCTATCGAATCGATTGTTCACGTTCGACAAATGTCGCGAACGAATGTAATTGAAAAGAAAAGTTTAGACGGACGGCATTGCCGAACATGTAGGATGGATCCAACGCGCGGTGGCACTGTTCAATGTTGTAAGAAAATTGCTAATACAAAATTAGCATTCATTCATGTTCGGCATTTTGTTGATCCATTTGTTATGTACGCATTGGCAGAAAGTGGAGCGATGTTTTATTTTTCAGAAATTGCGACAATTTTTGTGCAGATCCGTTATCGACTACATAATTTTTTTGATTATTCAGAGCTGCACTGAATAGGTCTTTTTCACACGTATGATGCCACTCGGTGTTGAAAAAACATACGTTTAGAACCCAAATTCATCAGATTTGATACAGAAATGACTGAATGGGAGCTAATCTGGTTTTCGATTACTCAAAACATTGACATCCCACTATCTACCATGCTATACAACTGTGCATTACCATGGAAATGAGAACTGCGTCGGAGTTTTCAAGCGACTCCAATAACCCCTCAAAGGGTTAGAGTAGGCGTATATCATACATTCATATTCGGCAATGATTTTATATTATTTTCATCACTCTAACCTCAAAATCGCAACTTCGTCGCGATTTTCCGGCTTTCGTGATGAAAAACATTGATCGTTCCTCATACGTAAATGCTTTTTGGCTCAACTCGTTACAGCACTCGCCTTCGGCTCGTGCCGTAATCCTCTCGTTTCGCCAAAAAAGCCTTTCCGTAGCCGTGTCGAAATGTACTATTTTGTAACGCATGCATAAAAAGTCCCTATTTTTGTGCCTCTGAAGTGTGGCAAAAGTGTCGCATTTTAGTAAGGCATGGAGGAAAATGGACTGCGCATGCGTCAATCGACATTTTAACACGCTAGTTACTTTTGCGCACACTTTTTTAACACGCTAGTTACTTTTGCGCACACTTTTCTAACACTCTAGTTACTTTCTTGAGCGGCACAAAAATAGGCACTCTTTATGCATTTGTTACAAAACATAGTATGTGATACATGTGCGAGAGAGCGACCACCATACGCAGGCGAAGTTGGCCGCACTCGCCGCACTCGTACCAACTTCACAGCCTGCGTAAGATGGTCGCATTCTCGCACTTGTATCACAAAGTACTATTGTCTGATGAAATGGAAGTATCAAGAGGCTCGGTAGAGACTCGCGCCAAGTAAGTGAGTAAAAGTTTTTCCATTGTACGCGCGAGCTCGCTCGACCGAGCCTTATATACCCGAGAGGCAACTACCCTAACCTATACCGTGAATTAATATCCTCGATTCTTTTCAACCTTGCTATACGGGCGGATAAGAATGCATCTATTTTAGGATGTGGGCATGAACATCTTTTTTTGCCCCCTTTATTGATTAAATCTGTGCCAGGAGTTCTGAGATATGACTAATCACTGATTCTAATATCCCATTTCATGGTGTAAATGAAATTACTGTTCACCTTCAGACCAATTCCTATGCGGATAAAAATTAGAGAAGAGTAGTGTTACATCCCACGTCATGTAACGTGTTGTCCTACCACATTTCAATTATTCTAAAACCTCCCTAGAATTATATCGATGGCCCGACAACCAAGCTTTCAGTAATAGAATAATTATCGGGTTAGGCAAAAGAACCGATACCAATACCAGGATGACACGCCATAGCTTTAACAGAATCTCAGTCTGTGAGTCGCAATGCAACTTGATATTCAGACATACACATATTCACATGTCCGGCCGAAAGAGCGTACAAGTCACGTACGGGCAGCGAGTAGAGTTTTGCTAAGGCTGAATTTTGAGTTTAGTCTCTGTTCAACAAGAGTTGCCCCGACCCATAGACCGAGATTCACATTATTAGCACAAGTGAATCGACCATAAGTAGCAACCGCAGAACTGTCACGGGAGAATAAGCATCTTACGACGAACGGTCCATCCAATGGCAGAGTAGCATTAGAGTAATTAGTTTCTCAAGTGGCCAGTTCCACTGGGTCTGAATCACTGCGCGCGAACTGAGCTAAAGGCGCGTGCAAGATCAGCAATTTGAACATCCAACACCTCGCAAGGTAGGATGCATTCCTCGTGGCATTCGTTCGTCAAGTCGCATAGAGCGTGAACGTGTGACCGAGGTTCAGCAGAGGAGCAAAGGTGATAGTGAATCTCAAAGTTCTGCCTATAGACTCAGTGATCTCGTTAACCAACAAAGCTACATCTAATTTAAGTGAGACAAACTCAGTTGTGCTCGACATCGCGCGGAGTGATTTAGAGACGCATTACCAGTTCCAACCAAAACCCAAAATTAATATGATTCGACTAGTGTAATCTCAATTTAAATCAATCCATAAGCTAAGTAATAGAAATCTACGTGCATCCTTTAGTCCAATACTACGTCATTGGATATACTTCTTAGGGCTGAGTAAAGTACCATCTATCATATTATTCGCCATTCTGCACCATCTGGTTATTCCTCCAGATCTTTAGCGATATTTAATTGTTCTTTTCATGTCTTTCGATTCTCAGGAGCGTTGACAGGATCGAAGGATTATATTCCTACAGACTCACGAGGAGTATCGTATTATTTGGTATCGGTTACTCTTATTTGTCATTTGGGTTAGTTTGTAGTCATTTTTACATACATACCGTTCATGCGACGTTCAAGCCAATCTGTATTCCAATCACCCGCTTGTCAGAATATACGTCAACTTTTACCAGATATTTATTTTACAATCATTCATTTCGATTTCCCTTTTTTCCATCCCACTCTTTCACTAATCTTTTGTTATTTTTCTTAGTCCAGTCCGGGCAAGGCAAGGTAGAACTCATTCCTTCCGAATTTCAGGGTCTATATTATTATTAGTATTATTATTTATCATGTATATGGCGTGAACCATAACCAAGTAGCGCCGCTCGGCTACAACCTCACGTCACAGTAGCCTCGCTTGACTACGGGAGCTTTCGAACTAGAGCGCCGTGCGACACGACGCTTGACACTGAGCGATATGATTGGCTGAATGCGCTGGATCTCACAGAAATGGCCAATTATATCGCTCAGCCAATTAGGATCGAGAATCGATGCCCAAAGGCCAAGAAGCTGTCAGTTCCATTCGTTGGGAGAAATGGAATTTTTATCGTTTCGCTTTGATTTTCTACTTTATACTTCTGAGACTGGTTATATTATCTATCTACGTTTGAGCCGAATAAATGAATTGCAACAAATCGGGTTGGTCTTCCATAAAATAATGGAGCTCTTGATTTTTCGGTTGTAGGTTAGAGTATCGTATTGATGACAGAGGTTATTCAACTCGTCAAGACACATTTGATAATTCAATTCGTGGTGATATGAAGGGGTGTCTTTTTTAATCGCCCCAGGCGAGTATCTCGAAAACTAGAAGAGATACGAAAAAAAGTTTTGCACAAAACTTGAAGGGTTTTGAGGGGGAAAGATGATGATGATAAGTGTTGACTTCTTGACTTTGCCACATCCGAGATTTCGCTGGTAACTTCGAATTTTACATAGGGAACACATATTTTAGGTATAAGCAGCTAATGGCAAGATCAAGGACTGATTCAAATACGAAAAACGAAAGAAAAAAATTGTCTTCAGATTTTAAAAAAATGAATTTTTTTTGCCTTTCGTATTTGAATTAGTCTATGATCTTGCTATCAGCTGCTCATATGGAGAATATGTATTTCCTATCTAACAATAAAATCCGAAGTTACTAGCGAAGTCTCGGAAGTGGCAAAATCGACGAGTGAACACATATCATAGTCATCCTTACCCCTCAAAACCCTTCAAGTTTTGTGCAAGAGTTTTTTTCGTATCTCTTCTAGTTTCCGAGATATTTGCTTGGGGCGATCAAAAAAGACCACCCTGTATGACGTAACAATTTTGAACGGATAATTTTACGACTAGGTTTACCTTGCATGACACTAGATTTTCTCAGACAGGTTTCTCATGTATTTATATGAACAAACATTACCAACTGTGAGATGACTATTACCTCCAAATTTTACTCATTTATTCATTATAGATTCAGCGTATTTTCATTTGTGAATACAATCATTGGAGAAAAAGGTTTGCTGTGGATCATCTAATTCAGTAGCGAGTCGGTGCGTGACAATTTTGACGAAAAAAGATGCTGGAGTTGCAAAATATCAGGATAGTCACCGATAGTGTGATTTGATACATGGAATGGCAAGGAGTCAAATTAGTCGGGCGGAGTACACTCGTTCGCCGCAGTAACGAGCTGCCGCAGTTACGAGCACGCGTCGCGCCGCAGATGCGAGCTAAATCGCCTTCTCCTTTCCCCCCACTCACCGACCGCACACAGCGCGCGCGAGATTCTCGGCACCGCATTTTTCGACGCTCGCGCATAGTTATGCGCGACACCATTCACGAACACGCGCACACATTCAACGATAGTCCTGATTGTGAGAGTAAGGAGTCCCTGTCACGCTCGTAAGAGCGGTACTCGGCGGTCCCGAGCTGCTCGCAACTGCGGCGAACGAGTGAACAGGTGTTGGACCGCAACGAATTCCATTTTAGGCGCTACGTTAAGCTTGTCCCAATAGGCTGGATTCTACAGGGCGTCCCAGAACGAAATGCGTCAAATGATAGGGGTAATAGAGGCGGGCAAGCTGAGTAAATTAACCTCAAGAACATGTGATCTCCGAAGTCGCGTTCACGAGATGAAAAATGGCGCTCACTGCCAGCGCGAAGGCAACCGAGTACACACTAAGCAGTGATCATAATTCTTATTCTCGTTCTTGTGTTTACTGAAAATTCAATATCCAGGTTTTTTTTTTTTTCTTTTGAAGTCCTAAATTTCACGCGTTACGTTCTAGATCAGCAGTCGAGCATTCTTATCAACAACACGGATAACCACTGGTTCGTGTATATTCGATTGCCCACATGCTGGCGTTGAAGGCAATTTTTTAACTGGTCGTTTCTCGCGGACGCGACTTCGAATACCACATGTTCTCTGAGTTAATTTACTCAGCTTGACCCCCTCTATCACCCCTATCATTTCACGCATTTAGTTCTGGGACACCCTGTATGCATGTGCAATTCCACGTCAAGTGGGCCACTTTTTTGGGTCGTGATCAACGATTTTGATATCTATCGAGGATTTTGTGCTACTTATGGATGTGAGTCTCTGGGCCGAACCAAAAGTCAATGCGCGACTCGGTTGTCTACCTAGCGGAGGTTAGAAAAGCCGATTTCACGCGCAATTTTCTCTTCGGTGGCTCATAACTCAGTTGATTTTGGAAAAAAGTACCAACGTATGTAGTGATTCTTGTAGCTATTTTCACACGCTTTCGGGTGATTATACTGACATCGCTTCCCAATCACAATTGGGCATTCAAAAAGGAGTCAAAATAATATTTCCGTTTTTCAAGAAGTTCGCCCATTCTGAGAATTCTTTTTTTTGTCTCTTATCTTTTGCCTGCTGCAGAACATACAGCAGAAGAAGCTATTTTACAAAATCGATTCGATGAAGCTTTGATGGTTCGAGGCATTCTGAAATTACATGCAGTCATTCCAATTTCTGCTGAATTTATAAAAACGAAATTATTTTCCGCATCAGAAAATTTTGATTAAGTAAATGTTAGGAATTAATATTCAACTTGCGTGTCCAACTAAGCGCTATCGAGCGCAATTTCACTCAAAACATTGGCCCTTTTCAAAGTCATCAAAATTTTGCAGAAATCGATAATTTTCTTTCCACGGAGCATAACTACTAGCTCTTCTCTGCAAAGTTACGAGAGAATTACAAAAAAGCCACAGTCATTATATTGCACTGTAACGCGGTGCCAGGAGTAAACGACCAGCACGCGAGTAGGCGATGCGCGGTCACTTGTTTTACATCGCGAGATCAGCTGCCGAGTGCTTACGCACTCGGGAAAGCTACCTATTATCACCGTAGGATGGCTAATCAAGTCATAATCAATGTAACTTTGTAAATTAGATATAAATTGAGGAAAAACGTCACTCGAGGTGCGCCATACACCGCTTCTTATCTGACTATCCGGCTGGTCTGGTTCGGCAACGTGGATTGTACTTCGGTCCTTCCGCTTGTCCGTTCTTCCAGCTGTTTGATAAATATATTATGTATAATTTTGGTCTGCTTCGGCAACGTGGATTGTACTTCGGTCCTTCTGCTTGTCCGTTCTTCCATAATTATTTTATTATATACGATTTTGGTTCGCTTCGGCAACGTGGATTGTACTTCGGTGCTTCTGCTTGTCCGTTCTTCCCAAATTCATATATAAATTTCCTTTCATTTTGATTTAATCGTTTCGGCAACGTGGATTGTACTTCGGTCCTTCTGCTTGTCCGTTCTTTTAAATCAATTTTCTCTCTCCTTTGATTTAATCGTTTCGGCAACGTGGATTGTGCTTCGGTCCTTCTGCTTGTCCGTTCTTTTGAATCAATTTTCTTTCTTCATTGATTTTACTGCTTCGGCGACGTGGATTGTACTTTGGTCCTTCTGCTCGTCCGATCTGTTCAATCAATTTTCATTTTGCATCACTTTGATCATCAACTGCAACGCGGATTGTACTTCGGTCTTTCTTCTTGTCACGTTGGTTCGATCAAGTGAAGTAGAGATTTCTTCCTTCATATTCAATTAAATGTATGGCCGCCCGCTAACTGTTTGTAAAACCCCTTCTGGGAAATTAGGTATCAACTCGTAGCGAAATAGACAATACATATACTGATAAAAAAGATCACGAATATTAGATCTTTGCTTTGCAATTCTCGTAGAGTTCACAAGGCAATCGAAAATACTCATTGCCATAACTTATAATTAATGTTAAACACAATTACCTCTCAATTTTCCATTTATAAGTAATATTATAAATACTCATTCATATCATATAATCCCGTATTCAATTATCCGTAGTACACTATTTCTTATAACACTCACACACCTTACTGATTACATTATAAAATAATCCTCTGTCCATGTACCTGCATGTTCTCGTAAAATCAATTACAATAAATGTTCCCTTGTTAATTAACATGTACGAATATCCCTTTTCTTTCGTCGCATTGTAAAGTAATTATAAATTGGAGTCAAAGTTCCTATTCATTCGTAAAAGAATATTGCTGCTATTACTCCGCTTCGTTCGATCAACCCTGAGGATCACTCAAACGTCCTAGGATGCAGAGTTCTCTCCTATATGTCTCTACCAAATTCTTATTCGTAAATCTACGATGGCGCCCAACCCTTAGATAAATTAGAAGATATAAGATAAGAAAGAGCTAGACAGTTGCAGCACAAACCTATTGCAATGGAACCAGAACGTTGATTGCAGCACAGGTGTGTTCAACAAACAATAACCGTACTGGAATTTACGGAACAGGTATAATTCCAAGCGAAAATAACCCGTAGACATATTCTGGAACTTTAGAGTAGTTGAATAACTATTTTCCGAGAGAGGATAGCCCTAGAAAATAGCGAAACATTGAATGAAATCCAACGGCTACGTGAAACAGCGAGCCTGCCGAAGCAGTGCCACCGTGGACCGGCACGCGCGGCGACGCACGGCCGGATGTTTTAAAGGCTATTGCCGGATAAGAATGGTGATTTGGCCCACAAAACCTTTTGGGCTATTTATGATTTTACTATGTCGGTACAGCAAAAAAAAAGTGCTCGACACGAAGTTTGACCCCCTCCCCTCTCCTGATGCATTTACAACCCCCGAAAAGCCGATTTTTTGTCTTTATTTCATAACTCATCGCCAAGTCGACGAATCCCTATGAAAAAAATACAGTGTGTAGTAGAAGTAGAGTTCTTCCGACTCGAATTCTTTCAGATTTTTTTCATCACCCCTCCCCATTCAAAAATATTCTTGAACTACTCAAAAATTTTTTTTCCGACAACTAGGACAGAGGCACTCGTTAATTCACGTTTTTAGTTTGCGTTGATTTAAAAAATACGCTGCATTTTTTTCAAATTTCACAAATTGGTGGAACACACTGAAAATCACGAAAAACCGTTATTTTCGTCGTTCCCGGCTGTTGACATGTTCTTTTTCTAATTTGTAAAACGAAAAACAATTTTTTCAATCGAAAAAACATTGACCCCAATACTTCCTACCTAATATGATACTTACGCGATGTATATACGGGGCATTCCACGTCAGGCGGGCCACTTTTTCGGTTGTATTTTTTGAATTTTATGAACATTCTTTTATTTATTCAGAAGGTCCAAAAAAACATGTTCTGAACAGTTTTCAACGTCAAAACTCAAAATTTCAATAAGCTACGCATTATTTTTCGGAATCGGCGATTTTCCACGTTTTTTGTTTTTAAATAATTCTGTCGCAGTGGAACGGGAGTGAAAAAATCGGTGGATACATGTATTCTCAAGGATTTTTTGCGTAATTTCGTTTAAAAATATCTACTTCATTCCAAACAAAGCGCCACATCGTGAAAATGCGGTTTCAAAATCTCGATCACACTTTTTTCAAAAATCGGTCCGATCTGAAAATTTTGAAAACTTCTTAAAAAACGTCTAATTCCCCCAACTTTATTCCCCGAAATGGAAATTATGAGTTTCGCATAGGTTCTATGTGAAAATCTCGTTTTTATTCCGCTCCGTCATGAAAAGTCACGGGACCTTTGTTCGAATAAACTCCGGAAACCTATTTTTCTTCGAAGGAATGTCATTGAGGACGGTTATTATTATCGAGAATTATATCACTTGTCGATTTTTTAGTTTTTTGGTTTTATTTTTCATTTTTTTTTCAATTTATATTTCGTGTTACTAATGCCATGAGGTCGTAAGCGCAAAAAAAAAAAAAAAAATTTGATTTCTTAGTGCCGAAATTTTTTTTCACGCGATATACCATCTTGTGAGCACATCCGCAAGAAAAAAAAATTTCCTGGTGCTTACGACCTTATGGCGTTAGAAACGCGAAATATAAATTGAAAAAAAACCAAAAATGAGAAATAAAACAAACAAAAATTAAAATTCGACAAGTGATAGAATTCTCGATAATAATAACCGTCCTCAATGACATTCTTTCGAAGAAAAATAGGTTTCCGGAATTTAATCGAATAAAGGTCCGGTGACTCTTCATGACGGAGCGCGGAGTGGAATAAAAACGAGATTTTCACATAGAACCCATGCGAAACTCATAATTTCCATTCAGGGGAATAAACTTAAAGGAATTAGACGTTTTTTAGGAAATTTCAAAATTTTTTAATCAGACTGATTTTTGAAAAAAGTGTGATTGAAATTTTTAATCCGCATTTTCACGATGTTGCGCTTTGTTTGGAATGAAGCCGATATTTTTAAAGGAAATAACGGAAAAAATCCTTGAGAATACATGTATCCACCAATTTTTTCACTCCCGTTCCACTGCGACAGAATGATTTAAAAACAAAAAACGTGGAAAATCGCCGATTCCGAAAAATAAAGCGTAGCTTTCTGGAATTTCTAGTTTTGACGTTGTAAACTGTTCAGAACATGTTTTTTTGGACCTTCTGAAGAAAGAAAAAAATGTTCATAAAATTCAAAAAATACAAATGAAAAAGTGGCCCACCTGACGTGAAATGCCCCGTATATGCATCGCGTGAGTATCATATTAGGTAGAAAGTATTAGAGTCAATGTTTTTTCGATCAAAAAAATTGTTTTTTGTTTTTCATGTCAACAGCAGGAAACGACGAAAATAACGGTTTTTCGTGATTTCCAGAGTGTTCCACCAATTTGTAAAATTTGAAAAGAATACAGCGTATTTTTTGAATCAACGCAAACTAAAAGTGTGAATTTAACGAGTGCCTCTGTCCTAGTTGTCGAGAAAAAATTTTTTGAGTAGTTCAAGAATTTTTTTGAAGGGGAACAGATAATGAAAAAAATCTGAAAAAATTCGAGTTGAAAGAACTCTACTTCCACTATACACTGCATTTTTTTCATAAGGATTCGTCGACTTGGCAAAGAGTTATGAAATAAAGACAAAAAATTGGGTTTTCGGGGGTTGTAAATGCATCAGGAGAGGGGAGGGGGTCAAAATTCGTGTCGAGCACTTTTTTTTTACTGTACCGACATGATAAAATCATAAATAGCCCAAAAGGTTTTGTGGGCCAAATCACCATTCTTATCCGGCAATAGCCTTTTTCTCCGGACCTAGTATGGTCTCCATCAATTTTTTCTTACGAATTTGAAGGGGAAGGATCCAGCTATCCAAAAAAATGGTCTCTATGAAATTTACCGTGCCCTTTGGAAATGGCGGCCGAATTTCGGGAAAAAATGACGAAAAAAATTCGAAGAAATTTATTTTTTTCTTCATCATATTTTTTTAACAGTAGCTCTTCCTTTTGTGAATAAAATGAGTCCAAGATCATTTGGCTGCGATCAATGATTTCGGAGATATGAATTTTCAAACCAAGCAGTGCGAAAAAATTCAAACACCCGTAACCCCGCCATTTTTGAAAATTTTCCGAAATCCGTGAACTTCTATTTTTTTTCTCATAGTACTAAAGATTCCTCGAAGGGCGCAAAGATCCGCGATTTGAGTGTCTTTTTTTTTGAGTGAAATAACATGGACCCGCTCATATGTATTAGGCCGAAGTGGAAAAGGTCAATTTCTGCGGATCGTATTCTCATAGCGCGGAAAAGTTGCGTCTTGGCGTTACTAAAAAGTGTGCCTAAGGAAAAAATTTACAATCTATATTTTTCATCCGTTATTTAAGCTATCTCGAAAACGCCATTTGTAATTTTTTTGATTTTTTCCCAATCATTCCTTGATGTGAAACGATGATTTCAAGCCTAAAACGGCAATGTGATTCCGGTTTTTTCTATTTTTCCAGGAGAATTCAAACCTTTTATTACAACAATTTCAACGCAAATTGTACCATTTTTTTGGTTTCAGCGCCTCCTGTCAGAATTTCCGAAAGATGAATAATAATAGGCGATACGTATCTTCAAGAACAATAATATTTTATTACGAATAACACAATTAATAATGAAACACAATTTGAGTTCCGGTATAGGCACCGCGTAGGATAGACGTAAGTGGCTAGTGTGACAGGAAAACGGAGTTATACGCGGTAAACCGAGGAACGAGACCTCAGGCCCTGGAAAACAGGACAGTGCGGGAAAGGGTGTACAGGTGAGGAAAGGACGACGGGGTGGGCACAAGGACAGTGACGAAAAATCGAAGACTAGTAGGTTAACCTAAAAGTGGAAGTTGCGGGAAGTTAGGTGCAGCATATGGAGCCTAGAAGTTAGGAGACCGATCTCCGTATTGGAGAAACGTTCCCAGTTTCGTCGCTCTGTAGCTATATATATTCGCCAGCTTGTCAATCGGCGCGCCTCTACCGGCAGCCAGAAGCACTAGCTTTTCGAATGTAAATACGGTTTGAGGTTATACAATAACTTTGCGAATGCGAAAGGTGACAGTGATTGTGAGATCCGAGGATGATTGGTTTTATGTTTAAGTACGTGGAATATTGGGACAAATAGTTGAGCCGCGAATAATGTCTAAATTTCTGTAATATACGATCTACATTACGTGAAAGTGGGACAATCGGGAATCTCGAATTGAATATATTTTCATTCCGGGTTGATAAATACCCTACCTGGCAATCAGGGATTGAACAACTCATTTTCAATTGTATTAATCTGATTGCAGATGCACGATATAAAGAATAACAATCATATATGTGTCGGTTGCTATGGTAACCATAGGTTTCGCTGAACACCGCTAGTGGTGCGTCGGTTGGCAAGCTCGCGATGTATATAGGACACGCGCGCAAGAAACCGGAACGTTTTTTCTGGAGTGGGGAAGACTGAGATCGGTCTCCTAACTTCTAGGCTCCATAGTGCAGCAGGTGGGCAGGCGAGTCGCGCGCGGGAGAACCGGCATGCAGAGGGGGAAAGGCGAACCCACACAAGACGCGAGCGACAAGCCGGCTCCGCACGTCGAAGTAGAGAGGGAGCCAGCGGAGTGCTGGGCCGGACCGCACTATTCAAGGCGGAAAGCGGAACAGATGCAGACCCAGCAAAGCGGCGAGCCTGGAACTGCAGAGGTCGCACTCTGACTCCTCTATAAGAGACCTAATGGAACACAATTTATTGTTAATAACAACAATCAATATTTTATGATGGATGAATATTAATTGTTTTTGAAGACACTTATCGCCTATTATTATTCATCTTTCGGAAATTCTGACAGGCAGCGCCGGAACAAAAAAATAGTGCAATTTGCGTTAAAATTGTTGTAATAAAATTTTCGAACCCCTCTGAAAAAATCGAAAAAACCGGAATCAAATTGCCGTTTGAGGCTTAAAATCATCGTTCCACATCACGGAATGAGTGTGAAAAAAAAAATCAAACGAATTAAAAATGGTGTTTTCGAGATAGCTTAAATAACGAATAGGAAAAAAATTTTGGAGAAAAATTGTTTTTTCAACATTTTCTCCTGGTTTTTGGAGGAGGTTCGATCATATATAAAAGAATCAGGAAAATCTGAAATGGTCAGGGTGACGGGTTCGGTGAGTTGGCATGGAATGCCTCATATCTTACTACGAAATCAAGTTTTTTGTCTATGTAACGCACACGTTTGAAATACAAAGATTCTGTTTCGACTATGGACCGAATGATTGTAAGATCGCGGCGAACAGAAGTAAAGACGTACCAAAGGAAAGCTACGTTTCCTGCGTGAAAGTTACATGAAGAAAAATTCCATATGTAATTCATGAAATTATTTAATTTTAAACAAGCATCTGTGGGAAATGAATTATATAATCGAACAAATCACATCTCTACTTTATTTTCCTTTTGAAAGGCTTCTTTTTCTCGGAAAACAAAAGCCCACAAGTAGCTCAAGTATACATGTAGCATGGAAACAATGAAAATTCGGCCGTGCAGGAATTCCAAGTAGCAAAGAGTCAATTACTCGGAAAGCGTGAAAATAGACCAGTTGCCATTGATAGGGTAAGTAGTCCATATCACCCCGAAGAACATACTAAATTTTAAGAAAAAAAATGGCTATTCTGAGAAAAGTAAATTCTTATATTTTCTGAAAAAACGTCGATATTTTCCGCAATTTTCAAAATTTTTCGGATTTTCTTGTTTTCCTCGAGAGAGTACGAAATTACGGATTAAATGAAACAAGAATCGTCGGAAAACCTCGGGAATTACGGATTTGGCGGCTGTTTTTCGAATATTTTGTACCTCAAATCGGCGAAAAACGTTTTTCGTTTGTAAATCTTAAAAAATTAATTTCGGGCTGGGATAATTTTCCTCGGGTAAACTACGAGATACGTATCCGCTCCTTCTTTATGGGAATAACATATTTCAACGTCGAAGGGTTCTGGAACATCACGTCCACTGGCCTGCATGATTTCATTTGGATTCAGTCTGCTCCGTTCATTTATAGCTGAGATATGTGGAGTTGAAAATGTGACGGATGCATTTTCCAGTATAATTTGGACAGCGATATTTCTTGAACCAATTATTTTTCTGGTCTACTGTGACTGCAAGGGCACGAATCACCCAATAGCTTATGTATCGTGGTATTAATTTCGATGACCATCAGCCAAAGACCGGTCCGTTGTACATAGAATACCTCTCATACATTTGAAAAAAAAATTCAACAAAACCACACAGCAAATTTGTACTAAAATGACAAATGATAAGTAGTTTGATGGGCCGGTTATAGTGCTTCCGAGATGGAAAGTTGAAAAAAAAAACCCAAATACTCCCTACTCCCTACTGGAGAGACTCGAATGTGAAATGATTTTTAAGAAGACAAAAACGTTATTCATCCGCAGATGCTGGTTAAAGCGTGACAAGCGTGACTGATGTGATCAAAGTATTTGTGAATTCTTTCGAGAAGCTATAACACAGATAATTGCGGTGATTTGCGTAAATGAAAATTAGTTTTCATAAAACTCTATGCGATAATGTTCAGTGGTCGTTTTTCGTCTTACAAATCTTAGTACAAATATTGATTTTTAGCTAGGTAGTGTCAATCGGAAATGAGAGATTTGAATAAAATGAAAATGAAATTTCGTTTGCCATACCCAGTATATTCTTAATTGCGTCGATAATATTTGTGGCTATATCAGCTCCAGTCGTTTTTTCAGCAATAACCATACTTGATACCACCGGCGAACTTTGTAGTAAAAATCCATCGAGCTCTCGCAGGCACGAAGAGATCTTTTGTTCAAGGGTGCCGCCGATGATAACATCTTTGTCATGTTCGTGGGTTTCCGCGACCAAACCGACGTCACCGATCGCTCCCCATTCAATTGCTAAGCCTGGTAAGTTTTCCGCTGCTCGCCTTTCACATATTCGTTCCATCACAGAGTTTGACATTCCGTAATTAGTTTGTCCTGCGTTACCTCTACCACAAGTTACTGATGAAAACACAACAAACTGTGTGAGATATGGACACCATGTTCTTGACAGTTTATCCAACTGCATCGTGGCCCAAGCCTTGACTCTGAAAGACTCTTCGAATGACTCAACCGTCTGATTTTCACAAAGGCGGTCGTTGAGTACTACTGCCAAGTTGAATATGGCATCGACTGAACCGATCGCTGCGGCTGTTTTCAAAATATGTTCACAACCCTCGTACGTTGCTGCATCTCTTCCGACAATAACGACAACTTGCACGCCATAGCTCTTCCAAATGTTGATACGATAACGTTGATATCCCGTAGTTATTCCCTTTCGAGACGTAAGGACTAACTTTTTGGCCCCACGGAGTACAAGCCAATCGGCAAGCTCTAGACCAAACCCGCCCAGTCCGCCAAGAATAAGATAACTGGAATCTTCAGAACAATGATATCGGGGAAGTACATGAGGAACCTGGCGTACTCCGGTTTCATTTCGGATTCGTAAGATCACCTGCAAAACCGCACGGTTGAATGAATTGGCGATTATTACTACAGGCTGAAAATTACATCAAAAAAGCTAAAGCCGTTGCGTTCACGCTACGGAAGTGCAAAATTTATCCTGCGAAGACACGTACAGATATAATTCAATTCTGTCTAAAGCGTTGCTACATTGGTTGTCAATGACGATAGAAAAAGCTGTTTAGAATTCTATTCGTGTGCAAAATTACATGCAACTCAGATTTCGATCAGTTAATTTGCATACTAGATGGAACTCATTCAAACCTTGCCGATGTGTTCTCCAGCTGCCATATATCTGAATGCCATTTCGACCTGGTCCATTTCGAATGTAGTCCTCACTAATGGTTTGACAGCTCCAGTTTTCAAACCGTCAGCAAGCATCGCTACCAACTGTGTTTTTTGTTCAGACAAATTCGTGAATAAATTGTCCAAGTGAACACCGTGAAAGCTAATTCCCTTCAAAAATACTTCCATTCCGAGGGAGTTGTTTGCTGCAAGGTCGAATTTGCCAATTTGTAGGAATCGCCCACCCATCCGTAAGCAACGAACCGAGGCTTGTAACTTTTTGTCAGCTAGTGAATTCAACACGATATCCACTCCTTTGCCTTCCGTTTGGCGGTAAATCAATTGCTCGAAACTTGTATCACGAGAACTGCCTATGTGATGGTCATCGATTTGTGGGAACTGATCCTTAATGAATTGCTTCTTCTGTGATGTTCCTACAGTCGTAAAAACTTCACATTCTTCGTGAAGAGCCAAAGTGATAGCTGCTTGGCCAACGCCACCGCTCCCGGCGTGTATCAAAACTTTATCTCCTTTTTTCATTCGACCACTGATCATGAGAGCATAATAAGCTGTGGCATAAGCAACCGGAACGGTTGCAGCATCTTCCAATGTCCAGTTATCCGGTACTCGCCAAGAAAGTTGACTGTCACAAACGCAAAAGTTTGAAATGGATCCACCCAAAACCATTCCCATTACTGCACGACCGTTTACCTCTTTTCCAGAGAATTCGATCCCAATCATATTTGCTGTCGACTTTCTTGTTTTTGCGTACGCTTCAACTGCTAATTTCCCTGAGCTTATCATAACATCTCGAAAATTTATTGACGCATAATGCACCTCAATTAGATTCCTAATTTGACTATCAGGCTGAATTGGACCTTCTACCCACTTGAGTGAGCTCAAGTCACCACGTGTCAGCTGGCTTATCCGGAAATGATAAACTGGTTTCAGTGGTAATAGATCCATTGCAAAGAACCGGTAGGAGCCCCACGACTTGCGTAGTACGTTCAATGCTAAACCCATATCTAATTGTTCGGAGTACAATGGATTTTCCAGAGAGAATCTTGGAGCTCGCGGATCTTGAATTAGAAGTCCCTGTATAACTTGACCACCTGGCTCTTTTCGGAGACAGTTTACCAATCCCATGAGCCCACTTTCGAAATCGCCTTCGCTTACGAGCAGTATTCGACCACTTCTACGAGGTACATTTTCGCTTTCTACTTCGAGAGCAGCCTGCAGTGTAGAAAGCCATGTGAACTCGTAATTATTGATTGGTATCACTGTAACCATTCCGGATAGTTTCGGTCTCCTTCGAAGTAAAAGTACTAGTTCTTTGACTGTACATTTCTCGAGAACGACATCGAGGTTTTCACTTTGTACAGTCGAGAAGACCTCTGCATCCGCATTCAATGGCTCTCGGGCTAGTAAGAAACCTGCATCCTTGGTGGCTCGCTGCAGTTGTTTCAGTGTATTAACATCTTTATTTGCAAGAAGACCGTGACTAATCACGAGCAGGGCATCAGTTTCAGCAGCCAATTTATTGGGCTCAAAGACTTGGACAGTGGAAGGTAATGCATCGGCGGGGATGGTATCGATGGGTGCAATGATATTTACGTTCGCCTGTACTAAGGGCAAATCACCGAGGACTCCTTGAATAAGTGGGGATGTCAAATTTTCTGGTGGCAGATCAGCAGAGTCACCGATAAACTCAATTGTCTTTATGTTTACGTCGGAATGATTTTCCAGTACTATGTGTATGGCGAGGTGAGTTGCCACTCTCAGATCCACCGGAGTACGATCTCGATATGTTGTAAATTTGTAGTTTTCAAGAACGGGATCTCTGACAGGCTTTTTCTGATCGATGGAACTGGCTGTCAACCCTCGTACTTCTACCCCACCAGACATAATTATACCCAAATGTGTATCCAGTTTTACTGTAAATACTGAAAAAAGAACATGAAAAAAACAGATGGTGTAACAATCGGATTTCAAAGTACGCTCACAATTTCTGAATATCATGCGCAGCATTTTACCTGTATCTTTGTTATCATCGGGCTTAGTTCGAAGCAGCATCAAATGCATCTTGGGGTTTATCACTAGCTTCTGAATGCTTTTAGGAACGAGAAGGCTCCGGGTATCCACCCGAAGAATTTCCAATTGGAGCATGTTATCCAGAAATGATGTCCAATTGTTTTTCCAAGCTATAGAACCTATGGTTCTTTTCAATGATACCCCTTTGAGCCCACGGAATAATCCTGTGTAGTGGTGGCCTCTAAGGTGAAACTCTTTATAAATATCCTTGTCTGTCAGGTCAAGTATTTCATCAACAACAGGTGATATGTGAGCTGAGACGAATTCCTGAGCTGGAGTTGAAGTAGCCCGAATAAACCCAGTTACGACAGAAGTATTACCTTCAGTAACTTCAAATCTGCCAGATCCTGAAACAAAAGGTAAATCTTTGTCAACCCGTAATTCACTGTTCACCGACGATTGAAGAAGATATTTTGCCTCCTTAATTTTGATTATCGTGCAACTTGCAATTGTAGGGTATGGTTTAAGTATGGTTTAGTCTCACGTTTCCGAATCATAATCATCAACTTAATCGATTCAATTCGCAATATTAGGGTGTACGATTGCGCGTTGATTAGCCTCACCTCTCTGAACAATCGTTCACTCCTTCGAACCGCTGGAAAATTTTCTGAGAGACGGTGCCCACGATTGGAACTTAATTGAGATCATATCCGAGAAACGGTCACAAGTTTTTTGAACTTCTCAAGGGGAATAAAATTCCTCGAAGCCCACAGGCAGAAGGTTAATCAATTCAATTCGCAATATTAAGTGTATAAATTGGTCTTACCTCTCTGAACCATAATCATCAACTTAACGCCATCCAGCTTTGGAATTTCGATCGCTCGATGAAATCTGACATCTTTGAATACAACTGAAACTTCATCGAGCAGTTTTCCTTGCATCAGTGCCACAGATTCCCAAACTAGAATCAAATAACCAGTTGCTGGCACCAGGTTTCTTCCATCAATCACGTGTCCTGCCATCCATTCGAACTCTTCTTCGGAAAGTTTTATATAAACTTCTCTTGCTCCCGAATCTATTTTATCTTGTGTTGTATGCATTGGGATGAACCAATCCCTCGTGTGTTCCCAGCGTATCAGGGGTGCAATCATGGGAGTGCCACGACTTACTGGGTGTTGAACATGAGGATATAAATTAGTCAACCGTGGATGCAAACCAAGTTCATACATATTTCCAATTGCTTGAAGTAATAGTTTCATGGGATTCTCGGATTCATCATTGGTGGAAGCAATACTAGTAATTTTTCCATTCGAAGACCCCCGTAAAATGGTTTGCAGATAGCCGCATGGTGTTATTTCAATAACTATCACATTCTTCGGTATGACATGAAATATTTCGTCAAATATCACCGGGCTGAGTGAATTGTTCTTGTGATGATTAGATGTAAACAATCCCGGTGCAGTGATTTCGCACTTCTTACATGAAACCTTTTTGTGCCATCTTTTACTAAGGCGGTTTAAGTCCGGAATGACCCCTTGCAAGTGAGCCAATAACTTTTGGTTTGCTGCAGCAGTGTTGCAACCATGGCGTTTGAGTGTGCCGCAAAGATTCTTTTCCGTGAAAACATAACCAGCCTGTGAAAAACATATAAATGCATGTCATGATAAAACGCCCTGTGTCTGTTATATGTTTGTTCGTGCCTTCCTTGATTAAAACAGAAAATTGATATTTTGATGGCATTCATGATACTTTCAACGCTTCAGTATATCTAGGTATCTGTGATCGACCTGTAGTTCGGTGTCGATATCTATTATAAAATCGGATGACCAGTCAACTTGTGATCGTCTGGAATCGTCGTCATAAGCATTTCCCGTATCAGGGGGGCAGGGACTCTTGAATGCTACGTCACTGGACACGATAGCTGTCGTGGAATCAGCGATTGCTTCTGTCTCCATAGCATGCAAACCTTGGAAATATGCAGTCAGAATAATCTGCTCCGCCGACAGACAACCGTCAGCATGTGCACAAACCAACTCGCCTAATGCATTGCCAAGCACATTGTCTGGCACAATTCCTATGGATGCCAGTAGATCTACTAAGCCAATCTAGAAATGAATTATCATCAAAATTTATTAACAGACTTGTTCGAGAACTTTTGCCAACAGGAAATGATGTATATGGAAAATTCCATAGCGTTTCGACCTGAGTTTAACCCTTGACCATTTGGATTTCGCCCGCGAATTTTTTTATATTGTTATATTAGGCACTTTTACTTTTTTTTCACCCTAGTATTATTTCACACAGATCTAGTAGTTCTCATAACCGAAAGCCTGACTTAAAATTTTTTTGCGCCTAAATAATCCGGTGTTGCATATAAAAATTTTTCAGCAACCGCATCCATAGTAGAATAACTTCCGCTACAAGTTTTTTCAACATTTTTTTCCCAAAAATAGTACTTTATGTGGCATGCCTGTAAACTACGTGTTTTCGAGGCGAGGATGATGTTTTCAGGACGAGCCGTTGGCTTGCCGGAGGCAATTCCTGAAAACATCATTCGAGCTGAAAACAGTTTACGGGCGCACCCCATACATTATTTTTTACGGTATTGGTATGAAAAAGTCTACTAAACACTACAAGTGTTTTGCCAAGAGGTGATCCGCCGTTGAGGGGTTTGGGGGCGAAGCCCCCCAAATGAATAAATAAAGGCAATTATCAATGCAATTTCAAATGCAATTTCATATTTCTCTTTACTTATATGACGAGACAGGTACAAAAAGTCTTATAACTAGATGAAGAAAACACAATGAAATGTATTTTTATATTATTTTGTTTTTCAGTCATTTTTCGATATCAAAAACGAATTCGAACACACTGTTTTCATAGTTTTTGGTAGTTTTCACATCACTTTCTATCAAAGATCAATTACAGAGATTCTTATGGCATATTCTGGTTCTACAGTAAAAGTACGAGAATAAAAATGAATCAAATTTAAAATAGTATCACACTATATTCGGTTTTGTAATGAGTTATCTAACTAGAATACGGTAGACCAAAGTAGATACATCTTTGGATTATTTTTGTACTCAAAGTTATCTCACTATAATAGAAAAAACAAACTTGAACATATTCTTATGTATATATATTTCTTCTCACATGAATGGTGCGTTAGGAGAAATAATGCAATGACTAGTGGGTGAGGAGCTTTTCTCACAACCATTTTCCATCGATAGTAAAAGTACAGTTCGAACAGCCACTTATATTCAGAGCGACATGCCCCACCGAAGCGACTGAGTCAAAAGATGGTGGTGAATTTTCTTGGTCCTTGGAATTAGGATATTTCGAGGTTGACGGTATCTGTATGTGTTGCCTTTTTTGATCCGATGTGTTCTCCGTTGATGCAGTATTTTGATTGGATGAGGATGGGCCCAATTGTATCGCACTTGTTATTTGATCACTGATTCTCCTTCCACTGAGTAACGAGTTTTCAACATACCCTTCAGCAACTGACGTAGATTTCCATCCCCCATGCCGTTTTAATGTTGTTATATCTGCTCCACCTTCTATAAGTAGAGTCGCTGAGGTTCGGCGAAACGCATGACCAGTATACTCTTTGGGGTTTTGTAGTTTCAAGATTTGGGCTACGTCTTGTGGCATTGAAGCAAATTTCTCTTCACCAATTGGCTGTATAGTACACTTGCCCTTCTGGTAATTCAAAAGGAACCGATTGTAAGTGGTATTCTTTGGTCTGAGATCTGCGTAGCGCTTGTAAAATTCATAGATTTTCCCTTTAATTGTGAACTCTCGTTGCTGGTGTCTCTTTGTGTCAGGAAGTCGAACCAGTAGCATCGGGTGTTTTTTTTTCAGCGTCACCCGGATCGTGATAAGTTTTCAGATGAGTAGTCTCTATTTTCACTAACTCATCTTTGTGGCACGCACCTAGGACTCCAAAGATCATAGCAACCTGAAATAAAATAAAGCACATGTAGATGACAAATGAACAAAGGGTGCATCAATTCCGTTAGCGGATGACTGAGTAGACAATTAGACACTAAGCTTATTAACAGATCTTTACCTTGGTTGCCAAACACGTCTGATCGGGGGCCTCATTCAGATATCTTTTCACCTCTTTCAAAGTGAGGCTTCTTGATTTTTTGCGTCTATACCCAACAGACTTTTTATCCAAAAAGGCTTTCAATTCCGCGTACTTTCCCACATCAATATTATGTTTGATATTTAGCATTTTTCCTAATTTGGAATATTCACTCCAGGGAAGCGATTGTGTAACTCTGAACGATATCGTTAACTTCAACTGTTATCGTTAACTTACGTCGCCTAGCGACGAAACCAGCGCGGGACGGTCTCCGATTGGCCGCGCCGTAACCGATCAACAATTTCCCTGCTGAGTTAACGATAACAGTTGAAGTTAACGATATCGCTAAAAGTTACACAATCGCTTTCCAGAGCGTGGAAGATTACCATTCATTGGAAAGGCCAGAAGAATAGGCCATTAAGACTCGTTGGGAGAAAGACGTGGTGTTGTGTTGTTTTTGTCAAGCTACGAAGCGTTTGTAGCTTATCTCGTACGCGATTTTTGATCTATCCGGCACAAGATTGTCCACTGCTTCTTCGCTACGTTTACACAGTTCGAGGGGTGTACCAGGGGGCTTATGATATTCGTCAGTAATGCCTGAATCGTCGCTCATTTCTTTCAACTTCCGTATCCACGTTAGTACGGATCTTGTGGTTCTCCTAGACTAACTGGATAGTGAGGTTGTGTATATCTTTGACTCTCGATCGTTATATCGATTTAGGTATACATATTGCTCTTGCTGAAAACATTGCCCTCGACTATAGCGCCTGCATAGTTCGACCAACGATTCAGAACTACCGTATGAAGTTTTTTTCGACACAGGTGTGCGTAAAATCCGATTTTACGCATTGTTTTGCTGAGATAAAATCAAATTTTACGCAAACTGCATCGAAAAATACCGTTCGCAACACGGGCGTAATACTTCACACCCTTGTGTGATGCCGTAATCACTCGGGCCGGCTTCGCCGACCCTCGTGCACGGCGATCACACGCAGGTGTGGAATTTTACTCCCTCGATGCGAAATATACGGTAGTTTTCAGATGCGCACTGCGAACTGCGCATCAAAACTGCCATATAAAAACTTTAAACGGCAGTTCTGAGATCAGCTGTATGAAGTGCCATTTTACCGACCGAAAACAGGACTCAAAAAGCCACTCTTTCATACCAATGACATAAAACAGCTTGAAAACAGTAAAAAGGGAAAATCTCCCCCACTCTGGCTGTAAGTTCAAAAATTTCAATACCTGGCAAACGATTTTTGAGAATGTTATCAGAATTGTAAATTGTGTCGATCAGTATGACGGTTTTCGAAAATTCTAGAAAATTCAAAACAAGTCGAAAAAATCTGGGGGCTGAACGAGTGCTTTTTAAAGTAGAAACGATCACATAAAAAATCGCCGGAGAAATCCGAGAGCTCAAGGGTAAAACTCAGGTCAAAACGATATGGAATTCCTCCTATATAAATAGAAGAAGAGTGGATAACATTTCCATAACATAAGCCCTACAATGTGGTATTAAGAATAGTTCCTAATTATTAAAGTTTCCACGTCATGTTGATGACAGGGTCAACGAACAACCATATACTACTTCATAGGTAAAATTATATTATCCGCAGAGTGATACTGAAGTACCATGATATTCATATATGACAATGTGAGTTCATAATGGTGATAATCTCCGTGATATCCCCGCGTAGGGGTTTCCAATGCAAAAAGCTGTGGCAAAGCAATGCTGTTTGGTTTTTATTCCTAACGCACTTTTACAACTTTCATCCACTTATAGTTTCTCACTGTCTCCGCATGAAAGGCTTATCGTGCGTTATCTACAGGCACGAAAAAAAAAAACTATCGACAAATGCGAAATAGTACATTACGATGTGAGTGTGCCAAGTATGTAGGAAAAACTCGTACTATACAAGTTTGACCATTTTTGAAATTTGATTATTTATAAATATTATCCAGTATTGGTTAAGTGCGATTGGTTCATTTGCGAAAAATTTCCGTGAATACGAGACTCAAAATCAATCTGAATAACGAAAATATAAAAATGAAACACGTCTGCGCCAAGATCGTACGATAACATGCTTCAAGTGTTCGCTGCTCACGACAGACAAACAGTTATACTATTCTCCATCTCAGAATCTGATTAATTTTTCGCGTTAATTTTCACAAATCGTAAAGGCTTTCAGTTCTCCGACACTCACAAACGACTGACCTGGGATGGGATTCTGTAACTCTCCGCTAACTCCGCTAACTCCGCAAAGTCCGCTAACTCCGCTAACTCAGCGGAGACCGTTGGTTGGCTAAGAAGCCAACGGTCCGTCCAATCAGAGACCGTTTCGGATTTCGGTGGTGCCTATTTCTTATCGCTTATTTCCCATTACCTTCTTCCTATAGTCCTATTTCCTGTAGCCCATAGTCCAATATTTTGATCCATTTATTCGTTTTCTTTCCATCTTTTTTTCTCCTCACTTTATTCTTGTGAAATGCATGCATATGTATCAAGTGACAGCTGCTCTTGCGTTTGTTTATTCGTTGCAATTGGCGGCCGGACAAAGCCCACGGCACCACCGTACAGGGTACCACCATACACAGCGCCACCGTATAGGCACCACCGAGGCCCGAAGCGGTCTCGAATTGGACGGTCGGTTGGCTTCTTAGCCAATCAACGGTGTCCGTTGAGTTAGCGGAATTAGCGGACTTTGCGGAGTTAGCGGAGTTAGCGGAGAGTTACAGAATCCCATCCCTGCACGCATGTGCTTACGATGGTACGATGCGAGTTATTCCTATACTGCTCCGTTTATCACAAGCTGCCAGCAATCAAAGTATTTTCTCGCGCATACTATAAAGCGGATTTATTCTCATTTTTATATTCGTATCATTTTTATGCATTTCTGTGTTCTCATTTTTGACGATGCTTTACAAATTTACAGTTCACCGTGGGCGAAGCAAATCGTTCCTTGCGCGAATTAGATCATTTCACACAGTCATTGCGTAAAAGTATCTGCATTCGCAAGATGCGTGAATCGGATCCTTATCGCACTACCGACAGGTATCAGGAATCGGATTTCACAGACTGAGTTAAAAAATACTACATTTCGATACCGGTACGGAAAGGCTTTTTCCTAACTCTAACCTCAAAATCGCAACTTCGTCGCGATTTCGTCGCAATTTTCCGGCTCTCGTGATGAAATAGTATATTTCCTAACGGCGTGCGGAAAACACTACTTTCGCGCACGCATTTCCGTGCGGAAAACACCACTTTCCCGCACGCTTCATTTCCGTGCGCGAAAGTAACTTTCCGTGCGCGAAAGTTACTTTCGCGCACGGAAATGAAGCGCCTGGAACAGTAGTGTGTTCCACATGGAAATGCGTCCACGAAAATAGTGTCTTCCGCACCACGCTGTTAGGAAAAACAGTATACGCAACACGTGTGGAATAGGTATATCTCGCACTCATGTGATTGTCACCCTCGCTTCGCTCGGGCGACAACCCTCACACTCGTGCGAGAATCACCTACTTTCCACACTAGTTGCGTAATGTACTATTTTGTAACACCTGCTTGGAAAGTGTGATTTCCGAGGCCTATGTGGCGTGCGGAAAGTGCCCCATTTCCCCACTAGTGCGGAGAGTACAACTCCTTTCCGCACTAGTGTGGAAAGTACAACTTTCCACACTGCACTAGTGCGGAGAGTACAATTTTCCGCACTAGTGATTTTTTTCCGTCTGTTTCTCAAATTGAACTTTCCTGCGCAGGAATCACAAAAAATATCGTGTGTTACAAGTGCGGATAGCCGATATCTTCTCGCGTGATAGCAGCGCTCGCCTCGGCTCGTTGCATTCGCCACGAATACTCGTGTGATTACGGCACTCACCTTCGGCTCGTGTCGCAAGTCCACACTCGGTAGTCGTGTTGAATGCAACGCTCGCCTTCGGCTTGCGCTGCTAACTCCACACTCAACGGAAATCGGCCACTTTCCGTACTAGTAACACAATATACTATTTCGTCTCACCGTCCGGAAAGTTCAATTTACCACACGGCTGAGCCTGCGTATCATAATATTAAACTTCTCCGCATCGCGTTCCTTTTCAATGGAAAATTAGACTGTCCGCTCGGCGAGACGGAAAATGGTATACAATACTCGCGCGGAAATAGGTTTTTACACTCGTGCTCTTGCCATCCTCGATTCGCTCGGGCGGCAAATGTCGCACTCACTCGTGTGAACACCTACTTTCCCGCAATCGTATCGTAATGTATTAGTCCGTTACTGGTACGAAAAGGCGTTTTGACGAATCTCGTTACAGCCCTCGCCTTCGGCGGCCCGTAAGCCTCTCGTTTTCCCAAAAAAGCTTATCCGTAGTCGTAACGAAATGTATTATTGACGAAACGAGAGGTTTACAGCCCGAGCCGAACACGAGGGCTGTAACGAGTTTCGTCAAAAAGTCTTTACGTACAAGCAACGATCATTATTTTTCATCACAAGAGCCGAGAAATCGCGATGAAGTTGTGATTTTGAGGTGACAATGCTGAGAAAAATCTTTGCACACGACTCATTTTTAGTGACATTGATTACGATGATGTGAAATGAACTTTGATAAAGAAATAAATTTATTTTGGATCACGTTTCATTTTCACACCCGCGACATACCGGTCTCCTACCCAAAGTTCTGTCCAGGAAGTCGATTATTGAATGTCTATTCACTCTATGTGGATTATTTGAAAATCTAGATGAATGTCGAATCTTCCGGATGAATGATTGAATTGACCGATTCGCCATTATTCGTCGATCGAAATCAAGTTTAAATTCATCTTTAACAACCAAAAATTCTATTTGCAAGGAATGTTCGCATCGACAAATTGGTACGATATTCGAATGAGAATAATGCGCGCTCATTCCAGATGAAAAATGATTTTGCATAACTGATAGATATACAGTTGCATGATTGGTCATTTTGCTGACTATCACTTTATTCAATAGCGAAAATATGAAAAATGATCCGAGTTCTGTGAATTCCCATTACGTACGAGTTACGTTTTCTCCCCTCAGTATTCGGAAAAAATCACTGGGTGTTCGTATTGAGTAACCCCAACGACTTTTAGAGGTTGAAAAATACACTCATTTGATGTAGTTGAATACAAAATACAAAATACTTTCGTTCGACGGTATGTAGATACAAAATACTGAATACAGAATGTATTTGGATACTGTTGGAGATGTTTAGCTCGCGTTGATCGTGACTTTCCGTCAATACACTCGGGGCAGTTCGGAAAAAAGTCGCAAGGAGTGCGTGTGTGTGTGTCTGAGAGAGTCGACCGATGCGCGGTCAGTTAGTTTAGACTCTAGATTGATATTTTGTTGATATTTTTCTTTCAATGGTTTTTTCCTTACAGAGAGCCCCGTACAGAGCTCGTACAGACCCCGAACGAGATGATAAATGGAGTTAAGGAAAAAGCAATTGGAAGAAAATTATAAATTAAAAAAAAAAAAATTAAAAAATTAAAAAAAAAACAAAAAATTAAAACAAAAACCAAGAATGAAAAATCAAACCAAAAAAATAAAAATTCGACAAGTAATATAATCCTCGATAATATCAAACGTCCTCAATGACATTTCTTCGAAGGAAAATGGGTCTCCGGAGTTTAATCGAATACGCGTCAAAAATATTGGAAATGTAAAAAAATACCGCTAAGTACAAAGGCCATTTGCCTACGACAAAATGGCAAAAATCTACCGCTAGTCCAAGTTGTGAAATTAAGAGATGGTACCAAGTACAACGACCGACCAGCAAGTATATGTCATCAAATCGGAGCTCGCTTTTTCGTGTACTGATATCGAAACATCATTCCAAGAGCTACGTACTTGGCGGGCACATTTTTGCTTACTCTGCTGCGATCATTATGCCTATTCTTTTTGTGTACATACGTTCTGCGTAATTTTTCTGTATGGTAGGATCATACACTCAAGAAACCCATGTATTATATAGACTTGCGCGACTTCAGATACTGAAACTGAAAAACGAAGCGATCCCTGTCAGCTGATATTCCTTTCACAGTCACATTCGCTATATTTTTGTTATGAAATGCTTGATGAGATAAAATTCAATTATCAGTACACGGAGAAAAGGAATTTGTTGAATCAAAAGAATATCGTTTGAGTTAAAAAAATGGGCGGTCACGGGCGGCGAAATAGATATTTGCTTGAGGCAACCAAATATTTTCTCGAAACGAAGAATTTACGTTCCCATCAACTAATTCTCGCTTAGGAGAAATGCATACCTGATTATTACAACTAATTTTCCTATTTGGAAATATTTAGTAAGTTCAACAAATTTTTTTTCTCAGTGTAGGTACGATGATAATCTGTTGAGAGTTCGTTTGTATTCACTGATTGCGAGTAAAGTAATTGTATTTTGACAAATGTCCTGAATTATTTTCGCGTATCTCCCGTCTGAAAACGATAAACCGGGACGAAAGGTGAATCCAGCGTTATGATTTTTAAATCATGTATCGAGTTGTATACAAGATATTTTGAATAGCAGAGGTCCGGTACATCATTCATTCAGATCCGTTGCTGGGCTTATGCCCTTTTGGGAAGTAGCCAAAAGAGGTCCGGTACATATGAGTTTCATAGTTGGAACATCGTTGCGTGCGAGTGTACGTAGGGCGCTAGCACGCGGGCGTTAGGCGCCCGCGCCCTAGCACTCCCGTACACCCGCACGCAACGATGTTCCTGTACCATGACACTTCATAAATTTGTACATGATCAACGGGAATCAAAATTGGTTGTAAATGATTAATGCGCAGAGGGATTGACACCGATTGATTTTACTTGTCTCTTCCAAACTTACCAGCTGCGCAATATTACCTCTTTGCAGCGAAATCATTGTTGATTTTGGGGCATGTAACTTTGGGGCAATAGAATGCCAGATTAATAAATGATGGATCAGGTAAAATTGATGACCAGTTGGCGCAATCAACTGTCTTCGGAATTCCGAATTATTAACGTGCGAATATGATTACAATCAGTTGTTCACATAAGCAGTATAACAAAATGTAGATTCGTTCCACAAAGGGTTGTTTGTTAGGTGTATTATTTGTCGAAAGAATGAGATATGAAGGGAGGAGAAAGATGGTTGAAAAAAATGTGCCCGCCAAGTACGTAGCTCTTGGAATGATGTTTCAATATCAGTACACGAAAAAGCGAGCTCCGATTTGATGACATATACTTGCTGGTCGGTCGTTGTACTTGGTACCATCTCTTGATTTCACAACTTGGACTAGCGATAGATTTTTGCCATTTTGTCGAAGGCAAATAGCCTTTGTACTTGGCGGTGTTTTTTTACATTTCCAATGTTTTTGACGTGTATTTCACTTCTTTTTGCGAGAATGCGTCAACAGTCAGTGCCTCATGGCGTATATGCTGACCAATTATCTAGTGTAATTCGAAAATTTATACGGCCTCTAGTTTTCATACCCTTATGATCGTTGCATACTGTAACTAAGCGTTGCTTCAACTATCGCAGTCTGAAAATGTAGTTCATCGATCATACGAGTATGTACCTAACATGAGTAATTTGAAGTTCATGTACAAAGTGAAGGTAATGGGCTAGCTCAAAGGACGGTTTTATTGGTTACAATATGTTTGTTACAGTTATCAGAGAATTTTGTTAAAATCCGCGACAAAACTTCCCCAAGTTCGCTAGGTAAAGGGTTGTGTCGAGTGCGACTTGCAGCAGGTATGGTTAATGCGTCGCCTGATTTCAAATCGTTGCTGTGGCAAGTCGAATTTTTCGTTTGTCCGTCCCAATAGTCCAAATGATGTGATAGCCTATAGTCTTACTGCAAAAGAAAGAAAGGAAATATGACAATCAAATATTGATGCATTTCAATTGTGAGTATACCGGTCCCTTAATCACGAGATTCATCTTAATGACGAATTTCAGACTTGCTCCTAATAAATAGAAACATTTCCATCGACGGGTGAATCACGGAGGAGATATGGTGTACAAATTGCAGGGGGAAATATCGTCAAATATTGGGAGATACGTGCTGCAGAATGTTGAAAAGTGTTGGAAAATCTTGGAAAATCTTGAAAATGAGTTTAAAATATCTAAAAATGTCGGAAAAATGTACGGGAGATACTGGGAGATATTAAGAAATTGGAGATATGGTGTACGAGTTTGTGCTTCGTGGTTCACCCCTCGATTTCTATCAAAGAATCAGTTCGTCGCAATGGTTGCGTAGCGCAGTAGGTAATATGAGCGGGTCCATGTCATCTCACTCAAAAAAAAAAAACACTCAAATCGCGGATCTTTGCGCCCTTCGAGGAATCTTTAGTACTATGGAAACAAAAAATAGAAGTTCACGGATTTCGAAAAATTTTCAAAAATGGCGGAGTTACGGGTGTTTGAATTTTTTTGCACTGCTTAGTTTGAAAATTCATATCTCCGAAACCATTAATCGCAGTCGAATGATCTTGGACTCATTTCATTCACAAAAGAAAGAGCTACGATTAAAAAAATATGTTTGAAAAAAAAATGAATTTCTTCCAGTTTTTTTCGTCATTTTTTTCCGAAATTCGGCCGCCATTCCCAAAGGGTACCGTGAATTTCATGGAGATAATTTTTTTTAGATAGCTGGATCCTTTCCCTTCAAATTCGTAAAAAAAAATTTATGGAGACCATGCTAGGTCCGGAGAAAAAAATTAAAACGTCCGGACGTGCGTCGCCGCGCGTGCCGCTCCACGGTGGCGCTGCTCCGTTAGGCTCGCTGTTTCACGTAGCCGTTGAATTTCATTCAATGTTTCGGTATTTTCTAGGGCTATCCTCTCTTGGAAAATAGTTATTCAACTACTTTAGACTTCCAGATTACGTCTACTGGTTATTTTCGCTTGAAATTATACTTGTTCCGAAAATTCCAGCACGGTTATTAATTTCCAGCACATGATTTCATTGCAAAGCAGCAAATCAGTTATTGGCAGGAGATAAAAAAAACCGCGAAAGTTGGTGAATTTCTAGTCGTGTGCGATTTCGCTGACAATCATGCGTTTATTGTACAAGATTCCACTCAAGGGTTCAACCAGAGGTCCATCCAATCGTAATTTATTATGAAAGTCACAGCGAGGGAGAATTGGACCATTTTAGTTTTGTAATAATTCCATAGTATCTGAAACATAATACGATCGCAGTTGATTTAATACAAACGAAAAATTGATCGACTTTATGAAGGAGAAGTTTCAAGGTTCAATTACAATTAAAAAATAAGTTTTTCTCAGATGGAGCAGCTTCCCAGTATGAAAATGAAAAGAATTTCATTAACATAACGCATTATTTTGAACCGTTCGGATGTCAAGCTGAGTGGCATTTTTTTGGCTACATCACATGCAAATGGCCATGCGATGGGGTAGATGAAACTGTCTGGCGAGTTTACAATTGATTGGCAATTCAGATCCTATTTGAACACCGCTGGATTTGTATAATCGGGCATGCTCTTATTTCAGGAGCATATCTTTTGCCTGCTGCAGAACATACAGCAGAAGAAGCTATAATTCACAAAATCGATTCGATGAAGCTTTGACGGTTCGTGGCATTCTGGAATTACATGTAGTCATTTCGATTTCTGATGGATTTATAAAAACGAAATTATTTTCATAAATAAGGTAGAATCGTGACCCGGAGGATATATTAATGTAGTTGGTTACTCGTCGGGGAAGGTCAGGAATGAAAAATTCTTCTTGTGTTTGTTGAGAAACGACGTTTCGGCTGGGCCCAGCCAGCCATCTTCAGGCTACATTTATTAAAAAGTTTCTTGTTAGCAAGTATTTAGTACAATAATGCGTGTGAGAAACCACGTGTGTGAGGTTACTTTTTAAGGTTAACCCACATGTGTTATGTTACATTTTGAGAAAAGAGATAATAGAGATAATCTACACTTATGTTGACAAACAATAAGAGGAAATTTGAATTATTTTGAATAATAAGGAACAAAGAATTCAAAATTGAAAAAACTCGCAAAAATTGACTATCCTAAGCGCTTAAGATGTTGAGTTCATGGCGATCGTGGAGGAAGTGACCCCACTCTCGATTTTTAAGATGGATGTGTATATCCATGTTTATGATATAGTCCGATAAGTCATATGGAAATAAGTCATGCTCATTGTCTAGTTAGACAATTTAAAGGTTTGACTGAGAAAAGAGTTGAAAGGTATTAACTAGATAGATGGAAATTTAGTCGGTAACGTAGAGAGATATTTGATTTAGATAATGTCAGAATATAAGTGGCTTAAATTTTGTACGTCAGTTCTTTTGTTGACAGTGTTATTTTTTGAGATATGGATCATTTCTTTTATTAACCTTTCATGCCAATTGGACTCAGTTTCAAGTATTTTGACATTATCAAAATCAAAAATATGACCCTCCGTTAGCGAATGGAAAGACAAGGCAGATTTATCAGGGTCTCTAGATTTAACATCACATTTATGGTTTGCTACCCTTTTTTTTAAATATTGAGAAGATTGTCCCACATAGCATTTGTTGCAGTCTTTGCAATCAATTTTATAAACAGTATTAGTGGTGTCGCAAATAGGTGTTTTAGACTTAAGACGAGTGAAAAGCCTGTCAGTAGTATGTGTTATCTTAAATACGACGTTAATATTTTCATTTTTGAAAATTTGTTTTATGTTATGTGAGACATAATTAATAAAAGGAATAGATCCTTTTGTGTTATTATTAATATCGTTAATCCCGTCAATTTCATTCCACACATAACTAGCTCTTTAGCATCTTCACTCAAATCACACAATTCTTTGCCACCTAAAGTCTACTTCTTACCTAAAATACATAAACCCAATATACCGCTCAGACCTATTGTATCTAACATCAATTCACCAACTTATAAGCTATCTAAATTTTGTGCTGGAGTTCTATCTAACATAGTAGGTAAATCCACGTATCATGTCAAAGACTCTTGGTCATTTGTTAAAGATATTAAGGGTAAGAAAATTCCAGATGATCATGTGCTACTATCTCTTGATGTGTCCTCACTTTACACTAACATTCCAACGGACTTAGTTACTAGCATTATTAATAACAAATGGGATCTTATTGCAGAACACACCTCTATACCAAAGAACCACTTTATAAGTGCTGTTGACTTATGTATAAACTCCACCTATTTCAAACATAATGATTCATTCTACAAACAGATCTTTGGTGTAGCGATGGGTTCTCCGATAAGTCCTGTAATAGCCAATTTAATCATGGAAAAACTTGAACAAACTGTAATCGACTCGTTGCCTTTTACTCTACCTTTTTACAAGAGATATGTTGACGACATCCTAACATGCGTACACAAAGACAAGATACACGAGTTGGTTTCAGCTTTTAATAGTTTTCACCCTCGACTTAAGTTCACCTTTGAGTTAGAACAGAATAAGAAAATCAGTTTTTTGGATACCTGGGTCATAAATGAGAGTGGATCGGTTATAACAGACTGGTTTAGAAAAGCCACTTGGTCTGGGAGATACATCAATTTCAAATCACAACATCCTTTACAGTACAAAAAAAGTGTCGCTATTGGACTCTTTGATAGATGTATTAAATTATCCCATGCAAAATTCAGAAAAGACAACTTAAAACTAGTACGTAACACTCTCATTATGAATGGATATCCAAAAAAACTGATTTTTGACATTCAAAAATCTAGAATCAACAAAAACTATAACAGCATAAAATGGAATGAAATTGACGGGATTAACGATATTAATAATAACACAAAAGGATCTATTCCTTTTATTAATTATGTCTCACATAACATAAAACACATTTTCAAAAATGAAAATATTAACGTCGTATTTAAGATAACACATACTACTGACAGGCTTTTCACTCGTCTTAAGTCTAAAACACCTATTTGCGACACCACTAATACTGTTTATGAAATTGATTGCAAAGACTGCAACAAATGCTATGTGGGACAATCTTCTCAATATTTAAAAAAAAGGGTAGCAAACCATAAATGTGATGTCAAATCTAGAGACCCTGATAAATCTGCCTTGTCTTTCCATTCGCTAACGGAGGGTCATATTTTTGATTTTTATAATGTCAAAATACTTGACACTGAGTCCAATTGGCATAAAAGGTTAATAAAAGAAATGATCCATATCTCAAAAAATAACACTGTCAACAAAAGAACTGACGTACAAAATTTAAGCCACTTATATTCTGACATTATCTAAATCAAATATCTCTCTACGTTACCGACTAAATTTCCATCTATCTAGTTAATACCTTTCAACTCTTTTCTCAGTCAAACCTTTAAATTGTCTAACTAGACAATGAGCATGACTTATTTCCATATGACTTATCGGACTATATCATAAACATGGATATACACATCCATCTTAAAAATCGAGAGTGGGGTCACTTCCTCCACGATCGCCATGAACTCAACATCTTAAGCGCTTAGGATAGTCAATTTTTGTAAGTTTTTTCAATTTTGAATTATTTGTTCCTTATTATTCAAAATAATTTAAATTTCCTCTTATTGTTTGTCAACATAAGTGTAGATTATCTCTATTATCTCTTTTCTCAAAATGTAACATAACACATGTGGGTTAACCTTAAAAAGTAACCTCACACACGTGGTTTCTCACACGCATTATTGTACTAAATACTTGCTAACAAGAAACTTTTAAATAAATGTAGCCTGAAGATGGCTGGCTGGGCCCAGCCGAAACGTCGTTTCTCAACAAACACAAGAAGAATTTTTCATTCCTGACCTTCCCCGACGAGTAACCAACTACATGAAATTATTTTCCGCATCAGAAAATTTTAATCATGTAAAAGTTAGGAATTAATATTCAACTTGCGTGTCCAACTAAGCGCTATCGAGCGCAATTTCACTCAAAACATTGGCCCTTTTCAGAGTCACCAAAATTTTGCAGGAATCGATAATTTCCATTTCACGAAGCATAACTACTAGCTCTTCTTTACAAAGTTACGAGAGAATCACAAAAGAGCCACAGTCATTAAATTGCACAAACCTATTGCAATGGAACCAGAACGTTGATTGCAGCACAGGTGTGTTCAACTTAACAATAACCGTGCTGGAATTTTCGGAACAAGTATAATTCCAAGCGAAAATAACCAGTAGACGTATTCTGGAAGTCTAAAGTAGTTGAATAACTATTTTCCAAGAGAGGATAGCCCTAGAAAATAGCGAAACATTGAATGAAATTCAACGGCTACGTGAAACAGCGAGCCTACCGGAGCAGCGCCACCGTGGAACGGCACGCGCGGCGACGCACGTCCGGAAGTTTCAATTTTTTTCTCCGGACCTAGTATGGTCTCCGTAAATTTTTTTTCACGAATCTAAAGGGGAAGGACCCAGCTATCTCAAAAAAATTGTCTCCATGAAATTTACCGTACCCTTTGGAAATGGCGGCTGAATTTCGGAAAAAAATTACGAAAAAAACTTGAAGAACTTCATTTTTTTCTCGAACATATTTTTTTAACAGTAGCTCTTTCTTTTGTGAATGAAATAAGTCCAAGATCATTCGGCTGCGATCAATGGTTCCGGAGATATGAATTTTCAAACCAAGCAGTGCAAAAAAATTCAAACACCCGTAACTCCGCCATTTTTGAAAATTTTTCGAAATCCGTGAACTTCTATTTTTTTTTCCATAGTACTAAAGATTCCTCGAAGGGCGCAAAGATCCGCGATTTGAGTGTTTTTTTTTTTGAGTGAAATGACATGGGCCCGCTCATATACCTGCACCCCATACTTGTGACGAGCAATGTTTGTAATTCGAGAAAATGGAGTGTTCCGTGAAATCAAGTCATTTTAATTCATAGCTCAATCATATATTTTCCGAATCGGCTGCTGGGTTTACTGTTGCGGAACTGAAAAAATGAAAGAAGAAGTCATGAAATGAGATAGACTTGACCCCAGGATTCATGACCGGGGTGCATTTACACCCCACGCAAACTTTGAACTATACGCTGTTGAGCTAACGAGCGATTTGACCGATTCTGGGTCTGAACCATAATTCAATTCGAAGATTTGATTCATTTGATCAATTCGAAGGTGTTGGGTCGGTTGCGGCTTTCGTTACAGCAAGCATAATTTTTTTCAGATAGTTTGAAGTGTCTTATTCCAAACCCCGCTTGAGATTTAAAAATCGGTCAAAGGGTTGAAAAACTACAAATTTTTATTGAAAAAATGAGGGTTTTGTTTATTCTTCCATTATTCGGCCTTTGAATGAATATTTCACTAACTAAACGTCAACTAAATCAAATGTTTCATATACCATTCTTTCCGTTATAAAAAATCGCAGGAATTCATGCACGATAAAGTCCATTTTTTCCCGTAGGACCGGCTTTATGAGTAAGAAAAGCGTGGGGTGCATATGCACCCCGGTCATGAGTTTGAAAGTAAAAAAATTGGGTCCTGAGTTCTAGGGTTAATTGCAGTACGGAGCTAATTTCCTTACGTTTCGAGGCCAGTCGATATCATATAAATGTAGAGAAGTTGAGTATTATATACAAGGGGAGTTCTTACCGTCTGAACGTATCGACCTGCTTGGAGGCGGCAGCGGGTTCAGCATGGGAAATTGTTTTCAAGAAACAACCATTCAGCGATCAGAAAACCATTGAGACAATTGTGAAATCTGACATGCAACGACGTCAACGTGGTTTGATGGGTTCCAACAGCTTGAACTTACCCTATAAAATACTTTTCTCATAATTTATTCAAGTTCGTGGCACATGGATCAGGCAAATATTAGTGTCATACAGTAATAGATAACAAACAAATACACTACCGTTTTTGATCGTCAAAGTCCTTCTTCTACCGGTTCAGAATTCCTCAAAGTTCTCTCCGCACTCTATTGCAAATGGAAATATTTGAGCTTCAGACTTATTCCTCTCTTCTTTCTCGTTACGCACCTTGAGCTCGAATGAGAATTCTCGATGCGGTGTAATGTTGAGCATTATCGATGATTTCATTCGAGTTGTCTGGGTGGTAGATTTTCTTCCGTTCGATTATGAGAATCCGGCTGTCTTCCATTGGGATCTCCGTCCCCGTGCCAACACGTGGTCAGCGATGGGTGGCTGTCACGTCATAATTCAGTCGACACTGTCACTGCAGTAGTATCACCACACGACAAACTTGACATAACCGTTGATAGGATGCTTATTATAATATTCCTGGGCTTCGACTTGTGATGATCTTTGTAACGAGGCAAGACCTACGGTAAAACAGATACCGGTAACACCGGACAATTAGGTCTTACCTCATTACTAGAGGCAGCACCTCACGGACAACCAGTCCCCCGCGCAACCGATACCGATACGAGGTCTCGCCACTAGGCGGCCGCCACGGTCAAGCGCCCGATAACCACGTGACCACACCTCTCCCACGACTAAAGCACACCGAGGGAGAAGCTATCTAGACTACCTCGCGCCACAACAGGCAGACTTCTAGCCGTAATAGACTAGTGAGATCTCCGTCCTACCAGACGTATACGGACCGCGGGAAGAGACCCCGGACCGCTAGGCGCGTTCGCGTTTTGAAGTAATAAAGGCTTCTCCTTTAGTACGCACCATCCGTCCGCACTAGGCCGCGAAATGAATATAGTATAATATATTTCATGGATGGATATATACATGTATTACCGCCTTCCGTAAACATATTCGATAACGAATATCCTGACCTGAATACATATATATATCCAGAATTAATTAAGGCCGCGCATTTATTTAGCGCACTCCGTTGCCCGGTAATTCAAGCCGTTTAAGATACCTTCGGGATCTATACAAGTCAGCGCATTTATTTAGCGCATTCCGTTGCCCGGTAATTCAAGCCGTTTAATTACCTAAAATATTCTCCTAGAGAATATTTCCAGACCAGAATGCAGAGACAACCCTCCTCAAGGTAGTGAAGGAGTAGGTTAAGACGTCAAGTCACACGCACTCGGCATTTAGCCGTTTAAGCTTTCCCTTAGGGAATTATATAGGTGCTAGCGCACATTTAACTTAGATTAAGCTAGTTATAGAGACCCCTTTGTATAGTTTTAAGATTGATACGTTACGCTGCTTTTCTGTGCACCAGCATTACCGCATGCCCGCCTGTTTCTTTTGATTTCAGTCAGGAACCTCCTGGCCTCCAACCTCCGACAGCATAGCTGTACCACTGTGTATATATATATATAAAACTAAAATACACTTATACTGTTTGCTACCAAAATCATAAAGTCTTGTGCTATCATTTACCACCCCCACCTTCCGGTGGTCCCGAGCATCCGGCGGAGGGGGACGAGACCCCCAGACCCGTTTGCGGACTACACCGGGTATACCCGTCCCACGATCCACCCGGTCTAGCCGAAACGTTACATCTTTTTATTAACGTATACTGTACCTCAATGCGACTCGTTAGGTTACGTCGAGATTCAGTATTTTCGGAAATATGCACGGTGATATATTAAATTTTCAGCACTGTACACGGGGCAAATTATTTTGACAGCCCACGGCGGCGCCATCTTGTTTTAATCGATTTTGCGAGATTTATATCGATTCGCGTAAGCTTGGGCCCCTCTTCGTAACTTTAAAAAAATCTAGCGATTGAATTTGGCGTCCAAATCTTACCAAAATCAATAGGGGGCGAGAATTCGTTGGTTCATATCAACTGGTAAAGTTTCAATACGATACGTACGACCGTTCGACAGATAATGAGGTCCCAAGAGTTGGACAGAGAAGAAGAAGAAAAAGAAGAAGAAGAGGAAGATTGTGTTTTTTTGCCTATTTTGACAGTGAATATCTCGGAACATAATGATCTGATTACATCCAAATTAACTCTGTCAGGTCATGTAGGCCGGGTCTTGCTGCTATCAAAATTTCATTTGAAAATATTCAGCAGTTCGGTGGATATAGGACCACGCTATCAGGTACTAGTTGCCTCGGGTGAAGGATTCTCAGCTGCGCTCGCGTGCCTTATACACCTTACCTTATATATACCGTGACCTTGTACATCCACGCATATATATTATATAGATTTTATCACCTCATACCTACACACATTTATAATATTCAACTTTTTTTCATTTTTTTATTTTTTTTTTTTTTGTACTTGCATAGCGGGCGTAGTGGAATAAAAACGAGATTTTCACATAGAACCCATCCTCAGCCCATAATGCCGATTTAAGGGGATAAACTTGAAAGAATAAGACGTTTTCAAAGAATTTTTCAAAATTTTTAAATCGGACCGATTTTTTTAAAAAGTGTGATTGAAATATTGAAACCACATTTTCACGATGTTGCGCTTCGTTTGGAATGAAGCCGATATTTTTAAACGAAAGTACGGAAAAAATCCTTCAGAATACATGTATTCACCGATTTTTTCACTCCCGTTCCACTGCGACAGAATTATTTGAAAACGAAAAAACGTGGAAAATCGCCGATTCCAAAATAAAGCGTAGCTTTGTGAAATTTTGAGTTTTGACGTTGAAAACTGTTCAGAACATGTTTTTGGGACCTTCTGAAGACACCAAAAAATTTTCATGAAATACAAAAAATACAACTGAAAAAGTGGCCCGCCCCGTGGAATGCCCCGTACATGCATCGCGTAAGTATCATATTAGGTAGGAAGTATTGGAGTCAATGTTTTTTCAATTGAAAAAATTGTTTTTCGTTTTGCAAATTAGAACAAATTACACGTCAACAACCGGGAACGACGAAAATAACGGTTTTTCGTGATTTTCAGTGTGTTCCACCAATTTGTAAAATTTGAAAAAAATACAGCGTATTTTTTGAATCAACGCAAACTACAAGTGTGAATTTAACGAGTGCCTCTGTCCTAGTTGTCGAGAAAACAAATTTTGAATAGTTCCAAAATTTTTTTGAAGGGGGAGGGGTGATGAAAAAAATTTGAAAAGATTCTAGTCGAAAGAACTCCACTTTCACTATACACTGTATTTTTTTCATAAGGATTCGTCGACTTGGCGATGAGTTATGAAATAAGGACCAAAAATTGGGTTTTGAGGGTTGTAAATGCATCGGGAGGGGGAGGGGGTCAAAATTCGTGTTGAGCACTTTTTTTTTACTGTACCGACATATTAGAATCATAAATAGCCCAAAAGGTGTTGTGGGCCAAATCATTATTCTTATCCGGCAATAGCCTTTCATCCATTTTCACTCATCGGTGTTTATCGATTGATAATAGCAAAGTTTATGACAGAAAGTCGGCGGGTGAAAATATGTATAACGTCAGATCAGCGAGTGAAAATATGTATATTCGACTAGCCATAATTTTCATTGACACATTGACACATGATGTAAACATTTTCATTGACACATTAACACATCATGTAACCAATAAACAAAGGTTTTGACTCATTCACACATCATGTCACGATTATTCATAGAATCATGAGACCAACCTCTGTACGGTGGTCATTGATTGATAATATAATATAGAATTATGAGACGAACCTCTATACGGTAGCCATTGATCGAAAATATAATCGAAAACTTGGAAAATTATTCGCAAGTTATAGTTCACAAGATTTTCTATTCAAATTCAAAAGAAGGCAATTTCCGATAAAACTCGCATTTGCAATGACGATTAACAAATCGCAAGGCCAGACTCTAGAAAAAATAGTAATAGATTTCAGGAAAGATGTTTTCAATCATGGTCAACTGTACGTAGCTTGTTCAAGAGTACGTTCGTGGGATTCATAAAAAATATTCTTGTCAAATCACCAGAAAGATAGAAAAGTGAAAAATCACGTGTACAAAGAATCATACACAAATTCAAGGGGGAAATATGATACTGAAGAAATTGATTGAAAAAAAATGGATTATAAGAAATTACTTATAGCTATTTTTGGAACTATAGTGTGAACATAAGTAAAAACATATACAAAAATGAGATATTACCATCGAATAACTTGGTAATCATAAAATGATAATTTATCAGAGGTAATAATATTTTGAATAAAACATCACATTCTTATTCAATAAATTAAAAATAATTGACGAATACAAGTTAAGCATTGTACATACTGTAACGACAAAATGTATTATCATCAAACGACCAACGTGGTTAATTTTCGATATGATTTGCAAACAGAGACGGACAAAACTTTGTTCCAATTATTCCAGGGGGGGTTCCTCCAACGGCCAGGCCCCACGTTGGGCGCCATTTTGTAACGACAATTTTCAATACTTAACGTATTGCCGCCATTTTGTGACGACAATTTTCAAAGATAAGTTGCGAGGACAACTGTTGTCGAAACCCTACGTCCTTCCAGGTTAATTATTCGATTAATGCTCAATAAAAGATGTTCGCGGGATTTGTTTGGGCGCCAGACGTAACTAAACTTACGTCAGTCAAAGATAATTTTCGCAGATACTAAACTTTACTCAATAAACTAAATCAATTATAATAATCGACTTGAACATGAAATTTTATATCGAATAACCTATAGGAACGACGGCCTTGAAGCACGGCTAAGTCAGCTAAAATAAGGTATAGGGTAGAGTGCGTGCATTCACCTTTCACAGATATTTATTAATTGTGGAATAATTGGGATAAAAGTTCGGACACCAGATTTAACCCTAAAACCCTGAACATGGGTCGTTTGTGTCCAAACCAAATCTTTCGAGGGTGAGTATCCCTAGATCCTTGAGGATACGGGCCTGCACTTGTGCCCTAAAAAAAGTTTGGGGTGGGACAAATATGAGCCTCAAGCGCCGCCAGTTTCTCTTACTTTGTCGATGTGTAGTGGAGTAGTCAACTTCGGAGCGGACACGAATGACCCATGTTCAAAGATTAGGTAGGTCAAAACTCAATTTCCAAAAAATTGGATTTCTCATGAAAATACATCCGAGTGACGAAACAAAACATATCTGTAGAGGAAGTAATTTTTTAAAAGCAAAATTGCGGTGCGTACAAGCGACGAAGTGACAAATTAGCTCCGGCCTCGACAACAGGTCGAATATTTTGGTGGTGAGGGCTCGGATGAGGAAGATATTAGGTGATATGAATAAAATGAAGCATATGCTTATGCTCGCTTTATTATATCCATACTAGTGAATATCGAAGAAGAGGATTATTTTTGATCAGAAGAATAATGTAATAGTCTTGACGAGGGGCAAAGATGGATAAGTGGTCAGCAAATCCGGATCACCGTACCAACGTGTGTCACGAGTGCATATACAGGGTGTACCAGAATGAGGCACTTTCCTCGCACCAGTGGATTCCTTGTGAAAATCTAAGACGAAAATGATCAATGAAAAAATGTCGAGGGAAGAACCGTTTTCGAGTTAGAGCCGTTCAAAGTTGGCCAATACGAGAGCAGATGAGGGACCATTACAGGGCCGCTATCACGAGGCTACTGAGCTTCGTAGCGGGGCACTCGCCGCCTTGATTTCGCCTACCGACAAAATGACAAGCTAGCCGGGACGGAAGATCGGTTGTTTATAGCTGAGCTATTCTGACGACGCAATTGTAGTAAAATATTACGCGGCACCTGACAATTGACATCGGGGTGGCAAAGACTGGTGGCCCGGTCCTGCAGTGGTCTCTCATCGGCTCTCGTATTGGCCAACTTTGAACGGCTCTAACTCGAAAACGGTTCTTCCCTCGACATTTTTTCATTGATCGTTTTCGTCTTAGATTTTCACAAGGAATCCACTGGTGCGAGGAAAGTGCCTCATTCTGGTACACCCTGTATAACTATCGAATTGTACTATCGTAACATATATTTTTTTGAAAAAACCTATAAATGAACAGGCTAAACACCATTCTGTAGGCGCTTTTATTTTTTTCCGATCGTTCCCTACTTATTGGAGTAGACATGCCGGTCTTGAAATATCGTCTTTTTCAATTTGCAAAATAAATATTTAATTTTCACGGCTCAGAATTCTCATATTTTTTTTCGAAAACTATGTAATTGCCACTTAAAACTCGCGTTCGAATTTTGCATTTATGTTGAAAACAACGAAAGATATGAATTTTCAGACATTCGAGTGTAAATGGCCTACAGATCTCAAAATTTTTATAAAAATTTTCATTGAAACAGGAATTTTCAGGTATGGCAACAATTTTATCGTATAGTTGAAAGTCCAAAGAAGTCCCATGAATTTTTTCAGATTTTTCCTTGTACGATAACATAGTGAAATGAGCGACGGACACGAACGACCCATGTTCAGGTGTTTCGGGTGCTGAAAACTACGACGGGGTTCTAGGGTTAATAATCCATTTCAGCGAACGTGTTTTCGAAGTTTTGTTTTTGATGGGATTTGTGAGCACGCGTGCATGAGCTACAACAATTACTACTACTATTTCCATAATTTTAATAAACAGTATTGTTCAGGGCTGTGAAAAATGTTATTAAAAATTTGATGGCATTACATTTCAATTACGCATTACATCACAAATAAGCTGCGTTACACATTACGAACCTAATGGACAATTAAATCGGTTATCGAAATACGAAATTAATTGATGGCTCACAACTCTGATGTGGTAATTAATCCCATACGAATACGAGTGGAAAGATTAGAACTGAAGAAATATATCATGAAATACTGTTTTGGACGATCTCCTTTGCCAGTAGCAACTTTGTAGCTAATTTTTTTCACAATATAAATAGCTAAACTTACCTTTTCGAAGATGCAAATACCTATAACACACTCGCACTGATTGCCGCCGCGTGCCAAATGCAGGTCAGCCGCGAGTGGCGCCACTGGTTATTCTGCACATAGCGGATATAGCGTAAACCCGAAAGACGCATAAAAAGAGTTACTTCACCAAAAATTTTGGCTTCTCTCCGAACTTTTTGGGCGCATTTTTGTCGGATCTTTCGTACCCCGTTGGAGTATACTTTTCATACAAAATTAGCATAAATCAGCCGTAACTAAAAAGTGCCCTAATCGAATCGGCTGAAATTTATACACAGCATATATTCTTCAACGCCAAAGGTTGTCCTCAAATTTTATAGTGGGCCGAGTAGTGGTTCAAAAGATATATCAACAGATATCCGCACAAAGGCGAGAATTCGGCGATTGGAACTCAAGCGCAATCTTCAATTGTTCGTATGCTGTTTCTGTCTTCAGTTGACGTTTCAAGTATGTATGTATTGTAACGTTGCAAATAGATTTGGACGTTACAAGCGTTTCCCGAACCCTTGAGGGACGTAATTACGCCGGGAAAACTAGTAAAAATCTCCGCATGGACGATTTAGCTAGCCCCACGGGCTTATTAGACTCCGAGAGGTGACCGTGGTCGACTCTGATTTAAGACCAAATTTCTTATCCGTTTTGTTTCTTTCCAAAATACGTTCTCTTATGTGGGAGATTCGGCCTACGACCCTACCTGAGCGGGGGCATTTCCGACCAAGCTACGAGACCCTGACGGATAAAACTGATGGAAAGTTTAGAGAGTCAGAGAGACAACGACATACGGACGCTACGCTTCGCCAAGGACTCTGGGGCCAGCCAGGAGGACGTGGGGGAGTGCCGAGGGCACTTTGCAGCGGGGGAATAGCCGGTGGATGCGATTCCCGCCAGCGAGAAGAGTCCACGAACCACGTCCTGCCGTACTACGAACCGGGAGGGCCAATTTGAATACTCCCGCTACCAGGAGCGGCTCGATCCTAGTTCCAGGCAACCGGGCTAGCCAATCGTAGCGAAATCGACCATCGATAAGAAAGCGCCCTGAGCGCACCGATACTGTTTCCTAGACACTCTGCGTTAGGCTAGCGCCTAGAGCACGTGGCTCTGGGTCAGCTATAATTTTGAATTTGAATTTGGATGCCCTGCGGGGCTAAGTTTAGTTAGTTTTGTGGTCCTTGGTGATCCCTGGAGGGTCTAAGTAACATCCTGGGTCTTTTTGAGGAGACTGAGTCCAGTAAGCGTCCGCTTATTTAGCGCTTTTTGGAATTTGGAACCCGTTAGCGGCGGTTTGCCATTTTGGTTCGTCCGTGCGGCCACGAGGCCTGTCTTTCGAGTCTGTTGGGTCAATTCCTGCCGAATCCCGAGTCGGTAGGCCGTGGCCAGTGTCCCTAATTTGAGTTAGTCTGAGTCGTGTTTTATATGAGCCGTTTTTGAGGCAAAATCAGTAGTTTTCGAGTCAAAATCTAGCCCCCTCGAGGGAATCCTATGATCCGCCATGAGTGCGAGTGCGAGGGTCAGAGTCTAAAGCCGTCTCTCTCTCTCACACCTTCGAGTCCGTTACGTCGGAGTCGTATATAGGACACCCCGGGTGTCAAAACATCAGGGCAGAGTTAATTCTAAGGTAGATTTAAGATCTGAATTTGATTTCACCCGCGTGGGTATTGTTCTTGCTTATTTGCCATTTTTTTGTTATTATTTTTTTCCTTATTTTTGTTAATTGGTTCCGGGGGAAACCCCCAGCTCGTATTCAATAAATTTTGTTATTTTCTTTACCCTACGTCACTCGAGTCGTCATTTGCCGAGCCTGTCAATCCCCAGTCCACCCAGACCCCTCTCCGCGGTACTGAGCCTAGCCGGCAACAGTTCAAGGCTCGAATTGTTAAGATTTGTCCAGTTCATTTCATTCGCTGTCTCAGGTCCTAATTAATAAGTAATAGTGCACTAGTTCTGTCCTCCGACCTGGTACTCCGGCTCAGGACGGGGGATACTAAGGAACTACGTCACAGTATGTACATACATACGATCTTGTCTTCAATTAGAGAATGTAATATGGAACTGTGTTACTTTGTAACGTGGAATTCTTTCAGTCATCAGATTGAGTACGGAGACTGATATATTTCAGAGTAATTATTAACTCGACGTTGTGGTGACGATATACGTATATCGTCGGATAAGTTCAACTTTAATAATTTTTAAGAAAGTTCTTCTCAGTGGTAATTTACTGCAAAAAAGGGAACGAAATTCACCATCGAAATCCAGCTATAATTTCGGAGTCACTTCATCACGATACCGGTGCCGTTCGCATTTTGACGCGAATTATCATTGATTTTGCTGGTTTCGAAATATCTACGTCGACGGGGCTCCTCAACAGTTCGAGAATTACGAGAATTTTCTTAATACGTACTATCACGAAGAATATTTTGAAATGCCAGCTGAATGGCACTTCTTTGGAACGTCACATGGTAAACGTCAGTGCGACGGAAACAGTGGAAAAGATAAAGGCTTGCCACTCGAGCTCGTTTGCAACTTCTACCTGACCAACAAATTTCAACGAGTCGCAGGCGAGCAAGCATGAGCCGAAGGCGAGTGCTGTACGAGGCTCACCAAAAAGCCTTCACTTATAAGTAACGGTCACAATTTTTTACCACGGAAGCCGATAAATTGTGACGAACTTGCGATTTTGAGGATAGACTGATGAAAAAGTTTTTGCGGGCACGATTCGGAAATGCGAGGCCGATCCCTGATGATGTTGCGTATCTTAATACCCAGCCCAAATATCCGTTATATATAACTTTCAACATTCATATCGTCATATTAAAGTACATGACTGGCAAATTTCACAGTCCCATGTACACTATTGCCTGTAACTTCTGAACTACTATTCGGCCCAACACGAAACTTACAGACAATGTTTGGTATTGAAAAAGACATGCTGTGTAAAAATTTAAGTGAATTCGATTGGGGCACTTTTCAGTTACTTAAGAACTTCCAACATTCTCCATCAAAACTGCGCTTTAACGAAGTTAAAAAAATCAGGAAAATTGTGTCAAGAAATGTCATACAAACGTGCAAAACTTTTGTATAAGAACTTTTTTCATCTGTCGTTAGGAGTTCAAGTTATAATAATTGAAAAAATCGACAAATCATTGATGATTATTCGACGAGCTGTAGTGAGGAAATGCTTGATCCAAAAAATCAAGAAAAATTCAGTGTTAATCCCTACTGAAAATTTCCAGGTGGAAAACCATAGGAAAATCCATCTGGAAGGACCTGTGAAAACCCATGTGAATGTGTATGGTTTTCCACCGGAATTTGGAACTGGGAATCTATGGAATTCCATATAGATCTCCGCTGATGTGGTCATGTACTTGACATGGATTTCCATGTACAACGCTTCGTGGAATTCCATGGACTATCCATACTCATTTCCTCAGGAATCCATATTACGCTCGCATGCCACGCCGAAATATTCCCCAGGTATTCCATGGCGGTCCCTGAACAATCCATGTGAAATACACAGTCATCAAAAATAATGTATCGTCATCATGGACTAAAATAGAGATTATTTTCATACATTTTATGTTTTTCTGTATGACTTTTGAGCCATATGCCATATCGAAAATGGAGTTCTCACAATTTACGTGCTCGCCCTAGTGAATTAAAACCGCTTTTTTGAGTTCATGTAAGAGACGCCTCTTCTCGCCGGGATTCGAACCTGCGCCTTCCTGCGCTCGCTCCGATTGTCAGCCGCACATCTTACCAATTACGCCAAACTGTCGGATGAATATCGATGTATTTCTAGCTATTTATTCCAACTCTCATGCGTGTCTATGTGTTTGTATACGTATAGTGCGCAGTTGACTACAAACGGTTGTAGATGAAGGACCTGCTTACCTAGGTTCCGATTTTGAGCATAATATTTGGTTTCGCCGCGAAATCGTGTAGTGATACCTGAAGGTATCCAAATTTCATTATTCCGTTTGTACAAGAAACAATTGATAGTGAGAAGGTTCGAACATCGGGGGCCTCACCCCCTAGCACCCTGATGCACCGAGTGCAAAAAAAGGCTATGAAGGCCACTTTGCCGAAAAATAGAGCCATAGTCGGCACCACGCCGAAACGCAAAATAGGAGACCTATCAACAGACTCGATATCTCTGGACGAGGAGGATATTACGAAATCAGCATCTGACAGCACCCCTCCCAATCAACACATCTGTCTATAATAGCTCTCATAAGAACTCTTGTTCAAGATTCAAAAAAGAGTCCATCGAAAGAGCTCTTCTGGAAGTCTTTCAGAAGTTGATATTCTGATATCTGTTAAGAGAGTTCTGAAAGAGGTCTAGACTGAGACTTCGAGTGAAAGAGTTCTAAACGAAGTCAGAATCTAAGAGTTCATATTCCATCATATTCCTAGCCATAAGAAGTTGCAATATCGTCAGGACGTTAACTGCTGCAGTTTTGTGATGTGCTTGTGTTTGAACATTCAGAGCAAGTATTGAATTAGCCTAATCGGTACTTTCATCTGATATAAAGGTAGATAATACCAGCCTCATTTTTGAAATTGTTCGAAAACATCGTAATGATGTGAAGTTTAGCGTGCGTGATACAATCGATTGAACATAACCTCACTTTTACGTTACGTTATACATGTTTATTCCGTTGATAGGCACGTTCTAGATAATTTAGACGAATTATTTAACGTGGAATCAGGATCCAAATTTACTCAGCGCCTGAAGAGTCAAAGCATGAGAAATCTATGAAAACGTGGCAAGAACGGCGTATGTCATAGGGTATCAAAGGCAACACACGCCTATTTTGTCTTGGTTAGCTAAGAAAGTCTTCTTTTGTTTCTGCTCCTGAAATACAACTCCAGCTAATATGCATTTAGCTGGAATAAGTAAGATGACAGAATGAGAGGTTTATGAAAATCTGTCATGATTTAATCTATTGTCATTACTATTCTTCAACCAGCTACGGTGAGTGCTATTTTGTCATTCAGCTATTTCCACATGAGACACCAATGTTATGCATAATTTAATCTATTTCACGTAATTATGGATATACACTAGATGATAATATTTCAAGCAAAAACTTAAGATAGGATTTCTCATGCTCATCAACGTTTTACGGATAGACACGTCTGAGGAAATCAAACGAGTTTATTCAAGGCACTATGATAGATCTGAAAAATTCTATTGCAAATATTTCCAAAAGTATTCCCAAAAATATTAAGGACCTCATAATAGTACCTACCCTCTACAAAGCCTCGCGAGAGTCCTCTAAATGATTTCTGAAAATCTTCTTGCAATCGACGTCTAAGAGAACTCTGATTTCTGAGCTCTTAGTATTGTGTTCTTAAAGTACTCTTTCATACGCGTTTCAGAGCATCAGGAAAGAATCCCAAAAGATTGCATAAGAAGTCTTTTTGACTTAGTTTAGAGTACTTATCGACACTCGACAGAGAGCTCTAACTCAATTTTGCGAGCTCCTCAAGATGTCCATCAGAGCACATTTGGTTGATTGGGCTCTTATAGATGCGCAAAAGAAAGAAGGTCTATCTCAAAAGTCGACGTTAGAAAATAAAAAAGCTCAGCCCGAAAAGCGCGTCAGAAACCAAAGGTATTCAGTGTAACCGAACCTCGTCACAAGGAAGAAAAATGTGATTCCAAATGACTCGAAGGAACCAAAATCTCTGGACTCACAGAAGGACGGTCAGCAGGCACCAGACCTGCTAAAAAAACAACTCACTACAGAGACAGAAACGGATGTCGTTACTATCGCGGACGAACCGTCTCCAGAAGTCTACACCATCCTCCAACCGTTAGCCACGCAGTCGGAGAAGAAGGAGGTAAAATAGAGACACCTGAGTTGGAACAAAAGCTACTAAACGCTCCACATGAAATAGGGGAGCTGAAAAAAATCAACGAAAGCTTAGCTGTTGAAATAGCAGCGTGGAGGAAAGCTCAAAACCGAGATAGTGCCGCAATTATAGAGCACCTTTCCAAACAAGGTGCAGCAAGCTCGAAAGTAAACATTCCTGACAACAGTATTACTGTCGGCGCAAAAAGGTTTGGCCCCTCAATTCAAGTGATCATAACTTCTATAAAAAAAATCATAGAGCATAGATTCAAAAACTGTCGTAAAGCGCCGAGTTTTCTGCGTCTAATGATTGTTCAGAAATTTCGATCGAAAAATCGCATGAGCCGCTATAATCTCCGAAGGGTTGAAAAACGTAGTTTTCACGGAGTCCATCAACGTACGTTGACTTCAACTCGTCACCGTTTGTATGAAAAGAGCATTAAAAATCTGAAAAAATTCTGAGAGATTCCCGAATCATTGACGAACGCAATCGCGCTTTGGAATTTTGAAAATGTTCAAAAACCTGGACACCAGGTGCAAAACAGTCCGATGATGTGATTCGGCGAACGGCTTGGTACAGGCGAATCTGAGATGGCTCAAAATTTTCGTTAAAATATGCACTATTTGATTCCGTAATTCGTTTTCGGCTCACAATACTAAGCTTGCTGTAATTGACGTAGATAGTTTTTCTAAATAGCGAGGGGCTCCGCGTGCCTGAGTCGCGATATTCGTCGCTGCATTTCCCCTCTTCCCTCCCGCCTGCCGACGCAATTGTTGCTCGCGGTCCTCGGTATACTATGTATGTATGTGCGTGTACACAGCCGCCAAGAACAATTGCAGAATAGAAAAAGTTTTCGGTGATTTAAACGTATTATATTAAATGAATTTGTATCCCTAGCCTTTAATAACGAAAGGCGTTCTTGGCGCATCTCTGTGTATAGCTACCATACTTACAGGAAATATTTTTTTCAATAAAATTTAATAAAATTTTCTTATTTCAATCGGTAAAAAAATGTTTCATACAATTCCTGAATTATGTTTTTTTTTTTTTTTTTTCAACTCTAATCATTTGTCATATAATATGAGAAAAGTATTCTCTCAGTTCGACAAATGACTTTTCTTAATTTCAATGAATTTGTATGTTTGCGGGCCGCTGGTATCCTAAAAACAGGTCTTTATAGAGATGTCGGTCAGTCAGTCTGTCTGTCGTTCGGCAGACAAACTCGCCCAATGATATCTGAAACGGCTCAATGGAAGAATAAAAAGTTCAGAGAGGTTAACAATGGATTCCAAAAATCACCATGTTCAATTCAATTTGCAATTTGGATAATCGCTTTTATCGGAAAAGCAGTCGACTTTCTACTCTTGATTTTTGCTGTATACTTTTTTTCCATCTGAGATAAGAGTTATAGCTGCCAGTCGAATTGAACAATGGTTGTAGATTCGACTTCTGGTGAGCATAAAAGTACAAAACTCGCAAAATTTCATGACTGAAGATAAACCGATTTTATACGTATGTTTCAAACCGACGATGAAACTTATATTTCTGCTCGCATTTTTCAATCACAATATTCCAAAATTACGTGCGGTCGTCTGTGCTGAGTGGTATGGATATTTTACATCTATCTGCACATTTATTGAATCACAAATTATGCCTGCGAAATCGTAGTGATCCATAGGATACAACTAGCTGTCAAATACCAATGTTGTACGTAAACTGATCATCCACTTCATGATTGCGACTGCGAATCATAGGACGATGAATTCTTTTTTATGGATCATCGATATCACCCCCGAATATTGAAATCGTACATTCGCAATACGAGGAAGTGGAGAGCCATTTATACTCGATTCTTCTGGCCGCATATCCCGGCAAAGAACATGTTTATTAATGAATTACTAAAATCACCCCCGAAGATGAAACTTGTTCTGGATAAAATGAATGATTAATGCTCGAATGCTCGATGATCTTTGGTCGCAAATCCCAGGTAATAACACTAATAATAATACTACCAGGTAATAATTCCCAACTTCCTGTTTTTAAATAAAAAAAAAAGCAAGTTATTGTAACCACCCCGAAAATAAACAGTTGAGTTTTTACCAGATTTCCACGTTTTGAGGTCTAGAGAATCATTTCCGACCATTTTTGGATGGACGTCTGTGTGTGTATGTATGTATGTATATTAGGGTGGTCGTTATTTGGGGTCAAATGAATTTTACCCCGTGCGCCCCTTGAATCGGTTCGAAGTACGTAAAAAGTAACTCTATAATTTTTTCAGATTTTTTAAAAATTGCTTGACCCTTGACCAGGGGGGTTGAAGCTTCCCATTTGAAATACACGGGGTTTTCCCGCGTTTGCAGTCATTATTTTACCGCGGGCCTAAATATGTTTGTAAAATCTTGAAATTTTCAGAAATTACTTGACAAGCATGTTGCTACATGGAAAAAATTTACCACACCCTACTCTCAAAATGCTGTGTAACATGACCATAATCATTAAATCGATGGACTAACACGAAACAGGCGTATTAAGCGGCAGAAATTTTTTTTTTTCGCGGATATGCCCAAAACGTGTTATATTGCATGAAAGATATTTTGCCACTAAAAAAGGAAAAATTTTTTTTCGGGGCTTACACCCCTATATTATTAGTCCAACGAAATAATAATAATTTTTTTTTGTTTTGAATTTTTGTTCATTTTCTTCCCCGCTCTTTGATAAATGTACGCACACTAAAAGAAATTGAATTCTCAAGTATTGTCTCCTTTTTTGCGTTTGAATTATTATTTCAACTTAAAATTTGTAAAATGGACTATTTTTGTTGTTCGTTTCGTGTGAGTATCTGATTGCAATCTGTAAACACTGTTCACATTTATAGAAAGGAAGAAAAAATATGATTGAAAAAAAATTCTAAAAAAAAAAGAATTCCATTATTATGGTCATGTTACATAATATTTTGAGGGTAGGAGTTTGGGAAATTTTTCACATGTAGCAACATGCTTGTCAAGTAATTTCTGGCAATTTCAAGATTTTATAAACATATTTAGGCCTATAGTAAAATAATGACTGCGAACGCGGGAAAACCCCATGCGTTTCAAATGGGAAACTTCAACCGCCGTGGTCAAGGGTCAGGCATTTTTTTTTTTAATCTGAAAAAATTACAGCGTTACTTTTTACATATTTCGAACCGATTTAGGGGGCGGAAGGGGTAAAATTCATTTTGACCCCAAATAACGACCACCCTAATGTGTATATGGGGAATTCCAGCCCAACCTGGACAGCTTTTGACCCTCACCCCTCTCGATTTTTTTCATTTTTTTTTCTGATATTCGGTAGACTGAAAGGAGTGCTTGTGATTTATTTCAAATTTTTATCTCAATCCGTTTTCGATTTACATATTTTTGAAAATTCGCAATTCCCGATGATCGTCAAACGTTTAAACGCCTGTATCTCTGAATCTATCAGTCGGATTACAAAATGTGAGTGTATGAAATTCATCGGAAAGAAGTGTACTTTTCGAAAAAAATATTTCTGGATAATTGTACCTCGTCCTTCATAGTGAAATCTTCGTTTAAACATGAAAAATCGATTTTTCTCAAAGTATGACATAATTCAAAATTTTCAAAAAATTCTCAAAAATACTTCGAGAAAAGACAAAATTTTTGAGCTATGGCTGATCGTGGGCCTCGGCTGCTTTCTATTTTTAACAGAATTTTAATCGATTATTTCGAATTTTTTCTCAAATTTTTGATAGAATTTTAATCGATTCAATTTAAAATTTATTTTTAAAGATAAAGAAAATTGAGAAAAAATTGAGAAATCAATTTTCAACAGGATTTTGATTAATCTAATTAAATTTGTTTTTCAATTTTCAATAGAATTTTAATTAATTCAATTAAAATTTCGATTAAAATTCTGTTAAAAATAGAAAGCAGCCGAGGCCCACGATCAGCCATAGCTCAAAAATTTTGTCTTTTCTCGAAGTATTTTTGAGAATTTTTTGAAAATTTTGAATTATGTCATACTTTGAGAAAAATCGATTTTTCATGTTTAAACGAAGATTTCACTATGAAGGACGAGGCACAATTATCCAGAAATATTTTTTTCGAAAAGTACACTTCTTTCCGATGAATTTCATACACTCACATTTTGTAATCCGACTGATAGATTCAGAGATACAGGCGTTTAAACGTTTGACGATCATCGGGAATTGCGAATTTTCAAAAATATGTAAATCGAAAACGGATTGAGATAAAAATTTGAAATAAATCACAAGCACTCCTTTCAGTCTACCGAATATCAGAAAAAAAAATGAAAAAAATCGAGAGGGGTGAGGGTCAAAAGCTGTCCAGGTTGGGCTGGAATTCCCCATATATATGTACGTATGTGATCACTTTTGTGTCCGACGATATCTCGAGAACGAATCAACGGATTCTGATGACTTTGGTCTCAACTGACGCGCATTTCTGTAACTTAGAACTGATCAGATTTTGGATTTTATCGGACAAGTGGTGTTTGAGTTATTCAAAATCAAAATTAGAAAAAAAATTTTCAATTGCCGATATCTCGAGCACCGATCAACGGATTTTGATGATCTTGGTCTTCATCGATAGCATTTGCTCCAACTTGGAAATGACTTAATTTTGAAATACATCGATACAGTATTTTTATTTTTTTTTTATTTTTTTTTTCTATATTTCAATCAACATTTTCATCATTTCATCTTGAAATGAGTTGGAAAACGGGAAGATTGACGGCTGGCTTGTGGTCAGCCCAGACCCGTTAGTTTTTGTTTTACCTGATCAAAACAGTATAGTGCTAAGCAAGTTTCATAAGTACAGAATATTTCTCACCGATTTCGGAAATTCCCGCATCCACGCCCGTGCAATGATTTCGGAAACGGATGGATGAAAAAATATGACAGGCATGCAAAACTGAAATTTCTAGTTGAATTTGAACGTATGCTTCCGATGAAAAGAAAACAACCAATTAATTATCAGTTCAGTAATTCCATATGATTTTATCAAGTCGGTTTACTGTGAAAAAATCACTTCTGAGATTCATCCTAATATATCATGTATTGTGCGTGGTATTACAATGGATTAATTCGTCGACATAATATAGAGGCCGCCGTAAGTTTACAGTTAAGCTGATCCAATTGAATTGACGGATAAAGCAAAAAGAAATAATTAGAGTCTGATATAGAGTCTGAATCTGATATTGCTCTTTAGGCTGCGTAAATTGCAACATTATCCGTAGGTAAACAGATCGTTCGCTTAAAAAAATTGAAAACGTACATTTGCCTGCACTTTTTCCATCGCCGCGCCTTCCCCCATCCCACCCAGAGTGGCAATTGTTTCAATAATTCTCCTCAGTATTCATTGTTTGCCTAGCATCTGAACTGACAACACGATACGAATCAAACAATTACGACTGCGATTTTGACGATTTATCGAAAAATCACTCCTTGCTCACGAGCTGTATTGCTCTCCTATTCAGGAGTACTCACGTACGTTCCTTTACCTCTTCCTATTATCCTACAAACTTTTTCATCTTTATTGTTCGTTTTCATAAATCATAAGTTTCGCATTGATTCTTTACCACTTCCTATTATCCTACAAACTTTTTCATTTTTATTGTTCGTTTTTATAAATCATAAGCTTCGCATTGATTCTTTACCACTTTCTATTTATTATATTATATTTTATTCTATTATTTTATTCTTCACCACTTTCTATTTATTAGATTATATTTTTCTTCTGACGTAGCGTTCTATCTCTAAGCTGTAGTTGTTTGAATACATAATTGTTACGTATATTCATTATCATCGTAGATTGCCTCTACTTTAAAAAGCGCTTGAATAGTTTTTTCATAGTTGTTTGTTTTCATTTTCATAGTTGTTGGCTCTATTCAATATACAATTATACACATATCTTATATAAACCCTGAAATAAGGTTTTTCATATTATTTCTTAATTGTCGTGTATTTAAAGTTGGGAACATATTTTTTACTTCAAATAATTTTTCAGCTTTGTTCAACATTTTCATAACTATCTGTTTAATTGTTTCATTTCGGGTCGATTATTTTTCGCTAACGTAATTCCCACACAAGAATTATATTAATTGTTTTGTACTCATCTCAAACTCTTCAGTATTCAGGTCATTTCCGCCACTGCGCTATTTATTATTTATTCAAATTTGTTGATTGGTTTTCATTCAGCCAATAAGAATATTAGTTATTTTTATTGTAGTTTCGATTGCTCCTCGCTTATTCACTCTATTAATTATTCATCCATTGTCATTTTTGTTTGATTTCCTTCGATTCATCGATTATTGTTTCATACGGATCCTCATCGCTGCTTACTTTGATTCAAAACTTTAATATAGTACTAATTATTATCGTAGTTTTGTCAAATCCATATTTAATTAACAAATTGTCATAGTTGCTCAGCCAATATTTTTCCTTATATTTGATTAGCGTATTCAGTATTCAATTATTAACGTTGCAATATTTTTCCACAGTTGATTTTACTAATTCGAAAGATATTTTCCGTAAGAATTGTTCATAATAGCTCACTAATTTTTTTTGTATCATATTTGAAAAATGGCACCCTCAGTCATCAATATCAGCGGAGAGAATTTCGAAATTAAAGATGCAGGAGGCGGCGGGGATTGTTTATTCAAATCCCTTGCTCTAGCTTTGAATAAAAGAAGTCATCATATCGTACGCCAAGAAGTGGTAGAACATGTGATTCAACAATGGTCGGAATACGAATTTTGGATCAAATACGCATTGGACATCAATACAAAATCTAAATACCGGTCGATAATGGGAAAATCCGGAGAGTACGGCTCATTGGTCGAGTGCCGTGCAGCATCAGAATGCTACAAGATGAATATTATCGTCATTAGGATGTTACCCGGGGGAGATTATTTCAAAGATGAGAATTTGATACAGAACAAGAATCAGATGTCAGTTTATCTTCTATTTACTGGGCAACAAAGTGAATCTCACAGAGATGGGCACTTCCAATTATTGGAAAAAATTACGAGTGATCTTAAAGACCAAAGTACAACTGATACTACATCCCAGCTCAATGGAACCACGGAAATGGAAGTATGGCAAAGTTCTGCGACCATCGATGATGGTATTCCTGATTATATTCAATCGAACCAAGTCGCAGCGAATGAATGCGATAAGATGTCCATAGAAGATAGTACCTCAGATGATGACTACGACGAAAGCATTGGAAATGTAACAGCCGACGACAATTTGATTTGCGATCAACATGAGATTGAAGGACCCGATCGAGAAAGGCGACTAAAAATCACATCTCGCACACCTGCTATGAGTGTGCGTATGAAGAAACTCGTATACAAAGTTCGTTCCTATTTTGAGATGGAAAAGATGACCGGACATATCCTCAATGTTAAAAAAGTAGTAGAGCGGACCGCATCTTGCCTCGGAATTTCTCAACGTACGGTTAAACGAATATCCAAAGAAGGAAAGAGCGGTGAGTGGAAAGAGCCGTATGAGGCCGCATCCGGAAGACCATCAGTAGAATTTGATGAATTTTTACTGGGTATTATCCGTCGGAAGATTATGGATTTTTACATGAGAAGAGAGTATCCGACGATTCAGAATTTGATGAAGCAGTTAAAAGAAGATGTTGAAGATTTGCCGGATTTCTGTGAAAATACGTTAAGAAACCAACTCAAAAAAATGAAATTTTCATACAGACGACTCAATAAGAAGCCGGTTCTGATGGAGAGTCATGTGATCGCTGGGAAAAGGTCGGAATTCTTGAGATTGATGCAGCATTATCGGAATAATGGTTGGAAAATTTACTATACCGATGAGACATGGAGCGGTGCTAACCAGTCTCGTACGCATGGTTGGGTTGAGTGCGTACAGGCTAACAATTGCCACGACAATTTCGATGAGTATCGTAACGGAGTTCAGCAAGTCATGGGATTTCGCGGCGGTTTTGTAACACCATCTGGTTCTGGAAAAAGAGTCATCATTTTGCATATAGGAAGCAAGGACGGATTCGTAGATGGCTGCATGAAGTGCTTTGTTGGAAAGAAGGGAAGTATGGACTATCACGACGAAATGAATGCTGAGCATTATGAAGAATGGTTCCGCCACGTATTAACAGTAATACCAGAGAAATCAGTTATCGTGATAGATCAAGCTCTATACCACACAATGCTTGATCCAGACTATCGTAATCCCACAACAGCTTGGAAAAAAGAAAAGATCATTGAATGGATGATGAACAGAAATGTTCCATTACCAGAATATGCCACGTCGTTCGATGCGCTGACGAAAGTAAATTTGCTGCTGCAGTCGAGACCCTACCACTTTCCGAAAAAGTATCTACTTGAAAAAATAACGGACGATTTGAGAGGTGACAGCGTGAAATTGTTGTGGCTACCCGTTGCTCATTGCGAGTTCAACGCTATAGAACTCATATGGGCATACGTGAAGAACAAAGTTGCTGTAAAAAATACCACTTTCAAAGTAAATGACGTTCATCGATTGTGTGTGGATGTCATGAACAATATTCCTCCTGATTTATGGCCGAACTGTGTCAGGCATGCTGAAAAAATTCAAGATACGTACTTAAATAGCGAGTCGGCGATGGCAATGGCTCTCGAGCCAATAGTAATAGACCCGAACGAGGATACGGAATCAGAAACCGACATCGACTTCGAAATTAACGATGCGACTGCGAGTGAATGAATCATGTTGAAAATAGGGAGACCTACAAATCATGATACTGTCAAATCGTACCAGTTCTTTATTCATTTGCCTATCTATTTATTCATCAATTCATTTATTATTCAATTCATTCATCAATTCGTTAATTAATTATCCATCCTTATCCATCCATATCCATTTATTATAGATTGAATATTTAATCTATTCATTTATTTATTTATTCATTTATGTATTTATACATTTATTTATTTATTTATTTATTCATTTATTCATTTATTCATCTATTTATTTATTTATTTATTCATTTATTTATCTATTTATCTATTTATTTATTTATTTATTTATTTATTTATTTATTTATTTATCTATTTATTTATCTATTTATTTATTTATTCATTTATTTATCTATTTATCTATTTATTTATTTATTTATTTATTTATTTATTTATTTATTTATTTATTCATTTATTTATCCATTTATTTATTTATTCATTTATTTATCTATTTATCTATTTATTTATTTATTTATTTATTTATTTATTCATTTATCTATTTATTTATTTATTTATTTATTTATTTATTTATTTATTCATTTATTTATTCATTTATTTATTTATTTATTTATTTATTTATTCATTTATTTATCTATTTATCTATTTATTCATTTATTTATTTATTTATTTATCTATTTATTTATTTATTTATTTAGTAATTTATTAATTAATCATTTTATTTATTCATTCATTCACTCATTTGATTATTGATTATGCATTAACGTCACACATAATCTGACAAGCAATCATGGTTACTTGACGTACCGAAATTTTCGACTTTTTTATCTCCGTAGATGATTTTATTAATACCACATTTTGTAGGATCTGCGACTGAAATTTATCGAGCATTGATGATCCAATCTTCAAAAATCCACAGTCTTTATCTTCGGGGGTGATTTTATTAATTCAAATAATCAAGCATTTATGATTCGTTCTTCTTATTATCGGATTTACAGGTTTTATATGCGGGCGTAATTTTATCAATTTAATCATATTTCATTTTGTAGGATCTTCAGGAAAATTATCCAGTACTGATCATCATTCTTCAAAAATTCACAGCCTCATTATCTTCGGGGGTGATTTTATCAACTGAATATAAACCTTGTTTTCTAGCATGTTGGGACAAAAGATCGTCGAGTATTTACAATTCAATCTTCTCAAATTCACGGTCTTCAGCTTCGGGGGTGATTTTATCAATTTAATCAAGAGGTAATTCTCTAAAGTCTACAACCATAAATAATCAAGCATTGATTATTTATTTGTCTCAGATTTACAGGTTTTATATGCGGGGGTAATCACCCCCGCATATAATGATCAATTCGATCATATAATGATCGTTATCAATGAATATAAACGTTCTTTTTTAGGATGTTGGGACAAAAGATCGTCGAGTATTCACAATTCAATCTTCTAAAATTCACGGTCTTTAGCTTCGGGGGTGATTTTATTAATTTAATCAAAACGTGATCCTCCAAGGTCTACAACCACAAATAATCAAGCATTCATGATTTATTCTTCTTATTGTTAGATTTACAGGTTTCATGTGCGGGCTAAATTTATCAATTTAATCATACTTCATTTTGTAGGATCTGCGACAAAAAATTATCCAGTACTGATTATCATTCTTCCAAAATTCACAGCTTATTATCTTCGGGGGTGATTTTATCATTCGAAAATAAACGTTGCTTTTTAGGATGCTGCGACCGAAGATCATCAAGTATTCACAATTCATTCTTCATGAATTCACAGGCTTTATCTTCGGGGGTGAATTTATTATATCAATTTAAACGTAATTCTCTACGGTGTAGGTACCACGACCACGAAATAATCAAGCATTTATGATCCATTCTTTTCAGATTTACAGGTCTGATTTCTAGCAGTGATTTCATCAATTTATTCGCAACATTATTACCTGGGATTTGCGACCAAAGATCATCGAGCATTCGAGCATTAATCATTCATTTTATCCAGAACAAGTTTCATCTTCGGGGGTGATTTTAGTAATTCATTAATAAACATGTTCTTTGCCGGGATATGCGGCCAGAAGAATCGAGTATAAATGGCTCTCCACTTCCTCGTATTGCGAATGTACGATTTCAATATTCGGGGGTGATATCGATGATCCATAAAAAAGAATTCATCGTCCTATGATTCGCAGTCGCAATCATGAAGTGGATGATCAGTTTACGTACAACATTGGTATTTGACAGCTAGTTGTATCCTATGGATCACTACGATTTCGCAGGCATAATTTGTGATTCAATAAATGTGCAGATAGATGTAAAATATCCATACCACTCAGCACAGACGACCGCACGTAATTTTGGAATATTGTGATTGAAAAATGCGAGCAGAAATATAAGTTTCATCGTCGGTTTGAAACATACGTATAAAATCGGTTTATCTTCAGTCATGAAATTTTGCGAGTTTTGTACTTTTATGCTCACCAGAAGTCGAATCTACAACCATTGTTCAATTCGACTGGCAGCTATAACTCTTATCTCAGATGGAAAAAAAGTATACAGCAAAAATCAAGAGTAGAAAGTCGACTGCTTTTCCGATAAAAGCGATTATCCAAATTGCAAATTGAATTGAACATGGTGATTTTTGGAATCCATTGTTAACCTCTCTGAACTTTTTATTCTTCCATTGAGCCGTTTCAGATATCATTGGGCGAGTTTGTCTGCCGAACGACAGACAGACTGACTGACCGACATCTCTATAAAGACCTGTTTTTAGGATACTAGCGGCCCGCAAACATACAAATTCATTGAAATTAAGAAAAGTCATTTGTCGAACTGAGAGAATACTTTTCTCATATTATATGACAAATGATTAGAGTTGAAAAAAAAAAAAAAAAAACATAATTCAGGAATTGTATGAAACATTTTTTTACCGATTGAAATAAGAAAATTTTATTAAATTTTATTGAAAAAAATATTTCCTGTAAGTATGGTAGCTATACACAGAGATGCGCCAAGAACGCCTTTCGTTATTAAAGGCTAGGGATACAAATTCATTTAATATAATACGTTTAAATCACCGAAAACTTTTTCTATTCTGCAATTGTTCTTGGCGGCTGTGTACACGCACATACATACATAGTATACCGAGGACCGCGAGCAACAATTGCGTCGGCAGGCGGGAGGGAAGAGGGGAAATGCAGCGACGAATATCGCGACTCAGGCACGCGGAGCCCCTCGCTATTTAGAAAAACTATCTACGTCAATTACAGCAAGCTTAGTATTGTGAGCCGAAAACGAATTACGGAATCAAATAGTGCATATTTTAACGAAAATTTTGAGCCATCTCAGATTCGCCTGTACCAAGCCGTTCGCCGAATCACATCATCGGACTGTTTTGCACCTGGTGTCCAGGTTTTTGAACATTTTCAAAATTCCAAAGCGCGATTGCGTTCGTCAATGATTCGGGAATCTCTCAGAATTTTTTCAGATTTTTAATGCTCTTTTCATACAAACGGTGACGAGTTGAAGTCAACGTACGTTGATGGACTCCGTGAAAACTACGTTTTTCAACCCTTCGGAGATTATAGCGGCTCATGCGATTTTTCGATCGAAATTTCTGAACAATCATTAGACGCAGAAAACTCGGCGCTTTACGACAGTTTTTGAATCTATGCTCTATGATTTTTTTTATAGAAGTTATGATCACTTGAATTGAGGGGCCAAACCTTTTTGCGCCGACAGTAGTGTCGTTAATAGCAGACCAACACTGGCAGCATCAAATAGAGACGAGATCAGGAGTGATATCAACACGGATAAGAACGAGAAACAATACGGAGCAGGCTTACAAGCTAACATCTGGCCCACGTCAAGCAGAAACAGTGATTCCGCATCGGTCGCCAAGACTCTACATGACGATCGCCACCCAGGTGAGATAGGAACACAGACCCAGCGACCAGTGGAACAACAACCTCAGCTAGGTAATGACGACAACAATCAGGCGCAAAGAAAAACAAAAACTCCAAAACCACCGCCAATCGTAGTGATAAACCAGTCAGCCGTAGTGGTAGCAAACTTTATGACGTGTACGATGAGTATGAAAAACTTCCAAATCAAAAGAATTAGGCATAACAAACATATTATTCTTGTAGACACGTTAGCTGAGTACAAAAAAACTTGCGAAATGATGAGAGAACGAAAATTAGACTTTTTTACATTCACCCCAAACGAGGAGAAAACAAAAACGATGATTCTCAAGGGCATAGATGGGGGCTTCTCCGCGGAAGATATCCTAGAAGATCTAAAGTCAAAGGCCGTTGATGATCTAGAATTTCTAGGGGTCTCACCTTTCGCAACTATCAATTCTAAAAAGCTCAACCGAATCCTTCCCATGTTCCTAGTTAAGCTATCGGCAAACAGTAATGTTACAAGGCTATCGAACGTTAAAAAAATCCTTTATCAAACGGTGACTTGGGAGGCCTTGAAGAAAACAGACAAGATCCAGTGCAAGAGATGCCAGAGAATAGGTCACGTTGCGAAAAATTGTAATCTGGATGATAGGTGCGTCAAATGCGATTCCCCCCACGAGCCGGGCGAATGTAAAATCAAAAAATCCGACGACCAAGTAGATAAGTCGGCAATCTACTGCGTACATTGCAAAAACTTCGGCCACCCGGCCTCGTACCGCGGTTGCCCGAAATTAGTTGAGTATAACAAAATAATCGAAAGAAAGATGGAGGAGGACAGTGAGAAGAGAAATGCGAAAATTGATAAAATTGCTGGCAAGGTCAATCCCATAATCTCTTATAGCTCAGTAGCGGCAAGTACGTACAATGCAGAGAAGCTAGTAGATAACCCGATCAAGAATCATAACAATGTAGAGATAGGACAACATATCATAAGTCGAGATCAAAACCAGCCCACCATGGATACAGAGACTAACACCACTAACTTTAATCAGCTAATCATACAACTACAAAAAATTCAAGATGCAGTAGCCAAAAACACAGAGAGTATACAAAGACTATTCAACCTATACGTTCCGGGCTTAGACCCAACACCGTTTGATGAGTGAAAAAACCTTAAATCTCAATGCGATCAGTCTTATTTCAATCAATGTAAATTCCATCATTGCTCTTCAACGAAGAATGAACTTGGAAGATTTGATAGAAAACCATGACCCCGATTTTGTTTTGTTGTGCGAAACGAAACTGAGTAGCAGGTATAAGATTGCTGTTGATAACTACGCGATGGTAAGGACGGATAGACCGAACTCAATACAAGGGGGAGGCACAGCCATATTAGTTAGGAACAAAATTAAGTTTCAAGTTATAAGCCCGGCAAGCCTGGTCAAAGCGAAAGCGCTCGAAGTCTCTATTATTAAGCTCAAAATAAACCACACGTACAATCTTTTCATCATAGCCGCATACGCAGCAAGCGACCATCAGCTGGAACTCATCCCAGAACTCACGCTCCTTTTCAGAGAATTGAAGCTCCACGACCCCCGTAATTTGTACATCCTAGCAGGTGATTTAAATGCGAAGCACGCGGCTTGGCTAAATACAATAAATAATCCCCGAGGAGTAGCGCTGAATAAATGGACACTCGAAAACGAGATCAATCTGAGAACGAAGCTATATTGCTCTATCTTATCTTCGTATCCCAGAGGGAATTCGTTTTTAGATGTATGTATAGCGGACCAAAGACTCAAGTTCCACAACATCACGGACAACTTTAAAACAGAAGCCTTACCTTACGATAGTGACCATAGGGCGCTAAAAATGACGGTTTCTTTCATAGCTGACCTCCCATTTATTTTCGAAGAAAAATCTCAAAGCATTAGGTACAATTTCGCGAAAACGAATTGGAAAGCCTTTGACAAACATTTGATGGACGCTAAAGAACTCAACATACCATTTGACAGAAATCTTGCGAATCATGAAATTGACAACTTTTTGAAAGAGCTTGAAGATATCACAGTTGACGCTATAGCTAAAAAAGTACCGAAAATCAAAGTTCGAAACACAATGAATTCATACACAACACCAGAAATCAAAGACCTGTTTAAGCATAAGACCTTTATAATAACACAAATTAACAAACTACACAAAAATAATCCATGAGGTAATTTAGTGAGCTTAAATATCCTGAAAGATTTGCTCAAAAACACAAGAAAGAAAATTTACGAAAAAGTTAGGAAGGCTTCCAACGATCAATGGAAGAGAAAAATTCACAATATCACCTTAGATAAGCCAAACAAGATGTTCCCTCAAATAAACAGATTATACAGACCACGAACCTCAACTCCAATCCCAGTATTAGAAATTCCACAAGAAAAAAATCATCTACTAACCAAAGCCGGAATACCTCTAGAGACAGCTGTGAGTGACGACAACAATAACTATATCATTACTAATCAAGCGGACAAATTGAACGTGATCGGCGCACACTTTGCAGCAACTAACACGCAAAATACTAATCTAGGCAAAGAGCATTTGACCCGAATGGTCGACAACAAGGTAAACGAGCTAAAAAACGAAATGCAAAGAGACAGAGTTGAGGGTAAAACAGTAACTAGCTTCTCTGAGCTAAACACGGCGTTAGATCCAAATCGCGAAGAGACACCGAATTACTTCACTTCCGAGTCCGAATTAGCGTTAATATTCAAACAGCTCAATAATAAAAAATCCGCAGGTTATGACAATATTCCTAACATCGTCTTGAAACATCTCCCACGAAAGTTTATCAAATACTACTGTATCCTGTTCAACAATGCACTGAATAATACTTATTTCCCGTATACCTGGAAAACAGCTAAAGTTATTGCACTCTTGAAAAAAGATAAGGATAGCAAGAACCCCACAAGTTACAGACCCATAAGCCTGCTGCCAAATATCAGCAAGATATTTGAGGTATTGATAAACAAAGCTCTGACATGGTTCTGTGATGAGAATAACGTCATCCCTGAATCCCAATTCGGGTTTCGCCATAAACATTCAACGCTACACGCGGTAAATAAATTTACATCAGATATCTGCTGGTCTTTGAACAACCAGGAATGCGTAGCTGCGTGCTTCATAGACTTGGAGAAAGCGTTCGATACTGTGTGGCTTGAGGGTTTATTTTTCAAACTATTGAAAAAACAGTTCCCTAAACAACTAATCAAGATGTTATGGGTCATGTTACACGATAAGCGTTTCCTTGTCTCCGACGGCGTATCCTCGTCAACAAAATCTTTCCCTATACTAGACGGACTACAGCAAGGAACGGTTAACTCACCTGTGCTGTTCAATATATACAACAGCGATATCCTAGGTTTGTTCGATCTGAACAAGTCAGTCTCCAAAAAGGCTATCGCGTTTGCCGACGATCTATTGATATACGTCACGGGTAAAAAACCCTCCCAACTGCAACTCGAACTGCAAGAGTTATTTAGAAAAATCATAGACTACTACGATTCATGGAAGTTGAAAATAAATACTTCAAAATGCGAGACAGTCTTGTTCAGACCGAATTTAGCATATCTGACGAAAGATGCAAAAAGAAATTGGAAAAACTTCCAGATCTCAGCCAAGGATAACAACGGCCGTTTAGTCCCACATAAAAGCTCGGTCAAATATCTCGGGATAATAATCGACTTCCAGCTGAAGTACAACAGTCACGTCGAAATGCAACTAGCTAAAGCGCGTAAGGCTTTCAATATCGCAAATAGGTTGTTTTACTGTCGACATCTGAATATTAGGATTAAAGTACTTTGCTACCTATTGTTAATCAGACCCATCATTACGTATGGCTGTCCAATCTGGTTCAATATAAGTGCGGGCATGATGGAGAAAATTCGAATTTTCGAACGGAAGTGCTTGCGGGCATGTCTGGGTAGATGGAGGTCGGCCTCATCACTATATGTTCGGTACATTAGTAATGTAAGTATATATAACGAGGCTAATATACATCGAATTGACTGCTTTATGTTGAAACTGACAAGCGACCATTTCTCAAACGCAGCAGAGATCCGAAACAACAACTTAATATCAGGGCCAACAGTGCCAAACAAGCTATACTTTGAGAAATCTCGCTTATCAGGATTCGTTCCCCCTGAGGCTTTCATCTACCTCGACGGTAGTGGGTACATCCAAGACAAGAACAATATCCCAACCATTTACCATGTATTGAGAGGAAACCGCGACAAGAAAATAGCATACAATCAAAATATCAATTGCAGATAGAGACGATTGAACGATATAAGATTTGATACATCCCTACCACGGAAAGACATAGTAGACACACACAGACGTAACGAGAAAAAATACTGGTGGCTCGAATAAAAATTTAGGAAATAACTACTGGATCAGACACTATAGACAATAATGTAAAAGAAATGATTGTCAATAATTAACATAAGTTCTACTATCTCCTGAACGGAGCATAGCGTGGTGTCTAGTCGTTAGTTTTTAAGATAGGTTAAGGAATAGGTTAAGTACAAATTAATGATAATGATTGATCAGTTTTAAGGCCGTTTCTGATCAAACGTCCATATATGATAAACCTGGATACCTCCGACAGAAGGTCAGTAGATCACTCGCCAGGGCTGAGTCGAAGATTGATATCGTAGTTAGTCGTGTGGAGCTCGCTGTGTGAGCCATAACGTTCTCATCAAAATATTAAAGAATTGTAACATGTTTATGAAGTTTTCCCATGTTCGAAAGATGTATAATTGTTCCTATCTGTGAATATGTGGCCTTCAAAATAAACTTCATTAAGAAGAAGAAGACGTATAGTGCGTATATTCATTCGTTCATCCATTTAACGCCGATAATTCGATGCTGTATAACTTCGACACATGTGTAATCAAGCTGCCGAAGTGCGCGTACATGGACCGAAATGTGTTGAGTGCTCTTATATGATACAACTCATCTGACGCATGTTCTTTCAATACATCAGGAAACGAATTGAAAAAACACATTTTATAACACACTCAGATTTGCTGTGTTGATTCGTATTTTGTTCTTCTTTGATCTCGACGCAAAATCTAGTGAATTTTGAGAGCAGGTTTTCGTGGACCTCGACTGAATTTCACCTCGATATTTCCATAGAATTCTACATTCTCCTATGGACTTTCCACAAAAATCTGTGTAATCACACATGGATTCGGATCTTATTTTTCCCCGACCTTGATGCAAAGTCGAGGGGATTTTGCGTGGAAACGAACATGAAGCGCTACGCTGAATTTCACCGTGATATTTCCATGAGATTCTACATTCTCTTATGGACTTCCTACAAAAATCTGTGAGATCGTACATGGATTCGTATGTTGTGCTCCTCTGATCTTGACGCAAAATTGAGTGGACTCTGCGTGGAAAAGACCACAGATCGCTACTGGATTTCACCGTGATATTTCCATAGAATTCCACATTCTCCTATGGACTCCCCACAACAATCTATGAGACTCGACATGGATTCGTATGTTTTTTTTCTTTGATCTCGTCGCAGAATCGAGTGAATTTTGCATGGAAATGACCACGGATCGGTACTGGATTTCACCGAGGCATTTCCATGGAATTCCATATACGAGCGGGTCCATGTCATCTCACTCAAAAAAAAACACTCAAATCGCGGATTTTTGCGCCCTTCGAGGAATCTTTAGTACTATGGAAAAAAAAAATAGAAGTTCACGGATTTTGAAAAATTTTCAAAAATGGCGGAGTTACGGGTGTTTGAATTTTTTTGCACTGCTTAGTTTGAAAATTCATATCTCCGAAACCATCAATCGTAGCGCAATGGTCCTGGACTCATTTCACTGACAAAAGAAAGGGCTACCGTTAAAAAAATACATTGGAAACAAAAATTAATTTTTTCAAGTTTTTTTCGCCACTTTTTTCCAAAATTTGGCCGCCATTCCCAAAGGGTACGGTGAATTTCATGGAGACAATTTTTTTTAGATAGCTGCTTCTTTCCCCTTTAATTTCGTAAAAAAAAATTTATGGAGACCTCACCAGGTCCGGAGAAACAAATTAAAACGTCCGGCCGTGCGTCGCCGCGCGCGCCGTTCCACGGTAGCCGCGCTACTCCGGTAGGCTCGCTGTTTCACGTGCTGTTGAATTTCATTCAATGTTTCGCTATCCACCAGGGTTATCCTTTCTAGGAAACTAGTTATTCAACTACTTTAGACTCCCAGAATATTTTCACTGGTTATTTCCGCTCGGAATTATACCTGTTCCGAAAATTTCTCCGCGGTTATGGTTCCTTGAACACACCTGTGCTGCAATGCAATGAAAAGGGCCGATGTTTTGAGTGAAATTGCGCTCGATGGCGCTTAGTTGGACACGCCTGTTGAATATTAATTCTTAACTTTCACATGTTCAAAATTTTCTGATGCGGAAAATAATTTCGTTTTGATGAATTTATCAGAAATTGGAATGACTGCATGTAATTTCAGAGTACCGCGAACCGTCAAAGCTTCATCAAATCGATTTTGTAAAATAGCCTCTTCTGCTGTATGTTCTGCAGACGTGCAGTAGGCAAAAGATATGCTTTTGAAATAAGAGCATGCCCAATTATACAAATCCAGCGGTGTTTGAATGGGATCTGAATTACCAATCAATTGTAAACTCGCCCGTGAAGCTAATCTTTTAACAGTTCCACCTACCCCATCACATGGCCCTTTGCCATGTGATGTCGCAAAAAAATGCCACTCAGCTTGACATCCAAAGTCTTCGGAGTGATGTGTTATATTGATAAAATTCTTTTTATTTTTATACTGGGAAGCTGCTCCATCTGAGAAATAAATTATTTTGTTTATGGGAATCGAACCTTGAAACTTCTCTTTCATGAAGTCAATCAATTTTTTTTGGAATTGCTTAGCTTCACGGGCGAGTTTACAATTGATTGGTAATTCAGACCCCATTCAAACACCGCTGGATTTGTATAATTGGGCATGCTCTTATTTCAAAAGCATATCTTTTGCCTACTGCACGTCTGCAGAACATACAGCAGAAGAGGCTATTTTACAAAATCGATTTGATGAAGCTTTGACGGTTCGCGGTACTCTGAAATTACATGCAGTCATTCCAATTTCTGATAAATTCATCAAAACGAAATTATTTTCCGCATCAGAAAATTTTGAACATGTGAAAGTTAAGAATTAATATTCAACAGGCGTGTCCAACTAAGCGCCATCGAGCGCAATTTCACTCAAAACATCGGCCCTTTTCATTGCATTGCAGCACAGGTGTGTTCAAGGAACCATAACCGCGGAGAAATTTTCGGAACAGGTATAATTCCGAGCGGAAATAACCAGTGAAAATATTCTGGGAGTCTAAAGTAGTTGAATAACTAGTTTCCTAGAAAGGATAACCCTGGTGGATAGCGAAACATTGAATGAAATTCAACAGCACGTGAAACAGCGAGCCTACCGGAGTAGCGCGGCTACCGTGGAACGGCGCGCGCGGCGACGCACGGCCGGACGTTTTAATTTGTTTCTCCGGACCTGGTGAGGTCTCCATAAATTTTTTTTTACGAAATTAAAGGGGAAAGAAGCAGCTATCTAAAAAAAATTGTCTCCATGAAATTCACCGTACCCTTTGGGAATGGCGGCCAAATTTTGGAAAAAAGTGGCGAAAAAAACTTGAAAAAATTAATTTTTGTTTCCAATGTATTTTTTTAACGGTAGCCCTTTCTTTTGTCAGTGAAATGAGTCCAGGACCATTGCGCTACGATTGATGGTTTCGGAGATATGAATTTTCAAACTAAGCAGTGCAAAAAAATTCAAACACCCGTAACTCCGCCATTTTTGAAAATTTTTCAAAATCCGTGAACTTCTATTTTTTTTTTCCATAGTACTAAAGATTCCTCGAAGGGCGCAAAAATCCGCGATTTGAGTGTTTTTTTTTGAGTGAGATGACATGGACCCGCTCATACTCCGATGGACTTCCAACAAAAATCGGTATGACCACACATGGATTCGTATGTTTTTTCTTTCTGACCTCGACGCAAAATTGAGTGGATTCTGCTTGGAAACGACTGCGGATCGCTACTGGATTTTACCGTAGCATTTCCATGGAATTTTACATCTTCCTATGGATTCCCCACAACAATCTTTGTAGCTTCACATGGATTCGTATGTTTTTTATTTCGGATCTCATTGCAAAATTCAGTGGTTTTTTTTTGGGAACGTCCATGGATCGCTACCGAATTTCCCCGTGACATTTTCATAGAATTCTGTATTTTCCTATGGACTCCACACAACAATCTATGTGACCACACTTGGATTCGTATGTTTCTTTTCTCTGATCTCGTCGCAAGATCCAGTGGATTTATCGTGGAGACTCTCATGGATTGATACTGGATTTCACAGTGAGATTTCCATGGAATTCCATATTCTCTTATGGACTTTCTATAACAATCTGTGTGATCACACATGGATTCACATGCTTTTCCTCAGAAATTTTATGGGACGACTGGTGGATTTCACACGCTGATTGTCATGGATTATGGATGGACATTCCCATGGTACTCTCACCCGAATTTATAATTAGTCCGTAGCCCTTTCTATGTGAAACCACATTACATCCATGTAGATACCTATGGGCTCATCTAAACCACTTCAGTCCACCGTTTTCAGTGGTGAATCCATAGAAAAACCACGTGCACCTCGCTAGATTTCATACGGGAAAACCGTGGAATCACCCATATGGATTTCCCATGGTTCTGGATTCCTATGGATTTATATGTGATTTCATGGGATTCCACCTTAATCCATATAGTTCCATATGGATTCCCACCTGGAAATTTTCAGTAGGGATGCTTCCAATACGAACTACAACTGGGTAAAAGGGCGAAAATATCAGAAGTGGTCAGGGCGGGAATCTCATTTTTCCGTTCGATTTGACGTAGAATCCCCCATATATAAATGATCTTATTAATATAGGTTCAAGACCACCCTACGTTGTAGAATCGCTCCTTCTTCAAGGGGCACGGTAGAGCCCCGCGCCAAGTACATGGAAAAAAAAATTTTTTTTTTGGCACGGGCGAGCTCGCTCGACCGAAACCTATATGTATACCCGGACGGGAGTTACTCTAACCTATAATACTTCCGCTTTCTTCCGCCTCGCTGTATACACAAATTGAAACCAGTTTTATCTTGGATGTATGCATGAAAATCTTTCTCCGGAGCCCATTTCCGCTCAAATCGGTGTCTGACGAGATGAGATACGATTAATTGCAGATTCTGATACCCCGTTTTGTCGTGGAATAATTTTGTCTTCACCGTGTTCTTCAGATCAAGCTCATCGCTATTCCTATGCGGATAGAAATTAGAGAAGAGTGGCCTTGTCTGATGACGGGAGCTTTTCCACTAGAGCACTGTGCGACACGGTGCTTGACACTGAGCGATATGATTGGCTGGATGCGCTGGATCCAACAGAGATGGCAAATCATATCGGTCAGTGTCAAGCGCCGTGTCACGCAGTGCTCCAGTCGGAAAGGTTCGCATCTACGAAACACCCGCCATTTTGAAAATTAGGATCGAGAATCGATGAGCTGTCAGTTACGTTCATTCGGAGATATGAAATTTTCATCGTTCTGCTTTGACTCTCTACTTCGTACTTCTCACATTGATTATATTAATTTATCCACATTTGAACCAAATAAATGAGTTGCGACAAATCGGCTCGGTTTCCCATGAATTGATAATGCTCTTAATTTTACGATTGTAGGTTGGAGTATCGTATCGATGACAGAGGTTATTCAACTCGTCAATACACATTTAATCATTAAATTCGTAGTAATATATAAAATAAAAATTTTGAACGGATGACTTTACGTCTAGCTTCATTTTGTATGACACAAGACTGTCTCAGACAGGTTTCCTATGTATTTATATAAACAAACATCGCCAACTGTCAGATGATTATGAATTCTAAATTTCATCCATTTATTCATTGTAGATCCAGCGCCTTTTCATTTGTGAATGCAATTGTTGGAGAAAAAGTTTTTTTCACGGCATTGGTATGAAAAAGTAGCTTTTTGGAGACTCTTTTTCGGTCGGTAAAGTGGCACTTTATCCAGCTGATTTCAGAACTGCCATGAAAAGACTTTATAAGGCAGTTTTGACGCGCAGTTTGGAGTGCGCATCTCTAAACTGCCGTATAAAGTTGTTGTATCTCCTGTTCTGTATCTCCTACGTTGATAGGGATAGGAGCAACGAATTCAGACTTACATAGAAGCACAGGAGGATAGGCGGGTTTGAAGCTCATTTTCGGGGTACCCCGAGATTAGTTATTACCCCGACCGAGGACTGGCACTACAGTCGCTCAATGTCCGTGTGCACTCACACTTGAGCGTGATTCCCTAACACAGACTCGACCATCAATATGTACACATACGAATACATACCAGTGCCCCCAACACATATAAACATCGCTAAAGTAACGTCATCTAGCGTAGACTGCAGACATTAAAAACCAGGCTTCAGGCCTTAGCACGGGCCCTGTGCTTCTATGTAAGTCTGAATCCGTTGGATAGGAGGGTGCGGGTAGTTCCCAGAGGAGATAAAATAAATCCTCACACTGTGTTACGCGGATGGTGTAAAAAATAATAGAAGAATTGTTTATTGAAGTGGTAATAAATGAAGTACAGAGGTTCTCCTGGCACTTGCCGTAGTTATAGAGTCTTACACTCAGGGCTCGGGCCAAGTACTAGAGTAGCCTCGGCTACAGACTTAAAATGCAGACTGCCGCATGCCCTAAATCGAGGCCTTATATCGACTTGCACTGGCTCGGTCAGAAGTATGCAATACCACTGCCTTGCTGATAGTGTGCATTCCTTACTATTACGCATACTTGCATACGCTGCGATATAGGCCTTGCGAAATTGGGGCGCTGGGTTAGCTATTACACAACAAAGTCATTTCATGGCAGTTTTGATCGACGCATGCGCGGTAGTTATCTAACCTACAAACTTCTGAATTTTGTGCTTTTTTCATACAAATACCGCAAAAAATATGGTATGTGGCATGCTCGTAAACTGCTTTTCGGCTCGGATGATTTTTCAGTATTCGCCGTCGGCTCGCCTTTGGCTCATACTGAAAATATCATCCTCGCCTAAAAACAGTTTGTTTACGAGCATGACACACAATATACTATTGTGGATCACCCAATTCAATAGCGAGTCGCTGCGTGATCATTCTGACGAGAGGAAATGCTGGAGTTGCAATATATCAGGAGAGTCACCGATAGTGTGATTTGATACAAGGAATGGCAAGGAGTCAGATCAATCGGCCAGAGTACAAGTGTTTGACTGCAACGAATGCCATTTCAGGCTCCACGATATGCTTGTCCCAATAGGCTGGATTCTATACAGGGTGGGGCAATAACTATCATCACCTCAAATATCTCTGAAAGCTACAGCGGAAAATTCTTTTGACAAAAGTTCTTCAGGGTTGAGGGGACCATCGTATACAGATACCGATTTTTTCGTAAGTGGAGGCGCTCAGGAGATATCAAGGTTATCTACATTTTTTCAAATGGACTCATATGTTTTTGGTCCCACGGCGTGATAGCGGCTTTTAAGACGAGTTCAATGACCTATAACACAAGGTCGTTCAAGGTCGTACGAGATCGATAATTGATCATGTTCACCCTGGCGAAAAAAAATAGAAGATTCCCAAATCGTTGTATAGGACGTGGAGAACCTGCACAGTGGCCAGCTCGTTCTCAGATCTGACATTTCTAGACTTTTTTTATGAGGGTACTTGAAAAATATTGTTTATGGAGAAGTACCAACCACGCGTGAAAATATGAAACGACGAATTACTGCATCATGTGCCGCAATAAATGCAGATATTATAAGCAGGGCGACCGAGTTACCAATTGGAAGGCTACAATATTGAATCGAAGCTAATATGGCCATCATTTTGAGCATATCTTGTGAGGTGAGAATGATGAATTGCTGATCTCGTACGACCTTAAACGACCTTGTGTTATAGGTCTTTAAACTCGTCTCAAAAGCCGCTATCACGCCGTGGTACCAAAAACATATGAGTCCATTTGAGAAAATGTAGATAACCTTGATATCTCCTGAGCGCCTCCACTTACGAAAAAATCGGTATTTGTATACGATGGCCCTCTCAACCCTGAACAACTTTTGTCGGAAGAATTTTCCGCTGTAGCTTTTAGTTTCAAAGATATTTGAGGTGATGATAGTTATTGCCCCACCACATGATACCTTCCGCTCAGACCCGAGTTGTAAGTCAACGTTTGACTCCGATAAGCTGTATGATGCATTATCTTCGCATCGTCTAGTCAAAACGAAATCGTGAGCGGACAGTGTACGTTGGCTTTCGATTGCCCCCCAACATGATACCTTCCGCTCAGACCCGAGTTGTAAGTCAACGTTTGACTCCGATAAGCTGTATGATGCATTATCTTCGCATCGTCTAGTCAAAACGAAATCGTGAGCGGACAGTGTACGTTGGCTTTCGATTGCCCCCCAACATGATACCTTCCGCTCAGACCCGAGTTGTAAGTCAACGTTTGACTCCGATAAGCTGTATGATGCATTATCTTCGCATCGTCTAGTCAAAACGAAATCGTGAGCGGACAGTGTACGTTGGCTTTCGATTAGCAATTTATACGTTGACGCAGTGTGTTACGCTACAATAAACTTTAATCCAGGCTATAGATCAATATAGTACATTGGATTTCGGTGAATTACAGGGAGTCCTCGTGCTTACGGCTGCATATCGACCACGAGGTGACATAGGTATAACTTGTAACAATTGACGCGTCATTGCGGAATGTTGGCAGAATGTTGTTTGACGTCATTCAAAAGGATTTAACTCGAGTACTGCCTATACACTCTATATTTTATAGTGACCGAGGGCGGTAAAGGTTGATAAGCACTATTCGATACTGTACGTCGATACAGTTTGTTCGAACTTGAACTCGATGAAGTCTTTTTGAATTCTCAACAAAAATTATTCAAAAAATTTCATTCCATCTCTATGTTGACAATTGTAAACCAATCGAGTGAGCGAGCGTAGCGAGCGAACGAACGAGCACAATGCCTTCAATTTTTGGTCAAGAGTATTTTTAGTACTACCAGATAATAAGTGCAATGAAGACTTTTGTTAATGCTTTAGTTTTGCAGATGTAATTCGACATCACGTATAAATTGTCATAACTGGGCAATTCCATATCAAGTGATCAAGGCTTTTGAGGAAAATTTTTCTGATGTTGACGCCAATTAACACAACAGTAGTTGACGGTGAAAAAAAAATATCTGCCGGAGATTTTTTCAAAATTCCCAGTTTTTTGGAAGTTATCAAACCTCGTCGTTTTGGCGCATTTTTTTTCCAAAAGATCATAACTCTGGCTACGTTGATCGTAGAGAGATCGGCTTGGGCTCATTTTCTTTGCAAAAGAATATAGTTTCCAGAAAAAAATAGTGCATCGGGATTACCGATGGCTAAACGTAAAATTTTCTCAATTTTTGGAAATAATTGGAGATTGCGGAAAAATGCATTTTTTTTTTAATCTGAAAAAAATCATAGACGTAGATATGTGCATCCTGTTAGTGCTGTGTAAATTTCAGAGTGGGAGAGCCAGCCGTTTTTTTCTTACGATTTAAAATGAGTATTATTTTGATGATATCCTTTATCGTGCAATATTTTCGGCAGACTACTTGGGTATTTAGAATTCAGAAATGGGGTTTTTGGGTCAAATACTGTCTTCAATGATGTTTTTTGGGCTGAATTATGTTGTTTCGACTTCATGTTCAATGATCATTCTAATGTCAGAAATCCTGATACGTAATACCGTCACAGTACACTCATTTTCCAACAAGTTTCTAAATTTCTTGCGAGATCGACCGGATCAGCCACTATGGAAAGTCATCTAGGTACTTCACTGATGGTGCAGCGTCACAGTATAAAAATTGCATAAAATTTTCGGACCACAAAATATAATCAGTTACGGAAATTGTGAGTATTCGTTGTAACTATAAACGCACTATTTCCAATGGGACTCAGAATAATCAATCAGCATGAAGTTGGAATAACATAATTCAGCCCAAAAACCATTATTGAAGATATTATTCGACCCAAAAAACCCATTTCTGAATTGTTAATACCTTAGTAGTCTGCCAAAAATATTGCACGATAAAGGGTATCATCAAGATAATACTCATTTTAAATCGTAAGAAAAAAACGGCTGGCTCTCCCACTCTGAAATTTACACAGCACTAAGAGGATACACACACCTACGTTTGTGATTTTTTTCAGATTAAAAAAAAAATGCATTTTTCCGCAATCTCCAATTATTTCCAAAAATTGAGAAAATTTTACGTTTAGCCATCGGTAATCCCGATGCACTATTTTTTTCTGGAAACTATATTCTTTTGCAAAGAAAATGAGCCCAAGCCGATCTCTCTACGATCAACGTAGCCAGAGTTATGATCTTTTGGAAAAAAAATGCGCCAAAACGACGAGGTTTGATAACTTCCAAAAAACTGGGAATTTTGAAAAAATCTCCGGCAGATATTTTTTTTTCACCATCAACTACTTTTGTGTTAATTGGCGTCAAGATCAGAAAAATTGGCCTCAAAAGCCTTGATCACTTGATATGGAATTGCCCAACTACTTTTTTGTACGGAGAATCTGACACATGTCCTTTTGCTTCATTTATTTTACTCATACACCGCAAATATATGTTTTTCTTCAAAAAAATTTCGATCACAATGATATCCGATAATATTTTTTGACTTCGATTAAGTTGAATTATTATAGATGTCGCCAGTATATGACGCCGTCGATGCCTTCAAATATCAATTTTTAATTAGTGTACCTACCCTTGACAAACCTAGTTAGGCCAAGTCAAAATTGACACTACTCTTTATTGTGAAATATGAATTAAGGTTGCTGTAAAAAGATCAATAAGCAAAGCATATACCTAAACAATTTTTTCTTATGAAAAAAAATGTCGTGTCTCGAAATCGTAGCAGGAACTGCGTCATATACTATTCGTCCAATATCAATATCCCCGCCGCCATCTTACTCAAGTTAGCACTAGCCTGCTCCAGGAGCACGGATCATTGGTGCTCGGGAGGTCAGTAATGGTTGCCGAGAGATATACAATCGCAAATCGTTACAAGTTACTAGTTTGCAAACCGGGATCTTATTGATGCCTAAAACAACGATATTTACAGATGTATTATGTCTTCGGTATTCCATATAGAATTAAGGTGTGGAATGTTTTTTTTTTTTTTTTTTGTGCGTCAGTGATGCGCGAGGTTTGATAAAAGTCGAAATAGGCGGCGTGCCCACAGTTCGCGATTTCCGAAAAAATGTGTATTTTCAATTTCATTGGATTTTACGCGATAGATTAAACCGATCCCTCTCAAATTATCGAATTCCTGAAATACAACCCGTTTGTTAGACCGTTTGGTAGTCACCGTTTTGAAGATATTCGAAAAAATAATAAATGTCGATGAAAATCGAGCACAGCTTGGTTCGAAAAATTTTGAGTACTCCAGAATTGATTTATTGTTCAACCGAAGTTCATTTCACATCATATAAAATTTTTGACAAAAATCTGTGTAGTAAGGTTTTTGGCACACCGTTGGTCCAATCAAACTTTTTGACGTCTCATCTTCTTCGGACAGCAGTTCTACATCTTTTGAACGCGGGGATCTGAAAAAAAACCATATCAAAAGTGACAGTCAATTATTCAGAATTTCCAAAATTTGGATCACTAATTTGCAAACAACTTGGCCAAAAAATAAACATTCAAAAATTCCCTCGTTCATAGAATGCGGATTTTGTTTCCGCACAAAATGAGCGCTCAACGACTTCAATCGGACCAACGGTACTCCGAAAACCTTACAGCAGGCGCCGAAAATACAGTTCCGAGATAAACAAATTTGAAAATTCTATCAGAAAGTTGGAATTTACTATTAGAATACCTCATAATATCAAAGAATGTTTCAGATAAAAGTTGTTCAGAATCAGAAATTGAAAAAAATTTCAACGTCAACAAATTATTTTTGTGATTTTTGGCTTTCTTTGAATTCTAATTCTGATATTTGTGACACACCATCCTTCTCTGTTCTCGCCATGTATGAAAGTTCTTCTCTAGCCACTGCAGCTTCATCGTCAGCAAGTCGCAGTCTCCTGACAGCGATTCGAGCTTCGCGACTACTGTCTGCTGCCTGTTGTTAAGCTTGTTTGAAGTGCGTTATACTGTACGGCGATGTCTCAAGCTCTTCAAGCCTCGACCGATACAACGCAGTGCTGATATGACACGCCTCTTTATCTCAAACGCACTACGTGTATTGTTGATTGTCAGGCTACTCTTCAAAGTTTTCAGTTAGACTACATTAGAGTACGTGCCTCCCAGACCTTTCAAGCTCACTTCAGTCATAACTATTGACCCACTACATGCTTTGCAGCGCAAATTCACCCGAAGAGATCGCAAAACGTTTCGATATGAAATAATTAATAGCCCGCAGAATGGTCAGCCCTGTACTCTCCAGTAATTTTTTTCTCGAAGACCGTTGAAATATTGGAAGCTTCTTTCTCATTCGGTTAAGGGCAGTGAGAGATCTTTGCCCTTTTTTTTGAACAGCCAACTGACCCTGCTACGCCTCCCCTGGATCTCTGCTCCCTCCGTTCGATAATTTCTATTATTTGCACACCGGTTTTTTCTACATAAAATCTATGAACAAAAAGCATATTGAAAGCTTATTAATGATGAGCGAATGAAATGCTTATTTCGTCTATGACTTATACAATTCGGATACTTACTTTGAGGTTATGTAGAGAAATTCCGCGAATATCCTGAGATACTATCTCTGGATGTGGACACCAGCAAATGACAGTGACACAGATTTAGCACAATAAATTGCCAATTTTTTAGTACTGAAAAGTACTATTCGGATTGATTACATTTAGAACTACTTTAAATGGCCGGAACGTTGACGACTAGCGGTTCGTACAACATGTGAGCGTGATGAAAACAAAGCAGCAGCGCCACTTGCGCCTGGTCACTGAAGTTCAGTGACGATTTTCGAGCGTTCAAAGATAATGACGACCCCGACGTAGCGCTTCACGCAAACACGAAAAACCGATTCTCTTAGTGATAATTTTGGATCGATAACGGTGTTATTATACCCAATTCGTCAACGACAATTTTTTTCATAGATAGATATGATCCAGTTGTAGCGTTTGACGTGAAAAAAAAACTCAATTTTCTAATAATTTCAGAATTATGATTCTGCAATGATTTTCGAGAATTCGAGCTGTCATTTTCCGAATTAGTCAACGACGAATTTTTTAGAGATAGATATGACTCTGGCGCAGCGTTCAGTGCAAAAGAAAAATTTTTCAAAAATTTCAAGCTGTACTGGTCCTCTTAATTGGCTCGCCTTAGAGCTCGTGCTACACCGCCAGACTCCTTGTTGTGGGTATTCAGCATTGCCATCTATTTGTGCAATTTTGTCGAATAACACATTACCATCGAGCTGTTTCAGGACTAGTTACTGTATGGTTCTCTCTCACATGATTCTATTAGATACCTAATTTTTTTTTTCATGAATTGGGTACTTTACCTGAACTGCTGCAGTTGCAATGAACCAGTTTGTCACATTTTTGAATATCTGCGGATCCTTCGTAATCAAAATGTCTATCACATCCACACCATGAGGCTTGAGAGCATCGTTACATTTCTGAATGGCTCTGACGAATACGGGGATCTTCAACAACGCTTCACCTGTTGATTATCCGAATAAGGATTGAATCAGCTCTCAACGAAGATGATCGTGTAACAAATTATCGGGTTAGAGAGCAATGATCTCATTTCGATCGTACGTTAGCCGATTGTAACAAGCGTACGATCCAATTTTCAATCCACAAATAGTTTGGTAGGCGCTTTCGCGTGTGCTTACCCATCTGAGCCCGCGGAGTTCCTAAACCAGAAAACACAAACCACACCGGTCGTTTTGCGCAGGTATATGGATAATGCTGCACATCTCGTACGCAGTTCTCTAGTGAGTCTCGAGGTGGCAAGATCGTATATCCGCGATAGAAATGGCCTGGAATCTCATCCGCGTGTACATTGTGGAAAAGGGATATATATTCGACATCGACTGGTCTGCTTTCAAGCTAATAATGGAAGAAAGAATATAAATTTGTAAACTGAATGGTATAAAAACATTCAAAATGATGAATCGTACATGAAACGTGTATTAATTATTTGCTCGATCACGGAAGAAGATGAAGGGTTCGCGATTCGTGATCATAAGGGATTGAATCAAATTATGGCGTTCCGACCAGGGTTGTGGAAAATGTAATTGAAAATGTCATTACATTACATTTTCAATTACCATTACATTTCAAATGAGTTCAGTTACACATGACGAATGTAATGGACACTCGAATTCGTCATCAAATGACAAAAGTAATCAATGACTCACGATCCTGATTTCGACCTTTTAGTTTACCGAAATTTCACTTACTTTGCATTTCAGTCTCAACTGATGTACTTTTGGTTGGAACTAACATGTATCAGTAATTTGAGCGAAAATATTATCTTATTAAATTTAAAAAAAAATTGAAATTTAATTTTTTGCTGAGCGTTCGATGAACTTCTCAATTTATCCCATCTTTGATTCCCGGTCCAGTATCGTACAAATTTTTTCCGTACACGATAATGTTAATCGCGTTTGATTGAGGGGTATGCATAACCTTGGAATTTCAAAAAATCGATTTTTTTTATTGTACTTTCTTATAGCTTGAAGTTTTAGCTTCAATTTGCGACCAAGATGATATGAAAATTCCAAAAAATGACCGAGTCATAACGATTTTACTGGAGCAGGTCGGAACGTCGCGGTACATTCCGATTCGACCGCTCCACCGTGCACAGTAACAGGTGTTCCCACAGGTAAGAGGTTAATCTATGAGTCACCATGTCAATACAATTTGAACAAAAGGCTGATCCATCAGTCACCATTAGTCATCATTCGATACCTGGGATGGGATTCTGTAACTCTCCGCTAACTCCGCTAACTCCGCTAACTCAGCGGAGACCGTTGGTTGGCTAAGAAGCCAACGGTCCGTCCAATCAGAGACCGTTTCGGATTTCGGTGGTGCCTACTTCTTATCGCTTATTTCCCATTACCTTTTTCCTATAGTCCTATTTCCTGTAGCCCATAGTCCAATATTTTGATTCATTCATTCGTTTTCTTTCCATCTTTTTATCTCCTCACTTTATTCTTGTGAAATTCATGCATATGTATCAAGTGACAGCTGCTCTTGCGTTTGTTTATTTGTTGCAATTGTCGGCCGGACAAAGCCCACGGCACCACCGTACAGGGTACCACCGTACACAGCGCCACCGTATAGGCACCACCGAGGCCCGAAGCGGTCTCTGATTGGACGGTCGGTTGGCTTCTTAGCCAACCAACGGTCTCCGTTGAGTGAGCGGAGTTAGCGGACTTTGCGGAGTTAGCGGAGTTAGCGGAGAGTTACAGAATCCCATCCCATCCCAGAATTCTTTTATTTTAATTAACGTGTGCGTTACATAGACGAAAAACTTGATTTCGTCGTAGCATACGTATTCGGCCGGAGTGATAATTCATTTTTCTGATGTTCCGAAAAACGTTACCATGGACCGAATAATTGTAAGATTGAGGTGAACAGAAGTAAAGACGTACCGAAGGAAAGATACGTTTCCTTCGTGACAGTTTCACGAAGGAAAATTCCATATGTAATTCATGAAATCATTCAAGTTCAAACAAGCATCTGTGGGAAAATAAATGATTTTATCGAACAAATCACATCTCTACTTCATTTTCCTTTTGGAAGGCTTCTTTTTTTTGAAAAACCAAAGCCCACAAGTACATAGCATGGAAACAGTGAAAATTCGGCCGTCCAGGGGGGCGATTCTGTAACTCTGTCAATAACTTATGGACGTCTATAAGTTTTTTCCCCGAGGCTACGCCAGTGCATTGCCCTGCTAGCACCCGCCCACCTCCGCAGCAGCCTATGCGCTTTGTTTACGGGTAGCAACCATCGGAGCCAGCCAATCAATTTATGGACAAGGAACAATTGAACCCAAGCAAAGTCCGGCTCCGTGATAGCGCTAACTTGAATTCGCGCGTTACTGAATCGAGTTTCTAGCGCCTGCCGGGTCGAAACTTATAGATGTCCATAACTACAACGAGCGGTATCGAGCCTTATGGACATCCATAACTGCAAAGTCACTAGCGCTACCGATACGAGAGCGCCCGCCGTAATGACAGTCTATAACGAACACATTCCGTTTTTTCACTCGGTAATGCCATTCAAAATATACATGTATGACACATGATAAATTCAACGTCAAATCGGCCGGATTTAGGTATTTTTACTCCGTACTTTTCAGCAGCTGCAACTTTTTTCGCGTGAGATACACGTCTAAAAAGTCAAGCAGTTATGGATGTCTATAAGTCTCGATACCGCTCGTTGTAGTTATGGACGTCTATAAGTTTCGATCCGGCAGGCGCTGGAAACTCGATTCGGTAACGCGCGAATTCAAGTTAGCGCTATCACGGAGCCGGACTTTCCTTGAGTTCAATTGTTTCTTGTCCGTAAATTGATTGGCTAGCTCCGACGGTTGCTACCCGTCAACAAAGCGCATAGGCTGCTGCGGAAGTGGGCGAGTGCTAGCGGGGCAATGCACTGGCGTAGCCTCGGGGAAAAAACTTATAGACGTCCATAAGTTATGAACAGAGTTACAGAATCGCCCCCCAGGGATTCAAAGTATAAAATATTCAATTACTCGGAAAGCAGGAAAATTGATAGGGTAAGTAGTCCATATCACTCCGAAAAACATACTAAATTTTGAGAGAAAAAAAATGGTCTTTTTCAGAAAAGTGAGTTTTTATATTTTCAAAAAACGTCGATATTTTCCGCAATTTTCCGAGTTTTTGGGATTTTTTTGTTTTTCTTGACAGAGTACGAAATTCTGGATCATATGAAACAAGAATCGTCAAAAAAAGCTCAAGAATCACAGATTTGGTGGCTGTTTTTCAAATATTTTGTGCCTCAAATCGGCGAAAAAACGTTTTTCGTTTGTAAATCTTGAAAAATCGATATCGGGCTGGGATAATTTTTTTGGAGTAAACTATGACATACGTATCCACTCATTCTGTATGGGGAATAACATATTTCAACGCCGAACGATTCTGGAACATCAAGTCCACTGGCCTGCATGATTTCATTTGGATTCAGTCTATACGAACTGTGTGCCAAACCCTAACTTGGTCATCCCAATACCCGAGTAAAAAAAAAAAATATTAAAAATCGACCGGTTTTTCGTCCGTCAAGGTTATGCATCCGTATTTCCCTCCTTTTACATCCGGGAAATAACCCAAACGTTACAATATATAACATCATAATATGGGGAATTGAGAAGTGGAGAAAGACTTACACGTAACACTAGAGTGCAAATAGCGGCAAGAAAGTGGGGACTCAAGTGCCAAACATATCGTAGGGCTGTATGAAATACGCAGGTGCGGGTGTGAAAAGGCAGCAAAAATGGGAGTGTGCGTTGGAAGCGAATAAAATAGAAATTAGCACAAAATCTGAGCAAAATTTTAGAGGTTAGGAACCACGAGCGTGTGTGAGTAAGAAAAGGCGCCAAGAATGCATGAGGGAGCCGTGGCCACAGGTGTGTGGAGACAGAGTAGCAAAAGAAAGCGCAACGATAAGCGGAGCGCCTGTAGTCACGCACGGTACCGGCGAGGCGGGGGAAGAAGTAGGCGCCTCTACGATAAAACTTCTTGTACGTCACACAGCTGTGGGACGAAAAGCCGAAATCGTAGCCACAAAAAACTGGCCGAACAAATTTGGGCAAAATTCTGTATTCTGGGGTTTTTAGGGTCGCTGATTACGAATCCGAAGTCAAAAATCTCAAAAACAAAATGGTGGGAAATGATTAGGCATATGCATATACAGGAATAAAGACTTTTTATTTTTCAGTATTAATGTCATGAAATGTGAAGGCTTATAAAATTAGTGGAATACAATTTCCTCAGCCGAATCATCGTCGTCAAATTCAGAATCTGTTTCCACTGTAGATTGACTCGTTATCGAAAATGCGATCAACAATTCTACAGCTTCCGGAGTTAAACTTCGCATTACTACTGTGGCGATTTACGGAGGCTGGAAGTGTACGGATCAGATGTTATCATCATTCGGTTCCTAACATCTTCCATTGTTTTTTATCTTGAACACTTTCGTGATAAATTTTCTCGGATACTTTTGATGTCCTTGCGTAATGGTCTCCGAGGTTAAATAACAAGATGTATTAAAACTAAAAGTGAAACTTTATTTGAATTTCAGAAACTGAGTGAGTTTTAGGATTTGATGAGAATAGTCGATGTTGTGAGTTGGAATGCGAATGAGGTCTGAGGATCTTTGTTGAATTGTCGTAGTTCAGAGTTAGAATTGAGTCTTGGATTTCGGAATTCGGATGTTGTCAATTTGATGGTTTTTGTTGAACTGTCGGAGTTCGGAATTCGGATGTTGTCGATTTGATACTTTGAGTTGAACTGTTGGAGTTCGGAATTCGGATGTTGCCGATTTGACGATTTTAGTTGAACTATGATTTCGAAGGATTTGAGGAAATTAGGTGAAGGAAGAATTGCGAATAGTAGGAGGTGTGGGTGGTGCATATGAGGAGTAGGGTACCAATCAGAAATTAGGGGGTAGAGTTTTGGGTAGGACATTTTGGAAATAAGGGATTTCTTGGAAAGACAGCTGCGAGACACTTGGAGGAAGAGGATCATAAAATTGAGCAATATTGGAAGGACGGGGTTTTCCGTGATGAGGCATAGATTGGAAGGAACGGTTTATGACGGGTAGAGGATTAGGATATTTCATTAGGAAAACTTATTTTTGAATACGAAGACATAAGATCTAGAGACTAATAATAAGAATGAATAAATGGTTCGGTACATTACACTTGTGTCTAGCTCCCTGAGCTTCTTCAGATAGTTGGCCGATTGGTATTCATGCGTGAGCTATTATTTCTGGTCCATGAATGACAATTTTGTGCACCGAAGTAGGCATATAATACCACGGGTAAAGTTGTACGAATAGTCGTGCAGTTTCTAGCGTGTATTCTCGAAATTTTTCGGTATTAATCGCATGGCCACTCGAAATAGCCTGTAGAATAGCGTAGAAACGTGTGAATAATTTTTCGTCGACTCCTGTTATCATAGCAGACACCGTGGAATTTTCGAAAAAGCGCCGAGCTGTATTCCCATCATTAGTATTGCCGAATCCAGGCTTCGGATAATCGACAATTAGTCCTAATTGCGTACGAAAGCCCTTTTGGACAACCCTCTTGCTCTCTTCTACAATCCGCTTGTCTTCCTCAGTACGTGCTTGCTATTTTTTCATTCTTATTTTCTAGGCCAAATGTAAACAGCATTCGAAAAAACGTATCCACCCATGTAAAGTAGATAGTCCGAACTTGAAATTGTCTTCGTTGACCGTTCTTTCGAGAAGAGCTTCGATGTCGTTGAAATTTTTTGATGTAGCTCCACACAAGTAGCAACGTTAAGCCGAACTAGTTGATGTCAATGCGTTACAAACTTTCCCATCGATCATTGTTAATGACAATTGGAATTCAACTGAAATTTTGTTCTGATTTATGATGGTTTTGTAAGGAATAAGTGTCTTTATCTGGTCATTGATGTACCGTTCTTCGTCGACTGTTGAATCCATGGTTTCGTGCAGAAACTGTAATCTTAGTGGTCTACAAAATCGTGGAGATGATAGCCTAGGGTTCTTCGAAACTACGATTTCAGCATTTGATTTACAATCGACAGATACGAGTTGTAATGGCACAACCGAAGTGAAGAACACACTCGTATCTGAAATGCTGTCGTCTTCAAATTTTTGCTTGTATGCACTTTGTCCAGAGCTTTCGCCACAGCCCCACTTGCAAATGAAGGTCATCTGTTTTACATCCTCCTCAGCTATACTCGAAATAACTTCCTGTTGGAGTAATAGAATACGCTGGACAGTATGGTCCAACAAAGCCTGTAACCGAACTTCTGCTCTGCTCTCTGTGATAGTAATAGCCGTATGGGTTGGATAACAGAGTTTTTTGGCTTCTGCTACTTTCGAGTACGGAGGAACCAGACGACAATGCCGCTCGACACTCAGTGATCTCAATGTTTGGTAGTCACTCTCCGACAGTTTACGCTCCACCAAATAAGAAAGCGCTTCATCTGCAGATAGTGGTTCTTTAGGTTGTGCTTCAAAAGATTTTCGATATTCGATACTTTGAAGCTCTCGTTGGACTCGTCTGCGTTGCGTCGTTCACAACTTTCGCGGCATCCAGTTGTCCTGAAGATTGAAGGCTCATTTGAGTAGCATATGCCGATTCGCTTGGAGTCAACATTGCACGGACTTCTGCGGTCTTCCTTCGTTTCAATCTTTCACTTAATGACTCAAACTCAAAAAAAAAGGGCGACCATGTGCCTCGGTCGCGGCCGGGGCCAGGGCAGGTGTCTCCTGAAAAGAAGCAGGTACCGGAAAGGACACGTGCCCATCGAGCCATTCCTCGTACTTATCGTAAAACTTATCTTCATACCTGCCGACCGATTGCCACTTTCTTCGCATTTTGGCAAATAGGGTCGACAAAGACTTCTTCATATCCTCCTTAATGAGCACCGAACGTCCACTCTTCTTGGAAATTTCTGCTGACAGGTTTTCCAATAAATCGGCGAATGGTTCGTTCAAATGCCGTTTTACAATAACGAAGACCTCCTTCCGGGTGTATGATGAATTGTCGTCGGTACTAGACCCTGTAATGAAGCAACAGAAAATTAGAAATTGATTCGCATATGAGGACTTGCAATATTTAACGTAAACTACAATTAATAAAATACAATCAAACTCATTGGATAAACGGAATTCTTTCTGAAATTATTTTTTTGTCCTCAGTCAAATCATGAATGAAAATCATCATGAACATTGTGACTCTAGAATAACCGTGGGTACTAATTTGTTACGGACACCCTATACACGTCAAAACCCGGTATAAGTTTTCTATTGTACGTATTGAACACCCGGGAGACCCGGGCGCTCGTCAGCCGGCCGCCGCGCCAGCCGAGGCAGCGCGCGTGGTAGAGGGCTGCGTACTCACTCACGCTAACTAAAAGAACTACACTTAGTAGCAAGAAGTAGCAGATGATCTAAAACGTTTCCGATATCTGAATGACTGATCTTCTAGATCAGTCATTCACCTAAGACTCGAATCGAAGTGGAGTCTCCTGGAGTTCCCTACTTTTTGCCCATTTGAAAGTATAAGTCTCGAAAATCATATCGTTTTCAGAGGGTACCGAACATAGCCGTATTTCATGCAGATAAACATGATTTCATAATTCAACTTATAAATGAATATTTTCTACATACCTCCAGGAATAGAATCCATTTTCAAAAATTAAAATCGGCTCACTCACTTCCAAGTTATGAATTTTCAAAATTCATCGTTTTTTCTTGCGTTGTCGCTCGCCGCGTGCACTCTCAATGAAGGCTGACTTTGAACTAACGTATCGAGCCAGGTATGGAAGGGACGACCGTACCCTTCGAGGTTTGAATGCACCAATCATTTCTCTACCCCACCCGAGGGTCAAAATTCCTCGAATCCGATTTTCATTTTTCGGATTTGTGGCCACGATTTCGGCTTCTCGTCCCACTGTGCACTGCCATGATTTGTACAACGAATGAACACATACGTAGCGAAAATGGACTGCTAATGGTTGAAAATCATATTTATTGAAGAATAATGCACGTAGCATGAGTTTGAATTCGCTGCGCATCCACGTGTCTACCACCACCCTGCGCGCGCCAGCGGGAGGCGTCGCTAAATCACAGCTCATCGTTTAGCGATGTTTAGGCCAGAAAAAGTTCAATACTTTTTAACGCGAAAACGGCTGATTGTGGAACATGGGTTCTAGCTTCGAGTTTGTGTGAAATGATCTCCTCTACACGCTGCAATTTTTTTTTTTCTTTCCTTTCTTTTGATGAGTTGGGACGAGTCGCGGACTCGCGATTTATTGATAGTGTGACATTTGAATAACGCACCTATGTTTCAAGCGATAATAGGAACGGCTAGCGTAGTAATAGAATAATAGAGTCAAAATAAGGAGCAAGAAAGAGCTCCGTCCTTCCCATCCTCATGGTCACTCGTCCGTTACCTGACATATTGAACATACGAGCGGGTCCATGTCATTTCATTCAACAAAAAAAACTCAAATCGCGGATCTTCGCGCCCATCGAGGAATCTTTAGTACTATGAAAAAAAAAATATTGGTTCACGGATTTCGAAAAATTTTCAAAAATGGCGGAGTTACGGGTGTTTGAATTTTTTTGCACTGCTTAGTTTTAAAATTCATATCTCGGAAACCATTGATCGCAGCCGAATGATCTCAGGATCATCTTATTCACAAAAGAAAGAGATACTGTTAAAAAAATATCTACGAAAAAAAATCAATTTCGTCAATTTTTTTTTCGTCATTTTTTTCCGAAATTCGGCCGCTATTTCCAAAGAGCACGGTAAATTTCATGGAGTCAATTTTTTCTAGATAGCTGGATTCTTTTCCTTTTAATTCGTAAAAAAAAATTTATGGAGACCATACTAGGTCCAGAGAAAAAAATTTGAACGTGTCGCCGCGCGTGCCGTTCCACGGTGGCGCTGCTCCGGCAGGCTGGTTGTTTCACATAGCCGTGGAATTTCATTCAATGTTTCGTTATTTTCCAGGGCTATTCTCTCTCGGAAAATAGTTATTCAACTCCTTTAGACTCCCAGAATATGTCTACTGGTTATTTTACTTGGAATCATACCTGTTCCGAAAATTTCAGCACGGTTATTGTTTGTTGAACACACCTGTGCGGCAATCAACGTTCTGGTTCCATTGCAATAGGTTTGTGCAATATAATGACTGTGGCTTTTTTGTAATTCTCTAGTAACTTTGCAGAGAAGAGCTAGTAGACATGCTCCGTGGAATGGAAATTATCGATTTCTGCAAAATTTTTGTGACTCTGAAAAGGGGCAATGTTTTGAGTGAAGTTGCGCTCGATAACGCTTAGTTGGACACGCAAGTAAATTCATCAGAAATTGGAATGACTGCATGTAATTTCAGAGTGCCACGAACTATCAAAGGTTCATCGAATCGATTTTTTGAAATAGCTTCTCCTGCTGTATGTTCTGCAGTAGGCAAAAGATATGCTCCTGAAATTAGAGCATGCCCAATTATACAAATCCAGCGGTGTTTGAATAGGATCTGAATTGCCAATCAATTGTAAACTCGCCAGACAGTTCCTACCCCATCTACCCACATGGCCTTTTGCCATGTGATGTAGCCAAAAAATGCCACTCAGCTTAACATCCAAAGGCTTCAAAATAATGCGTGATGTTCATGAAATTCTTTTCATTTTTATACTGGGAAGCTGCTCCATCTGAGAAAAACTTTTTTTTTAATAGTAATTGAACCCCGAAACTTCTCTTTCATGAAGTCGATCAATTTTTTTTCCTTCGATAAATTAACTGCGATCGTATTATGTTTCAGACACTGCGAAATTATTACAAAACTAAAGAGGTTCAACTCTTCCTCGCCGTGACTTTTATAATAAACTACGATTGGATGGATAGTCGCCTGATTATTACTCTAGTTGAACCCTTGAGTGGAATCTTGTACAACAAACGCATGATTGTCAGCGAAATCACAAACGACTCGAAATTCAACAACTTTCACGGTTTCTTTCGTCTCCTGCCAATAAATGCTTTGCCGTTTTGCAATGAAATCATGTGCTGGAAATTAATATCCGTGCTGGACTTACAATAAGCGGAACAGGTATAATGCCAAGCGAAAATAACCATAACTATTTTCCGAGAGAAGATAGTCCTGGAAAATAGCGAAACATTGAATAAAATTCAACGGCTACGTGAAACAGCAAGCCTACCGGAGCAGCGCCGCCGCACAGTGGGGAATTTTCACGAATTCGTGGCCATTATTCAGGGGGTTATCGGATTTTCACAAAATTTGGTATACCATTGTTTTTGAGGTCGCTGATTACGAATCCAAAATCAAAATTTCAAAACACAAAATGGCGGCTCCAATATGGCCGGTTGGATCAAGAATTTCCCAATAAATTCGATCGGAAATCAACTTTGTTTATGTTTTTGGGGTCGTTGAATCAGAATCCAAAATCAAAATTTCAGAAAACAAAATGGCGTTTCCAATATGGCCGGTTGGATCAAGAATTTCCCAATAAATTCGATCGGAAATCAACTTTGTTTATGTTTTTGGGGTCGTTGAATCAGAATCCAAAATCGAAATTTCGAAAAACAAAATGGCGGCTCCAATATGGCCGGTTGGATCAAGAATTTCCCAATAAATTCGATCGGAAACCAACTTTCTTTATTTTTTTGGGGTTGCTGATTACGAATCCAATATGTTAACTAAAATACATACATATATGTATACTAGGGTGAGCCAAAAAAACTAACCTATAGAATTTATAGGCTTAAATGAACCTATTTGCCGAGAAAAAAATATCTGTGGAAGGCAGAATTTTTAGCTCAATATTAAAAGGTGGCGGTGGGCAGTCAAAGTTTCCCATTTAAATAACACGTAAAAAAATCTTTTTTCATTAAAAGTATCATAACTTTTGAACCGTATGAGCCTAAATTTTTTACATTGCGGACTCTTGTAGAGCATAAAATTTCCTAAAAATCTATGTTTTTTACGATTTTTTTGAAGCCAAAAATTCGTATATTTGGAGGCCTTGAAAAAATGAAAAAATCGAAATATGCAGTTTTTGTGTTTTTTTATTAAAAATATTAAAATTCATTGATACAGAAATATAATCGAACTTTAACAAAAAATGAAGAACAAAAACAATTTATCTTACAAGTAGTGCAATTACATCGTCAGCAATATCCTAATTGCAATAAATTGAATTTTATTAAATAACAAAAGTCAATGAATGATTTTAATTAGAATACAGAATTAATAAATATAAAAACTAATCATTTTCGACAAATCTCGATACCAAGAAAGAGTTTCTTAGTATTTTTTTCCATGTTTACCTAAGTTATTTTTGTTGAATTTTAATATTTTTAATAAAAAAACACAAAAACTGCATATTTCGATTTTTTCATTTTTTCAAGGCCTCCAAATATACGAATTTTTGGCTTCAAAAAAATCGTAAAAAACATAGATTTTTAAGAAATTTTATGCTCTACAAGAATCCGCAATGTAAAAAATTTTAGCTTATACGGTTCAAAAGTTATGATACTTTTAATGAAAAAAGATTTTTTTACGTGTTATTTAAATGGGAAACTTTGACTGCCCACCGCCACCTTTTAATATTGAGCTAAAAATTCTGCCTTCCACAGATACTTTTTTCCCGGCAAATAGGTTCATTTAAGCCTATAAATTCTATAGGTTAGTTTTTTTGGCTCACCCTAATGTATACATATACATACAGGACTCAACATATGTTCGTGGAGTGGCTACAATAATACATTGCAAATATATTTGGAAAATTATAAAAAAGTAATTGCCCTCTTGTGGTATGGTAAATAAAGTATTTATTTCAAAAAATTACAGTTTATAATTTAATATTTCAATCTGAATCCGGATATAGACATTTTTCTAGAAGTAGAAATACCTCCCTCCGCTTGAAAAAGATAAAGGAACCTCCAGAACCTACAAAGAAAGAATATTATTTAGTAATAATTATAAATTAATGGTATAGTAACGTGAATAAGGATTAGACTGTGTGCATCTGGCCATACCTACGAATTAAAATCGATTTAGTATTCCAAATACAATGCTGAATTTCTTATGAATCGTTATCCCTCTCGAAAAATAATTCTATAACGTGAGCTCAATCAGGTATCAGAATTTTTCGCTAACAATATATTTATATTTCGAATCTATTGTCTGAATAATCCAGTCGACCGAGTCCGCGTAGGGTCACGCAGCAGCAGCTCAGGTAGGCGCCGCGCTCGCGCCCGAGCCGCCGCGCTCTAGGCGAAAGAACGCTTGGGGGCCTTCTAGGATCACGCGTAAGCACACAGAAATAGCTCGGGAACACGCTCCGCACATTTCCGCACTTTCGTTAATACGCCATTCGAAAGATAAAATTATAAGCTACAATTAAAAAAAAAAAAGAACGTGCGGACGCTTGTGGATGGAAACTAAAAGTCTATGCAAAGTCAATATTTACTTCGGAAGAAAGGCACTTTGTACGATTATCTTTAGACTACGTTAGTTTGGCTAAAAAATAATATTTTTCGATTGTTAAAAAGGCAAAATTTTCTACATACCTTGAGGAATAGTATCCATTTCGCAAAAGTTGAATTGCTCTTCGTATCTCGGCTGTGTCAACGTTTAAACTTTCGATGAATAATACAGTGCTTCATGAAATTCGACAAATTGAATTAAAATTGGCCGAATTTCGGAAAAAAAATGACGGAAAAATACTTGAAGAAATCAATTTTTTTCTCCGTAGATATTTTTTCGACAGTAGTTATTTCTTTTGTAAATAAAATGAGGCCGAGATCATTCGGCTGCGATCAATGGTTTCAGAGATGTGAATTTTCAAACGAAGCAGTGTAAAAAAATTCAAACACCCGTAACTCCGCCATTTTTGAAAATTTTTGAAATCCGTGATTTTCTATTTTTTTTTTTCCATAGTACTAAAGATTCGTCGAAGGGCGCAAAGATCCGCGATTTGAGTGTTTTTTTTCGAGTGAAATGACATGGACCCGCTCATAACTTGTTACTCTTCTATTTCATTTTTACAATCATAAGTCCGTGAGCAGATTTCAAATTAATCAAGTACATATATTGCAAAACAAAAGAAAACCATTTGATATAATCAAGAATAAGTATAACACATATATATTAGGGCGGATCGAAAAAAAAAAATTTTCTCGGCTACCCTCAAAAATCAAAGATATCGTTGAAGAAAAGGTCTCCGTAGAAGGATTCGATTTTTTGAATTTTTTAGGGGGCGCGCGGGACGTTCAAAAGTGCCATTTTTAGCGTCAAATTTACTAAATCGCTGATTAACGGCAACAGATTCATCCGAAAATTCGGATTTTTTTATATAAGGTGCCCAGGTATCTACTCTTTCGAACCCATATTCACGGATCACTACCAATTGTTTCATATCTTTGAGAAAAAAATTTGAAAATCAATATTTTCACTATTTTTCAAGTAATTATCGTTGAATTTTGATTCTTCTCCTTCTAAAACGTTTTTGAATTTCTTCCATCTTTTTTTTCTTGTAAAACTTTTTATCAGTATCGCTTACAATGCAAAAATTTCTGTAAAATAAATTTTTATTCCGAAATACATCCGAAATATCAAAACTTTATTTTTCAGCAATTTTCAGCGATCTTTCATTGTAAGCGATACTGATAGAAAGTTTCACAAGAAAAAAATGATGATAGAAATACAAAAACGTTTTAGAAAGAGAAAAATCAAAATTCAACGATAATTACTCGAAAAATAGTGAAAATATTGATTTTCAAAATTTTTTTCCGAAGATATGGAACAATTGGTTGCGGTCCGTGAATATGGGTTTGAAAGAGTAGATGGGCACCTGGGCACCATATATAAAAAAATCAGAATTTTTGGATGAATCTGTTTCCGTTAATCAGCGATAACGTAAATGTGACGCTAAAAATGGCACTATTGAACGTCCCGCGCACCCCCTAAAAAAATTCAAAAAATCGAATATCTGCACGGAGATCTTTATTTCATCGATATCTTTGATTTTTGAGGATAGCCGAGAAAATTTTTTTTTTTTCGATCCGCCCTATTTGTATATACAGGGTGGCCCATTTTAACATACCCAGTCGAATAACTCCGAAACCAAAAGAGCTACGGAAAAAAGTTTCAGACAAAAGTTGTACGGTTCGAAGGGGGACACAAGTTGGCATGATCGGCGTTATTGTAGATGGCGCCACTTTGGAGAAATCGAACCGAACTCACTTTTTTCAAATTTTTTCAAACCCATTTTTTTTCATATACAAAATTGTTGTGGGGTTCAAGACAAATTCATAGATGATGTCGTCTCATGCCTGTTTCAGGTAGTTGCCGAGTTTTCAGCATTTCTGGCGCTCAGGCCGTGCTCTTTGCTACCACCTCCACGTTAGCAAGCTCCACGGGTTTTCGTGTTTGTTTTGTTTCGGACATCATTTTGTCTGTAAAAACTCATTTGGCGCGTTCTAGGCCGAATATGTAGGGGTGCTGCATAATGAGGGAGGCCTGTTGCGCATTTCCCAAGAATGTGTTGCAGATGAAAGTACAACACTTTGAAAAACGGGTTCAGAAACGTATCGACGTCTATGGGAATGTTTTCGAACATTTGCTTTGAGAGTATGATTGGACGTTGAGCAACAATTGAGAATTCAATTCTTGTAGAATATGTTCTTTCCTTGCACCGTTGGGCCTTTTAATAATATGTTCTCTCAGCATGCAGTTCCCTCACATATCCGGCCTAGAACGCGCCAAATGAGTTTTTTCAGACAAAATGATATTCGCAACAAAACAAAAACGTAAACCGGTGAAGCTTGCTAACGTGGAGGTGGTAGCAAAGAGCACGGCCTGAGCGCCAGAAATGCTGAAAACTCGGCAACTACCTGGAACAGGCATGAGACGACATCATCTATGAATTTGTCTTGAACCCCACAACAATTTTGTACATAAAAAAAAATGGGTTCCCATTTGAAAAAAGTGAGTTCGGTTCGATTTCTCCAAAGTGGCGCCATCTACAATAACGCCGATCATGCCAACTTGTGTCCCCCTTCGAACCGTACAACTTTTGTCTGAAACTTTTTTCCGTAGCTCTTTTGGTTTTGGAGTTATTCGACTGGGTATGTTAAAATGGGCCACCCTGTATATGGGAAGGTCCACGCGGAATCGGACAACGTTCAGCCTTTGCATCTCCGATTTTTTTTCTCGATTTTACATGTTATAGTACCCATTGAAAAAGGCCTTCATGATTTCAATTTTTTTCGCCTAGCCGTTTTCGAAATATCGATTTTTGAAATATATCGCTCTTTTTTTTCAAATATCCGTAACTCCGCCAAAAATGGGCCAATCGGGACGGTTTTTTTTTTTTGCAATTTACGTTTATGAACACACTTTTGGAATATGAAACGAAAAAAATTTTCAAATTTGTATTTTATCAGATTTTCAAATTTTGAGTTTAAAATGTTGATTTCCGAAAAACACGTAGCGATCGATTTTCTTGAAAATTTTTTCAAAAAAACTGTAACTTATCCCCCGAATTTTAAGCCTAGTCCCATGATGGGTAAATTATGGGATCCATTTTTTTTCGAATTTTAAAAATGTCATGTTCAGTGAAAAAAATGTTTTTTTTTTTTTAATTTTTGTATTTGAACGCACTTTTGGGGGGAAATTTTCTAAATCGAATTTCCACAAGATTTTCGAGCATGCATCGTTAGAATTAATGTCTTTGGAATTTTTAAATTTTTTGTTTCACTTATTCAGGTCAAAAATGTCTAAAATCATAATATTCTACATCAAAGCTACTTTCGAGGATTATATGACACGTAATAATTATGAATTAGTTCATGATAGTCATTCATCATTCTCACAACTTCCGAGTATCTTGATTAGCCACCTTCCACTATAAATATGTTCGATAAGACATTATACGAGACGCTAAGTGATATTCAAAGTGAAAAATTGAAAAAAAACTTGATTCTGTCAATTTTGAAAATCCCAGAAAAAATATACAGAATCGAATGCCCACGACGAGACTAGGCTTAAAATTTGTGGAATTGAGAGTAGTATTATTGAAAAATTTTCAAAAAAAAAACGAAGGCTACAAACAGGTTTGAAAATAAGATTTTGATCTCAAATTTGAAAAAACTGTGGCAAAAAAACTTCTGATTTTTTCTTTTGCACTTCATTTTCGAACACTTCGTTCAAAAACACACAATTTGGAACCGAAAACATCCAAATCGATGCATTTTTGAGGAAGTTATGAGCATTTGAAAAAAAATCACGCGAATTTTCAAAAATTCAGATCTCACAGACGGTTTTTCGAAAAAATTTGAAATAAATCAAGAAAGCCTCTTTCATAGAGAGAAAAAAGATGGCCAAGTTTCAGCCAAATCAAAAATGTGCATTTTCGCAGTAGGTCGGGATGGTATGGAAAGCCCCATATATACATATAATTTATAACACAAGCATATTAAAGGAATAAAAAGTCTTGAATCTTCATATACAGGGTGAATTCGTGCCGTCCGAACAGATCGAACAGCGTTGAGGCGGCGGCGCGTCAAAATCGGCAATTGTTTCAACGGTTTTCTGATCCTTGATTGGCTGTTTCTTGAAAACAATTGCCGATTCTGGACTCGCGGCCGCCTGAACGCGGTTCGATCTGTTCGGACGGCACGAATTCACCCTGTACAACAGAAAAGATTCGATATGTGACAAGAACTATTGGTTGTGTTATTAGTTTATTTAACATTGATTTTTGATACGTAATATTTGAAGGAATAGTTTGTTACAATTGTTTTCAATTAATTCAACAATTCCCTACTCCGAAAATTTCGTTAATACATATTTTGATGTGTTATTCTGGGCAAGTTTCTGCGTCGATTGGTATATTTTTCATGCGCGGCTGAATTATTTGAGGGTAGGCCTATTTTTCGAGCTACATTGATTAGACTATTTGCATATGCTAATTTAGGATCATCTTCAATCATTCCCACAATATGCTTTTCGAAATTATGACACAGCGGTGAAAATGATTGTTTGGAAAATTCGCATTATTTACTATGCGCTTTTGAATCTCAGTTACTCCAATCTAGCGAGCAAATTAAGTTTCAAACTTTGCATATGCACTGGTTTGCTTGGTGCAGTCACAATAACATCATGCAATACTTCTCAATTGTTGCTGAATAATGCTTTGAGAGCCACCCGGACCATACGAAAACCCACAAGGTAATCTAGTATATTTTAATAATCCTTTGTGTGTGACAATTGTCGAATATTTCTGACACTCTTTTTCAACTACAATTCATGAATAAGCATAACATGAATCAATTTTTGAGAATTGAGCTTCACCTTGCAACGTTGCGAAAATTTGATGTATGGAAGGCATAGGATGTTTGTCTACTATGTTTCAAGATGGACGCGTTCTACGCTCTACGGAGATCAATAGCAATGGCGAACGTTTTCTCGCTTCAGCGTGGCGTAGGCATTGATATCAGTCAACATAGGCGGAGCGCGCTCGCACTACGCGATTGTCGAAAAATCATGTTTGTTTTTCGATTTCATGAGATTTAACGGGTTGGATTAAGCCCATACCCTTTTCAAATCATCGGATCCTACAGAAGACAATTCATCCAGTATGACCGCTTCGGAGGTATTCGATATTTGAAAGAATCATTCATGTCGATCGAAATTGACTGTACTTATTACACACTCCCGATCATGATCCTGAAAATATCTCCAATATACGTACATCATCCAATAAAGTTTCAACAGCTTCCCGTGTTCGTCCAGATGCGACCACGAGTCTTGGCAAATCGTCGTTTGGTGCACCATTGTTGATTTTCTCTTTTGGATTCGATTTCAGAAGAACGTGTACATTGACACCTCCAAAACCAAACGAATTGACACCAACGTAACCACCATCCCATGGCGATAGTGCAGTGATAATTTTCATGCGTCCATCCACCAATGCTTTAATTTCTTCACGGGGACGATTGTAATGTAGATTTGGTGGAATGTATCCACTCTCCATTGCAATTAGAACCTTTTGATAAAAAAGTATATATAAATAATCACTCCAATCTGCCGATGGTCGACGTATTCATTTGCTATCAACAGTCATTTATGCAGCCCAATTTTTACACTCTCGGCGCAGGCGACTAAATCGAACCATTTTCCGAATTCAAATTAACGTTGTAAATACAGTGGACTCTCGATAAGTGGCATCTCGCTAAGTGGCACCATGAACGCCTTCCCCTGCACACAGATTCACTCACACATATACTTGCGTTTCCCCACCGTGCTCCCGCTGTGCGCGCGACTACCGCACTGATACCCCCACGCCTCTACAACTGTCTCTCTCCCGACACTGTTTCCATGGCGCGTTGGTCAGTGGTGGGAGCTCAGGATAAGTGGCATTTTACAAGAATTTTTCTCCCCTACAGCCCCGCGGAAAAGTGCCACTTATCAAGAGTCCACTGTACGATACATGGACATTTAATTACGGCGAAAGACATAATCAACTAGCAAATCAGAAGGGTCTGAAAGTCCCAAATTGTAGGAATAATAGTTGCTGCACGTGATTCGTCTAATCCTTGTACGGGACACAAGAGAAATGTTTGTTCTACACAAAGATTCATGCAGGATCATGTGAATCTATAATTTCATTATTTTCAAGCACTGCCTACCTTGGCGATGCCACTGGCACCACTGGCTGGTTCTGGATGCCCCAAATTTGACTTAATACATCCAATTGGCAGAGGAGTAGTTCGACCAGGGCAAAATACTTTTTCGAGAGCCTTCAGTTCTACTAGATCACCCACCTTCGTTCCTGTACCATGTGCCTCCACGAATGCCAAACTAGTCGGTGGAACTTTGCACTCTTCATAAAATTGTTGCAGCAGAGCGCTTTGCATTGCGCTTGATGGAAACGTAATGCCCTCTTCCGTGAAGCCATCACAATTTGTTTTCGTGTGAATAACATCAGCATAAATGCGCTTGGCATCCTTAGATTTTTGAAGATAGATTACACATATAGCTTCACTGCGGCAGTAGCCATTAGCATCAGCATCGAAAGATTTGCAGCGTCCATCAGAAGAAAGTACGCCTGATGGAGCAGAAGGAGCATTGACAAAATTTGTCTATCATCTTTGATAACATCTGAATGTTTGAATTGGACAAGTAATGTAATTTTTTACGGCATTGGTATGAAAAAGTGGCTTTTTGGAGGCTGTTTTCAGTCGGTAAAGTGGCACTTTACGCAGCTGATCTCAGAACTGCCATAAAAAGACTTTATAAGGCAGTTTTGATGCGCAGTTCGAAGTGCGCATCTCTAAACTGCCGTATAAAGTCTTTTTATGGCAGTTTTGATCGACGCATGCGCGGTAGTTCTAACCTACAAACTTCTGAATTTTGTGCTTTTTCATACAAATACCGCAAAAAATATGGTATGTCGCATGCTCGTAAACTGCTTTTCGGCTCGGATGATTTTTCAGTATTCGCCGTCGGCTCGCCTTCGGCTCGCCTTTGGCTCATACTGAAAATGTCATCCTCGCCTAAAAACAGTTTGTTTACGAGCATGCCACATAATATACTATTTCCTGTAACTTTTCATGAAATTCTTCAAGTCTTTGAAATGTATAAATGTATAATGAGTTGCCTGCTCTCGATGTTCGATTACACCGCTCATTGTACAGCGTCGTTGCAGGATTTCAGAATGCAATTATTCGAGGAGGTCGACAAAGAGTCCTTCCGAAAAATGTGCAACAGTCTCATTATGTACCTCGAATTGTAGTTTAAATTTCGCGGCATATATACACATCTTCAGACTTGTTTATCATGTCATGGTGATAGCGAGTGAGCGACCATGCTACCCGAGAATGAGCTTGGAAAACATGCTACCCGAAAATTTGCTCGAAAAACATAGTACCCGAGAATGAGCTTGGAAAACATCGTACCCGAGAATATGCCCGGAAAACATGCTAGCCGAGAATAAGTTTCAAGAACATATAACTATCTCACGTCTGAAGTTTTGTTGAGCAAAATTTGGTTGATAACATTGCTGAGCGCATGAAGAGAAACGAACCGATCTTCAAATCATATCATGTATAATTTATTGCACATTTTACAATTGAACTTCATTCTTATTCCAGTGGGTCGAAAACCTGTAATTTGATAGGAAAATGTGTCCGTACTACAATAATTTGATACATAATATTGTCATATTTTTCACTATCTTTTAAATAAATATGACATCAAAAAAACCAAAATAATCATGCGCAACCGAATACGTCGACAAATGTTGGCAAATTATCGATAACAGTTTGACTGTATGAATACTTCTTACACTCGCTATGTGTGAATATTTTCAGTGTGACTTATCAATTTCTATGTGAAAATTTAATTGAAGATCGATCCGTTGGTCTTTGTCCGCGCGGCAATGTTACCAACCAAATTTTGCTTAACAAAATTTCAGACGTGAGATAGTATGTTCTTGAAACTTATTCTCGGCTAGCCTGTTTTTCGGGGATATTTTCGGGTAGCATGTTATTCGACCAAGGAGTCGATGTGGATTCGCCGATAATTTTTGGCTACCACTTTTGATTGATTTGTAACTTCAACATGTCAATTTTCACATGATTTCATGAGACACGTGTTTCTGGGTTTTGGCGAAAGACGATTTTGTACCGCTGTTACGTGCAAATGAACTGTCGTGAATTTGCGGGTAGTCAATCGCTCAAAACGCGTAGAGAGTCACCTGAGCGGTTAGGTGATCTCTGCGAATGGGGGTCTTGGCTCGCTTAAACCACTAAAGTGAACCTAGAAGCAGGGACGAGGGGTGTATATCGTACACGACCTACGACCAAGGGAGCCGAAGAAGTTGGGTTCGTATGGCCCAGAAGATGGGTTTCCTAGCGGTAAGCTGCAAGATTGGCGCTTCTGTCCTAGGCCGGTCCTTCTAGCTCCGTACTTCCAGTCGTACAGTGCGTTCTGGCTCGTGGTCCAACTTGGAGAACACGCGTACTTCTGACCTCGCGTTGGTACTGACTCACGAGTAAGGGAGTGGCATGACTTTTATCCGTTACGCGTTTGCTCGAGGCGGGGATGGAATGCCCTTTGGTCAAATGTTTTGGTCGAGGGTTACCCAAGATTCCTACCCATGTAGTCCGACCCACTTATTCACTAGGTCATACCTGAGTCGAAATTGCTGACTCGGATGTTGCAAGTCGGCTCGTTTGTAACACCGCGGCGGCGCCATTTCAAAATTTTCATGAAAATCGTGTTTTGCCGAAGAATGAAAAATCCGCGTTTTCTCAAACTGTCGCCGTTCCGTCACCAATCACCCAATCGCAACGGTTTTTTTTCGAAATGTGCGAAAGTTTATAAACTTTAAGCTCGTTTTCGGAAAATCGGGAGTCATTGCAAGCTTTTTGAGATATACGAGGGAAACTGAAGAAAAGTCGATTTTGGAACGAATTGATATCATTAAAAACCCCATCTTCGATATTTGCGAAAATTTCACATGTCTTTCAGCACCCAAAAAGCCATTTTTCTGCCGAATGGCAACATGCAATTTTTTTTTATTACGTGAGTTACAGCCTCGCGATGAACAATGCGATTTTGTCACGTTCTAGCGTTATATGCGTAACGTTCAAACTTGAATGTAATGGTCAACGATCATTCCAATTTTGACGTGCCCGAAATCATACATTTTAATGTAGGGGAGAGTCGGCTAAATTGTACCGTCAGGTTAGTCGTACCACCGTAATATCTTAGAAACAATGGAATATAACCGCCATCTCGAGACAAAAACTTAAATTTTAACCCATAGCTATCGCTGATCCGAAATGAGAGGCTCGCCGAACAACTTGTCTTGAAGGTACGTGCAATTGTTTAATCCACTGGTACTTGATGTAGTTTTCAGGGTTCAGCCGTAAGGTCACTGTAGCCATAAGAATCCAAAGTAGAAATTGAATTATTACTAAAATGAAAGTGTTATTCCTTCCAATTATTTTGCTGCTTTTACATTTAGGTTATGATCACAATGTGTGGAGTAAGAAACGTTTATAGAAAACAGTGCGTGGTCGGGTAACTCGTACCACTTTTGGTCGGGTAAATCGTACCCTAGTCATACCGGGGTACGATTTACCCGACTCAACCTTGTCTGGGTAGAAATTTATTAAAAAAATTGATTCGCTGGAACGTTGTGATTTTTCTTTTTGCAGTGAACTTACCAATATGTGTGAAAAAAGGAAGTACCGTTCGTGGTCCCAAGAGGACATGTCGAGGGCTCTCGCGGCATATAAGAATGGAGACTCTGGATTTAATGAAACTTGCAGAATGTATAACATTCCAAAACCAACGTTGAAGCGGCATCTCGAGGGTAAAAATGTATACGCAAATAACGAGTCCAATTTTTTTGGTCGCCCACCGACTTTCTCAGATGAAGTTGAGAATGAACTGGTGCAATACATTCTACAAATGCAGCAACGAATGTTTGGATTAACAATATCAGATATCCGAAAATTGGCCTTCCAGGTCGCTGAACGTAATGGCATTCCACATAATTTTAATCGGACGAAACAGATTGCAGGAAAAGAGTGGTATTACAAATTTATGGCTCGACATCCCAATTTAAGCCTGAGACAGCCCGAAAACACATCAATGGCTCGAGCCAAGGGATTTAATAGGAAAAACGTTTCCGAATATTTTGATATTTTGGAAAAGCTATGCGATGAACATTCTTTTGATGCAATGAGAGTCTACAATGTCGACGAATCCGGGTTTTCTACTGTACAGAAGCGAGGCCAAAAGGTAGTGGCAAAAAGAGGATGCAAGCAAGTAGGCAACATTACGAGTGGAGAAAGAGGAGTGAACACGACGATAGTTTGTTGTGCAAGTGCCGCTGGGCTTTTCATTCCCCCCATGATTATATTTAAAAGAATGCGAATGGCTCAAGAACTGAAGTTTGGTGCTCCCCCTGGGAGTATAGTTCAAGTATCAGAGACAGGCTATATCAATAGTGACCTCTTCTGCGAGTGGCTAAGGCATTTTATTAAAACTGTGCATCCTACGCAGGAAAAAAAAGTGTTATTGTGTCTTGATGGGCATACTACACATACAAAAAACTTGGAAGCTCTACAGATTTGTAGAGATAATGGAATAGTTCTGCTACAACTCCCAGGGCATACCACCCACCGTTTACAACCACTGGACGTAGCCTTTTTTAAGCCATTAGAAACTTATTATTCTCAAGTTGTCGAAAGGTGGTTGCGAACAAATCCAGGACTGTGCGTCACACAGTACCAAGTTACTCAACTACTGGCTGAAGCGTATGCAAAAGCAGCATCGGTCGAAAATGCAATAGGTGGTTTTCGAGGAGCTGGGTTGTGGCCAGTTGACAGACATCGCTTCAAAGACACCGATTTTGCTACAGCAGATGCGTTTGATGAGGGAAATGTACCAGACGAGAATAATACGCCGGAGCAAAATCCAGTGCCCAATCCTGAGCAAAATGCAGTGCCCAATCCTGAGCGAGTTCTACAGTTAGCCGATATGACAAACATAAATGCGAACCCTTCTAGCAAGATCTCAGTTTCACAAATATTACCTCTACCAAAACCAAAACAATCAAAGCGAATAAAGAAGGGAGCACAGCGTGCTGTAGAACTTACGAGCAGTCCGTACAAAAACGATTTGCAAATGAAGAAGGAAAAGCAAATCAAGAAATCGCAACCAAAAGGAAAAAAAGTCAAGCAACTGAAACTTTCCTCAAAAACTGTCACGCCTATTGCGTCAACATCGAAAAATAACAACGTGACTATTGAGATTAATGAGGAGGAGTGGTATTGCGGAATCTGTGAAATAGCCAAGATTGAAGACATGATTCGATGTTGCGACTGTCAAGTCTGGTATCACGAATCCTGTGCTGGGTGTAAAGCTGGATCGAAGAAATATTTATGCTCAACATGCAAATAAGGTGGAATGCAACAAACAGCTACATTGAAAAGTACTCTAAGTAAGATCGAGTTAGATATAAGTTGGCTTTATTACCAGGGAAAGTTATTTTAAGTAGACTCCGTAATATCAATACTATCGAATATTAGAAAGCTTTTGTACGTCACCTGAAAAAAAGTATTCTCTAGTCATAAGTTTGATTTATCGTTAAGAAACTTGGTTTAAAATATTCTGTACGTGCAATATCGACTAATATTACCCTACGTATGATACACAATATCAATAATTATAAAATGTTTTAAAGCTCTAATATGTTCTATGTAAAACTATTGCATTATAAATACAACTGATAGGTGGGCATTCACGTTTTCTCAGATTAAAGTAAGGTGGTACGATTTATCTTACCCGTGGTACGACTTATCCTACTAGTCGGGCAAGTCGTACCGTTAGCAGAGGTTTTGCCAAAAATTCTTTTTCCCTCTTTATTATCAATTCGAAACTTCGCCGATTTTTCTAGTGACTTGTAAAGGAACGTACTATATGAAAAAAATTAGTTCTATGTCATTGAACTGATCGAAAAAATACAATAAATCGAGAAGTCTAAACTGGTACGACTTGGCCGACCCTCCCCTATAGAGAGTCGGCACTGCGGTTTGAGCCGGCACCGCATGGTGTTCCTCAGAGATGACGAGCGTGTCGGCTCAATTTTTTTTTCGTGTGACATCTGACATGATGGTGAACACTGACGTAAATTATGTTGACAGTTGTCAGTTCGGATTGTGCTACGCAGCGTGAGCACGTTTAGAGTTTTCGTTTGTGACGAAATTTTATCTCCGTCGTTCAATCTGAAGCAGTTACAGGTATGTAGATGTTTCAAAAATTTTTAACGAGTGAGTAGGGTAGAGTGCTCTAAGAGTTCGCGGCCGCTAAGAGTGCGCAGTAACCATATTTGGCGATGCATTTGCGATTTTCAGCCAACCTCAGCTGTGAGCTATCACTGAAGATGCTGCGACAACACGTGTGAGGTTTGGAGGAAAAAAAACTGATATTACGGAATCCAGGTGGATTTTAATGATCTACAGCTTTTCGCTAAAATATTTTGATATTTTGTAAACTGTATTCAGTTGATGTTCAGGCGAATTTCGTCAAAAAATGTGAACCTCATCTTTTCGATACATTAGACCTAGTGTGTCGCAATATCGTAATTCTTTTGCTGTGACACATAAAACGACAGTCATCTATTTTCATTCAAATGTTGCTGATGTGTCAGAGTGCGCAGCTCGTGACATGTAAGGGTGCGGGCAAAAATGCTTGATTCCATGACTTGGACTTTTGGAAAACAGCCAAATATGGTGCATAAGTCTCTGACTTTAGTGAAACACACCTATCCTTACCATTTGACACGTCTAACAACATTCGAGTGATGAAGTTATGTTTTTTTCCCTGAAATTCTGTTACTATACGAACTTCAACTTCATGAACCAATAACTGAAGTGCATGAGATGGTGGCATGATAAATGTATCACTTACTTTGGCCTAGGACCATTTAGCTATAATACATGCACGTGAAATTCGTCGCGCACTTTTACACACTCGTGTTTGTGAGAGTGCGCAATAGTATATTGTGCACCCAGGGTGAATAGGGGTCTTTCTCGCCTGAGTGTGGAATTTGCAGTACGAGTCGCAGGCGAGCAAGCACGAGCCGAAGGCGAGTGCGTCTTGAGAGCCGGAGACGAGTGCTGCAAACACACGAGGGCAGAAAGCCCTCGCCCTACGTGCACACCATATTTTTTGTAACACATGTAAGGATTTCGCGTTCCTTTTCGGCCTTGCACCTTTACCAATATTAAATCAATTCCGAAGAATACGTGACTCATGCCGTGACGTGATAGTATGTGATATGTGGGTTTTCCGAGTATATTTAGGTGATTATGGGCTATCCCATAATGTGTAATGTATCCCATATAGTATGTTACATACATGAACCGAGTACATGTGGCTGAGCCGAGTACATTCCAGTAGGTATATTATCTGAATAACCCACTTATACTGATATGTACAGTAATGTTCATCGATGCATGCTTCGTGGCTAACTTCTTTTTTCTGAGTTTTGCTTCCTTTCTACTGATATTTTGTGTGTCCATGACCGAAGAAGCAGTCAACGGTAGGTTAGCAGATGACAGCGGCGGGGGATTGCAGCAATTGTTTATCAAGCTGCTTCTATCAACTGCTCCACGCGCCATAGGTACATGGCACACGAGTAGAAAGGAAACAAAACTCGTAAAAAGAAGTTAGCCACGAAGCATGCATCGATGAACATTACTGTACCTGGACATGCTCCGGAGAGCCCATTTTACATACCAGGATATACTTGTAGAAAATCATATACATATACTTATGGATATACTTGAATATCCTGTATACAGGGTGATTCAGATTGAAGGCACCACCGGGCAATGTCGTAATCCTCTCGAAAAAATAAGACGAAAATCAAGAGTGACATTTTTTTTCGAAACGCCCAGTTTTCGAGTAGGAGCCGTTTGAAGTTCGACCAATCACAATACATCTTCAGGATCATATCCCAGTCGCACGCGGAATGTCCAACCGAGCGTGGCATGTTACCGCCGATATACTCACCGTGCGACAGCCCGCTACCTAACAAACGACAACTGACAATGGGGCCGAGGGCCAGATTGTTGAAATATTGAATGTTAAATGAGCTAAAATGCATCGTATCCTAAAGATGCGTTCTGATTGGTCGAACTTTGAACGGCTATTACTAGGAAACCGGGCGTTCAAAAAAAAAATGTCACTCGTAATTTTCGTCTTATCTTTTCGAGTGGAATACGGCATTGCATGGTGGTGCCTTCAATCTGAATCACCCTGTATACCTGATATACCTAGTATGTACTTGGATGAACCGATATATACCCGAATATACTCGAATAACCTGTATAATATACTCGTATGTAGCCAGATATACCTAAAGGAACCCATGTTTACCAGAATAGCCTTTATATTTTCCAATGTATCCATGTATACCCGTAAAACCCCATATAGCAAACTTCACACTCGGTAGAAATCACCTAATTTCTTCCCTTGATGCACAATATACTATTTGACCAAACTCGTTACAGCACTCGCCTTCGGCTCGTGCCGTAAACCTCTCGTTTCGTCAAAAAAGCCTTTCCGTACTCGTATCGTAATGTACTAATTTACGCCTGCTGCTGAGTCCGGAGCGGGCGCAAAAGACTTTTCACGCCCGCGGCCGGGTTTTGTCGCCCGCCGGTTGGCAAATAGTCACTTCAGGCCCAGTTTTTAGGTAAAAAAAACGTGAAAATCGTGCATGTGTTACATAATAGTACATTTCGTCACGACTACGGAAAAGCTTTTTTGGCGAAACGAGAGGTTTACGGCACGAGCCGAAGGCGAGTGCTGTAACGAGTTGAGCCAAAAAGCCTTTACGCATGAGTAACGATCAATATTTTTCATCACGAAAGCCGGAAAATCGCGACGAAGTTGCGATTTTAAGGTTAGAGTGATGAAATAGTACATTTCGTCACGACTACGAAAAGGCTTTTTTGGCGAAACGAGAGGTTCACGGCACGAGCCAAAGGCGAGTGCTATAACGAGCTGAACTAAAAAGCCTTTACGTATGAGGAACGATCAATATTTTCCATCACGAAAGCCGGGAAATCGCGACGAAGTTGCGATTTTGAAGTTGAAGTGATAAATATAAGTTTTTGTACGTATATTTTTTTCATCCAACAATTCACGAATTAACAGAAAGGTTTTGTACAATGTAATGGTGACGAAGGACCAAAGATTTTGTTTCAAAATTTGTTAATTTTTCGATGTTGTTACTTTTCTTCGTATAATTATAGTCAAAGCTTAAGTGCGCACTTTTAAAGCACTTCACCCTACATTGGTTTTATTATTCAATGTTCTAATTGATCAGTTATTCCGATTTTCCATTCGGATTTGTTCGCGTGTGTATACGTGAAACGTGTAGAAAGTCGTATCAATGGTTTTGAGTCGGCACCAAACAGGTGGTCTTGAGTCGATACTAGTTTTTTTTTTTTTTTTGGTATTGTTTGTGTTACTTTTTTCGCATTTTCGGCGTTGGAAAAAAAAAACGCCGGTCTCTGCAGCCCTCCACTGTAAGTGGATTGCACTTGCATTAGTGTTCGCTACAAACTTCAGTATACGCCCCACGTATCACGAATCGGACGACGATGGCGAGTTGTCATCCTTTTCAATTAATTTTCTTCATGCAATCCAAAATTGCTATTTCTGTCATTTTCAACATTGTACTCGAAAAATGTTTCCGTATAAAATTATGCAGAAAAATGCATGTTTTATGGTTCTGAATCGTTCCAATCCGTCCATTTCCTGTTGTGACCTAAAGAATCGGCGCTTTTTCCTGCGTTTGAGTGAAAAAATAGGGTGGTGACTTAGGAACACTATTTTGAGAAATGCTGAAGATGTAAGTTTTCACTCCGCACTTTCTGTTTTCGAACAGAAGGCTTAGTGGGCCGATTCAGGACCAGTCTCCTCTACATAGAAGATAGGAATTATAGTACAGAATAGTCCATTTCAAGTACCACAAGCGAAGAGCTCGGAAAATGAAAAAGAGAGAAGAAAAAAACAAGGTTAACACAAAACTTGGAGTATTTCGAAGAGGAAGGATGATGATGGTATGTGTTGGCTTGATTCGGATTTTACCACATCCGAGATTTCGCTAGTAATTCCGGATTTTAGATGGGAAACACATGAAAAGGAGAGCAAAAAAAATTCAAGTTTTTTCAAATTCATTTTTTAATTCGATCTTCTTTCATTTTCATTTGGATCTAATTTTTTTCTCGGGTTTTCGAATTTATCTCTAAGTTAGCTATTGGCTTGATCGACAAACTAATTGAAAATTAAAAGTGCACTGAAAAATTTTGCGAGCACCGTCGCGCCGCGCCGTCGCACATGCGAGTGCCGTAGTCGAAAAAGTCGGACGACTACGATCTTAGCTTTGTGCGCGCACCCAGCTCGCAGCACCAGAGCCCGAGCTTCACAGAGTGCGAACAGCACCATCTCAGGCGGGTATGGTAAGGCAGAATACTGTTCTACGCATATGCAGAGAGTATGACATCGAGGTACGGTTCAAATCCGCGCATACCCTACGTGGGCTGTTAACGAAAACCAAGCCCGGAAATGCCACTCAAGAGAGCAAGGAGTGTGTATACGGAATTCCGTGTCAGTGTGGGGACTTGTACATCGGCGAAACTGGTAGACCTTTAAACATCCGTATCCAGGAACATCGAAAAAACGTGAAAATGTGCGAACGTTCCAAATCGAGATTGGCCGATCACGCCTGGGAGAATGAACACCACTTCCAATGGGATAATGCCCAGATATTGTTGAAGGAATCCGATCCTATCAAGTGGAAATTAAAGGAATCAGCCTGCATAGCAGTTACATCGAATGCTGTAAGTCAACCCAGCATAGAGCTCAATAAACTATGGTTGCCTCTTTACAGGGACGAAGTGAGGGACGCCATGAGTAGGTCGCGGCGGCGCCACCAGTCATAGGTGTCGCCACCGGCAATCAATCTACATATACCGGTCAGAGCACGGAATTGGATCACTCGGTTTTGGGAAGTCGCCAGACCACCATCCTGAGGACGGGAGCAGATACCAGCGCCCGAAACGTCGAGATGAAGAAGCATCGAAGCAGTGGACACAGTCCAAGTAACCCCCTGGAGGAAGGGGGGGGAAGTGGGTGGGTAGGTGGCCCCCCCTCCCTCCAACCCCCATCCTACCTCTAGAAATAATAGAATACTGTTTGTATGTACGAAAGCGCCAGCGTCTCAACGAGACGCTGAAGCTCTCAGACTGCGATGGTGACGCGCTCGGGCTTCTGAGCGTACGTCCGTACCGCTTGGAAAAGAGAGTGCGACGGTGGTGCTCGCAAAATTTTTTCGGTGTCGAGAAAAATTGAATTAACGAAAAATTATAAACGGAGAACAATTGCTAAAAAAATTAAACAAAATAACAATAAACATTTTTCTTGTTTACCGTATTTGAATTAGTCTTTGATCTCGCTATTAGCTGCTCATATCCAAAATATGTGTTCCCTATTCGCAATTCAAAGTTACTAGCGAAATCTAGAAAGTGGCAAAATCCACAAGTCAAAACATATCACCATCATCTTACCCCTATCCGAAACCCTTCGAGTTTTGCATCGGACTTTTTTTGTATTTTATTTTTTTTTTGTTTTCGAGATATTTGCCGGGAGCGATTCAAATGAACCACCCCGTAATCTAATTTGTATCTTTCATGTATAGGTACATTCCAATTCATGATTTCGGGAACTTCCAGATCAAAATGAGCGTTGACAACTACATTCAAGCTCGGACGTTACGCATACAACGCTAGAACGGGAAAATCGCATTGTTCATCGCAGGGCTGTAACTCGGGTACTGAAACAAGCCGCAAATCTATTTGTCTAGAATTCTTCATCCGATCATTTTTTCTATGAGACATTTCATTTATTTGGTTGTTGCGGAATAACTCTACTTTAATAAGGTGGGCGGGACGCGTTACCCCGGCCGAACTTCTTGAAATCTTGATAAGCTCCAAAACGCCTATGTGACGTGAGGTTGTAGCCGAGCGGCGCTACTGATTATGGTTGACGCCATGTATATACATGATAAATAATAATACTAATGATAATATAGACCCTGAAATTCGGAAGGAATGAGTACTATCTCGTCTTGCCCAGACTGGACTAAGAAAAATCGAATAATGATTAACGAAAGAGTGGGATGGACAAAAAGGAAATCGAAATGAATGACTCTGAAATGAATATCTGGTAAAACTAACGTATATTCTGACAAGCGGATGGTTAAGATACAGATTGGCTTGGACTTCGGATGAACGATATGTATGTGAATATGACTACAAACTAACCCAAATGACAAATGAAAAGAAACCGATATCAAATAATACAATACTCCTCGTGAGTTTGTAGGAATATAATCCTTTGATCCTGTCAACGCTTCAGATAGTCGAAAGACATGAAAGGAACAATTGAATATCGCTAAAGATCTGGAGAAATAACCAGATGGTGGAGAATGGCGAATAATATGATGGATGGTACTTCACTCAGCCCTGGGTGGTATATCCAACGACGTAGTTATACACTAAAGGATGCACGTCGATTTCTATTACTTAGATTATGGATTGATTTAAATTTAGATTACACTAGTCGAATACAATTAATTTTAGGTTTGGCTGGGAACTGATAATGCGCTTCTGAATCACTCTACGCGATTACGAGCACAACTGACTTAAATTAGATGCAGCTTTGATGATTAACGAGATCACTGAGTCTATAGGCAGAACTTTAAGATTCACTATCACCTTTGCTCGTCTGCTGAACCTCGGTCACACGTTCACGCTCTATGCGACTTGACGAAGGAATGCCACAAGGAATGCATCCTACCTTGCGAGGTGTTGGATGTTCAAATTGCTGATCTTGCACGCGCCTTTAGCTCAGTTCGCGCGCAGTGATTCAAATCCGGTGGAACTGGCCACTTGAGGAACTAATTACTCTAATGCTACTTTGCCATTGGTTAGACCGTTCGTCATAAGACGCTTATTCTCCCGTGACAGTTCTGCGGTTGCAACCTATGGTCGCCTCACTTATGCTAATAACGTGAATCCTGGCAAATGGGTCGACCTAACTCTTGTTGAACAGAGGCTAAACTCAAAATTCAGCCTCAGCAAAACTATAGTCGCTGGCCGTACGTGACTTGTACGCTCTTTTGGCCGGATATGTGAATATGTGTATGTCTGAATATCGGGTTGCATTGCAACTCACAGACTGAGATTCCGTTATAGTTATGGCGTATCATCCTGGTATTGGTATCGGTTCTTTTGCCTAACCCGACTAACTAATCTATAACTGAAAGCCTTGTTGCCGGACCACTGATATAATTCTAAGGAGGTTTTACAATGATTGACAAGTGGTAAGACAACACGTTACATGACGTGGGATGTAACACTTATTACCAACACTCTCGTTTGTTTTACTGATTCGTCGAGTCATTTGGCATCAAAACCTCATACATACATGTCGATGAATGATTTGATATCTCCCTATATGCTGGATGAGGGAGCGATTCGGGTGTTTTCCGATCGTTCAAACAGAGCCATTTATTTTGAAGAAGGAACTCGTTGCTAGGAAGTTGTTTATCAATTGAATTTGAATGAGAAATAGGAATTGAAAGGAATATTTTGAAGAGTAAGCGGAACTGTTTATACGTCGTTCAGTATCAGGGAATTCTTGTTGTTAAGTGATTTCTTCTTGTGAATCTGAGAAGCCCGAGAAAAGGATACGAGTCCCTTTGAATTATGATTCGCCCGGTTCTTCGACATACATATATACCCTCTAAAAAGAGTACTTTTCATAAAGGGAGGAAAACCTTGACTCCGCTACTCTTCGGCGATTTCTGTAGTCGACAACAACAAAACCTTAAACGACAAACGATAGTGTTGGGCGCCAGACACTCTTGTGTCAGCTCGATCGAAAAAGATAAGGTAATCAATAAACAAAATGCAGAAATTCGACGGTCGACAACTTGGCTAGCTCAGACTTTGAACAATAAGGTAGAGGGCAGGGTACACCAGGTAACACAACCAATGTAAATCCTTCAATGTGCCGTTTGGCCGTACATTTTATTATAAATCACAAGAAATTATGTTAGGAAAAATTCTAAACAACGAGAGGTGATACTAAATATCTTCAATCAATTAATGCAATGATCCAAATTATTACACAAAATGCAGTCAATCAAAATTATTATACAAAAGACAATGGATCGATAACTCACTTGTACGAAAGATGGAGGACGATCAATGAATCTTTAAACGCAATGCAATTAATCAATAAATCAATTATACGAAATTCGATCAATCACCGAATCCGTTTATAAAAAGTTGATGTCCAGTCGAAATAAATCGTTTTGCGAGTTTAAAGTCGAAATGCGATGCAAGTTCTATTTATAGAAAAACATTCGAAAACCGGTAGAGAGAAATCGATTGATAATAGAAAAGTTTATGCCGGTAGAGACAACGTTGACAGACATGTAACCAATAAAATTACGAATTTGACACATTGACACATCATGTAACCAATAAATAGCAGTTTAGGCGAGTGAAAATATGTATGACGTCAGATCAGCGAGTGAAAATATGTATAATCGTGATATCCGACTAGCAGCGAATTTGGAAATTTTATACATTTTCACTTCATGACAGAAGACCGGCGAGTGAAAATATGTATAACGTCAGATCAGCAAACGATTACGTAGAATTTTCAGGATATTGTATAGCAAGTCCTGATTCCAGCATGGTGAAATGTATTTATGGCAATTACCTTAGAGAAAAGCGTTTCAAAAAAGCAGCAAATTGTGCAATACTATCGGCTAGAAATGCGGATGTGGACAAAATTAATAGAGAAGTAGTGGAATTACTAGATGCAACGAAAGAGAAAATTTATACAAGTATCAATACCATAGATAAGGTCGATGAGAATGATGACATAAGTGAAACTATATATTTCCCGAATACTTTGATAGTTTATCACCCCCGTCTTTACCACCGCATGAATTACGTTTGAGAGAGAATTGTGTAGTAATGCTGATACGAAACTTGGGTATCAATGAAGGACTTTGTAATGGGACTAGATTATTGGTGATCAAACTTGGAAATCATTTGTTGAAATGTAAAATTTGAACAGGTGACAATGCTGGAGAAATAGTATTTTTGAATCGAATCACACTTTATTGCGATGACGTATATCCATTCAAATTTGAAAGAAGGCAATTTCCGATAAAACTCGCATTTGCAATGGCGATTACCAAATCGCAAGGCCAGACTCTAGAAAAAATAGGAATAGATCTCAGAAAAGATGTTTTCAATCATGGTCAACTGTACGTAGCTTGTTCAAGAGTTCGTTCGTGGGATTCATTAAAAATATTCTTGTCAAATCACCAGAAAGATAAAAAAGTGAAAAATCACGTGTACAAAGAATTATATATAAATTAAAGGGGAAAATATGATGCTTAAGAAATTGATTAAAAAAAATATAGATTATGAGAAATTACTTATAGCTATTTTTGGAACTATAGTGTGAACATAAGTAAAAAATAGACAAAAATGAGATTTTACCATCGAATAACTTGTTAATCATAAAATGATAATTTATCAGAGGTAATAAGATTTTGAATGAAACATCACATTCTCATCAAAAAATTGAAAATAATTGACGAATAAAAGTTAATCGTTGTACTTACATGTACGTTGAACCGTCAATAAAATTGAAAGAGAATGAAATGAAAATGATATCCAAAACTGAAAATTTGATAAATACACATTGCGGTATAGTGCTCTGAAATGTTGATAGGCTTTTATTGAAATTAGAATACAGTAAGTCACAACTTTCGGAAAATTAAGCGCGCGCGAAGCGCGCGCGTGACATGCTAGTTCAATAAATTCGAGACAATATTGACGAGAGAAAATCTGAATCAGATAGCTAACAATAATGTTCGATACGTCAAGACAACATACGTTCGTTACGATAGAATCATTAAATTACAAAATAACGATATTGAAAAGCATGTGTTTGAGCAGACTCAATATAAAACAAAAGAAAAAGATACCAAATACGAAATTACAATATCACAAAGCGATACGATACTCAAATTACGAAATACGTTTCGAAACACAGCCAATAATATTTAATTTTATTTGAACGCAATGTAACGCAAGGTAAACAAAGGATTTCTCCGAACGGTTACGCGACGTAGTTGCTTTTTTCAGAATTACGATAGAAACGTTATGAACGCAATTGAACGGACTATATCTGAATCAATTTTACTCAAATCGGGAGCTAAATCTTTAAATAGATCGAAACCAACATCTTATGCGGATTTCTAATACACAATATGACCTAAAATAACGCGAGTAACGCGGCGCATCCGCGAACCGCGGCTACCTTCGCTGGGATACTCCAGGAACGGGATTTATTCAACTACTTAATTCATCCGATAAAAACTCTACCAAAATAAACTACTAAATGGCTGAATAATCAGAGACAATCAAATAACGAGAGCCAAAATTACAAAAGTTCTACATGCCTATTACAGATACTCGGCCAGCCACGAGGTTGTTTGTTTAACGAGAGACGAGTCTCTTAACTCAAAATGCAATACAAAATTCGATAAACAGTAACTGCAAGCTACCTCATGCCTGTACAAATAAATCAAGGCCTTACCTTAATTGGCTTCAGACGGAAGTTAACACAATAGGCTCTATTTCAAACGAAACTCGATATCGCAACGATATGGTACGATAGCAGCGATAACGCGACAACGGGAACGGGACAACGATGCGTGATGCTTCAGTCGACGATCCAGCGAAGAACAGGCAGAGCGACAGGTTTCGCTCCTCGAAGTGCTCTCGTTACGACAGGTCCTGTTCTTCCCGATTGGCCTAATTTGACACGTGACGATTTTTGGACATGTGATTCACTATCGCCTGGCGGACGGTAGAGCCGTTGTGCGGGGTGGTAAATTTGCGGGGAAGGACGCTGGTGTGACTCGGCCGCTGCTGTTTACTACTCCTCTTGCCGCCTACCCCTCCTCGGGAGTCCTACGACGCTGGGTCCACGGAAGATCTCACTCACCACGCGATCTAACGATGATTCGGTGGCCTCACAACACCGGTCAATCTTCCGGTCAACGCCAAATCGTGCCGTGCCAGGCTCACCCAGGCTTGGTTCACGGTACAAATCCTTTGGTAGGAACGTCTCGTCGAGGGGTTTTTTGGACCAACCTCGACTGCGATAACGGCCTCGGAGACGGTAGATGTTCCCGGGTCGATTCAACTGCAGGCTGATAAGTATGCGGGCGGGAGGCTGTGAATACGCTCACGCGTGGCCCTGTACGCCACCCTCAGGCATCCGGATCGGTAGGCGGTAGCTTCGTCGGATGACGGGATATCACGAACGTGGGGTCACACCGACCTTCCCCCTCGAGAGGAACGCTGTCCTGAGCGCTTTTTTGGCGAACCCAGAATTGCACGTCACATCGGTAGTTTTTGCCAGGCGATATGACCGTCCTTCCAGATGATCGAGAGATCGACTTCTCTGCGAGAGGTCCTCCCACGGCGGTAGACATCTCGTTGTCGCGTTACATGATTACAAAATACCAAACAAAATAGCTATTAGCATAAATCTAATATTTTTCCTAATTTTATCCTAGTCCTGGAGTATTGTCGACCTAACGCATCGCTCGTGTCCCGATAATTTGCCTTGTGGCGGGGTTTACGAAAATACCACGTGACAACCTATATGTGCAATTCCACGTCAAGCGGGCTACTTTTTTGGGTCGTGATCACCGATTTTGATCTCGATCGAGGACTTGTTACTACTAATGGATGTCATCTCTGGGCTGAACAAAAAGCAAATGCGCGATCCGGTTGTCTACCTAGCAGAGGTTAACAAATGCCGTATTTGCGCGACAACTTCTCTTCGACAGCTCATATCTCAGTTGTTTTTGGATAAAATTACCAACAAATTGTAACGTTGCAAATAGATTTGGACGTTACAAGCGTTTCCCGAACTCTTGGGGGGCGTAATTACGCAGGGACAAATAGTAAAAATCTCCGCAGGGACGATTTAGCTAGCCCACGAGCTTATTTGACTCCGAGAGGTGACCGTGGTCGACTCTGATTTGAGACCCAAATTTCTTATACGTTTCGTTTCTTTCCAAAATACCTTCTCTTATGTGGGAGATTCGGCCTGCGACCCTACCTGAGCGGGGGCATTCTAGACCAATCTACGAGGCACTGACGGGCAAAACTGATGAAAAGTTTGGAAAGACGACTACAGACGGACTCTGGGTCCAGCCAGGAGGACGTGGAGGAGTGCCGAGGGCACTTTGCAGCGGGGAAATAGCCGGTGGATGCGATTCCCGCCGGCGAGAAGAGTCCACGAACCACGTCCCGCCGTACTACGAACCCGGAGGGCCAATTTGAATAGTCCCGCTACCAGGAGCGGCTCGATCCTAGTTCCAGGCAACCGGACTAGCAAATAGTAGCGAAATCGACCATCGATAAGAAAGCGCCCTGAGCGCACTGATACTGATTCTCGGACACTCTGCGTTAGGCTAGCGCCTAGAGCACGTGGCTCTGTTTTCGGCGAGATTTTTGTATTTGAATTTGGATACCCCTGCGGGGCTAAGTTTAGTTTTTTGTGGTCCTTGGTGATCCCTGGAGGTTCTGAGAAACACCCTGGGTCTTTTTGAGGAGACTGAGTCCGGTAAGCGTCCGCTTATTTAGCCCTTTTTTGGAATTTGGAACCGGCCGTTAGCGGCAGTTTGCCATTTTGGTTCGTCCACGAAGGTTCGTCCACAGGCCACGAGGACCGTCTTTCGAGTCTGTTGGGTCAATTCCTGCCGAATCCCGAGTCGGTAGGCCGTGGCCAGTGTCCCTAATTTGAGTTAGTCCGATCCATGTTTTATACAGAGAATTTCTGAGGAAAGTAGCTATCCTTACTATAGGCAACCCGAAAGACAACCCGAGATTGAGTCTACGCCTTTGGCTGCTGCAAAACTGGAATAGGGGATCGGCGAGAGTAGACTAGCAGACGGCTTTCTGTCAAACGTCGCGGTTAAAAGTCAGGTTAGGAAGAGAATAACATCGAGATGTAAACTGACAAGTCAGTGAGTTGTGAGTTGATTTGGCGAATGCGAATCGGAGAATTATCTGTGGAAAAATTACGGTCAAGAAAACAATTGATTCGGGATATCAACTTCGTGTTGTCAAGAAGCAGCTCATTTGTGTATTTGGTAAATTGACTTCGGTAAATAAATTTGAGCAGGTAGGTGAACGAAGATTTATTTACAAAATAATTGGAAATGGGCTAGTACTCGTTACCGTCGTGTCGTTGATTATTTTGCAGAGTTTCGATTTGAGGTAGGCTTCGTTGCGAGACAGGCTTCGAGACGGGGCAGGATTGAATACGAGGCAGGCTTTGAGGCGAGGCAGGCTTTGATGCGAGGCAGGCTGCGATGCGAGGCCGGCTTTGAGGCGAAGCAGGATTGACTACGAGGCAGGCTCCGATGCGAGGCAGGCTTCGATGCGAGGCAGACTTCGATGCGAGGCAGGCTTCGATGCGAGGCAGACTTCGTTGCAAGGCAGGCTGCGATGAAAGGCCGGCTTTGAGGCGAGGCAGGATTGACTACGAGGCACGCTCCGATGCGAGGCAGGCTTCGTTGAGAGGCAGGCTTTGATGCGTCGCCGACTTTGAGGCAAGGCAGGATTGACTACGAGGCAGGCTCCGATGCGAGGCAGGCTTTGATGCGAGGCAGGCTTCGATGCGAGGCCGGCTTTGAGGCGAGGCAGGATTGATTATGAGGCAAGCTTCGATGCAAGGCAGGCTTCGTTGCGAGGCAGGCTTCGAGGCAAGGCAGAATTGAATACGAGGCAGGCTTTGATGCGAAGTTTGAATCCTGCCTCGCATCCAATCCCATCTCGCCTCAAAACTCGCCTCGCCTCAAAGCCTGCCTTGTATTCAATCCTGCCTCGCTTCGAAGCCTGCCTCGTATTCAATTTTGCCTTGCCTCGAAGCCGGCCTCGCATCGAAGCTTGCCTCACATCGAAGCCTGCCTCGTAATCAATTCTGCCTCGCCTCGAAGCTTGCCTCGCAACGAAGCCTGCCTCGCATCGAAGCTTGCCTGGTAACGGAGCCTGCCTCGTAGTCAATCCTGCCTCGCCTCAAAGCCGGCCTTTCATCGCAGCCTGCCTTGCAACGAAGTCTGCCTCGCATCGAAGCCTGCCTCGCATCGGAGTCTGCCTCGCATCGAAGCCTGCCTCGCATCGGAGCCTGTCTCGTAGTCAATCCTGCTTCGCCTCAAAGCCGGCCTCGCATCGCAGCCTGCCTCGCATCAAAGCCTGCTTCGCCTCAAAGCCTGCCTCGTCTCGAAGCCTGTCTCGCAACGAAGCCTACCTCAAATCGAAACTCTGCAAAATAATCAACGACACGACGGGGAACGAGTACTTGCCCATTCCCAATTATTTTGTAAATAAATCTTCGTTCACCTACCTGCTCAAATTTATTTACCGAAGTTAATTTACCAAATACACAAATAAGCTGCTTCTTGACAACACGAAGTTGATATCCCGAATCAATTGTTTTCTTGACTGTAATTTTTCCACAGATAATTCTCCGATTCGCATTCGCCAAATCAACTCACAACTCACTCACTTGTCACTTTACATCTCGATGTTATTCTCTTCCTGACCTGACTTTTAACCGCGACGTTTGACAGAGAGCCGTCTGCTAGTCCACTTTCGCCGATCCCCTATTCCAGTTTTGCAGCAGCCAAAGGCGTAGACTCAATCTCGGGTTGTCTTTTGGGTTGCCTATAGTGAGGATGGCTACTTTCCTCAGAAATTCCCTGTATGAGCCGTTTTTGAGGCAAAATCAGTAGCTTTTGAGTCAAAATCTAGCCCCCTCGAGGGAATCCTATGATCCGTCATGAGTGCGAGTGCGAGGGTCAGAGTCTAAAGCGGTCTCTCTCTCTCACACCTCCGAGTCCGTTACGTCAGAGCCGTATATAGGACACCGCGAGTGTCAACACATCAGGGCAGAGTTAGTTTTAAGGTAGATTTAAGATCTGAATTTCATTTCACCCGCGTGGGTATTGGTCTTGCTTATTTGCTATTTTTTTTTGTTATCATTTCTTCCCTTATTTCTGTTAATTGGTTCAGGGGGAAACCCCACAGCTATTATTCAATAAATTTGGTTATTTTCTCTACCCTACGTCACTCGAGTCGTCATTCGTCGAGCCTGTCAATCCCCAGTCCACCCAGACCCCTCTCCGCGGTACTGAGCCTAGCCGGCAACAATTCAAGGCTCGAATTGTCTCGATTTGTCCCGTTTATTTTGTTAGCTGTCTCAGGTCCTAATTGATAAGTAATAGTGCACTAGTTCTGTCCTCCGACCTGGTACTCCGGCTCAGGACGGGGGATAGTAAGGAGCTACGTCACAAAATATAGTGATTCTTGTAGCCATTTTCACACGCTTTCGCGTGATTACACTGACATCGCTTCCCAACCGAAATTCGGCAGTCAAAAACGCAGTCAAAATAAAATTTTCGTTTTCCGAAAGTCCACCCATTTTGAAAGTTCTGTTTTTGGGCTCTAAAAAAGGTTCAAAATCTCCTTTACATGTACTGAAAGTTGCAAAGTGGGCCTGTATTTCGATGATTTTCAACTTCCCGTTTTTTGATAACGAAAGGAAGTTATTGTAATTACCCTGAAAATGAAAAGTTGAGTTTTCACCAGATGTCCACGTTTTGAGGTCTGGAGAATCATTTCCGACCATTTTTGGATGGACGTCTGTGTGTGTGTATGTATGTATGTATGTATGTATGTATGTATGTATGTATGTATGTATGCATGTATGTATGTATGTATGTATGTATGTATGTATGTATGTATTTATGTATGTATGTATATATGTATGTATGCATGCATGTATGTATGTATGTATGTATGTATGTATGTATGTATTGTGACGTGGCATTCTTTTGACCCCGTCGATTGGTGTTTCGAACCGAACCCAAACCCCATTTTCCTTCACAGAAAGCGACGGTGTGAGGTTGGTGAGGTAACTCAGGAAAAACAGTGTGACAAGGTTTTACATTTCTTTGATAGACGTTAAGCCTAGAATAATTCTTTGCTATTTTATTTTATAATTTCCTCGCCCCAAAACACCGACAACGACATCCATCGAGGGAGCAACTCTTCGAGCTCGCCAAGGAAGGATGTGAACCGATCGCTACCCCGGCAAACAGTAACCTGACGGCGTACAAGGCTGGGCGAATCAAGTAACCCAACACAGCCTCCCGCCAGCGTGAAGATCACCAGCCTGGAGCTGAGCCATGTATCAGACCCACTTGGATGCCATGAACGCAGCGTATAGGGCTGGGCGAATCAAGTAACCCAACACAGCCTCCTGCGTCACGACTTATCGGCCTGGAGCCGAACCAGCCAACAATCAACTACCCGCCCGAATATCGTATCGTCACCGTGTTGGTCGAGAAAAACCCGCGGAAAAATGACGTACCGACGAGGAACGCCGCTACGACGTCTGAGAAGGCAGATGACCTTCCACGACGTGACTGAAGAAACCTGGTGAGGACCCGGAATAGGACCCCAAGTTCCACCAGCTCCTTCAACTAGGCAGAGTTTTTGGTGAGTTGACGGTTGAAGAGCGCCTCCGAGTCAACGAAAATCGAGGAGTAAGGCCAATGATGCAAGTAGCAGCCGATCCACCCTCCCACGATTCCACGAAGCCTGAGAGCGAAAAATGAAACAACGGAAAGCCGATTCAAATTCAAAGAATTAGCGCGCCCAAATAGTTTCTCGCCGATGCCACCTGAGATCGCCACAGAAGAAGTCACATGACAAATTAGACCAATCAGCGACAACGATATTTGCGGGGAGCGCGGGGTAGCAAGGATCACCGCAATCGTCACGACGAGAACCACGATCCTTCTCTTCTACGTCCGACAACCGAGCTGACCGCACGCCTCATCGCAGACAGTCTCTCTTCTTCTAACGTTTCGCTATTGTTCTTTCCCTCGCCACTTTGTTTTATAATTTAGCTTCTTCCCTAGTTATCCTTTAATCTAAATTCAGTGCTTCTATTTCTACTGCAGCTAAGGTAAAGCTTACGTCTGTTATTCGTAAACACCTACGATGCAATTCTGATTATTACTTTTCGCTATTTCTGCTTTATCGTACCTTTTTCGTATCTCTGTCGTCTCATTGAAAAAATACGAGCGATCTTTACTATTGTTATAATCTAATATGCACCGGATGCTTTGTCTCGAGAGCGAGACAGAGCCGTCTATCGTTACGTTCTTCTCTTACGATAAAATTATGATATAGTACTTTTCGATACTAGTGCGAAAGTGTTGGTTCTCGGACGAGTGTGAAGTTTTTCGCCCGAGCGAAGCGAGGGTGATAATCACACGAGTCGAGAATCATCTTTCGCACGTGTATCGAACTTTATTTTTCAACACAGCGCGCGTTAAGTTGGATTTTATGCACGCGAAGCGTGCGCAAAATCGAACTTTGCGCACGCAGTGTGGAAAAGTACGTATACATCGTAGGGGTACGGCCCAGTGCCTTGGCTTTTGCGCACCCCCCCCCCCCCCCCCTCCCCCCCCCCAATAACTCACTCTTACGCTGGCTTCGCTACTGTAAAGATCGTCACCAAATGAAAGGAAAGTTTATTAAATCTCCGATCAATTTATTTACACGAACCCTCCTGAAAAGGTACTCACAACACTATATATGGGCAATTCCACCTCAAATCGGCCAGATTTGGGTGTTTTTTGACGTCGTATTTTTTAAATCGTACGAATTTCTTTTCATGTGTTACAAACACAAAAAAAAACCACCCGTATTTCGGCGTTTGGTCAAAATATTTTTTTCACCGAAGTTATGAATTAATGCATTATGTCGCAAACTCCGCGCGCGGTTACCTTTGAGAATTAATATCTCCAGGTCTATGAATCGTAGAGAGAGGAGCTGCAATTCATTTTGAAGGTAATGAAATCGACTTTTTGAGGAAATTTGGCAAATTCCAGAAAAATTTCTAATTGTGCCCGTTTTGAACAATTGAAATGTTTAATAATTTTTTTCGCAAAAACAGCCATTTTTAAAATTTTGAAAAAATTCGACCATATTTCTTGTTAAATTTTAAAGACTATAGAATTTTTTCGTGATGGCATTATTTTTAGTTTTTTTTTAATGTAATTTTTTGTGAGGCGCCGCGCGCGCCTCGCTGACGCTTCGCGTGTAGAACCACGCCAGGGTCTGCAAATGGCGCAACACGTCGACTATCTTTGGAAATTAATCATTGCAAGAGGCAGGAGTCTATGTTTTGAGGATTCGTAGAAGAGTTGCGTGATTTTTCATTATGATGGATGTGAATTTTATTCAACCAAATCAATATTTACAATATTATTCTTGTCGTGTTCAAACGGTGTGTGTACCACTTGCTCCAGCCAGGATACAATTCGTGGGTCTAAGTTCGGCGAATTTACTGAAACTGCAAGGTTCTTTGTCAGGATACCTTTGTTTGAACTCTTCGTATGCTTCTTTCAAATTGCATAAAACCAATCGCTTCTGCTTCTGCACTTTTTCCCCATTCTCTATGCAGGTGACGTAGTCCTTTTTACCTGGCATTATACGGCTTATTTCGTCTGACTCATAGAAGTTCACAATTTCTTGGGCGAGCCCAGCATCAAACCGCTTTCCACTCTTCGAATTTGCACATGCCAGGATCCCTTTTTCATCCTTTACTTTTTTTGCCACACTAATCATGTGTTTCGATGCATCAAAATGAGCTTGGATCTCCGAAACTGTCCATTCCGTGAAAAGAGTCAGGATTCTGATTTTTAAATTCTTATCATCCGTTTCCTGAAATCTTTCTTCAAGTTGTTTTAATATGCCATGGTCCTTATCTGCGTTTGCCTTCTGCTCTGCGATGTTCACACCAAACACTTTTTCCCCCAAAACTTTGTTAATTTTTTCAAACTTCCCTGCTGGGTATGATTGTTGAGATAATCTTCTCTTTTTTATCGGTGATTCTCCCAGTGTCACTAGGGTTTCATTCAATGAAGCTAGAGCTGCTTCATATTTTGGACCTGATAACGATGATGATTCCTCCGTTTCTTTGTCGTTTGGTAAATTTGGAACGTCAGCAAGCGTCGAAGCTGATGTATCCAAAACATCATTCTCTGACATCGAAGACTCGCTCTCAGGTTCTGCGGTCGCTCCAGTGTTGAGTCTCATTCGACAGGAATTACAAATAAATAGGTTGTCCGATGTTTGATCTTTGTTAAGTAAAGATAGCTGTGATTCAGTGACTCTTCGAAGGCGGTTTTTGTCTCGTACTCGATGGTTTTCCAATTCAAAAGGATTAAAACACTCGGGGAACGATTTTTCTGACATTTTTGCTCCCAATTCACAATTACAATTGACTGTGAGAAAACTTCTCACAGGGCTTCTCTAACGTAAACTGCAGTACGTCACTCTATTCACGAACGATCATTGACTGACCTCACCTTTGAAAATCCGTGCCTAAATACCCGAATCTAAACATTCACCGAGCCAATCAAATCAATTTCCATTGCATAGCTATTCGAAAATCCGGGAAATACCTTTCTTCGAATTGTAGTCTTGCAAAATAATTGTGAACTCCCAATTAATATACATCCAAAACGAATCTACAATATATATATACGTGCAGTGACTTTGTCATTGTCTTTTGAAAGCCTATTGTTGCATGCTCTCATTGCAGCGGACCCAAGCGGTCAAGTTTCAATCCCCTGAATGACCTAATGAGTTCAGCGGCCCGTCATGCACCTGTGCATTTATACCTTCAAAATCCTGGAAGTACACAAGAATTTACCTAGAACTTTTGGATACCCTCATGGTATAGTGTGGTACAACTCTAAAAGAAACTTGCTAGTCGAACTATGATTGACGGTGAACGATTGGCTTTGCCATAAAAATCGAAATATATATCATTGCACAATATATAGTTATAACATACGAATGCTTTGGCTGATATTTTCTCAATTTTACCACAAATCTCGGAAACATAGACTCCTGCCTCTTGCAATGATTAATTTCCAAAGATAGTCGACGTGTTGCGCCATTTGCAGACCCCGGCGTGGTTCTACACGCGAAGCGTCAGCGAGGCGCGCGCGGCGCCTCGCAAAAAATTACATTGAAAAAAAACTAAAAATAATGCCATCACGAAAAAATTCTATAGTCTTTAAAATTTAACAAGAAATATGGTCGAATTTTTTCAAAATTTAAAAAAAGGCTGTTTTTGCGAAAAAAATTATTAAACATTTCAATTGTTCAAAACGGGCACAATTAGAAATTTTTTTTGGAATTTGCCAAATTTCCTCAAAAAGTCGATTTCATTACCTTCAAAATGAATTGCAGCTCCTCTCTCTACGATTAATAGAACTGGAGATATTAATTCTCAAAGGTAACCGCGCGCGGAGTTTGCGACATAATGCATTAATTCATAACTTCGGTAAAAAAAATATTTTGACCAAACGCCGAAATACGGGTGGTTTTTTTTTGTGTTTGTAACACATGAAAAAAAATTCGTACGATTTAAAAAATACGACGTCAATTCTTGGCCGATTTGAGGTGGAATTGCCCATATCCGAGTTTCAGTGTGTGTGATTTGTTCGCTTTCTTGCCTATTTTGCTTGCTATAATAGATTTCAGAAATTCTTATGCTTGTTTGCTTGCAATATTTGAATACAGAGTTCATTCTGCTTGCTGCGCTTAGCGTAGGAGCCACGTGCTCAACCACTTTATAGATTCTCTTGCATGCGTTGCTTTCGAGTAATTAGCTATTATTATTATTGTACCTATTTCTTTTTGCGTAATAACCTTGACATCGCTATTTCCTGAGTGTCGAACGTAGACGCAGCCGGGGTTAATCATTTTCTTGATATTATTTCTTGATATAATTTTCTAGATATTATTTCTTGTTATTAGTCCTTGATATTATCTCTTCATATTGTCTTTGCGATATTATTCGTTGCTAGTCATTGATATTTTATGATATTACTGTACCATCTTTGCCAGTCAATATTATTTATCTGATATTATTATATTATTACCTTTGCTAGTCATCGATATTATTCATTGCATTTTCTGTGATATTTAGGTTTAATTTCTCTTTATTTGATACCCCGTTAGATTTAATTTCTTATTTTCTATCTCGTACCGCCTAGCGGTCACCCGAGTAGAAATTTGATCCGGCTCTGATCAGGCGCGGATACGGTTTCCCTGATTTGAACATCAGGTACTGATCAGGCTTCGTTATCAGGCCCATATCTGTAATGTAACGCTGCGTACTAGTAGGCCCTGAACAGGTTGACCTGACAGGGCCCTAAGGGGGCTTCCCAGGCCACGGCCTGACAGGGCGAAACTTCCAAGGCCCTGAACGGGTGCACGTGTCAGGACCTTCTAGGGTAGGAGTTTGAGGGCCAAAACGGGCTGTCCGAGTCAGGACCATTCAGGGCAGGACTTGCAAGGCCCTGAACGGGCGCACGTGTCAGGACCTTCTAGGGTAGGAATTTGAGGGCCTAAACGGGTTGTCCGAGTCAGGACCATTCAGGGCAGGACTTGCAAGGCCCTGAACGGGCGCACGTGTCAGGACCTTCTAGGGTAGGAATTTGAGGGCCTAAACGGGTTGTCCGAGTCAGGACCATTCAGGGCAGGACTTGCAAGGCCCTGAACGGGCGCACGTGTCAGGACCTTCTAGGGTAGGAGTTTGAGGGCCTGAACGGGCTGTACGAGTCAGGACCATTCAGGGCAGAACTTGCAAGGCCCTGAACGGGCGCGCGTGTCCGGACCTTGTGACAGGGATCTCCAGGCCCGAACGGACGGGACCGAGTCAGGGCCAGACACGTTTATATCTAGGGCCCACAATGGGTTAAATGCGTCCGGGCCTTGCGGGTGTCAATTTCAGGCCCTTGCTGGAATAAACGCATCAGGACCTGAGGGTTCCTTCGTCAAACGGGCCACCCATTTAATTCGAGGTCTCCAAAAAATTCCGTAAAAATTTGTCCACGTTATCGGGGATGGAAAAAAATTTTGGGAATTTTTTCAGATTTTTTGGTCATTGCATTCCAAAAATCATACTATTTAATCATTTCACGTAGCGTGATAAATAATCGCAGAAGAGAAAAATTGTTAGGATGAAATTTGTATGTCTTTTTCTCAGGTTTTCAGTAGAATTTGAAAAATAAAAATTCCGACCTATATGAACCCTTTTCTCTAAGAAAACGTTTGGAAATCAGCTTTTTCTAAATTTGGACAGTTTGTTTCTTACTTGAAAAAATGGTCGAAGAAGGGTATTTATAACAGAGTTCAGACTTCCGATGGTCTCCCAGAAAAGAAATTATTGCATGGATGTTATGAATTTTCAGGATTGAATAAAATTGAATCAATCATTTTTTCTAGGAGACCACTGGAGTCTCACTCCAAATTTTTTATCCCAAAAATTTGTTATGAATACCCTTCTTCGAGATTTTTTTCAAGAAAATAATGTCCAAATTTGGCAAAAGCACATTTCCAAACTTTTTTTTTAGAAAAAGGAGGTTCAAATACGTCGGAATTTTGGTTATTGAACTACTACCGAAAAGCTGAATAAAACACATACGAATTTCATCCCAACAATTTTTCTCTCATGCACTTATTCATCACGCTACATGAAAATGATTGAATGAAATGATTTTTGGAGTGCAATGACCAAAAAATCTGAAAAAATTCCCAAAATTTTTTTTCATCCCCAATACAGTTTACAAATTTTTACGGAATTTTCGAATTAAGTGGGTGGCCCGTTTGACGAAGAAACCCTCACCTGACAGATTCGGACTCGAGGTAATACATCTGGTCAGGGCATTAGTTTCAGATTAGAATAGTTTTTATTTTCGACACATTGAATGTCAGCTCAGTCAGCTGTATAAAGTTATACAAGAAATACTTATTTAGCTTATATCACGGCCATTTTAAGATCACAGACATATATATATATATATACACACTCATAGATGACATTGCTCATAAATGAATGTAATAATGTAAGAAGAGAATATTTTGTCGTAAACTAATGCTTTGTTATAAAATAATACCTTATTATGCTCACATTTGTGGCTTTTTACGTGAAGCGGGCCACTTTTACGGATGATCATCACCGATTTTGATCTTTATCGAGGAGAGGATTTTGCACTACTCATGGACGTAGGTTTGTGAGCTGAGCCAAAGACCAATGCGCGACTCGGTCGTCCACCTAGCCAGATGGAAAAATGCCGTTTTTACACTCTACTCCGACGGCTCACATTTCAATTGTTTTTGGAGTGAAGTACCAATACATACATACATATATACATATATGTATAGTTACTCTTGTAGCTACTTTCACACGCTTTCGGGTAATCATGCTGATATCTCTTCCTAATAACAATTCGGCATTCAAGAATGGCGTGAAATTTTTATTTTTGTTTTACAAGAGGTCTGCCTACTTTGAAACTTTTTTTTTGTCCCCAAAGAAGGCTAAAATATCCCGCTCATTGATTTTTTTGTTCATCTCATCTGAGTGTTAGCTATTTTACAGAAAAAATTTGATGGTAATTCATTTGATTTTTTTGATAGAGCTTTTTCTCATTATGAGTTCTTTTTAGGAAATTGGAAAAAGTTGGAAACGAAGAAAAAGAAATGGAAAAAAATCAGATGAAGGGACAACGAATCATAGGCCCACTTTACCACACTGGGTACATGTAGATAATACTTAATCGTTTTTGGAGAAAAAAAAAAAAAAATTTCAATGCTAGGATGCCTTGAAAAACGAAAATATTAATTTCACGCCGTATCTGTGTGCGGAATTGTGGTTGGGAAGAGATGTCAGTGTAATGACCCGGAAGCGTGTGGAAATAGCTACAAGAGTCACTACATTATATGTGTAACAACTGAGATATGAGCTGCCGAAGAAGAGTCTGCGCAAAAATGGCATTTTTTCACCTCCGCTAGGTAGACGGTAGAGTCGCACATTGGCCACTATGGTTCAGCCCAGAGACCTAATGAGTAGTACAAAATCCTCTTCTCGATCGAAGTCAAAACCGATGATGATAATCTAAAAAAGTGGCCCGCTTGATGTGGAGAGTCACATTTATATTCTTGTTATTTATTTTCTAAAGACTTAGATCGACTCAGGTTTTTTTTTTTGCAAACTGATGCAAAACTTAATCACTAGGTTACTTAACGAATACTGATTTTTGTTTCGCTCCTACCTCCTGGAACGTTAGTGTTTTTGTAAAGGAAAAATCTTGCTCGAAGATGAGCTCTTCAGCTCACGTCTTAAGGGTTGCTGATTTAATGTTCATTTAATATTTGAATAACATCGAAAAACTTCGCTCTTCGTTAAGGGAGGACCCCGCTGAAACTTTGGAAAAAGCAGTTTTTCGGTTTAAAAATGGCCAAAAAACGTCCAATGAAAGGATGAATCCTTGGAATTTCAGATTATTGTAGAATGTTTTCTGAAAAAGTTTCACTTTTCTGTGATGAAAATTCAAGCGCAAGGAACCTTTCGTTAGCAGCCCTGCGAAGGAGAGATTTTGCGAAAGGTTCCTTGCGCCTGAACTTTCATCGCAGAAAATTGAAACTTTTTTTCAAAACATATTCTATACCATTATCGAGAAATCCAAGCATCCGTTTTTTGATTGGACGTTCTTTGGCCATTTGAAAAATAAAAAACCAAATTTCTCGAAGCTTCAGTAGGGTTCTTTCTTACAATTTAGAACTCCCGTGAACCGAAAAATATTTTTCAAATTCACAAACTAGAGTTATATAAAAAGTACCGATTTTCGACTCGCTTATACTAATAAACTTACTTTACAGAAATGAATATCTCCATTTAAACGCTCAATGAAGCCGTATAAATAGGTAATAGGAAATAGGTACTATACTAAACTACTGTAGTAGGCTCACTCTCAGTTGCTTTGTTTTTTTTCTGTCGGTATAATCTCTGACCCTCCCAATCTTTCGCATTATTGATCACTGTGCCTAATGCGTCGAAAAATTTCTTATCTTTGATTGGGGAATTTTTGGGATATTTGGTATACTCCTCCAAGATGGCTTCTGGAATTAGACATGTATATGGGATTATTTGAGGTCTTATTCTATTGAAGTACAACCAAACTAGGGTGCATAAAAAAGTCTTTGATCACTGCTCCGCGATGAGATTCTACAGCTAGAAATTCGAACATGTTTTTGCAAATTCAACCGTAGCTTAATTGAGTATATATAATTATATACATATAGATCAATGGCTTTGAGAAAAATTGTTGAAAAAATTATTGATGAATATTGCTGAATCTAGCAATTATCGTATGTATTGCAAATTTTTTTATTCATCTGTGGGTTTGAAGAATAATAATCCTCAGAGACTTTTTCTCCTCTCAACGAGTAGTATTTTTTGGGATAATCAAATATTTGTTTTCGATTTGGCAACTCAAGAATTTTCACTAGTCTCGAGTTCAAGAAGCAGTTGGCGAAATCGCGACCAAACGGTCCCAAACATTGCGTGCAATGCGACTATGCAACTCGTTAAAATTATTGACTCGAATAACTCCTCAATCAAAGACTCTTTGTACAGGATTTATTCCATGATTCTGTATAATTGCAAAGCTCAAACCATTGGGTATATCACGCTAATGGTTGTGAGATATGATAACTGGCATAATCGATAAATTGATTAGGCGTTTGAAGTCTATATTTCTATTTCAGCTTATATTTTATGTGTCATCTCAAATTAACTTCAGTGTTGTTCTAATTGAATAAGCTTACGTAGTTAAATCAGTAAGTATTTCATTTTCCATCCGAAGCAATCACAAATTACAAAATAAAATTAGAGTTTCGCAAACATACCTGCTTGAAATACTCTCATTTTTTATGCATAAATATTTTTGCCATTGATAATCATCAAACGTCTAATTTTTTTGCATGAGGTTAGAGTTCGTCATGACGCAACAGAATGTTTTGAAAAAATTCTCCACTTCAGTACTCGAATGATTCAAGAACAGCGAAATACCATGAATAATTCTCAAGAATTGAATCGAAAATATGTGTCGTAAAATCTGCGACTTAGGGAAGGAAATATTATTCAGAGCAGGTTTCAGAGAGTACTCTTTCATTTCGAAAATTTTGTTGCAGTCACGTTATGAACTTTGACCTCAGATTTTTATATACATACAGGCTGATTCGGAACGACCGCACATCCTTGGACAGGTGGATTCCTTGAGGAAATCCAAGATCTAAATCTAATTGTAAGTACTTTTCGAAAACTTCATCTTGAATTTTCTCAGGGGATCCACCCGTCTTTGGAGGTACGGTTGTTCACTGTACACGTAAAACGAACGTATTACTCTGTATACATATGTGAAAACGGAACCCATCATATTATATTATAGTACAATATCGTACCTTTGATAATTTCGCAGAACTTTGTTATTTTGAAGACTTCTTTAAGAGCACATTTTTTAACTGCGGTGTAGTTGATGATCACAGCCCTCGACAGATATTTTTTGATAATATTGTTGATGCTTTTAGCTAAATCACATTTTGGCTCAATCAAAGGCCATACATCCCGCTTCTGGAACGATAATTAGAATAATTTTTCACTGCCTTCGATAGTGTTTCAGATGCTTGATATTATAAAAGGTCTTCCACACTGAGAAAAAAATGTTATTGGATCTATCATATTTAGTTCTACTTGTTTCAATGAAATTAGCTTCTTTCAACGAAATATTATTCAAATCAAATAAATTAGTTTTTGGTCAAATAAATAATATATAATGAAGCACCTCTTAGTTAATCCAAAACAAATATTATTTTCCGGAGTCCTGACGAAATATTTATTCAACTTTCTTGCGAGAATTTATTCATTCCAATAAATATTCAACTTGACTTAGAAAACGTTTTTTAAAATGAACAAATTTTTGTTGAATTCAAAAAATTTACAAAATTTTCCGGAAAGAATATTTCGTCGGGACTCCAGAGAAAAATATTTGTTTTGGATGAACTAAGGTGTGCTTGATTGAACATTATTTCTTTGAACAAAAACTAATTTATTTGATTTGAATAACATTTCGTTGAAAGTAGCTAATTTCGTTGAAAAAAAAAAAACTGAATATGATACTCGTATATCCAATAACTTCTTTTTGTCAGTGCGTCATTTTGAGAACTGTATTGAGGTAGCATTTCAGAGTCTATCCACGGTATTCACAAACGCCTGTAATTGCTTCACTACTGTAATACATAATAAACGGCATGCAAATAGTTACCTGGCAACCATGGACTTGTTGTTCCATCATTAGGTAATTATAACAGCCGTAATGTATTACAGCAGTAAAGCAGTTACAGGCGTTCGTGAAGCATGAATCAATAACTGCTAAGATTCATTATCCATGGTGGCGACAATTCAGCCGAGATGATATTCCCCGACTTCCCGCCAGAGAATGCATTGTTCCCTTTTTTATTTTCACCAAATACGAATAATATTGAGAGGTTCCGGTAAATGAGACGTACAAACTTGTCTACCTTTATCTTGTTTAAGGGAGGACCCTACTAATATTTTGGTAAAAAGTAATTTTTCATTTCTTCAATGGCCCAAAAACGTCCAATCAAAAAATGGATACTAAGAGTCTCAGATTGTGGTAAGATATGTTTTGAAAAAAAGTTTCAATTTTCTGCGATGAAAGTTCAGGCGCAGGGAACCTTTCGCAGCCCTGCGAAGGAGAAATAGGAAGGTTCCTTGCGCCTAAACTTTCATTGCAGAAAATTGAGACTTTTGTTCAAAACATATCTTACCACAATCTGAGATTCCTAGTATCCATTTTTTGATTGGACGTTTTTTGGCCATTTAAGAAATGAGAAACTAATTTTTACCAAGATTTCAGTAGGGTCCTCCCTTAATGGAACTATCTGAAAAGAAGAAGCTAGACCAACTGAAAGAAAATTCCCTGCAAGTCTATGAAACTCCCTGACTTTTCCCGGTCTTCCAGCTCCGTCGCCACCATGTTATCGAAAAAATACTTGGCCGAAACATTTCAAAGATATCAGCCTGCTTCAACGAGTCCAGCATATTATGGACAATACAGAAAAATTTTCTAAGTTTGCAAGATTATCAGCATATTAAAATAATCCAATATACTTGTTACTAAAATTCGTAATTGTTATGAAGACTGAACTCACGAGTTGTGTGCACATATTTGGGTCCAATTGGAGCTTTTCGTTGAATTCTTCAAATTTTGCAAGTTCTTGGAAAGGTAAGTTGATACCATGTAATTCCGAAAATGCTTTGAGACATTCTGTCTGACATTGATCAGATGCCTGCTTTGTGGAGTTTTGTAAATCCAGTAGAGCACGCAGCAAAGTTTTTATTTCCAATAGGCTGCTCTGTATTTGAGTTAATTGAATACTCTGACTTCTGTATGCTCTTTGTAAATCTACAACAGTATCTTGAAAAAAAATTCAATCATTGAAGCTGATATACTTGTGAAACTGTCACATGATACAACAGATGAGGTGGGTGTTATGTAATAGATTGACCTAATAAGAAGTTAACAATACAATTCAGTGTCGGAGAATATGAAAAATCACCGTTTGGGGCATTCCACGTCAAACCTGCACTTCTTTTCATCATGATTTGAAAATGGGATAAAACTGCTAAATGTTCTTTTTTCAAATTTTTGTTATAAAAAAAAAATTTTCTTTCACTTCATCACTTGAAAATTATGGTTTCTTGTAGTAAAAAATGAAATAAAGAGCAACTTCGTCTTGGTGAATTTTGATTTTCGTTTTAGTTCAAGAGTACAAGGGAGAAAAAGTTCACAATCTTTTGAATTGAGCATCTGATTATTTCGTTTTACTCTTGAGCTAGAGAAAATATCGAATTTCAGCAGGACAAAGTTACTCTGATTTTTTTGAATTTTTTTTTTCTATAAGAAACCACAATTTTGAATAAAAACAATAACACTTTCATCCTACTGTCAAATCATGAAAAAATGTGTTCCGGAGTCCCCCATTTTACAAACAAAAAAAACAAACAGCTATATAAAAAGTGTTCATCTTCGAGCAAAAGATATTTAACGTCGCCACAACCTTAAAAAAACGGCGAAAATTTTTAAAAAAATTAGAAGTTTTTTTTTAGACCAAAACGAAACAAAAAATTTATTGGACATCAGAATCCCAGGGGATCAGGCCGATAGCCCGTTGGTTTGACATGACATGCCCCATTTACATGTTCAACTACCCCTAATTGTACGAAACACATGGTTCTTAATAATACCTGATCATGATATGCAGTCGGTAAGTATGAAACTTACCTTGATTTTCTGATTGTTCAGCTGACACGCCCTTAGTTTTATCTTCATTCACCTGGTCAGTTACTTGTTCGAGCCCATGTCCATGAGGTGACTTTCGAGTCGATTTGTCATCACTCTGATTGTTATTTACTGTTCCGAGCTCAGGATGAGGTGATGTTTCAGAATATGTATCATTGGTTCTCTTATTATTATTTACTTCATCGACCTGATGAGCTGATGTTTTAGCAGGCATGTTAGTAGTTTTTTTTTTTTCAATTAATTCTTCGACTCCCTGATGAGCTGATATTCCGGCAGGCATATCATCAGTTTTCAGAACATTTTTTGCTGGGCGTCTTGCAGCTGAATATTTGAAACAAACCGGGCAACAAAATATACGTTTATTCACGTACTAACAATGAGTGGACAGGGTGCATAGAATTAGAATTCATTCAGCGCACTGAATAGGTTCAAGTTGCGACACTTGCCGTTCATAATTATTTTTGGAAATAGAAATACAAATCGATTGAAAAATCAAAACATATTGGTTTACAAAATTGGAAGTAAAAGAATTCGGTAGAAATCCATTAACGTTTTCATACGGTATTAGACTTGGATCACTTAAACAATAAGCTTATTCAAATCATGTTATCATTTTTGTGGGTAACCTGTTCTGTCATAAACATAATGCAGGTGGTATTTAATGTGTTAAATTTCGAGAAACTCACGTGGCACTTTTTCTGGCGATTCATGGGGGCCGTGAGGTAACTCTGGAACTTGTAAAAGTTTTTGCACCTCATCGTTATTGTTATTAGTTCTGGAACGATATGCTTTTTTTACAGCTTGTGACCTGTCAAACGCGTGTTGCTCATCGTCGGTAGAGAACGCATATTTTTCTGTTACTAACACTTCTGACTTTTTGACAGCGTCATTGAATGTCCCTGAATAAATTAGAAAGATAACAAACCGGTCAATTTTGCACAGGTTGACAATATTAAATATTTATCCGAAATATTCATGAGATTTGAGCTATCATTTATGTGATAAGTTCACGCAGTGGTTGGAAATTCAATTTCATCGACTGCTTTGAGGATAGTCTGAATGAAGTATCAATAATTCAAAGACTGGATGTTATCAAAGACTTACGGGCGTCCCCTATAATATCAATTTGATATTTGGGCCAACTATCTGGCGGTGGTACTTGATTCTTCATAATATCATGTAGAAGAGTCAAATTTTCACCAGTGTACGGAGGGGGCATGAATGGTGTCACTATATCTCCAATGTCTGTATCGAAGTATATCCACTCAGCGGGAACAAAATCAATGCTCTTTTTATGTCCGACTTTTTCATTTTTGAATTCAATCATTTTATATTTTCTTTCATCCATCTACAGTAAGGAAAAAATGAATTCCTCAAATTAATATACCCTGTACAGACGAATGATAAAATCTCACCCATTCAACATATGCCATGGCACGGTTCAATTTTAAAAACTTTTTTTTTAACGGTTGAAAAATGGCTAATAATCATACATACGTTGAATTAGATATCTCATGAAAATAAATGTAATTCTTCATTCTTTCCCCCAAGTCCTCACTAACCAAGAAAACACCGAATAAATCATTTTTTACTTTTTCGAGCACTCGCGTACTCTGAGCAGTAAATTGTCGAATTACTATTTTTGCTATTTCATGATTTTATAGCCGCTGGAACCCAGGAATCACTCATTTTCGTTCAATGAAGAACATTGAATTTCAGTTAAAAATAATTCATTTCGAACTCTCTAGTATTTCTATTTTTTCTTTCATCAGAAATGTAGTACCAAAATGTAATAAGATCTGAGAATATCCTGACTGTTAAGGATTGAACCGGAAATCTGTTGCATCGGAGGTGAACCCACGCGGACGCGTCGCAACCGGCTTCGGAAGTAAGGTTAGGTTAGGTTATGTTGAAATATATTCGTGATTATACTGGAAGCTTTCATGGATTAGAACCTGATTATCAACGCGGCCAGCATTTTGAACAATAAATATCTACATGGAATGAGAGAAGAATTTATTATGAATTAATACCTTGTTTTATTTCTTTACGATGCAGCGAAATAATGCACACGGTCCCACGAGGCACGCCGGAAAAGAGAGATCGCGCGTCCTATCTCGCGCATGCGTGTTGAGGAAGACTTGCGCTTGACGCAGGAAGTAGTCTCTTGGGGTCGTTTAGATGGCGGGATAATTGAAACGGAAAGTCACGAGACTGTTTATCCGAATCATTGACCGAAGATGGCTTGTATTATCGAAGTATCCTTCGTCAAAATTGATTATACTGTACAATGTACAGATTATTGGATGTAAGAACAATCATAGGAATATGAATTTGACCTAATTCAACTTCGAGTAAGGTTTTGAAAAACTGGCATGAACTGTAATCAAATATTCGACCAATTCAGAATTTGAGAATACTGTGCGGATTATATTGAAAATTGGCTCAGATCAGAAAAAAACAACAAAACAATTGGTATGAAAATTGTATCATACGTGAAGTAGAGGCATAGTGTATAGTTTTTGGTCGCATCTGAAGGTGACCATTTTTGATGTAACTAATTTCAGAGGATATGTAACCATGTTTTCATTCCCCACGGTTACCACCCACATTTTTAGAATTGCAGAATCGCATGGAAACGTAAAAATGGGCTTATTTATTTTCAAAATATGTCCTGTCAGTTGTATGTCTGTTGAGTTTTGGCCCTGATTCATAATCATACTGCTGATTCTCATCACCTTTCCATTTTGTAATAAAACAGTATTATTCGGTGCACTAGTCGTAAGTGAAGCTTGTTTATATTTCAACTTTTTTATCTGAGTAACTCCCGCAATACTTTCTGACCCTTTTTTCAAAATTTCTATCTCAGGTGGCAATGTAGGCTTTTTGCGGTTGGCGAGAAACGTTTCGTATAGACGACGACAAAGCTGAGCGAGTGGACGATTACCACTGCGAATCATTTTTTTCAACTGACCCAACATATTTTCGAATGGAAATGCCGTGACATCGCTTAGTGAACATTGCATATTCTTGGCGTCATCGGCAAGGTGGATCAAGTTGTGAACGTTCAGCACCAGATTTTCCTTTCCATAATAGCATCGCGTTAATCCAACAAAGCTCACTAGATAAGCTTTGGCCTGGGCGTTATATCTGCAAGCTAAATCATCGGAGCATAAGATTCTGCACGCCGCATGGAGCAATAAAAAATGCTGATATAGATGCTTCGGGAGAACTTTTCTGAGTAAGATCGGTCCACAGTATAACAAAAAAAATCTGTATTCCGTTGCCTTCCATCTTTCGATATCTGAGATGGATCTTGTGGTGCGTTGAAAATCTTGCGGCACCTGGGATTGAAAACTCAATAGCAGTTTCGACAGAAGTGTTTTACTGGTCTGACTCAGTCTCGTGACTTTATTACGTTTTAGCCAACAATGGACGAACATTTTTTTCATGACACCTAAGCAAACAAGATGCATGAAGTCCAGCAAAAATAGTGAGACCATGTCAAATCCACCTTCGATCTTAGTTAATGGCGACGTGCCGTTATGGTGCTCTGCATTTTCTTGACCACGAAAAGATCTGTCGGTCCTCTCTTCAGAGTTGGTGGAATCATAAATTGTTCTACCTTCAAACCTTTCACCCCGTAATGTACAACGCTCGCATGCATGGTACCCCCCGTGACCTTTTGTACATTTAACAAATGAGCGTGCTGGAGTATCACATATAAAGCACTCGATTTGTACTTTCAATTTTTTTCCGTCAATGTCAACTCCATCGAGCTGCAGTGAATTTATTTCTTCGACAAAATTCCCGAGGTATTGATTAAGGTTGTCCGGTTTTTCATTACCTGCGTATACGGCCACAGGAAAGGGTGCATATACATCTGGTTTAGAACGTACTTTGCACAAAATTGGCCAGAACTGTTTCGCGCTTGATTTAAACAAAGGTAAACCGTCGATATTAAATTGCAATTTGAGGCACTCCCCGTGTAAGTCCGTATTCACATAGCCTTGCAGATGTTTTGCTATTCCGAAGTATACGAATTCACCTATTTCCGTACCGTCTGCTTTTGTGAACTTCTCAATTCGATATGAAGCAGATGTTGTTTTTAAAAATGTTTTAGCAGAAGCCGGAAGATCTGGGAGCAACCTTTTTCTCAAAATTTTGAGTAACTCATCTAATTGAATCTGAGGAATATGAGATTTCATGGCCCACTGCCGAAGTTGTACGATTTCATCATCAGCATCTTGTTCTTCTTCTTGATTCGTCTCTGATGTTTTGTCTGCTTCTAAGTCCAATCGATTCGACAGTTCGCTTTCGCTCCCGATTTCCGAAATACTCCTGTCACTTTGCTGCAAATCATCCTCATTTTCACCAGAAGTCATTTCGATAATTTGTTCGAAATCATCCGAATGTATACTTTCATTATCGTCATTATCAAGATGAATAATCGCGGATTCTGTCTCTACATCTATTTCACTCCGTTCGCACTCTGTAATTGTAGCGTCGACAACTGCTGATGATTCTTGCTGGAGACTTAGCTGTGATGCATCAATAATCGGAGGACTAATTGCTTTGCCATTTATTACTGCAGTTGAAGTTTCTGAATCACATTAAATATTTCGAGGTTAAAATAAATCCCTCTTCATTCTCATTTTAAGGATGAACTGGCTATATACGTACAGCCAAATCTTGAGTCTTGTCGACAATATCGAATACTTCATGACAAGATAAAAATCTGAAAAAAAAACTACAATGAAAACGATAGGAAAATTGATACGAATAATAATTCCCAAAAATTTATAGCAATAAATTGTGTGAACAAAACATGGTTCAACCAATTTTAGCTGAATGTTTCATTTTGCCATGTGAAATGAATTTGTCGATTTTCCCAGATGTACATGAATTTTCACAGGATTTTCTCATCATTTTTAAATTTCCGTTTTCGAAAATTTGTGAAGGCTGTACTTACGAATCTATCCGTTCAATGCCCTGCAAATTTCTTAATTGTAATATACAAAGTTTTGAGGAAGAAATATCGAAAATTCAAGATTTTTTCTTTATTTTTCTTTATTTTACAATTCAAAATTCTGAAAAACGAAAATTCAACATAATAAGAAGATTCTGTAAACATTCATGTGTATTTAGGAAAGTTGACGAATTCATTTCAAATGACAAAACAAAACATTCTCTAAAAATTTGTTGAACAATGTTTCGTTTAAACAATTTATTGCTAATTTTTTGGCATCATTATTAACCGGATTTAATTTTTATATCATCTGTATCGTGGTTGCTTTTTTTCAGATTTTTATCTTATGAAGTATCCAATAATATTGTCGACAAGACTCACTTTTGGTTGAGAATATATATATAGCCAGTACATTCTTAAGAGAATGGAATATATGTATGATCAATCTTCTCGTAGGCGAGAGATGATTTTAAATAAAATAGTACAAACTTAACTTCATTAATGAATCAATAATTGATGAGTAAATGATCCATTCAATCATAAATATAGAAATTTTTCTTAGGTAAAATTTTTAATAGTTCTTACAATATTTACCCTATATACATATATGCCATCACTAGCGTTCACTTACCTGAACATTCTGTTGCTTCATTCGTCGCGTTGACTTTTCGGCGAACTGCACGGAATCTTTGGACTCTAAGTCGTGTTGCGTCACGTTTTCTGGATGACTTATTCATTCCGAATTAATAAATATGCACTGCACTAACGTTATACAGGGTGTATCATCTCATGTGTCGAGAATGAAAATCAAAAGAACCGACGCAAAGCCACATTTCGTCAGTCGATGAGCAATGGCATAATTTTTTTTCATACACAAAGACTTTCGATCTTCTCTTCTCCTATATGGAATTTTTGAAATTTTTCATATGCGTGAAAAATACAGCTTTACGTCGATTTATTTCGTTCTCATTTTCGACACTTGAGATGATACACCCCGTATATGCACTCTCTCGAGCTGGGGTACGCGCAACATACTCGTACTTTGAGGTTAGGCTTTAACTGTATAGCCAGAAAAAGTTGGGATAATCAACGTTCAATAATTAATAGTACCCTCACGAATGAAATCATGACTTAGCTCAATTTACCATTGATAATTCTATTATTGTTCCAATAATTTAGATAATACGATTAACCACGTCGCTTAGAATTGGAATCGGGAAAGATTTGGTATGGTGTTACTCATTTCAGCTGAACCCGGATCCCTCATATGGAATATCTATGTGAGGCTTTCCGGAATTCAGCCGTATCTGGACCAAGTGTGTGTATCATTCCGGTAGATGAGGCAATGTTAATACAAGTCAGACTTGGCCCCAATCTGGAATACCTTCGTAAGGCTTTCCGAAGTTCGGCCACATGTGAACCAAGTTCGTAACTCCCAGGTAAGGCATTGTCAATACAAGCCAATCTTGGCATCAACCTGGAACACCTTCGCAAGGCCTTCCGAAATTCGGCCACGTGTGAACCAAATCCGTAACTCCCTGGTGAGGCATTGTCAATAAAAGCCAGACTTGGCCCCAACCTGGAATACCTTTGTGAGGCCTTCCGAAATTCGGCCACGTGTGAACCAAATCCGTAACTCCCTGTTGAGGCATTGACAATACAACCCAGACTTGGCCCTAACCTGGAATACCTTGGTAAGGCTTTCGGAAGTTCGGCCACATGTGAACCAAATCCGTAACTCCCTGTTGAGGCATTGTCAATACAACCCAGACTTGGCCCTAACCTGGAATACCTTGGTAAGGCTTTCCGAAGTTTGGCCACGTGTGAACCAAATCCGTAACTCCCTGTTGAGGCATTGACAATACAACCCAGACTTGGCCCTAACCTGGAATACCTTGGTGAGGCTTTCCGAAGTTTGGCCACTTGTGAACCAAATTCGTAACTCCCTGTTGAGGCATTGTCAATAAAAGCCAGACTTGGCCCCAACCTGGGATACCTTAGTGAGGCCTTCCGAAATTCGGCCACGTGTGAACCAAATCCGTAACTCCCTGTTGAAGCATTGACAATACAACCCAGACTTGGCCCTAACCTGGAATACCTTGGTAAGGCTTTCCGAAGTTTGGCCACGTGTGAACCAAATCCGTAACTCCCTGTTGAGGCATTGTCAATACAACCCAGACTTGGCCCTAACCTGGAATACCTTGGTAAGGCTTTCCGAAGTTTGGCCACGTGTGAACCAAATCCGTAACTCCCTGTTGAGGCATTGACAATACAACCCAGACTTGGCCCTAACCTGGAATACCTTGGTGAGGCTTTCCGAAGTTTGGCCACTTGTGAACCAAATTCGTAACTCCCTGTTGAGGCATTGTCAATAAAAGCCAGACTTGGCCCCAACCTGGGATACCTTAGTGAGGCCTTCCGAAATTCGGCCACGTGTGAACCAAATCCGTAACTCCCTGTTGAAGCATTAACAATACAACCCAGACTTGGCCCTAACCTGGAATACCTTGGTAAGGCTTTCCGAAGTTTGGCCACGTGTGAACCAAATCCGTAACTCCCTGTTGAGGCATTGACAATACAGCCCAGACTTGGCCCTAACCTGGAATACCTTGGTAAGGCTTTCCGAAGTTTGGCCACGTGTGAACCAAATCCGTAACTCCCTGTTGAGGCATTGACAATACAGCCCAGACTTGGCCCTAACCTGGAATACCTTGGTAAGGCTTTCCGAAGTTTGGCCACGTGTGAACCAAATCCGTAACTCCCTGTTGAGGCATTGACAATACAGCCCAGACTTGGCCCTAACCTGGAATACCTTGGTAAGGCTTTCCGAAGTTTGGCCACGTGTGAACCAAATCCGTAACTCCCTGTTGAGGCATTGACAATACAGCCCAGACTTGGCCCTAACCTGGAATACCTTGGTAAGGCTTTCCGAAGTTTAGCCACGTGTGAACCAAATCCGTAACTCCCTGTTGAGGCATTGACAATACAGCCCAGACTTGGCCCTAACCTGGAATACCTTGGTAATGCTTTCCGAAGTTTAGCCACGTGTGAACCAAATCCGTAACTCCCTGTTGAGGCATTGACAATACAGCCCAGACTTGGCCCTAACCTGGAATACCTTGGTAAGGCTTTCCGAAACTCGGCCCCGTCTGGGCCGAGTCTGTATCTTCCTAGTCAGGCTTTGCCATTGTAAGCCAGACTTGGCCCCCGCCTGGAATACCTATGTAAGGCGTTCCGGAATTCGGCCTTGTCTGGACCAAGTCTGTCTCTCCCTAGTAAGGCTTTGCCAATAGAGGCCAGACTGGGCCCCTGCGGGGAATACCTATATGAGGCCTTCCAAACCTGAGCCCTTGAGGGCCCGTATCTGGAGCGACCTACTACGGTCTGCCAAATCCGGGCCATATACAACGTCAGGCATGCCCTGACAAATTTCTACTCGGGCACCTATTGTTATTGTCGCTCGCGCTCGTGGCTCGAGTTCACGAGTCGCCTCTTTGTTAGAATCGAGCCGAATGTATGTTTTTTTAACTTCCCATTTCTCTGATTTCAGAGAAAAAAGGAAGTTATTGTCATCACCCCGAAAATGAAAAGTTGAGTTTTTACCAGATGTCCACGTTTTAAGGTCTAGAGAATCATTTCCGACCATTTTTGGATGGACGTCTGTGTGTGTGTATGTATGTATGTATGTAGGTATCTATGTACGTATGTGATCACTTTTTTGTCCGATGATATCTCGAGAACGAATCAACGGATTCTGATGATTCTAGTCTCAACTGACGCGCTTTTCCGTAACTTAGAACTGATCGGATTTTGGATTTGATCGGTCGAGTGGTTTTCGAGTTATTTGGAATCAAAATTACAAAAAAAAAAATTTCAATTGCCGATATCTCGAGAACCGATTAACGAATTTTGATCATCTTGGTCTTCATCGATAGAATTTGCTCCAACTTAAAAATGACTGAATTTTGAAATACATCAATGCAGTATTTTTTGTTTTCAAATCAAAATTTTTTTTTCAAATCAAATTTTTTTATTATTTCATCTCGAAGTGAGTTGGAAAACGGGAAGTTCGAAGGCTGGCTTAAAGTCAGCCAAACCCGCTCGTTTTGTATAATATCGTCTCGCGACGATTGCGTTGTTTATAATTCTTATTTTGATGGTTATTGTTATTTACTGAATTAACTTCTCTTTTGTTTTGTATCGAGTCTTTATTTCTTGATTAATATTGTGAAACTCGTTTGATTTTCTGTTAATAATATCGTCTCGGACGATCAATGACCACTTGTATCTCGCTAATCCGCTAATTGTTTAAGGGGGGAAACACATAGAAATGGTCAAAAGTGACGAGGAATTTCGAGATTTTTTTCTGAAGTCAGTACTACACCAATCGTTTTCAACTTTGGAGGCTATTTTATTCGATATTCAAAGACTTGAAAAACATTTTTTTCGATGGAAAATAATTATTGATCAGCTGACTGCAACCAATTGTTGTTAAACGAATTTTTCCCCGCAACGTCAAATTGCGGCAGCTGTAGTTTTTTTATTTTTCATCCGAAACAAAAATTTCAAAAACCATTGAATTCTGTATGAAAGTACGCTATCGATAAACCTAAAAAAAGTTGAAAATGTTGAATATCGTAAAAATGGCGGCACTCAGAAAAAAAGATCGGATCTTCACCGAACATTTTTATGCAAAATGCATTGACAACATTTTTTTTTTCGAGATATTGCAGGTTTATCGACGAGGGTTTGCAATGACGTGTCTAAAAAAATTTGGTTGAAGTAAATCGGATAAATAGTTTTGTTTTTTATCGCTGCCGCAAATTGCGAAAATGTAGTTTCGAGTAAATTGCGTTTAAAGTTTCGGGCAAAGAAAAATCAAAGTCTGGTACCTTATCGCTGTTCAAGCTATTCCACTATTCCGGGACCATAAAGCAGACCAAGCATCAGAATACACACATACCCACGGAGAATTGTATACTCGAGGAAAGATCTGCTTCTAGTCAAACAAAGGACGAGTGGGTCTCCCGGCGAGCGGCGGCATACCTGCTCCGCGCGCGGTCGCTCAGTTCTCCGGCCATAACATCGAAAGTATCCATGATATCACAACGAAATTCGCAGAGAATATTCTTAAGATGTTGAACTATCGATTCGTGGAATGAAAAAAAAAATTTCATTTGAAAAAATGTCTATGTGTTTCCCCCCTTAATATACAGTCTAATACCAAAATATAACTACCTGGCAAATGATTTCTTTTTACCAATTGGCAATCCATCCCCTCTAAGACCTTAGTTATTCTTTGTTTATTTCTTTCGTACCTTTCTCTCTCTTGCTAGATTTCTTTGTTTGTTGCTATAAATTGACGTTGCCGAACGTCTGGCGCCCAACACTTATCTTTGTTTTCTTTTTACTGTGAATTAATTAATTAAAACTAAAGTTAAGCGCCGTAGGGTGGGAAGAAGGGAGTTCATCTCGTTTCTTCGTCACAGTATGTTTTGCAACGTATTCCGCCGCGCGCAGCTCTGAAGATGACGTCAGAAGCGAATCGGTCACCACCAGCAATGACTGTCACCCAGCACTATAAAAGGGACAGAATCGCTGATCTCGAGAGCGGTCGTTGCAAAGCGCACGGTCTGACTCACAAATTCATAAAATTTCCAGATAGGTTGGAGCAACAGGCCCACTATCTTGTCAAATCAAGGAGCAGACGTGGCAAAGAGCGCGCTGACTTAACCAATTATTCAGATTATTACCTTAGAAACAGACTAACACCCGTCTTGGGGTTAGGACTGAATTTAGCTTCACTTTTTCAACTTAGAATATTTCTGACCGAAGCAGGCAGGAATTATTAGACTTAGAAAAATTCCTTCATAAACGCGCTGAATAATTAAACATAGTTTTCAGACAATTAATAGTATATTGTGCACCTAGAGCGAGAAGGGGGTCTTTCTCGCCCGAGTGCGGAGTTTGCAGTACGAGTCGTAGGCGAGCAAGCACAAGCCAAAGGCGAGTGCGTCTCGCGAGCCGGAGACGAGTGCTGTAAACACACGAGGGCAGAAAGCCCTCGCCCTAGGTGCACACCATATTTTTTGTAATACATGTGAGGTTTCCGCGTTTTTTCTTGGCCTTGCACCTTCAGTAATATTGAACCGATTAAAAATAATATATATGGTATATACATATTTACAGAAGGGAAATAGGTATCGCGTAACTGAAATCAAAAGGGGTTAGCGCCAGAAAAAACTTTTCACGCCCGCTCAAAACTCTTTACGCCCGCTTGAAAACACTTTACGCCCGCTAAAAATACTTTACGCCCGCTAATAGTATATTTCGTAATCCACCGACCCTCGTGCACGGCGATCACACGCGGGTATAAATTTTTACGCCTGTGTTGCGAACGATATTTTTCGATGCAGTTCGCGTAAAATCCGATTTTACCTCAGCAAAACAATGCGTAAAATCGGATTATACGCACACTGTGTCGAAAAACCTCTTTACGCCCACTATCAAACACTTTACGCCCGCTCAAAAAACTTTACGCCCGCTAGAAAACTCTTTACGCCCGCTGCCGGGGTTTGTCGCTCACGGGTCGGGAAACGGCTACTTTAGGCCTGGTTTTTAGGTAAAAAAACGCGAAAATCGTGCATGTGTTACAAAAAAGCTTTATTGGATTCAGAAAACTTTCCTTTAAATAACAGGATTGAGTCGTTTTGACTCAATCGCTGAACTTAGCTTCACAGAAATCACCAGAAAAATTATTATGAAGCATAACGCTTATAAATTGAAATATAAAATCACCAAAAGGTAAATTCAAGGCAGTTGACCAAAGTGGCAACTGGCCTAATAGATGCGTTGACATTCGCTTGGTACAGTCAGGTATTGTCAGAAAAGAAAATCATAACAAGCTAGAACGCGCATAACCAAAACATACGTGATAGATCACGAAACTTCTTTCTCAAAATCTGGACTCATAATTTTTAATTTCTTTTTGTATAAATATTAGAATTTGTCAAATTCAAGAAAACGAGATTATTATTTCTCTTTTTGTTTTGCTAAAACCGTTAGATTTTTTTGAGATTGAACAAATTATTTGTTAAAAATTGTTTCTTTATCTGACGGACTATTGATTTCTTAAACATTGATTTTTATTCCAATTTTCACAAAACTCCAAACTTAAAATGCAGTACTAGTGTGAATACACTCGGATCTGTGAAAACCTTCCTCCAATCAGTACTAGTGTGAATACACTCAGATCTGTAAAACCTATTCTAAAAGCAGTAGTAGTGCGAATGCACTCGGATCTGGAATTTCCTTTCTTTAAGTTACAGTACTAGTGGCAATCCACTCGGATCTGGTAACTTATCCTATCCAGTGCAGTATTAGTGAGAATTCACTCGGATCTGCCAAACCCTCTCCCAGAGCTAAAACGTTGATTTTTCCCTTTGTCGCAGTTCATTAAAAATTATCTCTTTAAATTTCATCAATCATAACTATTCATCTGATTGTGAGTAGAACAGGCCGAGCCCTGAAGTACGGCAAGAGCCAGGAGCATTGTAACCACCTGTCACGATTAAAGATATCTATTAGTATATTGTGCACCTAGGGCGTAACGTGGGTCTTTTTAGACCGAGTGTGGAGTTTGCAGTACGAGTCGGAGGCGAGCTAGCACGAGTCGAAGGCGAGCTAGCACGAGCCGAAGGCGAGTGCAGCAGCGAGCCGAAGACGAGTGCGTCTGCGAGCCGAAGACGAGTACTGCAACCACACGAGGTGAAAAAGCCCACTAAGCCCTTGGTGCACACCATATTTTTTGTAACGCATGTATTGATTTCTGCGTTTTTGTGCCTATAAGCGGAACTAAGGTGACCTTTTTATGACACGGCACCTCACAGTTAGATTGCAATTATTTAACAGGAAAAGGGAGGTAGTACATAGGAGAAGAAAGTATAGATATGACAAGAATGAAAGATTGTAGTATAAATATGTATATATATACAGATACGGTTGTTTTTGCAAACTTTTCAAAAAGCGGGCAAAAATGGATATTCAAAAAGCGGGCAAAAATGAATCCATTTTTGCCCGCTTATTGCAAAGCATACAAAAAAAGGTTACTTTAGGTTCGCTTAATAGGTCAAAAAAACGCAGAAATCGTGCATGTGTTACAAAAACGATTTTTATACACCACCTTGGAACACAGTGTGAGGAACCCCTTCTTCTCTTCTGGGAACAACCCGTACTATTCCTATCCCTCGAGAAGGCGATACAACACATACATAATCATGATTCGCGCCTGTGATTGGCATTCAGAATAAAACAAAATATAGACAGCCCTATCGTGGAGCTATATCGAGGGCTAAGGACCAGAAGGGCGCTTATCCGTAAAAAAAATAGTACATTATGCAACAAGGGAATAAAGCGGTAGATTATTCCCGAAGGTAAGTTTACTGCCCGAACGGAATTCCCGAGGGTGGCAGTAAGCCTGAGGGAATGATCTGCTTTATTCCCGTGTTGCATGTAGGACTTTATTTCCGACTCAACCGTGGCCACTTTTTTGACCTAAAGAGTGGGACCCATGCAAAAAAGCGAAGTGTTTCAGATTTTCCGCGGCGCACAAGTCTGGAGACTGAAACTCATTGGAAATTTATAATAATATGGAAAGGAAATAGTCAAGACCAAAGATAAAACAGATTGAAAGAAAAAAAAATAAAAATTTATAAATTAAAAAAGAAAAATTTTCAAAAATAATTTTGAGAAATCATAAATTTGCGGGACATGAAGTACTTAACGTCCCGCAATTTGCGGGACATAAAGTACTTTATGTCCCGCAAATCTACTTCACATCCCGCAAATCTACTTTATGTCCCGCAAAATCTACTTTATGTCCCGCAAATCTACTTTATGTCCCGCAAATCTACTTTACATCCCGTAAAATCACTTTTCTCCCCTAAATGCGGGAAAAAGTGAATTTGCGGGACAAAAAGTAAAGCAGGGAATCAAGTCCCACTTTTGTCCCGCTTTTTAGGTCGAAAAAGTGGTCTTTACGGTTGAGTCGGGAATAAATGTCTTTTCTCTTCTTTCGGAATCGTCTGAAAATTTATAGGAACGCGTAAATCCATTGGAATCCCACGATTTTTTCTTAGGTACATGTGCTCTTCTGGTCCTTAGCCCTCGATATTCGAATATAAATGGAATATTTGCAAATGAAAATATGAGAATATGAAAAAAATTGAGGTCCTTTTTCCATGGAAAATTTCCAAAATATTTTTCGTCGAAAACATTTTCAACTTAATTCTTTTTTCAGTCTTACGAATTTTTTACCCATTTCAACGTTCGTTGCAAAACAAATTTTTCATGTAAGACGTCGAATTGTTTATAACTCCATAATGAATACTCCAAACTTCATATTCTTAAAAATCAGCAATCGACATGATGAAATATTCCCGGTAACTTGATATTCAAAAAAATTGATTGAAATAAAAATATACTGCAGGGTATGTCCAACAACCTGAGTATAAAGGCTGTGATGGCATAGTATAATGAATAATATTGTAACTCGGGAAGATCAACGAATGCATACATTTCATTTCTAATTGCGCTATTTTATTACACAGAATATTACGTGTAAATATCATGAAAAATATCCAAATCTATAACTAAAAGTATATTGTTAATCAATCATTCCGCTAAAAGATCGCATTTTGCCGCACGCGTGCGACTTGTTATCTGGGTAGATCTGTGTGTGATAGCCTACGCGAGTGCCAAGTTCTTACTGTAATTGCAAAAGTAGTTTTGGATTACATATTCGACTACTGAAAATTACTGCAGATTACGTGAGATTACTAATGACTACTAGGGATTACCGGTGATTACAACGGTTTTGAAGACTACGGTCTGATTACTGAAGATTACAAGTGACTTCTCATTGCATTTACACCAGATTACAAGACTGGTCGACCCCTCGAGATGGGATGCGCTCGCTTGAAGACGTTAAAGCAATGATAGTCGCTCCTGCCGAAAAGGACTATCGTTTCTGGGAATATTTGTTTGGAATATTTGAAATTCGTTGATTATTCTAGTTTTGAAAGAGATCCCACGAAATCAGCTTGTCTCTCCCTTCTTCGATAAAAGATAAGATTGTTTAATTACTTTCTGAAATAGTTTGAGTTGTGATTTCGAATTAATTCGCTTGTTGAACGCCTTTTATTGTTTTGCTTGAGAATAAATATCATAAAGCCCACAAAGAAAACCTCCAGTGCGATTTCAACATATTTTTGACGAGAAATATCAGAAGAACCGACTCAGATGGGCATATCCACAGAATTTTCACATTTGCAATTGAAAAAAAAAAATTCTTTTTCTCGACAGCACATTTTTCAAATTTAGTACACACATTCACACCCTCAATACCTAAGAAAAACTGTGTGCGTGATCGATTTTCACTTGATGGCGTGGATGTCAGGAGCTGACATTCAAAAAAAGATTTCAAAGCATAATATTGAAAGCGAAACATTTGAGAAATAGAAAAAAAAATTGAAAAAAAAGGGAAACATTGAAAAAAAATGATTGAAGCCTTCTCATTGTCCGAGTTAAAACCCGCGAAACGTTTTTGCTTTGAAGCTCTTCACGCAAACTGAGTTAGGAATGTAACATACTATACTTACAGAGATTTTCGAGTCTCGAAAATTGCTAAAAACACTTCAAAACAACTTCATACCATGTTGTTTCATTTTTAGGCACGGTCGTTGAAAACGGAGTGCCTTATACATTCGCCATCGCAAAAAACGTCAGATCGAGTAAAAGTTCTGAAATCATATAGGGAGCACATTTTGGCATCTGGGCAGTCGTTTTCGAGCATTTTCAAGAGTGATGTATGTGACCCCCCAATTTCTTGTAAACACGGTTTCAGCCACACCGCTGAACCGATTTTGTTGAAATTTGAAGAGCATACTTCTTCTACCCCGCAGATGTGCAAATTTCATTATGGACTCGATTCGACTTCCGGTTTGAAAATGGCGTCATATATCTACGTCAATGTTCGAGATACAACATCGAGCGCTAAGATGCAGTCTAATGCTTGTCAATTGAAATTTTGTGAATTTTTGACGTCTTTTCCGGTACTTGCGTCACGCCGCAAAATAGTCCACGATTCTCGTAAATACGGTTTCAGCCGAACCAGTTAATCGAGTTTGATTAAATTTGCAATGGATACTGTTTTGACCTCAAAGATGTGAAAATGTCTTTGCATACACCCGATCTAAATGCTGGTTTTTTCATAGAAGAAAAATAAAAACAATCGGTGGTCGTGCCTCAAGCAAAAAAGCGATGAGCTTTTTGGCTAAACCGGGCTATAGTTTTAAATCATTTCTTCATGGTCGATTCTTTTGTGATACAGAATACGCATTTAGCAGCTTTGAACATCAATATCTTTTACGTAAGAATGGTGCCTTATTTTTTTTCACGAAAAGTACTCTGTATAGCTTGGTTCACAGCTGCGGGACTGGATATACAATGTTGATTTTGAATGTGCTCCATGGAAAACTGGAATTTTCATATCGATCACGTTTTTGGACAAAATTGTCAAACGACTCTCACTCACTGGGAGAAAGGGGCACATATTAATCTGGGTCGTCGGTATTGGTTTCTCTTCATAAGATGAACGAACTTCAAGAATGAGAAATGAAAAAAATCAGACGGCTTAAATTTCGTGGAACAAAATACTGCGGAATTGAATAAAAGTTGGTCATGTGTTTTCATGGTCGTGTAACTATTTACAGAATGATAGCACACATATGAGATTTGTAGGTTCATTTCACATATGTATATACCTGCTATGTTTCCCAATTATTGAAACATAAAAATATTTGACGGTGCTCCTACAACTATCCGAGGCTGTTTGAAAATTAACGCAGTCACAAGGCGATTTTCAGCATTTTAATTCTTCGACGACTTCCTGGCTCCTCAGATAGCTCACTTTTACAAAACCCATGGAAAACTTTTCTTCCATCATACCTTGGATGAAAAACGTCCATATGATAGTTAAAATATTGATACATCAGGAGATAACATTACATGAAGGCACGAAATTGCAAATGTGAGAATTCTGTGGATATGCCCATTGCCCATACATCTGGAATCGGGATGACCTCACCTTTCATTTTCCGGCTCAAAAACTTGAAAATTCCGTCAACAAAATCAAACATCGTTCACGGTATCGCCGAAACCAGAAGTCGGATCAAACTGAATTGTAGGAGAGTTTCATCTTGCCAACGCAACAAAATGTCATGCTATATTTCAAATTATTCTATTAAACCGTGTCTGAGATTTTCGAGTGAATAAATTAGCATTGAAGATGCCAAGACGACTGATAAATGATAATGGAACAAACTCCACCTATGACCCCAGAAACGGCTCAGTGAAAAATTTGATTTTGGTATGTCGTTTCTGTACGCAGGAAGATGAACCTTTTCGACACCGCATTGCAATCCGACTTCCGGTTCCGGCGGAACCGTGAAGGACGTTCAATTTTCTCGACGGAATCGTCAAGTTTTTACGCCGATAAATGAAAGGTGAGATCATCCCGACTCCAGATATACAGGGTGAGTTTTCTCCGGCCCCGAGCGAGGGACCGGCCTATTCTACCCGTACTTGCGTTATCGTCTGTGAATGCTGAATGCCAATCACCACACAAACAGACATACCTACCTGTTATTGTGTGAGAATATCTAAACAGGAATTCTCATTCAGACGATAACAAGTATGAGTAGAATAGGTTCCTCCCTCGCTCAGAGCCAGAGAAAACGCACCCTGTATATATATTGTGACGTAGCCCGTTGTTTACGGGCCGAACTAGTGCACTATAATTTATGAGGTGGGACCTGAGATGACGAATCTGGAATTAATTAGCACAATTTGTGACCATCCGAGGGCTAGATCCAGTACCGCGGAGAGAGACTGGGTTAACTGAGGATTGACGGACTCTGGCAAATAACAACTCGGATAATTGAAGAGTAAACGAGATAACAAATTCATCAAACCATTTGTGGGGTGGACCTCTTAGGGTTAAAGTGGCTCAGAACCGTGTGAAGGCGGTTCTGCTACGTGCCATTTATGACGTAAGAATAATAACAAAGAAATAAACAAAATTCGAACAGAATAACCGACAAACACGAACAATAAGCAATAAATTAACACTAAGCAAAATAAACAATAATGAAGAAGACGCGCGGGTGAAAAGGAAAAGCTAAAGGTCTCTGGGGACAGAAACCGCCCCAGGGTCGGCGCGGGTGATTGATAGACCACCCCCTAACCAGAATTATATTTACAATTTGAATTCACCCGCCAGTAGGAAATATTTGACTTCGAATCTTAAACCTAACTTGAATCTAACTCTGCGTATTCGTTTGAGGACACCTGTATGTCCTCGGAATGACTCGAAACCAAGCGACTCTACTAATACAACAGCTCACCCGACTCGTCGGTGAGAAGGCAACCGTAAATGACTCCACCCTTTTCAGTCGCACTTATGGCCGAGTGTCTATGCCCCGCGAAGGGTTTACAGAAAGAGACCTGAACTCGAATTCTACCCCACTTAGGGGATCAAAAACTGAACGGAAACAACCCCCAACTGAACGAAAACTCTCTGCGATTCCTTTAGGTGAACCTGACCTGCAAAGAATGTGGTGGGTCGATAGTTATGACCAAAGTGAGCTTGAACGGAGGCCTGGGAGCCACGTACTCTAAGGTCGTCTAACTGTCTGAATGAAAACTTTAAAGAGTAGCCTGACAACCAACAATACACGCAGTTCGTCTGAAATAAATAGGCGTGCCATATTGTCACTGCATTGTATCAGTGAAAGCTCGGAGAGTTTGAAACATCATCGTATAGGATAACGCGCCTGAAACAGGCTCAACAACAGGCAGCGGACAGTACTTGCGAAGCTCAAATCGCTGTCAGAAGACTGCGACTTGCTAACAACGAGGCTGCGGTGGCTAAAGACAGACTTTCATACACGACGAGAACAGTTTAAGGATGGTGTGTCACAAATATCAGAATTATAATTCAAAGAAAGCCAAAAACAGGAAGAAAAATTGTTGACCTTGACATTTTTTCTCAAGTTCTCATATCAAACAACTTTTATGTGAAACATTCTTAGATATTATGAGGTTTTCTAATAGTAAATTCCAACTCTCAGGAAAAATTCTCAAATTCGTTTATCTCGGAACTGTATTTTGGGCGCTTGTCATAAGGTTTTTGGAGCACCATTGGTCCGATTGAGGTCGTTGAGGGCTCATTTTGTTCAGATACAAAATCCTCATTACATGAACACGGGAGTTTTCGATTATTTTTTTTTTCTTTTGCCAAGTTGTTCACAAATGAGTGACCCGAATTTTGGGAATTTCGAATCATCGACTGTGACTTTTCACATGGTTCTTTTTTCAGATCCCCGTGTTCGAAAGATGTAGAACTGCTGTCCGAAGGAGATGAGACGTCAAAAAGTTGGATTGGATCAACGGTGTGCCAAAGATCTTACGACACAGATTTTTGTCAATAATTTTTTATGATGTGGAATGAACTTTGGTTGAACAATAAATGAATTCTAGAGTACTCCATACTTTTCAAATCAAGCTGTACTGGTCCCTTTACCTACTTAATTTATATGATTTGTTTTCATTGATTTGCCACACCTTTCCTATGCTTTTAAATTAATAGTAAAATCGCCTAACAACCATACACTTAGCTGCTAGACCAATTTGCGCGAAATCGGATAGCAAAGGGAGTGTATGGTCGTGAGGAATTCACTCTGTACATCAAAAACATCGTTTCTGTCTCTTCATCAATATGGTAGTTTTGAACATTTCTTCAGACATCTGCATGCTGGCAGTGTGTCGGCACACGCGTGTAGACACGTCGTGCGGCCCATATGTGACGCAAAAGAGGACACATATGTAGCAATTTTTGCCATCACGACGTGCGGATTGATCCGCACGTCGTGAACGCACCATACGAGCTCAGTGCAAGCATTTTGTTATCTGGGCATGTATTGCGTTATCAGTACAAAACAAGGCTGAAATTTTCCTGAATCTATTACTCAAGGTAAAATATTGCTTTTTTATTGGATTCCTTGTAATCACTCGAAAACTGAGTACCAATTTTCGAGAATTTTATAGTCCCCGAAATTCGGACCATTTTGTGAAATCTGAAAACGATTACAGAAATGTAGTTGATGATAGACAACGACCACTCATTTTCGAAAATTGAGAATAATTTGATGACGTTTTATCATCACCCAACTAGAAAATTTTATCGCAAATAACGTTGTACTAACAACATTCATCATTCTCAGAAGGCTCCGAGAATATTTCATCATTTTGACACTCTGAAATATTGTGTACACGTTTTTCAACATTCTTTGAAACTATCCTAGAATATTTTTGAAAATCTAGACGTGCCGTTGAAGAGTCCAAAGTTGTAAATTTCCAAAAACTGCGAAAAGTTTGAAAAAATTGTTGAAACTTTTTGCAAGTACATCGCTACAATGTTACCCCACAAAAGCACCTCTGGTGCAAAAACCTTTCGCCGAGTACATTAATGTGTAGATCCCTCAACCAAAAAATTAAAGGTGTTGTGCTCGTTCGCTCGCTCACTCGATTGGTTTATAATTTTCAACATACAGAGTGTCCCATCTCAAGTGTCGAGAATAGGAGGGCCTTAGTCGATGCTAAGCCACGCCCCATCAACTAATCAACAACTGGGAAAATTTCGAGAACTATTCTTGCATGAATGGAGAATACGATTTCTGAGTGTGAGAATGAATTCTCAACAACGACTGGGTCAGGTTCCGATGTTTGTATTGAAAAGAAAGGTCAACAATCTGAACTGAGCTAGTAAACGGACGCTTGTGAGCCTCGAAATCAATAAATACCTCGTAATGAATGACAACCAGATGAGTCGTTGTTGACTTTTTTTTCTGCGAATTGATTTTAAAAAAATGTAAAAAAAATTTGGAGTCGGTGGTACTCTGGCGGGCCGATGAGTAAATGATTATCAGAGGACATTGAAATGGTTCGTCATGTGAACTTCACAGTCTTTTTTTCTATGGAGGCCCGCCAAGTACCACCTCCAAATTTTTTTTTAGATTTTTGTAAAATCAATTCTTCGTGATGAATTATTTTTTCAAGAATGTGATCTCCCATTCTTTTATCCAAATTGTTCCTACACCAGATAATCATACACGAATCAAGTGAGCGGGCAAAGAGCACAATGTGTTTTATTTTTTGGTTGAGTAGTATTATATCGGTACTTGGCAGTTGTATCTGATTTCACTACTTTTATACGTTGACAATTATGAACCAATCGAGTGAGCGAGCGTAGCGAGCGAACGAACACAACACCTTTAATTTTTTGGTGGAGGATCTACACATTAATGTACTTGGCGAAAGGTTTTTACACCAGAGGTGCTTTTGTGGGGATATCAGTTTTTTTTTGTGGGATTTTGCTTGATCAGCTAATAATTGTGCTCGCTCGCTACGCTCGCTCGGTTGTTGAGTTATTTGCCTAGCTGTTCAGTCAACTTCTATTTTCTTTCTTCCTCAACCATTCAAAATCTTTCAATAGTAATGACCGTAATAATGAATTTGAATTTCACCACGAATAGGCTAATGATAACAGATTACGGAAGTCATTCATTTTTAGCATCGTCCAATCCATTTTGTCGACGTAGAGTATGAAATAGAGTCTCTCTCACTCCAACGTACTTTATCGTCGTCTGGAATATAAAAAAGACTTCATCGAGTCAAGCTCAAGCAAACTGTATCTATGTAGAGTATGAAATAGCGCTCGTCAATCTCTACCGCCCTCGGTCACTATTAAGTATAAAGTGTACAGGCGGTCCTTAAGTTAAATCCTTTTGATTTACGTCAAACAACATTCTGCCTGCCTCAATAGAGCCTCAATTGTCACAAGTTACGTCACTTCATGGTCGACATGCAGCCGTAAGCACAAGAACTACCTGTAATCTACCGAAATTCAATGTACTATATTGATGTATAGCGTGGATTAAAGTTTATCGCAGCCTGACACACTGTGTCGACGTATAAATTGCTGATCGGAGTCCAACGTACACTGTTCGCTCACAATTTCGTTTTGACTTGAGCACGATTCCCCGATATTGTAACATGGAGCTCATCGAAGACCAACGTTGACTCACAACTCGGGTCTGGGCGGAAGGTATCAAAATATATAGAATCCAGCCTATTGGGACAAGCCTAACGTAGGGCCTTAAATAGAATTCGTTGCGGTCCAACACCTGTACTCTGCTCGATTGATCTGACTCCTTGCCATTCCTTGTGTCAAATCACACTATCGGTGACTATCCTGATATTTTGCAACTCCAGCATTTCCTCCTGTCAGAAGAATTATCACGCAGCAACTCGCTGGTGAATTAGATGGTCCACAAAAAAATCTTTGTCTCCAATGATTGCATTCACAAATAACTAGCCCGATTTAGCCAAAAAGCTCATCGCTTTTTTGCTTGAGGCACGACCACCGATTGTTTTTATTTTTCTTCTATAAAAGAACCAGCATTTGGATCGGGTATATGCAAAGACATTTTTACATTTTTGAGGTCAAAACAGTATCCTCCGCAAATTCAATCAAACTTGATTGAGCGGTTCGGCTGAAACCATGTTTACGAGAATCGTGGACGATTTTGCGGCGTGACGCAGGTACCGGAAAATCGTCAAAAATTGACAAAATTTCAATTGACGAGCATTAGACCGCATCTTAGCGCTCAATGTTATACCTCGAAAATTGACGTAGATATCTGACGCCATTTTCAAACCGGAAGTCGGATCGAGTCCATAATGAAATTTGCACATCTGCGGGGTGAAAGAAGTATCCTCTCCAAATTTCAACAAAATCGGTTCAGCGGTGTGGCTGAAACCGTGTTTACAAGAAACTTGGACGATTTGGCACTAGGATGCAGGAGCCGGAAAAATTCCCGAAAATTCTGAAAATTTCATTTTGTGATCATAAAACTATATTCCAAAGCTCGATGTTGTATCTTCAAAACTGACAAAGATAGCTTATGCGGTTTCCAAACCGGGAGTCGGATCGAGTCCATAATGAAATTTGCACATCTGCGGGGTAGAAGAAGCATGCGCTCCAAATTTCAAACAAACCAGTTCAGCGGCGTGGCTGAAACCGTGTTTACAAGAAATTGGGGGGTCACATACATCACTTTTGAAAATGCTCGAAAACGACTACCCAGATGCCAAAACGTGCTGTCTATATGATTTTAGAACGTTTAATCGATCCGACGTTTTTTGCGATGGCGAATGTATAAGGCACTTCGTTTTCAACAATCGTGCCTAAAAATACGCTGAATCTACAATGAATAAATACGTCAAATTTAGCGTTAATAATCATCTGACAGTTGGAGACGTTTGTTCGTATAAATATATAGGAAACCTGTCTGAGAAACACTGGTGTCATGCAAGGTAAACCTAATTGTAAAATTATCCGTTTAAGTGGTCATTTTATATATCACCACGAATTCAATTATTAAATGTGTACTGACGAGTTGAATAACCTCTATAATCAATACGATACTCTAACCTACAATCGCAAAATTAAGAGCTCCGTCATTTTATGGGAGACCAACCCGATTTGTTGCAACTCATTCATTCGGTTCAAATGTAGATAGATTCATATAACCACTGTGAGAAGTACCAAGTAGAGAATCAATACAGAACGATGAAAATTCTATATTTCTACATCTCCGAACGAACGGAACTGACAAAAACAACTGACCGCTCTTCTTGGGCATCGATTCTCGATCCTAATTCTTAAAATGGCGGGTGTTTACATTCTCGCCAAGACGCCTGCTGTACCGCGGACACGGTGCTTGACACTGAGCGATATGATTGGTGATTTCTGTTAGATCCAGCGCATCGAGCCAATCATATCGCACAGTGCACTAGTTGGAAGACCGTTTCTATCTGCAATACTAGCGCCATCGGCATCGTGACTCTCGTACTTACGCCACTCTATACAACTTTGGTATGGATTAGTCCTTTTTATTATCCATTAAACTTCAAGTATCTCAAGTTAAGAAGTAGAGTCCTGTCTTCTCCAATTCTCATCTGCATAGGCGGGAATAGAGACAACTTCAAGTGTCTTAAGAACGGGAAGAAGACGAAATTATTTTACGAGGAAACGGGGTATAAGAATCTGCATATCATCATATCTCAGCGCTCCGGACACCGATTAGATCGATATTGGTCTCAATAGAAAGCTTTTCGTGCCCACATCCCAGATTAAATTAATTCCAATTTGTGTATGTAGCGAAGCGGGAGAAAACAAAGATACTATTCGCGTGATAGACTAGAGTAACTCGCGTTCGGGTAAATAAGGTCGGTCGAGCGAGCTCGCGCGTACAAAAAAAAATTTTTTTTTCAATGTACTTGGCGCGAGGCTCTACCGAGCCTCTTGATGAAACGTTTCCATTCAGCGAATGATGGAAGTGATTGATGCCGTGTGATCTGGAGTACTAGAAATTAGAACAAAATTCAGTCTATAATATTCTCGAAAAAGTAGGGTTATTCCGCTTCGATTACGGGACATTTTTGAGATCTCACATTTTGGTCTGCGTTTTGAAGACAAAAAAAATCATGGATTGCAAGAAGTTAATCCGCAAAATTTGAAAAAATTCCGAGAAAATATTTCAGAGCCAGGAGAATATGAAATTTCAGTCAGGTCTGGTAGCTAGATGACTTGTGCAAAGCTTCATTCTACTCTTGAATCTGTTTTCATGTTCCGGGAGCACAGTTCACACTTACCCAGCATGTTGAAATTCATAGACAGGACTGGACTGAATAATAAGTTAGATGTTCCAACAAGAGCAGCATCGCATTGCCCAGCTCGTATTGCTCTGTAGGCATGATCCATAGCGAATAAACTCGTACTGCACGCTGAGTCAACGTTGTAGCTAGGTCCGGTAACTCCCAACCAGTGAGATATCCTGTTAGCAAATATGCTACGACTGCAGCCCAGGACACCGGATCCACTCACCTAGATCAGTGTACAGAATTAGAGCGAAATGTACCTTGATAGATTATCAACATTGTACCACTACTTCAATACTTGATAATGGAAAATCACAGATATTATACAGGGTGAGTTACGAGAAGCTTCGAGAATGGGAGGAGCCTGATTGTCGAACAAGCTCCCCGGTTAAACAACCAATCGAATAGCAGGTAATGGCAATAGGAACTGTATAAGCATAACATTGGAGTCAAAGTACACAGCAAGGAAATAATAATTAATGAAAACCAAGGTAACTAAATAATCGATAACATTGAGTCGATTCTCTACCTCAATTCTAATGTTATGCTCGGATAGTTCCTATTGTCATGCCGACTATTTATTTGATTGGGTAAGGGGGGGGGGGGGGGGGGTGCAGTTTATTCGACAATCAGGCTCCTGCTATTTTCGGAATTCCTCGTGATTCGTGTTCCACACTATGTTTTAACTGAAAAGCCCACGAAGTACATACGACTACCTCCGAATTTTTTGATCCATTTTTTTTTCAATAATTCATGTTATACAATTGAATTTGATTCTTTGTCATGTGCATAGCTCTAGTTTCATTCGAAATATTATTGACTTGTACTTGGCAGTAGTAAGTATCTGAATCTCATAACATTTTTGTAGGTGTCTGTCACATTGATCTACTTGGCAGGAGGTTCTTGCACCAGAGGTGCTTTTTGGGGGATATCGGTACTTTTTGTGGGATTTCGCTTCACCAGCCAATGATTGTGCCCGCTCGCTACGCTCGCTCGAATTTTCGTAGTTCCTTATGGGGTTACATGGGTTTCGTAGGGGGAAAAAAGGCCTATTTCCGATAATTTTTTTTCTATATAAAAAATTATTTATTTAATTCAAACTTTTTTCTGTCTTAAAGATACACATTTAAAGAATAATTTCTGAGATTTAAAAAAATAAAATAAAAACTCCGCCATTGTGACGTCATTTCCGGTGACCCCTCGAAAGAAAGGTGCGTCCGCATTGTCAGCATAACTCCTGACAGGATCATCTAAAATTAAAAAACAAAAATACGTGTTTTAGTTAAGACCATGAACTCGTATTTGAACGAAAGAAAGAAAAAAAAAGTAAAAATTGGAATTTTGGCAGACGTTTTTCCAAAAAAAATGAAAATTTCGGTCAAATTTGCTCGACATTTTTTTTTTTAATAGTTGTAATTGAAAGAAAAAAAATCCTTCGTCCAAGCACGAGTAAATTGTATCTCGAACACCTATGTAAAATTTCATCAAGATCGGTTGAGTAGTTTTCGAGAACTTTTGACAACCGACTTTGAAAACACAGTTCCGAGAAAAACGCGATTAAAGTTTTGAGTAACAATAAAAGTGGAAAAAAAAAGTTTTTTGTAACTTACAGTGAATCGTCGATTCCTGGGACATAAAGTAAAGATCCTGCAGCAGTTGCAATGTCCAGGGCATCCTTTTGCTCCTGTCGATGACAGATTCTGGCTTCGCGAGTCTCGCTCGCAGATTTTTTTTCGGCTGCGCACACACGGTTTCCATCCGAAATTCGGGCATATTCGTGGGAGTTTCGGCCTAATTTTAAACTGTACTTTACCATTACACAATTATTCTTCATCTTCATTTTTAATAATGTTAGAACACCGCACAAACGATGAGAGAGTTGAGAAAACCAAGGCAAAATCTATGATTGAATATTGGAGCGTGTACTCTTCTGGCACGTGCTCTTTATCATCACCTTTTAATTTTTTTGCTGAGGTGCTCGTGAAGGAACTATCATCAGTTTCCGGATCTTTAGGATTAAAGGACTGTCTCCTTTTTCTCGGTCTATCTTTTCTACGAGCTCCAAGGGTTAACTGTTTTCTTGAAATTTTATGGATTGTTCATCAACTTCACAACTGACACTAGATAACGACTAATAATACCACGTTTTTAATAAATTTTATGATAGAAACTTGGGATAACCTCAAATGAACCTCGTCCTTCAAGGAGTAATCACCAAATAAAATATTTCAAACTAGTTGTCCTTAGGAAGTGAAAGTTATATGCAACAATGACAGACAAACAATAGACGAGCAGCTGCTCACTATACCTGAGGCGCGCTGACCCTTCTATACCTGACTTGGAGCGCACACCTTCCGAAGGCTCTATCTCCGAAACTATTATTCGGATCGACTTGAAAATTTAGGATAATATTCTTGAGATGGTGTGGAAATTATCAAGCCAAAAAAAAAATCGATTTTTTGAACCCACGAAACCCATGTAACCCCTTATGGTGGGTTCAGATGGCGCGGAACAAAATCGCTTGAAGTGGCAGAGCGCGGTTGAGCGGAGTCGATCAAGCGGTTACCAATCACAATCACCTATGTGAAGCTGGCCCGCAACTTCGTTTTGTTCTGATGAATTATGGACCAGAAAATTGCTTCCGAATTGCTCCTAATTGCTCCACCAATTTCGTTGATTGCTCCCCTTCGGTTTTTGAAAAAAAAACACAAACAAAAACGTAATACGGATTTTCTGTGGTAGAATGGCCGCCAAATTCAAATCTACGTTTTATCCAAACGAATGTAGATACGACGCGTCGTATCGACGTTACACGAGAGACTGAAAAATTGCTCCGCCATCGTCAAGAAAAAGGCAATAAACACATAAGTCCGAGAAGAAGTGGAGGGGGGGGGGCGGTTATCGTAGACTACTTCACAGTTGAATTACAAATAAACGCGATGAATTTCGACGATTTGCCACGTGCCATATTGCTCTTGATTGCTCCATCTTCATTGCTAATTGCTCCGTCTTAGTTTTTAAGAAAAAGGCAATTAACGCGAGCAAGCCAAACCTAACCTTCTTTTGGTGAGCGTACCAGGTTGTACCATATGGTTGTACCACGTTGTACCATGGTTGTACCACGTTGTACCAGGCTGTACCGTGGTTGTACCAGGTTGTACCATGTTGTACCAGGCAGTACCGTGGTTGTATCAGGTTGTACCGTTGTTGTACCAGGTTCGACCACGTTGTACCAGGCTGTATGATACAATCTGGTACAGCCTGGTACAGCCTGGTACAACCTGGTACAGCCTGGTACAACCTGGTACAACCACGGTACAGCCTAGTACAACGTGGTACAACGTGGTACAACCATGGTACAACCTGGTACGCCCACCGAAAGGAGGTTAGGTTTTCCTGGCTCGCGTTGATTGTCTTTTTCTTAAAAACCAAGACGGAGCAGTTACCAATGAAGATGGAGCAATCAAAAGCAATATGGCAAATCGTCAAAATTCATCGCGTTTATTTGTAATTCAACTGTGAAGTAGTCTACGATAACTGCCCCCCCTCCACTTTTTCTCGGGCTTATGTGTTTATTGCTTTTTTCTCGAAAACCGTGTCGTAAAAGTTCTAATCGAGGGTGGAGCACACCCCTGACACTGGACGATAAATACGGTTCGCAAAATGTCCTCGCCGTACCGTGGCGCTAGTAGTCACCTAACCGGCATGCATATACCGAGAGATTTTGGTGAAAGTTAATACTCAGTCACAGCCAACTCGGCGAGCTCCAGGTTTTTCGTTTGTTTCTTGCAGGCTGGCCATCCTCGTTTTCTCATTTTCCGACACATGAATCATTTCTCATGGTAATATAGAGATCTACGTCAATGTTTGCCGTAATCAGCAACCAGATAAGCTACCAATTCATTCATTTCTGCATGTAATCTGATAAATTAAGATACCAAACGTGTGTTTTTGGACGCCAAGTGGCATCACGCGCGAGAGAACGCTGATTTAGTGCAGCTCTCATCAAATGAATTCTCTAGTTGATAACCAACCTGTAACAATTTTTTGAAAATTTCTAACCAACGGAATATTGCTCTACTTTCTGCCAAAACGATACATTCATTTCCAAAGTTTCATTCCAAACGGTCAAGTGGTTAAGGAGTTTTGGCTCTCCACGTTTTTGAGTTGATAACGCGTCTTTGATAGACGCAAAGAGTAAGCAACAATAATCCGTGTGATTAGCATCATCATTGAATGGATCAAACAGTTACAATCAATTTTTTCATGTTGAACAATTTCAAAAATAGCAATCTAAAGATGATGCTAATAATGTAAGGTTTGTCGATCACGAGAAGCATTGACATGGGACTCTGCATTATCATCAGAAATGATTACTGCGTAAAAAATGGAAAACCGGGGATGGCTAGCCTGCAAAAAACAGACGAAAAACCTGGAGTGTGCCGAGTTGGCTGTGACTGAGTATTAACTTTCACCACAAGCTCTCGGTATAGCTAATAGAGCCTGGGAAGCTGTCTGCCGGTGCGTGCCGCCGGTGTGGTGACAGCCAGCGCTGCGTAGTGGCGGTTTCGAGAACTAAAAAGCGAGGACAAAACGCGCTGTCGTTTATCTCATACGAATAGTAGGCAGTGTCAGGGGGGTGGGGTGGAGCAGTTAAGAGCGATGGGTGAGCAATTTTTTGGTCTCTTGTAGAACGTCGTATCTAAATTCGTTTGGATAAAACGTAGATTTGAATTTGGCGGCCATTTTACCATAGAAAATCCGTATTTTTTTTTTTTTTTTTTAAACTGAAGGGGAGCAATCAACGAAATTGGTGGAGCATTGAGGAGCAATTCGAGAGCATTTTTTGGTACATAATTCATCAGGAAAAAACGAAGTCGCGGGCCAGCTTCACATAGGTGATTCTGATTGGTAACCGCTTAATCGACTCCGCTCAACCGCGCTCCGCCACTCCGCGCGATTTCGTTCCGCGCCATCTGAACCCACCATTACTCGCTACGCTTGGTTGGTTGTTTTATACTGTTTTGGACCATCCAAAATCCGTCAATGAGCAGGAAGGGTAACAGTGTCGTGCACATGCCGTTCCATCGCAAGGAATCCGAACGCTGACCGAACTGGACATATTACAAAAAAAAGTCTTGGTATCATGCAACCGTGACCAACAATGAAAATCATGTATAATAATAATAATAACAGAATTCAAAATCTTCCGGTGAATTTTGTATGGCTCCATGACCAATGTGTCACGCTCGCATCATGCTGTTCCAAAACAATTGATAGGTACACATAATTCTGTACGAACGGCCAGACGTTGAGTCGCTTATTCAGAAGGCGTAGCAAAGAGATTTAAACTGCACCATGGAAGTCATTGACTAAATTGTCAAACGCAAACGCACACGGTTATCGCTGCTTTTCTCTGAAGATCTTATTTAGCGCCCGGCGTTAAGCGTAATTTACAATCAGATGGCGTAGCAAAATGCTTTGAACAGAGAAAAATGAAGGGATGAATTTGACCTTCACTCTACTCAAGTAATCTAATTCAAATAAGACGCTGATATGCGTGGTGGTGGTTATCCGAAATATCGTAGAACAAATAATGCAAATCAGTTACACTTCTACCGTAAATTGAAAGCTGCACAGCGTCGATAACAGTGCAGTAGTGCCTACAATCGTTATCTGATTGAAAGGTATAATTGTCACATTAATGTGGGATACCTTGCGTCGCTAATGGGAATCAAATACATACATAAGTATATTCATAAAGGTCACGACCGTGTTCGAGTGAGAATAGAAAATATGTAGAACAGGAGAATAACGGGCAAAAACATCTGAGATGTAAAAAAAGCCGCCAAGTACCAAAATCATTTCACGATGAAAATTCAAGAAAACTTATCGCCGATCTCTGTCATGATATATATGAGTAATGAAAACTACCAAGCACTACAATCTTCCTGGAGATGAAGACGGACCATGCTGTTTCGTCAAATGATATCGAAACATCATTTCGAGAGCTACGTACTTGGCGGGCACATGCAATTTCTATATATTTCAGCATAATTACCTATATCTGTATCAGCATGGAATAGATCAAAACAGAAACGAATACATGGCATGAGTTCCATTTCAAATTATGCTTAATTTTTCGCAGGAATCATTCAATACAGTCTGTAACAGTCGGAAAATCGTCGCGTGCGAGTGTGCTGACGCGCGTGCGTGTGAGCGCCTAAGTGGCGCTCACATACAAACACGCGTCCGCACACTCGCACGCGGCGATTTTCCGATTATTATTTTCAGTGAATGACTGGTCGACAATCCAAATATTTACAATCCAATATTGGTGTTTGCATGTAAAGAGCGCACGATCAGAACGTAGTAGGCAATAATTGATTCTTTATAACTTCAAGCGGTATTCAGAATCAGTTCACGTTTTCGAATCGACAAATCAAGAAACAAGACACATCGAAGCTCGTCTTAAAATGATTTATGCCGGGTTTCATCAACAACGAATAACTTGTCTTCGTCAAATAAAATTTATTTCTGGAAGAAGGATAGTAATTTTACATTGTGTAGTCGTTTGTTTTCGACCGATAGATTTTTATTCGATGAATACAAGTTATTCATCGTTGATGTTAGACATAAAACTATGGTTATCAGTCTTCGCGTTGCCCGCAAGTTCTGCATCAGTGTTTTACGCTCTTCATTGGTCGTCACGTTTGATTGGTGAAAGTTTAAATACACATCTAGATGCGCGTAAGATAAGGTATTTCCATTATAAGAATTTTGGATCACTCGTCATGTAGAGAACTGAAAAGAATACTTCCTAACAAATGATAACGGTGTGGATTATCTCACAAGTTATTTTCGCAAACACTGACATGAAACGAACATGAATATTACAAGAGGAGCTCCGAATTATTTGCATATTGCACGAGTTATTAATACTACGATCACCCGTGCTATCATTGATAACATTGCTACTGATTTATTGATATTTTGTAATGAGAAGAGTTCGGTGGGGTGGTGCAGGCACGAAAATTACATGCATGTGCCCGCCAAGTACGTAGCTCTCGAAATGATGTCTCGATATCATTTGACGAAACAGCACGGTCCGTCTTCATCTCCAGGAAGATTGTAGTGCTTGGTAGTTTTCATTACTAATATATATCATAACAGAGATCGGCGCTAAGTTTTCTTGAATTTTCATCGTGAAATGATTTTGGTAGTTGGCGGCTTTTTTTACCTCTCAGATGTTTTTGCCCGTTATTTCACTTCTTTTTGGGTGAACGCATCTCCTTATACACGAAGAACTTTCTAATACCTTCCGTTGTGATTGTTATACAGAGGTAAACACTTTCGGTAAGAAATGAAAATTCTTGTTTTTATAACGTAAATGCGTAAGTTGTACTTTGTCCACAGCCGTGTAAACAGCCCTTGAGTGTTGTTCCAAACGTTGTAGCGGTAACGTGAAAACCTATTGTTTCTTTGGGTGAACATGTATTAACATTAGTAAGCTAAAGCGTATCCATAAAATGAGAGCGGGAGTCTAGTTTGATGCATCTGACCGAATACTTGTGATGATGATAGCCACAGTAAAAAATCAAGTACGCTTTCCTTCTCTGTAAATAACAATTTATTGGTTTGAAATTATTGTTATTTGACAATTCGTGATTCGTTTAACGCTAGAATACAATATGCCGTCATGATATATTGAATGTTTCCATGGAGTAATCATAATGAATATTTATCTCTGTTATTCTCAACCCTACAACTCATAACTTAATTTTTCTACCTTCAATCGCATGACTGGGGTTCAAACACACCCGATGCTATTCTTATAGAACGGGTATTATGCTAATAAACACATTTTTTCATACATGGTATTTTTCATTTTCTCATAAGGAAGGAAAGGTTTACGAGAAATCTGATTTGATTCACATTAAGTGAATAAAAAACCCATTCGAAGACTGAACACCGGAACGAATCAGCAAAAAACTCATTTTTTTCAAGTTCGCGTGGCGTGCGTTCGGATCTCAGGCATGAGTGGTAGGGTTAATATCGTAGTATTACTGTGTCGGTATGAATGAAACAGATAATTATGTAGGTGCAAATGGAAGTTATCAAGATATTGCAACTATCGGCACAGATGTGAATTATGAAATCTCAATCTTTGTAAAACTTCTAATCAAATTGTGCGATACCATCAACGAATAACCACATACAGTTGCGATAGGTGAATAATTTTCCGAAGTACGTATATTTTGATTCGTCATTTTATAAGGAACTTCATGAAAGATAGTAAGTATAGTCATAAATGTAATTAGCAGTAAATATCTCTAATTGGTTATAGTGTCCAACAAAATGGCAACGACTTTTGATTGATTGATACCATTTATTATGCCATGATCCAAACAAACCTTGTGGCAAATACAGAAAGTCAGATGTCGCCTAATTCCGAATGGTTGCCGTTGCAAATTGAATCTCTCGTTTGTCTGTCTCGATAGTCCAAACGATGTGAAAGATTATCGTCTTACTGCCGGAGAGAAAAAGAAAACAGGACATTGAAATTTGGATGTATTTCAATTATTATGAGTATACCGGTCAATTGATCACGAGATTCATCCTAGTGCCGAATTCCAGACTTGCACTTAATGGATAGAAATATTTCTATTGAAGAATCCATTTGTCGCAATGGTGGCGTAATGCTGTGTTTAACATACCTGCACTCCGTATTTGGGGCGAGCAATGTTTGTAGTTCAAAAAAATAGAGCGTTCCCTGAAATCGAGTCATTTTTATTCAGAGGTCCATCAGGTATTCTTGAAATTGGTTTCTGGGTTTAACTGTTGTGGAACTGAAAGAATGAAAAAAAGGAGTCATACAAGGAGGTGGATTTATATGCATTGCAGTACAGAACTGAGATTGTTACGTTACACGGCCAGTCGATACTTTATGAATTTAGAGAAGTTGAATTAATACAAGGTGAGTTCGTACCATCCGAACATGTCGAACCGCGTTGAGGCTGCCGCGACTCCAGTACTGGGAATTGTTTTCAAAGAACAGCTCATCAACGATCAGAAAATCGTTGAAAAATTCTTAAGTTGAGACGTGTGGCTGCCTCAACTTGGTTCGATCCGTTTGGACGGCACAAACTTACCTTGTATAGAATACTTGCCTCGTTGTTTATTTTTTTTCTATGGCATATGGATCAGGATAAGATTCGTGTTATATAATAATCTGATCTTCAAAGTTATTCTTCTCGCAGTTCAGAATTCCTCAAACTTGTTTTCACCGTCTTTTCCAAATATGTACTAATATTCGAGCCTCCAGCTTTTTCCCCTCTTTCATTTTGTAACGCTCCTTGAGTTCCGAGCATTTCCGATGTTTTTATTTGTATTGTCTGCGTCGGAGATTTCCATTCATTCGATTATGAGAATCTGGCTGTCTTTTATCGGGATCAATTCCCTTGTCAACACGTGCTCAGCGATGGGTGCCTGTCACGTAAGGATTCAGTCGAAACTGTCACTGCTGTAGTATGTATCATCACACGTCAAGCTTGACATAATTCTTAAAAGAATGTTTCATTCATGATATTCCTGATGAGCTTTGACATCTGATTATCTTTTTTTATTTATAACGTACACTGTACTTGATTGAATGTGGCTGTTGAGGTTACGTCCAGATTCAGTTCTGTCAGAAATACGAATCGTAATATATTATTACTTTTTCAGCACTGCATCCCTCACCACATGTGACCACTATGTATACTCATTGGATGATTGAATAATGAAACACTTCACTTAATTATCACAATTTCAAGAAAATACACGGGGCAAATTATTTTGACAGGCCACGGCGACGCCATCTTGTTTTAATCGATTTTGCGAGATTTATATATCGATTCGCCGTATTCGCTCCGCCATTTTGTGCCACCGTATCATTTCAATTTCATTTATATTTATATAAGCCAAATTGATGTACGAATCCGCCCGAAAAACAATAGGGAGCGAGATCTCAGCTGCAAATATCCACCACAAAAATTCGAAGTCCATCCGTTGAATAATTCGTTCCATCGTTGGCCCAGCAATGGTAAGGCGAATGCAGAAGTATCTACCCGTCACGTAGCCGGTACTGTTTTGGTACATCAGTGCCGGCAAGCCTTCATCGGCACGGCTGCCGGCCATTGTGACACTATGGCACCGGGCCAATGAAGGCCGGCCGATGTCGGCCCGGCATCTTATTGTTCGGCATGCCGATATTTAGCCAGTAAAGGTCCGACGATGTGTGTTCGCTGGGATACGATCTTCCCGCGTTGAGTTAAGTCAAGATGGTGGTACAATAAATTATACGCAGATGTAACACTGAGAAGGGATCCAATAATATCTTTTTGCATCCATAACCACATGTTGCCGTCGTCTTATGAAAACAACAGATTATGGGCCCAGGTCACGTGTCACGAAAAGATTCTTAGTGAAGAACGTGTTGATAATGCGAAAACCTTGATTCACACGAACGATTCAGTTTGAGGCTAGCCCAGCCTTGTGCAAAATTGGAAATAGCAAGAAAAAACGAAACAAAAAAAAAAAAAAAAAAAAAAACAATGTGGAAAAAAAAAACATGTGGAATCCGACGGAACAAAAATCACCAAATTGAACAGTGCGGAGAACTAGGGACAGTGGAAATTTCGAGTGGGAGTTCTGCTAAGGGATAAAGATGCCTTTGAAGTAGTAAATGGCCACTTTGACAAGCTTATTCCAGTTGCTGATCCAACAGCAGTCCAGCGTCAAGAGCTGAATAGCTGGTTGAAAGCAGACAACACCGCACAGAAGATTATTGCAACAGGGGTCGCAGATCCTCTTTGAGTACACATCATGAACTGTGGTAACGCCAAGGAAATGTGGCTGGCCCTGCACAATCTCTTCGGGCAAAAGTCGGAGACGAGCATCCACATGCTCCAACAAAAATGGTACCAGCTAAACAAGGTGCCGAAAGACAGCATGGCAACTCACATCGCGAAGTTGAAGGATCTCGCGCACCGCCTGCAAGCCTTGGGTGAGCCAATAGCAGATTCAATGATTATGACAAAAATTTTGATGACTGCCGCCAGCCTATAATCACTTCATAACGGCCTGGGAATCCAGTTCCCGGACTGAGCGAACGCTGCCGAACCTGGTTGACAGACTTCTTACCGAGGAGAAGAGATTCTCAACGCAGGAAAAAGGCTTGTCAGAAGCCTTGGGCATGATGAATGTGTCGTCGTCCAAGAAGAAAGGGAACCACAAAAAGGAAAATAATACAAATTCTTCCAAGGAGGCAGTTCCTCCAGATAAAGCTGACCAAAAAGTTTGTTTCAATTGCAAGAAGCCAGGACACTGGGCACACGGGTGTCGGGTGGCGCAGGTGAAATCATCGAGCAATGACCAGAAGCCTAAAGGTCATGTGTTGATAGCGCAGGCAGCATTATGCCTCAACAACTCAGGAAGTTGTGTCGAAGTTTGGCATGTCGATTCAGGTGCCACACACCACATGCCGAATCAGGAAAAACAGTTTATAAATCTCAAGTATTTTGATAATCCTCAGCCGGTCAACGTGGTAAGAAAGAGTGAATCAGTAGCAGCAGTTGGGTCAGGGAAAAATATTGGAGTCAATCCACGTCAAACCGGACGAAATCGACGAAAAATTTTCATCGATCGTTTCGATTACTGTGAATTTTTTTCACCGGATTCTATGGGTGAAATGGATCGATCAAACAATTTTTATTTATTTTTTTTACCTTCAACATTTCAAAAGTTATTCCAGGTTGAAAATTGCCCGAAATGCCAAAAACCGCCACAGACGCTCTCCTTCAAATCTTCATGTCTTACGTTCTATTTGTCTGATCAATTTGTCCCCGGACTCATTCGAAAGAGCTGGAATTGGGCTTCCATTTTATGCTGCTCCAAATTTCATAATAGCAACGATTGAAGATTGTTATCAACAATTAATTTTCAATCATGATTTTCATCAGCAAAACCGCGCTATAAGATTCAAAAAAAAAAAAAAAAAAAAATACAAGCGTATTCCTCGATCAATTTCCTATAAGATAGGTAAGTTTCAAATTGGAGAATTAACGAAGAGTATTTTTTTACTATGATTATTCGAGCGGAGGCGCGCCATCCTGGCGTTCATCGCAGGTAGTTAGTCCCAACGCACGTTGCACGGCTATGATTTTCAGACCCTAGTCCGCATTGTATTCACGTATAGGAATTTCGAGTCCAGTCAGTTCTCAGAAAAGGACCACCTCACGTAGCAGACCCTTCGGGAGTTTTCGTCGTTCTACAGGTCATCAGTAATGTGAATTTATTCCGACATTCAGTACCGTGACGAAGCTCGTACACTGATATTCAGGTATGCCTGCCCATCAAGTTGTCCAACTTTCTGCGCGTAGACCGATTTCGACCGTAAATCGGTCTCTGCGCAGTAAACAAGTTAGCCGGAAGTGGGCAGGCATACATGAATATCATTGTACAAGTAACAACTGCTCTGTGATTTTGTAATTCGAAATAGAATATATTTTCGAAAGTTCTTCGAAATGAATATGTCGCGATGAAGGAAATTTTACGATTCTTGTTTCAATCCTTTTGGATTGGAGAAGCACGGGAGACAGCCTATAAAAAAATTAGGAATAGTACAACCAGCGATGTTCGATAAACTGGGCATTAAAAATAAGGTTCCAACAACAGATTTGAAAATTTGCGACAACTGCCGACTACGAATCCCCAACGTTGCGAATATCGCTAACAATGAATCAAGTGACAGTTCTGTAAAAAGTGCTGAAGAGCCACACAGTTCACGTATACCGTCGAAAGAGGACTCATCACCCACTTTAAGCTCAGTTAACATTACAAAATCGAACGAAAGTCTGTCCGTATTTGGAGAATCACCAATCGACGAAAGGAAGCTGGCTCAGAAAAAGTATCCACGAAGAAAATTAGAAACGCTACAAAAGACACTGGCTACGAGCGTATTTCATATTGATGTAACCAATATTGACATGGAAAAGGAATCACAAGATGACATTATAGAAGTATTGAAAAACGCTTTCCAAACCACCACAGAGCGCAGCAGGAAAATTCAAATATGAACTATTTTCCACCGTTGTAGGTCAGTCGTCAGAGAGTTTGATTCTCAAAAAATTAGGTAAAAGCTGGAAATAGCTGGAATCCCTCCAGTTTGAAGCTCACTTTGACATACTAAGTTTTCCCCCTCGGCGGAGGTCCGGAACCGCAGCGTTTTCCGCGAAATATGGACAAAAAAACGGTTTTTCGCAAATATCTCGGTTCCGGGTGGTCTGGCGATGAAAAAGGTGGTTACCGAAATTGTAGGAAATTGAATTGCGCATCGAAATAGTACTGTGGATTTTTCATGAGACGAATATTTTCAGAGATACAGCCGAGAGAACTATAGCGTACTCCTCTTTGCAGGCACGTAAATCGGACCTTTTGCGGCGTTATCTTACTCTCTGCTCGCTTTTGCGCTCAATTTGATCGTCATTCAAACGAGGAATGTTTTCCGAAAGATTTGAGGTTTTATAGAGAAAATTTCATAACGATTTCTCATTTGATACGATATCATATTCGTTTCTATGCCACCTCGTTGTGACCCTATTTCAACACGGACTCGGTATACAAGTCACTTTCAGAAATATAGCGTTTATTACCACAGATAAATTATACATATTCTCTTTCTTTCTTTCCTTGTTTCTATGTACCTTCCTTGGGACTTGTATACCTAGAGTCCGGATAGGGCACAGTCCAGAAGAGGGTTCGCAGGTATAAACCCGCTTCCCGCTGCGGGGACTCGACCGGTCTAGTGCAGCTGTCGCTTAGTTAAGCAAAGAACTCGTTCGATGCTACACGTCTCCTGTGCTAGTGAAAATTCAGTATTGTATTTTGAAATATGAAATGGCAAATTTCAAAAACTGTTTCATTTGTGACAAGACTTTGTCAGAAGGTGAAACAATTGAAGTGAAGGAGAGAGGACTAAAAACTTTGGCAGAGTCTAGTGTAAAACGAAAAGACAATAAGGCGATTCTGTTGAAAGGACTGCGATCTGTGACTGTACACGTGAGATGTAAAAAATCTTATACTAAGGAGAAGGATATAGCTGCTGCATCTATATCCAGTCAAAGAAGGCCTGCTCCTGCGATGACTACTCGAGGCACTGTTGTAAATTATTTTGATTTTAAGACTAAGTGCCTGTTTTGTACAAAGGACTCATCAGATGAATTTCTGAAAAAAGAAGCTAGAAAACCCTCAGGAAAACGTGATGCGATTCACATTGTTCAGACTCTGCATACCCATGAAAATATTCTGAAAACCGCCAATGAAAGAAACGATCAATAGGGTGCGGAAGTATCTACACACTACCAACGTAATAGATTCAGTTGCAGCTGAGGGAAAATATCATGCATCATGCCATAGAAAATTTTGTCACCTTCTTCCGACTCGGAAAAAAGTTGGCCACCCGGAAGACGACGATGTAAAAGCCATCATCGAAAATATTTCCGATCACTTAGAAAAAAATCGAGACGAATGTCAATTTTCATTGACCGATATTCTTCAAGAGTATCAGCTCCTTTTTTTTAGAAATTCATCTGATGCGTCCTTTGTACAAAACAGGCACTTAGTCATAAAATCAAAATGATTTACAACAGTGCCTCGAGTGGTGGTCGCAGGAGCAGGCCTTCTTTGACCAGATTTAGATACAGCAGCTATATTCTTCTCCTTAGTATAAGATTTTTGACATCTTACGTGTACAGTCACAGATCGCAGTCCTTTCAACAGAATCGCCTTATTGTCGTTTCGTTTTACACTAGACTCTGACAAAGTTTTTAGTCCTCTCTCCTTCACTTCAATTGTTTCACCTTCTGACAAAGTCTTGTCACAAATAAAACAGTTTTTAAATTCGCCATTTCACATTTCAAAATACAATACTGAATTTTCACGAGCGTAGGAGCCGTGTAGCATCGAACGAGTTCTTTGCTCAACTAAGCGACATCTGCACTAGACTGGTCGAGTCTTCGCTGCGGGAAGCGGGTTTATACCTGCAAACCCTCTTCTGGACTGTGCCCTGTCCGTACCCCAGGTATACAAGTCCTAAGGAAGGTACATAGAAACAAAAAAAAGGAAGAAAGAGAAAATGTATAATTTATCTGTGGTAGTAAACGCTATATTTCTAAAAGTGACCTGTATACCGAGTCCGTGTTGAAATAGGGTCACAACGAGGTGGCAATCTTTACCACGAGGTGGCATAGAAACGAATATGATATCGTAATAAATGAGAAATCGTTACGAAATTTTCTCTATAAAACCGCAAATCTTTCGGAAAACATTCCTTGTATGAATGACGATCAAATTCAGCGCAAAAGTGAGCAGAGAGCAAGATAACGCCGCAAAAGGTACGATTTACGTGCCTGCAAAGAAAAGTACGCTAGTTCTCTCGGCTGTATCTCGGAAAATATTCGTCTCATGAAAAATCCACAGTACTATTTCGATGCGAAATTTAATTTCCTACAATTTCGGTAATTACCTTTATTATCGCCAGACCACCCGGAACCGAGATATTTGCGAAAAACCGTTTTTTTGTCCATATTTCGCGGAAAACGCTGCGGTTCCGGACCTCCGCCGAGGGGGAAAACTTAGTATGTCAAAGTGAGCTTCAAACTGAAGGGATTCCAGCTATTTCCAGCTTTTACCTAATTTTTTGAGAATTCGGGTACTTTTGACGCTCTGACGACTGGCCTATTGGTCGTTCGATAAGATTCATAAGAATTTCGCTACTTCTAACTCGATGATAACCTCAGCAAAGGCTCTTGCGGCAGAACAAGGTATCTTATCCACGCCAAATACGAAGGCTGGGAAAACTTTGGATACGACTGTAAAAAATTCTGTGATGAATTTTTACCAATCTGATAATGTTAGCCGTGTAATGCCGGGAAAGAAAAACTACATTTTAGTTCAACAGGACGGAAAACGGGAGCATGAACAGAAACGACTGATTGTAACTAACTTGAAGGAAACTTATCGTATGTTCAAAGAAAAATATCGAAAATTGAAGATTGGCTTTCCAAAATTCAGTGAGTTGAGACCCAAAGAATGCGTTCTTCTTGGCGCTAGCGGAACTCACAGCTTTTGTGTGCGTGTACGATTCACGAAAATGTAAAATTGTTGCTCGACGGTGCAAGGATAGCACATCTCACAAATAAAACGCCACAACCTTTGAACAATTATAAAGATTGTCTAGCTCGAAAGATGTGCTCTCCGCCAACGACGGCCTGCCATGTATCGGAATGTGCATATTGCCCAGAAGTGGAAAATTTGATTGAACAGCTGAGATTTGTATTTGAGACAGAATTTATAGACACTGTGACACACAGGCAGTGGATATCGATAGATCAGAGTAATCTAGAAACTATCCAAGTCCCCGTAGAAGACTTCTTGGATAACATTCGGACACAACTGCAACCCCTACGCACGCATGCATTCATTGCTCGGGAACAGTCGGCATATTTTGGAGAACTGAAAGAAAAATGACAACCAGGGGAATGCTTGGTAGTGTGCGATTTCGCAGAGAATTACGCCTTCGTAATCCAGGATGCAATTCAGGGCATTTATTGGAATAATGATCAAGTGACGTTGCATCCGTTTGTGGCTTATTACCGTGAAAATGGAGAACTGAAACATATAAATTACACCGCAATTTCGGAATGCCTCAAGCATGATACCTTTGCCGTTCATCTTTTTCAAAGGAAATTTATAAACTTTCTGAAACGGGAATTACAAGAGACACATAAGATCATTTATTTTTCGGATGGTGCTAGTGCACAATATGAAAACAAACAAAATTTTGTCAATCTGTGTTATCACGAAGACTTTGAAATTAACGCGGAATGGAACTTTTTTGCAACTTCGCATGGCAAAGGACCTTGCGACGGCATCGGAGGAGCCTTCAAAAGATTGGCAGCAGAAAGTAGCCTCGAAGTATTGCAAGATCCCATCACTACCCCGCGAAAATTCTATTCGTGGGCTGAGAATAATGCAAATATCAAGAATATGAACTTCGATTATTTCACAAATGAGGAATATAAAAATGAAGCTGAGTTTTTATCAGCTCGATTCGCTAAAGCGAAGGTAGTACGTGGTACTCTTAGTTTCCGCAATATACAGCCTATTTCGAAATCAGAATTAATTGCAAAAAGATATTCGAAGGCAAACAAAAAAACGTAAAGGCTACTGTTTTTAAAAAAGGCCGCTCGGAGATGTCATATATCATAACTATTATAAAAACGAATATTTTTTCTTTAATCTAGTTATGACCTATTATATAATACAGCGACGAAGCATAATCATAATCATGCTATATGTATAATATAAGTATAATCATATAGTTACAGCATTCATATAAATTTAGAATAAATAGTATTATTGATGTAAGTTAGTTTCATCATTCATATCATGTAGTTATATAATATAAAGAGTATAATAAATAATTCAAATCCACGGAATCTGTTAGGTAATGACATTTTTTGGTTTTCAATAAACATTTTTCCAATTTTATGTGTGCTTGATATAAGACTGATGTATCATTAACTACGCCTAAGCCCGCTTCTTCCAAGCTACACGTTATTGCCTACTCCACGCCGTGTGCCGGACAGCTGGATTGTCGGCGCCCGCGCACGCCTCCACTTGATTATTAATAGTGAAAAAATACTATTTACACATAGAATCCAGTAAAAAAAATTCACAGTAATCGAAAGGATCGATGAAAAAAAGGTGTCCGGTTTGACGTGGATTGACTCTATGATGGGACTAGTTGGGTAGAAAAACATTTATATCAAGTTCTTTTTGTACCAAATCTCAGATACAACCTGTTCTCATCTGGTTCGATTCTGGACAAAGGCTGAAAGGCTTCACATTTCAACAGCCAGAGGATGTCATTTCGAAAAGGATGGGATTACAGTCGCAGTGGGAATAAGGAACAGTAAGCTGTGCGAAATGCAGTACAAAGTACTCGTACCAGAAGTCGATCAAGTCGATGATATTGCAGCGAATCTAACAGAAAAGGATCACAGTCTTCAATCCTGGCACGAGAGACTTGCACATCAAAATTCTCTCTACGTAAAGCAGTACCTGAAGGCTTAACGGATAAAGGTAACCGATCAAAGAGAATCCTTCTGCCAAGGCTGCATCTTCGGTAAGTCACACAGACAACCCGCTCCGAAAAGAAAGCCAAACGATTACAAGTCGACAGCTCCTGGAGAGCTAGTGCACTCCGATTGATGTGGACCATTTCAAGAGGGCTCGATAAATGGATCACGTTACTTCTTACTGTTTGAAGACGATTTTTCTAGCTACAGAGCTGTCTACTTTCTGAGATCAAAAAGCGAAACCGTGGAGTGAATTGTGGACTTTATTGCCAAGACTAGGAATCACCTGGCAAGAGATATAAGGATCCTACGCACAGACAACGGACTGGAATATGTAAATCAGGAAATCACAGATCTGTTCAGCGAAAAAGGCGTACAGCATCAAAGAACTGTGATTTACACCCCCTAGCAAAATGGTGGAGCAGAAAGGGAGAATCGCACGCTTGTAGAAGCAATGCGAACCATTGCCGGTGAAACTGTGGGCCGAAGGAATCAACTCCGCGGCTTACGTGATCAATCGTACAAGGATGAGTCCACAATTGTCCGAAGCCACCGTACCAGCAATGGTTTGGCCAGGAGGCTAAGCTGGACAAACTACTACCCTTTGGAACAACCGCTTACTCGCATATTTCCAAAGAGAAGCTCGACAAAAAGGCAGAAAAAGGATACTTTGTAGGGTACAGCGAGGACGTCAAGGCATTCAGAATGTGGTATCCTGAAACTGATGAAGTGCATTCAGGCAGGGACCTGATTTTTGCTGAAAATGATCACTACTCCCCAGACTCCCCAGACAGACGATACAGGAACAGAATCAGAAGACCAAGCAGGTACGAAGATGGAATTGATCCAGACACCGTTCTTCTTGCAGAAGGTGAAGAACCTCAGAGTTTCTAAGAAGCAATCGCAAGTCCGCAAGCGGCTCAATGGAAACGAGCTATGGACGAAGAAATCGAGTCACTGCAGAAAAACAACACGTGGAGTGTTGTACCCAGCCGAGAAGGACGGACGCCACTTGAGAATCGCTGGATATATAAAATCAAGAGAAAACCTAATGAGAGCACCGACAAGTTCAAAGCAAGACTCGTGGCAAAGGGCTACACTGAGAAAAAGGGAGTGGACTACCATGAGACGTTCAGCCCCGTTGTCAAGTTCGACTCCATTCGCATAATATTGGCTTTGGCAGCCTCGAAAAATCTGTTTTTGCAACAATTCGACATGAAAACGGGTTTCTAAACGGAAAACTGTCGGAAACCATTCATATGCAACAGCCGGAAGGCTACCAGAATGGAACGAAGGAAATTTGTAAACTGGAGAGAAGTCTCTACGGGTTGAAGCAAGCCTCAAGGTGCTGGCACGAAAGATTCACCGCTTTTCTGAAGAAATTTAAGCTGAAGTCGGCGAAATCAGACCCGTGCGTTTTTACCCTGGATCAACCTGGCTGCACAATGATATTAGCTATCTACATTCTACATAGACGACGGTCTAACAGCGGCATCAAACCAGGCAACTGCAGAAGCGCTGCTAACCCAGCTGAACCAGGAATTTGAGGTAACCAAAGGGAATTTGAGTCTGTTTCTAGGTTTCCAGATAGAACAGAGTCAAAACGGTTCAATCTTTCTGCACCAAACCGGATACGCTACAAAAGTCTTGGAACGATTCCATGTAACCGAAGAGAATCCAGTGGCCATACCCATGGACAAGCACCAAGAATTAAGTGTCTCCGTACATGGCAAGCAAGAGTCCGGAGGAATACGAGCGCCATACCGTGAAGCAGTCGAATCTTCAATGTACCTAGCGATAGGGACGCGACCAGACATCGCTTTCGCATTAAGTACCGTAAGCCAATATCTAGAGTCGCCACATGAAATTCATTGGAATGCTGTAAAGAAAATTTTAAAGTATTTAAAAGGAACTGTAAATTATGGCCTATTTTTTAAAGCTAGAACGAATCTGAACTTGTTAGCCTTTAGTGATGCCGACTACGCAGGAGATGTTGATACTCGTAGATCAACTTCAGGTAGCGTCTTTAAACTAGGGGAAAACACTATATCTTGGTTTTCGCAGAACTAAAAGTCAGTCGCATTGTCTACGATAGAATCAAACGGCCACGCTGCCTTCCGCAGTCGGATGGGCCAGGATTTTTCCGAATTACATGTGACGGATTGCCGATGGTCACGATTTTTATATCCTCCCGATTCTTCTGAATATTTTGCCTTATATGTTGTATCTTTGCCAATTATCTTTGCCTTGGGTTGAGACCCCCGCTCCCATTTACCTTGTCCCGTGCCTATTTTGCTTATTAGTCTGCCCCGTGTGTTTGTGTGAGTCTGTGAGTGTGCGCGCCGCGCCAGAGTGTGTGTGTGCGTCGGGTAACGGCTACGCTGCGTCGTAGGCCACCCGTGAGCGTGTGCGTGTGTGCGAATCCCTCCCGTCTTTTCCTGCCGTCAGTGCCATCTATCTCTTGTATACGCCGATTTACCTATTTCTATCTTTAAAGTCTCTTTTTCGCGCTTTTTCCGTTTTTGCCTTCTGCATTTGATTTTTGTAATAATTAGTCAACCCCGACCTGTGGGGCTAGCTTCTTTGCGCTTTGATTGTTACACTCTTTCCTTTTTTTTCTTTTTCTGTCAATCTTTCTCTGGTTTTCTGTCACAGTTGTTTCGCTTAGTAAATTTTCTACTTTGTTAGTTCCTACTGTTTCGCAAGTGTTTTCTTCTTCTCGCCGCCCCCACGTTCCCCTCTACCAAATACTGTAACTACTGTCGGCGCAAAAAGGTTAGAGCCCTGAGTTTCAGTGGTCACAACTTCTGAGGGAAAAATGATAGAGCAACGAATCAAAAAGGATCGCAGGGCGCTGAGTTTTCTGCGTTGATTGATCATTCAAAAATTTCGGTGCGAAAATCGTGCCAACCGCAGTGATCTCCAAAGAGTCAAAAAACGTAGTTTTTTGGGGGTCCGTTGCCGTTCGTGAACTTCAACTCGTCACCGTTCATCCAAAAGGAGTTTTAAAAATCTGAAAAAAAAATCAGAAGTATTTCCCAAACATTCATGAACATGATGGCGTTTTGAATTTTCGAAAATGTTGAAAGGCCTGGACGCCAGGTGCAAAAAAGTAGTAATTTATTGTAGTTTTTGTAGTTTCGAGTCATTTTGCTTTTGGTTTAACTTTTTTGCATTGAATTTTCATACGTTGGGTTTTTGGACTCGAGTCTTCTTTCGCCGGTCAACTTTCCTCGAGGCGGGTGAAAAGCTCGTCACAATGTATTTTCAAAGATCGCCAACTGTCAGTCGGTTATTAGGTCCAAATTTTATCCATTTATATCTATTGTAGAATTGTAGATTCAGCGTATTTTCATTTGTGAATGTAATTATTGGAAAAACAGTTTTTTCGTGGATTATCTAATTCAGTAGCGAGTCGCTGCGTGACAATTCGGACGAGAGAAGATGCTAAAGTTGGAAAATATCAAGATCGTTACCGTTAGTTTGATTTGATAGAAGGAATGACAAGGAGTCAGATCAATCGAGCAGAGTACAGGTGTTGGACCGCAATTAATTTCATTTCAGGCTCTCTACGTTACGCTTGTCCCAATAGGCTGGATTCTTCACAGATATTCTAATACCTTCCACGCGAACCCGAGTTGTAAGTCAACGTTGGACTCCGATGAGCTCCATGTTACATTATCTTCTTATCGTATAGTCAGAACGAAATTGTGAGCGGACGGTGTACGTTGGACTCCGATCAGCAGTTCATATGTCAACGCGGTGTGTCAGGTTTCGATAGACTTTATTCCACGCTATATTTCAATATAGTACATTGAATTTTACTGAATTGCAGGTTGTCCTCGTGCTTTCGGCTGCATCTTGACCATGAGGTGTCGTAACTTGTAACAATTGACGCTCTATTGAGGAATGTTGGCAGAATGTTGTTTGACGTTACTCAGACGGATTTCACTCGAGGACCGCCTGTACACTTTATACTTTATATCGACCGAGGGTGGTAAAGATTGATAATCCCTATTTTATACTCTACGGCGATACAGTATGTTTGCACTCGAACTCGATAAAGTCTTTTTTATATTCCAGACATCGATGGAGCACGTTGGAGTGAGAGAGACTCTATTTTATACTCTGTGTCGACAAAGTGCATTTGACGTTGCTAAAAATGAATGACTTCCCTAATTTCTTATTGTTGGCCTATTCGTTGTAAAATTCAAATTCGTTATTACTATCATTACTATTGAGAGATTTTGGATGTTTGCAAAAAAAAGAATGAAAACAGAAGTTGACTGAACAGCTGAACAGCTACACAATTGAGCGAGCACAATTATTAGCTGGTCAAGCAAAATCCCACAAAAAGAAGTGATATTCCCAAAACAGCATCTCTGGTGCAAAAACCTTTCACCAAGTACTACATCAATGTGTAGATCCCTCAACCAAAAAATTAAAAGCGTTGTGCTCGTTCGCTCGCTACGCTCGCTCACTTGATTGGTTTATGATTGTTAACCTATGAGAGCAGTGAAATCAGATACAACTGCCAAGTACCTGTGTGATACTGCTCCACCAGAAAATAAAAAACGTTGTGCTCGTTCGCTCGCTCACTCAATTCGTTTATGATTATCCGTTGTAGAAACAATTTGGATGAAAAAATTGGAGATGATCACATTCTTTAAAAAATATTCATAACGAAGAATTAATTCCAAAAAAATGAAAAAAAAAATTCGAGTCCGTGGCACTTTGACGGGCCACTGAATAAATGATTATCTTCTTTAGAATTTTTGACGAGAAAAATTATCAAGCGCCCGGGAATCGAACCCGGGTCCACTGGTTGCCAATCCGGGGTCTTACGCCACTTTTTGATTTGAAAAACTAATCCTGTACAGCTCGCTAATTATGAATTGTTATCTGCTTCTTTTCGCTGCTTTATATCTTATTGATGTTTCCTTAATTTAAGCTGCTTGCGTATTTTTGTAATAAAAAGAGAGTACAATATACGGAACTTCGGTTCCAAAGAAGGATTAAATCTGGTGTCCGAACTTTTATCCCAATTATTTTACGATTAATAAATATCTGTGAAAGGTGAATCCACGCACTCTACCCTATACCTTATTTCAGCTGACTTAGCCGTGCTTCAAGGCCGTCGTTCCTATAGGTTATTCGATGTAAATTTTTGTGTTTAAGTTGACTATTCTTTTTAATTGGATTTATTGAGTGAAGTTTAGTATCTGTGAATTTATCTTCGACTGACGTAAGTTTACTTACGCCTGGCGCCCAAACAAATCTCACGAACATCTTTGATTGAACATTAATCGAATAATTAACCTGGAAGAACGTAGGGTTTCGACAATAGTTGTCCTCGCACCTTATCTTCGTTTATTGTCGTCACGAAATGGCGGCAATGCGTTGAGGAGTGAAAATTGTCGTTACAGTATAGACTTACGTTGTTGCATATGACGATATTTAGAAAGGAGCATGTATTGTGTTTCCGCCCCACTAACAAAGTGGGGCGCGAAGCGCCGAACAACAGAGACGCGCAGCACCAAGTGCCTCGTCGTTATAATAAAGTTTGCTTTCGAACATGAATTGATACGGCTATTTATTCACCAGTGATGAAATAGTACATTACGCAACTAGTGTGGAAAGTAGGTGATTCTCGCACGAGTGTGAGGGTTGTCGCCCGAGCGAAGCGAGGGTGACAATCACATGAGTGCGAGATATACCTATTCCACACGTGTTGCGTATACTATTTTTCCTAACAGCGTGGTGCGGAAGACACTATTTTCGTGGACGCATGTCCATGTGGAACACACTACTGTTCCAGGCGCTTCATTTCCGTGCGCGAAAGTAACTTTCGCGCACGGAAAGTTACTTTCGCGCACGGAAATGAAGCGTGCGGGAAAGTGGTGTTTTCCGCACGGAAATGCGTGCGCGAAAGTAGTGTTTTCCGCACGCCGTTAGAAAAAATAACTTTTCAGCATTCTAACCTCAAAATCGCAACTTCGTCGCGATTTCTCGGCTCTCATGATGAAAAATAATGTCCGAAACTCGCCTTCGGCTCGTGCCGTAAATCTCTCGTTTCGTCAAAAAAGCCTTTCCGAACTCGTATCGAAATGTACTATTTCCTAACTGAGTTTGCAAAAACTCGATTTTGCGTTCTGATTCGAGTGCGCGAAATGTTGGATTTCCTAACTCATTTTCCGAGTGTGCGCAAAATAAGATTTGCATGCGCAAAATGAGGTTCCCATGTGCAAAATAAGATTTGCGTGCGCCAAATGAGTTTCGCGTGTGCCAAATAAGATTCCAGTACGCAAAATACTGTAGAAGTGTCAAGAATATAATTCCCCGCACTATTTTCCTGCAAGTCTCATTTTGCGAACTCAGTTAAGAAAGATAATATACGAATCTTGTGCGCAAGGCGATTCCCGCACTCGTCTTGTTTGTCGCCCTCGCATTTGGCGCACTCGTTGCGTAGTATACTAGATCGTCACTTATACGAATAGGCTTTTTTCCGAATCTCGGTACAGCACTCGCCTCAGTCGTGCCGTAAGCCTCTCGATTCGCCGAAACAGCCGATCCATGATCGTAACGAATTGTGCTATTGAGCGGGACTAGAAAAAGGAATTTTTTCATGGACAAAAGACATATTTTCCAACGGAAGGGACAATCGCCGTGTTCGTATAGTCGACTGCCTAGGCTGAAAATTTTTCACATACGTGAAATATATCATCTAACAAATCACGCATGAATTTCATGACGTCTTTATTCACTTGGAAAATACTCGTCAAAATTTCGCCAAGTAATTAGCAGCGGATATGAAGTATCCGGGCTGAATGTGAACGTTCACTATAAGTCGATCGGTTGACGAATAATTTATCATATAACGTGCGTATATCCTGACCTGACTTTTTCCGTAGATCAATTCTTTTTCTGATTCAGAGGTGGTGCTACCAATGAAAACGCCCGTGTTGGTACCACGAAGTTTTCGTGGATTAACGCCAGCATCAATGATAGCTTCATAGGCATGTTCCAACAGCATTCTTGCCGCGGGATCCATAACCTGTGGGTCATCGAAGCGTAGTCCAAAAAACTCCGAATCAAACTTCTCGACGTTGTTCACCTTTCCAGTTCGCTGAGGGATATCTGGATGACCTGGAAGTATAGCAATTTCGATTATTTATTTTTTGTCAGTCAGTTGTCGGAAGAGTCCTAATTGAGACATCATTGATAATGTCTTTTTTTGCATTGCAATTCAGTATCAGGATCGCATGTCCGACAATGAGATGGAAAACGTGGTTGTCCAAATCTTTGCGGTATTATATCCTAGC